>JASDDO010000026.1:266528143-267868579 GCA_030015575.1 Agapanthus africanus
ATTACGATATGATCTAAGTGTGACTTAATCACAATATGATACATATGACATGATATTTCTGAGGATAAATTAACGATGTATATTTATGCTGACAATGATATATGATTGATGTATGCGATTACAGTATAGCACCTTGATCTTGACATGTGTTGATGATGATATTATACGAATGATGAGACACATAGGTGATACTTGACCCGTACCCCGATATTGGGATGCCATACGATAGATTTTACCGTACGAGGCATAGATATGATGATTGATCCGCACTCTTGATTCGAGGAAGCCGTACTACGTACGTGACGCTATTAAGGCTGGATCGCTGACTATTAAAGATATGGATTCAGACCTTAGGTGGACTCTTATTTCTTATTGACTAGTTTCATAGGTTTAGTTCTTTAGGAGGTTAGAAGGACACTAGTTTAGGCTCGAATCATATAGTTGTAGTTATACTTGTATATCACAGATGAGTGGTTATTACACATCCGTCTTTACATTCATACCGTAATCATAATGGTGCATGTTCATTCATATGTTTCTATAATCAGAATAAAACTTTGCCTGTTAGGACACCAGCACCATTACCGATGATACGCTTATTCCACGCACACTTATTTGCCGGCTCACACACATCATCATCGGTAATTGCTATGTCACGTACACTTTAGATCATATTATCTTTTATTGATACAATCAGCTAACAGCTAGATCAATATAATATTGTGATTACTCTCTGGTGTTAGTATAGATATGGTATTTATTACTTAGACATTTCATGCATTCGCATTTTCATGTTATCATGCAGTATTATGGGGCATATGCCGACACTTATTATATACTTACTCATGATTTTGGGATTTTGGATTTCTATGAGATTTCTGGATTTTTGGGGAAAACCGCAAGAATATATAAAAAACTTCTCTCTCTCTCCTCTTCTCTTTTTAAAAACATAAGATGCGGTTTTTTCGTGATGTATGTGTCGTCCACCATGAGATTTCATGTTTTCTGTTGGATTTCGAGACCCGATTCGAGGAGTGGATGAACCATCTCGGGTACATGGTGGGCCCGGTATGGTACCCCGTGGCAAGAAGATCGAGTTGTAGACGATGAGCCTGGCAGGGGAGGACTACCTACCGGTGATGTCTGGCGCGGCGGATATCCGGAGGATACCGACCGTTGTCGTGAGATTTGATGATATGGGCCGATCCGGACTGACGGAGCCCGAGATATTGAGACTATGAGACATTGAGATTATGAGGTATTGAGACTTGAGATTTACATGTTTTGTGTCGATACTTGACACGGATTTCCATGGTTTTCATCGTTGATATTTCAGATTTCTATACACATTTTACCATGATAAAAGCTAAAGATTTCTTATACAGATATATCTAGATTTCAGGATTGGTTATTTCACATTCATGGTGCATGCATACTCATTCACATGACATAGTTCTATATGAGGCACTGATACGAGCATGGAGCATTTGCACTTACACGTAGCTTATTATCCTGTCTTTACTTGATGACTAGTAGTATATTAGTATATTATTATGACCTAGGACAGCGTCGTGCATTCGATTTCTTTTCGCAGATATCTTCTACTCACGAGTTGGCAACTCACCCCCGTTGTGCCAAATTTTATTACAGGTTCGATGTACAGGTTTTCCTGGCAGCTTGCTGGCATATCTTTTCATTCAGGGTGATTTGCACGGTAGGTTGGTTCACTTGTATCTGGACCGCCATTGTACTTTTATTATTTCATTTGTATCTAGAAAACTCCATCAACCAAACTTCTATTACTTGATAGTTTACTGGATCAGTTGTTTATTTCGATCTTAGAGTCGCGCTTGTATTATTATGATATCTGGTGGTTTTGTTTTCTTTTGAGTTTTGAGCCTCGTCCTTTGGCGTTGTATACTATTGTGCATTGATGTGGTTGTTTCTGCCTTTTGGTGTAGAGCTAGCTCCCGTTTGGGGATGCTTTTTATTGTTTGTATATATATTATTCTTGTTTGTACCCGTTTGGGGCCAGTTTTTACAAAGGAGACTCTGCCGAAATTTTTGAGAAAATTGGATGTTGCTTTTAAACTTGTTTTCTACATGTTTTCCTTTACTTCTTCTTTTTATGGTTTAGATTTCTGGGCTTCGGCTTGCTTAGGTTACGTTGCGCCTCTAGACGCTTCGTAATCTAAAATGCCGGTCACGTTCCGTACTTTCGGGTCGTGACAAAGTTGGTATCAGAGCGCTAGGTTTAACCTTGTATAAGTCTAGGTGACCCTTGGTTGATGGAGTAGGCGACTTAGGTTGAGTGATGTACCGTGGGTATGATCCGCGGCATACTTACGATACGCTACTCTTCTTAAGTAGCCTTAGGATGTACATTTCTTTGCACCGTTTTTCATTCGTCTTGATCTATGTTCGTCGATATCGGAGGGTGGTTTCTGTTACCATGGGCGCACGGGCAGAAGGAGCTGCGGCTCGAATGCGATAACCATTAGGGTATCGGTTATTCTTGAGGATTGAAGTATTGTTTAGCGTGCGGGAGAAGGGTATTAACATGCTGTCCAGACAAAGTTAAAGGATTCGAACGATTGTCAGAAACCCATTTTTCCAAGTTTAAAGTATTCGGAAGAACATGCAGGTATTTCGATGGACCCTCTAGAAGAATGAAACCCTAACTCGACATAATGACCACGAGAACGCCCTTGAACCTTAGGGTTTACGGCAGTTCCGCATTGCCATTAGTAAGGCTTGGGTTTGCCCTTCTACGGCTGGACCATCGATGCTGGGGTATATACCGGATATTTTTAAACTGTACTTGAGTGTTGAGCTCTCGGGGAATTATGGGATTTTGATGGATCAATCGAAAAGTTTAATGTAGTCCGGATATCAGGTGAAGGGATCGACTACGTGGAAGACTTTAGATATGAGTATTGCCGTTGGTAGCGCAGTCAGCACACCTATGAAGAGACAAGTTCGAAGCAGTCGACACCAGAGGAAAGAGGGAAAGAGGCGCACATTGACGATAGTGTTTACGATTGTGATTTGGTGATTTGAATTTTATATTTCCGTTGATTGGATTTTTTTTTTTTGGTATTTTGAGGATTTTGTTCTACGATTGGTATTTCTTATGTGTGCATTCATTACATTCTATTCGTGCTTCATATATCAGTTGTATTGATGTTGTTTTGTACATACCCGGTACACTCGATTTGGTTTTATACATTTTGAGATTTTGATTTGATTTCGTGCATATGGGTTACACATGATTTTGACATATGCTTCGACCTAGTTTTCATGCATTTTCGTATTGTGATTTCGATTTTGATATTCGGTGTATGTTTTCGTGCACCATGTGCACCTGATTGAGATTCTTGTGCACATTCGGTGCACCGATACGATTTGTGCACACCAGATGCACTAAATCGTGGTTTTGTGCAGATTAGATGCACCTGATATTAGAGTCGTGCACGCCCGTTGCACTTGACAGATGTTTTTGGTGCACACCTGTTGCACCCAGTTTTGTTTTTGTGTGAATTCGTGGCATCTGTATTTGGTTTCGATTTCAGTGCGCACCGGACGCACATGATATTTTTATGATGTGATTGGGATTGATTTCAGTTTGATCAGTATGTTTTTATAATCATTACTATTGATTTGGTAACCAGGCGGGACGTGTATGTTAAATAAAGTATATATATATATATATAGCTATTTTTTTAAAAAATAAACGTCCGCTACTTATGCTGTGGCACGTGCATCACACGGCGATTTTCAAAAGGGGTTCTTTCATGCTTCTTTATCCAGATGTTTGGACGATTTTACTATGATGCGCACAATATATAACTTGTAGTTTTGATATATATTATGTTGGTTTTCATATTGGGTTTTGGTATTTTATTTTCGCCATAACTCCGATGATTGTGTTATGCTTGACGGAGTTGATTTTAGTTATGTATTGATGATTTCGGAGCCTCGACGATTTGAGTGTTTTGGCTGAATGTTTTAGTAATTGGGGGGAGTTTTAATTTAAATTTGGGGACCGAATTTCTTAAAGGGGGGAAGATTGTAACATTTTAAAAATAATTAAATAATTAATTAAATAAATAAAATCGTTTAAGTGAATTTTATAATTTTCGGTAAAGTAAAACGTAGTTTTCATAAAACTAATCCGTAATTATTTTTCACTATAAATTAAAAAATACCTATTTTAATTATGTTATTACTAGTAAATGGTGTTTATTTAGCCACTTATAAATTTTTAGTTTAATTAAATATTTTTATTAAATTAATTATTTTAAATATTAACATAAGCTTTATTTATACACTAAATTAGTGTAAATTACAAATTTGAATGGGTTTAATTAGCAAAAATGAACCATTACATATTAGAATCAAGTGTGTTTTATGAAAAATTTATTTTCAAAATTTTACAATAGTTCTAGACCATTCTAGGTCAAATGGAGTGAAGAAAATAAAGAATTTTTAAATAAATTCATAAAAAGACTTAATGGAATGATATTTTTGTGAAACCTTCTATACTTTTCTTCACCTTTACTCACTCTACTCTCTTTTCCTCACCTCATGGCGGGCCTCACCACCATGGGCAGCCCGAATATTTCCCCCCCATCATTTTTGTATTAAAAATTATCAAAATTCATCAAAAATTCAATAAAAAACCCACAAAATCCTAATTAATTCCAACCCTCTATTCTTTGCTCATCTTTACATGGATTTTGGAGATGGAAAGCATTCATTTTGGAGTCTTATTTTCATGTTTGGATTTCATGTTGTGGAGGTATAAATCTTCTTCTTTTGATTTATTGTTATTAGATGTTTCATTTAAGCATAATTAGATTTAATAAATAATTTCTATCTACAAGTTTTAAAATTCAAGTTAGGGTTTATAAAATTATGTTATAGTTTTTATTAATTAAGTAGGGTTATAATAACTAGTTTAATATTTTTAGAAGCGGAAAATCTTGTATGGATGATATATTGTAAATTGTTTATCCAAAATTGTTTAAATTAACCCATTTTGCAAACTAGATTTCTATATATTGTATATATTGGTGAGATAAAATTCCAATTAATGTTGGTAACACTAGATTATGGTTTTAATGAGGATATTAACTTATTGGTGGAATGAAAAACTTAAATTGGTTACTAGTTTCTATTGATAATTGAAAAATACTAATAAAAATGCGATTTTGCTAACTAGATTTTTGAAATTCTTAAATAAATGAAATTTAAAATAAAATTTATGGTTTCATTATATCATTATCATCATGAATTGTAGTTTAATGCATTAATTCATGCAAAATCCTGTTTAGATGTGATATTGTGAAATTTTCCTTAAAAGTATCGAAATCGGGCAAGTTTGCAAACTAGAATTTTCAAACTAATATAAATTAGGGTGTTAAAAATATAGTGATGGTTTATATAGTCTAGTTATGCTAATTAATGAATATTATGACCATTATTTTCTTTTAAACATCAAGTTTTGAAGTAAAACGGTAAATTGGTGTTTTCAGGTTTTACGGAATCGGACGATTTGATCGATTTTTAGGGTTTCGATGGATTAAATCATGTTTTATATTATAAGTAATGAGTTTTTAAACTAAAAGTTGTTTGCTGATGTTTATCTCGATCAATCGGCGTTTGTACGCCAACATCGAGCGATATTTGGTTCTTTTGCATGAGCGGGACATAGGTTTTAACTTATGCGCGTTCCGTGCGTCGTTTTGACTTTTGTCCGTGATTCAATTTACGATACTATATATATGTTTGCGTATAGGTACCCCTCACGTGGACTGCGGGCGATGAAGAAGAGGAGGGCGACATCGTTTTCGGCAGACAAGGACCAGGTGAGTAGATGTATATCTACGGGGGGAAGTCGGGTGGATGGCGTTTAGCACCCCCGCAAACGTAGAATAGGGATAGTACTTATTGTCATTAGGAAGCCAGACGTGACCTTAGATTCTTGATGAGTAGGACCCTAGTAATGACCCTAAGTTGGACTAGATTGATTTAGAAAGACCATATCAGAGGATGAATACCTTGGAAGAGATTCGTAGGTTTCAGGTAGATACACACATACGCACACACTGAGACTCGACGTGGTGTATACGTGTATGTATATATATATATAGGACTAGGTGTAGGTATACACACACACACACAAACACACAATACGTATATGTGATACAAGGATGTGATATGATATACGGGGATGAAACAATATAACTGGGCCGATGCCGTGATTCTTGGCTATACAGTCGTGTTATGCTGTTAGCGGATCATTATAAAATGAGATAATGGATTTGTATACATGAACATTAATAAAGGGTGGTGATGATATTGAAGTACATGGGACTCTAAAATAGAACCCGGACCGTAACCTGTGCCTGAAATTCTGATATGATATCATATAGGTGTGACTTGATTTCGACATCATTTAGGTGTGACTTGATTTCGATATCATATATGTGTGACTTGATTACGATATCATATAGGTTTGACTTGATTATGATATGATCTAAGTGTGACTTAATCACAATATGATACATATGACATAATATTTCTGAGGATAAATTAACGATGTATATTTATACTGACAATGATATATGATTGATGTATGCGATTACAGTATAGCACCTCGATCTTGACATGTGTTGATGATGATAGTATACGAATGATGAGACACGTAGGTGATACTTGACCCGTACCCCGATATTGGGATGCCGTACGATGGATTTTACCGTACGAGGTATAGAAATGATGATTGATCCGCACTCTTGATTCGAGGAAGCCGTACTACGTACATGACGCTATTGAGGCTGGATCGCCGACTATTAAAGATATGGATTCAGACCTTAGGTGGACTCTTATTTCTTATTGACTAGTTTCTTAGGTTTAGTTCCTTAGGAGGTTAGATGGACACTAGTTTAGGCTCAAGTCATATAGTTGTAGTTATACTTGTATATCACAGATGAGTGGTTATTACACATCCGTCTTTATATTCATACCGTAATCATAATGGTGCATGTTCATTCATATGTTTCTATAATCAGAATAAAACTTTGCCTGTTAGGACACCAGCACCATTACCGATGATGCGCATATTCCACGCACACTTATTTGCCGGCTCACACACATCATCATCGGTAATTGCTATGTCATGTACACTTTAGATCATATTATCTTTTATTGATACAATCAGCTAACAGCTAGATTGATATAATATTGTGATTACTCTCTGGTGTTAGTATAGATATGGTATTTATTACTTAGACATTTCATGCATTCGCATTTTCATGTTATCATGCAGTATTATGGGGCATATGCCGACACTTATCATATACTTACTCATGATTTTGGGATTTTGTATTTCTATTAGATTTCTGGATTTTTGGGGAAAACCGCAAGAATATATAAAAAAACTTCTCTCTCTCTCCTCCTTTCTTTTTAAAAACATAAGATGCGGTTTTCTCGTGATGTATGTGTCGTCCACCATGAGATTTCATGTTTTCTGTTGGATTTCGAGACCCGATTCGAGGAGTGGATGAACTGTCTCGGGTACATGGTGGGCCCGGTATGGTACCCCGGGGCAAGAAGATCGAGTTTTAGACAATGAGCCTGGCAGGGGAGGACTACCTACCGGTGATGTCTGACGCGGCGGATATCCGGAGGATACCGACCGTTGTCGTGAGATTTGATGATATGGGCCGATCCGGACTGACGGAGCTCGAGATATTGAGACTATGAGACATTGAGATTATGAGGTATTGAAACTTGAGATTTACATGTTTTGTGTCGATGCTTGATACGGATTTCCATGGTTTTCATCGTTGATATTTCAGATTTCTATACACATTTTACCATGATAAAAGTTAAAGATTTCTTATACAGATATATCTAGATTTCAGGATTGGTTATTTCACATTCATGGTGCATGCATACTCATTCACATGACATAGTTCTATATGAGGCACTGATACGAGCACGGAGCATTTGCACTGACACGTAGCTTATTATCCTATCTTTACTTGATGACTAGTAGTATATTAGTATATTATTATGACCTAGGACAGCGTCGTGCATTCGATTTCTTTTCGCAGATATCTTCTACTCACGAGTTGGCAACTCACCCCCGTTGTGCCAAATTTTATTACAGGTTCGATGTACAGGTTTTCCTGGCAGCTTGCTGGCACATCTTTTCATTCAGGGTGATTTGCATGGTAGGTTGGTTCACTTGTATCTGGACCGCCATTGTACTTTTATTATTTCATTTATATCCAGAAAACTCCATCAACCAAACTTGTATTACTTGATAGTTTACTGGATCAGTTGTTTATTTCGACCTTAGAGTCGCGCTTGTATTATTATGATATCTGGTAGTTTTGTTTTCTTTTGAATTTTGAGCCTCGCCCTTTGGCGTTGTATACTATTGTGCATTGATGTGGTTGTTTCCGCCTTTTGGCGTAGAGCTAGCTCCCTTTTGGGGATGTTTTTTATTGTTTGTATATATATTATTCTTGTTTGTACCCGTTTGGGGCCAGTTTTTACAAAGGAGACTCTGCCGAAATTTTTGAGAAAATTGGATGTTGCTTTTAAACTTGTTTTCTACATGTTTTCCTTTACTTCTTCTTTTTATGGTTTAGATTTCTGGGCTTCGGCTTGCTTAGGTTACGTTGCACCTCTAGACGCTTCGTAATCTAAGTGCCGGTCACGTTCCGTACTTTCGGGTCGTGACAGTTCGTGGCATAGCATTTACCAAGGCGTGTGTGTTCGAATGAATAGTGCATGTGGCATGAACCAATGGTAATGGTGCAAGTGTCCTATGAGATATTATTTATGATGATGCAATGCAATGAGGTGAATGACTAGGGGACTATGCATATAATTATAAGCACTACAAGAAATCCTGACTATCGGGTGCTTCGCGCCATCCAGACAATTCCCCCGTTGATGTGTACATCTACTCACCGGGACGCATCGGTAAATCTGATTTGATCTCAGCCATGTATTTTCCGCGCCATATCCGACGCCACTACTCCCGATCCTAGAATCGCACACAAGTAAATCAGAGGATAAATAAATGATAGTCGCGGGAACAACGATACAAGTAAACCCCGCGCACTAACTAGACGCGCACACACTTTGTGCACAAAACACGCTCGCGACAACGCCACAGACCACAACTAGGGTCGCTATACGTGACAACTACTAAACCTAAAACCCAATCGCTCATTCACAATACGTCAAATATTATAGGATATAGCATGTAATTCATCGCAATGTCAAATTTAACCAAAATCTAATTATTCCCAAAAACCTAGTAAGCACGATTTACCATTTTAGTTCAAAACTAGGTATTTTAGCACTTCTAACGGTCATATAGCTCACTTAATATCTTAATTAGGCTACACCAATGTTTACTAGAATTTAATCTCACCTCTTTACAAAAATCCTAAAATCTAGTTTTCAAAATTATATAATTTGGACAATTTTAATGTAACAATTAAAAAATTAGCAACTAGATTAGGTTTTGCAAATCTTAAGATGATACCCTACACTTAGTCAACTTGATTTATTGTTAAAAACCCTAACTTGGACTCAAACCCTAATCTTGAATTTCAAACTTGCAATTAAAATCATAATTAAACACCTAAATAAGTTAATTTAAAGTAATATAGCAACAAATTAAACATGGGGTTAGGATTTATAACTCAAAGATTTTATAGATCCACATGCATCCTAGCCTCCCAAATTAGCTTCTTTGCTCTAAGATCCATGGTAGATTAGGACAAAGAATAATGGGTAAGGATTAATTAGGAGTTTGTGAGGTTTTAGTTTGGATTTTGGATGAATTTTTAGAGAATTTTGAAGAGAATGAGGTGGGAAAAATATGGGGGGGCTATGGCCTTGGGGCTCAGCCAGCAGCCTGGGGAGGGGGAGAGAGTGAGGTGAGTGGAAATGGACAAGTCAAGAAAAATCCCCAATTCAACAAAACCCATACTTCATTCTATATTGTTTTCATTTTAATTTTCTTTTTCTTTTCTCTAATAGAAGTGGAAAAAAGTGTGGGGAAACTTTGTGGAGGGGGTTGCTGTGCTCGGCCAGCACAAGGAAATGGGTGACTTTGTGTAGATTCCCAAGTAAAGAAAACCCAAAACTCAAGTCACAAGCCCACCTCACTTCCATTTAATTTATTTTCACAATTTAAGCCCTTTTCTTTTATATTTTCTAAAACCATCTTGACAATTTATTTTCATTCCAAAAACAACATGTTACATTTTGGTTTAATATGTCATGATGCACAAAACTTGTATTAACCCATTCTAATTTGTAAATATCACTAATTAAATGTATTAGTGAAAGCTTATAATAATATTTAAAATAATTAATTACGGAAAATATTTTAGTGAAATCGCAATTTTATAAGTGACTAAATAAATACCAATACTAGCCATTACATAATTAAAATTGGCGTATTCAAGTTTATGTTGAAAAATAATTATATTTACGTTTTACGGAAAAATACGAGTTATATTACCGATTATCAGCAAATTTGCTTAAACAATTTTTTAAAACGTTACAATCTTCCCCCTTAAAGAAATTCGGTCTCCGAATTTAAAATTTAAATACGCGTACCCTTGAAGAGATGGGAATATTCCTTCCGCATCTCTTCCTCGGTTTCCTACGTGAACCTTTTCGCCGTTCGGGCCACGTCAAAGAACCTATACGGACAGTATGACCTCGGACCTCAATTTCTTCACCTGCCGATCTAGAATGACTATCGGCAGCTTGGTGAAAGAAATATCACGCTCCAGCTGGATCGTCTGATAATGTATCAGGCGAGAGGGGTCATGAAGGTACTTGCGGAGTATCAATACATGAAACACGGGGTGAATATCTGTGAAACTGGGTGGAAGAGCCAAACGATAAGCAATTGCGCCGGCACGCTCGAGAAACTCAAAGAACCCACATATCTGGAACTAAGCCTTCCTTTTCTTTCCAAATCTCGACACGCCCTTCATCGGAGAAACCTTCAAAAAAACATGATCTACAACGACGAACTCAAGTCTGCGCCGACATCGGTCTGCATAATATTTCTTTCGGCTCTGGGCCGCTCTCATCCTATCCCGAATCAGCTGAATCTTTTCGGTCATCTCCTGCATAATCTGTGGTTCCAATGTACTACTCTCACTGAGCTCTGTCCAACAATCTGGTGATCGACATTTCCTCCTACATAACATCTAGAAGGGTGCCATCTGAATCGTTCTCCCGGATGCTGTTATTATAAGAAAACTCTATCAAGGTCAAGTGGCGATCCCAAATGCCACAATTATCTAGAATGCAAACTCGGAGCATTTCGTCAAGAGTCTGAATGGTCCCCTCTGATTGACCGTCGGTCTGGGGATAGAAAACTGCACTGAAACTCAATCTGTGTCCAAAGTCTCTTAATGTTTCTACAATAGTCGGCTAGTGAATTGGGTGCCACTGCCAGACACAATACAGGTCGGAACTCCATGTAGTCGCACAATCTCATCAACATATATCTGAGTATACTGAACGAATTCGAAAATGGTCTTGACTGGCAGAAAGTGAGATGCTTTCGACAATCGGTCTACGATCACTCAAATAGAGCCATACTCTCAACTGGTCCTAGGTAGACCCATGATACAATCTATAGAAATTTATTCCCATTTCCACTACGGAATGGGCAAAGGTTGCAATTCTCCTACTGGCCTCTGATACTCAGCCTTGACCTGCTGACAAGTCAGCATCCCGAAACAAAATCTGTGACATCTCTAATCATCCCTTCACACTAGTAGACTACTCTCAAATCATAATACATTTTGGTGGAAACCGGATGAACACTGTATGTTGACTGATGTGCCTCCTCTAAGATCTCTTGTCTCAGTCCCTTGGAAACTGACACACATAGTCGTGTCCCAAATCATAGTACCCCTGATCATTAATCACGAACTCTGAATCTCTGCCCTGTCGAACCTTGTCCAAGATCTCTGATAAAAGAACGCCATCGGACTATGCCTCACGGATATGATCAATAACTGTGAATGTGCACAGACACGGACAAGTTGTCCCCTGGTCGACGTAAACTCGAACTGTACTCGGCTGTCATAAGAATCTGCTAATCTGCCGTCAGCTGTCTCTGAACTGTTCTCAAACAAGAAAAGCTACCTCCGGGTCTCCGACTTGAAGCATCCGCCACAACATTCGCCATTCCCGGGCGATAAAGAATCTCGCAGTCATACTCTTTCACTAGCTATATCCATCTGTGCTATCTCAATTTTAGATCTCGCTGCTGAAAAAAATGTACTTTAAACTCTTGTGGACAATATCTATCTGGCATGACTCGTCGTATAAGCAATGTCTCCAAATCTTAAGTGTAAAAACCACCGCAGCCATCTCTAATTGCTTCTTCGACTGCCGAGAAGTATAGCAATAACCAACAAAACCATCTGATCCTAAAGGCAAAGATAATACTGGCGCCGAAATCAAACGAGTCTTCAACTGATGAATGCTCTGCTCACATACCTTAGTCCAACGAAAAGAAACGCCCTTTCCGGCCCAACCCGGTCAACGTTGCAGCTATCTATGAAAAATCCTGTACGAAATGTCAATAGCATCCATCCAAACCTAAAATGCTGCGAACCTACATCACTGATATAGGTCTGGGCCAGTGCTGAACGGTTGTTTACCGCCGAAAGACGCGACCGGGACATTAGGGCGTCTGGCCTGAATTTTGGGAGAAGATGCTATTTGGTTTTATCTGTCCACCTCTCCGAAGAGGCCAAGTTGATTTATGGCACCGTGTATCGGAGGTCTGGACGGATGCGGCCATTGTAGCAGACTTCGTCAGATTCCCCCTCATTTCTGAGGGGTTTTTGATTGTGGGGACACTCTTCCCAGCAGGCGCAAGCCCCTGCAGTTAATTACGTTACCACATAGCGGTAACCACTTTCTCCTTCTCCAGATGTTCACTTCGTGTCGTGTGTATTTGTTTTATTTTTGGTTGCCCATGGATTGTATACGGAGACTAATTTATGTTTTCTCCCGTAGGGCGAGGACTAGTCCAAATCCGTATTTTCTTAAATTTGGGTTTGTTTGATTTAAGGCTCGTTAATTTCGTTTGAGATTAAGATCAACTTAAATGGTTTTTGAGGATACGTTAGCCCAATTCTAGATTAAGATCTACTCAACAGGATTTTGGGATCATTTAGATCCAACGAAAGAGCATTTGGGCTCTATCTTTTTAGTTTAGAGATGTTACGGTCCATTGGGTTTAAGGACATCATAGTCCATGTTTAAGGAAATCATAGTCCATGGAGTTTAGTTTAGGGACGTTGCGGTCCATTGGGTTTAAGGACATTATAGTCCATAGAGTTTAGTTTAGGGACATTGCAGTCGTAATTAGTTTAAGGACATTACGGTCCATTGGGTTTAAGGACATCATAGTCCATAGAGTTTAGTTTAAGGACATTACGGTCCATAGTTAGTTTAAGGACATTACGGTCCATGTTTAAGGACATCATAGTCCATAAAGTTTTGGCTCATTGGTTTGGGGGTGTGCCAAGAGTTATTGGTTATTGGGACTCTCCACCTCTCAGAAGACATTGAAGGATTACAACGACATGTATCAGAGGTGTGGAGAGTTGTACCCTTGAACCAATGTCCCAACCGAGCGGGGATAGGCTAAACATCGTTTTAGACGTCATATGTTAGAAGCTCATTAGCTATCTTTGGGACTGAGATCGGTTTGGGGGACCCTAAGTGTGAGGGGCTCAATTGATTGGCCTCGGGAGATTTGGTCCAAGGTTGCCTAATGTTGGCCTCTCATAGTGTTAAACACTAGTATATGCTCAGCGCTCACGTGCTCCTACGTGCGGCTTTACAGCAGTGTTAAACACTGAAATTTAGGGCGCTCAAGTGTGGCACGTGAGGCGCCTGAAAATTGGCGCTGTTCATTGGGTTTTATTCCCCTTTTATATATGTAAGTGTTAAACACTTAGCTCCCTGTGGTGCTCACGTGCGAACACATGTGGCGCCTTCAAAATGTGAGCGCTGCTTTTGAATATATTTCTTTTCCATATGAGTGCTGAGCAATTTGTTCATTAAATGGTCACGTGAGGTATTCTCAAAATGTAAGCGCGGTATGTAAATGCCGAGCGCTTAGTTCATTAACGCTCACGTGCCAACACGTGAGGTGTTCTTAAAATGTGAGCGCTGCCTCTTTTATTCTCTTATTCTAGTGCTGAGCACTGTTTGGGGGTCACGTAGGATCATGTGAGGCGCCTCAAAAATAGGGTTTATTCCCTTTTCTCTTTTATAAGTGCTGAGCATTTCTCAGGGGTCACGTGCGGTCACATAAGGAGCCCCAAAAATTGGGTTTATTTCCTTTTCTCTTTCATAAGTGCTGACCACATCTCAGGGGTCACGTGTGGTCACGTGGCTAGATCTCAGTCTTTCCTTTTTTGTTCCTCAAAGGTGCTCACGTGGGAACACGTGAGCTTTTATAGTATAGCATTGAACACTAGTATGCATGGAGCTCTTGATCTGAGTTTTGTGAATTTCACGACCCTTATTTTTATAAGAATTAAATTCTTTTATAAGGTTAAACCCTAGTTTTATCAGAGGAATTAAATTCCTATATCTTTTAGTAAGACTTAAATTCTTCAAACCTATTTCTTTCCTCTAAGTTATGGAAGTGCATAACAGAATCTCCCCGATAAGAATTAAATTCTCAACTTGTGGGGAGATCTACTTCTGCAGATCTTAACCAGAGGAAGAACTAAGTTCTTTGAGAAGAGTTAAACTCTTAGTTTGAGAATTAAATTATCTTTTTTGTTTTGTGGGAGCTTTTGGGAGGGGTTCCTCTTCTTTCTAGAGAATTAAATTCTCTCTCTATATTTTCCTTCCCCTCTATCTGTTTTTAAAGCTCTTTTTGCTTGCTCCTTTTTTGACCTTGAAGTTTATGGAGTGGTTCCTCTGTACAAGACTTGAAGTCTTGGGTCCTTTATATAGGAGAGTCTGATTTATTGATTCAGTTCAGGAAATCTCTCATTGAGAGATTTTTTAATTGATTTGGAGAATTTATCCACCGTTGGATCTTTGATCCAAGGACTTCTGTTTTAAAGAAGACATTTTTTTGTTTTTAACAAGATTAGGAAAATAATTTCCCATACAGAGCTTATTCTGTGTCTTGGTGATTTTTAATCACCATTGAATCTTTGATCCAACGGTGCTCTGATTTACAGAGCATAATCTTTCTTATTTAGAAAGATTTGAGGAGTATTTCCTCAATTAGAATTTAATTCTGTGCTCTGATGATTTATCATCTTCGTTTGATCTTTGATCCAAGGGTGGAGAAATTTTAGTTCTGGCGCTGGCGCTCTCGTGCTTTGCACGTGAGGCGCTGCCTCAGAGTTTTTAACTCTTGGCGCTGGCGCTCTCATGCTTTTCACGTGAGGCACTGCCTCAGAGTTTTTAACTTTGGGCGCTGGCACTCTCGTGCTTTGCACGTAAGGCGCTTCCTCAGAGTTTTTAACTCTTGGCGCTGGCGTTCTCGTGCAAGGCACGTGAGGCGCTGCCTCAGAGTTTTTAACTCTTATTTAATAGATTTCTTTTTTTGCTTTGCACATTGGCGCCCGTGTGAGGAGCACGCGAGGCGCCATCATAGGGTTCAATTTTCTCTGAGGCAGTACCTACATGCTTTGCATGTGGAGTTTTTCCTTTATTTTTATTTTTATTTTATTGTTATTATTTTTTTAAGGGAGCAAGTTTTGAGCCAAAATTTTGGCGGGAACAAATGCCCCCACTACTTTTCCTAAGTAAGTATGTACGTGGGTGAAGTAGTGCAATGTTATGCGTGACCAGAGAATTGATGGCTTAGGAGACAAGTTTAGGGTCCTTGTAGCCTAAGAATTTTTCCATTTTCATGAGTCGTAAGGGTCTCAAGAAGGTTTTTCTCCCTACGAGTCGAGAGGATCCCGTAGAAGTATTTTCTCCCTAGAAATCGTGAGGATTTCTAAGCGTGCATCGCATCCATGAGTCGTAAGGATCTCACTTAGGTATTTTTCCTTACGAATCATAAGGATCCGTATGTAGCTTCTTTATTTCATTGGCGAATGTAGTTTTGGCAAATGTGGCCCGTAGATAATCCATCTTGACCTTCTTGTAGGGCAGCGATGGCTTAGGAAACAGGTTTGGATCTGCCGCCTAAGACTTTTCAACTTCATGAGCCGTGAGGGTCTCATAAAGACTTTTCTCCCTACGAGTCGTGAGGATCCCGTAGGTGTATTTTCTCTTTAGGAGTCGTGAGGACTTCTAAGTGTGTTTTTTTATCTTGAGAGTCGTAAGGATCTTACAAGAGAATTTTCCCCCTTACAAGTCGAGAGGACTCCTAAGTGGTTGTTTCGTTCCTTTTCGAGATTCGACTTCGGAGAGTGTGGCCCATGAATAGTATGCAATAGTCTATCTTAACCTCCTTGTAGGGTAGCGATGGCTTAGGAAACAGTTTCAAGTCTGCTGCCTAAGACTTTTCAAATTTATGAGCCATGAGGGTCTCATAAAGACTTTTCCCCCTACGAGTCGAGAGGATCTCGTAGGTGTAAGATTTCCTTAGGGGTCGTGAGGACTCCTAAATGCGTTTTCTCTCGAGAATCATAAGAATCCTAGAAGAGAATTTTCTCCCTTACAAGTCGAGAGGACTCGTAAGTGATTTTTTCCCTCCTTGTTGATATTCAACTTTGGAGAATGTGGCCCGTGGATAGTCCAACTTGACCTCCTTGTAAGGCAGCGATGGCTTAGGAAACAGGGTTAGGATTTGCCGCCTAAGACTTTTCAACTTTATGAGCCATGACGGTCTCATAAAGATTTTTCTCCTTACGAGTCGAGAGGATCTTGTAGGTGTAATTTCTTCTTAGGGGTCGTGAGGACTCCTAAGTAAGTTTTCTCTCGAGAATCGTAAGGATCACATAAGAGAATTTTCTTTATGCGCAGGGACACTAATTTCCCCCCAGGTCGAGACGAATTGAGAGATTCTCACAAAGCCACTAATTTCCTTGCGTCCGAAACAAATCGAGAAGTTCTCGCCAAGGAGATTCCCCTGAATTGAGAGGTTTTTCCAAGGACACTAATTTCCTCGGGGTTGAGACGAATCGAGCGGTTCCTGAAAAGACACTGATTTCCTTACGGGTCAAAACGAATCGAGAGGTTCTCGCCAAGGACACTGATTTCCCTGAATTGAGTGGTTTTTGCCAAGGACACTAATTTCCTTGAGGTCGAGACGAATCAAGAGATTCCTGCAAAGACACTGATTTCCTTGTGGGTCGAAACGAATCGAGAGGTTCTCATCAAGGACGCTGATTTCCCTGAATCGAGGTATTTCGCCGAGGAAATTGATTTCCCTGGGGTCGAGACGAATCGAGAGATTCCTGCAAAGACACTGATTTCCCTGCGGGTCGAAATGAATCGAGATGTTCTCGTCAAGGACGCTAATTTCCCTGAATCGAGGTATTTGCCAAGGACACTGATTTCCCTAGGGTCGAGACGAATCAAGAGATTCCTGCAAAGACACTGATTTCCCTGCGGGTCAAAACGAATCGAGAGGTTCTCGTCAAGGACGTTGATTTCCCTGAATCGAGGTATTTCACCAAAGACACTGATTTCCCTGGGGTCGAGACGAATCGAAAGATTCTTGCAAAGATACTAATTTCCCTGCGGGTTGAAATGAATCGAGAGGTTCTCGTCAAGGACGCTGATTTCCCTGAATCGAGGTATTTGCCAAAGACACTGATTTCCCTAGGGTCGAGACGAATCGAGAGATTCCTGCAAAGACACTGATTTCCCTGTGGGTCGTAACGAGTCGAGAGGTTCTCGCCGAGGACGCTGATTTCCCTGAATTGAGATATTTCGCCAAGGACACTGATTTCCCTGGGGTCAAGACGAATCGAGAGATTCCTGCAAATACACTGATTTCCCTGCTGGTCGAAACGAATCAAGAGGCTCTCGTCAAGGACGCTGATTTCCCTGAATCGAGGTATTTGCATAGGACACTGATTTCCCTGAGGTCGAGACAAATCGAGAGATTCCTGCAAAGAAACTGATTTCCCTGCGGGTCGAAACGAATCGAGAGGTTCTCATTAAGGATGCTGATTTCCCTGAATCGATATATTTTCCTAGGACACTGATTTCCCTAAGGTCGAGATGAATCGAGAGATTCCTCCAAAGACACCGATTTCCCTGCGGGTCGAAACGAATCGAGAGGTTCTCGCCAAGGACGTTGATTTCCCAGAATCGAGAGGTTCGTGATGTTAGTTATATGTATGCCCTAGAGGCCATTACTGTACATACGATGTATATTGTAATGGATGCTTGGACATATATAGGGAGGACTTTCTTGCTCGACATGATAGTATGCTATCTGGTTGTACTTTATCTTAACATGTACTCTGATTGTCTCTATGTTACATGTTGATAAATCCCTTAGGATATGTACTCGACTACTGGGACTATGATGAGATCATACTTGTGGGGCCACGGTAGTCGACGAGTACATTCTATAACTGTTCCTAGTCGAGGGTGTATCGAGACAGGGCATCGATACACCAGAGTAGACTAGCGTATACGCATCTTGACCCATATGATGGGCGATGGATAATCCCAAATCCATCGGTGTTTGACATCAAGGATGGTGTACGGGTGCTCAGTGGAGACTGGGTACACTGGACGGACTCGCCGAGAACTCCCAGATGGTATTATACCTCATGTCAGATGGCAGTTCTCCGGTGACACTGGTACAGAGTAGTCTGTGGACCCGAGATCATTATAGAGTCTTGTATGATTCCCACTGTGCTTTGATTTCCATCATACCACGTCCAAGAGGGCGTGCAAAAAGGTGGCTTTTGGGTACAGTCCCGAATCACATGGAGGCAATGAGCGATAGGAGGGGATTCGTCTCTCTCGGTATAGGGAGTTGATGTTGTGCAGTGTTCGATTGGCTATAACCGGAAATCCCTGGCCAGGGTTGCTGAGATTTACTGGTAAGTGTTATCAGTAGTTTCTCGAACTGTTATAGACCTCAAATCGACACGACTTATCAAGCTACTGGGGTCTGACGTTTACCACCCCTAGGAGAGATATGCGACATATCAAACGACGAGACCGGACTGTACGGGAGTGTTACTGATTGGATTCACAGGAGAAGGTACAGGCTTGCTTGTTTATCTTCTGAGCGCTCAATACCTGGGTAGCTGTTACGTTTAGCAGACCGCTTGCAGCTTGTGGGTGTTTGATATGATCATCACCTACTGCCGGCGTATTGACGATTCTTTAGAGTCCTACACAGAGGTTTCTTGACTCAGGCAAAGTAGGGGCACGTATGTGATATGTGCGGGACCGAGAATAATACGATATGAGATACCGTATTCTATTCTCGCGATATTTGATATCAGCCGGGTCATCGGATCAAGTGTTGATTCGATGAATCGGTGCGGATAAATATTAGTCGGTTATATACGATATAGCCGGATTGTCGGATCAAGTGTTGATTCGATAATTTAATGTATAATAATATATATATGATATATTTAAATTACATTAACTAATATTTGCTCACTAAAAGATTCTTTTTCTCGCTCGGGTAATACATTGATATATATGCGATATATGTTAATTGTATTATTTTATTTTGTTACAATAAATATTATATATGTGATATATAATATTGTAACATGATATGGTTATTAATGCAACATGATTAGTGGAGATTAAACATGGTTAGGGTTTGATTAGGGTTAAGCTCTTCTAGAAGTTTCTAGAAGGTTTTTGTTTTGTTTTGTATAAGATATTTTGTGAAGATATTTGCTTAACCAAACCCAAACCCTTGACCATGGTTGTTTCTCTACAAGGGTTAAGGATTCATTCTTAACTATGGTTGCATTTCTAACCTCACTAATAGGTTATTCATTATTCATCACAAAAGGATTCCATCTTCTTCTTCCTTCTCTTTTCATGGAAAAGCTTTCTTGATTTGATTTTGTGATGATAAATGAGTGAGAAAAAGAAAACAAAAGAGGGAAAAAATCCTACTTCATCATCCTCATCTATCCTTGCCATTTAGATGAGGGTGTTCACTTCATATTATGAGTGTTAGCTTGTGTTAACGAAACTTCAAGGTAGATCATCTTTGTATCGAAGATTGGAAGCAAGACTGCATCTTTCACTTCGTGGAACCTCTCGAGAGTCCGGAACACGATGATCGCAGCGAAGGGACTTCAACACGGAGCTTTAGAAGTGAAGGACCGGATCTACAAAGGTTGTAATCCCTCTTACTTAGTGTTAAAGTGTTTAGCATGTTTGTTTTTGCCTAATCTCTAGTTTAAAGATCCGGCTTCGGGTTGTTCGGCACCGCTAATTTTTTAATCGGGCATGGTTGATGCCTCGTAGACCCTTGTGCGCGTGCATAGCAACCCTACAGTGGTATCAGAGACAAGCTAGAGCTTTAGGCGAAGTCTAGACGAAGTTTAAAGTCCGATCGAACCCGGAAAACCAGATAAAACCCCTTCTCTGTACATTTTTCAAAAATATGGTTTTTTCTTAATTAAAAATGCTCAGAAAAACAAGCAGGAAAAACTAAGAATTACTGTGAAGTACGGTCCCCTAAGTCAACTATTTGACCGTGGAACCGCGGCGAAACCATGGGTTTAGCGGCGGTTCCACGGCCAAAATTTGAACTTAGTCCCAGAAATTTCACTTAATTATTCTTAGGTCCTTTCTTGTTAATTTTTTCTGGGAATATTTTAATTCCACTCAAGTGTTGAGTTTTCTAGGGTTGTATTGGAGAATCGTTGATTCGATCAGATAATTTAACTTTGTTTAGTTTTGTCCGGATAATTTTTAGAAACTGTTAAAAAGTTCGAACGGATATCAATAACTCACTTTTTCCCCTGTCGAATTTTTTTTCAAAAGTTGGATTTTTTCTCGTGTTTAAGAACGTTCTAAGTCGTGAAAGTAACGCGGTGGACCCTCTAGAAGACAACAAACCTTAACTCGATTATGTGACCGTCTGAACTGCCTTTTGAACCTTAGGGTTTGGGGCAGTACGACGTGCCACATGTGAGGCGTTGGCTTGACCCTTCTACGGCTGGACCATTGGTACTGTGGCATGTGATAGATGTTTTTAAACTGATTTCAAGTGTTGAGATATATTGGGGAAATCTTGGGTGTTTGATTATTCGATCGGAAAGTTTAACATTGTCTATTTATCTGGAATGTGATACAATAATTGGAATCCACAAGTAGTTATGCGATAACTAATTTGAATGTTATAAATCTAGCACTTCCGTCTCAAATTGATCGGTTGCCACGGAATTTTGATGTGATCAAAAGTCCGTCGCAATCACGTAGCGTACGCGGAAACTCGCCGGGTAAACTTAATAGACAGCTACGCCCCATAGCCCCGACCAAGTGACTTTAGGAGAACCCCATCGCCGAAAACATCCGTTCGGGTGCTCGCGGCAGCGGTGTTCCGCCTTAGTGCACTTCGTCGACGGCATCTGGGGGTGCGGCCGTCTACTAAAGTTTGCGACGAGCATTCGATCAGAATATCGGGAATCTTGTTGAATTCCACGACTTGACATTGAAAAGAGTTTTCGATAAATGAGACTAAAATACGGGGTTTATAATTGTTAGGCATGCGATGTCTAAGGATTTCATTTGGTTAGGCATGCGATGTCTAAAGAGGTTGCGGATTCCAACTGTTGTAGTTTTACACTTTCTTTGCTGTGACCGTAAGCGTAGTATGTGGTGTATCGCCGGCTTCGTTGCTATACATCAACGACAATCGGGATACGCATACTTGGTTACATTGATGATATGAGATATTATGTGTTGCTGTGATATGTTATATTGGATCGTCGCGTTTGAATAGCCGGGGGTTTTATGTGAGATGAGAGTTTTTTCTTTTTCATTCATGTAAAATTCATTTGTATGTAATATTCTTTTATTAGGGAACTTCCGGGATGAGGTTGATGTCACCCTTGTATATTATTTACTTTTCCGCACTAGGATAGACCCAAGGCGGGGAGCACAAGTAACCGGGTTCTAGGGTCTAGTGAGAGACCATCTCGAGGAGTCGAGACCGGGTCTCCTAACCTTAGAATTGGCAGTGTTGCTTGCCGCTCTCGTAGGGGTCTAGGGATGTGGGTTTGGCTATTCATCGCGACCGTGGAATCCGTGTTTTATACAGGCTCGTATTGAAAACACGGACGTCCTAGTATATCCAATATTTCATATATGTTCTTCTGCTGCAATGTTCTGTGATGGGATCATATTACTGCCTGAGACGAATGTTTATATTATATATATGAGATATATGTTATATTGCAGATTTCGTTTTCAAAAGAGATGCTTGTGAAGCATAACAAAATGGGACTTCATTAATGAGATTAATGAAATAAAAGAAACCTAAGATGTTGTAGAAACTTGTTTAAAAAAAACTGGTAGCTCTAGTTCTTGCTTTGCATAGAGGTGTTCCTTGTAGAACATCCAGCACATTATTCGATAAGGAAAGAGTCGAGACCCCTTCACCGGGAGTGACCTCTTTAGTGAAACTAGCAGATGCTACAAACTCGGTTTGTCTTTTGATTGCTTCTATAGTTCTTGCTTTGCATAGTGGTATTTGTGAAATATCCTACACCTTATTCGATGAGGAAAGGGCCGACGATCCCTTCACCGGGAGTGACCCCTTTAGAAAAACTAGAAAAGCCTAAAAAACACTCCATTTAAAATCACTCGATTCTACAACGATATCAAGTTCATTACGCAAAAGGTTTTCTTAAAAACCTGTCGTAACCCTCCGTCATTTTAGGAAGTAGAGTACTTAGTATTCGTGCTGTGTTTGTTGACCTTAGTTAAGGCACAGTGTACGGTAGCTAAGTGATGTCTTCCTATATAGCATATGATGCGATTAGTTAGGACAGTCATATGACTTTGTTGACCTTAGTTAAGGGTCATGTGGGTGGGTCTAATTAATCAAGAAATGACGGGTAGAACTTGATTAGTGCTTATGATTTGTTGACCATAGTTAAGGTCATAAGTCACTAGTGGTAAAATATTATTGGAAATTTCAAGTGTTGAAATTTGCAATGAGATTGCATACCTTCTATGAGATAGTTGGATCCTGATACCCGCTGCGAGTAAGAGTTACTCCTGGGAGAGTTTTACACATTACAATTAGCCGATCAAGTAGGTGTCTAGAAAGGTGTTAACGGGGTTACGCCTCTGGGAAAACGAGATTTACTTTAATTTGGTTCGTGCGAAAGCACGGGGGACCTCCCTCAAAGTACCGACACTGGCCTGGCTGAAAGATTGGCGAACTTGTAGCGTGTAATTAATCCTAGCTAGTCTTTCCTTTTTGGGTTTGAAGGAAGATTTGATTAAAACAGTGGGAGACATCCTGATTAGATATATTAGATAACCAATCTAATCTTGCAAGAGCATACGCTGAGTGTTTTCTACTCTCTCTCTCCAGGTAGCGACCATATTACGCCTTAATCAAGATAATAATACGGATAAATTGACCGAACCTGCTTGTTATACTGCGCTGGGGAACGTTGGTCCCGCTCCAACTTATAATTGTTATAAGACAGAGCAGGAAATTGGGGAATACCAGATTTCCCGTGCCGCCCAAACGAAGAAAGTGCATGCTGATGCATCATCTTCGGGTGTGTTCATTACAGAGAACTGTTTCTCAGTATCCTTTACATCCTGGGTATGAGATACCGGATCAGGATCCCGCATATGCAATCTGTTACATGGGCTAAAGATAGGTAGAGAACTGAGAACGGGTGATAAGTTTCATGAGATAGAAACGGTGCAAGTGTTGCAGCCAAGTCTGTTGGTCACTATCACCCTGTATTACCAGAATATATTGATTCTGAACAAATGTTATTAGATACCGAACCTGATATACAAAATCATATCAGTCTCTTTATTAGTAAAGAAAGGATATAATTTTGTATTGTTGGATAATGTTTTGAACATTTCCTATATCAAGAGTTGATCGGTTCAGGCACGTTATCTAAAAGCATTGACGTTCTAAATCAAACTACAGTTCTTAGTATACAGAACACACACGAGAGGAAGAGTTCAGAAATGAACGAATCCTTCTTGAGGCATTGTAGACTAGGTCATATCAATGTGACCTGACTAGCTAAGTTACATTTAGATGCATATTTAAATCTGTTTGAATTTACATCTTGTGAAACTTGCCGGTCATGTCACAAAGATAAGATGACCATAGCTCTGTTTATTGGAAACAGAGAAAGAGTTAGTGAACTCTTGGGATTGATACATGCTGATGTATGAAGGTCCCCTGTCTACACATGCCAAGACCGGTTCTTTGTACTTCATTACATTCTCTGATAATCTCTTAAGATTCAGACATGTGTTCCTGTTGAAACATAAGTCCGAACCTTTTGAGATATTTACAGAATATAAGTTAGAAGTAGAGAACCAAAAACGGGTATAAGTATTATGTCCTTTGATAAGATCAAGGAGGAGAATACTTGAGCACGGAATTCCTGGACTATTCTAAAGGAGAATGAGATTCTCTCTCAGTATTACTCCTCCTATACACCATAGCACGATGGTATATCGGGGCGGAGCAATAACACCCTATGTGATATGGTGTGCTCTATGATGAGTACTACTGAGTTTCCTATTTCTTTTTGGGAGTTATGCACTTGAGAAGCTGCATACCTATTGAATAGGGTTCAAATCAAATCAGTTGCTTACCACTTCATATGTGATATGGAAAGGGAAGAGCCCATATCTTAAGCTTGTTAAGATTTGGGGTTGTCCGTCCTATGTCTAAAAGCAAAATCCGGACAAGCTCGAGGCAATGTCTGTTATGTAGAACTGGAAATGTTCCAGCTATACAAACTGCAGTTGATGTTTTGGTAGAACCAAAGGATTCAATAGTTTCCAACGAACCTCAGCCTCTCCGCCGATCTAGTAGGGTTCCTCACCCACCTGAGAGATACTTCGGTTTCTCTATGACAGTGGGAGCGAGGATTGCATCATGAGATGATGACCCAACTAGTTTCGAGCTGGCCATCAGGAGTGGGACTCTGTAAGAATGGCTGGATGCTTAGCGATCTGAGATGGAATCTTTATACACCAACAAAGTATGGACTTTGGTAGCTTTATCTGAAGGGTTAAATCCCCATCAGGAGCAAGTATATCTTGAGAAGATTACTTGGTGTACATGGAAAAGTTGAGACTTTCAAAGCCATGCTTAAGTCTATCCAGATCCTACTTGCCACGGCTACATACCATGACTACGATATCTGGCGGTTGGGTGTCATGACTGCTTTTCTAAATGATGTTTTAGAAAAGAGCGTCTATAAGTACACAACCAGAGGGCTTCGTAGACAGTGGGAGCAGCGGAAACGCGTGCAAGATGTTTTATGTGATAAAACAGGCATCGCGGAGTTGGAACATCTGTTTTGATGTGGTAGTCAAAGAGTTTGACTTCATCAAAATGGTAGATGAACCTTGTATATACAAAAAGGTAGTAGAGAGTATGGTGGAGATCCTCGTAGAGTACGTGGATGACATACTCTTGATAGGGAAGGAGTTTTCTATGCTACGCTCGGTCAATCTCCGCTTATCACAAGGATTCTCCATATAGGATCATAGTGATACCTCCTGAATCCTGGATTTTGGATCTATGAGATAGATCTAATTGGATGTTAGGATACTCACTAGTTGTAGTGAGATGGTATCAATCGATCCTGGTGAGAATCACTGGAAAGGTTCCAGGGTGATAAGGACGACTGAATGTCAGTCGCAGGCATTGTCTTTACCATCAGTGGAGGGACGGTATGTTGGAAGAGTTCCAAGCTAGATACCGTGACATACTAGACGATTAAAGGCAAGATACATCGTTACCAAGGATGCTACCAAAGAGGCAGTCTGGATACATATAAGTTCATGAGATGAACTTCGTTCCTACCATTGTGTGACAATGGAGTTGTGGCTTATGCCAAGGAACCCCCGTCCCATCAGAAATCCAGATATAATTCTTAGGCAGTATCACCTGATCATGGAGATGGTTGATCTCTAGGGATATCGAGGTTAGGAGAGTAGATACAGAGGGCAACAGCACGGATCCACTCACAAAGGCCTTTTTCCTAGTAGAGACTCTTATGGGATGGTTGAATATGAGATACTTCAACCACAGCTTATTGTTGGGTATATAATACCACAACAGATGGCCCTAGTGCAAATGGGAGATTGTTAGTTATATGTATGCCCTAGAGGCTATTACTGTACATACGATGTATATTGTAATGGATGCTTGGACATATATAGGGAGGACTTTCTTGCTCGACATGATAGTATGCTATCTGGTTGTACTTTATCTTAACATGTACTCTGATTGTCTCTATGTTACATGTTGATAAAGCCCTTAGGATATGTACTCGACTACTGGGACTATGATGAGATCATACTAGTGGGGCCACGGTAGTCGACGAGTACATCCTATAACTGTTCCTAGTCGAGGATGTATCGAGACAGGGCATCGATACACCAGAGTAGACTAGCGTATACGCATCTTGACCCATATGATGGGCGATGGATGATCCTATATCCATCGGTGTTTGACATCAAGGATAGTGTACGGGTGCTCAGTGGAGACTGGGTACACTGGACGGACTCGCCGAGAACTCCCAGATAGTATTATACCTCACATCAGATGGCATTTCTCCCGTGACACTGGTACAGAGTAGTCTGTTGACCCGAGATCGTCATAGAGTCTTGTGTGATTCCCACTGTGCTTTGATTTCCATCATACCACATCCAAGAAGGCGTGCAAAAAGGTGGCTTTTGGGTACAGTCCCGAATCACATGGAGGCAATGAGCGATAGGAGGGGATTCGTCTCTCCCGGTATAGGGAGTTGATGTTGTGCTGTGTTCGATTGGCTATAACCGGAAATCCCTGGCCAGGGTTGCTGTGATTTACTGGTAAGTGTTATCAGTAGTTTCTCGAACTGTTATAGACCTCAAATCGACACGACTTATCAAGCTACTGGGGTCTGACGTTTACCACCCCTAGGCGAGATATGCGACATATCAGACGACGAGACCAGACTGTACGGGAGTGTTACTGATTGGATTCACAGGAGAAGGTACAGGCTTGCTTGTTGATCTTCTGAGCGCTCAATACCTGGGTAGCTGTTACGTTTAGCTGACCGCTTGCAGCTTGTGGGTGTTTGATATGATCATCACCTATTGCCGGCGTATTGACGATTCTTTAGAGTCCTACACAGAGGTTTCTTGACTCAGGCAAAACGGAGTAGGGGCACGTATGTGATATGTGCGGGACCAAGAATAATACGATATGAGATACCGTATTCTATTCTCGCGATATTTGATATCAGCCGGGTCATCGGATCAAGTGTTGATTCGATGAATCAGTACGGATAAATATTAGTCGGTTATATGCGATATAGCCGGATTGTCGGATCAAGTGTTGATTCGATAAGTTAATGTATAATAATATATATATGATATATTTAAATTACATTAACTAATATTTGCTCACTAAAAGATTCTTTTTCTCGCTCGGGTAATACATTGATATATATGCGATATATGTTAATTGTATTATTTTATTTTGTTACAATAAATATTATATATGTGATATATAATATTGTAACATGATATGGTTATTAATGCAACATGATTAGTGGAGATTGAACATGGTTAGGGTTTGATTAGGGTTAAGCTCTTCTAGAAGTTTCTAGAAGGTTTTTGTTTTGTTTTGTATAAGATATTTTGTGAAGATATTTGCTTAACCAAACCCAAACCCTTGACCATGGTTGTTTCTCTACAAGGGTTAAGGATTCATTCTTAACTATGGTTGCATTTCTAACCTCACTAATGGGTTATTCATTATTCATCACAAAAGGATTCCATCTTCTTCTTCCTTCTCTTTTCATGGAAAAGCTTTCTTGATTTGATTTTGTGATGATAAATGAGTGAGAAAAAGAAAACAAAAGAGAGCAAAAATCCTACTTCATCATCCTCATCTATCCTTGCCATTTAGATGAGGGTGTTCACTTCATATTATGAGTGTTAGCTTGTGTTAACGAAACTTCAAGGTAGATCATCTTTGTATCAAAGATCGGAAGCAAGACTGCATCTTTCTCTTCGTGGAACCTCTCGAGAGTCCGGAACACGATGATCGCAGTGAAGGGACTTCAACACGGAGCTTTAGAAGTGAAGGACCAGATCTACAAAGGTTGTAATCCCTCTCATTTAGTGTTAAAGTGTTTAGCATGTTAGTTTTCGCCTAATCTCTAGTTTAAAGATCCGGCTTCGGGTTGTTCGGCACGACTAATTTTTTAATCGGGCATGGTTGATGCCTCGTAGACCCTTGTGCGCATGCATAGCAACCCTACACGTGAGTTGACTTGATTCCGAGATGGAGCATTGATCCGGCAGGGTGGTCATTGGTTGAGTTGTTTCTTCCGAGACGGAGCATTGATCCGGCGGGGAGGTCTTTGGCTGACTTGTTTCCCAGATGGAGCGTTGTTCCGGCGGGGAGGTCATTGTTTGACTTGTTTCCAAGATGGAGCGTTGTTCCGGCGGGGAGGTTATTGGCTGATTTGTTTCCGAGACGGAGCGTTGTTCTGGCGGGGAGGTCATTGGCTGACTTGTTTTCGAGACGGGGCGTTGTTCCGGTGGGGAGGTCATTGGCTGACTTGATTCTGGGTCGGAGCGTTGTTCCGGCTGGGAAGTCATTGGCTGACTTACTTCCGGGTCGGAGCGGTTTTCCGGCAGGGAGGTCATTGGCTGACTTGTTTCCGAGACGGAGCGTTGTTCCGGCGGGGAGGTCATTGGCTGACTTGTTTCCAGGTCGGAGCGTTGTTTCGACGGGAAGGTCATTGGATGACTTTTTCTCGGGTCGGAGCGTTGTTCCGGCGGGGATGTCATTGGCTGACTTGTTTCCGGGATAGAGCGTTGTTCCGGCGGGGAGGTCATTGTTTGACTTGTTTCCGAGACGGAGCGTTGTTCCGGCGGGGAGGTCATTGGTTGACTTGTTTCCGGGTCGGAACGTTGTTCCGGCGGGGTGGTCATTGGCTGACTTGTTTCCGGGTCGGAGCATTTTTCCGGCGGGGAGGTCATTGGCTGACTTGTTTCCCAGACGGAGAGTTGTTCCGGCGGGGATCATTGGCTGACTTGTTTTCGGGTCGGAGCGTTGTTCTGGTGGGGTGGTCATTGGCTGACTTATTCCCGGGTCGGAGTGTTGTTCCGGCGGGGAGTTTATTGGCTGACTTGTTCCCAGGTTGAAGCATTGTTCCGACGGGGAGGTATTTGGCTGACTTGTTCATGGGTTGGAGCGTTGTTCCAGAGGGGACGTCAGTGGCTGACTTGTTCCCGGGTCGAAGCATTTTTCCGATGGGGAGGTCTTTGGTTGACTTGCACCGCTTTCTGCGGTGTCTGGTTTGACTTGCTCCGCTTTCTGCGATGTCGGGTCGAAGCATTTTTCCGATGGGGAGGTCATTGGTTGACTTGCCCCGCTTTCTGCGGTGTCGAGATTGACTTGCTCCACTTTCTGCGGTGTCGGGGTTGACTTGCTCCGCTTTCTGCGTTGTTGGGGTTGACTTGCTTCGCTTTCTGCGGTGTCGTGGTTGACTTGCTCCTCTTTCTGTGGTGTTAGGGTTGTCTCTATGTTGTCTGTGAACCGTGGAGTCTTAGAACTAGGGACTTTGCCATGGCTCCGATTGGTGGTGTCACATCCGTATCCTGCTGGAATGAGGAGGAATGTCGTTGCTGATCTCTAGGCTGTAGATGTTGCCGTTGAGATCTAGCTCTCCCTTTGACAGAGTTTGTTGGGAAATGTGGTTCCCTTTTCGTTTATGCCCATGAATTGTATACAGGGGTCAGTATGGACTTGCATGTAAAGCAGAAGTTTCATTTTATTTTATTTTCGCGATGCTCTATCATTTCAGCTTTTTTATATCGCAAAAGTCATGATTGCCCAATCATTTCGGCTATTTTTCGCAGTGCCCAATCATTTTAGATATTTTTTTTTTACTCGCTGCTTTTTATTGCGAGTTGCCCAAATATTTCGGCTATTTTTATATGCATATAATTTACTCGCTGATTTTTATTGCGTGTTGCCCCATCATTTCGGCTATTTCATATGCATTTTTTTTGGCTCGCTGATTCTTATTGTGAGTTTGGAACTTGAGATCTGATACCAATTTTAGCATTAGTATCGCTGCGACAGGAATATTGCCAGGAGCGAACCGTCACTTGCCGTGAAAGGACTTGGAATTTGTTACCGATTTAGGCATTAGCATCGCTACAACTGGGATATTTCCAGGAGCGAATCATCATTTGCCTTTATCGATTCGAACAAAGGTGGCTTAGCAAACAGGATTAGGATCCTGTCGACTAAGGCTTTTGACTTCATGAGCCGTAAGGGTCTCATAAAGGTGTTTCTCCCTACGAGTCATAAGGATCTCGTAGGTGCGTTTTCTCCTTAGGAATCGTGAAGATTCTTAAGTGCGTGTTCTCTTTTAAGTCGTAAGGATCTTATAAGAGTGTTTTCTCCTTATAAATCGAAAGGACTTACAAGTATCGTTCACCACATGAGGACATTTCGCGCCATTGGTGGAATTGGTGGGGGAGACGTTTATTTATGCTCGTGGATTGTATACAAAGGTCAATATTAAACCGTTTGTATGGAAAACTGGAGAATGTGATGGCTTAAGAACATGTTCAGATCCCTGTAGCTTAAGGCTTTTGAATCCTATGAGCTGTAAGGGTCTTATAAGGGGATTCTCCTTACGAGTCGTGAGGATGTCGTAAGTGTACTTTCTCCTTAGGAATCGTGGGGATCCCTAAGTGTGTTGCTCCCTTATTAGTCGTAAGGATCTCATGCAGGTATTTTCTCCTTACAAGGTCGAGAGGACCTTGCAAGTGTGCATGGATTTCTTTTACGAGTCTGCGCCCTTTCGGGTTTTCACAAACTCGCCGGTAGCCCTGCTGTTTTTACTCACGGAGCCCTTTCGGGTTTTCATCCGTGCCCATTTTGCTTGTGGACGTACCGTTTCTTTTTAAGCGGGGCATTTCACTAGGTTGTAGGACCTGTTTGTAGGCCCCTTAATATCTTTCTTGTCTTTCGAGAAGAAAGGACCATCCCATGGAGATTCTTCTGCCAGTGAGGAATATGCCCCTATGTATATCTCGAGGGGACGAGTACCCATGCCGTTGGTATTTTGGCGACAGGTTGCTTTAGCGCCACTTATTTTTGTTAAGCGTAGGCGACAAACTCCATCTTGCCTCTGGTTTTCACTCGTCATCATCGGATGAGAAAGATTCCTGATCCAATTGTTCCAATCGAGCCATTTTATCCATGAGTTCTTGGAAGGTCGTCGGCTTGAAGAGGGCCATATACGAGGATGCCTTTGAATTTGGGTTAAGGGTGGCTATGAGCATTCTCATGGCTGCAACTTCATCGATGTGTTGCTTGTATTTGACCAGAGATTTCGCCATCGGGTAACATATTGAACCCAAGTTTCATTCGTTCTAACCCTTTCGTTGTCCAGTGCTGTCACGGTAGTATGTTCGTTCTCATTAGCGAATCCCCGACAGAAGAGCATATCCATTTCGTCGAAGCTCTTCACGAAATCATTTGGGAGTTTCGCATACCATTTGAAGGCAATGCCCGCTAGACAGCTGACGAGCTGTCATAGGAGGAGTATACCATTCTCTCCAGAATTGCCGCACATGGATTTAAATCACGCAATGTGCTGGCGAGGATTCCCAGTTCCTTTGTATATGTGGAGTCGAAAGTATGTATTCTGGTGGCTACTGTATTTGATCATAGAACGCCGGATATGGTAGACCAGTCTTGATTGGCCTATTTGATGCTTCACTGGCATAGTGAGTTTTGACTTACTGAGTGATATATGCGTCCAGCTTTTCTTTTAGGGATCATTTCTTCCTCAGCCATTGATGATGTTTACAGAAGATTTGAAATGTTATCCTTATCTTTAAGACCGACTACCGACGGTTCATCTGCCAGTGGTTCCGATTGAATCATCATTTCAGCCATATTCTGAATCAGAAGGGCCATCCGGTTCATTTTAGTGGACATTTCTGCCGCATCTTCATCTCTCTTTTTCAGAGCGCGCTTTAGGAAATCAATATCCAGCTCCTTCTCTACTCTTTCCTCGGATGCGTCCTCGGGGTTTTCCTTAGGCGATGGATTAGCGTTTGCTGCCGCCTGAGCGAGCATCTCCTGCAGCTTTTCATGTTGTAGTTGAACTTTTGTCAGGGACCGAGTTTGAAGTCGGTGACTAGTAGAAGCTCGAACTTCGTCTTTGGAATTCACCACATAGACTACGTGAACTACCATGCCCCTTGGCTTAGGGTGCTTGGAGTTTTCTTCGTGCACTTGAGCTTTATTAGGCCACTCTTTTTTGTGAAAAGCCTCTTTGGTTTCGGGAGGAACCGCTGTATCAGAATCCATCTTGGGATAAGTCCTCTTCACCTGCTTCCATGCCTTATATATAGATGAGGAGAGTTGTCGCGTAGCGGTAACAACTTTCTCCTTCTCCAGATGTTCACTTCGTGTCGTGTGTATTTGTTTTATTTTTGGTTGCCCGTGGATTGTATACGGAGACTAATTTATGTTGTCGCCCGTAGGGCGAGGACTAGTCCAAATCCGTATTTTCTTAGATTTGGGTTTGTTTGATTTAAGGCTCATTAATCTCGTTTGAGATTAAGATCAACTTAAATGGTTGTTGAGGATACGTTAACCCAATCCTAGACTACGATCTATTCAACAGGATTTTGGGATCATTTAGATCCAACGAAAGAGCATTTGGGCTCTATCGTTTTAGTTTAGAGACGTTACGGTCCATTGGGTTTAAGGACATCATAGTCCATGTTTAAGGACATCATAGTCCATGGAGTTTAGTTTAGAGACGTTAGGTTTAAGGACATCATAGTCCATAGAGTTTAGTTTACGGACGTTGCAGTCCGTAATTAGTTTAAGGACATTATGGTCCATAGTTAGTTTAAGGACATTACGGTCCATTGGGTTTAAGGACATCATAGTCCATATAGTTTAGTTTAGGGACGTTGCGGTCCGTAGTTAGTTTAAGGACATTACGGTCCATAGTTAGTTTAAGAACATTACGGTCCATGTTTAAGGACATCATAGTCCATAGAGTTTTGGCTCATTGGTTTTGGGGTGTGCCAAGAGTTATTGGTTTTGGGGTGTGCCAAGAGTTATTCGTTATTGGGATCCTCCACCTCTCTGAAGATGTTGAAGGATTACAACGATATGTATCAGAGGTGTGGAGAGATATACCCTTGAACCAATGTCCCAACTGAGGGGGAGGATAGGCTAAACATCATTTTAGATGCCATCTGTTAGGAGCTCATTAGCTATCTTTGGGACTGAGATCGGTTTGGGGGACCCTGAGTGTGAGGGGCTCAATTGATTGGCCTCGGGAGATCTGGTCCAAGGTTGCCTAATGTTGGCCTCTCATAGTGTTAAACACTAGTATATGCTTAGCGCTCACGTGCTCCCACGTGCGGCTTTAGAGCAATGTTAAACACTGAAATTTGGGGTGCTCACGTGTGGTACGTGAGGCGCTTGAAAATTGGCGCTCTTCATTGGGTTCTATTCCGCTTTTATATATGTAAGCGTTAAACACTTAGCTCCCTGTGGTGCTCACGTGCGAACACGTAAGGCGCCTTCAAAATGTGAGTGCCGCTTTTGAATATATTTCTTTTCCATATGAGTGCTGAGCAATTGGTTCATTAAATGGTCACGTGAGCTATTCTCAAAATGTAAGCGCTGTATTTAAGTGCCGAGCGCTTAGTACATTAACGCTCACGTGCTAACATGTGAGGTGCTCTCAAAATGTGAGCGCTACATCTTTTATTCTCTTATTTTAGTGCTGAGCACTGTTAGGCACGTAGGATCACGTGAGAAGCCTCAAAAATAGGGTTTATTTCCTTTTTCTCTTTTATAAGTGCTGAGCACTTCTTAGGGGTCACGTGTGGCGCCCCAAAATAGGGTTTATTCCTTTTTCTCTTTTATAAATGCTGAGCACTTCTCAGCGGTCACGTGTGGTCACTTGGCTAGATCCTAGTCTTTCCTTTTTTGTTCCTCAAAGTTGTTCATGTAGGAACACGTGAGCTTTTATGGTGTAGCATTGAACACTAATATGCATGGTGCTCTTGATCTGAGTTTTGTGAATTTCATGTCCCTTATTTTTATAAGAATTAAATTCTTTTATAGGGTTAAACCCTAGTTTTATCATAGGAATTAAATTCCTTTATCTTTTACTAAGAATTAAATTCTTCAAACCTATTTCTTTCCTCTAAGTTATGGGACTGCATAACAGAATCTCCCCGATGAGAATTAAATTCTCAATTTGTGGGGAGATCTGCTTCTGCAGATCTTAACCAGAGCAAGAACTAAGTTCTTTAAGAAGAGTTAAACTCTTGGTTTGAGAATTAAATTCTCTTTTTTGTTTTGTGGGAGCTTTTGGGAGGGGTTCCTCTTCTTTCTAGAGAATTAAATTCTCTCTCTATATTTTCCATCCCCTCTCTCTGTTTTTAAAGATCTTTTTGCTTGCTCCTTTATTTGAACTTGAAGTTTATGGGGGGGTTCCTCTGTACAAGACTTGAAGTCTTGGGTCCTTTATATAGGGAGGCTGATTTGTTGATTCAGTTAAGGAAATCTCTCATAGAGAGATTTTTTAATTGATTTGCGGAATTTATCCACCGTTGGATCTTTGATCCAAGGACTTCTGTTTTACAGAAGACATTTTTTTATTTTTAACAAGATTGGGAAAATATTTTCCTATACAGAGCTTATTCTGTGTCTTGGTGATTTTTAATCACCATTGGATCTTTGATCCAATGGTGCTCTGATTTACAAAGCACAGTCTTTCTTGTTTAGAAAGATTTGAGGAGTATTTCCTCAATTAGAATTTAATTCTGTGCTCTGATGATTGATCATCTTCGTTGGATCTTTGATCCAAGGGTGGAGAACATTTTGTTCTGGCGCTGCGCTCTTGTGCTTTGCACGTGAGGCGCTGCCTCAGAGTTTTTAACTCTGGGCGCTGGCGCTCTTGTGCTTTGCACATGAGGCGCTCTCGTGCTTTACACGTAAGGCGCTGCCTCAGAGTTTTTAACTCTTGGCCCTGGCGCCCTCGTGCAAGGCACGTGAGGCGCTGCCATAAATTTTTTAACTCTTATTTAATAGATTTCTTTTTGTGCTTTGCACATTGGTGCCCATGTGAGGAGCACGCGAGGTGCCATCATAGGGTTCAATTCTATCCGAGGCAGTACCTACATGCTTTCCATGTGGAGTTTTTCCTTTATTTTTATTTTTATTTTATTGTTATTATTTTTTTAAGGGAGCAAGTTTTGATCCAAAATTTTGGCGGGAACAATGGCCTCGAATTTTTTCGGTTCCATACTTACCATCTCTCGTAGCTACGTGTCCCAAGAAGTCCACACGATTCAACCAGAAAACACACGTGGATAATTTAGGGAATAGCTGGTGCTCCCTCAAGGTCTGCAACGAAATCCTCAATTACTGCCCAGGCTCCACTCGGCTCCAAAAGTGTATTAAAATTTTATCAACAAACACGTTAATAACTGATCAAGAAAAATGGCATGAATATGCGGTTCATCAAGTTCATAAACGCTGCTGGGGCATTGGTGAGCTTGAACAACGTCACCAAAACTAATAACGCCTGTAACGTGTGAAAAGCAGTCTTCGGAATATCCTCCTCTTGAACCCGCAACTAATGGTAACCTGACCAAAAGTCAATCTTCGAGAAATGTCCCGCACACTGGAGCTAATCAAACAAACCTGTAGGGTTACTAGGCACTATAACAAGGTTCTACAAGGCATCAACCATGCCCGATTAAAATTTTAGCCGTGCCGAATAACTCTAAATAAGATCTTTAAACTAGAGATTAGACGAAAACTAGCAAGTTAAAAACTTTAACACTAAGTGAATACGAAATACAACCATTGTAGATCGGTCCTTCACTTCTTAAGCTCCTTATAGTTGTCCCTTCGCTGCGATCATCGAACTCCCGGACTCTCGGACGGCTCCATAAGAAAATTGCAACGGTATTGCTTGAAGTCTTCGAGGCCGAAGATGATCTACGTCGAGGGAATACGAACTCAAGGTTCTACTTCACTAACTAGAGAATTAGTGAAGCAAACACCCTAAACTAAAGTGCTAGTCTAGTAGAGAATGATGAAATAGGAAATGGGTACACTTTAGAATTTCTTTTCTCACTTTGTATCTCTCTCTTTTTCAAACCCTAGAATGAAAATCAAGGAGGAAGAAGATGAGCTCAAAATGAATATGAAAACTAATCAAGAGAGAGAGAGAGAGAGCTAACCATGGTGAGTGAGTATCATATACTAACTCATGTAGAGACATTACCATGGCTAATTATAGTGGTTAGGTTAACTAATATCTTAAGCAAAACAAAACTAGTGGACTAAGTCAATGCAACCATAAGCTTCATGAAGCTTCATGCATGTGAGCTCATTATCCATTTGTTTCATAATTACTTTAGATATTAAAACCCTACCAATATAATTAGTATGGTGTATGTCTCATACACCCATGTAGTGTGTATCAACAACCATGATACAAAATGAACACAATTTAATATATATCACATATATATTAAGTTGTGCACAAGTGAGAAAAAAAATGCTTAAGTGAACCAATGTTAGTTAATGTAAATTAGTATATCACATATACAATTATACACTAAATTATTAAATCAACTCTTGACTTAATAATCCGGTTATATCACATATAACTGACTAACATCCAATGTATCGACTTATCGAATCAACCCTTGATTCGATAACCTGGTTATATCGCATATAACCGATCGATACAAAACATCACGAGAATAGAATACGGTATCACATACTCGCATTATTCTCGGTCCCGCACATATCACATATGCGCTCCTATTTCATTTTGCCTGAGCCAGTAAAACCTCTATGTAGGACTCTAAAGACTCGTCAATACGCCGGCAGTAGGTGATGATCATATCAAGCACCCACAAGCCGTCAGCGGTACTAGGTGGACGTAACTGTAAGTCCATATTGCGACCCCCGGTTCTTACGGGGAGGCGGAAACGGTATAAAAATCAAATTTTTAGTGCAAGAGGCAACATGGACTAAACAAGGTCGGGATCGTGTCTAAACTAAACTAGCAAATACGCTAAAAGGAGTTAGCTACTCGGATGAGGGTTATACCTAAACTTGAACTCCTTCTTCTTCAAACTTTGTGGAGGTTGATGGTTCTCTTTTGTCGCCTTCTTCCGTCGAAGATGGATCCACCTCGAGGGTTTGACCTTGGGCTCTTTCTCGGACTTGGAGTGAACTAGAATCTCCGGTTTGCTAATCCTTTGATCCTAGGGTGAGTAGAGAGTGACTAGGGTTTGCTTTCCTTTTAAAAGAGAAGGATTCTCAACTCATGAGAGGGTTTCTCTTTACTAGAGGAAGAAGAAGATGAAGAGAGGAGAGAGAATGAGAATGATAGAATGAGCTATTATTTTCTCTTCTTGCAACCATAATGCAAAAGAATAATATTATCTAAATGATAATAATTGAAAATGAGAATAGTTGATGGTAGTGTTTGGAATGACCACAACCATGCTTCATTTAATAAAAAGTAAGCATGAATCAAGGAAGACTTTCAAGGCATGAAAGTGGTCAATGGTCAACAAGTCAACCAAGGTCAACAAGTCAACAAAGAACAACCATAACATAATTCTCATTTAATTATTATTATTAATAGATAATAAATAAATCCATTAGGGTTTGGAAAATAAAGACTGTCAACTGTGCATACGCACCCGTTCCGAAACCCTAATGAAAAACCTCATTCTCCTCCTCAAGCAACTGTGCATACACACCTGCATTCTCGTTCCGAAAAACAAGAATACCAAGAAATAAAAGCAACCCCAAAACATATACCAGTATCTGGCTCAAACCAGAGCCTGCCAGTATAATCCGTCCGGACTCCAAACGTGCACAAGTGCGCGGATGAGAACGAACCCTGTCGCAAAACCATGCAACCTCTACTCTGTTTTGCCCAGAGGCGAATACCCTCTGTGTGGGACTCTAAAGACTCGACACTACGCTGGCAGTGGGTTTAACCACAGACCGCAAGCGGCACTAGCTGTGCGTAACGGTCCCCAGGTAGATGCCGACAAGAAGGCTGACGAGGTGAAACCCCATCTGAACTCCTACTGAGTCTGAATGTGACAGTCTCCGTACAGTCCGGTCTGTTCGTCTGATACATCGCATGGCAGGCCTAGGGGGTGGTAAACGTCAGTCCCCCAATAGCGGTACAAGTCGTGCCGGAGCGAAGCCCAAAACACCCTGAGATAACACTGGAAACCTACCAGTATATCTCGTTTGCCCTGGCCAGGGACTACTCGTGTAATGGCTCTCCTAGACACAGCGCGATGTCAACCCCCAATACCGGGAGAGACGAATCCTGTCTAACCGTCACTGCCTCCAAGTGCTTCGGGACTGCACCCAACCACCACCTGTTTGCACGACTCCTTTGAGCCGTGGTAGGGTAGTGATCAAAGTGCAGTGGGAACACACTTGAGGCGAAGTGCCAGTGTCAAGTCAGCGGACTAAGCTGTACTCATGTCACCTGGGAACTGATAACTGACGCTAGGTATAATACCAACCTGTCAGTTCCCGACGAGTCCTGTCCAGTGTACTCGTAACCCAACGAGCACCCGTATACTATCTCCAGTACGACGTACTGATGGCTGTGGGACAGACCATCTCCCACACTGGGATGAGAAGCGCATACGCTAGTCTACTCCGGAGTATCGATGCCCCATCTCGATAGTCCTGCGACTAGGGACCTGTATAAGGATGTGCCTATAGATTACCCAGCCCCCACTTGTGTGACTGCCATCACAACGCTGGTAATCAAGCAAAGATCCTAAGGGCTCCACTAATGCGTATAAGTGATATACTGAAATAAACACAAGTACACATTGAAGTAGAAACAAACCAAGTAGCATACTACTATTTTGAGCAAGATTGTATATACAAGGTGAATATCCCAAGCATCCATTAAGTAATATACAAACTAGTATGATACAGTAATGGCCTCTAGGGCATATACACTAACAATCTCCCACTTGCACTAAGGCCATGTACTGGCGTATCGAAGACCTATCATCTCGATCAGCCGCTCGAACTGAGTCTGGGGTAGGGCCTTGGTGAATGGATCTGCAGTGTTCTCTTCTGAAGCAACCCTCCGAACCTCGATCTCCTTGCGATCCACGATCTCCCTGATCAGGTGATACCGCCTCAAGATGTGCCTGGATCTCTGATGGGACCTGGGTTCCTTCGCTAAAGCTATAGCCCCGTTGTTGTCGCAATACAGAGGTATTGGGTCAACAATGGACGGAACCACCTGAAGTTCTTTCAAGAACTTCCTCATCCAGACAGCTTCTTTTGCGGCATCAGATGCAGCGATGTATTCCGCTTCCATCGTCGAGTCTGCAACGGTTTCCTGTTTGGAACTCTTCCAACACACCGCCCCTCCATTGAGGGTGAAGACAAAACCCGACATGGACTTGGAATCATTCTTGTCACTCTGGAAGCTGGAGTCAGCAAAGGCCTCGATCTGGAGGTCTTTTCCGCCATACACCAAGAACATCTCCTTAGTCCTTCTCAGGTACTTGAGAATGTTCTTTACTGCTATCCAGTGTTTCTCCCCAGGGTTTGACTGATACCGGCTTACTACACTCAGTGCATAAGCTACATCCGGTCTGGTACACAACATCGCATACATTATAGAGCCTACCGCAGAAGCGTAGGGTATAATAGACATGCGATCCCTCTCCAAATCAGTCTTGGGAGACATCTCTTTAGAGAGGGTGATCCCGTGACAAGCCGGTAGGTTACCGCGCTTGGAATCTTCCATACTGAATCTTTTCACTATGGTGTCGATGTACCTGGACTGAGAAAGTCCCAATATCCTCTTGGATCTATCACGATGGATCCGGATCCCCAGGATGTATGAGGCATCACCCAGGTCTTTCATGGAGAACCTTTGTGACAAGAACCCCTTGACAGATTGTAGCATAGGAATGTCATTTCCTATCAAGAGAATGTCATCCACGTATAAAACGAGGAATACTACAGTTCTCGCTACAAATCTACTATAGATGCATGGTTCATCTGGATTTTTGATAAAGCCAAATTCTTTGACTGTCTCATCAAAGCAGATGTTCCAACTCCGCGATGCCTGCTTTAGTCCATAGATGGACTTAAGCAACTTGCACACCTTTCCGCTGCTCCCACTCTGAATGAAACCCTCTGGCTGGTCCATATAGACACACTCCTCTAAATTTCCATTTAGAAAAGCTGTCTTTACGTCCATTTGCCAGATCTCATAATCGTGGAAGGCAGCAATGGCAAGAAGGATCCGAATGGATTTCAGCATGGCTACTGGAGAAAAGGTTTCGTCGTAGTCCAAGCCAGGTCTTTGACGAAAACCCTTTGCTACCAGCCTAGCTTTATAGGTCTCAACCTGTCCATCTACACCAATCTTCCTTTTGAAGATCCACTTGCATCCTACGGGTTTTACCCCGTCTGGAGCAATGTCCAACGTCCATACTTTGTTGGTGTACATGGACTCCATTTCGGTCCGCATTGCATCCAGCCATTTCACTGAGTCAACGCTCTGAACGGCCTGCTGGAAGCTAGTAGGCTCATCATAATCTATGATGCAATCCTCTCTATCCCCGTCTATGAGAAAACCGCAGTATCTCTCGGGCGGATGAGACTGCCTACTACTCCTGCGGAGCGGCGTAGGAATGTCCTGTTCTGTTGAACCCTCTGGTTCCACTAACCTTTCAGTAATAGTCTGTGGTTCTGGAATTTCTTCCAGTTCTACTGCGCTCCCACTAATCTCCTTTTCCAAGAACTGGTGTTCTAGAAAGTGGGCATTACGAGAAACAAGGACTTTTTGTTCCTCTGCGTAGTAGAAAAGATACCCCCTGGTGTTCTTTGGGTATCCCACAAACTTGCACAGTACTGAGCGTGCCTCGAGCTTGTCCGCATGCTGCTTTTTGACAAAAGCCGGACATCCCCAGATCTTCAGATATTGAAGATAGGGTTTCTTCCCACTCCACATTTCATATGGTGTGGAAGGCACAGTCTTAGTCGGAACTCGGTTCAAAAGGTACGCAGCTGATTCTAGCGCATACCCCCAGAATGATCGCGGTAACTCAGCGTTACTCATCATGGACCGCACCATATCCAATAGGGTGCGGTTCCGTCTCTCCGATACACCGTTATGTTGCGGGGTGTAAGGAGGAGTAAGCTGAGAGAGAATTCCGTTCTCTTTTAAATAGTCCAGGAATTCGGCACTTAAGTATTCTCCACCTCGATCCGATCTTAGAATCTTAATACTTTTGCCGGTCTGTTTCTCTACTTCATTCTTATACTCCTGGAATTTTCCAAAGGCCTCGGACTTATGTTTCATTAAGAAGACATAACCGTACCTTGAGAAGTCATCCGTAAAAGTAATGAAGTAAGAATGTCCGCTTCGGGCATGTGTAGACATTGGACCGCACACGTCACTGTGTACGAGTCCCAAGAGCTCGCTCGCTCTTACTCCATGTCCAGTAAACAGAGTCTTTGTCATCTTTCCTTTGAGACAAGATTGACAAGTGGCATATGATTGATATTCGAACGCATTCAAATATCCTTCTGTATGCAACTTAGTCAACCTTCTCTCATTGATGTGACCCAATCTACAATGCCATAAGAAAGTCTGATTTATTTCTGGAGACTTTCTTTTGTGTGTATTCTGGACATTGAAAATCTGTGGTTGGTTTAACACGTATATACCATTACTCAGAGTACCTGACCCAATCAATACTTGATTAAGGTGAATGTTTACAACATTACTTACAAACGCAAATTCATAACCTTCTTTAGAAACTAAAGATACAGAAATGATATTACAAGTTGCGTTGGGTACAAAAAAGCAATTACGCAAAACCAAAACATGTCCATCTGACATTCCCAGGTGATAGTCCCCCACGGCTTTAGCATCCATGCTAGCTCCGTTCGCAACTCTGAGGGTCATGTCACCTGCCTTCAAATCCCTACGGTTTCTCAACGCCTGCAAAGAATTACAGATATGAGATCCTGATCCGGTATCCAATACCCAGGAAGTAGAGTTTATTGAAAGACAGTTTTCAATAACATACACACCTGAAGCTGAAGCTGCAACCTGCTTCAATTCCTGTGTTCTGGCCTTCCAGGCCCTGCAATCATTCTTCCAGTGTCCTTTCTTATGACAAAAGAAGCATTCTTCCTTATCCACAAGCTTCCCCGCTATCTTTGTTGCTTTACCTTTTCCCTTCGTATCCACTTTACTAACACCGCCCCTTGGTTTGGCGGGGGCCTTCTTCTTCTTTCCCTTGGCTTTCGCCTTGGACCTAGAAGAAGATGATCCTCCTACAAACAAAGTGGATGTATCCCTACTTTTCTGTAGGGTGCCCTCTGCGCTCCTCAGCATGTTGAGGAGCTCTGATAGTTCAACCTCTTTTTCTTGTAGGTTGAAGTTCAGTATAAACTGGGCGTAAGTGGAAGGAAGGGACTGGAGAACTATATCCGTATATAGCTCACTCTCCAATGTGATCCCTAGGTCAGCGAGCTCCTCAATGTAGCCGATCATCTTTAGCACGTGCTCGGCTACTGATGATCCGACGGCCATCTTTGTCGAAAACAACTTTTTCGACGCTTCGTATCTTGCGATACGTGATTGCTCTCCATACAGTTCTTTTGTATGGAGCAATATGGACTCCATGTCCATATTCTCATGCCTCCTCTGATGTTCGTTGTCCATCGAGGCAAGCAGGAGGCACTTGGCCTTCGCGCTATCAATCTCCCAAGTCTTGCGGATTTCCTTATCCGCGATACTGGAAGTTGGACCAGGGACAGGGGGAGCTTTGGTGGTAAGAAGATACCCCAGCTTGTCATAAGTGATTGCTATCTTGACATTCCTGAGCCAATCTTTGTAGTTTGGCCCTGTCAGCTTGTTTTTATCTAGGAGTAACTTAAGTCCAGTCATGTTGATTGGTCGCTGCAATTAGGAGAGAGAAGAAGAAACACTCAGCATGATGCTCTTGCAAGTTTAGAGTGGTTTTTAGTTTGTCTAAACAGGATGGCTCCCACTGTTTCTCGAATCCCTCCTCAAACCATAAAGGAAGAATTAGTCAGGATCAATCCCACCGTACAATACTTGCTTAACCGTTCAGCCAGGCCAGTGTCGGTACTTCGAGGGAGGTTTTCCAACGCTTTCGCGAAGTTCCTTAATTAAAGAACCTCTTTTCCCTGGGGGCGTAACCCCGCTAACACCTTTCTAGGCACCTACTAGGTTTATAGCATTGATCGTTAAGTGAGAAATTTCCCGAGGAGTAGCATATACTCACAGTAGGATCGGGATCCAAATATCATCGCGTGACGAAAATGAAGGAATCCTACCATAATCATCACACTCCAAATGGTATGCAAATCTAGCAAGTTTCAGTACTTATGAAACTCCCGATGTGGATTTTTGCCCCATGCTCTTATGACCTTGGCGTGAGGTCAAAATGTCATAAGTCACATGTCAAGTTCGTCCCATCATTATCCAGGTTAATTTGAATCCACCCGTACATACCCTTGACGTAGGCCAAAATGGCAGTACGACTGTCTCAAACCAACGCATTCTATCTATGCAACAGATAAATATCCGGCAGCTACCAATCACTATGCCTTGGCGTGAGGTCAAAATACATAGCTTGAATACTACCGAATATTTAACTGAAATGATGGAGGGCTACGGATGGTTTTGGCGAAACCGTGAACGTAGTGAACTTGATTTAATCGATGGAACGAGATAGCTTTTAGAAGGAGTGGCTCAATCTCCGCATTTAAAAGTTAGTTTTGAAAAGAACCGAGTGGTTTTTCGAAAGTGTTCCATCGACTTAAACTTGGTTTATTATCTTGCATTAGTTCTTTTAATGCGTGATATTCTTGCATTAGTACTTTTAATGCGTCCCATCATTTAATCCTACCATTGCAGAAAACAACCAAAATATGACGTACGCTTATGCCATTCGCATTCGCCACGGGGCCCCGTCATTACCCGTTAGGTTACTTAACTAACGACAGAGCGGGGGCTGGGCTAGCGCGTCTGTAAAACATAAGCAACGCCTAAATAGAAAGCAATGATAGACATTTCAGATCACAGATAAATACATTGGATATACTAGCAATCTGTAATTTGTACGAGCCTGTAACAAAAAACAGATAACACGGTCGCGGTGAATAGCCAAATCCCCACCCAAGACCCCTACGGGTGCGGCAAACTACCCGCCAAGTCCTCGGTAGTTTGTGCACCCCTCCATGGGTCTATCCTAGGAGCAAAAACAGTAAAAAGAATTATACAATGACGGCTACAACCCCGACCCGGTTGTGCGGCCAAACAAATAATATAATTACATCAATTTACATTTACAATGAATTGCAAGAAAAGAAAACTCTCGTCTCACAACCCCCGGCTATTCACCCGCGACATTCCAACATATTTATATACACATTCCAGCACATTACAGATCTTGTATAACCCCGACTAATCGTCTTATAGCGATTAGACGACGTTCAATACAAGCAAACATCACAGATATAACCATCATTGTCAAAGTGTAGTGAAGTTCGGAAAAAATACGGAATTATAGGACCCCAAAAGGAAATTTCTTTTCTGCAAAATCTGGGCACATATAATATATTTCAAAAATCCCAAAACCAACACAGACACACACTGCACGAAAAACGATGCACAGAAGACGACAAGTCGCGGCGGTTCCGCGGCGGATGCTTACCTTACGCGGCGGAAGCGCGGCGCCTTAGACGAGTTACTGTATCGTTTTTCTTGGGTGTTCACAGAAAAGCCTGAGACGAATTTACATGTATAAAGTTTTTCATTTTGAGCCAGAAAATTTTCAACAGAAACTCAGAATTTGTGATTTCTCCGGTTTTGTGATTTTTTGTTTCCGAACTTCGTTACACTTCACTACCAAGCTAGTTTAAGTTTAGTTAGGCTCTGATACCACTGTAAGTCCATATTGCGACCCCCGGTTCTTACGGGGAGGCGGAAACGGTATAAAAATCAAATTTTTAGTGCAAGAGGCAACATGGACTAAACAAGGTCGGGATCGTGTCTAAACTAAACTAGCAAATATGCTAAAAGGAGTTAGCTACTCGGATGAGGGTTATACCTAAACTTGAACTCCTTCTTCTTCAAACTTTGTGGAGGTTGATGGTTCTCTTTTGTCGCCTTCTTCCGTCGAAGATGGATCCACCTCGAGGGTTTGACCTTGGGCTCTTTCTCGGACTTGGAGTGAACTAGAATCTCCGGTTTGCTAATCCTTTGATCCTAGGGTGAGTAGAGAGTGACTAGGGTTTGCTTTCCTTTTAAAAGAGAAGGATTCTCAACTCATGAGAGGGTTTCTCTTTACTAGAGGAAGAAGAAGATGAAGAGAGGAGAGAGAATGAGAATGATAGAATGAGCTATTATTTTCTCTTCTTGCAACCATAATGCAAAAGAATAATATTATCTAAATGATAATAATTGAAAATGAGAATAGTTGATGGTAGTGTTTGGAATGACCACAACCATGCTTCATTTAATAAAAAGTAAGCATGAATCAAGGAAGACTTTCAAGGCATGAAAGTGGTCAATGGTCAACAAGTCAACCAAGGTCAACAAGTCAACAAAGAACAACCATAACATAATTCTCATTTAATTATTATTATTAATAGATAATAAATAAATCCATTAGGGTTTGGAAAATAAAGACTGTCAACTGTGCATACGCACCCGTTCCGAAACCCTAATGAAAAACCTCATTCTCCTCCTCAAGCAACTGTGCATACACACCTGCATTCTCGTTCCGAAAAACAAGAATACCAAGAAATAAAAGCAACCCCAAAACATATACCAGTATCTGGCTCAAACCAGAGCCTGCCAGTATAATCCGTCCGGACTCCAAACGTGCACAAGTGCGCGGATGAGAACGAACCCTGTCGCAAAACCATGCGACCTCTACTCTGTTTTGCCCAGAGGCGAATACCCTCTGTGTGGGACTCTAAAGACTCGACACTACGCTGGCAGTGGGTTTAACCACAGACCGCAAGCGGCACTAGCTGTGCGTAACGGTCCCCAGGTAGATGCCGACAAGAAGGCTGACGAGGTGAAACCCCATCTGAACTCCTACTGAGTCTGAATGTGACAGTCTCCGTACAGTCCGGTCTGTTCGTCTGATACATCGCATGGCAGGCCTAGGGGGTGGTAAACGTCAGTCCCCCAATAGCGGTACAAGTCGTGCCGGAGCGAAGCCCAAAACACCCTGAGATAACACTGGAAACCTACCAGTATATCTCGTTTGCCCTGGCCAGGGACTACTCGTGTAATGGCTCTCCTAGACACAGCGCGATGTCAACCCCCAATACCGGGAGAGACGAATCCTGTCTAACCGTCACTGCCTCCAAGTGCTTCGGGACTGCACCCAACCACCACCTGTTTGCACGACTCCTTTGAGCCGTGGTAGGGTAGTGATCAAAGTGCAGTGGGAACACACTTGAGGCGAAGTGCCAGTGTCAAGTCAGCGGACTAAGCTGTACTCATGTCACCTGGGAACTGATAACTGACGATAGGTATAATACCAACCTGTCAGTTCCCGACGAGTCCTGTCCAGTGTACTCGTAACCCAACGAGCACCCGTATACTATCTCCAGTACGACGTACTGATGGCTGTGGGACAGACCATCTCCCACACTGGGATGAGAAGCGCATACGCTAGTCTACTCCGGAGTATCGATGCCCCATCTCGATAGTCCTGCGACTAGGGACCTGTATAAGGATGTGCCTATAGATTACCCAGCCCCCACTTGTGTGACTGCCATCACAACGCTGGTAATCAAGCAAAGATCCTAAGGGCTCCACTAATGCGTATAAGTGATATACTGAAATAAACACAAGTACACATTGAAGTAGAAACAAACCAAGTAGCATACTACTATTTTGAGCAAGATTGTATATACAAGGTGAATATCCCAAGCATCCATTAAGTAATATACAAACTAGTATGATACAGTAATGGCCTCTAGGGCATATACACTAACAGTAACGGCTACCCGGGTATTGAGCAATTAGAAGATCAGCAAGCAAGCCCGCTCCAACTCCTGCAAAAAGCCTGACAGTGACACTACCGTACAGTCCGGTCTGCTCGTCTGATATGTCGCATATCAAGTCTAGGGGTGGTAAACGTCAGACCCCAATAAACGATAAGTCATGCCGATATGAGGCTCATAACGGGTCGAGAAACTACTGGTAACACTTACCAGTAAATCTTTACACCAGCCCTGGCCAGGGACTTTTCTGTTACGGCCAATCGAGCATAGTGCAACATCAACCCCCAATACCGGGAGAGACGAAACCCCTCCTATCGCTCATTGCCTCCATGTGACTCGGGACTGTACCCAAAAACCACCGTTTTGCACGCCCTCTTGGACGTGGTAAGATGGAAATTAAAGCACAGTGGGAATCACACAAGACTCGATGACGATCTCGGTTCTACAGACTAACCTGTACAAGTGTCACCAGAGAACTGCCATCTGACGTAAGCTATAATACCATCTGGGAGTTCTCGGCGAGTCCGTCCAGTGTACCCAGTCTCCACTGAGCACCCGTATATTATCTCTGATGTCAAACACCAATGGATATGGGATCATCCATCGCCCATCTGTATGGGTCGAGAAGGTATACGCTAGTCTACTCTGGTATATCGATGCCCCGTCTCGATACACCCACGACTAGGGACCTTGAAGGATGTACTTATGGACTACCATGTCCCCACTATTATGATCCGCATCATAGTCCAGGTAGTCAAGTACACATCCTAAGGGCTTTACCAACATGTAAAAGAGAGACAATCAGTGTACACGTTAAGGTAAAGAGTAACCAGATAGCATACTATCATGTCGAGCAAGAAAGTCCTCCCTATATATGTCCAAGCATCCACTATAATATACATCTCATGTATAGTAATGGCCTCTAGGGCATACATATAACTAACAAAACCTTCAGTACGAAGTAAGGGATATCTGTTCCGCACAGTAACCCGATTCAACTGACAAAAATCGATGCACAAACACCACTGCCGTCTTTCTCCTTGACGAACAGAACAGGAGCTCCCCAAAGTGACGCACTCAGACGAACAAGCCCTTTATTCAACAAATCTTGCAACTGATCCTTCAGCTCTTTAAGCTCCGCCGGATCCATCCGATATTGCGGTATAGAAAAAGGCTCCGTGCCGGAAATCAAGTCAAGGCAGAACTCAATATCGCGCTCTGGCGACAAACCAAGCAACTTGTCAGGAAAACATCTGGAAACTCTCTTCCAATCGGGACCTGGTCTAACGGAACATCTGCGGCTCTAACATCACAAACATACGCTAAGATTTCCTGACATCCTTTCTCAAAAGCTGACTAGCTCGACACGAAGAAATCAATTGGGATGAGCGATGCTACGGTCTCCCTGAAAACAAACAAGAACTAGCTTACCCGGAAAACTAAATCTGACTGCTTTCTTATGGTAGTCCGCGAATGCATAATACGTGGTTAACCAATCCATGCTCAGAAGAACTTCGAAGTCAAAAATATCGAGAAAATCAAATTGACAGAAGAATCCTTATCTCCGATACAAACGAAACATACACGAACGAAAAACACATAAAGCTACAAAAGACTAGCCTATCGAAGAAATTACAGCAAGCGGCTGATTTAGCAAAGACTACTATCAGCTAGACTTCGATACAAAATATGCGGATACCATTTCAAATAACACCAAAAAGAATTATGCACCGGAAGAAACAATGAAAGAATAACTATCACAACGGCGTCTATCTAACCGCCTTGAGCTGGTATACCGGTACAAATCCTCTTCGATCCTAGAAACGACCGAAGTCTCAGAAATATGCTCCTCTAGCAATAAGGCTGCATTTATCGTGGCTGCATAAGTGTCAAAATGCTAGGCACCAACAGAAAGAAATAACTGTTGGATATAGTGCCCTCAAAGTCAATTATTGGATCGTAGGCATGTGATTGCAATGATTGAGGGAGGATCTATACCGGGAGGACAGTCTTACTCGAGATGATAGTATGCTATCTGGTTTATCATTATCATCATGTACATCCTTTAGGTGACATTACAGATCACTATTACATGTTGATAGAGCCCTTAGGATTCTTGCTTGACTACCAGCAGTATGATGGTGATCATATACGTGAGAGTTGGGTAGTCTATAATCACATCCTTAAAGTGTCCCTAGTCGTAGGAGTTTCGAGACTGGGCATCGATACTCCGAGAGTAGACTAGTGTATACGGATCGAGACCCCAATGAAGGGCGGTGGCCGGTCTCACAAGCCATCGCTGTCAGTTGGTTCACTAAAGATAGTATACAGGTGCTTATTGGGTTATGAGTACAACGGACGGTCTCGCCGGGAATATGCTAGTTGGTATTATACCTATCTTCAGATAGCAGTTCCCTGGTGACATGTATACAGGTTAGTCTATCGACCTGAGATCGTCATTTGTCTCGTGTGAGTTCCTACTGTGCTTTGACTACTACCCTACCACAGCTCAAAAGAGTCGTACAAACAGGTTTTAGTTGGGTACAGTCCCGAGCCACATGGAGGCAGTGAGCGGATTGGCAGGGGATTCGCCTCTCCCAGTATTGGGGGTGATATCGCGCTGTGTCTGGAGAGCAATTACACAAAGTCCTTGGCCAAGGAAAGTGAGATTTACTGCTAGGTATTTGATCAGTCGAAAATATTGCATATTTTAACCGACAATTTCCCTATCATCTGCATACATATAGAAGTGTTCGGTATCAGTATTCTACATATTAGCAAATCTATCGCAAAATATAAGATTACATGTATTCGACCTTAAAACCGGCATTTCTAGGGAAATTGACTGCATTTCATTACATGGCATATTTTCTATATATCGCAACCCGTGTTTCGAAGTCTGTGCAGGAAAAGAGAAGCTTGCTCGACCATTACACCGCTCGTAAACTCACTAAATTCAAATCTGGTACTAATCCAAAGGAGAAATCACAATTCAGCATATCAGACAAAGCCCTAAACAGCAGTCTAAGTACACAGAAGAAGACCCAAAGTCCAAGCCACTCAAGCAGCCGCGGATCCGCGGCATGGGCTTGCTAAGGCCGCGGATCCGCGGTTGACCAAGGGGATCATCTCCTCAATTTCAGTGCACAACTCCTGTTTCAGTGGATACAGCTCAAAAATGTACTCCTACTTCCAGAAGACTCCAGATACTTCCACCAGATCAGCAAACACCTTGAGTTTCACTAAACTAGCCTAATCATTCTAGAACTTTCCCCAAACCCTAGCTTAAACCCTAAGCTAAAGTCTAACAAACTCTTTCAACAAACTTTGGGAGGGAAACTTCTAATTCAAACCTAAACCTAGGGTTTGGGAGTTCTATAAATAAGACCCTAGGCTCATTTTCCCCACATTATTCAACCTTGGGAATTATTCATCCAATTAGTGAATCTATCCCATTCTTCATCTCCCTCTTCCTCAAGTTTAGTGAGAGAGCTTGTAGGAAACCCTAACCCTAATTCCAATTGAGATCAAGAATCCCGAGTACCCATTAAGCAAGAAGCCTTACAACCTTTAGGAGCGGAGCCGATCTTCAACGGAGCAAGCGATCCGAAGCCGATCTACGACTCACGAAGCCGAGCGACGACCGATCAACGATCTGGATTCTTCTTCTTGTAGTTCTTGAAGCAAATGTAATCAAAATTGTTGAGATAAATAAAGGTGATATTCTTTTATCTTGTTTTCTTTAAATTCTGCATCATGCTATCTTTACAATTCGTAAATCTTTTCTGTGTGGTGATGTGTGAATAAAACTCCGCTCGTCGAGGAGTCGAGACGGATAATAGAATGATGATGTAACATAGGTTTAATCGATTCTTGAGTCCTACGAGTTTTGTAAACCCTAGCAAGTTCAAGAAACGACAACCCATTTCGTTTCGCTACTTTCTTGATTGACATCGATCGAAATTGGGGAGTTACGATCGTTTCTTGAACTTGCTAGGGTTTACAAAACTCGTAGGACTCAAGAATCGATTAAAGCTATGTTAGATCATCATTCTATTATCCGTCTCGACTCCTCGACGAGCGGAGTTTTATTCATACATCACCACACAGAAAAGATTTACGAATTGTAAAGATAGCATGATGCAGAATTTAAAGAAAACAAGATAAAAGAATATCACCTTTATTTATCTCAACAATTTTGATTACATTTGCTTCAAGAACTACAAGAAGAAGAATCTAGATCGTTGATCGGGCGTCGCTCGGCTTCGTGAGTCGTGGATCGGCTTCGGATCGCTTGCTCCGTTGAAGATCGGCTCCGCTCCTAAAGGTTGTAAGGCTTCTTGCTTAATGGGTACTCGGGGTTCTTGATCTCAATTGGAATTAAGGTTAGGGTTTCCTACAAGCTCTCTCACTAAACTTGAGGAAGAGGGAGATGAAGAATGGGATAGATTCACTAATTGGATGAATAATTCCCAAGGTTGAATAATGTGGGGAAAATGAGCCTAGGGTCTTATTTATAGAACTCCCAAACCCTAGGTTTAGGTTTGAATTAGAAGTTTCCCTCCCAAAGTTTGTTGAAAGAGTTTGTTAGACTTTAGCTTAGGGTTTAAGCTAGGGTTTGGGGAAAGTTCTAGAATGATTAGGCTAGTTTAGTGAAACTCAAGGTGTTTGCTGATCTGGTGGAAGTATCTGGAGTCTTCTGGAAGTAGGAGTACATTTTTGAGCTGTATCCACTGAAACAGGAGTTGTGCACTGAAATTGAGGAGATGATCCCCTTGGTCAACCGCGGATCCGCGGCCTTAGCAAGCCCATGCCGCGGATCCGTTGCCGGGGATAGTGCGCTAATAGTTTGTATTTTGAAATTTGAGTTGAACAATTTATTTCATCATAATTTTTAGATCTAAACTCGTACAAACCCTAATACGTGTGTTGTGATTTGTTGCGAGAAAATCTGGAATCACTGGAGCTGGAGAAATTTTTTTCTGAAATTTCCACAGATCTGTAGAAATCAACAGCAAGCTACTGTTGAAATTTGGTAGAGTGAACAGTACATTGAGGCGCGTTTCCGCGGCAAAAGACCCCTACCTGCGGCGGATCCGCGGTGGGTTTGAGTCTTCTCTGTACCAAACTTTCTGGTATACTCCTCTGCTTTCTTATCTTCTCCTCTGTCTGCTCCAATAACAATTTTGTGCAGGTTTCTTTGCAAATAAATCGCAGCGCCGCAAAAGCAAAATAAAATTTGTGCGTGTTTTTGATTTTTGGTTGTTTGCATATTAATACGGAAATTTAAGGGGCACGACCAAATTCAAATTAGGTGGGGAGTTCATTAACCTTCCTAGGCCCCGAAAATCGCAAAACTTGCATCCGCATTGACCCTCATTAATTAAAAAAATATCTAGAGATGACTCTAAGGACCGTCGCGCTCTATTAGGACAAGAGAAGGCCGTGGGTAATTCATTGCTTATCCGCGTTTTCTTGTGGTGCCTAAGGCGAGTGTGTCTAAGGCTAGTGGTTTTTAATTAGGCCCACTACTTATGTAGTGGAGTACCTTCCCACTTACCTGGCACTTATCCGGCCACAGGAGGACAAAGAGGCAGTGGAGGATTCTATCCTGCGACTTGTCTTTTGGCAGTTAGGAGCGGTCTAGAGCTTTTGTTAGTTATATGTATGCCCTAGAGACCATTACTGTACATTAGATGTATATTGTAGTGGATGCTGGGACATATATAGGTAGGACTTTCTTGCTCGACATGATAGTACGCTATCTGGTTGCACTTTATCTTAACATGTATACTTTCTGTCTCTCTGATTACATGTTGATAAAGCCCATAGGATCTGTACTCGACTTCCAGGACTATGATGTAGATCATACTAGTGGGGCCTGGGTAGTCCATGAGTACATCCTTGAAATGTTCCTAGTCGAGGGAATATCGAGACTGGGCATCGATATTCCAGAGTAGACTAGCGCATATCTTCTCGACCCATGCGATGGGCGATGGATGATCCCATATCCATTGGTGTTTGACATCGAAGATGGTATGCGGGTGCTCAGTGGAGACTGGGTACACTGAACGGACTCGCCGAGAACTCCCAGATGGTATTATACCTCACGTCAGATGGCAGTTCTCTGGTGACACTGGTACAGCTTAGTCTGTTGACCCCAGATCGTCATAGAGTCTTGTGTGTCTCCCACTGTGCTTTGATTTCCACCCTACCACGGCTCTACTGAGTCGTGCAAACAGGTGGTTTTTGGGTACAGTCCCGATTCACATGGAGGCAATGAGCGATAGGAGGGGATTCGTCTCTCCCGGTATTGGGGGTTGATGTTGTGCTATGCTCGACTGGCCATAACAGGAAATCCCTGGCCAGGGTTGCTGTGATATACTGGTAAGAGTTATCAGTAGTTTCACGAATGTTATGGACCTCAAGTCGGCATGACTTATCGAGCTATTGGGGTCTGACGTTTACCACCCCTAGGCGAGATATGCGACATATCAGACGAACAGACCGGACTGTACGGTAAGTGTTACTGGTTGGATTCGCAGGAGTGTGAGCGGGCTTGCTCGTCGATCTTCTGATCGCTCAATACCCGGGTGGCCGTTACGTTTAGCAGACCGCTTGCGGCTTGTGGGTGTTTGATATGATCATCATCTGCTGCCGGCGTATTGACGAGTCTTTAGAGTCCTACACAGAGGTTTCCTAGCTCAAGCGAAACGAAATAGGAGCGCATATGAGATATGTGCGGGACCGAGAATAATTCGAGTATGCGATACCGTATTACATTCTCGCGATCTATGTATCGATTGGTTATATGCGATATAACCTAGTTATCGAATCAAGGATTGATTCGATAAGCCGATACAATGGATACTAGTCGGTTATATACGATATGACCGGATCATTAAATCAAGTATTGATTTAATGATTTAATGTATAATTATATATATTTGATATATTACTTTGCATTAACTAGTATTGGTTCACTTTAAATGGATTTACTCACTTGGTTTGTGCACATTGCATATGTGATATATTTTGTGCACATGATTGTATCATGTTTGATGATACATGCAAGCTAGGGTTAGTGTAAAGAATTAGACCATGGTTAAGATTATGATTAGGGTTTTCTTTTTCCTTATTCATTTATTTATTCTTTTGTTTATTTTGGAAAAGGAAAAGATAATGAAAATAAGAATGGTTGCTAGTTTTGTTTGTTGTTGAAGTTTCTTGAAACTTTGACTTAGTCACCATTCTTGTCTCATCCTTAACCTTAACCATTCAAGTTAACCATGGTCCATTCTCTACAACTAACCAAGGGTTAGTAAATGATAAGTATTGATTTATTTATCATTTACTTAACACTTAATATATTCTTTTTCATTATCTTCTTCTTCTTCAACAAAAGAAAAAGCTTGCTACATCAATGGTGTTTGATGAAAAAGTGTGAGAAATCCAAATCTAAAGTCTACCCACTTCCTATTTCTTCATCCTCTACCTCTTGCCAAGTTGTATAGGGTGTTTACTTCACAAGTTTTGAAAGCTTGGTGAAGTAGGAGCTTGTTCTTGCGATGCCTCGACGTAGATCATCTTCGGCATCGAACCGACGATCAAGCCCGCCCATTCTTCGATGATGCCGACGCTAGAGCCCAAGACATGATTTGGACAGCGAGGAGACTTCATTGCGGAGCCGTGGAGGTGGTGGACCGGATCTACAAAGGTTGTATGTCCGTTCCCTTAGTTAAAATGTTAACTAGTTCGCTTGTTTCGCCTAAATATCTAGTTAACGATCCGTTCTAGGTTTTCTCGGCACCGTAATTTTTAGAAATTACCGTGTTTGATCACTTGTGAGACTTCACTAGAGTGCCTAGGAACCCTACAGTGGTATCAGAGCCTAGCTAGAACCTTAGGCGAAGTCCCGACGGAATCAGAAGTCCGATCGACCCAAAACCCCGACTAAGAATATGCTCTCTGTACATTTTCTAATTTCGAGGATTTTTCCAAATTAAAAATATTCAGAAAAATCAGCAGGAACATATAAGACAAACTGTGAAATTCGTGGTCCTGATTCCACAATGTAGGCGCGGATCCGCGGCCCTACAGTAGGATGACGCGGCGGATCCGCGGCTATTTTGTCGCGATGCGCATTTTTTTTGCACAGTAACTCTTAGTTGTCTGTGCTGGTTTTCCTGGGGATTTTTAATAATTTTTCCAGTGTTGCATTTTCTGAGTTGTATTGGGAACTTGGTGTATTCGATCGGACTATCTTATTTTGTCGGTGTGCGTTTCCGGATAAATTTTAGAATATGTTAAAAGGTTCGACCGGATATAAATACCCACTTTTTCCCCTGCCGGGAAATTTCCAATTGTTGGATTTTTCCGTAGTTTAACGACGTTCTAAGTAGTGCAAGTAACGCGATGGACCCTCTAGAAGACAACAAACCTTAACTCGATTATGTGACCGTCTTGAACTGCCCTTTGAACCTTCGGGTTTGGGGCAGTACGGCGTGCCACATGTGAGGCGTTGGCTTGACCCTTCTACGGCTGGACCGTTGCTACTGAGGCACGAACTGAATGTTGTTAGACTTATTTCATGTGTTGAGCTGTATCGGGAAAACTTGGGTGTTCGATTGTTCGATCGAAAAGTTTAGCATTTTCTATTTATCCGGAATTTGATACAATAATTGGAATTCGCAAATAGTTATGAGATAACGGAATGAATGTTATAAACATAGCAGTTTAGTCTCATTTGATCGGTTGCCACGGAGTTTTGATGTGATCAAAAGTCCGTCGCAATCACGTAGCGTACGCGGATACTCGCCGGGTAAACTTAATAGACAGCCTCACTCCATAGCCCCGACCAAGTGACTGTAGGAGAACCCCGTCGCCGAAAGCATCCGTTAGGGTGCTCGCGGTAGTGGTGTTCCGCCTTGGTGCACTTCGTCGACGGTATCAGGGGTGCGGCCGTCTACTGAAGTTTGCGACGAGCATTCGATCAGAATGTCGGGAATCCTGTTGAATTGCCCGACTTGATATTGAAAAGAGTTTTCGATAATGAGACTAAAATGCGGGGTTTATAATTTTAGGCATGCGATGTCTAAGTATTTCATTTAGTCAGGCATGCGATGTCTGAGGAGGTTGCGGATTCCAACTGTTGTAGTTTTACACTTTCTTTTCTGTGACCGTAAGTGTAATATGTGATATCGCCGGTTTCGTTGCTATATGTCAACGACAATTGGGATGCGCATATTTACTTACGTTGATGACATGAGATGTTATGTGTTGCTGGATATGTTATATTGGATCGTCGTGTTTGAATAGCCGGGGGGGTTTATGTGAGATGAGTGTTTTTCATTTTCATTCATGTAAAAACTTGTATGTAATATTCTTTTATTGGGGCACTTCCAGGTTGCGGAAGTTGTCACCGTTGATGTATATTATTTACTTTTCTGCACTAGGATAGACCCAAGGAGGGGAGCACAAGTAACCGGGTTCTGGGGTCCAGTGGGAGACCAACTCGAGGAGTCGAGTCCGGGTCTCCTAACCCTAGAATTGGTAGGGTTGCTTGCCGCTCTCGTAGGGGTCTAAGGGTGTGGGATTGGCTATTCATCACGACCGTGGAATCCGTGTTTTGTACTGGCTCGTATTGAAAACACGGACGTCCTAGTATATCCAATATTTCATATGTTTCTTCTGCTGTGTTTTATCTGTGATCATGCGATGTTCTGTGACAGGTATTATATATATAGTATATATGATATATTATATAGACGTTGCTTATGTTTTACACCCGCGCTAGCCCTGCCTCGCTCTGGCGTTAGTTACCTAACCTAACGGTGCAGACGGGACATCGAGGCGAATGCGGATGGCATAAGCGTACGTTATATTTATCTGTGATGGTTAGGTGGACTTAAATGATGGGATATTCATTAATGAGATTAATGAAAGAAAATAAACCTAATTGATGTTGTGGAATCGAATTTCAAAATAAAACAGGTAACTACAGTTCTTGCTTTGCATCGCGGTGTTCATTATAGAACATCCTGCACCTTATTCGATAGGGAAAGGACCGAGATCCCTTCACCGGGAGTGACTCCTTTAGCAATAACTGGCAGATGCTACACACTCGGTTTGTCTTTGATCGCTTCTATAGTTTCCGCTTTGCACAGTGATATATATGATATATCCCGCACCTCATTCGACGAGGAAAGGGCCGACGATCCCTTCACCGGGAGTGACCCCTTTAGCAAAACTAGAAAAGCCTCGAAAACATTCCATTTAAAAACCATTTGATTCCGCAACGAGATCAAGTTCAAAGCGTTAAAGGTTTTCACAAAAACCAGCCGCAACCCTCCGTCATTTTAGGAAGTAGAGTACTTAGTATTCGTGCTGTGTTTGTTGACCATAGTCAAGGCACAGTGTACGGTAGCTAAGTGATGTCTTCCTACACCGCATATGATGAGATTAGTTAGGACAGTCATGTGGCTTTGTTGACCTTAGCCGAGGGTCATGTGGGTGGGTCTAATTAATCACGAAATGACGGGTAGAACTTGACTAGTACCTATGATTTGTTGACTTTAGCCAAGGTCATAGGTGCTAGGGGTAAAAACCTTTATCGGGAGTTTCAAGTGTTGAAATTTTGCAATGAGATTGCATACCTTCTATGTGATAGTTGGATCCCGATACCCACTGCGAGTAATTGTTACTCCTGGGAGAGTTTTGCACTTTGCAATTAGCCGATCAAGTAGGTGTCTAGAAAGGTGTCAACGGGGTTACGCCTCTGGGAAAACGAGGTTTACAGTAATTAGGTCCGTGCGAAAGCACGGGGAACCTCCCTCAAAGTACCGACACTGGCCTGGCTGAAAGATTGGCGAACTTGTAGAGTGTAATTAATCCCGGCTAGTCTTTCCTTTTAAGGTTTGAAGGAAGATTTGATAAAAACAGTGGGAGCCATCCTGATTAGATAAAATATATAACCAATCTGATCTTGCAAGAGCGCACGCAGAGTGTTTTCTTCTCTCTCTCTCCAGGTAGCGACCATATCACGCCTTAATCAAGATAATAATACGGAAAATTGACCGAACCTGCTTGTTATACTGAGCTGGGGAACGTTGGTCCCGCTCCAACTTATAATTGTTATAAGACAGAGCAGGAAATTGGGGAATACCAGAATTCATATGCCGCCCAAACGAAGAAAGTGCATATGATGCATCTCCTTCGGGTGTGTTCATTACAAAGAACTGTTTCTCAGTATCCTCTGCATCCAGGGTATATGATACCGGATCAGGATCCCAGATATGTAATCTGTTACATAGGGCTACAAAAAGGTAGAAAAACTGAGAACGGGTGATAAGTTTCATGAGACAGAAAACGGGGCAAGTGTTGCAGCCAAGTCTGTTGGTCACTGTCACCCTGTATTACGAATACATTGATTCTGAACAAATGCTATTAGATACCGAACCTGATATACAAAATCATATCAGTCTCTTTATTTCTAAAGAAAGGATATAATTTTGTATTGATGGATAATGTTTTGAACACTTCCTATATCAAAAGTTGATCGGTTCAGGCACGTTATCTAAAAGCATTGACGTTCTAAATCAAACTACAGTTCCTTGTATATTGAACACACACAAGAGGAAGAGTTCAGAAATGAACGAATTCTTCTTGAGGTATTGTAGACTAGGTCATATCAATGCGACCCGACTAGCTGAAGTTACATTTAGATGCATATTTAAATCAGTTTGAATTTACATCTTGTGAAACTTGCCAGTCATGTCACAAAGATATAATGACACCAGCTCTGTTTACTGGAAACAGAGGAAGAGTTGGTAAACTCTTGGGACTAATACATGATGATGTATGTAAGGTCTCCTGTCTACACATGCCAGGACTGGTTCTTTATACTTCATTATATTCTCTGATAATCTCTCAAGATTCAGTCATATATTCCTGTTGAAATATAAGTCCGAACTTTTTGAGGTATTCACAGAATATAAATAGGAAGTAGAGAACCAAAATACGGGTATAAGTATTATGTCCTATGATGAGATCAGGGAGGAGAATACTTGTGCATAGCATTCCTGGACTATTCTAAAAGAAAATGAGATTCTCTCTCAGCATTACTCCTCCGTATAAACCATAGCACAACGGTGTATCGGGTCGGAGCAATCACACAATATTAGATATCGTGTGCTCTATGATGAGTATTACTGAGTTACCTATTTCCTTTTGGGGTTATGCACTTGAGAAGCTGCATACCTATTGAATTAGGTTCGAATCAAATCAGTGCCTACCACTCCATATAAGATATGGTGCGGGAAGATCCTATCTCTTAAGTAAGTTAAGATTTGGGGTTGTCCGGCCTATGTTTAAAGCAAAATCCGGACAAGATCGAGGCAGGATCAGTTCTGTAGAACTGGAAAGGTTCCAGCTATACAAAACTGCTAATGATTTGACAGATCCAAAGGATTCAATAGTTTCCGACGAACCTCAGCCTCTCCGCCGATCTAGTAGGGTTCCTCATCCGCCTGAGAGATACCTCAGTTTCTCGATGACAGTGGGAGCAAGGATAGCATCATGAGATGATGACCCAACTAGTTTCGAGCAGGCCATCGAGAGTAGGGACTCTGTAAGAATGGCTGGATGCTTAGCGATCTGAGATGGAATCCATGTACACCAGCAAAGTATGGACTTTAGCTGCTATATCTGAAGGGTTAAATCCCCATCAGGAGCAAGTATATCTTGAGAAGATTACTTGGTTTAGATGGAAAAGTTGAGACTTTCAAAGCTAGACTTGTTAAAGGTTTTCGTCATCGACCAGGCATGGATAATGATGAAACCTTTTTCCAGTAGCTATGCTTAAGTCTGTCCAAATCCTACTTACCACGGCTACATACCATGACTACGATATCTGGCGGTTGGGTGCCATGACTGCTTTTCTAAATACTGATTTAGAAGAGAACGTCTATAAGAACACAGCCAGAGGTCTTCGTAAACAGTGGGAGCAGCGGAAACATGTGCAAGTTGCTTTACATAATGAAGCAGGCATCGCGGAGTTGGAACGTCTGTTTTGATGTGATAGTCAAAGTGTTTGACTTCATCAAAATGATAGACGAACCTAGCATATACAAAAGGGTAGTAAAGAGTAAGGTGGTCATCTTCGTATTGTACGTAGACAACATACTCTTGATAGGAAAAGAGTTTCCTATACTACGATCGATCAATCTCCTATTATCACAATGATTCTCCAAATAGGATAAAGATGATACCTCCTAAATCCTGAGATTTGGACCTATGAGATAGATCTAAAGGGATTTTAGGGTTCTCACTAGGTATAGTGAGATTGTATCAATCGATCCTGGGGGAATCACTGGAAGTGTTCCAGGGTGATAAAGACGACTGAATGTCAGTCACAGGCACTGTCTTTACCCTCAGTAAAGGGACGGTATGTTGGAAGAGTTCCAAGCTAGATACCGTGGCAAACTAGACGATAAAGGCTGGTAACATCGCTATTAAAGATACTACCAAAGAGGAAGTTTGGGTGTATATTTGTTCATAGGATGAACTAGGTTCCTACCATTGTGTGACAATGGAACTGTGGCTTTGGCCCTGGAACCCTGGTCCCATCAGTGACCCAGACATAATCTAAGGCAGCATCACCTGATCATGGAGATAGTTGATCTCCAGGGTGATCGAGGTTAGGAGAGTAGACTCAGAGGACAACACGGCGGATCCACTCACGAAGGCCCTTTTCCCAAAGAGAGACTTTTAGGGGATGGTTGAGTATGTGATACTGCAACCACTGCTACAGATGGCCCTAGTGCAAGTGGGAGATTGTTAGTTATATGTATGCCCTAGAGGCCATTACTGTACATTGGATGTATATTGTAGTGGATGCTGGGACATATATAGGTAGGACTTTCTTGCTCGACATGATAGTACGCTATCTGGTTGCACTTTATCTTAACATGTATACTTTCTGTCTCTCTGATTACATGTTGATAAAGCCCATAGGATCTGTACTCGACTTCCAGGACTATGATGTAGATCATACTAGTGGGGCCTGGGTAGTCCATGAGTACATCCTTGAAATGTTCCTAGTCGAGGGAATATCGAGACTGGGCATCGATATTCCAGAGTAGACTAGCGCATATCTTCTCGACCCATGCGATGGGCGATGGATGATCCCATATCCATTGGTGTTTGACATCGAAGATGGTATGCGGGTGCTCAGTGGAGACTGGGTACACTGAACGGACTCGCCGAGAACTCCCAGATGGTATTATACCTCACGTCAGATGGCAGTTCTCTGGTGACACTGGTACAGCTTAGTCTGTTGACCCCAGATCGTCATAGAGTCTTGTGTGTCTCCCACTGTGCTTTGATTTCCACCCTACCACGGCTCTACTGAGTCGTGCAAACAGGTGGTTTTTGGGTACAGTCCCGATTCACATGGAGGCAATGAGCGATAGGAGGGGATTCGTCTCTCCCGGTATTGGGGGTTGATGTTGTGCTATGCTCGACTGGCCATAACAGGAAATCCCTGGCCAGGGTTGCTGTGATATACTGGTAAGAGTTATCAGTAGTTTCACGAATGTTATGGACCTCAAGTCGGCATGACTTATCGAGCTATTGGGGTCTGACGTTTACCACCCCTAGGCGAGATATGCGACATATCAGACGAACAGACCGGACTGTACGGTAAGTGTTACTGGTTGGATTCGCAGGAGTGTGAGCGGGCTTGCTCGTCGATCTTCTGATCGCTCAATACCCGGGTGGCCGTTACGTTTAGCAGACCGCTTGCGGCTTGTGGGTGTTTGATATGATCATCATCTGCTGCCGGCGTATTGACGAGTCTTTAGAGTCCTACACAGAGGTTTCCTAGCTCAAGCGAAACGAAATAGGAGCGCATATGAGATATGTGCGGGACCGAGAATAATTCGAGTATGCGATACCGTATTACATTCTCGCGATCTATGTATCGATTGGTTATATGCGATATAACCTAGTTATCGAATCAAGGATTGATTCGATAAGCCGATACAATGGATACTAGTCGGTTATATACGATATGACCGGATCATTAAATCAAGTATTGATTTAATGATTTAATGTATAATTATATATATTTGATATATTACTTTGCATTAACAAGTATTGGTTCACTTTAAATGGATTTACTCACTTGGTTTGTGCACATTGCATATGTGATATATTTTGTGCACATGATTGTATCATGTTTGATGATACATGCAAGCTAGGGTTAGTGTAAAGAATTAGACCATGGTTAAGATTATGATTAGGGTTTTCTTTTTCCTTATTCATTTATTTATTCTTTTGTTTATTTTGGAAAAGGAAAAGATAATGAAAATAAGAATGGTTGCTAGTTTTGTTTGTTGTTGAAGTTTCTTGAAACTTTGACTTAGTCACCATTCTTGTCTCATCCTTAACCTTAACCATTCAAGTTAACCATGGTCCATTCTCTACAACTAACCAAGGGTTAGTAAATGATAAGTATTGATTTATTTATCATTTACTTAACACTTAATATATTCTTTTTCATTATCTTCTTCTTCTTCAACAAAAGAAAAAGCTTGCTACATCAATGGTGTTTGATGAAAAAGTGTGAGAAATCCAAATCTAAAGTCTACCCACTTCCTATTTCTTCATCCTCTACCTCTTGCCAAGTTGTATAGGGTGTTTACTTCACAAGTTTTGAAAGCTTGGTGAAGTAGGAGCTTGTTCTTGCGATGCCTCGACGTAGATCATCTTCGGCATCGAACCGACGATCAAGCCCGCCCATTCTTCGATGATGCCGACGCTAGAGCCCAAGACATGATTTGGACAGCGAGGAGACTTCATTGCGGAGCCGTAGAGGTGGTGGACCGGATCTACAAAGGTTGTATGTCCGTTCCCTTAGTTAAAATGTTAACTAGTTCGCTTGTTTTGCCTAAATATCTAGTTAACGATCCGTTCTAGGTTTTCTCGGCACCGTAATTTTTAGAAATTAGCGTGTTTGATCACTTGTGAGACTTCACTAGAGTGCCTAGGAACCCTACAGCTTTGACCTAGGTGACCCCTAGATTTTAGGGTTTTGTGTGTTGCATTTGTTTTGTTGCATCATTTTTAAAAAAAATCCGTATCAATTTTCAAAGCAAACACCGCATACATCATTTCCCCTAATTATAAATTCACGCTGCCACTTGTACTAACCCTTTTTAGTGCAAGATAGGCTGGACACGGGTTTCTAGTGCTCGTTAAGTCCGCGTTTCCCTCATCGACCCAAAGTCGGTATTTCTACATTTACCTTTTCTTTACCCACCACCACACCCACATCGATGGATCCACCTCCATCGAACTTCTTTTCCACTAATCTGCCGCCGTCCGTTGGTGCGCAGAATCCACCTCGCATTTCTCTCCAAGAGAGATGCTATCCTATACGAGGCCCACTTTCCACCTGTCTTTCCATTCCACCAGCCAACGGGGAAAATTTTCAAATAAAACCCCAATACATCAACCTTCTACCAAAATTCCACGGTCTCGAGTCTGAAGACGCATACGTGTTTATCACGAAATTTGAAAATGTATGCGCAATGATGCGTACTTCACAGCTTTCTGTGGATGCTTTCCGTCTACGTCTTCTCCCATTCACTTTGTGCGATTTAGCCGAGAAGTGGCTTTATAACACTACCGCACATTCTATTTCAAATTGGGAAGACTTCGTCAAAGCATTCCTTAAGAAATTCTACCCACATCACAAAACAGCTCGAGTCCGTAGCGAAATCTATCAATTCACCCAGCTTCCAAATGAAACATTTTCAAAATGTCTTGAACGTTTCAAGGATCTGTTAGTCCAATGTCCACATCAAGGCATCCCGAGATGGGAATTGTGCCGAGTCATTTATGAGAGCATTACTCCTTACACAAGACAGACCCTTGAATCCATGTGTCAAGGCAACTTTATGACTAAAGATGATGGTGAAGCCTGGAAATTTCTAGAAGATTTCGCTGAAAAATCTTTACAGTGGGAGGGCGTGAGTCAATCGTCTAGGGATGGCAATGATATTTCCATAGGAGTTAGAGCTGACATTTCAGCTATACAAAAGAAACTCGAGATTATGGAAAACAAATTTGCAGCAGCCTCCCTAAACCAAATGTCACTTTCCAAAACTGTATGTAGCTGCTGTTCTGATCCGTCTCACTTGACGGAAGAATGTCCGTTTCAAGGTCCTGAGCATACAAATGCCGCATTTCAAAGACTTAGAAACAATCCATCTTCCTCCACATATGATCAGGGGTGGAGGAATCACCCTAACTTTGATTGGAACCAATCCCAATTTCAAAACACGGTTCCAACCCAAAACAATTTCCAAGGGGCCCCTCCACCACAACAGCACCCACAACTTCAATTGAGTCAGCACCCCTTTCAAGCACATAACTTTCAAAATCCGGTCAATACTTTTGCACCATCTAGTCCTTTGCAATTGACCGGTACAGATAATACCTCTGCACTAGCACAGACCTTGGAGACTTTCATGAAACAATCCATCCAAGGGACGGCAAGTTTGCAATCTTCCGTTGAGAATGTGATGAAGATCATTATCTCTCAAAATGATAATATCAAATCGATGGAAGCACAAATTGCACAACTAAAAGCCGAAATGAGTGCACGAGAAAAAGGGAAACTTCCAACTCAACCTTTACCCAATTCTGGCTATTCACATGATGTGGATGCAATCACGTTGAGATCTGGAAGAGTGCTTGACAATCACCTTGGGGAAGAGTTTGATGATACTAATAAATCAATCAATAGAACCCCGGCTGAGACCTTTCCTCACACACACACTTCTGACCCCAGTTCTTCTACCCCACCACCTTCTTCCGAGCCTATTCTTCGTTTCCCAAAAGGCTCTCCACTACAGCCCACCTCTTTTACCCCTCCACGGACGATCCCTACTTCTATTTTGGGATCGATTCCACAAACACTTCCTTCTCCTATGATGGACCCAGCGCTTATTGCTAAAGCACCTTATCCGAATCGGTTAAGGGCTAACACACCAAGTCCACATATGGAGAAGATTATGAACATTTTTAAGCAAGTTAACACCAACATCCCTCTCCTAGATGCCATCCAACAAGTTCCGTCCTATGCGAAAACTCTTAAGAACTTGTGCACTAGGAAGAGGAAGACTCAAGCGCCCAAAAAGATTTTTATGGAAAAAACAATAGACACGGCTTTCCCCCAACAATTACCGAGGAAACGTAAGGATCCAGGATATCCTACTATTTCTGTTTCTATTGGGGAAAAACACATTAACCGTGCTCTACTAGACCTTGGCGCTAGTGTTAACTTGCTTCCATATTCAGTTTATGAGCAATTAGGAATCGGAGAGTTGAAGCCAACCAATTGCACTCTCCAGATGGCTGACCGATCAATCACCAAACCTAGGGGTGAACTGGAGGATGTGTTAATAAAAATCGGAGAATTTATATTCCCGGTAGATTTTATTGTAATCGATACACAGCCTGTAGCGAACCCACGGAATCAAATTCCGGTGATTTTAGGTCGCCCCTTTTTGGCCACTTCCAATGCTATAATCAACTGTCGTAACGGTTCTATGACCCTATCTTTCGGGAATAGGTCAATAGAGCTGAACATTTACAAGTTGGGAAGTGTACCCTCCGAACCTACTGCTCAGGTATGTTCTGTCGACTTAATGGATGTCGACAGCAGCGAATTTGATGATCCTCCTGTTATCGATCTTGACTCTTTTCATACGTTATTGTTTGACCCAACTATGTATCATACACATACGGACTCTTCCACTGAGATGTCCGGGTCAACAATTAACACTGATTATGAACTGATTTTAAAGTCTGAAGATCACCCCGCACTTTGTGATGACATTATTCATCGGGGTATTGATGGAACTTTTGAGGAAATCTTCGCTGATGAACTCGCATTTTTGAATGACACGGGTGTTGAGATGAATCATCTCCCAATCAATGAAATTGAACCTCCACCCTTTCTTCTGAACTGTAAAAAGAATGTGAGCAATCCATCACAATCACTGCATCGTCTTTCCAAAATGAGACACACACACATTCTCTTCCACCACTTAACTTTTCCCCACTTCTTCTTCCACCAACCAGAGCACTGCATTGATAAAATTTTCGAATGGTTGGTGTTAACCTTCAGTCTTTGCAAAGCTTGGCATCGACCAATGATTTTTGACCCCCACTTGTGATTTTAAAAGCTTAACATTGCATAACTCAAGTTTGGGGGGGTATGTTTTTCTGGCTCCTAAAAAGAAAATTTTACAAAATGATGAGCCAAAATAAGTTTGGGGGAGGTTCTTCACTTAAATATTTTGCCCCCACTAATAAATTCCTCCCAAGCTTACAGGTTTTTCAAGATTTAGCTGATGGCAACAGTGAGGACACTGTTGAAAACAAGTTTGGGGGAGGTTTGTGCTTATTTTCGCATCATTTGCATAAGCACAAAACATTTTTTTGAAAAACCTATAAAAATTTAAAAATTTTCAAAAAGATAAAAATATTTTTTGTACATAAATAAGATAATAAAAGTGTAGATAGTGAAAAATTACATCCATGAGATTAGAAAATTTTAAGAAAACCAAGAAAATTAGAAGTTTTCTTATACGAACTAGTAATAAGTAGTTATGAGCCGTTGTCCCAAGGGTTAGTAAGATGAAGGTAGTCACTAATCTGAGGATAAAAATAAGTCTGAAAAATAGTTTCTATTCTGGAAGCCAAACATTTTGAGCGTTGCTACCCTGCTATTCGCACTTACACACGTCTTAAAGCCTGGGATAGTAGAGGATACCTTGAAATGCTCTTGTCTTAAAGCCAAAAGTATGAAGGAAAAAAAATGGTGAGAAAAATGGACACTGGTTTTGTTATCACCAAGGGAAATAAAAAATATATAGCAAGGGTGCCTTTTCATCTAGTGCCCTAAGGCCAACTGGTCTGGGAGTCACTGCTATACCTAAGGTGGTGCAAGATTAGGAAAATACACCAAATAAGCAAGCACATGAGTAATCGGTCGGTTAGTACCTCAAGAAGTATTAACGGTCGCATGAAAGTGTGTGAGCTCATCGAAAAAAAAAATACTGAGGCTGATGGGCAAGAGTATGATAGCTTGAATTGAATTCTCCGGGTGTAGGGATGTCTTTACACACACGCAGGGTTATATGATCGATGTTTGGAAGAAAGACAGGAATGAAGAATAAGACGATGTTTTATTGAGGGAGGACGTGATTTCTGACATCTTTTCATGACCATTAAGATAGGGCTCATGACAACCGAAAAGCTAGCTTAGTTGGAAACCCTAATTTTCAAAGCTTTTCTTTTACAATTCTCTTCTTTAAATGTAATATTCATGATCTTGCTTTTATTATTGGATTTTGTGGGTGCAATCCGCTGAAAACCCTCAGGAGACAACACTCCTCCTACTAGGGACACCTAGAGGTTTAAAGGCTTGTTGCACGTGCTCAGTGCAATCGTGTTGCCTACGAAAGTGTGCTAGTTAGTTTTTCTCTTTCTTTATTTTCTCCTTCTCTTTTTAATAAAACATTCGCTAGAGACGATCGAAATTAAGTTTAGGGGTATTTGATCAGTCGAAAATATTGCATATTTTAACCGACAATTTCCCTATCATCTGCATACATATAGAAGTGTTCGGTATCAGTATTCTACATATTAGCAAATCTATCGCAAAATATAAGATTACATGTATTCGACCTTAAAACCGGCATTTCTAGGGAAATTGACTGCATTTCATTACATGGCATATTTTCTATATATCGCAACCCGTGTTTCGAAGTCTGTGCAGCAAAAGAGAAGCTTGCTCGACCATTACACCGCTCGTAAACTCACTAAATTCAAATCTGGTACTAATCCAAAGGAGAAATCACAATTCAGCATATCAGACAAAGCCCTAAACAGCAGTCTAAGTACACAGAAGAAGACCCAAAGTCCAAGCCACTCAAGCAGCCGCGGATCCACGGCATGGGCTTGCTAAGGCCGCGGATCCGCGGTTGACCAAGGGGATCATCTCCTCAATTTCAGTGCACAACTCCTGTTTCAGTGGATACAGCTCAAAAATGTACTCCTACTTCCAGAAGACTCCAGATACTTCCACCAGATCAGCAAACACCTTGAGTTTCACTAAACTAGCCTAATCATTCTAGAACTTTCCCCAAACCCTAGCTTAAACCCTAAGCTAAAGTCTAACAAACTCTTTCAACAAACTTTGGGAGGGAAACTTCTAATTCAAACCTAAACCTAGGGTTTAGGAGTTCTATAAATAAGACCCTAGGCTCATTTTCCCCACATTATTCAACCTTGGGAATTATTCATCCAATTAGTGAATCTATCCCATTCTTCATCTCCCTCTTCCTCAAGTTTAGTGAGAGAGCTTGTAGGAAACCCTAACCCTAATTCCAATTGAGATCAAGAATCCCGAGTACCCATTAAGCAAGAAGCCTTACAACCTTTAGGAGCGGAGCCGATCTTCAACGGAGCAAGCGATCCGAAGCCGATCCACGACTCACGAAGCCGAGCGACGCCCGATCAACGATCTAGATTCTTCTTCTTGTAGTTCTTGAAGCAAATGTAATCAAAATTGTTGAGATAAATAAAGGTGATATTCTTTTATCTTGTTTTCTTTAAATTCTGCATCATGCTATCTTTACAATTCGTAAATCTTTTCTGTGTGGTGATGTGTGAATAAAACTCCGCTTGTCGAGGAGTCGAGACGGATAATAGAATGATGATGTTACATAGCTTTAATCGATTCTTGAGTCCTACGAGTTTTGTAAACCCTAGCAAGTTCAAGAAACGACAACCCATTTCGTTTCGATACTTTCTTGATTGACATCGATCGAAATTGGGGAGTTACGATCGTTTCTTGAATTTGGTAGAGGCTAGAAAAGGAATGATATCGACGAAAGAACAAGGGTTATAGGATGAAACCCTAGTTTCACGAGAAAGCCCCAACTCTCGTCGATGATCATCGATCTAGTATCAATCCTTCGAAGGACAAGAACACGATATCTTTAGATTACATCACGTCTATCGATCCTATCGATTCCTACGAGCCTCTCTTATATTCTTGATTGTTGATTGGAAATATTATCGAAACACCGATTCTTGATTGTTTATAGTTTCTTGATTCTTGAATAAAGAATAGTGACACTCGAATACAAATCATTCTTGAATCATGTTTTCTTTTATTGTTGCTTAACTTTTCATTTCAAACGTATCAAAGATATAAATGAATCGTGCAATCCCTGTGGACGATCCGCACTCACTACAAACTACATCCGACACCGTAGTTTGATTGCGGTCAAAATATTTTTTGGTTGTGATTTCTTTACCATTCTTTACAAACACAACGGAAAATCGTTTCAATCAGTATTCAAGTAGTTTCTCATGGTGTTCTGGGCTACACTCCGACATGACTTATACCGCTATTGGGGGTCTGACGTTTACCATCCTCTAGGCCCGATATGCGATACTCATAGACGAACGGACCGGACTGTACGGATATTGTCACTATCTGGCTCAGTAGGGTTTCAGGATGAGTTCGCTCATCGGCCTCCCTTTTGCTCAATACCTGGGCAGCCATTACGTATAGGTAGTGCCACTAACGTACTTATGGTTAAACCCACTGCCAGCGTATTGACGAGTCTTTAGAGTTCCCCACAGAAAGTTTCCCAAGTTCGGTCGAAGCTTTGTAGAGGCCGTATGGTTTTATGGCAGGGTTCGATCATATACGTGCACTTGTGCACGGATCATGATCGGACGGATCATATTAGTGGGCTTTGGTTTAAGCCGGATCCTAGTATTAGATTGTTGGATTATTTTCGTTTCTTTGTATTCGTATTCAGTTAGAATACGGATGCAGGTATGTATATACAGATGAGGGGTATTCTTGTGATCGGTTACAAGATTACTTTTGGAGAAGCCATTTCTTTTTCTAGTATTAAACATTTAGGGTTTTGTTTAAATTTGTAATATTGATTATGTGGAAAGTGTGATTGCAAGTCTTGGCTTGTGGCATTAAAATCAAGCATGGCTCAAGCGGTGACTCATTGTGGCACTTTTGAACCATGCTTGATTATTATTGATTATTGTGGTTGTGAGATATTTTGTGAGATGAGGATTTTTCTTTGGTTGAAAAAACTCTCAAAATACCACACAACAAAAACAGCAGGAGCAACTTTCATTTTCTTTCATGGGTTGCTATTTTTCTACACAAGCTAAGTCTTGAGCTCACTTCTTCACATCTCATGGTTTCTTCTTCACCTCCACTCTATCCCTCTCATGTGTTGAGAATCCTATAGTGTTATAAGACAAAATGATCACACACCATCTCTACTTCACCTTGGACATCTCGGCTAGCAAACTAGATATCCGAGTTGCTTCGGTTTTGAAGCGGTAGCCCGTATAAAGAATCCTCGACGTGGAGCCACTTCGACGAGCGAGATCGGAGAGCGAACTTCGTTGGGGCAGCCGCAACTAGCAAGGGATAGAGATTGAAGACCGAAGGACACGGATCAATCGGTATAATCTCTTTAACCACTTTACAGTTTACTAGCATACGGTTAATGTCACGATTCGGGTTTTAGGGTTACGTCAGCGCCTGTTTGAAAAGTTTTATTCCGCATTTGGCCTCGGATTGACAGCCGGGACACTGCCATAGCCTTACATGGTATCAGAGCCAAACCATTAACCATTTACTAGTTGGTTTAGACAATGTTAAAATATCGAAACCGAAACAACCCTAAAACAATACCCGATACATTGTAGTTTCTGTCGAATTTCGAAGTGTCTTCAAAAATTATTTAAACAACTGCAGAAGACTACTTAGACGACCACTAGAACACACTGCAAACACGAACCAAATCCACCACTTTTTGGCCGGCCAGAATGGCTCAAAAACCGAGGAGGCCGGTTCTAATAGGGTATTTTGATTTGAAAATTGCAGTGTGGTTTAGTCTCTGGAATGTTGGTTCAGTGGTATTGTTTGTTTGGCCTGGTTTGGATATGGTTTTATCTAGTTCTTTGGAGCTATTCAAGGGTTATTTCGAAATCGATATTTTCTAACATTGTTTAAAGTTTACATTACTTATATTATTATCTGTGACCGTGAATGTCATTCGAGCGGTACAACTTGTCTAATTACTATAGCTCTTTTAGACGGGTTTGCGAACGTGACATTCACATTGATGTTCTGTGTGGTGCTGTATTGTTGCGGATTAGTCGTGGTGTATAACTTGCGTGCAATGGTAGTACAGTTTAGTTTTATTTGTATATTTGATATCGCAGGGCGAGCGTCCGACATGTGGACTGCCGTTGTTCACACTAGAATATTGCATTTAATACCGCCCATTCTTATGCTCGTTTGTTTATAGGTAGGTGCTTTTAATCTGTATTTGCTACCTATTTACAGGCTACAGGTTCCTAGTCCAAAATAACGCAAATGATACAAAATCTCCACTGTTATGCCAAAATCCAGAATATCTGTTGCCAGCAAATAAAAGCCGGGTTCCGATCATCCGTATCCGTCCAGTGCTGCGTACCAGTTCCAGAGACAAGACTAATGACAGTGGCCATCGTGTCTCGGACAAGCACAGAGCACGAGAGGGGCAGCATAAGAATTAATGGGTGCGCGGAGCTCGAGGGAGATGAGGTCAAAAGTATTATTTTTGATGCCACTTTGGACTGCTGCTGATATGAAGAAATTGTTGAAGTAATTTGCAATTTAGAACATGTAGAACAACAGAGGAGAGCAATACAAGAAACCATGAGAAAAACGACAACCCAATCCCCCCACATGGCCACGGAACCGCGGCCAATTGGCCACTTATGCGGCGGTTCCGCGGCCGAGTTAACTCGGCGCCAGAAGATACTTTTGGGGTGTTTTGGTCATTTCATTTGGGCAGAGAATATTGCGCTAGGGTTTCAGCACGCAACCTATAAATAGCCCAGTTTTGTGGCAAGCCAAGGGTCTCCTTTTCATGCCTCTTTTTGTTAGGATTTAGTTTAGCTTCTTCTTCTTCTTCATGTCTTCCTCCATTAAAATGTAGTGAGAGCATTGAGTGGATGATGAAATGAAGATGAGGGTTATTTTTATCTTGTCTCTTTTATTTATTGTCTTGTAATTTTATTATCTTGTATCGTAATTTTAATTCTTGTTGTTAATTAGTTGTTGTTATTTCTTTGCTTGTTTTCTTTTTCTTTTTCCTCTTATCCGTATTATTTCCAAGTGATGATACTCGACGGAGTTCCTTACTTAGGTGAGGACCCAAATAGTTAGCTTGCACATTTGTAAAATCGTATTTTCCTTTTCCTTCTTTTCTTCCTTCTTGTTTTGTTTTATTTTCTTTTATAATGTGTGAATAATTCCACACTTGTTAACGCTAAGGAAGGTGGTATGAGGGACGGAGAAATCCCTTGTGCTTCTCTTCGCCAAACATCTTGAAACGAACCCCGACCAAACAAACGCAACCCCCTCACTTAGGTGCGCTATACGTGACATGTAGCCACCACCTAAGTCGAGAAGTCCTTTAAGCGCACTACAACGTGACATGTAGTTGTGACTTAATTGGATACATGGTTGCGGGTGTTTGGCCGAGGGTTGGAAATTTGCGTATTTAGCGAACGGACAAGGGGCACTAGGAATGGATTTAGCGTTGGAAAGCTCGCTTAAACTCGCAAATCCCATTCCTATGTCCTCCTAATCCAGGCTACTTTCGATTATCCCAACACCGTTTTAGGAATGGCAAAAGACAAGCACAAGGTTAATCCTAACTCTACTAACTAACCTTAACCTTAACAAGCTTACTTGAAAATATATACGAACACTTAGGATAGAACTGAACAAACATATACAATTCTTTATTGACTCGTCTAAAACACGAACGGACAGACTACCATCTCCCCGCGGATCGATCTGTGCTCAACCGGCTAGCTGCAAAGCAATACCGTCTTGATCGCGGTTATAACTTTAGAACTTTGAACTCCGACATGCCGAAAGCGTGCGATCATCCGTCACTGCCTGTTTGTATATTATTCTGTTGGGGCACGACCGGATTGAGGTCAATGTCACCGTTGTACATATTTTTCTTTTCTTTACTAGGATTACCTCGCGGTGGAGTGCATGGATAGCCGGGTTCTAGAAGGAAACGGGCCTGCATCTCATGGCTTTGAGACGGAGGGGGCTTCACGTTAGAATTGGCGGGCTATTCGCCGCACTCGTAGGGGGTACAGGTTGACCCAAGGTGGGGTGCTCAAGTTACCGGACTCCGTGAAGTGCTGGGTGGTCCATTCAGTTTGCTGAAGGGGGCTGCCTCGCTTCTGGTTTTGGCGGGTAACTTGCCACACTCGTAAGGGTCTAGGTTTTCATTGCATAGGCTATCCACATGACCAGGGGAACGTTGGGTTTCACTTGTGGCTCAAAGGAAACCCGGGGCTCCCAGATTATCTGTATTATTCTGTGATGCTTATTACATTTATGTGATGTTGCATTTATCACGCCTGGAGCGATTTTTGTATATTGATATATATATATATATATATATATATACACTAGTAGATGTTGTATATGTTTTACACCCGTGCTAGTCCAGTCCCCGCTCTGTCGTTAGTTAAGTAACCTAACAGGTGATGACGGGACCTAGTGGCGAATGCAGATGGCATATACGTACATCGTATTTTCGTTCTTTGTAGTGTGATTAATTGATAGGACTGCGTTGATTTAGATCAAAGCAAGGAAAACAAAACTATTCGATGTTGTTGAAACAATTTTTAAATAGCTGTTATTACGAGGACGTTCTCTTTTGCTTTGCACAGAGGTATTCGGTTATGAATATCCAGCACCTTATTCGACGAGGCAAGGGCCGAGATCCCTTCATCGGGAGTGGCCCCTTGGGCAGAAGTTTGTGTCAGAGTAATAACTTTACTATAGTCGATTACTTTTTGCTTTGCATCACGGTATTCAGTTGGAATATCCTGCACCTCATTCCACGAGGAAAGTTCTGAGATCCCTTCACCGGGAGTGACCTCTTTAGCAATGGTTATCGCCACTATATATTTATAAAAAGCTATCAGGTTCCTTCAACGATATCAAGTTCATTATGTTAAAGGTTTTTCACCAAAAACCATTCGTAGCCCTCCGTCATTTCAGACGGGTAGCACTTAGTATTCATGCTATGTTTGTTGACGTTCGTCAAGGCATAGTGTATGGTAGCTGTTTGTTACCTTTCTGCTACATAGATATATGCGTTAGTTTAGGACAGTCGTACATCCTTGTTGACTTTCGTCAAGGACGAGTACCTGTGGGTTTAAATTAACCTGGACAATGACGGATAGAACTCGACATGTGACTTATGATTTGTTGACCTTCGTCAAGGTCATAAGAGCATGGGGTAAAAATCACATCGGGAGTTTCAAACATACAGGAAACTTGCCAGGTATGCACATACCTTCTGGAGTATGATAACGTGAGTGGATTCCATCACGTTATCATGCGATGATAGTTGGATCCCGATTCCCACTGATGAGTTGGTTTATTCCTCGGGTGATCCCGACTAATTCTTCTTTCAGGTTTGGAGGAGAATTTGAGCTTACAGTGGGAGACATCCTGATTAGATAAAGTGATTAGCCATTCTGATCTAGGTTAGAGTGCACGCAGAGTGTTTCTTTTCTTTCTCTCTCTTTAAAAGCGACCATGGCCCGACCCTAGACTATAACTCAGTGACCAAGTTGACCGAACTTTCTTAAAACATTGGCTTTTGGATTTTCTGAGTTGCATACATCATTACCACTCCTTCCTTTACCCTTTGCTTTTCTCCGGAACACCCCGTATCACTACGAAGATCCACATTTTTATGGATATGACCATCGTATGGTTATATACGAACTCGAAGGAACTTGTTCCAGATTCGAGGATGGTTTTCGGTTCTGGAGAAATTGAATAGGACTATTCAGTTGTCTTTTCCTTTTACCTTCTCTCAGGTTGTGAGGGCTCCTAGGATTAGGAGAGGGTACACCTATTGCGCTCATTGGATAGTCTTCTTCCAAACCATAGGCAGGTGCCGAAAGGTAGGGAAGGAAGAAAACCAATTAGCCTAAGTGTGGTGTACATGAGGTAATAAGCAAAGACAAATAAAGGGATTAGAAAAAGAGCAAAGTAAAATGCGACTGCTATCATTCACGACTAAACCACGTATTTCATCGCCACTCCTACTTCACCTTTGTATTTCTCCAGAACACCCCGTATCACTACGAAGATCCACAGTTATTGGATACTCCATCGTATGGTTAGTAACGAACTCGAAGGAACTTGTTCCAGTTCGGGGATGGATTCTGGTTCAGGAGAAATAATATAAGTTTTATTCAGTTGTCTTTTATCTTTACCTTCTCTCAGGTTGCGAGTGCTCCTAAGATTAGAAGAGTACACCTATTACGCTTGTTGGATAGTCTTCTTCCAAACCATAGGCTGGTGCCGAACGGTGGGGAAGGAAGAAAACCATTTAGCCTAAGGGGTGTACAGAAGGTAATGAGTAAAGACAAATAAAGGGATTTGGAGAGATGGCAAAGAAATATACGGTTAAAGTCATGAATCTGATAATGGAAAAGGCATTACTAGGAATACCCGGATACCCCTACGAAACATTTTAAAGTTTCAGTTTTACTATGCGTTGTTAATAGAAAACTGATTTCCCAATTAGATCCTTACTCCAGGGTATGTATTTACCAGGTATGCTTCTCATATCTGTATGGTTTTATAGATGATGAGTGGGAGTAAGTTATTGGGAATTAGGTGATCATACTCATTATATCGGGATTCGTTGTAATTGGTGATATTTGAGGAAATCGCCTGGGTTTTTGCCGGACGGCAAATATTTGGTTTTGAATATCCGTTGTTATGCACCAATTTCAAACCGATATATCTGTACGTTTATTTTATAAAGTGAGATATAACTTTTTGAAATTATGTCTTTGACATTTAACAATATCAGTTGATGGTTAGGTAAGGAGCATTAAACAGCGGTGAAATTCTTCATAACCATAGTACATTTTTCAACCTACGAAGCACAGGGTTTGAACTATTCAACTCAAGGGACTTATACAAAGTATTGTATATTGTCCAGTGTCCATTAGGACAGAGGGGTTAGTCCTCGTACTATATTCTATTTACTTGTGAGTTCTCAAGTTTTAGACATGTGTTTCGTAGAAATACAAGGTCCAAGTTTTGAGAAGTTATAGGTATAAGAATAAAATAGAGAACCACGTATTGCAAGTATCAGGATTCATCAAGGTGATCGAAGATGTAGATACTTGTATTTGGCATTCAGTTGATAGTAATGGTTTTGAGAACTTGTTTCTCATTTAGGTTACTCATGTCTGGATGCACTCCTAAGTTGAGTAATGCTGACTAGCCTCTTTCCATTTAGTTGACATGCACTGGAGACAGCTGCATGATTTGAATCTGGTTCCAATTAAATCACTTCCTCTTTTTCAATATTGAATATAGAATGGTTCATATCTTTACGATTTTAAGGTATATGGAGTTGTCCAGCTTATGCTTAAAACCAGACTCTGGATAACTCAAGTTACGTTTCTGTAATGGCAGCTTGTGGGTTAACATGGGCTATGACGAGGGTTAATTTCTACCATCTGGAAGATCAATAGTGATATTGTTCTTGACTCGCCACAGTTTTAGTAAAATGGACTTTTTCAGAAAACAGTAGTGGGAGTATGGTAGAACTGGAAGTGATTCCAGAACCACAGACGATTACTGAAAATTTAATAGAACATAAACATTCAATAAAGTTTGACATTCCATTAGCCACTCCGCAGATATGGTGGCTAACCTCAAGCACCCGAGAAGTACTCCGGTATCCTCAAGGACGGTGACACGGAGGTTCTTGTTTACCCAGACTTGCCATTCCTTCTATTCAAGACAATGAGACCCGGCAGGAGGATAAGTATAGCATCGTTCTAAACTAGCTTTAGAAATGCATATGTATATGACTGTACCAGAGGGTTGTCGTAGTTAGTGGGAGCAGCGGAAGCATAGTGGAAAAGTAGCTTGTGCCTATTTATAGACTAAAGCAGATATAGCGGAGATAGATCATCTATTTTTGATGTGACAATCATAGGTTTTGACTTCATCAGAATAGGAGATGGATCTGTTAAGAAGGTAGTACGGTGTGATGTCCTGGTATTTGGATGACATACACATTGTAGGAAGTGATATTCCTATACTACGATCGGTTAGACTTTGGTTGTCACACAGTGGTTTCTCTACATCGGATATGGATATTATATCAGGCATTCTGGTTACTAGATCTATGGTTTTAGATCTAGATTCGGGTAGTTTCCCAATCTGGATACTTAGACAGTATTCTAAAGGTGTTTTAGAATGGACGACTCCTGACATGGTGGTGTACCTGAAGGTGATGGAGTCACCTTCTCAAAAGGTGTCTTACAGACTAAAGGGGAGAGGGATGTGCAAGATTGGCATATCACTTGCTTAGGTAATTGAGTTGATCATGAGATGTCAAGTACCATACCAGATGTTGTTTTTGCACTAACTGCAATAAGTTGATATTAATCCAATCCTGGAGAAATGTTCGGAAGCAGTTTTAGAATATAAGTGAAATGTTCTAAGGGTATAATAACGACGGCCTCTTTCGGGAGACAGTTATCATTCCAGGTTTCCAAGGTGACCTGGATGACAGAGTGACTGTTAGAGTTATAGTTTTCCCTCTGACGAGGGGCAGTAGTTTGGACAGATGGTCCAAGAGGATACCGAGGGAGGCATGGCGCAGGATACGGATTAAATTCAGTTGACGATATAGTCTAAGAAGTTTGCTGGATTTGGAGTTCATTTGTGAACTGGGACCCATCAGATATCTAGATATATTCTAAGACAGGTATTGCTCGTTTCGGGAGATGGCTTTCTCCGCGAACTTGGGATAAAGAGAGTCATAGAAAGAAACATCAGAGCGGATCCACTCACTGAGGCTATTTCTCGAACGCAAGAGTTTCACAAACAGGCTTTGTGAGACTGATCAGTGGAGAAGTTGGGTGTTCGGTATCGCGCAGGCTGTGTGTATGCGACATCGAAGTAATTAGCCTTAAGTGCAAGTGGGAGACTGTTGGATATAGTACCCTCAAAGTCAATTATTGGATCGCAGGCACGTGATTGCAATGATTGAGAGAGGACCTATACTGGCATAACAGTCTTACTCGAGATGATAGTATGCTATCTGGTTTATCATTATCATCATGTACATGCTTTAGGTGACATTACAGATCACTATTATATGTTGATAGAGCCCTTAGGATTCCAGCTTGACTACCAGCAGTATGATGGCGATGATATACGTGAGAGTTGGGTAGTCTATAAGCACATCCTTAAAGTGTCCCTAGTCATGGGAGTTTCGAGACTGGGCATCGATACTCCGAGAGTAGACTAGTGTATACGGATCGAGACCCCGACGAGGGGCGATGGCCGTTCTCACAAGACATTGGTGTTGGTTGGTTCACCTAAGATAGTATACAGGTGCTCATTGGGTTGTGAGTACACCGGACGGACTCGTCAGGAACATGCTAGTTGGTATTATACCTATCGTCAGATAGCAGTTCCCTAGTGACATGTGTACAGGTTAGTCTATCGACTTGAGATCGTCATTTGTCTCGTGTGAGTTCCTACTGTGCTTTGACTACTACCCCACCACGGCTCAAAGGAGTCATGCAAACGGGTTTTAGTTGGGTACAGTCCCGAGCCATATAGAGGCAGTGAGTGGATCGGCAGGGGATTCGTCTCTCCCGGTATTGGGGGTGGTATCGCGCTGTGTCTGGAGAGTCATTACACAAAGTCCTTGGCCAAGACAAGTGAGATTTACTGTTAGATATTTCAGTAGTTTCTCAGGGTGTTCTGGGCTACACTCCGACATGACTTATACCGCTATTGGGGGTCTGACGTTTACCATCCCCCTAGGCCCGATATGCGATACTCATAGACGAACGGACCGGACTGTACGGATATTGTCACTATCTGGCTCAGTAGGGTTTCAGGATGAGTTCGCTCATCGGCCCCCCTTTTGCTCAATACCTGAGCAGCCGTTATGTATAGCTAGTGCTACTGACGTGCTTGTGGTTAAACCCACTACCAGCGTATTGACAAGTCTTTAGAGTTCCCCACAGAAAGTTTCCTAAGTTCGGGCGAAACGTTGTAGAGGCCGTATGGTTTTATGGTAGGGTTCGATCATATACATGCACTTGTGCATGGATCATGATCGGACGGATCATACTAGTGGGCTTTGGTTTAAGCCGGATCCTCATATTAGATTGTTGGATTATTTTCATCTCGTTGTATTCGTATTCAGTCGGAATACGGATGCAGGTATGTATATACAGATGAGGAGTACTCTTGTGATCCGTTACAAGATTACCTTTGGAGAAGCCATTTCTTTTTCTAGTATTAAATATTTAGGATTTTGTTTAAATGTTTAATATTGATTATGTGGAAAGTGTGATTGCAAATCTTGGTTTGTGGCATTAAAATCAAGCATGGCTCAAGTGGTGACTCATGGTGGCACTATTGAACCATGCTTGATTATTGTGGTTGTGAGATATTTTGTGAGATGAGGATTTTTCTTTGGTTGAAAAAACTCACAAAATACCACACAACAAAAACAGTAGGAGAAACTTTAATTTTCTTTCATAGGTTGCTATTTTTCTACGCAAGCTAAGTATTAAGCTCACTTCTTTATATCTCATGGTTTCTTCTTCACCTCTACTCTATCCCTCTCATGTGTTGAGAATCCTAGAGTGTTATGAGACAAAATGATCACACACTATCTCTACTTCACCTTAGACATCTCGGCTAGCAAACTTGATGTCCGAGTTGCTTCTGTTTTGAAGCGGTAGCCCGTATAAAGAATACTCAATGTGGAGCCACTTCGACGGGTGAGATTGGAGAGCGAACTTCGTTGGGGCAGCCGTAACTAGGAAGGGATAGAGATTGAAGACTGAAGGACACGGATCGATCGGTATAATCTCTTTAACCACATTATAGTTTACTAGCATACGGTTAATGGCACGATCCGGGTTTCAGGGTTACGTTAGCGCCAGTTTGAAAAGTTTTTGTTCCGCATTTGGACTCGGATTGACGGTCGGGGCGCTGCCGTAGCCTTACAATAACTGCATGTCCAACCTCCTCACGAACCTCTTTATCTGTTTCTCTTCAGTGTCCACCAGGTATGGAGCATATCGGACCGCTGTGTAAACTATATGTCATACTCGAACACCATCATCCCTGAAGTCTAACGCAAGGGCTCGAAACTACGAACTCGTGCATCTCGAAATCTCACCAGAAAGAAACGAGCAAGAAATAAATCTATGAACTCATCCCAAGTTATAAGAAGTAGATCTGCAGCTCGGCCTCTCTCAACTGACTCGCACCACGTCACAGCAAGACCTCTCTAGACGAAAACTCGCAAGCTCAATCCATATCTCGTCAGAACATCTCTGTGAACGACAATTCCTAGCCATCCTGTCAAGGATTGTCTATGGATCCTCCGCTACGTCTGTGCCTGTAAAAACTAGAGGCTTCAGCCTCAAAACACCTGTAAGGACACGAAAATAATCTTGGTAACAACAGGTACAATCACAGTCCCTGAAATAGAAGGGACATCATCGGCTCTCGGAGCTCGGTTAGCCTCAACTAACAATCCAACCATCTGTCGCTAGTCCTGAATACTCAACTCCAGCCTAGCTATTCATCATGGATAAGGCAGATCACTCTGTTCCTAAGGGGTAGGCATACCGCTCTGATCGGTCCTCGTCTCAAACAAGCCTACTCTAATCTCATCCCTGGCGGCTGCCCTCTGGCCCTCGGAGTCTCCGGCGGCATAGTGGTTGGAACAAGAAACAAGATCGATAGAAACATTGCGATCAAATCAAAGGGTTTCCGGAATCAAGGAAGTAAATACAAGCAAATATATATCTTAAGGTCACTTAGACACAGTACTGTATCGTAAGTATGCCACGGAACATACACACGCTACGTCGCTCTGCTTTAGTCACCTACTCCATCTACCCAAGGTCATCCTACACTCAAAAAGGTAAAACTTATCGCTCTGATACCAACTTTGTCACGACCCGAAGGTACGGAACATGACTGGAACTTAAACTACGAAACGTCTCAAGGCGCAACGTAATCTAAGTAAGCCAAAGCCCAGAAAACTAAACTGTTTAACAAATTAGAGTGAAGGAAAACTTGTTTTAAAGAAAAGGATTTAAAAAAATATGCAGCATTAAACATTTAAAAGCAACATCAGATTTTCCCGAAAATTTTGGCAGAGTCTCCTTTGTAAATACTGGCCCCAAACGGGTATAACACATGATAATACATATATATGATGAAATAAGGCATCCCCAAGCGGGAGCTAGCTCTTCGCCAAAGGCGGAATCACAACCACATGCAATATATATATATATATATATATATTTATATATATCAAAAGTGCACAATAAGCATCTGGAAGCAATAAATAAGAAAATGCCACGTCGGCTTAAGTGAGCATCGACACCAAGACCACAAAATACAAGTCTCACTAGTCTCACCGTCTAGTACAATATACAAGGGTAGATAGAGTATACTAGATACAATATAAGTTACGTTATGGAATAAAAATATCCTTGCAACCCACCTACGAGCAAGCTGCAAATCAAGCAAATGAAGCCAAATGAGGAAGAATGCCCGCCGCTACTACGCTGATGGGTCAACCTGCATGACACTGTGGCACAACGGGGGTGAGTTGCCAACTCGTGAGTAATAAGTAACATCTAATAAGGTTATCGTAAGCATGCCCGCAATTTCTTCACAGCCTACATATACTAATGTGATGCGATGCACTAGTATGTATGCAACATGAATGCATAAACAACACGAGATCTGAATATGTTTAGCACGAGAAAATCTATATTCTTATCTTAGTAAAACTTCTATAATTTAACTGTAATATTATCAATGAAATCAATAGAAATCCATGTTAAATATCGACACCAAATATGAATATCCTGATGTCTCGATATCTCGGGCTCCGGCAATCCGGACTGGCCCATATCATCAAATCTCGGGCTCCGGCAATTCGGACTGGCCCATATCATCAAATCTCAAGACTACGTCTGTATCCTCCGGATATCCGCCGCGTCGTAAATAACCGGTCGGTAGTGCTCCCCTGCCGGGCTCAACTCCATCATCTGCGACTATCTTCCCCGGGGTACCGCACCGGGTCCACCATGCACCCACAGACGATTCCTCCTCTTCTTCGAATCGCGTGTATGATACCGCTTGATTGAATTGATTTTCCAATTGTGTAAGTAAATCAAATGATCCCCGGCAACGGCGCCATTTGATTGATATGATTTCGGATTGTATAGTTTGTAGAAAATGTATAGAAATCACAACCAAAAATTATTTGACCGCAATCAATAACGGTGTTGAATTGTAGCGCGTTAGTAAGTGTGGATCGTCCACAGGGATTGTGCGATTCGTTCGTATTTTGTTTTGTTTGAATTGAAAATTTAATAGAAAAGAAAAGCAAAAACGATTCAAGATTTATATTGATGAATTTCAAGAATCAACTAAATCTAATCAAGAATCAAGAAAGCGTTAAACATCAAGAATCAAGAAGAATAGAATTCCAATCGATTTAAGTTTCAAGATTTGATGTAAAGCTCGTAGGAATCGATTAGATCGTAGATGTGATGAAGACTAGAAATTATCATTTCTTATCCATTAACAAATTGATGCTAAATCGATGTCGATTGATCGAGGATTAAGGATCTTGCGAAGAATTAGGGTTTCTTCATCCTATCCTTTATCCTTTCGATGAATCGCATTCGCAAGATAGCTTCTAGGAAATCGAATGATTGATCGTTGATCTCTAGATTGTGCGAAAAGAATCAAGAACGCATTTCACATCGATCAAGATCATCGATCATTCAATTTTCAAGAATTTACAATTGTTATAGAACTTAAGAAAAACGTTTAAAGATTCATCATCATCATCGTTCTACAATCGTTTCGACTCCTCCACGAGCGGAGTTTTATTCAAGCATCATCACAAAGAATACATTCAAGAATTGAAGATGAATCATAATGCTCGAATTGAAATATAAGCAAGTTGAAAGAATCTTCACCTTTATTTATTCCACAAATTGTTACACATTGCTCAAGACTACAAGAATTTGAGAAGGAACAAGATTGTCGAATCTAGCGTTGCATCGGCTCCTTGAGTCGTGGATCGGCTTGGATCTCGTGCTCCGTTGAAGTCCAGCTTCGCTTCTAAAGGATGGTTGAAGACTTGCTTTGCTAGAACTCAAAGGATCTTGAATTTGGTTTCTTGATTGGATTAGGGTTAGGGTTTGGAGGTGGCAAGTTTTGTCACTAAACTTGTGGGAAGATGAACAACCTTTTGAACTTAGATCTTGGTTTTCTTTTATAAGCCATCCAAAACCCTAGATCTAGAATTCAAATTTCAAATTTCCCTCCAAAATGAACCACTTTTCCCTCCAAAATGAACAACTTTTCCCTCCAAAATGAACTACCTCATTTGAATTTCCCTCCAAAATGAACTACCTCATTTGAATTTTAATTTTCCCTCCAAAATGAACTACCTCATTTGAATTTGAATTTTCCCTCCAAAATGAACTACCTCATTTGAATTTGAATTTTCCCTCCAAAATGAACTACCTCATTTGAATTTTCCCTCCAAAATGAGGTTGTTAGAAAGAATCTTCTAGAAGAAGTTTGTTGGAGGGAATATTCTAAAATGAGATTGTTACAAGGAGGTTTCTAGAAGAAGGTTGTTATAAGGAGGCTTCTAGAAGAAGTTTGTTGGAGGGAATATTCTAGAATGAGATTGTTACAAGGAGGTTTCTAGAAGAAGGTTGTTATAAGGAGGCTTCTAGAAGAAGTTTGTTGGAGGGAATATTCTAGAATGAGGAATATTCTTGGGTAAGGTTGTTAGGCCGAGCCTTCTGGATGAAGCCACGTGGTCATTCTGGAGTCTTCTGGAAGCTTTGTTAGTTACAGGAAAGCCACATGTGGAAATTGAAGCAGTGACGTCACTAGATTGCCGCGGATCCGCTGCGGGAAGGGCCCATTGGCCGCGGATCCGCGGCCCATTGGAGCTTTCATTGATTGTAACTTTCTGTGCTGCTTTCTTCTGGCTTTGTGATACTTTTCTGTAATGTGGAATTTTATATTTCTTTATGTATCACTGCCAGATCTCAAATCTTGGACTTGGTGTAATTTTCTCAGCACTTTTGACAATTTTGGCTCTTTTCCTGCAATTTCCTGCACAGATTCTCGAGACAAGTGTTGCGCTATACAAAGATGATGCGATGCCATGATAAACACTCAATTTCCTTCAAAATGTCGGTTTTAAAGTATAACACATGTAATTTGGTATTTTACAGCTGTTTTGCTAATATGTGCAATATGAATACCGAACACCTCTAGATAAGTGCAAATGGTAGGGAAATTGTCGTGTTAAAAATGCAATATTTTCGACTGATCAACTTCCCCCAAACTTGTTTTCGGTCGTCTCGAGCGAACTGTTTTATTAAAAAGAGAAGGAGAAAATAAAGAAAGAGAAAAACTAACTAGCACACTTTCGTAGGCAATACGATTGCACTGAGCACGTGCAACAAGCCTTTAAATCTCTAGGTGTCTCTAGTAGGAGGAGTGTTGTCTCCTGAGTGTTTTCAGCGGATTGCACCCACAAAATCCAATAATAAAAGGAAGACCGTGAATATTACATTTAAAGACAAGAATTGTAAAAGAAAAGCCTTGAAAATTAGGGTTTCCAACTAAGCTAGCTTTTCGGTTGTCATGAGCCCTATCTTAATAGTTATGAAAAGATGTTAGAAATCACGTCCTCCCTCAATAAAACATCGTCTTATTCTTCATTCCTATCTTTCTTCCAAATATCGATTATATAACCCTACGTGTGTGTAAAGACATCCCTACACCCGGAGAATTCAATTCAAGCTATTATACTCTTGCCCATCAGCCCCAGTACTTTTTAATTAATGAATATTTAGATGAATTTGCTCACACACTTTCATGTGACCGTTAATACTTCTTGAATTACTAACCGACCGATTACTCATGTGCTTGCTTATTTGGTGTTTGTCCTCGTTTTGCACCACCTAAGGCTTAGCAGTGACTCACAGACCAGTTGGCCTTAGGGCACTAGGTGAAGAGGCACCCTCGCTATATTTTTTTATTACTGCCTTGGCGATAACAAAACCAGTGTCCATTTTTCTCACCACTTTATATTTTCTTCATCATTTTTTTATTTCCTTCATACATCGGCTTTAAGACAAGAGCATTTCAAGGTATCCTCTACTATCCCGAGTTTCAAGACGTGTGTAAGTGCGAATAGCAGGGTATCAACGTTCAAAATGTTTGGCTTCCAGAATAGAAACTATTTTTCAGACTTATTTTTATCCTCAGATTAGTGACTTCCTTCATCTTATTAACCCTTCGGACAACGGCTCATAACTACTTATTACTAGTTCGTATAAGAAAACTTCTAATTTTCTTAGTTTTCTTAAATTTTTCTAATCTTTTGGATGTAATTTTTCACTATCTAATATTTTATTATCTTATTTGTGTACAAATTTTTTTATATTTTTGAAATTTTTTAAATTTTTATAGGTTTTGAAAAATGTTTTGTGCTTATGCAAAGTATGATGCAAATGATGCAAAAATAAGCACAGACCTCTCCCAAACTTGTTTTCACCAGTGTCCTCACTGTTGCCATCAGCTAAATCTCGAAAAACCTGTAAGCTTGGGAGGAAATTTATTAATGGGGACAAAATATTTAAGTGAAGATCCTCCCCCAAACTTATTTTTGGCTCATCATTTTATATAAAAATTTTCTTTTCAAGAGCCAGAAAATATACCCCCCCAAACTTGAGTTAAACAATGTTAAGCTTTGAAAATCACATGAGGGGGTCAAGAATCATTGGTCGATGCCAAGCTTTGCAAAGACCGAAAGTTAACACCAACCATTCGAAAATTTTATCAATGCAGTGCTCTGGTTGGTGGAAGAAGTGGGGAAAGGGTAAAGGGTGGAATAGAATGTGTGTGCGTCTCATTTTGGAGAGACGAGGCAGTGAATGTGATAGATTACTCGCATTCTTTTTACAGTTCAGAAGAAGGGGTGGAGGTTCAATTTCATTGATTGGAAGATTCATCTCAACACTCATGTCATTCAAAAATGCGCGTTCATCAGTGAAGATTTCCTCAAAAGTTCCATCAATACCCCGATGAATAATGTCGTCACAAAGTGTGGGGTGATCTTCAGACTCTAAGAACAGTTCATAATCAGTGTTAGTTGTTGACCCGGACATCTCGGTGGAAGAGTCCGTATGTGTATGATACATAGTTGGGTCAAACAATAACATATGAAAAGAGTCAAGATCAGTATCATGAGGAGCGTCAAATTCGCTGCTGTCGACATCCATTAAGTCGACAGAACAGACCTGAGCAGTAGGTTCGGAGGATACACTTCCCAACTTGTAAATGTTCAGCTCTATTGACCTATTCCCGAAAGATAGGGTCATAGAACCATTACGACAGTTGATGATAGCGTTGGAAGTGGCTAAAAAGGGACGACCTAAAATCAACGGAATTTGATTCCGTGGGTTTGCTACAGGCTGTGCATCAATTACAATAAAGTTCACAGGGAATATAAATTCCCCGATTTTTATTAACACATCCTCCGGTTCACCCCTAGGTTTGGTGCTTGATCGGTCAGCCATCTGGAGAGTGCAATGGGTTGGCTTCAACTCTCCGATTCCTAACTGCTCATAGACTGAGAAAGGAAGCAAGTTAACACTAGCGCCAAGGTCTAGTAGAGCACGGTTGATGTGTTTTTCCCCAATAGAAATGGAAATAGTAGGACAGCCAGGGTCCTTACGTTTCCTCGGTACTTGTTGGGGGAAAGCCGTGTCTACAGTCTTTGCCATGAATATCTTCTTGGTCACTTGAGTCTTCCTCTTCCTAGTGCACAAGTTCTTAAGGGTATTCGCATAGGATGGAACTTGTTGGATGGCATATAAGAGAGGGATGTTGATGTTAACTTGCTTAAACATGTCCATAATCTTCTCCATATGTGGACTCGATTTGTTAGCCCTTAACCGATTAGGATAAGGTGCTTTAGCAATAAGCGCTGGGTCCATCATAGGAGAAGGAAGTGTGTGTGGACCCGATCCCAAAATAGAAGTAGGGATCGTCTGTGGAGGAGTAGAAGAGGTGGGCTGAAGTGGTGAGCCTTGTGGGAAACGGAGAATAGGCTCGTAGAAAGGTGGTGGGGTAGAAGAACTGGGGTCAGAAGTAGAAGTAGAAGTGGAAGGAAAGGTCTCAGCCGGGGTATCATTGATAGATTTTTCAGTGTCATCAATCTCTTCCCCAACGTGATTGTCAAGCACTCTTCCAGATCTCAACGTGGTGATTGCATCCACATGATGTGAATAGCCAGGATTGGGCAAAGGTTGAGCTGGAAATTTCCCTTTCTCTCTTGCACTCATTTTGGCTTTCAATCGTGCAATTTCTTCTTCCATCGATTTAATACTCTCAGCTTGGGACGCTGAGTTTTTCTTTATATCATCGACAGAAGTCTTTATATCAACCGATACTTGCATGAGATTTGTTAGAAGCAAGTTTATGAATGGAGAGGATTCATCGGTCCCGGTCAACTATAAAGGACTAGACGGTGCGGGTGTGTTGACCGGATTTTGAAAGTTATATGCTTAGAAGGGGTGCTGACTCAATTGTGGTGGTTGCTGTTGTGGTGGAGGGACCCTTTGGAAATTGTGTTGGTTTGGAACCGTATTTTGAGATTGGGATTGGTTCCAAGCAAAGTTAGGGTGATTCCTCCAACCCTGATTATATGTGGAAGAATAAGGATCGTTTCTAGGTCTTTGAAATGCGGCATTGGTATGCTCGTGACCATGAAACGGAGAATTTCGTGGACATTCTTCCGTCAAATGAGAAGGATCAGAACATCATCCACATACTTTTTTGGAGAGTGACATTTGATTTAAGGAGGCAGCTAAAAATTTGTTTTCTATATTATCAAATTTCTTGTGTAACGCTGAAATTTCAGCCCTAACTCCTATGGAAACATCCGATTGGTTATTGCCAGCCCCAGACGATTGACTCACACCCTCCCACTGTAAAGATTTTTCAGCGAAATCTTCTAGAAATTTCCAGGCTTCCCCATCATCTTTGGTCATGAAGTTGCCTTGACACATGGATTCAAGGGTCTGTCTTGTGTTAGGATTAATGCCCTCAATATGATTCTGCACAGTTCCCATATAGGGATTCCGTGATGTGGACATTGGACTAACAGATCCTTGAAGCGTTCAAGACATTTTGAAAGTGGTTCATTTGGAAGCTGGGTGAATTGATTTATTTCGCTACGGACTCGAGCTGTCTTATGATGTGGGTAGAATTTTTTAAGGAATGCTTTGACGAATTCTTCCCAATTTGAAATGGAATGTGCGGTAGTGTTATACAGCCACTTCTCGGCTATATCGCACAAAGTGAATAGGAGAAGACGAAGACGCATAGCATCCATAGAAAGCTGTGATGTACCCATCATTGCGCATACATTTTCAAATTTGGTGATAAAGACATATGCGTCTTCAGACTCGAGACCGTAATATTTTGGTAGAAGGTTGATGTATTGGGGTTTAATCTGAAAATTTTCCCCGTTGGCTGGTGGTATAGAAAGACAGGTTGAAAGAGGACCTCGTGTAGGATAGCACCTCTCTTGGAGAGAGATGCGGGGTGGATTCTGCGCACCAACGGACGGCGGCAGAGTAGTGGTAAAGAAATTTGATGGAGACGGATCCATTGATGTGGGTGTGGTGGTGGGTAAAGAAGAGGTAAATGTAGAAATACTGACTTTTGGGTCGATCGGGAGGACGCGGACTTAACGGGCACTAGAATCCCGTGTCCAGCCTATCTTGCACTAAAAAGGGTTAGTACAAGTGGCAGCATGACTTATAATTAGGGGAAAGAATGAATGTGATTGGCGTTTGTTTTGAAAATTTTATGGATTTTTGAAAAAATGATGCAAATCACAACAAATGCAACAAGTAACACCCTAAAATCTAGTGGTCATCTAGGTCAAAGCTCTAGACCGCTCCTAACTGCCAAAAGACAAGTCGCAGGATCAATCCTCCACTGCCTCTTTGTCTCTCCTGTGGCCAGGTAAGTGCCAGGTAAGTGGGAGGTTCTCCACTACGTAAGTAGTGGGCCTAATTAAGTAACCACTAGCTTTCGACACACTTGCCTTAGACACCACAAAAGAAACGCGGATAAGCAATGAATTACCCATGGCCTTCTCTTGTCCTGAGTGAGCGCGACGGTCCTTACAGTCATCTCTAGATATTTTTTAGTTAATGAGGGTAATGCGGATGCAAGTTTGTGATTTTTGGGGCTTAGGAAGGGTAATGAACTCCCCACCTAATCTGGATTTGGTCGTGCCCCTTAAATTCCGTATTAATATGCAAACAACCAAAAATCAAAACACGCACAATTTATTTTGCTTTGCGGCGCTGCGATTTATTTTCAAAGAAACCTGCAGGAAATTATTATTTGGAGCAGACAGAGGAAGAGATAAGAAAGTTAGAAAGCACCTGAGAAATTTTGGAACACTGATGACGTCATCACGCGGCGGATCCGCCGCAGATGCTCCCTTATGCCACGGAATCGCGGTTCTCTGTTGGGATCACTGCACAGTAATTTGTGTACAAGATCCTGTTCACCTTGTTAGCTCTCTGGAATGATCATAAAAATTTTCTTCAGCTCCAATAATTCCAGATTTTCTCGCAATCAAATCACAACAACACGTATTAGTGTTTGCGTGAATTTTGATCTAAAAATTGTAATGGAATAAATCTTTCAACTCAAATTTCAAAATACGAACAATTAGCGCACTATCCCCGGCAACGGCGCCATTTGATTGAATTGATTTTCCGATTGTGTAAGTAAATCAAATGATCCCTGGCAACGGCGCCATTTGATTGATATGATTTCGGATTGTGTAGTTTGTAGAAAATGTATAGAAATCACAACCAAAAATTATTTGACCGCAATCAATAACGGTGTCGAATTGTAGCGCGTTAGTAAGTGCGGATCGTCCACAGGGATTGTGCGATTCGTTCGTATTTTGTTTTGTTTGAATTGAAAATTTAATAGAAAAGAAAAGCAAAAACGATTCAAGATTTATATCGATGAATTTCAAGAATCAACTAAATCTAATCAAGAATCAAGAAAGCGTTAAACATCAAGAATCAAGAAGAATAGAATTCCAATCGATTTAAGTTTCAAGATTTGAAGTAAAGCTCGTAGGAATCGATTAGATCGTAGATGTGATGAAGACTAGAAATTACCGTTTCTTATCCATTAACAAATTGATGCTAAATCGATATCGATTGATCGAGGATTAAGGATCTTACGAAGAATTAGGGTTTCTTCATCCTATCCTTTGTCCTTTCGATGAATCGCATTCGCAAAATAGCTTCTAAGAAATCGAATGATTGATCGTTGATCTCTAGATCGTGCGAAAAGAATCAAGAACGTATTTCACATCGATCTAGATCATCGATCATTCAATTTTCAAGAATTTACAATTATTATAGAACTTAAGAAAACGTTCAAAGATTCATCATCATCATCGTTCTACAATCGTTTCGACTCCTCCACGAGCGGAGTTTTATTCAAGCATCATCACAAAGAATACATTCAAGAATTGAAGATGAATCATAATGCTCGAATTGAAATATAAGAAAGTTGAAAGAATCTTCACCTTTATTTATTCCACAAATTGTTACACATTGCTCAAGACTACAAGAATTTGAGAAGGAATAAGATTGTCGAATCTAGCGTTGCATCGGCTCCTTGAGTCGTGGATCGGCTTGGATCTCGTGCTCCGTTGAAGTCCGGCTTCGCTTGTAAAGGATGGTTGAAGACTTGCTTTGCTAGAACTCAAAGGATCTTGAATTTGGTTTCTTGATTGGATTAGGGTTAGGGTTTGGAGGTGGCAAGTTTTGTCACTAAACTTGTGGGAAGATGAACAACCTTTTGAACTTAGATCTTGGTTTCCTTTTATAAGCCATCCAAAACCCTAGATCTAGAATTCAAATTTTAAATTTCCCTCCAAAATGAACAACTTTTCCCTCCAAAATGAACTACCTCATTTGAATTTTCCCTCCAAGATGAACTACCTCATTTGAATTTTAATTTTCCCTCCAAAATGAACTGCCTCATTTGAATTTGAATTTTCCCTTCAAAATAAACTATCCCATATGAATTTTCCCTCCAAAATGAACTATCTCATTTGAATTTGAATTTTCCCTCCAAAATGAACGACCTCATTTGAATTTTCCCTCCAAAATGAGGTTGTTAGAAAGAATCTTCTAGAAGAAGTTTGTTGGAGGGAATATTCTAAAATGAGATTGTTACAAGGAGGTTTCTAGAAGAAGGTTGTTATAAGGAGGCTTCTAGAAGAAGTTTGTTGGAGGGAATATTCTAGAATGAGCTTGTTACAAGGAGGCTTCTAGAAGAAGGTTGTTATAAGGAGGCTTCTAGAAGAAGTTTGTTGGAGGGAATATTCTAGAATGAGGAATATTCTTGGGTAAGGTTGTTAGGCCGAGCCTTCTGGATGAAGCCATGTGGTCATTCTGGAGTTTTCTGAAAGCTTTGTTAGTTATAGGAAAGCCACATGTGGAAATTGAAGCAGTGACGTCACTAGATTGCCGCGGATCCACTGCGGGAAGGGCCCAGGCCCATTGGAGCTTTCATTGATTATAACTTTCTGTGCTGCTTTCTTCTGGCTTTGTGATACTTTTCTGCTATGTGGAATTTTATATTTCTTTTTGTATCACTGCCAGATCTCAAATCTTGGACTTAGTGTAATTTTCTCAGCACTTTTGACAATTTTGGCTCTTTTCCTGCAATTTCCTGCACAGATTCTCGAGACAAATGTTGCGCTATACAAAGATGATGCGATGCCATGATAAACACTCAATTTCCCTCAAAATGTCGGTTTTAAAGTATAACATATGTAATTTTGTATTTTACAGCTGTTTTGCTAATATGTGCAATATGAATACTGAACACCTCTAGATAAGTGCAAATGGTAAGGAAATTGTCGTGTTAAAAATGCAATATTTTCGACTGATCACCGCTCAAGAACCAAGAAATCTCATGGTGGACGACATATACATCATATCATGAGAAAAACGCAACTCGCATTATTAAAATGATAACAGGTTTATAAAATTCTTGCGGTTTTCCCAAAAATCCAGAAATCTCATAATACTGAAATCCTCAAGAGAAATCACTATATGTACACATGTCGGCGATGATGAATGCCTATGGTATCAACAATATGAAATACGATGTGTGACTAGAAAACTATGCATGAACGATGATGCAATGAGGTATATGCATATGACTAGCAATCCTACGTATCCATCCTGATGAATTGAATATACAAGCACAGGTTTACAATCATATATGGTGCAATTGTTTTGGATTTTGATTTAAACAAGTTGTATCGTGTTCGTGGCATAGCAATTACCAAGGCGTGTGTGTTCGCATGAATAGTGCACGTGGCATGAACCAATGGTAATGGTGCAAGTGTCCTATGAGATAATATCATAATATATTTATGATGATGCAATGCAATGAGGTGAATGTCTAGGGGACTACGCATATAATTATAAGCACTACTAGAAATCCTGACTATCAGGCGCCTCGCGCCATCCAGACGATTCTCCCGTATAGGTGTACATCTACTCACCGGGACGCCTTGGCAAATCTGATCTGATCTCAGTCATGTCTTTTCCGCGCCACATCCGACGCTTCTGCTCCTGATCCTAGAATCGCGCACAAGTAAATCAGAGGATAAATAAATGATAGTCGCGGAAACAACGATACAAGTAAACCTCGCGCACTAACTGGACGCGCACACACTTGGTGCTCAAAACGCGCTCGCGACAACGCCACATACCACAACTAGGGTCGCTATACGCGGAAGCTACTAAACCTAAAACCCAATCGCGCATTCACAATACGTCAAATATTATAGGATATAGCATGTAATTCATCGCATTGTCAAATTGAACCAAAATCTAATTATTCCCAAAAACCTAGTAAGCATGATTTACCATTTTAGTTCAAAAATAGATATTTTAGCAATTCTAACGGTCATATAGCTCACTTAATATCTTAATTAGGCCACACCAATATTTACTAGAATTTAATCTCACCTCTTTACAAAAATCCTAAAATCTAGTTTTAAAAATTATATAATTTGGACAATTTAAATGTAACAATTAACAAATTAGCAATTAGATTAGGTTTTGCAAATCTTAAGATGATACCCTACACTTAGTCAACTTGATTATTGTTAAAACCCCTAACTTGGACTCAAACGCTAATCTTGAATTTCAAACTTACAATTAAATCATAGTTAAACACCTAATTAAGTTGATTTAAAGTAATATAGCAACAAATTAAACATGGGGTTAGGATTTATACCTCAAAGATTTTGTAGATCCATATGCAACCTATTGTACCAAATTAGCTTCTTTGCTCCAAGATCCATGGTAGATTAGGACAAGGAATAATGAGTATAGTTTAATTAGGAGTATGTGAGGTTTTAATTTTGATTTTGGATGAATTTTTGGAGAATTTTGAAGATAATGAGGTGGGAAAAATATGGGGGGAGCTGCTGCCTTGGGGCTCAGCCAGTAGTTGGGGAGGGAGAGAGAGTGGGGTGAGTGGAAATGGCTAAGTCAAGAAAAATCCCTAAATCAACAAAACCAATACTTCATTCTATATTGTTTTCTTTTTAATTTTCGTTTTCTTTTCTCTAATAGAAGTGGAAAAAAGTGTGGGGAAACTTTGGGGAGGGGCCTGCTGTGCTCGGCCAGCATAAGGAAATGGGTGAGTGTGTGTAGATTCCCAAGTAAAGAAAACCCAAAACTCAAGTCACAAGCCCACCTCACTTCTATTTAATTTATTTTCACAATTTAAGCTCTTTTCTTTTATATTTTCTAAAACAATCTTGAAAATTTCTTTTCATTCCAAAAACAACATGTTACATTTTGGTTTAATGTGTCATGATACACAAAACTTGTATTAACACATTCTAATTTGTAAATATCACTAATTAAATGTATTAGTGAAAGCTTATAATAATATTTAAAATAATTAATTACAGAAAATATTTTAGTAAACTAGGAATTTTATAAGTGACTAAATAAATACCAATACTAGCCATTACATAGTTAAAATAGGCGTATTCAAGTCTATATTGAAAAGTAATTATAATTAGGTTTTACGGAAAATTTGCCTAAACGATTTTTCAGAACGTTACAATATAATATAGCATTCGTCTCACGCAGTTATATGATCAATATCACAGAACATAGCAGCATAAGTAAACATGTGAAATATTGGATATACTAGGAGGTCCGTGTTTTAATTTCAGCCAGTAATGAAAAACATGTATTCCACAGTCGTGATGAATAGCCAAACCCACATCGTTAGACCCCTACAAGAGCGGCAAGAAACCCTGCCAATTCTAGAGTTAGGAGACCCGGTCTCGACCTCGAGATGGTCTCCCACTGGACTCTAGAACCCGGTCACTTGTGCTCCACGCCTTGGGTCTATCCTAATACGGAAAAGTAAATAATATATATCAATGGTGACATCATTCTCAACCCGGAAGTGTCCTATTAAAAGAATATTACATACATTTTTACATGAATGAAAATACAAAAACTCTCATCTCACGTAAACCCCCCCCCGGCTATTCGATCACAACGATCCAATTAAACATATCTCAGCAACACATAATATCACATATCATCAATGTAAGTAAATACGTGTATCCCGAATGTCGTTGAAATATAGCAACGAGATTTGGGATACCCCACATATTACACTTACGGTCGCAGAAAAGAAATGAAAAATTATAATAATTAGAATCCGCATTTTCCTTAGACATCATAAACCCGAAATATCTTATATTCCGAATTTCATGCCTAACTTATAAACCTTGCATTTCAGTCTCAATATTGAAAATACTTTTCAATGAAAAGTCGGCTAATTCAACAAGATTCTCGACTTGGTGATCGCATACAATACGCGATTGCGACGGAGTTTCGATCCGCATCGAAATTTTGTGGCAATCGATCAAAAGAGACTAACATGCTAGATTTACAATCACTAACTAGTTTTCACAAAACTAATTAATTATGGATTCCAAGTATTGTATCACATATCAAACTTAAACCCGAAATGACGTAAAAATTACGACTACGAAACACTCCGAATAGCCCTAAAAGGAAAGTTAACATCACATGCAAACTGGGCTAATCAAACATAACCACTAAACCCTAAACCCAACACATCAGAACACAAAAAAATTTGAGCCCAAAACTATGAATAGGGACCGGCCAGGCCGGCCAAAAGTCCGATATCTCTAGGTCAAGTTTGGTGTTTTGGCCTCAAATTTCTCCAGTTTTCTAGTTATATTTTATACAACATTCTGCACTTGTTTAAAAAATTTTCAGAGTTCATTTAAAATTCGACAGAAACTTGATGTTTTGGGTTTCGGTTTCAGAGTTGTTTCATTTTTGTAATCTAGCAACATCGTCTAATCTTCTATCTTTGGCTCTGATACCATGAAACTGTTTGTTAGCTCCACCACTGGGTTTTACTAGCATCAAGCATGCCATTTTTAAAATTTTCGGGGTGCTAATCTACACTAGCCAAGATCTTTAACTAGATGATTAGGGTTTAAGCTAGATATAATAAAACAATACTAAGAGATGGATGGCTGCAACCTTTGTAGACAGTGTCCTTCTATTCTCATGCTCCGTGTAGTAGTCCACACGACTCCACTGGGCTCCACTTGAAGGTTGAACGAACTTCCTCCGATGACCTTCGTGCCGAAGATGATCCACCCGAAGTCCGCCAATGCAAGCTACCTCTTCACTAAACTCTTTAGTGAAGGAATTATGGGATAAATGTATGCCTTAGAGGCCATTATATGATAGTGGATGTATCGGTATGTGTATATATATATATATATATATATTCATGGGACATTCTTGCTCGACATGATAGTATGCTATCTGGTTGTTCTTTATCTTGACATATTCACTTGATCATGCATATTACTCATTTGGTACATGTTGATAAAGCCCTTAGGATATTTGCTTAACTACTGGGATTATGATGCAGATCATACTAATGGGACATGTGTAGTTTGTATGCATATCCTTGAAATGTTCCTAGTCGTGGGTGTATCGAGACGGGGCATCGATATTCCAGAGTAGACTAGCGTATACGTTTCTTGAACCATATGATAGGCGATGGATGATCCCATATCCAGTGGTGTGGTGACACCAAAGATTGTATACAGGTGCTCAGTGGAGACTGGGTACACTGAACGGACTCGTCGAGAACTCCTATTTGGTATTATATCTATCGTCGGATAGCAGTTCTCAGGTGACACTGGTACAGGTTAGTCTGTAGACCCGAGATCGTCATAGAGTCTTGTGTGTCCTCCCACTGTACTTTGATCTCCACCCTACCACGGCTCTACTGAGTCATACAAACAGGTGGATTTTGGGTACAGTCCCAAGGCACATGGAGGCAATGAGCGATAGGAGGGGTTTCTTCTCTCCCGGTATTGGGGGTTGATGTTGCGCTATGCTCGATTGGCTATAATAGGAAGTCCCTGGCCAGAGCTGATGAGATTTACTGATAAGTATTATCAGTAGTTTCTCGATCTGTTATGAGACATATACCTACATGACTTATTGAGTTATTAGGGTCGACGATACCATCCCTAGACTCGATATGCAGTATATCTGATGAAGAGACCGGACTGTATGGCAAGTGTTGCCAGTTGGTTTGAGGGGTGTTTTGACAGTTTCGCTTGTTTTTCTTCCGATCGCTCAATACCTGGGAGCCGTTACGTACAGCTAGTGCCGCTGACGGTTTATGGGTATGTGATATGATCACTGCCTACTGCTAGCGTATTGACAAGTCTTAGAGTCCCACAGAGGGGTTTCCTAGCTCAGGCGAAATGATGTGGGTGCATAAGGGATATGCGCGTGAGCTCGATTAAATACGTGTATTTGATACCGTATTTTAATCGGGCGTTTTCTATTAGTCGGGTCGTAAGTGATATGACCGGATTATTAAATCAAGTGTTGATTTAATATTATTGACTTTTTAGCTCATTTATTTAAAACCTTTTCTTTGTGATGTATGCATGAATGTATGTATGTATATATGTTGATATATAATGCACACATGCATGCATACATGTGTCATGGTTGATGATACAATGGAGATGGTAATGCAAGACTCACATAGTAAAATATTTATATATTTTGATTATTGAGAAAAAAAGGAAAATGGGAATAAATCATTGCTAGTTTTCTACTCTCTTCTTTACTTGACCTAGCTTTAACCATGATCTATTTTTTATTTGTTCTTTAACTCAATATTAAAATATCTAGATATTTTATAACCATGGTTGTGGGTGAGTGTGACTCTCTCATATTTATTTTCTTTTCTCATTTTATTGTGAGAATTATCAAAAGAGCTCAAGCTTAGCCATTCTCCTTCTTCTTCCTCATTCAAGCTCTCTAGCTTTTTCAAGTGAGTGAAGAATATAAAAAGAAAGTTTTTTTAAGTGAGATCCAAACCCACATCACCAATATATATTAGTCTAGCCTACTAGTGTACGTTGTTAGCTCCACTTCCATTTAGATCAAGTGAATCTAGGAGCTTGAGCCAAGGGACTCCGTGGTGGATCGTCGTGGTCTTCGAAGGTTTCAAGCGAACCCGTTAAAACACCAAGTTGATCCAAAGAGTCACAAGAGGGGGTCTACAAAGGTTGTATTACTCACCTCTTAGTGTTAGACTACTATTAGTATGTGATACTAGTTCTTATTACCCTATTTTTCTAGTTCGATTCATACTCGGTTTTGCTTAGGACCCTTAAAATTTTTGTTATTGCATGTTTGATGCAAGCCAAACCCTAGGGATGGTGCTAAGGAAACCCTACAGTGGTATCAGAGTCAAGCTAGAAACTTAGTCGATGGTAGAAATATTACGAAACAGAAACAACTCCGAATCTTCGATAAACTGAAACCCTAAAATTTGCTCCCTGTCGTTTTTTAAATGACCTCCTAAAATTTTTTAAGCAACTGCAGAAGCTTGCATTTGATACACTGAGAACACTAGAGAAAAACGATGCCATTCCACTGGTTTTCACCTGGTGAAATGCCAGAAATGTCCGGCCTGGCCGGCCCAAACCCCTCCCCCCCCTCTGCCTCGTTTTTCTTGGGTGCTCTGGTCTGTATATTTTGGGGTTTCAGGCATTGTTTGTTTAGCCCAAAATTTCATGTGATGTTAATTTTGTTATGGGGCTAATTCGAAGTATTTCGTAGTCGTAATTTTAACATTGTTTTAGGTAACTTGGATGACGTTTAACATTTCTAACGAACATCAAACACCATCTCATTACTCTCGCTAGAAATTTTCTAAATGTTGGAATTTTCCAAGTTAAAGATATTCGAAAGATCATGCAAGTAACCCTATGGATGCTCTAGAAGAACGTAACCCTAACTCGATTGTACGACCACGGAACCGCGGCCAAACCTTAGGGTTTGTCGTAGTTCCGTGGCGCCGTAGGTGAGGCAACGGTTGAACCTTCTACGGTTGGTCCATAGGCACTGTGGCATGTTTTGGTTATTTTAAATTTGCTCAAATGTTGAGCTCTCGGGGAAATTTATGGGTGTTTGTTGATTCGATCGAAATGTTTAACATCGTCTAGATTTTTATGAATGTGATAAAATAATTGGAATCTACACAAATTAGTTTTGTGAAAAGTAATTAGTTGCGTGTAAATCTAACATTTTGGTCTCGGGTGGAATCGGGAATCTTGTTGAATTACCCGACTTCTTTTGAAAAGGTGTTTTCATAGATGAGACCCAAATGTAAGATTTGCATCGTTAGGCATGGAATCCAGAATATGTGATAATCGGGTTTATGATGTCTAAAAGCAGTGTTGATTCCAATTGTTGTAGTTTTTCACTTTCTTTTCTGCGACCGTAAGTGTAGTATGTGGTGTATCACCGGTTTCGTTGCTATATATCAACGACAATTGGGGTACGCATACTTACTTATGTTGATGACATGTGATGTTATGTGTTGCTGAGATATGATGTATAGGATCGTCGTGATTGAATGGCCGAGGGTTTTATATGAGATGAGAGTTTTTATTTTCATTCATGTAAAATTCTTTGTATGTAATATTCTTTTATTGGGACACTTCCGGGTTGAGGATGATGTCACCATTTTTGTATATTATTTACTTTTCCACATTAGGATAAACCCAAGGTGGGGAGCACAAGTGACCGGGTTCTAGGGTCCAGTGGGAAGCCATCTTGAGGAGTCGAGACCGGGTCTCCTAACTCTCGAATTGGTAGGGTCACTTGCCGCTCTCGTAGGGGTCTAAGGGTATGGGCTTGGCTATTCATCGCGACTGTGGAATCCGTATTTTTCTATTGTTGGCTAAATACAAAATACGGACCTCCTAGTATATCCTATATTTTCATATATGTGCTTCTGCTGTTGGTATTCTGTGATGTGATCACTTTATATGCTGAGACGAATGGTGTATTATATATATGATATATAATAAACGTTTCTTATGTTTTGCATCCGTGCTAGTCCCACACTGCTATGCCGTTAGTTAAGTAACCTAACGGTACATAACGGGACATTGTGGCGAATGCGGATGGCATAAGCATACGTTCTATTTTCGTTTCTTTTCTGTGATAGCTTAAGGACTTAAATGATGGGACTATATTAATGAGATTAATGTAAGTAAAAAGGAACCTAAAAAGATTTTGTAAAATCGGATTTGAAACCTACTCGGTTTTTTTTGTGAAAAAGCAAGTTTTCAAAGTGCGGAGCTTAAGACACTCATTTTAAAACCATTAGATTCTACAACGATATCAAGTTCAAAGCGTTAAAGGTTTTCTTAAAAACCATTCGCAGACCTCCGTCATTTTAGGAACTAGTGTACTTAGTATTCGTGCTATGTATGTTGACTATAGCCAAGGCATAGTGTACGGTAGCTATGTGATGTCTTCCTACATAGCATATGATGTGATTAATTAGGACAGTCACATGATTATGTTGACCATAGAAAACGGTCATGTGGGTGGGTCTAATTAATCCTGAAATGACGGGTAGAACTTGACGAGTGCTTATGATATGTTGACTATAGCCAAGGTCATGAGTGCTAGGGGTAAAAACCATATCGGGAGTTTCAAGAGTTGAAATTTGCAATGAGATTGCATACTTTCTATGTGATAGTAGGATCCCGATCCCACTGTGAGCAACAGTTGCTCCCAGGAGAGTTTGCACTTTACAATTAGCTAACCCATTAAGTGTCTAGAAAGGTGTCAATGGGGCTACGCCTCTGGGAAAACGAGTTTTATTTTAATTAGGTCCGTACACGGGGAACCTCCCTCAAAGTACCGACACTGGCCTGGATGAACGGTTAGCGAAGTTGTAGAATGTAATTAATCCTGGCTAATTTTCTTTTTAAGGTTTGAAAGAAAATTTGATAAAAGCAGTGGGAGACATCGATTAGATAAGATAATAACCAATCTGATATTTGCAAGAGCTTTCACTGAGTGTATTCTTTTCTCTCTCCTAATGGCAGATAACCATGACTGGACTTAAGCTTTTGTTAGTGAAAAATTGTTGGATATAGTGCCCTCAAAGTCAATTATTGGATCGCAGGCATGTGATTGCAATGATTGAAGGAGGACTTATACCGGTAGGACAGTCTCACTTGAGATGATAGTAAGCTATCTGGTTTATCTTTATCATTGTGTACTGATTTAGGTGACATGATATGTATCACTATTACACGTTGATAGAGCCCATAAGATTCTTGCTTGACTACCAATAGTATGATGGCGATCATATACGTGAGAGTTGGGTAGTCCATAAGGACATCCTTAAAAGTGGTCCCTAGTCGCGGGAGTTTCGAGATAGGTCATCGATACTCCGGAGTAGACTAGTGTATACAGTCGAGACCCCGACGAGAGGCGGTGGCCGGTCTCACAATCCATTGGTGTAAGTTGGTTCACCTAAGATGTATACAGGTGCTCATTGGGTTATGAGTACACCGGACAGGACTCGCCGGGAATATGCCAGCTGGGTTTTGAAACCTGTCGTCAGATAGCAATTCCCAGGTGACATGTGTACAGGTTAGTCTATCGACCTGAGATCGTCATTTGTCTCATGTGAGTTCCCACTGTGCTTTGATTGTTACCCTACAACGGCTCAAAGGAGTCATGCAAACAGGTTCTAGTTGGGTACAGTCCCGAGCCACATGGAGGCAGTGAGCGAATCGGTAGGGGATTCGTCTCTCCCAACGTTGGGAGTGAGATCATGCTATGTCTGGAGAGACATTAAACAAAATTCATGGCCATGGTAAACAAGATTTACTGGTAGGTATTCCAGAAGTATCTCAGGTGTTTTGGGCTACACTCCGACACGACTTATACCGCTTTTGGGGGTCTCACGTTTACCAGCTCCCTAAGCCCAATATGCGATACTCATAGACGAACGGACCGGACTGTACGAATATTGCCACACACAGGCTCAGTAGGGTTCCTGGATGAGTTCGCTCATCGGACTCCATTTTACTCAATACATGGGCAGCCGTTATGTACAGCTAGTACCGCTGACGGCTTTTGGTTAAACCCACTGCCAGAGTATTGACGAGTCTTTATAGACCCCCATAGAAAGTTTCCCAGTTTGGGCGAAACGTTGCAGAGGCCGTATGGTTTTATGGCAGGGTTCGAACATACGTGTGCACTTGTGCACGTGTCATGGTTCGGACGGATAATACTAGCGGGCTTTGGTTTAAACTGGATCCTAGTATTCTACTGTGTAGATTTTGTCTCATTGCATTTGTATTTGGTCGGAATACAAATGCGAGTATGTATATACAGTTGCAGGGTTATCTTGTTATTTATCATGGGATCGCTTTTTGAAGTTGCCAGTTTGCATTCTTTATTTGGCCAAATTCTCATTTCCTTCTTGGCTGAATTTCCTAGTTGTGGGGGGCTATTTGTAAATGTGGCTTTTGATAAGCGAGGGGGTTTTTTGTGGTAAGGGGGCCCCAGCAGCTCGTAGAGTGTTCTAGGTTGTGCTTGGCTTCTTGTGTGCATTGTGGATGCATTTATGTTTCTTGGATTGGCTAAGATATTAGTAGTGATATTTCCTTACCATCACCACTCCTTTTTGCTTACACTCACCCTCCCACTTGACATTTTCCAGTGAGCTTAAAAAGCTTGTGGCCGGCCAATTTTTTTGAGTGTGCTGAATTTTGTGTGCATGGCTGAATTCTTTTTCCTTCATGCATAAAAATTTCCTTTTGCACAAAACCCTTTGCTCATTTCATCAAAGTTCCAAAAGGCAACTTCATTTACTCGAGACAAAGTATTCTACACTTTATCTACTTTAATCTTAGACACGTCGGCTAGCAAACTTCATGCCCGAGTTGCCTCGGTTCAGAGGCGGGAGCCCGTATAAAGATTCGTTGATGTGGCGCAGTTTTCGGCGAGGAGGAGATCGTAGATCGAGCGAGATCGGGGAGCAAACTTCGTCGGTGCATCTGCAACATGCTAGGGGCAGAGGTTAAAGACCGAAGGAAACAGATCAATCGGTATAATCTCTAAACCCGCTTTTACAGTATACTAGTTTACGGTTAATGGAACGATCCGGGATTTGGATGCGGTTATGGCCAGTTCGTAAAAAGTTTTCGTTCCGCATTTGGCGTTGGAAAGACGGCCGGGGTGCTGCCACATGCCAACATGGTATCAGAGCCAAACTATTAACCGTTAACTAGTTGGTTTAGACAATGTTAAAGTATCGAAACCGAAACGAAACCCAAACGACGTCACCGAAAATGTAGTTTTTGTTGTTTTTTAAACTTCTTCAAAAAATTATTTAAACAAGTGCAGAGGACTACTGGAGAGACCACATGAGGATACCCCAAACCCGGACCTACCTCGTCGGAATTTTGCCGGCCACCATACCCGCATTTCCGGCGTCGCCGGCCATGTGAAAGGCATTTTTTTTAGTTGTTTTGGGTTTTCTCTTGTGTCTGTGATGATGGTTCTGTGGTGTTGTTTATTTGGCCCAGTTTGGATATGGTTTTTATCAAGTTATTTGGGCTATTCGGGGTTATTTCGGAGTCGATATTTTTAACATTGTTTAAAGTTTAGCAGTGCTTTACATTAATATCTGTGACCGTGAATGTCATTCGATTGGTAAAACTTGTCTAATTTCTAAAGTCCTTTTAGACAGGTTTTGCGAACGTGACATTCACGTTGATGTTCTATATTGTGCTGTGAATGTCATTCGATTGGTAAAACTTGTCTAATTTCTAAAGTCCTTTTAGACAGGTTTTGCGAACGGTGACATTCACGTTGATGTTCTACATTAATACCTCGTGGTGGATAGTTCCTATGCAATGGTAGTGCAGTTTTGATATTTGTACATTTGATATCGCGGGGTGAGCGTTCGACATGTAGACTGCCGTTACTTCCTGTTTGTATATTCTTTTGGGCCACGACCGGGTTGTGGTCGATGTACCTGTTGTATATATTTTCTTTTCTGTACTAGGTTTACCCCGCGGTGGAGTGCACGGATAGCCGGGTTCTTGAGGGCAACGGGTCCGCATCTCATGGCTTTGAGAGGGAGAGGACCTCACTCTAGGATTGGCGGGCTATTCGCCGCACTCGTAGGGGGTATAGGTTCTCATTGCACAGGTTATCCGCACGACCAGGGGATGTCGGGTTTCATTTGTGGCTCTATGAAACTCGGGACTCCCAGTATATCTGTATTGTTCTGTGATGCTTATTACTTTTCTGTAATGTTGCATTTATCATGCCTGGAGCGATTATTTTATATTAATATATATACTAGTAGATGTTGTATATGTTTTACACCCGTGCTAGTCCAGTCCCCGCTCTGTCGTTAGTTAAGTAACCTAAGGGGTGATGATGGGACCCAGTGGCGAATGCGGATGTTATATACGTACATTTTATTTTCGTTCTTTATTGGTGTGATTAATTGATGGGACCGCGTTGATTCGGATCAATGCAAAGAAAACAGACCTATACAGATGTTGTTGGAACAATTTTCAAAAAGCTGTTATTGCAAGGACGTTTTCTTTTGTTTTGCACAGGGGTATTCAGTTTGGAATATCCAGCACCTCATTCGACGAGGCAAGGGCCGAGATCCCTTCACCGGGAGTGACCCCTTGGACAGAGGTTTGCGTCAGGATAATAATTTCACTATAGCCGATTACTTTTGCTTTGCATCGTGGTATTCAGTTTGGAATATCTTGCACCTCATTCTATGGGGAAAGAGCCGAGATCCCTTCACCGGGATTGACCTCTTTAGCAAAGGTTTTCGTCACTATATTTTTATAAAAGGTTATCCAGTTCCTTCAACGATATCAAGTTCGTTACAGTAAAAGGTTTTTCACTAAAAACCATTCGTAGCCCTCCATCATTTCAGATTAGTATTGCTTAGTATTCGCGCTACGTTTGTCGTTGCTATTCACCGAGGTGTAGTGTGCGGTAGCTCTGTTGTGCTTTTCTGTCGTATGGATATGTGGATTGGTTAGGACAGTCGTACGACTTTGTTGATTATTCGTCAAAGGTCGTACGGGTGGGTTTAACGCAATCAAGATAATGACGGGTTGAACTTGACTAGGACCTTTTGAATTGTTGATTATTCGTCAAGGTCAATTGGGTCCTAGGGGTAAAAATCACATCGGGAGTTTCTAAAGAAACTGAAACTTGCCAGGCATGCGCATACCTTCTGGAGTGTGACAACGTGAGTGGATTCCGTCACGTTATCATGCAATGATAGTTGGATCCCGATTTCCACTGATGAGTTGGTTTACTTCTCGGGTGATCCCGACTAATTCTTCTTTCAGGTTTGGAGGAGAATTTGAGGATACAGTCGGAGGTTTCCTGATTAGATAAAGTGACAACCATTCTGATCTAGGTTAGAGTGCACGCAGAGTGTTTCTTTTCTCTCTCTCTCTCTTTGGCTGCGACTATGACCCGACCCTAGACTATGACTCAGTAACCAAGTTAACCGAACTTTCTTAAAACACTGGCTTTTGGATTGTCTGAGTTGTATACATCATTTCCACTCCTTCCTTTACCCTTTGCATTTCTCCAGAACACCCCGTATCACTACGAATATCCACTTCCATTAGATAAATCCATCGTATGGTTATATATGAACTCGAAGGAATTTATTCCAGATTTGAGAATGGATTCTGGTTCTGGAGAGATTGAATAGGACTATTCAGTTGTCTTTTCCTTTTACCTTCTCTCAGGTTATGAGGCCTCCTAGGATTAAGAGAGGGTACACCTATTATGCTTATTGGATAGTCTTCTTCCAAACCATAGGCAGGTGCCGAAAGATAGGGAATGAAGAAAACCAATTAGCCTAACGGTGATGTACAGAAGGTAATAAGTAAAGACAAATAAAGAGATTAGAAAGAGGGCAAAGTAAAATGCGACTGCTATTCACGACCAAACCAAGTATTTCATCGCCACTCCTATTTCACCTTTATATTTCTCCAGAACACCCCGTATCAATACGAAGATCTACAGTTATTTGGATAATCCATTGTATGGTTATATACGAACTCGATGGAACTTGTTCCATTTCGGGGATGGATTATGGTTCAGAAGAAATAGAATAAGATTTATTCAGTTGTCTTTTATCATCACCTTCTCTCAGGTTGCGAGTACTCCAAGGATTAGGAGAGTACACCTATTATACTTATTGGATAGTCTTCTTCCAAACCATAGGCTGGTACCGAACGGTATGGAAGGAAGAAAACCATTAAGCCTAACGATGGTGTACAGAAGATAACGACTAAAGACAAATAAAGGGATTTAGAGAGATGGCAAAGAAATACATGGTTATAGTCATGAATCTGGATAATGGAAGAGGCATTACTAGGAATACCCGGATACCCCTTAGGAACATATTAATGTTTCTGTTTTACTGTGTATTGTTAATAGAAAATTGATTTCCCAATTAGTACTTGCTCCAGGGTATGTATTTATTAGGTATGATTCTCACATCTGTATGGTTTTACAGATGATGAATGGGAGTAAGTTGTTGGGAATTTGGTGATTATCCTCATTATATCGGAATTCGTTGTAATTGGTGATATTTAAGGAAATCGCCTGGGTACAGTTTTCAACCTACAACGCACAGGGTTTGAGTTATTCAACTCAGGGGACTCATACAGATTATTGTATGTTGTCCAGTATCTATTAGGACAAAGGGGTTGATCCTCGTACTATATTCTGTTTACTTGTGACTTCTCTAGTTTTAGACATGTGTTTCGTAGAAATACAAGGTCCAAGTTTGAGAAGTTATAGGTATAAGAATAAAGTAGAGAACTAGGTGTAGCAAGTATCGGGTTCTTCATGGTGATCGAAGATGTAGATACTTGTGTATGGTACTCAGTTGATAGTAATGTTTTAGAGAACTTGCTTCTCTTTCAGGTTACTCATAATTGGATGTACTCCTAAGTTGGGTAATGTTGATCGGCCTCTCTCCATTTAGTTGATATGCACTGGAGACAGCTGCATGATTTGAATCTGGTTCCAATTAAATCAGTGCCTTTGTTTCTATATTGTATATAGAATGGATCATATCTTAACGATGTTAAGCTATATGGAGTTGTCCAGCTTTTGCTTAAAACCAGACTCTGGATAAATCAAGGCACGTTTCTGTAATGGCAGTTTGTGGGTTGACCCTAGCTTTGACGAGGGTTGATTTTCTATCATCTGGAAGATCAATAGTGATATCGTTCTTAACTCGCCACAGTTTTAGTAAAATGGATTTTTTCAGAAAACAGTAGTGGGAGTATGGTAGAACTGGAAGAGATTCCAGAACCGCAAACGATTACGGAAAATTTAATAGGACCTAAAGATTCAATCAGGTTTGACATTCCATTAGCCACTCCGCGGATAAGGTGGGTAACCTCAGACACCCGAGAGGTACTCTGATAGCCTCAAGGATGGTGACAGGGAGGTTCTTGTTTACCCAGACTTGCCATTACTGTTGTTCCAAGCTATGATAGCCGACAGGAGGATAAGTATAGCGTCGTTCAAAACCAGTTTTAGAAGTGCACATGTATATTATTCTGCCAGAGGGTTGTCGTAGTCTGTGGGAGCAGCGGAAGCATAGTGGACAAGTAGCTTGTGTCTATTTATAGACTAAAGTAGATATAGCGGAGATAGATCATCTATTTTTGATGTGACAGTCATGGGTTTTAACTTCATCAGAATAGGGGATGGATCTGTTAAGAAAGTAGTAGGGTGTGATGTCCTGGTATCTGGATGACATACACAGAGTATGAAGTAAAATTCCTATACTACGATCGGTTATACTGTGGTCGTCACATAGTGTTTTCTCCACATAGGATATGGATATTATATCGGACATTCTGATTACTAGATCTATGGTTTTAGATCTAGATTTGGGTAGTTTCCCAATCTAGGTACTTAGACAGCATTCTAAAGGTATTTAGAATGGATGACTCCTGGCATGGTGGTGTACCAGTAGGTAATGGAGTCACCCTCTCTAAAAGTGTCTTACAGACTAAAGGGAAGAGGGATGTGCATGATTGGCAGATCACTTGCTTAGGCAATTGAGTTGATCATGTGATGTCAAGTACCACACCAGATGTTGTTTTTTGCACTAGATGCAATAAGTTGATATTAATTCAATCCTGGAGGAACGTTCGGAGGCAGTTTTAGAACATAAGTAGATGTTCTAGGGATTTGATAACGGCAGCCTCCTTCGGGAGACGGTTATCATTCCAGGCTTCCAAGGTGACCTGAATGACAGAGTGAGTATCAGAGTTATATTTTTCCCTCTAATGAGGGGCAGTAGTTTGGATAGGTGGTCCAAGCGGAAATTGAAGGAGGCATGGCGCAGGATACTGATTAAGTTCAGTTGACGATACAGTCTAAGAAGTTTGGATTTGGAGTTCATTCGTGAACTAGGTCCCATCAGATATCCAGACATATTCTAAGACAGGTATTGCTCATTTCGGGAAATGGGTTTTCTCCGCGAACTTGAGATATAGAGACATAGAAAGAAACATCAGAGCGGATCCACTCACTGAGGCTATTTCTCGAACACAATAGTTTTACAGACGAGCTTTATGACACTGATTAGTAGAGGAGTTGGGTGTTCGGTATCACACGGGCTGTGAGTATGCGACATCGCAATAATTAGCCTTAGGTGCAGTGGGAGATTGTTGGATATAGTGCCCTCAAAGTCAATTATTGGATCGTAGGCACGTGATTGCAATGATTGAGGGAGGACCTATACCGGTAGGACAGTCTTACTCGAGATGATAGTATGCTATCTGGTTTATCTTTATCATCGTGTACTGATTTAGGTGACATGATATGTATCACTATTACACGTTGATAGAGCCCATAGGATTCTTGCTTTACTACCAATAGTATGATGGCGATCATATACGTGAGAGTTGGGTAGTCCATAAGCACATCCTTAAAAGTGGTCCCTAGTCGCGGGAGTTTCGAGATAGGGCATCGATACTCCGGAGTAGACTAGTGTATATAGTCGAGACCCCGACTAGAGACGGTGGCCGGTCTCATAAGCCATTGGTGTCAGTTGGTTCACCTAAGATGTATACAGGTGCTCATTGGGTTATGAGTACACCGGACAGGACTCGCCGGGAATATGCTAGCTGGGTTTTGAAACCTGTCATCAGATAGCAATTCCCAGATGACATATGTACAGGTTAGTCTATCGACCTGAGATCGTCATTTGTCTAGTGTGAGTTCCCACTGTTATTTGATTATTACCCTACCACGGCTCAAAGGTGTCGTGCAAACAGGTTCTAGTTGGGTACAATCCCGAGCTACATCGAGACAGTGAGCGGATCGGCAGGGGATTCGTCTCTCCCAACATTGGGAGTGAGATCATGCTGTGTCTGGAGAGCCATTACACAAAATCTATGGCCATGGTAAGCGAGATTTACTGGTAGGTATTCCAGTAGTATCTCAGGTGTTTTGGGCTACACTCCGACACGACTTATACCGCTTTTGGGGGTCTGATGTTTACCAGCTCCCTAGGCCCGATATGCGATACTCATAGACGAATGGACCGGACTGTAAGGATATTGTCACACACAGGCTCAGTAGCGTTCCAGGATGAGTTCGCTCATCGGACTCCCTTTCACTCAATACATGGGCAGCTGTTATGTACAGCTAGTACCGCTGACGGCTTTTGGTTAAACCCACTGCCAGAGTATTGATGAGTCTTTATAGCCCCCCATAGAAAGTTTCCCAGTTTGGGCGAAACGTTGTAGAGGCCGTATGGTTTTATGGCAGGGTTCGAACATACGTGTGCACTTGTGCACGTGTCATGGTTCGGACGGATAATACTAGCGGGCTTTGGTTTAAACTGGATCCTAGTATTCTACTATGTAGATTTTGTCTCATTGCATTTGTATTTGGTCGGAATACAAATGCGGGTATGTATATACAGTTGCGGGATTATCTTGTTATTTATCACCGGATCGCTTTTTGAAGTTGCCAGTATGCATTCTTTATTTGGCCAAATTCTCATTTCCTTCTTGGCTGAATTTCCTAGTTGGGGGGGGGGGCTATTTGCAAATGTGGCTTTTGATAAGTGAGGGGTTTTTTTGTGGTAAGGGGATGCTCCAGCAGCCTGCAGAGTGTTCTAGGTTGTGCTTGGCTTCTTGTGTACATTATTGATGCATTTATGTTTCTTGGATTGGCTAAGATATTAGTTGTGATATTTCCTTACCATCACCACTCCTTTTTGCTTATACTCACCCTCCCACTTGTCATTTTCCAGTGAGCTTAAAAAGCTTATGGCCGGCCAATTTTTTTGGGATGGGCTGAATTTTGTGTGCATGGCTGAATTCTTTTTCCTTCATGCACAAAAATTTCCTTTTGCACAAAACCCTTTGCTCATTTCATCAAAGTTCCAAAAGGAAACTTTATTTACTCGAGACAAAGTATTCTACACTTTATCTACTTCAATCTTGGATACGTCGGCTAGCAAATTTCGTGTCCGAGTTGCCTCGGTTCAGAGGCGGGAGCCCGTATAAAGATTCGTTGATGTGGCGAAGTTTTCGGCAAGGAGGAGATCGTAGATCGAGCAAGATCGGAGAGCAAACTTCGTTGGTGCATCCGCAACATGCTAGGGGCAGAGGTTAAAGACCGAAGGACACAGATCGATCGGTATAATCTCTAAACCCGCTTTTACAGTATACTAGTTTACGGTTAATGCAAACGATCCAGGATTTGGATGCGGTTAGCGCTAGTTCGTAAAAAGTTTTCGTTCCGCATTTGGCCTCGGAAAGACGGCCGGGGTGCTGCCGCAGCCCAACAAAAATAAGCTAACCGGGCCGAACTCTAAAGATTGGCTGAGGAACATTAACATTGCTCTCACATATGATAAAGTATCATATGTCCTTACTGCCTCAGCCCCTCCCAGCCCAGGCTCTGAATCTTCTGTTACGGATAGGGAGATCCACAAAATGTGGGATATTGACTGTGCTACTGCCAAATGCCTCGCGCTAGTATCGATGGATGACACACATCAAAAGCAGCATAAGAAGATGGATGTTCATCCATCTTTCTCCATATAAAAGAGTTGAATGGGGAGCAATCGCGTATCTTACGATACGAAGCGTCTCAAAAGTTGTTTTAGATGCGAATGGCTCCTGACACACCAGTAGATGATCATGTTTTGAAGATGATAGCTCTTATTGAAGAGCTTGAGGGCCTCGGATGGACAATGGAGAACAATCAATATGTTGATATTGTTCTACAGTCTCTTCCCTCTGCCTTTGCTCCATTCATAGTGAACTTCAACATGCATAACATGGAGAAGACACTACCCGAACTTCTCAATATGTTGAGAAGTGCGGAGAGCATGCTGAAGGCAAAATCTCCCTCTCTGATTGTTGGGCAATCTTCCTCTTCCATCCCAAAAGCCAAGGCCAAGGGAAAGAATAAGAAGAAATCCACCAAACTGAGAGGTGGAATCAAAAAGGCACAAGGTAGAGACAAATCCAAGGCTGAGAAGTCAGGAAAAGGAGAATGTTTTCACTGCAAGAAGACGGGGCACTGGAAGTGGAATTGTATTGAATACCTTGATCTCAAGAAAAAGAAGCATGGTGATGCTTCTGCTTCAGGTGTGTTCGTGAATGTGTTTTTCTGTAAACTCTGCTTCCTGGGTATTGGATACCGGTTCGGGTTCTCATATCTGCAATTCTGTGCAGGGCTTGAGAAATAGCAGAGTTTTAAAGAATGGCGATCACACTCTCCGAGTTGAAAATGGTTCCAATGTACATACAGTTTCAGTGGGAGAGTATCACCTAGGGTTGCCGTCGGGTTGTATATTGGTTTTGAACCCATGTTATTTTGTACCTAGCATGCTTTGTAACATTATACCTGTTTCTTTGTTAGGAAATGAAGGATATCATTTTGTATTGCAGCATAATGTTATGAACATTAAACTGAATCAAGAGTTGATTGGTTTTGGTACACTTAATAACGGGATATACGTCCTAAATACACACACAGTTTTCAACATAAAACACATAAATAAAAGAAAATTTTCAGATATAAATGAAGCTTTTCTTTGGCATTGTAGACTTGGTCAAATTAACGAAACAAGACTAAACAAGCTTCACAAAGATGGATATTTAAATCCTTTTGAATATAAATCTTATGCGACATGTGAGTCTTGTATCAAAGGGACAATGACCAAAACTCCGTTTATTGGACATGGAGAAAGAGCTACAGAGCTCTTGGGCCTCATACAAAGTGATGTATGCGGGCCAATATCTACACATGCGAGAGGCGATTTTTCTTACTTCATAACTTTTACTGATGATTTCTCGAGATTGGGTCATGTGTTTTTATTAAAACATAAGTGTGAATCTTTCGAGAAATTCAAGGAGTACAAACTTGAAGTATAAAAACAAACAGGAATAAGCATCAAGATACTTCGATCAGATCGAGGAGGAGAGTATCTTAGTACAGAGTTTTCGAACTTCCTAAAAGAGAATGGGATTCTCTCTTAGCTCACTCCGCCTTACACACCACAGCACAACGGTGTGTTAGAGCGGCAGAATCGTACCCTATTAGATATGGTACGATCCATAATGAGTGATGCTGAGTTACCTATCTCCTTTGGGGGCATGCATTGGAGACTGCAGCATTTCTGTTGAACAAAGTTCCAACAAAGACCGTATCTACCACTCCATATGAGATATGGTATGGGAAGAGACCATCTCTTAAATGAGTTAAGATTTGGGGTTGTCCGGATTTTGTCAAAAAGCAGAATCCAAACAAATTCGAGACACGATCGGTCAAATGTATATATGTGGGATATCCAAAACATTCATTTGGATATCTTTTCTACCACGAAGAGGAACAAAAGGTGTTTGTTTCTCAACATGCCACATTTTTAGAAAATGAGATTTTTCCAAATGATACTGATGGCAATGTGGTAGATCTAGAAGAGGTTCTAGAGACACAAGTTACAAATGACGACTTAGTTTAACCTGATGTTGCAACAGAATCTTATGAACTTCAGCCACTCCGTAGATCTGGTAGGACATCTTGCCCACCGGAGAGATACTACGGTTTTCTCATTGATGGTGATGGAGAAGATTGCATCATGGATGATGATGACTCTACTAGTTTTCAGCAAGCTATCACGAGCGGTGACTCTGTGAAGTGGCTGGATGCCATGAGATCCGAAATGGAGTCTATGTACACCAACAAAGTATGGACTTTGGATGTTGTACCCTCTGGGGTAAAACCCGTAGGGTGCAATTGGATCTTTAAGAGAAAGATTGGTGTAGATGGGCAGGTGGAGACCTATAAGGCAAGGCTTGTGGCGAAAGGATTTCGTCAAAGACCAGGATTGGACTATGACGAAACCTTTTCTCTTGTAGCTATGCTTAAATCCATTCGGATCCTACTTGCTGTTGCTGCTCACTACGACTATGAAATCTGGCAGATGGATGTTAAAACTGCTTTTCTAAATGGTGATTTAGAAGAATGCGTTTATATGGATCAGCCAGAGGGCTTCATTGATAGTAGGAGCAGCGGGAAGGCAAGTAGGTTGTTTAAATCTATTTATGGATTAAGGCAGGCATCACGGAGTTGGAACATCTGTTTTGATGATATCATCAAAGAGTTTGATTTCGTCAAAAATCCAGATAAACCTTGTGTTTATAAGAAGATTGTAGGGAGTACAGTTACATTCCTCGTATTGTACGTGGATGACATTCTTCTGATAGAAAATGATGTTCCTATGCTACAATAGGTCCAACTGTTCTTATCACAAAGGTTCTCCATGAAGGACCTGGGTGATGCGTCGTACATATTGGGCATGAAGATCTATAGGGATAGATCTAAAAGGTTGTTTGGATTGTCCAAAACCAGGTACATTAACACCATCCTAAATAGGTTTAGTATGGAAGACTCCAAGCTGGGTGCCTTACCTGTTTTTCATGGAGTCACTCTCTCCAAGGACTTTTGCCCAAAGACCGATGAAGAGAAAGCTCGCATGAGCATTATACCCTACGCTTCAGCCGTAGGATCTATAATGTATGCGATGTTATGTACACGCCCTGATGTAGCTTATGCACTAGGTGTAGTAAGCAGGTATCAATCCAACCCAGGGGAGAATCATTTGACAGATGTGAAGAACATTCTTAAGTACTTGCAAAGGACTAAAGAAATGTTCTTGGTGTATGGTAACGGGAATCTCCAAATGGAGGCCATTACTGATTCGAGCTTCCAGAGTGATAAGGATGACAGCAAATCTATCTCAGGGTTTGTATTTACCCTCAATAGAGGGGAGGTATGTTGGATAAGTTCCAAACAGGATAACGTTGCAGACTCCACGATGGAAGATGAATATATTGCTGGAAATGATGCTGCCAAGAAAGCCGTCTGGATGAGAAAGTTCATCTCGGAGCTAGGAGTAGTTCCAACCATTATTGATCCAATACCAATGTATTGTGATAATAATGGGGCTATGGCGTTGGCTAAAGAGCCCAGGTCCTATTAGCGATCTAGACACATCCTGAGGCGATATCATTTGATCCGGGAGATAGTTGATCACCGCGGGATCGAGATTCGGAAAGTAGATATAAAGAATAACACCGCGGATCCACTCACCAAGGCCCTCCCTCTGCCGCAGCATGAGCGACTTTTTGAGATGTTGGTTATGAGATACGCCAATAATTGGCCTTAGTACAAGTGGGAGATTGTTGGATATATGTATGCCCTAGAGGCCATTATATGATAGTGGATGTATTGGTATGTGTATATATATATATTCAGAGGACATTCTTGCTCGACATGATAGTATGCTATCTGGTTGTTCTTTATCTTGACATGTTCACTTGATCATGCATATTACTCAATTGGTACATGTTGATAAAGCCCTTAGGATATTTGCTTAACTACTGGGATTATGATGCAGATCATACTAGTGGGACATGTGTAGTTTATAAGCATATCCTCGAAATGGTCGTAGTCGTGGGTGTATCGAGACGGGGCATCGATATTCCAGAGTAGACTAGTGTATACGTTTCTTGACCATATGATAGGCGATGGATGATCCCATATCCACTGGTGTGGTGACACCAAAGATTTTATACGGGTGCTCGGTGGAGACTGGGTACACTAAACGGACTCGTCGAGAACTCCTATGTGGTATTATATCTATCGTCGGATAGCAGTTCTTAGGTGACACTGGTACAGGTTAGTCTGTAGACCCAAGATCGTCATAGAGTCTTGTGTGTCCTCCCACTGTATTTTGATCTCCACCCTACCACGGCTTTACTGAGTCATGCAAACAGGTGGATTTTGGGTACATTCCCGAGACACATGGAGGCAATGAGCGATAGGAGGGGTTTCGTCTCTCTCGGTATTGGGGGTTGATGTTGCGCTATGCTCGATTGGCTATAACAGGAAGTCCCTAGCCAGGGCTGATGAGATTTACTGATAAGTGTTATCAGTAGTTTCTCGATCTGTTATGAGACATATACCGGCATGACTTATTGAGTTATTAGGGTTGACAATACCATCCCTAGACTGTATGGTAAGTGTTGCCAGTTGGCTCGACGGGAGTTTTGACAGTTTCACTTGTTTTTCTTCCGATCGCTCAATACCTGGGAGTCTTTACGTACAGCTAGAGCGGCTGACGGTTTATGGGTATATGATATGATCACTGCCTACTGCTAGCGTATTGACAAGTCTTAGAGTCCCACAGAGGGGTTTCCTAGCTCAGGCGAAATCATGTGGAGGTGTATATAGGATATGCGCGGGATCTCGATTAAATACGTGTATTTGATACCATATTTTAATCGGGCGTTTTCTATTGGTCGGGTCGTATATGATATTGTTAGTAATATGTATGCCCTGGAGGCCATTACTGTACATTCGATGTATATTGTAGTGGATGCTTGGACATATATAGGGAGAACTTTCTTGCTCGATATGATAGTATGCTATCTGGTTGCACTTTATCTTAACATGTACTCTGATTGTCTCTATGTTACATATTGATAAATCCCATAGGATGAATACTTGACTACCAGGACTATGATGCAGATCATACTAGTGGGGACAGTGTAGTCGCTAAGTACATCCTTCAAAAGTTCCTAGTCGTAGGTGTACCAAGACAGGGCATCGATATACAAGAGTAGACTAGCGTATAGCTTCTCGACCTATGTAGATGGGCGATGGATGATCCCATATCCATTGGTGTTTGACATCAGAGACAGTATACGAGTGCTCAGTAGAGACTGGGTACACTGGACGGACTCGCCGAGAACTCCCAAATGGTATTATACCTATCGTCAGATGGCAGTTCTCTGGTGACACTGGTACAGGTTAGTCTGTAGACCCGAGATCGTCATAGAGTCTTGTGTGATTACCACTGTGCTTTGATTTCCACCTTACCACGTTCAAGAGAACATGCAAAATGGTGACTTTTGGGTACAGTCCCGAGTCACATGGAAGCAATGAGCGATAGGAGGGGTTTCGTCTCTCCCGGTATGGGGAGTTGATGTAGCGCAGTGCTCGATTGGCTATAACAGGAAGTCCTTGGCCAAGGCAGCTTCAGAGATATACTGGTAAGTGTTATCAGTAGTTTCTCGACCCGTTATGAGCCTCATATCGAAACGATTTATCAAGTTACTGGGGTCTGACGTTTACCTCCCCTAGATGAGATATGCGACATATCAGACGAAGAGACCGGACTGTACGGTAGTGTTACTGATTAGATTCACAGGAGTGTGAGCAGGCTTGCTTTTTGATCTTCTGATCGCTCAATACCCGGGTGGCCGTTACGTTTGGCAGACCGCTTGCGGCTTGTGGGCGTTTGATATGATCATCACCAACTGCCGGCGTATTGACGAGTCTTTAGAGTCCTACACAGGGGTTTCCTGGCTCAAGCGAAACGGAGTAGGAGCATATATATGATATGTGCGGGACCGAGATTAATACAATATGAGATACCGTATTCTATTCTCGCGATTAGTGACATTGATCGGTTGTATGCGATATAGCCGAGTTATCGGATCAAGCGTTGATTCGATAAGATGTTGCATTTGATATTAGTCGGTTATATAAGATATAGCCGGATTATTAAATCAAGAGTTGGTTTGATAATTTAATGTATAATTATATATTTGATATATTATATTACATTAACTAATATTTAGCTCACTAATGATTTCTTTTCTCACTTGATGTGCACATTGTATATATGTGATATGTATATTTATGTACATGCATTGTGTCATGCTTGATGATACATACAAGATGGGTGTATGAGACTTATACCATGCTAGGGTTAAATTAGGGTTTTGATTATTTCTTAAGTTATTACAAAAGAGCAAAAGACATGGTCAAAGTTTTCAATCTTGGAGAAGCTTGTAGAACTTTCTCAAGGTCAACTCTTTTGTCATTCCTTAGGATATTTTTCCTTAACCCAACCTTTAACCATACCCTTGGGTTTATTCTCTACATGAGTTAGGCATGATAGCTTTAACTCAACCATGGGTGCAATAATTCATTTGGATGAATTATTGAGATGAATTCATCTTCTTCTTCTTCGTCCTCCTCAAAAGCTTTCTAGCTCTAATGGAGTTATGAGAAAAAGTGTGAGAAAATCAATTCTAAATTGAGCCCACTTCCTACTTCTTCATCCTCTACTACTTGCCATGTATTATAGGGTGTTCTTTTCACAAAGTTCATGACCTAGTGAAGGAATAGCTTGAGCTAGTGTCTTCCCAACGTAGATCATCTTCGGGCTCGAAGTCTTCGAAGCAAGCATGTTCTTTTCTTCATGGAGCCTCTCTAGAATCCGGAGTTCACGTTTGCGGCGAAGGGGACTACTACATGGAGCTATTTGATGTGAAGGACTGGTCTACAATGGTTGTATTCCTTGCTCACTACTTATTGCAAAGTGTTTGCATATGTTTTCCATATATTTCTAGTTAACGATTCATGGTTAGGGTTAGCTAGAACGGCAAATTTTTAAATTTGGCATGGACGATACCTCCCGAAACCTTGCTGCCGTCGTAGGTAACCCTTTAGTGGTATCAGAGCCATGCTAGAAATAAATACGGATTTTGTTAAGATCACAAAACCGAAATAACTCCGAAACTTGAAACCCTAAAACCTGCATTCTGTCGATTTTAAAACCAGCTCCAAAAATTTTGCAAACAAGTGCAGAATCACATTTGGCCAGATTGAAGACCATGGGAGAAAATGGGGACCATGGGCTCGGATTTTAGCCGAGCACATGGCCTCAAGAACCGAGGAGGCCGGCCCTACATGGGTGTTTAGGTTCCAATTTTTTTCCATGTTTTGGACTCTGGGTTTTGGTGTTTCAGGTGTTGTTTAAATTTGTGAATTTTGCATGTGATGTAATCTTACACTTTAAGCAATTCGGAGTGTTTCGTATTCGTAGTTTTAACATTGTTTCGGGTGTTTCACGTATTGTCTAGACGAAGTTAAAAGGTTCGATCGAATGTTAAAAACCCATTTTTCCAAGTTTAACGTACTCGGAAAAACATTCAAGTGATTCCGTGGACCCTCTACAAGAACGAAACCTTAACTCGATTATGTGGCCGTCAAAACCACCACTTGAACCCTAGGGTTTGTGGTAGTTTAGCATTTCACATGTGAGGCGTTGGTTTGACCCTTCTACGGCCGGTTCATAGGTACTGAGGCATCTTCTGGGTATTACTAAAGCTATGCTCAAGTGTTGAGCTGTCGGGAAATTGTAGGACTTTGATGAATCGATCGAAGAGTTTATCGTCATCCGGATATTATGTGATGGGATACAATATTTGGAATCCACAAGTAGTTATGAGATAACTAGTTTGAATGTTATAAATCTAGCAGTTTAGTCTCAATTGATCGGTTGCCACAGGATTTTGATGAGATCAAAAGTCCGTCGCAATCGCGTAGCGTATGCGGATACTCGCGGGGTAACATTATTAGATAGCCATGCCCCATAGCCTCGACCCAGTGACTGTAGGAGAACCCTGTCGCCAAAAGCATCTGTTCGGGCGCTCGCGGCAGCGGTGTTCCGCCTTAGTGCACTTCGTCGACGGTATCGGGGGTGTGGCCGTCTACTAAAGTTTTCGACGAGCATTCGATCAGGATGTCGAGAATCTTGTTGAATTGCCCGACTTGTTATTGAAAAGTTTTTTCGGTATTGAGACTAAAATGCGGAGTTTATAATTTTTAGGCATGCGATGTCTAAGGAATTCATTTGGTTAGGTATGTGATGTCTAAGGTGGTTGCGGATTCCAACTATTGTAGTTTTTCACTTTCTTTTCCGCGACCGTAAGTGTAATATGTGGTGTATCGCCAGTTTCGGTGCTATTTGTCAACGACAATTGGGATACGCATATTTACTTACGCTGATGACATGTGATGTTATGTGTTGCTGTGATATGTTATATTGGATCGTCGTGTTTTGAATAGCCGTGGGTTTTATGTGAGATGAGAGTTTTTCATTTTCATTCATGTAAAATCCATTGTGTATAATATTCTTATATTGGGGCACTTCCGGGTTGAGGATGATGTCACCATTGTGTATTATTTACTTTTCCGCATTAGGATAGACCCAAGGCGGGGAGCACAAGTAATGGGGTTCTAGGGTCCAGTGGGAGACCATCTCGAGGGGTCGAGACCGGGTCTCCTAACTCTAGAATTGGCAGGGTTATTTGCTGCTCTCGTAGGGGTTTAGGGATGTGAGTTTGGCTATTCATCGTGACCGTGGAATCCGTGTTTTATACTGGCTTGATGTAAAACACGGAAATCCTACTATATCCAATATTTCATATATGTTCTTTTGCTGCAATGTTCTGTGATGAGATCATATTACTGCCTGAGATGAATGCTTATATTATATATATGTGATATATATTATATATCGTTGATTTCGTTTCATATTTGATGCTTGGGAAGCATAATAAAATGGGACTTCATTAATAAGATTAATGAAACTAAAAGAAACCCACACATGTTGTAGAAACTTGTCTTGAAAACTGGTAGCTCTAGTTGTTGCTTTGCATACCGGTGTTCCTTGTAGAACATCCAGCGCCTTATTCGATAAGGAAAGAGCCGAGATCCCTTCACCAGGAGTGACCTTTTTAGCGAAACTAGCAGATGCTTGATTGATAGTTCACGTGCGTGTTCAAGTTCAAGTTTAAATACCATAATCAAGACGGTTTCGCTTGTAGCTAGCCGGTTGAGTACGGGTCGTCCGCAGGGAGATGGGAGTCTTTTTCAAAGTGTTTTAACGAGTTAAGTCCTGTTTTCAGATTTTGTTGGATTATCTAAGTGTTGAGTTGATATTTAAAGAGAGCTTGTTAGGGTTAGGATTAGGTTAGTTTGAGTTAGGAGTCTCCACATCTTTCGTTGCCCCTCTTAATATCGGTGTTACGGTAATCGGCAACAACGGGGATTAGCACGACTAGGAAGGAACTTGCGAGTATAAGCTAGGCTTTCCAACGCATAAGTCCTTCCTTTTGGTGCTTGTCCGTCCGTTCTTGGCTCTTAGCCATAACCTCCGGTTAATTCAACCACAACCGGTCTCACTACGGAATCACCGCTATCATGTAGGATAGGGTGCCGTAAGGAGCGGATTGTGGTTCAATTAACGGGAGTCGATTTAAGCTGTTGGGCAAGGAAAGAGTGAGAGAGATTTCCTTCTCTCAAACTTCCCTTATCCTACCCTAACAAGTATTAACTACTCACACATCATGACAAGGAAAAACAAAACAAAACAAAAGAGGAAGATAGAAAGAAGGAGATTAGAAGAATACGACTAACTATTTGCGACCTCACCTTGGCGAGGATCGAGCGTAAGCATCATTGTCGTATGAATGATAAAGAAAAAGAGAGAAGAAAGAAATAACAAGAAAATAACAACAACTACTTAACAATTAAAATTACAACAAGTAAAGAAAGAGCAAGACAAGTATGATAATAAAATGATCTTCTTTATTTACCATTCCTCCCTCACAAAGCTCACTACAAGTTTAATGGAGAAGAGGTGAGAAGAGGAAGAAGAAAAACACTAAACCTAGGCAAAAATGAAAATACAAGAATGGACCCTTTCCTTCACAAAGTTCTGGGCTATTTATAGGCCAAAAAATGAAAACCTAGGGCAACCACCAGAACCCAAACAAAAAGACCAGAATACCCCCCAAAATTCTCTGTCTGCGACGCCAGTATGGCCGCGGATCCGCGGCCTATACCCCCCTTTGGCCGCGGATCCGCGGCCTTTTTGATGAATTGGATCTTGGGCTTTTTGGTGGCACCCTGGTTTGATGTACTCTTCAATCTGGTACATGTGTTTTCTGAAAATACCTCCATATTTCTTCCAGAATTTCTGTTGAGGGAAAGGTGGACTTTTTGTCAAGATTTGGCATGATTGCCTCGAGCTCCGCGTAGATTTCTTGGAAGTTGTTGTTGCCATTGAGCCTTGTGCATGAAGGTAACATAGATTTGACATTTTTTCTTCCTAAACTGGTATCTGGCAACATACGGATGAAGAGCGGAGACCGTGTTTTATCTGTGGTTGGCAGGAATCCGGATTTTGTCGTGTTTTTCATGAATTTCACCGTTTTAGAACCGATAACCTGTATCCTGCAATTGACTAGCAAACACGGCTCAAGAGTATCTACCGATATGCAATGTGATAAAAATTGGGCGGTATGAAAATGCAAAAATCTGATATGAACAAATACCCCCAAACTTATCATTTGCTCGTCCCGAGCAAAGCCCATTTATTCACAAAAAATTTCCTAACCTCACTTTCGCAGGGAACGCGATTGCACTGAGCATGTGCAACAAGCCGTTAAACCTCTAGGTGTCCCTAGTAGGAGGAGTGTTGTCTCCTGAGGGTTTTCAGCGGATACTACCCACAAAATCCGGTCAAGTTGGTTTTGTAAAATAACTAAGATTCAAACCCTAAAGTTTTTGTTTTAGAAAATAACAACTCTATAATCCTAAGTCTAGACCATCGAACCTTTATTTTTCACACCTCGCTTCTTTTTTTAACTACAGATTTTATATGTCTTTACGTGCAGTGCAAATAGTGTCGTTAAGTTCCCGAAAGGTCGAATAAAGTCATCATGTCACACAGTAAAGCCCAGATAACAATTTTAAAAGGATCACATAAGTTTTATAAAGAGTTAAGCATTTTTCAATTTTCGTTTTCCAGTAAGGTTTCAACTTCAGAATTTCTATCTTCCTTAACAGGAAACTAAGTCGTATTATTCACTCCACCTTTCTCTTGTTTTCATTTCATACACACCTCTGTGAACGTGCAATAGTCTTTATCATAGAATAAAACCTTCATATCTCCGCTAAAATTTTTATAAAAGCCTGTCTTTTATCAAGATTATTTTCACACAAAGAACCGTTAGGAATTTTAACTCGGAGAGAACACTTGCTTGACTTTGTTTTAAAACTGGACTTTCTAGGCTTCTTAGCGACCTTTGGGCCAATGCACCCAAACCAGTTGGTTTTAGGGCATTAGGTGTAGAAACACCCCAGCGGACTTAATTACTCAAGTTACCTAGGTCCAAAAACAAAAGACAGTTTGGCGTGAAAATCAGATGATTTAATACGAACAGAGATATAATCGGCAGTTCAATTATTTTTTTGGATAAAAGACGTGTTTAGTGGGTTTGGTGTGTAATCATTCCAATCAAGTTTCCGATGGGTTATTTTTCAGACTTAGCTCCAATTACGGCATCAATAACATTCCTTCATATTCGCTTTACTTCATAAACTATTCTTGACATTACTTATTTCAGAACAAACCTATTTGATCCTCAGAAAATCATTTATCTGTTTAAAAGTTTAAACATGAAAGACTTGTCATCTAATTCCCAAAATTCACGACACGTGTAGTGTGATGTAAAGACTTATATCAGCTATAGTTAACATCAAAGGAGAGTTATCTTTCAGGTTTTCAAAATCCAAACATAAGATTTAGTTATTCCTATTTTTTTCAAACAAAAACCGTCGAATGTTGAATCAGAGTTCTTCCACAAGCTAACTTGACAAAAAAGTTTTTATATTTTTAGAAAATTTTCAGATTTTTATGGATTTTATGGATTTAATATGCAGATGCAAAATATACATATGAATGCGAAGGTAAGAAATGCGTACCGAGCGTACCCCCAAACTTAAACTGGACAGTGTCCTCACTGTCGTTACATGAAGAGATTATTTGAAGGGTCAAAATTGTCGGTTAGCGATACACAAATTTTTATTTGTTTTTGTTTTTAAAGAAAAAGAAAAAGAATATACACAAATATATACAAAATGGTTTGTACATACCCCCAAACTTATTTGGAACAGTGTCCACTGTTCTTGGCTGGATAACCGAAGTTTGGAGGTAGGCAGAGGAAGATCATTCAGGGTAAACCGGCTCCTGTAAGAACAGGAGCTCCTCTGTTGGTTCGGCGCTAAGGTACGGTTTGCAGCGGTGTCCGTTTACTTTGAAAAGTGAACCGTCCTTTGGATTTTCCAAATCCACAGCGCCCTGCGGATACACATTCCGCACAAAATACGGCCCTTTCCAGCGAGATCTGAGCTTTCCTGGATGGAAGTGAAGTCGGGTGTCGTAAAGCAATACCTGCTGACCAGGTACGAAGGTTTTGCGCAAAAGGTGTTTATCGTGAAACACCTTCGTTCGGTTCTTAACAACAACCGCGTTATCGTAAGCCTCATCCCTAAGCTCGTTCAGTTCGTTCAACTGCAGCTTCCGATGGCTGCCCGCATCATCAAGAGACAGATTCATCTCCTTTATCGCCCAAAATGCGCGATGCTCGATTTCGACAGGAAGGTGGCAGGCTTTTCCGTACAAAAGCCGATAGGGAGACATGCCAAGGTCGGTCTTATAAGCGGTTCTAAATGCCCAAAGGGCATCAGTGAGTTTCAGCGACCAATCCTTACGGTTCTTGGAAACCGTCTTCTCCAGTATCTGCTTGATTTGCCGATTTGAAACTTCGGCCTGCCCGCAGGTTTGGGGGTGGTAGGGCGTAGAGAGCTTATGATTGATGGAATACTTCCGCATCAAGGCCTCGAAAGTCCTATTGCAGAAATGACTTCCATTGTCGCTAATGATCGCTCGGGGTGCCCAAACCGGGAGAAAATGTTTTCTTTAAGGAACCTAACGACAACCTTGTTGTCGTTAGTCCGGCTAGGCACAGCCTCGACCCATTTAGAGACGTAATCAACAGCTAGAAGGATGTACAATTTCCCGAAAGAGCTGGGAAACGGCCCCATGAAATCTATCCCCCAAACATCGAAAATCTCCACAACCAAGATCGGTTGGAGCGGCATCTCGTTCCTCCGGGATATCCGGCCCATGTGTTGGCACCGGGAGCAAGTCTTGCAATAGTCATGAGCGTCTTTGAAGAGTTGTGGCCAGTAGAAACCACATTGCAAGATCTTCTCAGCTGTCTTTCTGGGCCCAAAATGCCCGCCACACGCTTGATCGTGGCAAAATGACAGCACACTCTTGAATTCCTCATCAGGGACACACCGACGAATAATCTGGTCGGGACAGTACTTGAACAAGTAGGGTTCGTCCCAGTAAAAGTGTTTTACTTGGGATAAGAAGCGAAGTCTGTCCTGACTTGACCATTCGGTCGGTAGTAGTCCCGTGGCCAAATAGTTCACAATATCTGCGAACCAGAGTTCGCACGATACTGTCAAGAGCTGTTCATCCGGGAAAACGTCGTTGATTGGAATTGGAAGCGAAGGCGAAGAAGGAAGTCGTGAGAGATGGTCGGCAACCACGTTTTCACATCCTCGTTTGCCCTTAATGACAAGGTCAAACTCTTGAAGCAAGAGGATCCAACGGATTAACCGAGATTTTGCATCTTTCTTCGCAAAAAGATGGCGCAGAGCAGAATGGTCCGTGTAGACAATGACTGGAGAGCCGATGAGGTAGGGCCTGAACTTTTCTAAAGCAAATACAACAGCTAAGAATTCTTTCTCAGTTGTTGTATAATTAAGTTGGGCATCGTTCAGGGTTCGGCTTGCGTAATAGATTACGTGCGGCATCTTGTTGATGTGTTGTCCAAGGACAGCACCGATGGCAAAGTCGGATGCATCGCACATAATCTCGAATGGGTGCGTCCAGTCAGGTGAAGAAAGAATGGGAGCAGAAGTGAGTGAGCGTTTCAGTGACTCGAATGCAGTCACACAGCTCGAGTTGAAGTCGAATGGTGTATCCTTGGCCAGCAAAAGAGTCAAGGGCCTAGCAATCTTGCTAAAGTCCTTGATAAACCGTCTATAGAAACCGGCATGGCCAAGGAAGGCTCGGATATCTCTGACGCATCGGGGAGGAGGCAGATTGGAAATGACCTCAATCTTTGCTTTGTCAACCTCTATGCCATTTTGCGAGATGATATGTCCTAAGACAATACCTTCGCGCACCATGAAGTGGCATTTCTCCCAGTTCAAAGTGAGATTCTTGTCCTTACATCGGGTAAGGACAGCGTCAAGATGCAGCAAACACTCGTCAAAGGAGTCGCCGAAGATGGAGAAGTCATCCATGAAAATCTCCAGAAATTTTTCCACCATGTCAGAGAAAATTCCCATCATACACCGCTGGAAGGTAGCGGGCGCATTGCATAACCCAAAGGGCATGCGTCGATATGCAAACGTGCCGAAAGGACAAGTGAAAGTGGTCTTGTCCTGGTCTTTTTCGGCGATGGGAATTTGATTATAGCCAGAGTAGCCATCAAGAAAGCAGTAGTACTCGTGTCCGGCCAATCGTTCAAGCATTTGGTCAATGAAAGGTAGCGGAAAGTGGTCTTTCCGCGTTGCGGCGTTGAGTTTTCTGTAATCAATGCAAACTCGCCACCCAGTTTGGGTGCGGGTAGGGATTAACTCGTTCGCCTCGTTGGTTATGACCGTGATGCCCGACTTCTTGGGGACAACGTGAATGGGGCTAACCCACTGGCTATCAGAGATAGGGTAAATGGTACCACTATCTAGACATTTAACGACCTCTTTCTTCACAGCCTCCTTCATGACTGGATTAAGACGTCTTTGTGGATCCCGGGCTGGTTTGGCATCATCCATCAGATGAATGTGATGCTCAACGATCAGGGGACTAATCCCCTTGATGTCTGCCATGGACCAGCCAAAAGCTTGCCTGTTGCTGTGCAAGACCGCGAGAAGGGCTTTCTCTTGCTCGGGAGATAGAGAAGCCGAAATGATGACAGGGAGGGTCTCGTTCTCACCTAAGTAAGCATACTTGAGGTGAGACGGCAAAGGCTTGAGTTCGAGCGTTGGAGGTGAAATGATGGAAGGCAAGACTGGTGCAAAGGTCTCGAACTCAAAGGACTCCAGCAAAGGTTCAAAACGAGTGTAGGCAACCGAGTTGGATGGTTCAGGTAACTCATCCGGAAAGTCGAAGGATTCAAACTCGGGTTGTGCGCAGCTAAGATCGTTAGAAAACGTGAAACACTCGTAGTCGTTGTCGGGCGCAGAAGCAGCAGCAGGTTCGAAGAGAAACGCACTAGTGGCGTCAAGATTATCGTGATCAAACAGAAACTCCTCGAATTCACACTCTTCTGGGGTGATCTCCTGGATCGAGCAGACGTCCAGTATATGAGCATTAGGTTCGGCGGGCTGATTCCCCAACCTAAAAATGTTGAGTTCAATCGTCATATTTCCAAAAGAGAGGTTCATCGAACCATTGCGACAATTGATCACAGCATTTGAGGTTGCGAGAAATGGTCGACCGAGTATCACCGGAATTTGATTCCGGGGGTTAGCTACAGGCTGTGTATCTAATACAATGAAGTCAACGGGGAATATGAAGTCCCCGACTCTTATCAACACATCCTCTAGCTCACCCCTAGGGTGGGTGATCGATCGGTCGGCCATTTGGAGAGTGCAGTGTGTGGGTTTCAACTCTCCGACGCCTAATTGCTCGTATACTGAATACGGAAGCAGGTTAACACTGGCACCAAGATCTAATAGTGCGCGGTTGATGTTCTTATCCCCAATGGTAATTGAAATCGTAGGACAGCCAGGGTCTTTCCGTTTTTGTGGTAAAGATTGGGTAAGGGCATCACTCACAGCACTAGCCAAGAAAACTTTCTTGGGTACCTGAGACTTCCTCTTTTTCGTGCACAAGTCCTTTAAGATTTTCGCGTAAGACGGGACTTGTTGGACAGCATCTAAAAGAGGAATATTAATGTTAACTTGCTTAAATAACTCCAGAATCTTCTCCATTTGTGGATTTTGTTTGTTAGACCTCAACCGGTTTGGAAATGGAACATTTTGAAAATTGGTTGAGTCTAAAGCTGGAGGAGGAGATTGTGGAGTTGGAACGGATCCCAGAATAGGTGTCTTCATGGAGTGAGAAGTGGGTCCGTTCAGAGCAGAAGAAGAAGGAGGGGAGCCTTGTGAAGAACGGAGAATAGGCTCAGAAGACGAAGAAGAAGAAGAAGAAGAAGAAGCGGCGGCCGGGGCGTCATCGTTGAGTCGTTTGCCAATGTTGTTTTGCAGCATCCTTCCCGATCTCAGTGTGGTCACGGCACTCACATTATGGTTTTGTTGTTCAAGAGCAACATGTGCATTATGTGGGTGACCGGGATTTGGAAGTGGCTGGGACGGGAGCTTCCCCTTCTCTCGCTCGCTTAAGGCCGCGTTCAGCTGTGCAATCTGGGCCTCGATGGTCTTGATGCTTTGCCCGTGTGCGGCAGTGTGTTGTACTAAGGATTGAATGGAAGACTGGATGTTGGCGGTGGATTGAGTCGATTGTTTAACAAACGCCTCCAGACTTCGCTCGAGCGAGGAAACCTTATCATTGTTTGACGGAACAAAGTTGTTTGGTGGAAAAGAATTGTTGGGTGCAAAGTTGTTCGTCTGGTTTTGGAAAGGTTGGGGTTGGAAGGGCTGCTGATATTGATGCTGAGTTTGTTGTTGCGCTTGTTGTTGCGGCGGAGGGGCCCTTTGGAAATTGTTGCCCTGGAATTGATTCTGATTCTGATTCCAGGCGAAATTGGGGTGGTTCCTCCAACCGGGATTGTAGGTGGAAGAGTATGGATCATTCCTCGGTCTTTGCTGGAAGGCAGCATTAACCTGATCCTGTCCTTGCGAGGGTGGATTGTAAGGACACTCTTCGGTCAAGTGGGAAGGATCGGAACAACACGCGCAGATGGTACGAAGGGGGAGAACAGGGGCAGGAGCAGGAGCAGAGAATTTGCTTTCTATCGCTTCAAGCTTTCTTGTTATAGCAGCCATTTCAGCTTTCATTGCAATAGAGACGTCAAGTTGGTGGATTCCTACCCTAGACTGACCGGTAGAAGTGGAGGTAGAAGAAGAAGAAGTCGGTCTGGTGCTCTCCCACTGTAGCGTTTGCTCCGCAAGGTCGTCAAAGAACTGCCACGCTTCCTCGTCAGATTTGGATAGGAAGTGGCCCTGACAGATGGTTTCCAACAACTGCTTCGTTGCTGGGTTCAGTCCCTCGTATAAGGTTTGGCAGAGTTGCCATTTCTCTATACCGTGGTGAGGACACTGAACAAGAAGGTCTTTGTACCGGTCAAAGCACTTCCAGAAGGGTTCAGAAGGAAGCTGGGAGAATTGGTTGATTTCATTCCGAATCCTTGCGGTTTTATGATTCGGATAGAATTTTTTCAGAAACGCTTTAACAAACTCGTCCCAGCTGGTGATTGAGTGGGAAGCGGTGCTATACAGCCATTTTTCAGCGAGATCGCATAAAGTGAACGGAATGACCCGTAGACGTATAGCATCGTCCGACAGCTGGGTGGTTTTCATCATGGCACAGACATTTTGAAATTTGTTAATGAATATATAGGCATCTTCAGATTCAAGCCCATGAAAACGTGGAAGCATGTTGATGAAATGGGGCTTAATTTCAAAGTTGTCCCCCTTGGCCGGAGGAAGAGAAAGGCAGGTGGGAAGTGCAGAACGGGTGGGGTAGAAACGATCTTGGAGCGCGATTCGCTGCGGCGCTACAACAGGCGGAGGTGGTGGGAGATTGGTCTCCGTAGGAGGTGGAGCCAATCCAGCGGTGGTCAAAGAGATGTTCGGATTAAATCCCGACATCGCGGAAGAAGAGGTTGGTGAAGGTGAAGGTGAGGATGTATGAACAGAATTCCGGTCAACGTCGGAGTTGGCCGGCAAAGGAAGGGGTGAAAGAGGAGTGGACGGAGTATCGACTTCGGAGTCGATCGCGTAGTCGGTCGCGACTAACGTAACGCGGACTAGACGGGCGCTAGTGTCCCGAGTCCAAGCGGACATACACTAAACGAGTTTAGTATAGTCAAAGCGAAGAAGGTGAGGGTAAGAAAACGTCAATGGAGAAAGGCGATGGGTGGTGGGTGAAAATGGATTTGGCGACAAAAGGGCAAGTTTTTATAAAAGTTTTTGATTTTTTTTTTTTAAGAAAGAGATTTACAGAAATATGTACGGAAATACGGCTTAAGCAATCGCAAACAGGATATGCACAATCACACCTAGATCTAGGGTAACCTAGGTCTACTAGACCTGCTCCTGAACTTGATTTTCGAAGTTAAACAGTGTCGAGAAACGGGCTTAAAAATACACTGATCACGAGGCCAGGTAAGTGCATAGATAAGGGGAGGTTGTCCAACGCTTTCGCGAAGTTCCTTAATTAAATAACCCTTTCTCTTTCGGCGGTTGCGCCTTTAACACTTTCCTAGACACCCCGTAAACAATATACCGTTAAGCGAGGTTCTAAACACGGTTTATCTTCTCCTAATGAGCGTGAAGTCCTTAGGGCTGAAGTCTAGTATTTTTTTAATTTACAATGGACAATGCATATGCTTTTGTGATTTTTGGGGTCCTGGGAAGGGTGATGAAATCCCCACCCAATCTGGATTGGTTTCAAGCCCCTTAAGTCCGTATTAAAGAAATGCAAAGCAGTAACAAATCTACTGCAAACAATTTTTTTTATTTTGCGGCGCAAAGAATCCTGCACAAGAACAGTTTATTGGAAGGGGGAGAAGAATTTGCGCAAAGAAGGCTGCAGAAAACACAGTTCAGTGGAGTTCAGAGGAGAGGAGAGGAGCAGAGAGACTTACAGAGAAAAGATGGTAGCCCAAGGCCACCAAATGGCCGCGGATCCGCGGCCTAAGCCCTCTATTGCCGCGGATCCGCGGCAGGAACAGTGACTTGGGCCATCAATTTTGGTTCAGGTGCTGTTATGGGTCTCCTCTGCTTGTCTGGATGTGTGGAATTCTGATGTGCTCACTGTATCTGCTCCAGATTTTGACAGTAGGCCGTATGCTTCGTTTTTTTTCGTCGCGGTGTAGCCGCGAAATGTGAGTCTATCTTCCCATGTCTTTGGCACTGTACTTGAACTCCGTATTATCCGACGTCCTTGGCGTCGATCTTGAACTTCGTATTTTCCTGCACACTTGCACAAAAACTAATCAAAAAAAACAAGATGGTTTTTTTACAATGTATATATTTTTTTTCGTTTTTTTTTATACTTACAAATTAACCCGAAATTACACAATCAAATAAACTACCGTCTCCCCGGCAACGGCGCCATTTGATTGATATTTCACGTGCGTGTTCAAGTTCTAGTTTAAATACCGCAATCAAGACGGTTTCGCTTGTAGCTAGCCGGTTGAGTACGGGTCGTCCGCAGGGAGATGGGAGTCTTTTTCAAAGTGTTTTAACGAGTTAAGTCCTGTTTTCAGATTTTGTTGGATTATCTAAGTGTTGAGTTGATATTTAAAGAGAGCTTGTTAGGGTTAGGATTAGGTTAGTTTGAGTTAGGAGTCTCCAAATCTTTCGTTGCCCCTCTTAATATCGGTGTTACGGTAATCGGCAACAACGGGGATTAGCACGACTAGGAAGGAACTTGCGAGTATAAGCTAGGCTTTCCAACGCATAAGTCCTTCCTTTTGGTGCTTGTCCGTCCGTTCTTGGCTCTTAGCCATAACCTCCGGTTAATTCAACCACAACCGGTCTCACTACGGAATCACCGCTATCATGTAGGATAGGGTGCCGTAAGGAGCGGATTGTGGTTCAATTAACGGGAGTCGATTTAAGCTGTTGGGCAAGGAAAGAGTGAGAGAGATTTCCTTCTCTCAAACTTCCCTTATCCTACCCTAACAAGTATTAACTACTCACACATCATGATAAGGAAAAACAAAACAAAACAAAAGAGGAAGATAGAAAGAAGGAGATTAGAAGAATACGACTAACTATTTGCGACCTCACCTTGGCGAGGATCGAGCGTAAGCATCATTGTCGTATGAATGATAAAGAAAAAGAGAGAAGAAAGAAACAATAAGAAAATAACAACAACTACTTAACAATTAAAATTACAACAAGTAAAGAAAGAGCAAGACAAGTATGATAATAAAATGATCTTCTTTATTTACCATTCCTCCCTCACAAAGCTCACTACAAGTTTAATGGAGAAGAGGTGAGAAGAGGAAGAAGAAAAACACTAAACCTAGGCAAAAATGAAAATACAAGAATGGACCCTTTCCTTCACAAAGTTCTGGGCTATTTATAGGCCAAAAAATGAAAACCTAGGGCAACCACCAGAACCCAAACAAAAAGACCAGAATACCCCCCAAAATTCTCTGTCTGCGGCGCCAGTATGGCCGCGGATCCGCGGCCTATACCCCCCTTTGGCAGCGGATCCGCGGCCTATACCCCCCTTTGGCAGCGGATCCGCGGCCTTTTTGATGAATTGGATCTTGGGCTTTTTGGTGGCACCCTGGTTTGATGTACTCTTCAATCTGGTACATGTGTTTTCTGAAAATACCTCCATATTTCTTCCAGAATTTCTGTTGAGGGAAAGGTGGACTTTTTGTCAAGATTTGGCATGATTGCCTCGAGCTCCGCGTAGATTTCTTGGAAGTTGTTGTTGCCATTGAGCCTTGTGCATGAAGGTGACATAGATTTGACATTTTGTCTTCCTAAACTGGTATCTGGCAACATACGGATGAAGAGCGGAGACCGTGTTTTATCTGTGGTTGGCAGGAATCCGGATTTTGTCGTGTTTTTCATGAATTTCACCGTTTTAGAACCGAGAACCTGTATCCTGCAATTGACTAGCAAACACGGCTCAAGAGTATCTACCGATATGCAATGTGATAAAAATTGGGCGGTATGAAAATGCAAAAATCTGATATGAACAATGCTACACACTCGGTTTGTCTTTTGATTGCTTCTACAGTTTTTGCTTTGCATAGAGGTATTTGTGAAATATCCTGCACCTTATTCGATGAGGAAAGAGCCGAGATCCCTTCACCGGGAGTGATCTCTTTAGCAAAACTAGTAAAGACCTCAAAAACACTCCATTTAAAATTCACTCGATTCTACAACGATATGAAGTACATTACGCAAAGGGTTTTCTTAAAAACCTGTCGTAGCCCTCCGTCATTTCAGATAAGTAGTATTTAGTATTCGTGCTGCGTTTGTTGGCCTTTGTCAAGGCGTAGGGTGCGGTAGCTGATTACTGCTTATCTGTATAAGCATATAATACGATTGAGTTAGGGAAGTCATGCGACTTTGTTGGCTTTCGTCAAGGGCCGTGCGGGTAGGTTTAATTCAATCAGGAAATGACGGGTTGAACTTGACTAGCATCCTATAGTTTGTTGGCCTTTGTCAAGGTCATAGGAGGTTAAGGGTAAAATATTATCGAGAATTTCAAGTGTTGAAATTTGCAATGAGATTGCATACCTTCTATAAGATAGTTGGATCCCGATACCCACTGCGAGTAAGAGTTACTCCTGAGAGTGTTTTACACATTACAATTAACCGATCAAGTAGGTGTTTAGAAAGGTGTCAACGGGGTTACGCCCCTGGGAAAACGAGGTTTATTTTAATTAGGTCCGTGTAAAAGCACGGGGAATCTCCATCAAAGTACCGGCACTAGTATGGCTGAAAAATTGGCGAACTTGTAGAGTGTAATTAATCCCGGCTAGTCTTACCTTTTAGGGTTTGAAGGAAGATTTGACTAAAACAGTGGGAGCCATCCTGATTAGATAAATTAATAACCAATCTAATCTTGCAAGAGCATATGCTGAGTGTTTTCTTCTTTTTCTCCAGGTAGCGGCCATGTCACGCCTTAATTAAGATAATAATACGGATGTATTGACCGAACCCACTTATTATATTGAGCTGGGGAACGTTGGTCCCGCTCCAACTTATAATTGTTATAAGACAGAGCTGGAAATTGGGGATTGCCAGGATTCCCGTGCCGCCCAAACGAAGAAAGTGTATGCTGATACATCTTCTTCGGGTGTCTTCATTACCAAGAACTGTTTTCAGTATGCTCTACGTCCTGGGTATGTGATACCGGATCAGGATCCCATATATGTAATCTGTTACATGGGCTAAAGATAGGTAGAGAACTGAGAACGGGTGATAAGATTCAATAGTTGGAAACGGTGCAAGTATTGCAGCCAAACTTGTTGGCAGATATCACCCTGTATTACCAGAATACATTAATTCTGAACGAATGTTATTAGATACAGAACCTGATATACAACATCATATCAGTTTCTTTATTGAGATAAAGAAGGATATAATTTTGTATTGTTGGATAATGTTTTGAACATTTCCTATATCAAAAGTTGATCGGTTCAGGCACATTATCTAAAAGCATATACGTTCTAAATCAAATCACAATTCTTAACGTATAGAACACACACAAGGGGAAGAGTTCAGAAATGAACAAATCCTTCTGGTGGCATTGTAGACTAGATCATATCAATGCGACCCGACTAGCTAAGTTACATAAAGATGCATATTTAAATCAGTTTGAATTTACATCTTGTGAAACTTGCCAGTTATGTTTTAAAGATAAGATGACCATAGCTCTGTTTATTGGAAACAGAGAAAGAGTTAGTGAACTCTTGGGATTGATACATGCTGATGTATGAAAGTCCCTAGTCTACACATGCCAGGACCGGTTCTTTGTACTTCGTTACATTCACTGATGATCTCTCAAGATTCAGACATATGTTCCTGTTAAAAGACAAGTCCGAAGCTTTTGAGATATTCAAAGAATATAAGATAGAAGTAGAGAACCAAAAACAGGTATATGTATTATGTCCTATGATCAGATCAGGGAGAAGAATACTTGAGCACGGAATTCCTGGACTATTCTAAAGGAGAATGGGACTCTCTCTCAGCATTACTCCTCCGTATACACCACAGCACGTCGGTGTATCGGGACAGAGCAATTCGCACCCTATGTGATATTGTGTGCTCTATGATGAGTACTACTGAGTAGCCTATTTCCTTTTGGGAGTTATGCACTTGAGAAGTTGCATACTTATTGAATAGGGTCACAACCAAATCAGGTGCCTACCACTCCATATGTGATATGGTATGGGAAAAGCCCATCTCTTAACGATGTTGAGATTTGGGGTTGTCCGACCTATGTCTAAAAGCAAAATACGGACAAGCTTGAGGCTAGGTCAGTTCTGTAGAAGTTTGTTGGATATCCCAAGCATTCGCAAGGGAATATCTTCTACCACACCGAGGAACAAAAGGTGTTTTATTTCTCGGCATGCCACCTCTTGGAAGGGGAATTTCTTGTGAAGAAATTAATGGTAATGAGGTAGAACTGGAAGGAGTTCCGGCTATACAAACTACAGCTGATGATTTGGTAAACCCGGAGGATTCAATAGCTTCCGACGAAGCTCAGCCTCTCCGCCGATCTAGTAGGTTTCCTCATCCACTTGAAAGATACTTCAGTTTCTCTATGACAGTGGGAGCGAGGATTGCATCATGAGATGATGACCCAACTAGATTCGAGCAGGCCATCAAGTATGGGGACTCTGTAAGAATGGCTGGATACTAAACGATCTGAGATGGAATCCTTATACACCAACAAAGTATGGACTTTGGTTACTTTATCTGAAGGGTTAAATCCCCATCAAGAGCAAGTATATCTTGAGAAGATTACTTGGTGTACATGGAAAAGTTGAGACTTTCAAAGCTATGCTTAAGTCTATCCAGATCCTACTTGCTATTGCTTCATACCATGACTACGATTTCTGGCGGTTGGGTGTCATGACTGCTTTTCTAAATAGTGATTTAGAAGAGAGCGTCTAAAGTACACAGCCAAAGGGCTTCATAGACAGTGGGAGCAGCGGAAATGTGTGCAAGTTGCTTTATGAGTTAAATCAGGCATCGCGGAGTTGGAACATCTATTTTGATGTGGTAGTCAAAGCGTTTGACTTCATCAAAATGGTAGATGAACATTGTATATACAAAAAGGTAGTAGGCAGTATGGTGGTGATCCTCGTATTGTATGTGGATGACATACTCTTGATAGGAAAGGAGTTTCCAATGCTACGCTCGGTCAATCTCCTCTTATCACATGGATTCTCCATATAGGATCAAGATGATACCTCCTAAATCCTGGGTTTTGGATCTATGAGATAGATCTAGGTGGATGTTAGGATTCTCACTAGGTGTAGTGAGATGGTATCAATCGATCCTGTGGAGAATCACTGGAAAGGTTCCATGGTGATAAGGACGACTGAATGTCAGTCACAGGTATTGTCTTTACCCTCAGTGGAGGGACGGTATGTTGGAAGAGTTCCAAGCTAGATACCATGACATACTAGACGATAAAGGCTGGATACATTGCTACCAAAGATGCTACCAAAGAAATAGTCTAGATGTACACTAGTTTATGAGATGAACTTCGTTCCTACCATTGTGTGACAATGGAGTTGTAGCTTTGGCCTAGAAACCCCCATCCCATCTGTGATCCAGACATATTCTTAGGCAGTATCACCTGATCAGTAGAGATGGTTGATCTCCAGGGAAATCGAGATTAGGAGAGTAGATACAGAGAAGAACAGGGCGGATCCACTCACAAAAGTCTATTCCCAGTAGAGACTTTTATGGGATGGTTGAGTATGAGATATTTCAACCACTGCTGATTGTTGGGCATGAGATACTACAACAGATGGCCCTAGTGCAAGTGTGAGATTGTTAGTTATATGTATGCCTTAGAGGCCATTACTGTAGATACGATGTATATTGTAGTGGATGCTTGGACATATATAGAGAGGACTTTCTTGCTCGATATGATAGTATGCTATCTGGTTGCACTTTATCTTAACATGTGCTCTGATTGTCTCTATGTTACATGTTGATAAAGCCCATAGGATGAATACTTGACTACCAGGACTATGATGCAGATCATACTAGTGGGGACAGTGTAGTCGCTAAGTACATCCTTCAAAAGTTCCTAGTCGTAGGTGTACCAAGACAGGGCATCGATATACAAGAGTAGACTAGCGTATAGCTTCTCGACCTATGTAGATGGGCGATGGATGATCCCATATCCATTGGTGTTTGACATCAGAGACAGTATACGAGTGCTCAGTAGAGACTGGGTACACTGGACGGACTCGCCGAGAACTCCCAAATGGTATTATACCTATCGTCAGATGGCAGTTCTCTGGTGACACTGGTACAGGTTAGTCTGTAGACCCGAGATCGTCATAGAGTCTTGTGTGATTACCACTGTACTTTGATTTCCACCTTACCACGTTCAAGAGAACGTGCAAAACGGTGGCTTTTGGGTACAGTCCCGAGTCACATGGAGATAATGAGCGATATGAGGGGTTTCGTCTCTCCCGGTATAGGGAGTTGATGTTGCGCAGTGCTCGATTTGCTATAACAGGAAGTCCTTGGCCAAGGCAGCTTCAGAGATATACTGGTAAGTGTTATCAGTAGTTTCTCGACCCGTTATGAGCCTCATATCGACATGACTTATCGAGTTACTGGAGGACGAGATATGCGACATATCATACGAAGAGACCGGACTGTACGGTAGTGTTACTGATTGGATTCACATGAGTGTGAGAAGGCTTGCTTGTTGATCTTCTGATCGCTCAATACCCAGGTTTCCGTTATGTTTGGCAGACCATTTGCGGCTTGTGGGTGTTTGATATGATCATCACCTACTGCCGGCGTATTGACGAGTCTTTAGAGTCCTACACAGGGGTTTCCTGGCTCAAGCGAAACGGAGTAGGAGCACATATGTGATAAGTGCGGGACCGAGATTAATACGATATGAGATACCGTATTCTATTCTCGCGATTAGTGACATTGATCGGTTGTATGCAATATAGCCGAGTTATCAGATCAAGCGTTGACTCGATAAGATGTTGCATTTGATATTAGTCGGTTATATGTGATATAGCCGGATAATTAAATCAAGAGTTGATTTGATAATTTAATATATAATTATATATTTGATATATTATATTATATTAACTAATATTTAGCTCACTAATGATTTCTTTTCTCACTTGATGTGCACATTGTATATATGTGATATGTATATTTCTGTACATGTACTGTGTCATGCTTGATGATACATACAAGATGGATGTATGAGACTTATACCATGCTTGGGTTAAATTAGGGTTTTGATTATTTCTTAAGTTATTACAAAAGAGCAAAGGACTTGGTCAAAGTTTTCAAGCTTAGTGAAGCTTGTAGAACTTTCTCAAGGTCAACTCTTTTGTCATTCCTTGGGATATTTTTCCTTAACCCAACCTTTAACCATAGCCTTGGGTTTATTCTCTACATGAGTTAGGCATGGTATCTTTAACTCAACCATGGGTGCAATAATTCATTTGGATGAATTATTAAGATGAGTTCATCTTCTTCTTCTTCCTCCTCCTCAAAAGCTTTCTAGCTCAAATGGAGTTATGAGAAAAAGTGTGAGCAAATCAGTTCTAAAGTGAGCCCACTTCCTACTTCTTCATTCTCTACTACTTGCCACGTAGTATAGGGTGTTCTCTTCACAAAGTTTATAACCTAGTGAAGGAATAGCTTGAGTTAGTGTCTCTCCGACGTAGATCATCTTCGGGCTCGAAGTCTTCGAAGCAAGCACGTTCTTTTCTTCATGGAGCCTCTTTAGAGTCCGGAGTTCACGTTTGCAGCGAAGGGGACTACTACATGGAGCTATTTGAAGTGAAGGACTGGTCTACAATGGTTGTATTCCTTGCTCACTACTTATTGTAAAGTGTTTGCATATGTTTTCCATATATTTCTAGTTAACGATTCATGGTTAGGGTTAGCTAGAACGGCAAATTTTTAAATTTGGCATGGACGATGCCTCCCGAAACCTTGCTGCCGTCGTAGGTAACCCTTCAGATATGACCGGATTATTAAATCAAGTGTTGATTTAATATTATTGACTTTTTAGCTCATTTATTTAAATCCTTTTCTTTGTGATGTATGCATGAATGTATGTATGTATATATGTAGATATATAATGCACACATGCATGCATACATGTGTCAAGGTTGATGATACAATGGAGATGGCAATGTAAGACTCACATGGTAAAATATTTATATATTTTGATTATTGAGAGGAAAAAAAGGAAAATGGTAATATATCGTGGCTAGTTTTCTACACTTTTCTTTACTTGACCTAGCTTTAACCATGATCTATTTTCTATTTGTTCTTTAACTCAATATTAAAATATCTTGATATTTTATAACCATGGTTGTGGGTGAGTGTGACTATCTCATATTTATTTTCTTTTCTCATTTTATTGTGAGAATAATCAAAAGAGCTCAAGCTTAACCATTCTCCTTCTTCTTCCTCATTCAAGCTCTCTAGCTTTTTCAAGTGAGTGAAGAACATAAAAAGAAAGTTTTTTATAAGTGAGATCAAAACTCACATCACCAATCTATATTAGTCTAGCCTACTAGTGTAGGTTGTTAGCTCCACTTCTATTTAGATCAAGTGAAGCTAGGAGCTTGAGCCAAGGGACTCCGTGGTGGATCTTCGTGGACTTCAAAGGTTTCAAGCGAACCCGTTAAAACACCAAGTTGATCTAAGGAGTCACAAGAGGAGGTCTACAGAGGTTGTATTACTCACCTCTTAGTGTTAGACAACTATTAGTTTGTGATACTAGTTCTTATTACCCTATTTTTCTAGTTCGATTCATGGTCGGTTTTGCTTAGCACCCATAAAATTTTTGTTATTGCATGTTTGATACAAGCCAAACCCTAGGCATGGTGCTAAGGAAACCCTACAGGAAACACACAACACTTGATTGCCAATCAAGTGTAGGATGGTGAAGTTGTCACGTCTCGAAATAGCACGTGACCGGCCCTTGAATCATATGAAGTCTATAGGACCTCATCTAATTCAAGTAAGCCAAAAGCCCAGAAATCTAAAACCATTTTAAATAATAAATGAAGGAAAAATAGTTTTAAAGAAGTGAAGAAAACATGTTTTAAAAACAAGGTTTTTAAATAGGTAAGCCGAATATGCATTTTTAAAACCTTAAGTCTTTTCTAAAAATTTCGGCAGAGTTTCCTTTGTAAATACTGGCCCCGAACGGGGTACAACATGAATAATATATATACATCAGTGGAAAAAGGCATCTCCAAGCGGGAGCTAGCTCTTTGTCAATCGACGGTCACAACCACGCAAGCAATATAATATAAAACGCCGAAGGGCGAGAATCAAAACTCAAAAGGAAGCTCAAAATCAACAAGAAAACCATAATACTACAACGCGCGACCCGTCGAAATAATACACAACTGGTTTTCTAAGTCTGAATAAATATACAAGTTTGGTTGATGGAATTACTAGATACAACTGATTAAAAAAAATATAAGGGTGGTCATGATGCGAGTGAACCCACCTACCAAGGCAATCCCCCAGAAAGGAAGCAGTGTGCCAGAAAGCCGCAATAAAACCTGTACGGCAAATCTTGAAGAAACTGTGGCACAACGGGGGTGAGTTGCCAACTCGGGAGTAGAAAACATCACAGAGCAGAAATCGTATCTATGACTCAATCCTAGGTCAAAACGATCAGTAATAATATATCCTCCATATGATAAAGTCTGAAGCATGATGAGGTGGCAAGGGTAAACATCTATACATCAGTGTAGTACCAAGTTCTCGTGTCAGTGCCTCAGGTAGCAACATATCATAAATATGCAGTATGATAAATGTAATCAGTGTCAACTATATCATGAAGTCTAAGAGTATGTGGATATCATCCAACTATGTAATCAATGTCTGTATGTATATGGATCTCGTCCACGTGTCAACCAATGACATAACAACATCATGCATGTAAAATTCATAAAGCATATGCATGGAAGTATGAGGATATAAATCAACATGTGTCCCTCGCGACATATCAAAATCATGGAACCTGAGTGTCTAGCATCGACACTCGAAAACATCATGAAACCTGTGTTGGATATATGTATGCCCCAGAGGCCATTATATGATAGTGGATGTATCGTATATGTACATATATATATTCAGTGTACATTCTTGCTCGACATGATAGTATGCTATCTGGTTCTACTTTATCTGACATGTTGATTTGATCATACTTTTATTCATTCATACATGCTGATAAAGCCCTGAGGATATCGGCTTGACTACAGTGATTATGATAGAGATCATACTAGTGGGACATCTGTAGTTTATAAGCATATCCTGAAATGTCCCTAGTCGGAGGTGTATCGAGACGGGGCATCGATATACCAGAGTAGACTAGCGTATATGATACTAGACCCATGTGATGGGCGATGGATGTTCCCACATTCATCGATATTTGACATCAAGATCATATACGGGTGCTCAGTGGTGACTGGGTACACTGGACAGACTCACCGAGAACTCCTATATGGAATTATATCTAACGTCGGATAGCAGTTCTCAGGTGACACTGGTACAGGTTAGTCTGTAGACCCGAGATCGTCATAGAGTATTGTGTGCTCTCCCACTGTACTTTGATTACCACCCTACCACGGCTCTACTGAGTCGTGCAAACAGGTGGCCGTTGGGTACAGTCCCGAGACACACGAAGGCGATGAGCGATAGGAGGGGTTTTGTCTCTCCCGGTATTGGGAGTTGATGCTGTGCTGTGCTCGACTTGTAATATCAGTAAGTCCCTGGCCAGGGCTGCTGAGATTTACTGATAAGTGTTATCAGTAGTTTCTCGATCTGTTATAGACCATTAACCGGCATGACTTATTGAGTTATTGGGGTCGACGTTACCATCCCTAGACTCGATATGCAGCATATCTGATGAAGAGACCGGACTGTACGGTAGTGTTGCCGGTTGCTCGACGGGAGTTGTAGCAGGTTCGCTTGTCTTCTTCTGATCGCTCAATACCCGGGTGGGCATTACGTTTAGCTGACCGCTTGCGGCTTGGGGGTGCTTGATATGATCATCACCCACTGCCGGCGTATTGACGAGTCTTAGAGTCCCACAAAGGAGTTACCTAGTCCAGGCGAAACGTTGTGGTGCGCGTATGCGATTTGCGCATGGACCAGGTTAAAATGCGCGTATGAGATACCATATATTAATTGGGCGGATTGCTTTTGGTCGGGTCATATGAGATATGCCCGGGTTGATAAATCAAGTGTTGATTTATCATTTAACCATTAGCTTCTCACTAGAAATCCTATCTTGTTTCTTTTGGATGTATGCATGCATGTATGCATTCATTCTTGTTCATGCACATATGGATGTGCATGCACACATGCATACATACGGCATTCTATCATGATTGTTTATACATTGAGAATGGTGGCAATATAAGACTCACACCATGGGTTTTTATATGGATTATTATTGCATTTGTGTTAAAACAAAAGGAAAAAGAAAAAGGGTTAATTCATAAACTGTTTCTACACTCTTCTTCATCTTACCATGCTCACCTACTTATTAACCCTTGGTTATTTTTCCTTTGTTGTTTTAAAATCAAAGTCAGTAATATCTTTATCATTAACCATGGTTTGCAATGAGAAGTGGAAAATATATATACTTATATTTTTCATTTTCTCATTAGAGTTTATCTTCTCTTCTTCTTTAAAATGCAATCATCTTCTTCAACCTTGATCTCTTGCTCTCTAGACTTTTCAAGTGAGCAAAATACTCAAAAAGATAGGATTTTGAAGTGAGAAAGAGAACCACAATACCATTCTACACAAGTCTAGCCCACTTGTTTAGAGTGTTAGCTTCATTTCATCCTCTTGTTAAAGTGAAGTTGCTAGCTTGGACAAAGGAGCTTCGGGTGGATCGTCGTGGACGTTAGAAGACTTCAAGCTAATCGTTTTCCAACTCTCAAGTGGCCAAGGAGTTTACAAAAGGGAGCTACAAAGGTTGTAGTCTCAAAACCCTAGCCTTTGTTACATATGATTTTGGTTAATGTTTATGAAACCCTAATTTTTCTAGGATAGATCCTTTGTATGCTTACTTAGCACCATAAAAATTTGATCTTTGTGACATGTGATGCCTCCAAACCTCTCATAGGGTTCTAGGTAAACCTAACATTGGTATCAGATCCGACCTAGAACATTAGGCGATGCTTTAGCGAAGTAAAAACTCCGATCGAACCGAAATACGGAATTACGGGACCCTCTCTGGACATTTTTTCAAACCTGGTTATTTTCAGAATTAAAAATACTTAAAAAATACAGCAGGTGAATATAAGAAGTACTGTGAAATACGAAGCCATGAGTCGTTCAAGCCGCCGCGGAACCGCGGCCAATCCTTGCTTGGGCCGCGGCTCCGCGGCTATACAGAGGCTTCATGTCTTGTTATTTGCACAGTAATTCATATACCTGATTGTATATTGTTTTAGGTATGTTTAATCTGATTTTTGTGCTGTATTTTTTGGGGATGGTTTTGAGTTCAATGATTCAATCGGAATTTTTATTTCGTGTCTTTTCCGGGTAAATTAGAAAGTATTGAATTGTTCGAACGAGTGTTGTTTGCTCACTTTTCACGGGGTTTAAATCTTTCGGATACATGTGCAAGTTTTGTGGTGGACCTTCTAGAAGACAACAAACCTTAACTCGATTATGTGACCGTCTTGAACTGCCCTTTGAACCTTAGGGTTTGGGGCAGTACGGCATGCCACATGTGAGGCATTGGCTTGACCCTTCTACGGCTGGACCGCTACTACTGTGTCACACTCCGGATTTTTTGAACTCCACTCAAGTGTTGAGCTTTAGGGAATTTTGGGTATTTGATCATTCGGTTGAAAACTTTAATACTGTCTATTTATCTGGAATGTGATACAATATGTGGAATTCATATAGTTTAGGCATGAAATATGAAATATATGATATTTCGCATTTATGATGTCTAAAGAGAATGTGGATTCCAAATATTGTAGTTTTACACTTTCTTTTCTGTGACCGTAAGTGTAGTATGTTCGATATCGCCAGTTTCGTTGCTATACATCAACGACAATCAGGGTACGCATACTTACTTACGTTGATGATATATGATATTATGTGTTGCTGAGATATGATGTGCAGGATTGTCGCGATCGAATAGCCAGGGGGTTTATGTGAGATGAGAGTTTTATATTTTCATTCATGTAAATTCAAATGTAATGTAATATTCTTTTATTTGGGGCACTTCCGGGTTGAGGTTGTGTCACCAGTGTTGTATATTATTTACTTTTCCGCATTAGGACAGACCCAAGGAGGGGAGCACAAGTGACCGGCTTCTTGGGTTCAGTGGGAGGCCATCTCGAGGAGTCGAGACCGGGTCTCCTAAACTCCAGGATTGGTAGGGTCGCTTGCGCTCTCCTAGGGGTCTAGGGGTGTGGGCTTGGTTATTCATCGCGACCGTGGAATCCGTATTTTCTATTATTGGCTAAATACTAAATACGGACGTCCTAGTATATCCCATATTATATATATGTTTCGGCTGCCTGTGTTCTGTGATATCTGAGACGAATGATATATTATATATGAGATATATAGTAGACGTTGCTTATGTTTTGCACCCGCGCTAGTCCCGTCCCGGTATGCCGTTAGTTAAGTAACCTAACGGTGCATAACGGAACATTGCGGCGAATGCGGATGGCATAAGCGTACGTGTTATTTTCGTTTCTTTTCTGTGATTAGCTTAAGGACTTAAATGATGGGATTACATTAATGTGATTAATGTAAAGAAAATAAACCTAAAATGATGTTGTAGAATCGGATTTGAAAACCACTCGGCTATTTATGAAAAAGCTACTTTTCAAAACTGCGGAGCTTAAAGCCACTCCTTTTGAAAACCATTTGATTCTACAACGATATCAAGTTCAAAGCGTTAAAGATTTTCTTAAAAATCATCCGCAACCCTCCGTCATTTTAGGAAGTAGAGTACTTAGTATTCGTGCTACGTTTGTTGACTATAGTTAAGGCGTAGTGTACGGTAGCTAAGTGATGTCTTCCTACATTGCATATGATGCAGATTAATTAGGACATTCATATGACTTTGTTGACCTTAGTTAAGGGTCATGTGAGTGGGTCTAATTGATCAAGAAATGACGGGTAGAACTTGACTGGTACTTATGATTTGTTGACCATAGTTAAGGTCATAAGTACTAGGGGTAAAAATCACATCGGAAATTACAAGTGTTGAGATTTGCAATGAGATTGCATACCTTCCATATGATGGTTGGATCCCGATCCTACTGTGGGCAATAGTTGCTCCTAGGAGAGTTTTGCAGTTTACAATTAGCTAACTCATTAGGTGACTAGAAAGGTGTTAACGGGGCTACGCCTCTGGGAAAATGAGGTTTACTTTAATTAGATCCGTGCGAAAGCACGGGGAACCTCCCTCAAGTACCGACACTGGCCTGGCTGAACGGTTAGCGAAGTTGTAGACTGTAATTAATCCTGGCTAGTTTTTCTTTTTAAGGTTTGAAAGAAAAACTCGATTAAAGCAGTGGGAAACATCGATTAAACAAGATAATAACCAATCTGATCTATGCAAGAGCTTTCGCTGAGTGTATTCTTTTCTCTCTCTTAATGGCAGATACCCATGACTGGACTCAAGCTTCTACTAGATAAAAACAAACTGAATGGGACCAATTATAAAGACTAGCTGAGGAATCTGAAAATAGCCTTGACATATGATAAAGTATCATATGTCCTCACGGCTTCAGCCCCGCCCGTCCCAGGTCCAAAATCCTCTGTTGTGGACATTGAAGTCCGCAAGACATGGGACGCTGACTGTGCCACGGCCAAATGCCTCGCGCTTGCATCGATGGATAACACACATCAAAAGCAGCACGAGGATATGGACATTCACGGTATATTGCTCCATGTAAACGGGTTGTATGGAGAGCAATCCCGCGTATTACGATACGAAGCATCAAAGAAATTGTTTCAGATGCGAATGGCCCCTGGCACACCAGTAGGAGACCATGTTCTGAAGATGATAGCTCTTATAGAAGAGCTTGAGGACCTTGGGTGGACTATGGACAATGAATAATATACAGATATTATTCTGCAGTCCCTCCCCTCCACCTTTGCTCAATTCATAGTTAACTTCAACATGCATGGCATGGAGAAGGAGCTACCTGAACTCCTTAATATGTTAAGGAGTGCAGAGAGCACTATGAAGTCAGTAAAAACTCCCGTTATGACTGTTGGACAGTCTTCCTCTTCTCGCCCGAAAGCTAAGGCCAAGGGAAAGAAAAAGAAGAAGCCCACCAATCCTAAGGGTGGAGTTAAAAAGGTGAAGGGAAAGGAAAAGTCCAAAGCTGGAGACTCGGGGAAAGGCGAATGTTTTCATTGCCACAAGACAGGACATTGGAAGCGCAACTGCACGGAGTACTTAAATCTCAAGAAGAAGCATGGGGATGCTTCTGCTTCAGGTGCGTTTGTGACAAAAAACTGTTTTTCAATAAACTCTGCTTCCTGGGTATTGGATACCGGTTCAGGTTCTCACATTTGCAATTCTATGCAGGGGCTAAGAAATAGCAAAGTTTTGAAGACAGGTGACCATACTCTCCGCGTTGGAAATGGTTCCAATGTACATACAGCCGCAGTGGGAGAGTATCACTTGGGGTTGCCATCTGGATGTATTTTGGTTTTGAATCCATGTTATTTTATACCAAATATGCTATGTAATATAATATCAGTTTCTTTGTTAGACAATGAAGGATATAACTTTATATTGCAGAACAATGTTATGAACATTCACCTGAATCAAATGTTGGTTGGGTATGGTACACTTAATAACGGGATATACGTCCTAAATCAACACACAGTTTTCAGTATACAACGCACTAATAAAAGAAAACTTTCAGAATTAAATGAAGCTTTTCTTTGGCACTGTAGACTTGGTCATATTAACGAAACAAGACTTAACAAGTTACACAAAGATGGATATTTAAACTCTTTTGAATATAAATCTTATGCGACTTGCCAGTCATGTATCAAGGGTAAAATGACCAAAACTCCATTTACCGGACACGGAGAAAGAGCTACTGAGCTCCTAGGCCTCATACATAGTGATATATGTAGGCCAATGTCTACACAGGCTAGAGGCGGTTTTTCATACTTCATTACGTTCACTGACGATTTCTCCAGATTCGGTCATGTATTTTTATTGAAGCACAAGTCCGAAGCTTTCAAGAAATTCATTGAATATAAACAAGAAATAGAAAAACAAACCGGCTTGAGTATCAAGATGCTTCGATCAGATCGAGGTGGTGAGTATCTCAGTATAGAATTTGCAAACTTCCTAAAAGAGAATGGGATTCTCTCTCAGCTCACTCCTCCATACACACCACAGTACAACGATGTGTCTGAACGACGGAATAGGACCCTATTAGATATGGTCCGGTCCATGATGAGTGACGCTGAGTTACCCGTCTCATTTTGGGGGCATGCATTGGAGACTGCAGCGTTTCTATTGAACAGGGTTCTAACCAAAGCCGTATCTACCACGCCATATGAGATATGGCATGGGAAGAGACCATCTCTTAAGAGAATTAAGATTTGGGGTTGCCCGGCTTATGTTAAAAAGCAGAATCCGGACAAACTCGAGACACGGTCAGTCATGTGTAATTTTGTGGGGTATCCAAAGAATTCTTATGGATATCTATTCTACCACAAAGAGGAACAAAAGGTATTTGTTTCTCAGTATGCCACATTCTTAGAAAAAGAGTTTTTCACAGATAAAGATGATGGCAAGGTGGTGGATCTAGAAGAGGTTCTAGAGACACAAACTACAAATGACGATTTGGTTGAGCCGGCTGTTGCAGTAGAAACTGAGGAACCTCGGCCACTCCGTAGGTCTGGTAGGACTTCTCGCCCACCGGAGAGGTACTACGGTTTCCTCATTGATGGTGACGGAGAAGACTGCATCATGGATGATGATGATCCTACCAGTTTTCAGCAAGCTATCACGAGTGGAGACTCTGTGAAGTGGCTGGATGCCATAAGATCCGAAATGGAGTCTATGTACACCAACAAAGTATGGACTTTGGACGTTGTACCCTCTGGGGTAAAACCTGTCGGATGCAAATGGATCTTTAAAAGAAAGATTGGTGTAGATGGGCATGTAGAGACCTATAAGGCAAGACTTGTGGCGAATGGTTTTCGTCAAAGACCAGGTTTGGACTATGATGAAACTTTTTCACCCGTAGCCATGCTTAAATCCATTCGGATCCTACTCGCTATTGCTGCTCACTACGACTATGAAATCTGGCAGATGGACGTTAAAACTGCATTTCTAAATGGAAATTTAGAAGAATGCGTTTATATGGATCAGCCAGAGGGCTTCATTGACAGTGGGAGCAGCGGGAAAGCTTGTAAATTGCTTAAATCCATATATGGGTTAAAGCAGGCATCTCGGAGTTGGAACATCTGTTTCGATGATGTTATCAAAGAGTTTGATTTCATCAAAAATCCAGATGAACCTTGTGTTTATAAGAAGGCTATGGGAAGAGCTGTCACATTCCTCGTATTGTACGTGGACGACATTCTTCTAATAGGAAATGATATTCCTATGCTACAGTCGGTCAAATCTTTCTTATCACTAAGGTTCTCCATGAGGGACCTGGGTGATGCCACATACATTCTGGGCATAAGGATCTATAGGGATAGATCCAAAAGGTTATTAGGATTGTCCCAAACCGGGTACATTAACACCATCCTAAAAAGGTTTAGTATGGAAGACTCCAAGCGGGGTGCCTTACCCGCTTGCCATGGGGTCACTCTCTTTAAGGACTCTTGCCTAAAGACCGATGAAGAGAGAGCTCGCATGAGCGTTATACCCTATGCTTCGGCAGTAGGATCTATAATGTATGCGATGTTATGTACACGCCCAGATGTAGCTTATGCACTTAGTGTTGTAAGCAGGTATCAATCCAACCCAGGGGAGAATCACTGGACAGCTGTGAAGAACATTCTTAAGTACTTGCGAAGGACTAAAGAATTTTTCTTGGTGTATGGTAATGGAGATCTCCAAATGGAGGCCTTTACCGATTCGAGTTTCCAGAGCGATAAGGACGACAGCAAATCTATCTCTGGGTTTGTATTTACCCTCAATGGAGGGGCGGTAAGCTGGAAGAGTTCCAAACATGATACCGTTGCAGACTCTACGATGGAAGCTGAGTACATTGCTGCGAATGATGCCGCCAAGGAAGCCGTCTGGATGAAGAAGTTCGTCTCGGAGCTAGGAGTAGTTCCAACCATTATTGATCCAATACCATTGTATTGTGATAATAATGGGGCTATAGCGTTAGCCAAGGAGCCCAGATCCCATCAGCGGTCCAGACACATCCTAAGGCGTTTTCATTTGATCCGGGAGATTGTAGATCGTCGCGAGATCGAGATTAGGAAAGTAGACACAAAGAATAACGCCGCGGATCCATTCACCAAGGCCCTCCCTCAGCCGCAGCACGAGCGACTTTTTGAGATGTTGGGTATGAGATACGCCAATAACTGGCCTTAGCGCAAGTGGGAGATTGTTGGATATATGTATGCCCTAGAGGCCATTATATGATAGTGGATGTATCTGTATATGTACATATATATATTCAGTGTACATTCTTGCTCGACATGATAGTATGCTATCTGGTTCTACTTTATCTGACATGTTGATTTGATCATGCTTTTATTCATTCATACATGCTGATAAAGCCCTGAGGATATCGGCTTGACTACAGTGATTATTATAGAGATCATACTAGTGGGACATCTGTAGTTTATAAGTATATCCTGAAATGTCCCTAGTCGGAGGTGTATCGAGACGGGGCATCGATATACCAGAGTAGACTAGCGTATATGATACTAGACCCATGTGATGGGCGATGGATGTTCCCACATTCATCGATGTTTGACATCAAGATCATATACGGGTGCTCAGTGGTGACTGGGTACACTGGACGGACTCACCGAGAACTCCTATATGGAATTATATCTAACGTCGGATAGCAGTTCTCAGGTGACACTGGTACAGGTTAGTCTGTAGACCCGAGATCGTCATAGAGTCTTGTGTGCTCTCCCACTGTACTTTGATTACCACCCTACCACGGCTCTACTGAGTCGTGCAAACAGGTGGCCGTTGGGTACAGTCCCGAGACACACGAAGGCGATGAGCGATAGGAGGGGTTTTGTCTCTCCCGGTATTAGGAGTTGATGCTGTGCTGTACTCGACTGGTTATATCAGTAAGTCCCTGGCCAGGGCTGCTGAGATTTACTGATAAGTGTTATCAGTAGTTTCTCGATCTGTTATAGACCATTTACCGGCACGAATTATTGAGTTATTGGGGTCAACGTTACCATCCCTAGACTCGATATGCAGCATATCTGACGAAGAGACCGGACTGTACGGTAGTGTTGCCGGTTGGCTCGACGGGAGTTGTAGCTGGTTCGCTTGTCTTCTTCTGATCGCTCAATACCCGGGTGGGCGTTACGTTTAGCTGACCGCTTGCGGCTTGGGGGGTGCTTGATATGATCATCACCCACTGCCGGCGTATTGACGAGTCTTAGAGTCCCACATAGGAGTTACCTAGTCCATGCGAAACGTTGTGGTGCGCGTATGCGATATGCGCATGGACCCGGTTAAAATGCACGTATGAGATACCGTATATTAATTGGGCGGATTGTTTTTGGTCGGGTCGTATGAGATATGCCCGGGTTGATAAATCAAGTGTTGATTTATCATTTAACCATTAGCTTCTCACTAGAAATCCTATCTTGTTTCTTTTGGATGTATGCATGCATGTATGCATTCATTCTTGTTCATGCACATATGGGTGTGCATGCACACATGCATACATACATCATTCTATCATGGTTGTTTATACATTGAGAATGGTGGCAAGGCTCACACCATGGGTTTTTATATGGATTATTATTGCATTTGTGTTAAAACAAAAGGAAAAAGAAAAAGGGTTAATTCATAGAATGTTTCTACACTCTTCTTCATCTTACCATGCTCACCTACTTATTAACCCTTGGTTATTTCCTTTGTTGTTTTAAACTAAAAGTCAATAATATCTTTATCATTAACCATGGTTTGCAATGAGAAGTGGAAAATATATATACTTATATTTTTCATTTTCTCATTAGAGTTTATCTTCTCTTCTTCTTTAAAAAGCCATCATCTTCTTCAACCTTGATCTCTTGCTCTCTAGACTTTTCAAGTGAGCAAAATACTCAAAAAGATAGGATTTTGAAGTGTGAAAGAGAACCACAACACCATTCTACACAAGTCTAGCCCGCTTGTTTAGAGTGTTAGCTTCATTTCATCCTCTTGTTAAAGTGAAGTTGCTAGCTTGGACAAAGGAGCTTCGGGTGGATCGTCGTGGACGTTAGAAGACTTCAAGCTAATCGTTTTCCAACTCTCAAGTGGCCAAGGAGTTTACAAAAGGGAGCTACAAAGGTTGTAGACTCAAAACCCTAGCCTTTGTTACATATGATGTTGGTTAACGTTTATGAAACCCTAATTTTTCTAGGATAGATCCTTTGTATGCTTACTTAGCACCATAAAAATTTGATCTTTATGACATGTGATGCCTCCAAACCTCTCATAGGGTGCTAGGTAAACCTAACATCCTGTGCCCAGCATCGGCACGTAAATCCTCATTTATATAGGGCTCCATCATTCCGGATCGGCCCATGGGCTCCGTCAGTCCGGATCAGCCCGTATCATCTCTCGACTCCGGTCGGTATCCCACGGATATCCGCCGAACCCAAATACTATCACCGGTAGGTAGTAGTCCCTCTGGCAGGCTCATCTTCATCCGCACGAAATCTCTCTCTCGCTCCGGGGTACCATACCGGGTCCACCATGTACCCATAATTGGCCTCATCCGCCTCCTCGAATCGGGTTTCACATGCCGCTCTCAGAACCGAGAAAACACATGGTGGACGCACTGAAATATCATATCAAAAGAAACCGGGTTTTTAAAATAGTACATGCTTTCTTTTGGAATCGCCACGGTTCTCAAATCCAGAAATCTCATGAAAAAAGCATATCTCAATGCGTAAAATCATAAAGCATGATATATGCGACATATAAGAGAAATGTAAGCATATCCGTATATCATGCAACATAAAACAGTAATATGTACACATCGAGGGAAACCGCTCTTTTAAATGAATCCAGTTTTAAAATATATCTTGCGGTTCCCAAATCTCCAAATCAAGCCAGAATCATCTATGTATGTGCAAATACGTATGTATGCAAGTATAGGTGTACAATATGTGTGTACGGAAGTATGAGTGTACAATATGTATGTACGCAAGTATGTCATGCAAGGGGTCATATCCTGATACAACAATTCTACTGTGTAGTGACATGGTAATTATCGATGATGAAGTGTGTGAGCCGGCAAGCAGGTGTACGTGGAACATACGCATCATCGATAATGGTGCTGGTGTTCTGACATCGTGATTTTAATATAAAAATAAACACATTTACACATGCAATGTGATGCGAATAGCAAGAATATGCGGATATCGACTAATAAACACAACAGTGAAGAATCTACATCAATATAAAAACGTTATACAGTTTTGCCATTTGAAATAAGACGAATCGGGGTTTTTAGTAAAATAAGGGCTACGGTATTTTTAAGAAAATGTGCGTCATTTGAAAGTATCCATAGAATCCCTTTGCCTGTCTTTAAAATACTCACGATTCGTTAGTTTTGAAATAGGTATGACTCGGGTCTAGTCTAACATCTACTAAATAAACTACAGATCTAATTAACAAGCTAATCTAAAGGGGTATGAAAACCACCTAAATCTGAGTCGATATATATATATATATATATAATAGTCGGTGATCCCGCCTCAATAGTATCACATACGATACAATATACAATATGACATTCTCGAGTCAAGAGTGCAGATCTATCATCAAAATAAAGCTCGTACATAAATTCGTCGTACGGCATCCCAATTCTGGGTACGGGTCAAATATCACATTCATCTCATCATTTATCTGGTATCCTTATCATCATATCTCATGAACTGGGGTACTGATCTAAGTCTAGTACAAACCGATACCATCTATAAAGATAATATGTGCGTGTATGAAACACGCCTGAAGGCCCACTAAAATCTCATGTCGTATCTCATAATACGAACCACATCATATCACCGATCTCATGGCACCATGCCCAAACTCGTCGACTCATCTCCAAATATCATCCACTAACCTCATCATCCAAGTGTAGGTATACGTGTATATATATACATCGTCCCGTAACTAAGTGTGTGTGTGTGTATATACGTATCCCCATAGACGCACAAGTATAAAAAGTAAGCATGTGTGCGCGTGTGGGTGTAAACCTATTCTAGGGTTCGCGACTAAGAAGCTATACTAGTTCACTTCTAAGAACCCTAATTTAACCATTTAACACCTAATCATATCGTGAATATCCATGTCACGCATAAAACTATCATATATATATAGCATACTAAATATCGAACTGCGGGGGTGCTATACGCTATCCACCCGACTTCCCCCGTAGATATAATCTACTCACTTGCATCTTGCATGTCGGTGTCGATGTCGCCATCATCTTATTCATCGTATGAAATCCACGTGAAGGTACATACATAGATAACACAATCAGAAATGCGTATTAAAATCACATCGGAAAACAAAAACGACACGCTAAGGCCTATAGGTTAGAACCTATGGACCACGCCTTCAAAACAACCAAATAACACTCGATTTCGACGTACAAACGTCAAGTGATGGAATGAGTCACAAATCACAAAAATCCAGAATATAAAATACGTAAAACAAAACCCCGAATCAAAACAACAACTCTTGTAAATGGTCCCAGATTTTACCCTTGGTCAAATCAGACAATTTTGCATATGCCAAGGGTCAAATTTACAGGAGATGGAGCTACAGAACCAACACGAATCCAATCCAACCTACTCTAGCCACAAATTGCAGCCAGAATGATTAAATCGTCGGCCAAAGAATGGAATCAGGGGCTGGGGTCTTGGGGTTAGCTTCCTGGGTGCCTGCACATCTCTTTGTGTTTGCTAAGTAATTTTCAGAGGCTCCGAGTGATAGCAGATTTTATTTTACACTCACAGAATCCACAATTCTTCCGATAACGGGTTTCTAAATCCGTATTTCGGGGTTCTAGTCTCTAGTTTAGGTCTGAATTCTAGCACTAGGGGGTTTATATGGCCTCTACTGAGCTCAATTACACATCACAACTCAAAATTTCCAATAACCCTAACTAGAATTTTCAAGGTTCACCCAAACCACACAATATCGGTTCTAATCTAACATGGATGTAAAAGCAATGGAAATACTAGGCTAAAGGTTAAGAGAGTACCTCATTTGTCAACTCAAGAATTTTCTTGAGTTGCCCCAAGTGTCCAAAATGCAAGCTTTCTTGGTCCATGGTATAGCTAGTGAGCTTGTGTATCTTTTTATTGAAATGGGTATTAGGTTTTGAGGTGTTTTTAATGGAGTTTGAGAGGGTTGAAGAGGGGGAGGGAGTGAGGGAAGCAGCAGCAGCAAGAGAGTGAGGGAGGGGAGAAAATGTGATGAAGATTGTGAGTTGAGTGAATGGCTAAGTCAAAGGTAACCCTCACCTTTCTCTCTCTCACCCATACCTATTATTCTAATCCATATCCTTTTCTTTTCTTTTCTTTTCCTTTTCTTCTCTCCTCAATAGTAAACCCAAAACAAATAACCCTTCACCCAAAAATCATGTAGGAAAAATGTAACAAGTGTGAAAAAAATGTGCACAAAATACGCTTAAAGTCCGATTAGCGATTTGCAATCGCGATTAGCACAAAATTAGTGTCAAATAAATCATAAACTCTCATAATTTGTATGAACCACACAAAATACCCTCTTTTTAGTAATTTCCATAATTTTCCAAATTTTTCCCAATTTATCGGTATTTAATTATACCGCCTTATTAAAATATTCAATATAATATTATTTAATTTTAAAAATTCCCAAAAATAATATTTTATTTTTTTGAAATTTTACAATCTTTCCCCTTAAAGAAATTCGGTCCCCGAATTTGAATTTAAACCCCTCATACTAAAATATTTTAGTAAAAAGTCCAAGTCGTCGGGGCTCCGAAATCATCAATATATAAAACGCATCATAGCACAATGCATGCGCATGAACAATGAGCAGATAACTCAAAATCAAAACTCCGTCAAGCATCCCGCAATCATCGGAGTCATGGTGAAGACACAAATGTCAAATCCAAAACAAAACCAATATGATATACATCAAAACTATACATGTAGACATCAACTCTATACATGTAAATATCTGAAAGAATTGTATGCCAAACCTCTTTAAGTCGCTGTGCGATTCGCATAGCACTGCACAGTGGCGGACGTCTCTAGTAAGAAAATAACTCTATATATATACTTATCCTTTGTTTAATATGTACGTCCCGCCGTTTTGAAAAAAATTTAGAAGGGTTTTCCTGTTTTAAATGTGTCGTGTCAAATCAGACACGTAGGTAAGTACTGATACTATAGGTCCCTTTTTGAAAATCCCTTCGATAACTATGAATGCATGCATAATATATCAAGGTACTGTCCTCCGACTAGTCCTGCTCAGTATGAAAACAAATAGCAAATATCATAAAAACGTACTGCTCCCTAAGAAATCAATCCCGAAAAGTGCATATGAATGCTATGTGCGTCTGGTACGCATGGAAATCAAAATCCATATATATGCCATACATGTGCACAGAAACAATATCTAAGTGCAACGGGTGTGCACAAAACCCCTGTCAGAGGCAACATGTGTGCCTGACAGCAAAATCAGGTGCATCTGTTGTGCACGAAGAATCCCAATTTAGTGCATCTGGTGTGCACTAAAATCGCATCTCAAAACATGCGCTCAACACGTGCGAAAATCCAATTCATGCGCATCCATCATGCACGAATAAATTCTAAATCATGTGCATCCAACCTGCACGAAATCATGAAATCCAATATCAAGCGTCGAACATGCGCAAGAATCCAAATCAAATGTACAGAGTGCACAAAATCAACATCAACATCATAATCGAAATCGATGGTATAAAATAAACCTTAATCCAAATCAGGTATACCGTGGTATATAATCTCACCACCATGTGCATCAGCGTGCACAAATCAAATCAAAATACTAAAAGTGCATGAAAAATATGCCGAAAGCATAAGTCAAATCACATGCGTAACATAGGTATGAAATCAAAATCAACATATCGAATGACACCAAACCGAAGTCAGGTGCAACCGTGGTGCACAAAAACAAATATCATGAAACTCAGTCATTAAGACTCAATCATGCGAATAGATCGCCCAAAATACAGAAATCCAAGGTGACGGATACGTGATAATCGAATCACCAAATCATAAATACCGTCGTCGATATCACCTCCTTCAAAGTCGAGAAGGTGTTGGTGGATCTAATGCTAGCAGAGCAAGATATCTACTTGCCTCCTGTTCATGGTTTGACGCCTGGTGCTTTTAGGCTATTGTCTCTCACTGTGCATTGCTAGATATATAGCTTCTCGGCTCAACGACCCAATATGGAATGACGACGGAAACTGTCCTGCTCTGGCGCATCCTCTACAGATCTCTGGCCAACTATCTCGTCAACGATGCCGAACTCTGGCCTGCTGGGTGTGCGCAATATGACCGCTTCTGGGTCCAAGTCTTCTCGTATAATATTCCAGAAAGGTCATGTCGAGGTCTCTCTCAAATCTCGTTTCTGCCGAATTGCCTAGAAGTTACCACCCTTTACTATATATGTTTCTTGTTCCGGAACGGCTGCATTCTCATCGCGACTCCTTCTAGAAGATATATTAATATACAACACTTCTGCATGCGTATCGTATCTCTGATGTCAGCGGAGTGGAACGTGATCTCATCAAGATCTCGTACGAACCTCTTACTCCACTTTTCTCTGTTGTCGACTGCTTCGTACTCGTCTCATCGTGGCTGCATGGACTATGCTCCAACAGTAATACTCATATCTGGAGTCTCCCAAGCAATGCATCCCATCACATGATATCCGAAAGATGTCGAACCTTTCGATTGATTCTTCAAGGTTCCATAATTCCCCCAAGAGTTAAACATCTTTGGTACAGTTTAATAGTACTCCAGTACATGCTACAGCACCAGTGGACCAACCGTAAAGGGGCAAACCCAAGCCTCACAAATGGCACCGCAAAACTGCCGCAAACCCTAAGGTTCGAAGGCGTTGCATGGTCATTACGTCGATTTAGGGTTTCATTCTTCTAGAGGGTCCATAGCATTACTTGCATTTGTCTCTGAATATTTTAAACTTGGAAAATGGGCTCCTGACATTCGATCGTCTCCATCGACTCCCAACGTACCTGTGTGAAGTCGTCTCTAGCTAGAATCAATCTATCTGATGACCTCGCATCGGGGTAAGCGAACGAACCACATGTCCTAGTCGTTCATCCTCGGCGACTAGCGACCTTCTATCATATCTCTAAGTACATCTCGTACTGCAGTAGCTCCAACATCTGGGCGATATCTCGTCATTTATAGCAACAACTGGCTCATTCGTCTGCACGCTGAACAGTGCCTCAATCATCATGAATAAGCGATACATCAATGGTCATCACATTCTGGCTGGTCTCTATCAGTGGCTCAATCCTTTGGTGCTGATCTGCACGTCCGAGAAATATCGTAAAAGCAATCCGTCAAACGCTCATGGCGCGAAAATACAATAAAACGACGCCTCTATGCAATCGTATATCTCTGGAATCAGGCCCTGGTCAGTCCTTGTTCATGACGAGCTCGTGCTTGAAAGGTTCCTAGGCACCCTATGGAGGTCTCACAAGGCATCGAACATGCCAATATAAAAATTTACGGGTGCCGAGAGACCCGACTACGGATCGTTTGCTAGAAAACTAGGCGAAAAAGCTAACTAGTTAACACTTAACTAAGGGATACGGATATACAACCTTTGTAGATCCGTTTGTCCACCTCCATAGCTCCATGAAGAAGTCATCTCCGCTGTACAAATCCGAAATCCGGGCTCTTGCGTCGGCTTCATCGGAGAAGAAGCGGGCTAGGTCATCGACGACGTGCCGAAGATGATCTACATCGAGGCATCGCTAAATCAAGCTCCGACTTCACCAAGTCCAAAAACTTGTGAAGAGAACACACTCTACTACTTGGCAAGAGGTAGAGGATGAAGAAATAGGAAGTGGGTAGACTTTAGATTTGGATTTCACACTCTTTTTCATCACTTGCCGTTAATGGAGGCAAGCTTTCTTCACTTGAAGAAATGAAGAAGAAGAAGGTAAAATATTATGATAAGTTATTAGAAAATACAAAATAAAAGAATACTTATCATAATCTTTAACCATGGTAATGTGTAGAGAATCAATCATGGTTAAAGGAATGGTTAGGGTCAAGCTAGAGACAAAATGGTCACTTAGTCAAAGTGTTCATGAAGCTTCATGAAAACAACAAAGAAAGCCACCATTTAATCTTTATGCAAATCATTTTCCAAAAAGAATAAATAGATAAATAAATGAATAAGGAAATAGTAAACCCTAACCATTTCATTAACCAAGGTTTAATTCTTTACACTTAACCAAAAGGCATGTATCATCAAAAATGATACAAGCAAGTGCACAAAAATCATATCGCATATGCAATGCGCACATCCGAGTGAGAAAATCCATTTAAAGTGAACCGATACTAGTTAATGCAAAGTAATATATCAAATATATAATTATGCATTAAATAATTAAATCAACACTTGATTCAATGATCCGGTCATGTCGCACACAACCGACTAGTATACAATGTATCGGCTTATCGAATCAATCCTTGATTCGATAACTAGGTTATATCGCATACAACCATTCGACACATTCATCGCGAGAATGGAATACGGTATCACATATACGTATTATTCTCGGTCCCGTACATATCTCATATGCGCTCCTATTTCGTTTCGCTTGAGCCAGGAAACCTCTGTGTAGGACTCTAAAGACTCGTCAATACGCCGGCAGCAGGTGATGATCATATCAAGCACCCACAAGCCGCAAGCGGTCTGCTAAACGTAACGGCCACCCGGGTATTGAGCGATCTGAAGATCGACGAGCAAGCCCGCTCACACTCCAGTGAATCCGACCAGTAACACTACCGTACAGTCCGGTCTGATCGTCTGATATGTCGCATATCTCGCCTAGGGGTGGTAAACGTCAGACCCCAATAGCTCGATAAGTCGTGTCGATATGAGGTCTATAACAATTCGAGAAACTACTGGTAACACTTACCAGTAAATCTCAGCAACCCTGGCCAGGGATTTCCTGTTATAGCCAATCGAACACAGCGCAACATCAACTCCCTATACCGGGAGAGACGAATCCCCTCCTATCGCTCATTGCCTCCATGTGACTCGGGACTGTACCCAAAAACCACCGTTTTGCACGCCCTCTTGGACGTGGTAAGATGGAAATCAAAGCACAGTGGGAACCACACAAGACTCTATGACGATCTCGGGTCAACAGACTACTCTGTACCAGTGTCACCAGAGAACTGCCATCTGACGTGAGGTATAATACCATCTGGGAGTTCTCGGCGAGTCCGTCCAGTGTACCCAGTCTCTACTGAGCACCCGTATATCATCTCTGATGTCAAACACCAATGGATATGGGATCATTCATCGCCCATCTGTATGGGTCGAGAAGGTACACGCTAGTCTACTCTGGTATATCGATGCCCCGTCTCGATACACCCACGACTAGGGACTTTGAAGGTTGTACTTATGGACTACCATGTCCCCACTAGTATGATCCGCATCATAGTCCAGGTAGTCAAGTACAGATCCTAAAGGCTTTACCAACATGTAACAGAGAGACAATTAGTATACACGTTAAGGTAAAGTGCAACCAGATAGCATACTATCATGTCGAGCAAGAAAGTCCTCCCTATATATGTCCTAGCATCCACTACAATATACATCCAATGTACAGTAATGGCCTCTAGGGCATACATATAACTAACAATCTCCCGCTTGCACTAGGGCCATCTGTAGCAGTGGTTGCAGTATCTCATACTCAACCATCCCATAAAAGTCTCTCTCTGGGAACATGCCTTTGTGAGTGGATCCGGTGTGTTGTCCTCTGAGTCTACTCTCCTAACCTCGATCTCCCTGGAGATCTACCATCTCCATGATCAAGTGATACTGCCTTAGAATATGTCTGGATCACTGATGGGACCGGCGTTCCTTGGCATAAGCCACAACTCCATTGTCACACAATGGGAGGAACATAGTTCATCTCATGAACCAATATACACCCAAACAGCCTCTTTGGTAGCATCTTAAGTAGCGATGTATCCAGCCTTTATCGTCTAGTATGTCACGGTATCTAGCTTGGAACTCTTCCAACATACCGTCCCTCCACTGAGGGTAAAGACAATGCCTGTGACTGACATTCAGTCGTCTTTATCACCCTGGAACCCTTCCAGTGATTCTCCCCAGGATCAGTTGATACCGTCTCACTACAACTAGTGAGAGTCCTAACATCCAATTAGATCTATCTCATAGGTCCAAAACCCAGGATTTAGGAGGTATCACTTTGATCCTATATGGAGAATCATTGTGATAAGCGGAGATTGATCGAGCGTAGCATAAGAAACTCCTTTCTTATCAAGAGTATGTCATCCACGTACTCTACGAGGATCACCACCATACTCCCTACTACCTTTTTGTTTATACAAGGTTCATCTACCATTTTGATGATGTCAAACTCTTTGACTACTTCATCAAAACAGATGTTCCAACTCCACGATGCCTGCTTTATTACATAAAACATCTTGTTCACGTTTCCGCTGCTCCCACTGTTTACGAAGCCCTCTGGCTGTGTACTTACAGACGTTCTCTTCTAAATCAATATTTAGAAAAGCAGTCATGGCACCCAACCGCCAGATATCGTAGTCATGGTATGTAGCCATGGCAAGTAGGATCTGGATGGACTTAAGCATAGCTACTTTGAAAAGGTTTCATCATCATCCATACCTGGTCAATGATGTAGACCTTTAACAAGTCTAGCTTTGAAAGTCTCAACTCTTCCATGTACACCAAGTAATCTTCTCAAGATATACTTGCTCCTGATGGGAATTTAACCCTTCAGATATAGCAACCAAAGTCCATACTTTGTTGGTGTATAAGGATTCCATCTCAGATCACTAAGCATCCAGCCATTCTTATAGAGTCTTACTCCTGATGGCCAGCTCGAAACTAGTTGGGTCATCATCTCATGATGCAATCCTCGCTCCCACTGTCATAGAGAAACCGAAGTATCTCTCAGGTGGGTGAGGAACCCTACTAGATCGGCGGAGAGGCTGAGGTTCGTTGGAATCTACTGAATCCTTTGGTTCTATCAAATCATCAGCTGCAGTCTGTATAGCTGGAACATTTCCAGTTCTACATAACTGACTTTGCCTCGAGCTTGTCCGGATTTTGCTTTTCAGACATAGGCCGGACAACCCCAAATCTTAACTAGCTTAAGACATGGGCTCTTCCCTTTCCATATCTCGTATGGAGTGGCAGGCAGTGATCTGACTTGATTCGAACCCTATTCAATAGGTATGCAACTTCTCAAGTGCATAACACCCAAAAGGAAACAGGTAACTCAGTAGTACTCATCATAGAGCACACCTTATCATATAGGGTGTGATTGCTTCGCCCTGATATACCATCGTGCTATGGTGTATACAGAGGAGTAATGCTGAGAGAGAATCTCATTCTCCTTTAGAAAAGTCCAGGAATTCCATGCTCAAGTATTCTCCTCCTTGATCACATCAAAGGACATAATACTTATACCCGTATATTGGTTCTCTACTTCTAACTTATATTCTGTGAATATCTCAAAAGGTTCGGACTTGTGTTTCAACAGGAACATAGGTCTGAAACTCGAAAGAGATCATCAGAGAATGTAATGAAGTACAAAGAACCGATCTTGGCATGTGTAGACAGGGGAGCTTACATACATCAACATGTATCATATCCCAAGAGTTTACTAACTCTTTCTCTGTTTCCAATAAACAGAGCTATGGTCATATTATCTTTGTGACATGACTGGCAAGTTTCACAAGATGTAAATTCAAACTGATTTAAATATACATCTAAATGTAACTTCAGCTAGTCGGGTCGCATTGATATGACCTAGTCTACAATACCTCAAGAAGGAATCGTTCAATTCTGAACTCTTCCTCTTGTGTGTGTTCGGTATACTAAAGAACTGTAGTTTGATTTAGAACATCAATGCTTTTAGATAACGTGCCTGAACCGATCAACTTTTGATATAGGAAATGTTCAAAACATTGTCCAACAATACAAAATTTTATCGTTTCTTTACTAATAAAGAGACAGATATGATTTTGCATAACAGGTTCGGTATCTAATAACATTCGTTCAGAATCAATGTATTTGTAATACAGGGTGACAGTGACCAACAGACTTGGCTGCAACACTTGCCCCGTTTTCTGTCTCATGAAACTTATCACCCGTTCTCAGTTCTCTACCTTTCTGTAGCCCTATGTAACAGATTACATATCTGGGATCCTGATCTGGTATCACATACCCAGGACGTAGAGGATACAGAGAAACAGTTCTACATAATGAACACACCCGAAGATGATGCATCAGCATGCACTCTCTTCGTTTGGGCGGCACGGGAATTCTGGTAATCCCCAATTTCCTGCTCTGTCTTATAACAATTATAAGTTGGAGCGGGACCAACGTTCCCCAGCTCAGTATAATAAGCGGGTTCGGTCAAATATCCGTATTATTATCTTGATTAAGGCGTGATATGGTCGCTACCTGGAGAGAGAGAGAAGAAAACACTCAGCGTGCGCTCTGTCAAGAATAGATTGGTTTTTATTTTATCTAATCAGGATGGCTCCCACTGCTTTTTATCAAATCTTCCTTCAAACCCTAAAAGGAAAGACTAGCCGGGATTAATTACACACTACAAGTTCGCCAATCTTTCAGCCAGGCCAGTGTCGGTACTTTGAGGGAGGTCCCCCGTGCTTTCGCACGAACCTAATTAATGTAAACCTCGTTTTCCCAGAGGCGTAACCTCGTTGACACCTTTCTAGACACCTACTTGATCGGCTAATTGTAATGTATAAAACTCTCCCAGGAGTAATTCTTACTCGCAGCGGGTATCAGGATCCAACTATCTCATAGAAGGTATGCAATCTCATTGCAAATTTCAACACTTGAAATTCCCGATAATGTTTTGCCCCGAACGATCTATGACCTTGACAAGGTCAACAAACCATAGACCGCAAGTCAAGTTCAACCCGTCATTTCTTGATTGAATCAAACCCACCCGCACGACCCTTGACAAGGTCAACAAGGCCGCACGACTACCCTAACCCAATCTGCATCATATGCATAAGCAGATAAATACTGGTTAGCTACCGCACACTGCGCCTTGACAAGGTCAACAAAAGCAGCACGAATACTAAACAGGATTTATCTGAAATGACGGAGGGCTACGACAGGTTTTTCTGAAAACCTATTGCGTAATGAACTTGATATCGTTGTAGGATCGAATGATTTTAAAAATGGAGTGCTTTTGAGGCTTTTCTAGTTTTGCTAAAGGAGTCACTCCCGGTGAAGGGATCGTCGGTCCTTTCCTCGTCGAATGAGGTGCGGGATATATCATATATATCACTGTGCAAAGCAGAAACTATAGAAGCTATCAAAAGACAAACCGAGTGTGTAGCATCAGCCAGTTATTGCTAAAGGAGTCACTCCCGGTGAAGGGATCTCGGTCCTTTCCTTATCGACTAAGGTGCAGGATATATCATATATACCGCTGTGCAAAGCAAGAACTGTAGCTACCTGTTTTAATTTTGAAATTCGATTCTACAACATCTTAGGTTTCTTTTATTTCATTAATCATATTAATGAAGTCCCATCATTTATGTACCTAAACATCACAGATAAATACGACGTACACTTATGCCATCCGCATTCGCCTCGATGTCCCCTCGTGCACCGTTAGGTTAGGTGACTAACGGCAGAGCGGGGCAGGGCTAGCGCGGGTGTAAAACATAAGTAACGCCTATATAATATATCATATATACTATATACCGTATCTATCACAGAACATCACATGATCACATCACAGATATCGCAGCAGAAGAATCATATGAAATATTGGATATACTAGGACGTCCGTGTTTTAAATACGAGCCAGTATAAAACACGGATTCCACGGTCGTGATGAATAGCCAAACCCACACCCCTAGACCCCTACGAGAGCGGCAAGCAACCCTACCAATTCTAGAGTTAGAAGACCCGGACTCGACTCCTCGAGTTGGTCTCCCACTGGACTCCAGAACCAGGTTACTTGTGCCCTCCTCCTTGGGTCTATCCTAGTGCAGAAAAGTAAATAATATACAAAAGGTGACATCTTCCGCAACCTGGAAGCGCCCCAATAAAAGAATATTACATACAAGTTTTTACATGAATGAAAATGAAAAAAACACTCATCTCACATAAAAACCCTCGGCTATTCAAACACGACGATCCAATATAACATATCCAGCAACACATAACATCACATGTCATCAACGTAAGTAAATATGCGCACCCCAATTGTCGTTGACATATAGCAACGAAACCGGCGATATCACATATTACACTTACGGTCACAGAAAAGAAAGTGTAAAACTACAACAGTTGGAATCCGCAATCTCTTCAGACATCGCATGCCTGACCAAATGAATTCTTTAGACATCGCATGCCTAACAATTATAAATCCCGCATTTTAGTCTCAAAATCGAAAACACTTTTCAATATCAAGTCGGGCAATTCAACAAGATTCCCGACATCCTGATCGAATGCTCGTCGCAAACTTCAGTAGACGGCCGCACCCCCGATACCGTCGACGAAGTGCACCAAGGCGGAACACCGCCACCGCGAGCACCCGAACGGATGCTTTCGGCGACGGGGTTCTCCTACAGTCACTTGGTCGGGGCTATGGAGCGAGGCTGTCTATTAAGTTTACCCGGCGAGTATCCGCGTACGCTACGTGATTGCGACGGACTTTTGATCACATCAAAATTCCGTGGCAACCGATCAAGTGAGACTAAACTGCTATGTTTATAACATTCATTCAGTTATCTTATAACTTCTTGTGAATTCCAATTATTGTATCCCATTCCAGATAAATAGAAAATGTTAAACTTTCCGATTGAACATTTGAACACCCAAGTTTTCCCGATACAGATCAACACATGAAACAAGTCTAACAACATTCAGTTCGTGCCTCAGTACCAACGGTCCAGCCGTAGAAGGGTCAAGCCAACGCCTCACATGTGGCACGCCGTACTGCCCCAAACCCGAAGGTTCAAAGGGCAGTTCAAGACGGTCACATAATCGAGTTAAGGTTTGTTGTCTTCTAGAGAGACCATCGCGTTACTTGCACTACTTAGAACGTCTTTAAACTACGGAAAAATCCAACACTTGGAAATTTCCCGACAGGGGAAAAATTGGGTATTTATATCCGGTCGAACTTTTTAACATATTCTAAAACTTATCCGGAAAGCCACACAGACAAAATTTGATACCCCGATCGAAACACCGAATCCCCAAAACAACTCCAGAAAATTCAACTCTTGAATAAATTTTAAAAATACCCAGAAAATCCAGCATAATTTAATAAGAGTTACTGTGCAAACATACGAGGATGACGTCATCAAGGTGCGGCGGAACCGCCGCATAATGCAGGATTATGCCGCGCTTCCGCCGCGGGATTTACTGTTCATGGGAAAAAAATTGCACCGTAATTCTTATAATTCCCTGCTGAATTTTTTACGCATTTTTAATTTGGAAAAATCCCAGAATTTGGAAAAAGTCCAGAGAGCTATTTTGGGTTCGGATTTGTGTTTCGATCGGACTTCAAAGTCCGTCTAGACTTCGCCTAAGGCTCTAGCTAGGCTCTGATACCAGTGAAAGGTTCCTAGGCACCCTATGGAGGTCTCACAAGGCATCAAACATGCCAATATAAAAATTTACGGGTGCCGAGAGACCCGACTACGGATCGTTTGCTAGAAAACTAGGCGAAAAAGCTAACTAGTTAACACTTAACTAAGGGATACGGATATACAACCTTTGTAGATCCGTTTGTCCACCTCCATAGATCCATGAAGAAGTCATCTCCGCTGTACAAATCCGAAATCCAGGCTCTTGCGTCGGCTTCATCGGAGAAGAAGCGGGCTAGGTCATCGACGACGTGCCGAAGATGATCTACATCGAGGCATCGCTAAATCAAGCTCCGACTTCACCAAGTCCAAAAACTTGTGAAGAGAACACACTCTACTACTTGGCAAGAGGTAGAGGATGAAGAAATAGGAAGTGGGTAGACTTTAGATTTGGATTTCACACTCTTTTTCATCACTTTACATTGATGGAGGCAAGCTTTCTTCACTTGAAGAAATGAAGAAGAAGAAGGTAAAATATTATGATAAGTTATTAGAAAATACAAAATAAAAGAATACTTATCATAATCTTTAACCATGGTAATGTGTAGAGAATCAATCATGGTTAAAGGAATGGTTAGGGTCAAGCTAGAGACAAAATGGTCACTTAGTCAAAGTGTTCATGAAGCTTCATGAAAACAACAAAGAAAGCCACCATTTAATCTTTATGCAAATCATTTTCCAAAAAGAATAAATAGATAAATAAATGAATAAGGAAATAGTAAACCCTAACCATTTCATTAACCAAGGTTTAATTCTTTACACTTAACCAAAAGGCATGTATCATCAAACATGATACAAGCAAGTGCACAAAAATCATATCGCATATGCAATGCGCACATCCGAGTGAGAAAATCCATTTAAAGTGAACCGATACTAGTTAATGCAAAGTAATATATCAAATATATAATTATGCATTAAATAATTAAATCAACACTTGATTCAATGATCCGGTCATGTCGCACACAACCGACTAGTATACAATGTATCGGCTTATCGAATCAATCCTTGATTCGATAATTAGGTTATATCGCATACAACCATTCGACACATTCATCGCGAGAATGGAATACGGTATCACATATACGTATTATTCTCGGTCCCGCACATATCTCATATGCGCTCCTATTCGTTTCGCTTGAGCCAGGAAACCTCTGTGTAGGACTCTAAAGACTCGTCAATACGCCGGCAGCAGGTGATGATCATATCAAGCACCCACAAGCCGCAAGCGGTCTGCTAAACGTAACGGCCACCCGGGTATTGAGCGATCTGAAGATCGACGAGCAAGCCCGCTCACACTCCAGTGAATCCGACCAGTAACACTACCGTACAGTCCGGTCTGATCGTCTGATATGTCGCATATCTCGCCTAGGGGTGGTAAACGTCAGACCCCAATAGCTCGATAAGTCGTGTCGATATGAGGTCTATAACAATTCGAGAAACTACTGGTAACACTTACCAGTAAATCTCAGCAACCCTGGCCAGGGATTTCCTGTTATAGCCAATCGAACACAGCGCAACATCAACTCCCTATACCGGGAGAGACGAATCCCCTCCTATCGCTCATTGCCTCCATGTGACTCGGGACTGTACCCAAAAACCACCGTTTTGCACGCCCTCTTGGACGTGGTAAGATGGAAATCAAAGCACAGTGGGAACCACACAAGACTCTATGACGATCTCGGGTCAACAGACTACTCTGTACCAGTGTCACCAGAGAACTGCCATCTGACGTGAGGTATAATACCATCTGGGAGTTCTCGGCGAGTCCGTCCAGTGTACCCAGTCTCTACTGAGCACCCGTATATCATCTCTGATGTCAAACACCAATGGATATGGGATCATCCATCGCCCATCTGTATGGGTCGAGAAGGTACACGCTAGTCTACTCTGGTATATCGATGCCCCGTCTCGATACACCCACGACTAGGGACTTTGAAGGATGTACTTATGGACTACCATGTCCCCACTAGTATGATCCGCATCATAGTCCAGGTAGTCAAGTACAGATCCTAAGGGCTTTACCAACATGTAACAGAGAGACAATTAGTATACACGTTAAGGTAAAGTGCAACCAGATAGCATACTATATTGTCGAGCAAGAAAGTCCTCCCTATATATGTCCCAGCATCCACTACAATATACATCCAATGTACAGTAATGGCCTCTAGGGCATACATATAACTAACAGTGCTGACCGGAACTCTAGCCGTAGCTCTCTCTCTGCCTATGTGTGGCAGCAAAATCATAACCAATATCGATGAGGATAGATCATAGGAATGAATATAATACTGTATAAGGAAATGTACATCCTAAGGCTCCTTAAGCGGAGTAGCGTATCGTGAGTATGCCGCGGAACATACACACGGTACGTCACTCTACTGAAGTCACCTACTCCAACAAACAAGGTCAACCTACGCGACAAAAGTTCGGGTCTAATACCCCCTCGACTAAGTCTAAGTTCCGAATTATACAAACGCTCTAGGCTCCGGATAGTCAAACTTAGGCTCGAACCAAGTTTAACCTAGCGCTCTGATACCAACTTTGTCACGTCCCGAAATAGCACGTGACTGGCCCTTGAATCATATGAAGTCTATAGGTCCTCATCTAATTCAAGTAAGCCAAAAGCCCAGAAATCTAAATCCATTTTAAATAATAAATGAAGAAAAACTAGTTTTAAAGAAGTGAAGAAAACATATTTTAAAAACAAGCTTTTTAAATAAGTAAGCCAAATATGCATTTTTAAAACCTCAAGTTTTTTCTAAAAATTTCGGTAGAGTTTCCGTTGTAAATACTGTCCCCGATCGGGGTACAACATAAATAATATATATACATCAGTGGAAAAAGGCATCCCCAAGAGGGAGCTAGCTCTTCGTCAATTGACGGTCACAACCACGCAAGCAATATAATATACAACGCCGAAGGGCGAGGATCAAAACTCAAAAGGAAACTCAAAATCAATAAGAAAACCATAATACTACAACACGCGACTCTAAGGTCGAAATAATACACAACTGGTTTTCTAAGTCTGAATAAATATACATGTTTGGTTGATGGAATTACTAGATACAACTGATTAAAATAAATACAAGAGTGGTCACGATGCGAGTGAACCCACCTACCAAGGCAATCCCCCAGAAAGGAAGCAGTGTGCCAGAAAGCCGCAATGAAACCTGTACGGCAAACCTGCAAGAAACTGTGGCACAGCGGGGGTGAGTTGCCAACTCGTGAGTAGAAAACATCACAGAGCAGAAATCGTATGTATGACTCAATCCTAGGTCAATACGATCAGTAATAATATATCATATGATAAAGTCTGAAGCATAATAAGGTGGCAAGGGTAAACATCTATACATCAGTGTAATACTAAGTGCTCGTGTCAGTGCCTCAGGTAGCAACATATCATAAATATGCAGTATGATCAATGTAATCAGTGTTAACTATATCATGAAGTCTAAGAGTATGTGGATATCATCCAACTATGTAATCAATGACTGTATGTATGTGGATCCCGTCCACGTGTCAACCAATAACATAACAACATCATGCATGTAAAAGTCATAAAGCATATGCATGGAAGTATGAGGATATAAATCAATATGTGTCCCTCGCGACATATCAAAATCATGGAACCTGAGTGTCTAGCATCGACACTCGAAAACATCATGAAACCTGTGCGCAGCATCGGTACGTAAATCCTCATATATATAGGGCTCCGTCAGTCCGGATCGGCCTACGGGCTCCGTCAGTCCGGATCGGCTTACGGGCTCCGTCAGTCCGGATCGGCCCGTATTATCTGTCGACTCCGGTCGGAATCCTTCGGATATCCGCAGAGCCCAAATACTTTCACCGGTAGGTAGTAGTCCCTCTGGCAGGCTCATCGTCATCCACACGAAAACTCTCTCTCGCCCCGGGGTACTATACCGGGTCTACCATGTACCCGCAATCGGCTTCATCCGCCTCCTCGAATCGGGTTTCCTATATCGCTCTCAGAACCGAGAAAACACATGGTGGACGCACTGAAATATCATATCAAGAGAAACGGGGCTTTTAAAACAGTACATGCTTTCTTCTGAAATCACCACGGTTAATCCAGAAATCTCATGAAAACAGCATATCTCAATGCGTAAAATCATAAAGCATGATGTATGCGACATATAAGAGAAATGTAAGTATATCCGTATATAATGCAACATAAAATAGTAATATGCACACATCGAGCGAAACCGCATGCACTTTTAAATGAATCCAGTTTTAAATTATATCTTGCGGTTCCCAAATCTCCAAATCAAGCCAGAATCATCTATGTATGTGCAAATACGTATGTATGCAAGTATGGGTGTACAATATGTGTGTACGCAAGTATGAGTGTACAATATGTATGTACGTATGTATGTCGTGCAAGGGGTCATATCCTGATGCAACAATTCTACTGTGTAGTGACATGGCAATTATAGATGATGAAGTGTGTGAGCCGGCAAGCAGGTGTACGTGGAACATACGCATCATCGATAACGGTGCTGGTGTCCTGACAGCATGGTTTTAATATAACAATGAACACATTTACACATGCAATGCGATGCGAATAGCAAGAATATGCGGAAATCGACAAATAAACACAACAGTGAAGAATCTACATCAATATAAAAACGTCATACAGTTTTTCCATTTGAAATAAGACGAATCGGGGTTTTTAGTAAAATAAGGGCTACGGTGTTTTTAAGAAAAGGTGCATCTTTTGAAAATATCCGTAGAATCCATTTGCCTGTCTTTAAATTACTCACGATTCATTAGTTTTGAAATAGGTATGCTCGGGTCTAGTCTAACATATACTAAGTAAACTACATATCTAACTAACAAGCTAATCGAAAGGGGTATGAAAACCACCTAAATATGAGTCGATATACATACATACATACATATATATATATATATATATAATAATTGGTGATCCCGCCTCAATGTATCGCATACGATACAATATACAATATGACATCCTCAAGTCAAGAGTGCGGATCTATCATCAAAATAAAGCTCGTACGTAAATCCGTCATACGGCATCCCAATTCTAGGTACGAGTCAAATATCACATTCATCTCATCATTTATCTGGTATCCTTTTCATCATATCTCATGAACTGGGGTAATGATCAAAGTCTAGTACAAACCGATACCATATATAAAGATACATGTGCGTGTATGAAAACACGCTTAAAGGCCCTGCTAAAATCTCATGTCGTATCTCATAATATGAACCACATCATATTACCGATCTCATAGCACCATGCCCAAACTCGTCGACTCATCTCCAAATATCATCCACTATCCTCATCATCCAAGTGTAGGTATACGTGTATATATATACATCGTCCCGTAACTAAGTGTGTGTGTGTATATATATATGTATCCCCATATACGCACAAGTATAAAAAGTAAGCATGTGTGTGCGTGTGGGTGTAAACCTATTCTAGGGTTCGTGACTAAGAAGCTATACTAGTTCACTTCTAATAATCCTAATCTAACCATTTAACACCTAATCATATCTTGAATATCCATGTCACACATAAAGCTATCATATATATAGTATATATAGCATACTAAACATCGAACCACGGGGGTCCTATACGCCATCCACCCGACTTCCTGTAGGGTAACTCGGCACTCTCACAAGGGTCTACAAGGCATCAACCATGCCCGATTTAAAATTTTGACGTGCCGAACAACCCTAACCAAGATCTTTAAACTAGAGATTAGGCGAAACAAAACATGTTAAACACTTTAACATCTAAGAGTTTGGGATTACAACCTTTGTAGTCCGGTCCTTCACTTTTAAAGCTCCGTTTTGAAGTCCCTTCGTTGCGATCATCGAGTTTCCGGACTCTAGAAAGGCTCCACGAAGAGAATGATGCAAACTTGCTTCCGATCTTTGATAACTAAGATGATCTACCTTGAAGTTTCTTTAACACAAGCTCTCACTCACTAATGAAGTGAACACCCTAATCTAAATGGCTAGGATAGATTAGGATGATGAAGTAGGATTTATGCTCTCTTTTGTTTTCATAATCTCACACTAATCCATCACAAAACCCAAAACTAGAAAGCTTTGTAAGGAGGAAGAAGAAGAAGATGAATGAATAATCCTTTTGTGATGAATAATGAATTATTATGATAACTACAAATGCAACCATGGTTGACCAAAGAAAAGGCTAACCAATGTAGAGAGTTAACTAGGGTTAAAGGGTGTGGGTTGGGTTAGGAAATATCTCACAAAATATCAACCATAATATCTTTGCAAGAAACAAAGTAAAAGCTTCTAGAAGCTTCTAGAAAAGTTTAACCCAAATCAAACCCTAACCATGATTAATCTCCGCTAACCATGTTTCATTAGTAATCATAACTTGTTACAATATTATATATCACATATATAATATATTTTTGTAACAAAAGAAAATAATACAATTAACATATATCGTATATATATCAATGTATTACCCGAGTGAGAAAATGAATCAATAATTAGCTTATATTAGTTAATGTAATTTAATATATCAAATATATTATTATACATTAAATTATCAAATCAACACTTGATCCGATAATCCGGCTATTTCATAAATAACAGACTAATATAATCTATATCAGTTCATCGAATCAACACTTGATCCGATGACCCGGCTTTATCACATATACCCGGCCGATATCTCATATCGCGAGAATCTAATACGGTATCACATACACGTATTTTTATCGGTCCCGCACATATCATAGATGTGCTCCTACTCTGTTTTTCCAGAGTCAAGAAATCTCTGTGGAGGACTCTAAAGAATCGTCAATACGCCGGCAGTAGGTGATGATCATATCAAACACCCACAAGCTGCAAGCGGTCAGCTAAACGTAACAGCCACCCAGGTATTGAGCGATCAGAAGATCAACAAGCAAGCCTGTACATTCTCCTGTGAATCCAATCAGTAACACTCCCGTACAGTCCGGTCTCTTCGTCTGATATGTCGCATATCTCGCCTAGGGGTTGTAAACGTCAGACCCTAGTAGCTTGATAAGTCGTGTCGATATGAGGTCCATAACAGTTCGAGAAACTACTGATAACACTTACCAGTAAATCTCAGCAATCCTGGCCAGCGATTTCCAGTTATAGACAATCGAACACAGCGCAACATCAACTCCCTATACTGGGAGAGACGAATCTCCTCCTATCGCTCATTGCCTCCATGTGATTCGGGACTGTACCCAAAAGCCACCTTTTTGCACGCCCTCTTGGACGTGGTATGATGGAAATCAAAGCACAATGGGAATCACACAAGACTCTATGACGATCTCGGGTATACAGACTAACCTGTACCAGTGTCACCAGAGAACTGCCATCTGACGTGAGGTTAATACCATCTGGGAGTTCTCGGCGAGTTCGTCCAGTGTACCCAGTCTCCATTAAGCACCCGTATACCTTCTCTGATATCAAACACCAATGGATATGAGATCATCCATCGCCCATCATATGGGTCAAGAAGCGCATACGCTTGACTACTCCGGAGTATCGATGCCCTTTCTCGGTAATCTTACGACTAGGAACATTTGAAGGATGTACTTGGCGACTACACTGTCCTCACTGGTATGTTCCGCATCATAGTCCTGGTAGTCAAGTACACATCCTAAGGGCTTTATCAACATGTAACATAAAGACAATCAGAGTACATGTTAAGATAAAGAGTAACCAGATAGCATACTATCATGCCGAGCAAGAAAGTCCTCCCTATATATGTCCAAGCATCCACTACAATATACATCATATGTACAGTAATGGCCTCTAGGGCATACATATAACTAACAATCTCCCACTTGCACTAGGGTTATCTGTTGTGGTATCGCATACCCAACAATTAGCTGTGGTTGAAATATCTCATACTCAACCATCCCTTAAAAGTCTCTACTGGGAAAAAGGCCTTTGTGAGTGGATCCGTGCTGTTGTCCTCTGTGTCTACTCTCCTAACCACGATCTCCCTGGAGATCAACCATCTCCATGATCAGGCGATACTGCCTAAGAATATGTCTGGATCTCTGATGGGACGGGGGTTCCTTGGCAAAAGCTAGAACTCTATTGTCACACAATGGTAGGAACGAAGTTCATCTTATGAACTTATATATATCCAGACTGCCTCTTTGGTAGCATCCTTGGTAACGATGTATCTTGCCTTTAATCGTCTAGTACGTCACGGTATCTAGCTTGGAACTCTTCCAACATACCGTCCCTCCACTGAGGGTAAAGACAATACCTGCGACTGACATTCAGTCGTCCTTATCACCCTCGAACCTTTCCAGTGATTCTCCCCAGGATCGATTGATACCATCTCACTACAACTAGTGAGTATCCTAACATCCAATTTGATCTATCTCATAGATCCATAACCCAGGATTTAGGAGGTATCATCTTGATCATATATGGAGAATCATTGTGATAAGAGGAGATTGACCGAGCGCAGCATAGGAAACTCCTTCCCTATCAAGAGTATGTCATCGCGTACTCTACGAGGATCACCACCATACTCCCTACTACCTTTTTATATATACAAGGTTCATCTACCATTTTGATGAAGTCAAACTCTTTGACTACCACATCAAAACAGACGTTCCAACTCCGCGATGCCTGCTTTATCATATAAAAAATCTTGCACACGTTTCCGCTGCTCCCACTTTCTACGAAGCCCCTCTGGCTGTGTACTTATAGACGCTGTCTTCCAAAATATCATTTAGAAAAGCAGTCATGACACCCAACCACCAGATATCGTAGTCATGGTATGTAGCAGTGGCAAGTAGGATCTGGATGGACTTAAGCATAGCTTTGAAAGTCTCAACTTTTCCATGTACACCAAGTAATCTTCTCAAGATATACTTGCTCCTGATAGGGATTTAACCCTTCAGATAAAGCAACCAAAGTCCATACTTTGTTGGTATATAAGGATTCCATCTCATATCGCTAAGCATCCATCCATTCTTACAGAGTCCCACTCCTGATGGCCAGCTCGAAAATAGTACGGTCATCATCTCATGATGCAATCCTCACTCCCACTGTCATAGAGAAAACCGAAGTATCTCTCAGGTGGGTGAGGAACCCTACTAGATCGGCGGAGAGGCTGAGGTTCGTTGGAAACTATTGAATCCTTTGGTTATACCAAATCATCAGCTGCAGTTTGTATAGCTGGAACTCTTTCCAGTTCTACCTCCTGACCAATAATTTCTTCACAACCCTTTCACAAAGGTGGCATGTTGAGAAACAAAACATCTTTTGTTCCTCGGTTAGGTAGAGGATATTTCCTTGCGAATGCTTGGGATATCCAACAAACTTCTACAGAACTGATTTGCCTTGAGCTTGTCAGGATTATGCTTTTAGACATAGGCTGGACAACCCCAAATCTTAACATACTTAAGATATGGGCTCTTCCCATTCCATATCACATATGAAGTTGTAGGCAACTGATATGATTGGAACCCTATTCAATAGATATGCAGCTTCTCAAGTGCATAACTCCCTAAAGGAAATAGGCTACTCAGTAGTACTCATCATAGAGCACACCATATCATATAGGGTGTAATTGCTCCGTCCCGATACACCGACGTGCTGTGGTGTAATCGGAGGAGTAATGCTGAGAGAGGATCTTATTCTCCTTTAGAATAGTCCAGGAATTCCGTGCTCAAGTATTCTCCTCCTTGATCTCATCAAAGGACATAATACTTATACCCATTTTTGGTTCTATACTTCTAACTAATATTCATTGAATTTCTCAAAAGGTTCAGACTTGTGTTTCAACAGGAACACATGTGCGAATCTTGAGAGACCATCAGTGAATATAATGAAGTATAAAGAATCGGTCCTGGTATGTATAGACAGGGGACCTCGCAAACATCATCATGTATCAATCCCAAGAGTTCACTAACTCTTTCTCTGTTTCCAATAAACAGAGTTGTTGTCATCTTATCTTTGTGACATGACCGGCAAGTTTCACAAGATGTAAATTCAAACTAATTTAAATATGCATCTAAATGTAACTTCAGCTAGTCGGGCCACATTGATATGACCTAGTCTATAATACCTTAAGAAAGATCCGTTCATTTCTGAACTCTTCCTCTTGTGTGTGTTCTGTATACTAAGAACTGTGGTTTGATTTAGAACGTCTATGCTTTTAGATAACGTGTCTGAACCGATCAACTCTTGATATAGGAAATGTTCAAAACATTATCCAACAATACAAAATTAGATCCTTATTTACTTAATAAAGAGACTGATATGATGTTGTATATCAGGTTCGGTATCTAATAACATTCATTCAGAATCAATGTATTCTTGTAATAAAGGGTGATAACTGCCAACAGACTTGGCTGCAACACTTGCATCATTTCCAACTCTTGAAACTTATCACCCGTTCTTAGTCCTCTACCTCTCTGTAGCCCATGTAACAGATTACATTTGCGGGATCTTGATCCAGTATCACATACCCAGGATGTAAAGGATATAAAGAAACAGTTCTCGATAATGAACACACCCGAAGAAGATGTATCAGCATGCACTTTCTTCGTTTGGGTGGCATGGGAATTCTGGTAATCCCCTATTTCCTGCTCTGTCTTATAACAATTATAAGTTGGAGCGGGACCAACATTCCTTAGCGCAGTATAACAAGCGTGTTCGGTCAATACATCCGTATTATTATCTTGATTAAGGCATGACATGGTCGCTATCTAGAGAGAGATAGAAGAAAACACTCAGCGTGCGCTTTTACAAGATTAGATTCGTTATCAATTTATCTAATCAGAATGTCTCCCACTGTTTTAGTCAAATCTTCCTTCAAATCCTAAAAGGAAAGACTAGCCGGGATTAATTACACTCTACAAGTTCGCCAATCTTTCAGCCAGGCCAGTGCCGGTACTTTGAGGGAGGTTCCCCGCGCTTTCGCACGGACCTAATTAAAATAAACCTCGTTTTCCCAGGGGCGTAACCCCGTTAACACCTTTCTAGACACCTACTTGATCGGCTAATTGTAATGTGTAAAACTCTCCCAGGAAAAACTCTTACTCGTAGCGGGTATCGGGATCCAACTATCTCATAGAAGGTATGCAATCTCATTGCAAATTTCAACACTTGAAATTCCCAATAATATTTTACCCCTAGCAGCTATATGACCTTAACATAGTCAACAAATCATAAGTGCTAGTCAAGTTCAACCCGTCATTTCCCGATTGAATTAAACCCACCCGCACGACCCTTAACATAGTCAACAAAGTTGCACGACTACCCTAATCCAATCGCATCATATGCTTATACAGATAAGCACTAATCAGCTACCGCACACTACGCCTTAAGATAGTCAACAAACGTAGCATGAATACTAACTAGTACTTATCTGAAATGACGGAGGGCTACGACAGGATTTTAAGAAAACCTTTTGCGTAATGAACTTGATATCGTTGTAGAATCGAGTGATTTTAAATGGAATGTTTTTGAGGCCTTTTCTAGTTTTGCTAAAGAGGTCACTCCCGGTGAAGGGATCGTCGGCTCTTTCCTCATCGAATAAGGTGTAGGATATTTCACAAATATCACTATGCAAAGAAAAAACTATAGAAACAATCAAAAGACAAACCGAGTTTGTAGCATCTGCTAGTTTCGCTAAAGAGGTCACTCTCGGTGAAGGGATCTCGGCTCTTTCCTTATCGAATAAGGTGCTGGATGTTCTACAAGGAACACCGCTATGCAAAGCAAGAACTAGAGCTACCAGTTTTTAAACAAGTTTCTACAACATCTTTAGGTTTCTTTTAGTTTCATTAATCTCATTAATGAAGTCCCATTTTATTATGCTTCACAAGTATCACATTTGAAACAAAATCTGCAATATAACATATATCTCATATATATAATATAAACATTCGTCTCAGGCAGTAATATGATCTTATCACAGAATATTGCAGCAGAAGAACATATATGAAATATTGGATATTCTAGGAGGTCCGTGTTTTTAATACGAGCATGTATAAAACACGGATTCCACGATCGCGATGAATAGCCAAACCCACATCCCTAGACCCCTACGAGAGCGGCAAGCAACACTGCCAATTCTAGGGTTAGGAGACCCGGTCTCGACTACTCGAGATGGTCTTCCACTGGACCCTAGAACCCGGTTACTTGTGCTCCCCGCATTGGGTCTACCTAATGCGGAAAAGTAAATAATATACAATGGTGACATCATCCTCAGCCCGGAAGTGCCCCAATAAAAGAATATTACATACAATGAATTTTAGATGAATGAAAAAAAACTCTCATCTCACATAAAACCCCCGGCTATTCAAACACGACAATCCAATATAATATATTACAGCAACACATAATACCACATATCATCAACGTAAGCAAGTATGCGTATCCCGATTGTCGTTGATGTATAGCAATGAAACCGGCGATACACCACATACTATGCTTACGGTCGCAGAAAAGAAAGTGTAAAACTACAACAGTTGGAATCCGAAACCTCCTTAGACATCTCATGCCTAACCAAATGAATTCCTTAGACATTGCATGCCAACAATTATAAACCCCGCATTTTAGTCTCTTTCTCGAAAACACTTTTCAATATTTAGTCGGGCAATTCAACAAGATTCCCGACATCCTGATCGAATGCTCGTCGCAAACTTTAGTAGACGGCCGTACCCCCGGATGCCGTCGACAAAGTGCACTAAGGCGGAACACCGCTGCCGTGAGCACCCGAACGGATGCTTTTGGCGATGAGGTTCTCCTACAGTCACTTGGTCGGGGTATGGGGCGTGGCTATCTATTAAGTTTACCCGACGAGTATCCACATACGCTACGTGATTGCGACGGACTTTTGATCGCATCAAAATCCCGTGGCAACCAATCAAATGAGACTAAACTGCTAGATTTATAACATTGAAATTAGTTATCTCATAACTACTTGTGGATTCCAAATATTGTATCACATTCCAGATAAACAGACAATGTTAAACTTTCCGATCGAATAAACAAACACCCAAGATTTCTCTAATAGCTCAACACTTGAGCGGAGTTCAAAAAGTATCCATCACATGCCACAGTACCAATGGTCCAGCCGTAGAAGGGTCAAGCCAACGCCTCACATGTGGCAACGCCGTACTGTCCCAAACCCTAAGGTTTAGAGACGGTTCAGACGGTCACATAACCGCGTTAAGGTTTGTGTTCTTCTAGAGGGTCCACCGCGTTACTTGCATGATTTTCCGGAAGTTTCAAACTCGAGAAAGAATCCAACTTTTGAAAAAATTTCCGACAGAGGAAAAAGTGAGTTATTGATATCCGTTCGAACATTTTAACACGTTCTAAAATTATTCGGAAAAACTTAAACGAAGTTAAATTATCCGATAGAATCAACGAGTCCCCAATGCATCCCAGAAAACTCAACACTTGAGTATAATTAAAAATTCCAAGAAGAATATGGAAATCTGTACGGATATTACAGTGTAAAAGTCAAACCCCAATTCCACTGTTTGGCCGTGGAACCGACGCACAAGGCATGGTCTTGCCGCGGTTCCGTGGCGGTTTAAGTGAATTAATGGCTCGTTTTTCACAGAACTCCATATAATTCCCTGGTGATTTTTTTGAGTATTTTTAAAACGAAAAATGTCAGCTTTTGAAAAAATTTCCAGAAACTAGGGTTTTACGGGTATTCGGAGTTCGATCGGACTTTAAATTTCGCCCGACTTCGCCTAAAGCTCTAGCTTGTCTCTGATACCACTCCAGGGTTACTCGGCACTCTCATAAGGGTCTACAAGGCAATAACCATGCCCGATTTAAAATTTAGACGTGCCGAACAACCCTAACCAAGATCTTTAAACTAGAGATTAGGCGAAACAAAGCATGTTAAACACTTTAACATCTAAGAGTTTGAGATTACAACCATTGTTGTCCGGTCCTTCACTTCTAAAGCTCCGTGTTGAGGTCCCTTCATTGCGATCATCGAGTTTCCGGAGTCTAGAGAGGCTCCACGAAGAGAATGATGCAAACTGTCTTCCGATCTTTGATAACTAAGATGATTTACCTTGAAATTTCTTTAACACAAGCTCTCACTCACTAATGAAGTGAACACCCTAATCTAAATGGCTACGATAGATTAGGATGATGAAGTAGGATTTATGCTCTCTTTTGTTTTCATAATCTCACACTAATCCATCACAAAACCCAAAACTAGAAAGCTTTGTAAGGAGGAAGAAGAAGAAGATGAATGAATAATCCTTTTGTGATGAATAATGAATTGTTATGATAACTACAAATGCAACCATGGTTGACCAAAGAAAAGGATAACCAATGTAGAGAGTTAACTAGGGTTAAAGGGTGTGGGTTGGGTTAGGAAATATCTCACAAAATATGAACCATAATATCTTTGCAAGAAACAAAGCAAAAGCTTCTAGAAGCTTCTAGAAAAGTTTAACCCAAATCAAACCCTAACCATGATTAATCTCCACTAACCATGTTCCATTAGTAATCATAACTTGTTACAATATTATATATCACATATATAATATATTTTTGTAACAAAAGAAAATAATACAATTCACATATATCGCATATATATCAATGTATTACCCGAGTGAGAAAATGAATCATTAAGTGAGCTTATATTAATTAATGTAATTTAATATATTAAATATATTATTATACATTAAATTATCAAATCAACACTTGATCCGATAATCCGTCTATTTCACAAATAAACGACTAATATAATCTATATCAGTTCATCGAATCAACACTTGATCCGATGACCCGGCTATATCACATATACCCGGCCGATATCTCATATCACGAGAATCTAATACGGTATCACATACACGTATTGTTCTCGGTCCCGCACATATTATATATGTGCTCCTACTCTGTTTTTCCTGAGTCAAGAAACCTCTGTGGAGGACTCTAAAGAATCGTCAATACGCCGGCAGTAGGTGATGATCATATCAAACACCCACAAGTTGCAAGCGGTCAGCTAAACATAACAGCCACCCAGGTATTGAGCGATCAGAAGATCAACAAGCAAGCCTGTACATTCTCCTGTGAATCCAATCAGTAACACCCCCGTACAGTCCGGTCTCTTCGTTTGATATGTCATATATCTCGCTTAGGGGTGGTAAACGTCAGACCCAGTAGCTTGATAAGTCGTGTCGATATGTGGTCCATAACAGTTCGAGAAACTACTGATAACACTTACCAGTAAATCTCAGCAACCCTGGCCAGGGATTTCCAGTTATAGCCAATTGAACACAGCGCAACATCAACCCCCTATACCAGGAGCGACGAATCCCCTCCTATCGCTCATTGCCTCCATGTGATTCGGGACTGTACCCAAAAGCCACCTTTTTGCATCCCCTCTTGGACATGGTATGATGGAAATCAAAGCACAGTGGGAATCACACAAGACTCTATGATGATCTCGGGTATACAGACTAACCTGTACCAGTGTCACCAGAGAACTGCCATCTAACATGAGGTATAATACCATCTGGGAGTTCTCGGTGAGTCCGTCCAGTGTACCCAGTCTCCACTGAGCACCCGTATACCTTCTCTGACGTCAAACACCAATGGATATGAGATCATCCATCGCCTATCATATGGGTCAAGAAGCGAATACGCTAGTCTACTCCGGAGTATCGATGCCCTGTCTCGGTACTCCCACGACTAGGAACATTTGAAGGATGTACTTGGCGATTACACTGTCCTCACTAGTATGATCCGCATCATAGTCCTGGTAGTCAATTACTCATCCTAAGGGCTTTATCAACATGTAACATAGACACAATCAGAGTACATGTTAAGATAAAGAGTAACCTGATAGCATACTATCATGTCGAGCAAGAAAGTCCTCCCTATATATGTCCAAGCATCCACTATAATATACATCATATGTACAGTAATGGCCTCTAGGGCATACATATAACTAACACTTCCCCCGTAGATATAATCTACTCACTTGCATCTTGCGTGTTGGTGTCGATGTCGCCATCATCTTCTTCATCGTATGAAATCCACGTGAAGGTACCTGCATAGATAACACAATCGTAAATGCGTATTAAAATCACATCGGAAAACCAAAACGACACGCTAAAGCCTATAGGTTAGAACCTATGGACCACGCCTTCAAAACCACCAAATAACACTCGATTTCGACGTACAAACGTCAAGTGATCGAATGCGTCACAAATCACAAAAATCCAGAATATAAAATATGCAAAACAAAACCCTGAATCAAAACAGCAACTCTTGTAAATGGTCCTATATTTATCCTTGGTCAAATCAGACAATTTTGCATATGCCAAGGGTCAAACTTACAGGAGATGGAGCTACAGAACCAACACGAATCCAATCCAACCTACTCTAGCCGCAAATTGCGGCCAGAATGATTAAATCGGCGGCCAAAGAATGGAATCAGGGGCTTGGGTCTTAGGGATAGCTTCCTGGGTGCCTGCACATCTCTCTGTGTTTCCTAAATAATTTTCAGAGGCTCCGAGTGATAGCAGATTTCATTTTACACTCACAGAATCCATAATTCTTCCGATATTGGGTTTCTAAATCCATATTCCGGGGTTCTAGTCTCTGTTTTATGTCTGAATTCTAGCACTATGGGGTTTGTATGAACTCTACTGAGCTCAATTACACATCACAACTCAAAATTTCCATAAACCCTAACTAGAATTTTCAAGGTTCACCCAAACCGCACAATATCGGTTCTAATCTAACATGGATGTAAAAGCAATGGAAATACTAGGCTAAAGGTTAAGAGATTACCTCATTTGGAAACTCAAGAATTTTCTTAAGTTGGCCCAAGTGTCCAAAATGCAAGCTTTCTTGGTCCATGGTGTAGCTAGTGAGCTTGTGCATCTTTTTATTGAAATGGGTATTGGGTTTTGAGGTGTTTTTAACGGAGTTTGAGAGGGTTGAAGAGGGGGAGGGAGTGAGGGCAGCTGCAGCAGCAGTAAGAGAGTGAGGGAGAGGAGAAAATGTGATGAAGATTGTGAGTTGAGTGAATGGCCAAGTCAAAGGTAATCCTCACCTTTCTCTCTCTCACCCATACCTATTATTCTAATCCACATCCTTTTCTTTTCTTTTCTTTTCCTTTTTCTCTCTCTTCAATAGTAAACCCAAAACAAATAACCATTCACCCAAAAATCATGTAGGAAAAATGTAACAAGTGTGAAAAAAACATGTGCACAAAACACGCATAAAGTCCGATTAGCGATTTTCAATCGCGATTAGCACAAAATTAGTGTCAAATAAATCATAAACTCTCATAATTTTCATGAATCATACAAAGTATCCTCTTTTTAGTAATTTCCATAATTTTCCAAATTTTTCTCAATTTATCGGTATTTTATTATACCGCCTTATTAAAATATTCAATATAATATTATTTAATTATAAAAATTCCCAAAAATAATATTTTAATTTTTTGAAATGTTACAGAAGTAGGGGTTTTGTTTTGCACACTAAGGTTTCAAGCTCTATGGTTCACAACACATGTGAGTGCTAGAGCTTGAAGGTGGAAGTAAGGAAAAATGGAAAGTGCTAGAAAGCATCAACTCATCTCATGAGCTCAAGTCTCATGTGAAGGAAAAAATGAACTAATCTCAAAAAATAATGAACCATGGCTCTCATAATATCCTCACTCATTAAAACATGGAATTTATTTCAATAAATAAATTGAACCACGCTTCAATAGTGCAAGCAAATGAATAAAGAAATATAAAAGCCATGCTTCATTCCATTCCTCATTTTCCACCTCATTTCTATTTTTCACAAAAATAGAAAATGCTACCATGTCATGCTTTATATATATATATATATATTGATAAATATATAATTAGTGAGCTAATAATATTAGTTAACATATAATTATATCAAATATATTATATATCAAATTATAAATCAACACTTGATTTAATAATCCGGTTATATCACATATAACCGACTAATATCATTTATCTGTGTATCACATTATCAAATCAACACTTGATCCGATAATCCTGTTATATCGCATATAACCTAACCGATAACGAATAACCGCCATATTATAATACGGTATCACATACTCGTATTTAATCTGGCCCTCCGCACATATCAACATATGTGCCCTAATTCGTTTCGCTTGAACCAGAAAACTTCTATGTGGGACTCTAAACACTTGTCCATATGCCAGCAGTAGGTGATGATCACATCAGTCACCCACAAGTCGTCAGCGGTACTACCTGGACGTAACGGCTACCCAGGTATTGAGCGATTAGAATATCAACAACCAAGCTTGTCCAAAATCTCATGAAGCCTATAAGTAACACTTACCGTACAGTCCGGTCTCTTCATCTGATATGTCGCATATCGAGTCTAGGGATGGTAACGTCAGACCCCAGTAACTTAATAATTCATGTCGATGAATGGCTCATAACGGTTTGAGAAACTACTGGTAACTCTTACCAGTAAATCTCATCAGCAGCCCTGGCCAGGGACTTCCAGTTATAGCCTGTTGGGTTCCTTAGCACCCTCACTATGTTTTCTAAGGCATCTAGCATGCAATTTTAAAAAATCTAAAGTGCTAGGAAACCCATCACCGAGGATCTAACTAGAGAATTAGGGTAAAGCTAAGCAAGTAAACAACTTTACTCTAAGTGAACAAGGAATACAACCTTTGTAGACCGGTCGATCACTTATAAAGCTCCGTGTAGTAGTCCCTTTGCTCCAAGTGATGGTCTCCCGGACTCTCCTTAGGCTCCACTAGGCGAAAGGAACAAGCTTGCTCAAGGATCTTCGAGACCGAAGATGATCTGCGTCGAAAAATCTCTAACTCAAGCTAGCTCTTCACTAATTGAGAATTAGTGAAGCAAACAACCTATACTAAATGGCTATTTTGGTATAGATTGATGAAGTAGGAATTTTGCTCACTTTATAATTATTTTTCTCCCTCTCTTTCATCACCTCGAGAAATCCTAGTAAGCTTAGTTGAGATGAAGAAAAAGTGGTGGTGAATGAATCAAGAATAGAATGGCAACCATGGGTGAGGAAATATCATATATAACTCATGTAGAGACTTAACCAAGCCTGAAGATAATGGTTAGGTTAATTAATAACTAGAGTAAAACAAAATTAATGGACTAAGTCAATGGTTCTACATGCTTCCATAAGCATCTCAAGCCATGACTAATTTCCACCTAATTTTGATTTTCCATTAATAATTAAACCCCCACATTATCTTAAGTATGGTATGAGTCTCATACGCCCAAGTCCAATGTATCATCTAGCATGACACAAAATAAATACATTAACATACATCACATATATATTAAATGTATAATGTGAAAAGAAATTCTTAAGTGAGCTAATATTAGTTAATGTATGTTAATATATCAAATATAAAATTATACATTAAATCATTAAATCAACACTTGATTTAATAACCCGGATATCGCATACAACCGACTAATATCATTTGATATCAACTTATCGAGTCAACACTTGATTCAATAACCCGACTATATCATATATAACCGACCGATATCACATATCGCGAGATTAGGGAAGGGTTCCGGCAGCGCCCCGACCATCAAAACGCAGCCAAAATGCGGAACAAAATTTTTCTAAACTGGCGTTACCGCTACCCGATTTACGGATCGACCTTAAACCCTAAACTAGCATGCTAACTAAGAGTTAGAATCGTTATACCGAGTTGATCCATGTCCTTCGGACTTCATTCCAAGCTCCTAGCGGCTCGTTGATGTGGTTTGGTCGCCGGTCTTCCTCCATCTCCGATGATCCACCCGACGGAAACGGCACAAGCTCCAACATCGACGAACGAGGTAACCGACGCTCCAAAGTCGCTAGCGATGGAGAGTGGGGGTGTATGAAAGTGTCACTACAATTTTCCTCTCTACCCATGAGCTCAATGAGAGACTCAAGAAGAAGATGAAGGAGGTGAAAGCTTTTGGCATGAGCAAAAATAATGCTAAGTGTTTGTGTGAACTTGAGAGAGTGCGGAGCCCAATGTAATAATGTGATTAAAAAAACTAAATGAAATGAACCCCACTTCCATTAGTGGCCCCCCCTCTCTCATTCCCACAAAAATATCGTTTTCCTTTTTCAATTAAACAAAACATACCATACCTTAAAGTCCATGCTTTGACCCATGCCTAAAGTCACATCACCTTTTCCACCTCATTAATAAAACAAATGAATTTCCATAAATGGAAAATCATATAAATGAAGTGGCATCTTCTAGAAGCTATTCCGTATAAAATACGGAATAATTCCCGGTACATGTATCGAAATACATATACGCGTATTCATACCTAAATACGAATAGCCGAGAGAGAAAACGAATAGTGAACAATAATACTAGAATACATATATATAAATACATATTTAAATTATTAAATCAAAACCTGATTTAATAAACTGGCTTAATCCTAAGCCACTAGTATTATCAACCGTCCAATTAAAGTCTGCGCATCAAGTGCACATATTGAATCGGACATCTGTATGTATCAACATACCTCATGTACACCATATCGCCTGAACCGTGAAAACTCTCTGTGTGGGACTCTAAAGACTCGTCAATACGCTGGCAGTGGGTTTAACCACAAGCACGTCAGCGGCACTAGCTGTACGTAACGGCTACCCAGGTATTGAGCGAAAGGGAGGCCGACAAGAAAACTCATGCAGAACCCCTACTGAGCCTGACAGTGACAATATCCGTACAGTCTGGTCTGTTCGTCTAAGAGTATCGCATATCGAGTTTAGGGGGTGGATAAAGTCAGACCCCTAACAACACGACATTTAGTGTCGGCATGATACCCATCACCTCCTAATAAACTATCGATTCTGGATCGGTAATCCTCGTCTACCATGGCTATGGATTTATGGTGATGGCCACCCGTACACAACGCAACATCAACCCCCAATACCGGGAGAGACGAATCCCCGACGATCCGATCACTGCCTCCATGTGGCTCGGGACTGTACCCAACTAAAACCTGTTTGCACGACTCCTTAGAGTCGTGGTAGGGTAGTAATCAAAGCACAGTTGGAACTCACACGAGACAAATGATGATCTCAGGTCGACAAACTAACTTGTACACATGTCACCTGGGAACTGCTATCTGACGATAGGTATAATATCAACTAGCAGGTTCCCGGCGAGTACGTCCAGTGTACTCATAACTCATTGAGCGCCTGTATACTATCTTATGTGAACAAACTAACACCAATGGCTTGTGAGACCTGGCTACCGCCCCTCATCGGGGTCTCGATCAGTTTACACTAGACTACACTGGAGTATTGATGCCCGGTCTCGATACTCCTACAACTAGGGACATTTAAGGATGTGCTTATAGACCCCAGCTCCCACATATATGATCGCCATCATAATGCTGGCAGTCAAGCAAGAATCCTATGGGCTGTATCAACATGTACATGATGATAAAGACAAACCAGATAGTATACTATCATCATGAGTAAGACTATTTTATCGGTATAGGTCCTCACTCAATCATCATAATCATAAGTTCGCGACTATGATAATTGCCTTGAGGGCACTATAGCCAACAATCTCCCACTTGCACTTAAGGCCAATTATTGCGATGTCGCATACTCACAGCCCATGTGATACCGAACACCCAACTTCTCTACTAATCAGTTTCGCAAAGTCCGTTTGAGAAAATGATTGCGTTCGAGAAATAGCCTCAGTGAGTGGATCCGCTCCAATGTTTCTTTCTGTATCTCTCTATATCTCAATTTCGCGGAGAAAACTATCTCCCGAAATGAGCAATACTTGTCTTAGATTTTGTCTGGATATCTGATGGGACCCAGTTCACAAACGAACTCCAAATCCAGCAAACCACCTAGACTGTATCATCCACTGAATTTAATCAGTAACATGCGCCATGCCTTCCTCGGTATCCGCTTGGACCACCTGTCCAACATACTGTCCCTCAAAAGAGGGAAAACTATAATTCTGACAGTCACTCTGTCATCCAGGTCACCTTGAAAGCCTGATATGATAACCGTCTCCAGAAGGAGGCTGCTGTTACCATATCCCAAGAACTTTCACTTATGTTCATAAATTGCTTCCCAATATTTCTCCAGGATTTGATATATTTATTGCAGCTAGTGCAAAAACAACATCTGGTATGGTACTTGACATTTCATGATTAACTTAATTGCCTAAGCAAGTGATATGTTATTCATGTAGATCCCTCTCCCCTTTAGTCTGTAAGACACCTTTAGAGAGGTTGACTCTATCACCTGCATGTTCACCACCATACCAGGAGTCGTCCATTTAATGTCAAAGTACCCAGATTAGGATACTTCCCAAATCCAGATCCAAAACCATAGATCTAGTAACCAGAAAACCTGATATTACATCCATATCCTGTGTGGAGAAACAAATTTGTGACAACCATAGTACAACCGATCGTAGTATAGGAATATCTCTTCCTATCAAGTGCATGTCATCCCAATACCTGGACATCACTCTCTACTACCTTCTTAGCAGATCCATCTCCTATTCTGATGAAGTCAAAGCCTATGACTGTCACATCAAAATTAGATAATCTATTTCCGCTATACCTGCTTTAGTCTATAAATAGACATAAGCTACTTGCCCACTATGCTTCCGCTGCTCCCACTGACTACAACAACCCTCTGGAAGAGTCATATACACGTGCACTTCTAAAGCTTGTTTAGAACGACGTTATACTCATCCTCCTGCCGGGACTTATAGTTTAGAACAGCAGCAATGACAAGTCTGGGTAAACAAGAACCTCCCTGTCACCGTCTCTGAGAAGACCGAAATACCTCTCGGGTGCCTAAGGTTACCCACCAAAATCTGCGGAGTGGCTAATGGAACATCAAATCCAATTGAATCCTTAGGTTTTATTAAATTTCCAGTAATCGTTTGTGGTTCTGGAATAACTTCCAGTTCTACCATACACCCACCTATGTTTTTCTGAAAAAGTCCATTTTACTAAAACTGTGGCGAGTCAAGAATAATATAAATATTTATCTTCCTGATGGTAGAAAGTTATCCCTCGTCAAAGCCCGGGATAACCCACAAACAGCTATTACTGAAACGTGCCTTGAGTTTAACCGGATTCTGGTTTTAAGCATCAGCCGGACAACTCCCTATACCTTAACATCGTTAAGATATAAATTGATTCTATATTAATCTAATATAGAAACAAAAGCACTAATCTAATTTGAACCAGATTCAAAAACATGCATCTTTCTCCAGTGCATATCAACCAAATGGAAAGAGGACAATTAGCATTACTCATCTAGGAGTGCATCCATATATGAGTAACCCGAAAGAGAAGCAAGTTTTCAAAAACATTACTATCAACGGAATACCAAACACAAGTATCTACATCTTTGACTACTTCGAAGAATCCTGATACTTCTAATAAATGGTTCTCTACTTTATTCTTATACCTATAACTTCTCAAAATCTGAACCATGCACTTCAACGAAATACATGTCTAGAATCAGAGAAGTTATGAGTAAACAGAATACAGTGCGAGTACCAACCCCATTGTCCTAATGGACACTGGACAACATACAATACTTTGTATAAGTCCCCTGAGTTCAATAACTCAAACTCCATGCGTCGTATGTTGAAAAACTGTACTATGGTTAAGAAGAATTATACCACTGTTGAATGCACCTTACCTAATCACCAGCTGATATAGGTAAACGTCACAGACATAATGTCAAAATGTTATATCTCACTTTACAAAATAAATGTACAGATATATCAGTTTGAAATTGGTGCATAATAGCAGATATTCAAAACCAAATATTTGCCATTCGGCAAAATCCAGACGATTTCCTCAAATATCACCAATTACAACGAATTCCGATATAATAAGGATCTAATCACCCAATTCCCAATATCTTACTCCCACTCACCATCCGTAATAACATGCAGATGTGAGAAACTGATCTGGTAAATACATACCCTAGAGTTAGATTCCTATTGAGAAAACAGTTTTCAATTAACATCGCACAGTTTAACTGAAACATGAAAATGTTTCAAAAGGGGTTAACTGATATTCCTAGTAACGCCTCTTCCACTATCCTGATTCACGACAGTAACCATATACTTGCCTGCCCTCTCTGCAATCCCTTTATTATGTCTTTACTTATTACCTTATGTACACCTCTTTTATGCTAATTGGTTTTCTTCATTCCCTACCTTTCGGCACCAGCCTAAGGTTTGAAAGAAGACTATCCAATAAGCGTAATAGGTGTACTCTCCTAATCCTAGGAGCCCTCGCAACCTGAGAGAAGGTAAAGAGAAAAGACAACCGAATAATCCTATTCAATCTCTCCAGAACCAGAATCCATCCTCGAAAAAGTTCCTTCGAGTTCGTATGTAACTATACGATGGATTTATACAATGGAAGTGGATATCCATAGTAATACGGAGTGTTCTAGAGAAAAGCAAAGTGGATGTAGGAGTGGCAGGGGTATACATTGTTTTTGTCGTGTATGATGGTGATCACAATTTCCTTTGCCATTATTCTAATCCCTTTATATGTCTTTACTTATTACCTTCTGTACACCACGGTTAAGCTTGTTGGTTTTCTTCCTTCCCTACGGTTCGGCACTTGCCTATGGTCTGGAGGAAGACTATCCAATAAGCTCAATAGGTATACCCTTTCCTAATCCTAGGAGCCCTCACAACCTGAGAGAAGGTAAAGAGAAAAGACAACCGAATAATCCTATTCGATCTCTCCAGATCTAGAATCCATCCTCGAATCAGATCCTTCAAGTTCGTATATAACCATACGATGGATTTATCCAATGGAAGTGGACGTTCGTAGTGATACGAGGTGTTCTGGAGAAATGCAAAGGTGATATAGAAGTGGCAATGATGTATGCGACACCGTGTCATTCCAAAAGCCAAAGTGTTTTTAAGAAGGTTCGGTTAACTTGGTTCATGTGTTTTAGTTTAGGGTCGAGTCATAGTCGCAGCCAGAGAGAGAGTGAGAGAAAAGAAATACTCAGCATGCACTCTAACCTAGATCAGAATGGTCAATCACTTTATCTAATCTTGGATGGCTCCCACTGTTTCCTCGAATTCTCCTCCAAACCCAAAGGGAGAATTAGTCGGGATCAACCGAGGAGTAATCCTACTCATCAGTGGGAATCGGGATCCAACTATCATTGCATGATAACTTGATGGAAGCCACTCAAGTCACCACACTCCAGAAGGTATGCACAAGCCAGGCAAGTTTCCTGTATGTTTGAAACTCCCAATATGATTTTTATTCCAAGCGGTTTATGACCTTGACTTTGGCCAACAAATCATAACCCGCAAGTCAAGTTCTACCCATCATTTTCCTGATTGATTTAGACCCACCCGTACACACCTTTGACTTTGGCCAACAAAGTGGTACGACAGTCCTAAACCAATGCATATCCATGCAACGGACAAGCAATACACAGCTACCGCACACGATGCCTTGACTTTGGCCAACAAACACCGCACGAATACTATGCACTATTTATCCGAAATGACAGAGGGCTGCGGCTGGTTTTTGGTGAAAAACATTTAATGTAATGAACTTGATATCGTTGAAGGAATCCAAATGGTTTTTATAAATATATAGTGGCGAAAACTTTTGTTAAAGAGGTCACTCCCGGTGAAGGGATCTCGGCTCTATTCCCGTCGAATGGGGTGCAGGATATCCCAAACGGAATACCACGATGCAAAGCAAAAATAATCGACTATAGTAAAGTTATTATGTTGACGCAAACTTTTACCCAAGGGGTCACTCCCAATGAAGGGATCTCGGCCCTTACCTCGTCGAATGAGGTGCAGGATATTCCAAAATGAATACCACGATGCAAAGCAAAAGTGTACATCTGTAATGTCAGCTTTTTTTAAAAAAAAACTTGGTTCCAACAATATCATATATAGGTTTGTTTTATCCTTGCATTGATAAGAATCTATGCAGTCCCATCAATTAATCACACCAGAAAAGAACGAAAATAAAATATACGTATATGCCATCCGCATTCGCCACTGGGTCCCGTCTGTAGGGTTACTAGGCACTCTCACAAAGGTCTATAAGGCATCAACCATGCCCGATTTAAATTTTAGACGTGCCGAAGAACCCTAACCAAGATCTTAGACTAGAGATTAGGCTAAACAAAGCATGTTGAACACTTTAACATCTAAAAGTTTAGGATTACAACCTTTGTAGTCCGGTTCCTCACTTCTAAAGCTCTGTGTTGAGGTCCCTTCACTGCGATCATCGAGTATTCAGACTCTAGAGAGTCTCCATGAAGAGAAAGATGCAAGCTTGCTTCCGATCTTCGATAACTAAGATGATCTACCTTGAAGTTTCTATAACACAAGCTCTCACTCACTAAATGAAGTGAACACCCTAATCTAATTGGAAAGAATAGATTAGGATGATGAAGTAGGAATTTAGCTCTCATTTTTTTTTCTTAATCTCACTCATTTTCATCACCTCATAAAAAGCTAGAAAGCTTTTTCATGAAAGAAGAAGGTAGAAGAAGAAGAACCATTCTCTTTTGTGATGAATAATGAATCCATGTGAGGTTAGAAATGCAACCATGGGCCAAGTGAGAAGACTTAATCATTGTAGAGAGTTTACCATGGTCAAGGGTTTTGGGTTGGGTTAAGGAAATATCAACAAAATATCTTTACAAAAACAAAAAGCAAAGCTTCTAGAAACTTCTAGAAAAGCTTAACCCAAATCAAACCCTGACCATATTTAATCTCCACTAAACATGTTGCATTAATAAGCCTAACATGTTACAATATTATATATCACATATATAATATTTATTGTGACAAAATAAAATAATACAACTAACATATATCGCATATATATCAATGTATTACCCGAGTGAGAAAAAGAATCTTTTAGTGAGCTTATATTAGTTAATGTAATTTAATATATCTAATATATAATTATACATTAAATTATCGAATCAACACTTGATCCGATAATCCGGCTATTTCTCAAATAATCGACTAATATAATATGTATCAGTTCATCGAATCAACACTTGATCCGATGGCCCGGCTATATCTCATATCGCGAGAATCTAATACGGTATCACATACACGTATTGTTCTCGGTCCCGCACATATCATATATGTGCTCCTACTCCGTTTTTCCTGAGCCAGGAAACCTCTGTGTAGGACTCTAAAGAATCGTCAATACGCCGGCAGTAGGTGATGATCACATCAAACACCCACAAGCTGCAAGCGGTCAGCTAAACGTAACAGCCACCCAGGTATTGAGCGATCAGAAGGTCAACAAGTAAGCATGTACTTTCTCCTTTGAATCCAATCAGTAACACTCCCGTACAGTCCGGTTTCTTCGTCTGATATGTCGCATATCTCGCCTAGGGGTGGTAAACGTTAGACACCAGCAGCTTGATAAGTCATGTCGATATGAGGTCTATAATAGTTCGAGAAACTACTGATAACACTTACCAGTAAATCTCAGCAACCCTGGCCAGGGATTTCCAGTTATATCCAATCGAATACAGCACAACATCAACTCCCTATACCGGGAGAGACGAAACCCCTCCTATCGCTCATTGCCTCCATGTGATTCGGGACTGTACCCAAAAGCCATCTTTTTGCACGCCCTCTTAGACGTGGTATGATGGAAATCAAAGTACAGTGGGAATCACATAAGACTCTATGACGATCTCGGGTCTACAGACTTACATGTACCAGTGTCACCAGAGAACTTCCATCTGACGTGAAGTATAATACCATCTGGGAGTTCTCGGCGAGTCCGTTCGGTGTACCCAGTCTCTACTGAGCACCCGTACACCATCCTTGATGTCAAACACCGATGGATATGGGATCATCCATCACCCATCATATGGGTCAAGATGCGTATACGCTAGTCTACTCTGGTGTATCGATGCCCTGTCTCGATACACCCTCGACTAGGAACAGTTATAGGATGTGCTCGTTGACTACCGTGGCCCCACTAGTATGATCTCATCATAGTCCCAGCAGTCGAGTACATATCCTAAGGGCTTTATGAACATGTAACATAGAGACAATCAAAGTACATGTTAAGATAAAGAGCAACCAGATAGCGTACTATCATGTCGAGCAAGAAAGTCCTCCCTATATATGTCCAAGCATCCACTACAATATATATCTTATGTACAGTAATGGCCTCTAGGGCATACATATAACTAACAATCTCCCACTTGCACTAGGGCTATCTGTTGTGGTATCGCATACCCAACAATCAGCTGTGGTTGATCTATCTCATACTCAACCATCCCATAAAAGTCTCTACTGGGAAAAAGGCCTTTGTGAGTGTATCCGCGTTGTTTTCCTCTGTGTCTACTCTCCTAACCTCGATCTCCCTGGAGATCAACCATCTCCATGATCAGGAGATACTGCCTAAGAATTATATCTGGATTTCAGATAGGACGGGGGTTCCTTGGCCAAAGCCATAACTCCATTGTCATACAATGGTTGGAACGAAGTTCAACTCAGGAACTTATATATATCCAGACTGCCTCTTTGGTAGCATCCTTGGTAAGGACATATCTTGCCTTTCATCGTCCAGTAAGTCACAGTATCTAGCTTGGAACTCTTCCAACATACCGTCCCTCCACTGAGGGTAAAGACAATGCTTGCGACTAACATTCAGTCGTCCTTATCACCCTAGAACTTTTCCAGTGATTCTCCCCAGGATCGATTGATACCATCTCTTTACAACTTGTGAGAATCTTAACATCCAATTAGATCTATCTTATAGATCCAAAACCAAGGATTTAGGAGGTATCGCTTTGATCCTATATGGAGAATGCTTGTGATGAGCGGAGATTGACCGAGTGTAGCATAGGAAACTCCTTCCCTATCAAGAGTATGTCATCCACGTGCTCTACGAGGATCACTACCATACTCACTACTACCTTTCTGTATATACAAGGTTCATTTACCATTTTGATGAAGTCAAACTCTTTGACTACCACATCAAAACAGATGTTCCAACTCCGTGATGCCTGATTTATCACATAAAACAACTTGCACGCGTTTCCGCTGCTCCCACTTTTTATGAAGCTCTCTGGCTGTGTACTTACAGACGCTCTCTTCCAAATCATCATTTAGAAAGGTAGTCATGACACCCAACCACCGGATATCGTAGTTATGGTATGTAGCGGTGGCAAGTAGGATCTGAATGGACTTAAGCATAGCTTTGAAAGTCTCAACTTTTCCATGTACTCCAAGTAATCTTCTCAAGATATACTTGCTCCTGATGGGGATTTAACCCTTCAGGTAAAGCAACCAAAGTCCATACTTTATTGGTGTATAAGGATTCCATCTCAGATTACTAAGCATCCAGCCATTCTTACAGAGTCCCATTCTTGATGGCCAGCTCGAAACAAGTTGGTCATCATCTCATGATGCAATTCTCGCTCCCACTGTCATAGAGAAACCGAAGTATCTCTCAGGTGGGTGAGGAACCCTACTAGATCGGCGGAGAGGCTGAGGTTTGTTGGAAACTATTGAATCCTTTGGTTCTACCAAATCATCAGCTGCAGTTTGTATAGCTGGAACTCTTTCCAGTTCTACCTCATGACCAATAATTTCTTCACAAGAAATTCCCTTTCACAAAGGTGGCATGCTGAGAAACAAAATATCTTTTGTTCCTCAGTTTGGTAGAAGATATTCCCTTGCGAATGCTTGGGATATCCAACAAACATCCACAGAACTGACTTTGCCTCGAGCTTGTCCGGATTTTGATTTTAGACATAGGCCGGACAACCCTAAATCTTAACATCTTTAAGAGATGGGCTCTTCCCATACCATATCACATATGGAGTGGTAGGCATCTGATTTGATTGGAACCCTATTCAATAGGTATGCTGCTTCACAAGTGCATAACACCCAAAAGGAAAAAGGAAACTCAGTAGTACTCATCATAGAGCGCACCATATCAAATACGGTGTGATTGCTCCGCCCCGATACACCGACGTGTTGTAGTGTATACGGAGGAGTAATGCTGAGAGAGAATCTCATTCTCCTTTAGAATAGTCCAGGAATCCCGTACTCAAGTATTCTCCTCCTTGATCTCATCAAAGGACATAATACTTATACTCGTTTTTGGTTCTCTACTTCTAACTTATATTCTGTGATTATCTCAAAAGTTTCGGACTTGTCTTTCAACAGGAACATATGTCTGAATCTTGAGAGATCATCAATGAATGTAATGAAGTACAAAGAACCGGTCTTGGTATGTGTAGATAGGGGACCTTACATACATCATCATGTATCAATCCTAAGAGCTCACTAACTCTTTCTCTGTTACCAATAAATAGAGCTGTAGTCATCTTATCTTTGTGACATGACTGGCAAGTTTTACAAGATGTAAATCCTAACTAATTTAAATATGCATATTTATGTAACTTCAGCTAGTCAGGTTGCATTGATATGACCTAGTCTACAATGCCTCAAGAAGGATTCGTTCATTTCTGAACTCTTCCTTTTCTGTACGTTAAGAACTGTGGTTTGATTTAGAACGTCTATGCTTTTAGATAACGTACCTGAACCGATCAACACTTGATATAGGAAATGTTCAAAACATTATCCAACAATACAAAATTATATCCTTCTTTACTAATAAAGAGACTGATATGATGTTGTATATCAGGTTCGGTATCTAATAACATTCATTCAGAATCAATGTATTCTGGTAATACAGGGTGATAACTGCCAACAGACTTGGCTGCAACACTTGCATCATTTCCAACTCTTAAAACATATCACCCGTTCTTAGTTCTCTACCTATCTGTAGCCCATGTAACAAATTACATTTGCGGGATCCTGATCCGGTATCTCATACCCAGGATGTAAAGAATACTGAGAAACAGTTCTGTGTAATGAACACACCCGAAGAAGATGCATTAACATGTACTTTCTTCGTTTGGGCGGCATGGGAATTCTGGTAATCCCCTATTTCCTGCTCTGTCTTATAACAATTATAAGTTGGAGCGGGACCAACGTTCCCTAGCGTAGTATAACAAGCAGGTTCGGTTAATACATCCGTATTATTATTTTGATTAAGGCATGACATAGTCGAAACCAGGAGAGAGAGAGATGAAAACACTCAGCGTATGCTCTTGCAAGATTAGATTGGTTATCAATATATCTAATCAGGATGTCTCCCATTGTTTTAGTCAAATCTTCCTTCAAACCCTAAAAGGAAAGACTAGCCGGGATTAATTACACTCTACAAGTTCGCCAATCATTCAGCCAGGCCAGTGCCGGTACTTTGAGGGAGGTTCCCCGTGCTTTCGCACGGACCTAATTAAAATAAATCTCGTTTTCTCAGGGGCGTAACCCCGTTAAAACCTTTCTAGACACCTACTTGATCGGCTAATTGTAATATGTAAAACTCTCCTAGGAGTAACTCTTACTCGCAGTGGGTATCGGGATCCAACCATCTCATAGAAGGTATGCAATCTCATTGCAAATTTCAACTCTTGAAATTCCCAATAATATTTTACCCCTAGCAGCTATATGACCTTAACATAGTCAATAAATCATAAGTGCTAGTCAAGCTCAATCCGTCATTTCCCGATTGAATTAAACCCACCCGCACGACCCTTAACATAGTCAACAAAGTCGCACGACTACCCTAATCCAATCGCATCATATGCTTATACAGATAAGCACTAATCAGCTACCGCACACTACGCCTTAACATAGTCAACAAACGTAACACGAATACTAACTAGTACTTATCTTAAATGACGGAGGGCTACGACAGGTTTTTAAGAAAACCCTTTGCGTAATGAACTTGATATCGTTGTAGAATCGAGTGATTTTTAAATGGAATGTTTTTGAGGCCTTTTCTAGTTTTGCTAAAGGGGTCACTCCCGGTGAAGGGATCGTCGGCTCTTTCCTTATCGAATAAGGTACTAAATGTTCTACAAAGAACACCGCTATGCAAAGCAAAAACTATATAAGCAATTAAAAGACAAACCGTGTTTGTAGCATCTGCTAGTTTCGCTAAAGAGGTCACTCCCGGTGAAGGGATCTCGGCTCTTTCCTTATCGAATAAGGCGTTGGATGTTCTACAAGGAACACCGCTATGCAAAGGAAGAACTAGAGCTACCGGTTTTTAAACAAGTTTCTACAACATCTTTAGGTTTCTTTTATTTCATTAATCTCATTAATGAAGTCCTATTTTATTATGCTTCATAAGCATCACATTTGAAACGAAATCTGCAATATAACATATATCTCATATATATAATATAAACATTCTTCTTAGGCAGTAATATAATCTCATCACATAACATTGCAGCAGAAGAAACATATATGAAATATTGGATATACTAGGAGGTCTGTGTTTTAGTACGAGCCTGTATAAAACATGGATTCCACAGTCGCGGTTGAATATCCAAACCCACATCCCTAGACCGCTACGAGAGCGGCAAGCAACACTGCCAATTCTAGGGTTAGGAGTCCCGGTCTCGACTCCTCGAGATGGTTTCCCACTGGACCCTAGAACCCGGTTACTTGTGCTCTCCGCCTTGGGTCTACCTACTGCGGAAAAATAAATAATATACAATGGTGATATCATCCTCATCCCGGACGTGCCCCAATAAAAGAATATAACATACAAATGAATTTTTCATGAATGAAAATAAAAAACTCTCATCTTACATAAAACCCCCGGCTATTCAAAACGCGACGATCCAATATAACATATCACAGCAACACATAATATCTCATATCATCAACGTAAGCAAGTATGCATATTCCGATTGTCGTTGATGTATAGCAACGAAGCCGGCGATACACCACATACTATGCTTACAGTCGCAGAAAAGAAAGTGTAAAACTACAATAGTTGGAATCCGCAACCTCCTTAGACATCTCATTCCTAACAAAATGAATTCCTTAGACATCGCATGCTTAACAATTATAAACCCTATATTTTAGTCTCGATCTCGAAAACACTTTTCAATATCAAGTCGGGCAATTCAACAAGATTCCCGACATCCTGATCGAATGCTCGTCGCAAACTTTAGTAGACGGCTGCACCCCCGGATGTCGTCGACGAAGTGCACTAAGGCGGAACACCGCTGCCGCGAGCACCCGAACGGATGCTTTTGGCGACGGGGTTCTTCTACAGTCACTTGGTCGGGGCTATAGAGCGAGGCTATCTATTACGTTTACCTGGCGAGTATCCGCGTACGCTACGTGATTGCGACGGACTTTTGATCGCATCAAAATCCCGTGGCAACCGATCGTCTGAGACTAAACTGCTAGATTTATAACATTCAAATTAGTTATCTCATAACTACATGTAGATTCCAAATATTGTATCACATTCCAGATAAACAGACAATGTTAAACTTCCCGATCGAATAAACAAACACCCAAGATTTCCCAAATAGCTCAACACTTGAGCGGAGTTCAAAAAATATCCATCACATGCCATAGTACCAATGGTCCAGCCGTAGAAGGGTCAAGCCAACGCCTCACATGTGGCAACGCCGTACTGCCCCAAACCCTAAGGTTCAGAAGCGGTTCAGACGGTCACATAATCGAGTTAAGATTTGTTTTCTTCTCGAGGGACCACCGCATTAGTTGCACGACTTAGAACGTTCTTAAACTACGGAAAAATCCAACACTTGGAAATTTTCCGGCAGGGGAAAAAGTGAGTTATTGATATCCGTTCGAACTTTTAAACACGTTCTAAAATTACCCGGAAAAACTTAAACGAAGTTAAACTTTCCGATCGAATCAACGAGTTCTCAATACAACCCAGAAACTCAACACTTGAGTATAATTAAAAATTCTCAGAAGCATCAGGAAGTGCCTATGGATGTTACTGTGCCAAACGAAAACCATACTTTTACTGTTTGGCCGCGGAACCGCTGCGCAAGCCATGGTACGGCCGCGGTTCCGCTGCGCTTTATTGGTATTGGTGGCTCGTTTTGCACAGTAATTCTTGTATTTCCCTGCTTAAGTTTCTGAGTATTTTTAAAATGATAAATGTTAACTTTCGAAAAAATTTCCAGAAACTAGGTTTTATCGGATATTCGGAGTTCGATCGGACTTTAAACTTCGTCTAGACTTCGCCTAAAACTCTAGCTTGGCTCTGATACCACTGTAGGGTTACTAGGCACTCTCACAAGGGTCTATAAGGCATCAACCATACCCAATTTAAATTTTAGACGTGCTGAACAACCCTAACCAAGATCTTAGACTAGAGATTAGGGGAAACAAAGCATGTTAAACACTTCAACATCTAAGTGTTTGGGATTACAACCTTTGTAGTCCGGTCCTTCACTTCTAAAGCTCTGTGTTGAGGTCCTTTCGCTGCGATCATCGAGTATCCGGACTCTAGAGAGGCTCCACGAAGAGAAAGATACAAGCTTGCTTCCGATCTTCGATAACTAAGATGATCTACCTTGAAGTTTCTATGACACAAGCCCTCACTCACTAAATGAAGTGAAAACCCTAATCTAATTAGCAAGAATATATTAGGATGATGAAGTAGGAATTTAGCTCTCATTTGTTTTCTTAATCTCACTCATTTTCATCACGTCATAAAAAGCTAGAAAGCTTTTTCATGAAAGAAGAAGGAAGAAGAAGAAGAACCATTCTCTTTTGTGATGAATAATAAACCATGTGAGGTTAGAAATGCAACCATGGGTCAAGTGAGAAGACTTAACCATTGTAGAGAATTTACCATGGTCAAGTGTTTTCGGTTGGGTTAAGGAAATATCAACAAAATATCTTTACAAAAACAAAAGGCAAAGTTTCTAGAAACTTCTAGAAAAACTTAACCCAAATCAAACCCTAACCATGTTTAATCTCCACTAAACATGTTGCATTAATAAGCCTAACATGTTACAATATTATATATCACATATATAATATTTATTGTAACAAAATAAAATAATACAATTAACATATATCGCATATATATCAATGTATTACCCGAGTGAGAAAAAGAATCTTATAGTGAGCTTATATTAGTTAATGTAATTTAATATATCTAATATATAATTATACATTAAATTATCGAATCAACACTTGATCCGATAATCCGGCTATTTCTCAAATAACCGACTAATATAATCTGTATCAGTTCATCGAATCAACACTTGATCTGATGGCCCGGCTATATCTCATATACCCGGCCGATATCTCATATCGCGAGAATCTAATACGGTATCACATACACGTATTTTTCTCGGTCCCGCACATATCATATATGTGCTCCTACTCCATTTTGCCTGAGCCAGGAAACCTCTGTGTAGGACTCTAAAGAATCGTCAATACGCCGGTAGTAGGTGATGATCATATCAAACACCTACAAGCTGCAAGCGGTCAGCTAAACGTAATATCCACCCAGGTATTGAGAGATCAGAAGATCAACAAGCAAGCATGTACTTTCTCCCGTGAATCCAATCAGTAACACTCCTGTACAGTCCGGTCTTTTCATCTGATATGTCGAATATCTCGCCTACGGGTGGTAAACGTCAGACCCCAGCAGCTTGATAAGTCGTGTCGATATGAGGTCTATAACAGTTCGAGAAACTACTGATAACACTTACCAGTAAATCTCAGCAACCCTGGCCAGTGATTTCCAGTTATAGCCAATCAAACAAAGCACAACATCAACTCCATATACCGGGAGAGACGAAACCCCTCCTATCGCTCATTGCTTCCATGTGATTCGGGACTGTACCCAAAAGCCACCTTTTTGCACGCCCTCTTGGACGTGGTATGATGGAAATCAAAGCACAGTGGGAATCACACAAGACTCTATGACGATCTCGGGTCTACAGACTAACATGTACCGGTGTCAATAGAGAACTGCCATCTGACGTGAGGTATAATACCATCTGGGAGTTCTCGGCGAGTCCATCCAGTGTACCCAGTCTCTACTGAACACCCGTACACCATCCTTGATGTTAAACACCGATGGATATGGGATCATCCATTGCCCATCATATGGGTCAAGATGCGTATACGCTAGTCTACTCTGGTGTATCCATGCCCTGTCTCGATACACCCTCGACTAGGAACAGTTATAGGATGTACTCGTCGACTACCGTGGTCCCACTAGTATGATCTCATCATAGTCCCAGTAGTCGAGTATATATCCTAAGGGCTTTGTCAACATGTAACATAGTGAAAATCAGAGTACATGTTAAGATAAAGAGCAACCAGATAGCGTACTATCATGTCGAGTAAGAAAGTCCTCCCTATATATGTCTATGAATCCACTACAATATACATCGTATGTACAGTAATGGCCTCTAGGGCATACATATAACTAACACCATCATCACCCGTTAGGTTACTTAACTAACGACAGAGCGGGGACTGGACTAGCGCGGGTGCAAAACATATACAACATCTACTAGTATATATATAAATATATAACAATCATCCTAGGCATGATATAAGCAACATCATAGAAACATCACAGAAACATCACAGAATGCAACATAGAATGGTGGATAATCTGGAGCCCCGGGTTTCACTTGAGCGGCAAGTGAGACCCGACGTTCCCTGTCGTGTGGATATCCTGTGCAATGAAAACCTAGACCCCCTACAAGTGCGGCGAATAGCCCGCCAATTCTAGAGTAAGGTCCCCTCCGTCTCAACTCCTTGAGATGCGGACCCGTTGCCCTCTAGAATCCGGCTATTCGTGCACCCCACCGCAGGGTAATCATAGTACAGAAAAGAAAATAATATACAAGGATGACATCGACCTCAACCCGGTCGTGCCCCAAAAGAATAATATACAAACTGGCAGTGACGGCAGTCCACATGTCGGACGCTCGCCCCGCAATATTAAATGTACAAATGAAATAAAAACTGTACTAACATTGCACCATAGCTATCCACCACGACGATCCAACCAACATCACAGCGCAACACAGAATATCAACATGAATGTCACGTTCGCAAACTCATCTAAAAGAACATATAGCAGTTAGGCGGGTTTACCGATCAAATGACATTCACGGTCGCAGATAGAAATGTATGTACTGTTAAATGCACACTTAAAATATCGATCGACTAAGTTCCAAATTGGCCCTAATAGCAGAACAACACTTCACTGAAACCTGGGCCAAAACAGAATATCACAAAAATCACAATTCCAAGTAAATGAGCTACAGCAAAAATTTGGACGCCCGTTGCCACTAAATAGCCGCGGAACCGCTGCCAATAGGGGCTAAGTGCGGCGGATCCGCGGTGCTTTAGAGGAATCATGAGCCCAATCTTTTTTTGTACCCATAAAATTGCCTGCACGGATTTTTAAGATGCCCGAAATAATTTTTTGACCACTTTTGAAAATCGACAGCAAACCCAAATATGAAATCGTGATTTTGGTAAATTCCGTTGATCGATCTTTTAAGCACGTTTAAACAAGCTAGTAAGGGGATTAAAGGGTGGCTCTGATACCATGAAGGATTCCGGCAGCGCCCCGGCCATCAAAACACGGCCAAAATGCGGAACAAATTTTTTCTAAACTGGCGCTACTGCTACCCGATTTACGGATCGACATTAAATCCTAAACTAGCATGCTAACTAAGAGTTAGAATCATTATACCGAGTTGATCCGTGTCTTTCGGTCTTCATTCCAACCTCCTAGCGGCTCCTTGATGTGGTTTGCTCACCGGTCTTCCTCCATCTCCGATGATCCACCCGAGGCAAAGGGCGCAAGCTCCAACCTCGACGAACGAGGTAACCAACGCTCCAAAGTCGCTAGCGATGGAGAGTGGGGGTGTATGAAAGTGTCCCTACAATTTTCCTCTCTACCCATGAGCTCAATGAGAGACTCAAGAAGAAGATGAAGGAGGTGAAAGCTTTTGGCATGAGCAAAAATAATGCTAAGTGTTTGTGTGAACTTGAGAGAGTGAGGAGCCCAATGTAATAATGTGATCAAAACAAACCAAATGAAATGAACCCCACTCCCATTAGTGGCCACCCCCTCTCTCTCATTCCCACAAAAATATCATTTTCCTTTTTCAATTAAACAAAACATACCATACCTCAAAGTCCATGCTTTGACCCATGCCTAAAGTCACATCACCTTTTCCACCTCATTAATAAAACAAATGAATTTCCATAAATGGAAAATGATATAAATGAGGTGGCATCTTCTAGAAGCTATTCCGTATAAAATATGGAATACTTCCTGGTACATGTATCGAAATACATATACGTGTATTCGTACCAAAATACGAATAGCTGAGAGAGAAAACGAATAGTGAACAATAATACCAAAATACATATATATAAATACATATGTAAATTATTAAATCAAAACGTGATTTAATAAACTGGCTTAATCCTAAGCCGCTAGTATTATCAACCGTCCAATTAAAGTCTGCGCAGCAAGTGCACATATTTAATCGGACATCTGTATGTATCAACATACCTCATGTACACCATATCTCCTAAACTGTGAAAACCCTCTGTGTGGGACTCTAAAGACTCGTCAATATGTTAGCAGTGGGTTTAACCACAAGCACGTCAGCAGCACTAGCTGTACGTAACGGCTACCCAGCTATTGAGCGAAAGGGAGGCCGACGAGCAAACTCATGCAGAACCCCTACTGAGCCTGACAGTGACAATATCCGTACAGTCCGGTCTGTTCATCTAAGAGTATCGCATATCGAGTTTAGGAGGGGTGGATAAAGTCAGACCCCTAACAACGCAACATTTAGTGTCGGCATGATACCTATCACCTCCTGAGGAAATATCGATCCTGGATCAGTAATCCTCGTCTACCATGGCCATGGATTTGTGGTGATGGCTACCCGTACATAACGCGACTTTAACCCTCAATACCAGGAGAGGCGAATCTCCGACAATCAGATCACTGCCTCTATATGGCTCGGGACTGTACCAAACTAAAACCTGTTTGCACGATTCCTTTGAGCCGTGGTAGGGTAGTAATCAAGGCACAGTGGGAACTCATACGAGACAAATGATCTCAGGTCGACAGACTAACCTGTACACATGTCACCTGGGAACTGCTATCTGACGATAGGTATAATACCAACTAGCAGGTTCCCGGCGAGTTCGTCCAGTGTACTCATAACCCAATGAGCACCTGTATACTACCTTAGGTGAACAAACTAACACCAATGGCTTGTGAGACCTAGCCACCGCCCCTCGTCGGGGTCTCGATCAGTATACACTAGTCTACACTGGAGTATCGATGCCCTGTCTCGATTCTCCTACGACTAGGGACATTTAAGAATGTGCTTATAGACCCCAGCTCCCACATATATGATCGCCATCATAATGCTGGCAGTCAAGCAAGAATCCTATGGGCTCTATCAACATGTACATGATGATAAAGACAAACCAGATAGCATACTATCATCTTGAGTAAGACTGTTTTATCGGTATTGGTCCTCACTCAATCATCATAATCACAAGTCCGCAACTATGATAATTGCCTTGAGGGCACTATAGCCATCAATTAGAATACGGTATCACATACTCGTATTAATCTCGGTCCCGCACATATCACATATGTGCCCTACTTCGTTTCTCATGGGCCAGGAAACCTCTGTGTAAGACTCTAAAGACTCGTCAATATGCCAGCAGTATGTGTTGATCATATCAGTCACCCATAAGCTGTCAGCGGTACTAGTTGGACGTAACAGCTACACGGGTATTGAGCGATCAGAAGATCAACAAGCAATCTTGTTCATACTCCCGTGAATCCAATAGTAACACTACCGTACAGTCCGGTCTCTTCGTCTGATAAGTCGCATATCTAGCCTGGGGGTGGTATACGCCAGACCCTAATAAATTGATAAGTTATGCCGATGTGAGGCTCATAACGGGTCGAGAAACTACTGATAACCCTTACCAGTAAATCTCTGTATCAGCCCTAGCCAGGGACATCCTGCTATAGCCAATCGAGCATAGCGCAACATCAACCACCAATACTGGGAGAGACGAAACCTCTCTTATCGCTCATTGCCTCCATGTGACTCGGGACTGTACCCAAAAACCACCGTTTTGCATGCTTTCTTGAACATGGTAAGGTGGAAAGCAAAGCACAGTGGGAATCAGACAAGACTCTATGACGATCTCGGGTCTACAGACAAACCTGTATCAGTGTCACCAGTGAACTGCTGTCTGACGCTAGGTATAATACCATCTTGGAGTTCTCGGCAAGTCCTATTCAGTGTACCCAGTCTCCACTGAGCACCCGTATACCATCTTTGATGTCAAACACCAATAGATGTGGGATCATCCATCGCCCATCATATGGGTCAAGAAACGTATACGCTAGTCTACTCTGGAATATTGATGCCCCGTCTCGATACACCCATGACTAGGAATAATTAAAGGATGGACTTATGGACTACTCTGGCCCCACTAGTATGATCTCCATCATAGTCCTTGTTTACCGCTGAAAACAGAAGACGGAACCACGTAGGTTTGTATTGCCTGAATTTGTGGGCAGATACTATTTGGGAATATCCGTCCACCTCTCCGAAGATGCCAAGTTGATTTATGGCACTGTGTATCGGTGGTTTGGACGGATTCAGCCGTTGTAGCAGACTTCGTCAGATTCCACCTCATTGTGAGGGATTTTTGATTGTGGGGACGCTCTTCCCTGCAGACGCAAGCCCCTGCAGTTAATTACGTTACCGCTTAGCGATAACCACTTTCTCCTACTCCAGAAGGTCACTTCATGTCATGTGTGTTTGTTTTATTTTTGGTTGCCCATGGATTGTATATGGAGACTAATTTATGTTATCGCCCGTAGGGCGTGGATTAGTCCAAATCCGTATATTCTTCGATTTGGGTTTGGGTTGATTTAAGGATCGTTGATCTCGTTTGAGATTAATATCAACTTAATTGTTTGTTGAGGATACGTTAGTCTAATTTTAGACTAAGATCTACTCAACGGGATTTTGGGATCATTCAGACCTAACAAAAGAGCATTTGGGCTCCATTGTTTTGGTTTAAGGACGTTACGGTCCGTTAGTTTAAGAACGTTGCGGTCCATTGTAGTTTAAGGACGTTGTGGTCCATAGCTTGTTTAAGGACGTTGCGGTCCATTGTAGTTTAAGGATGTTGCGGTCCGTAGCTAGTTTAAGGAAGTTGCGGTCCGTAGCTAGTTTAAGGACATTGCAGTCCGTTGGGATGTGCCCGTCAATTTGGGAGTGCACCAAAGAGTTGTTGGTTATCGTGACCTACCACCTCTCTGAAGACGCTAAAGAATTACAACGACATGTATCAGAGGTTTGAGGAGATGTCCCCTTGAACCAATGTCCGTTGAAAGATCAGTAGTCGTGTTTGGGACTAAGACCAATTTGGAAAATGATGAGCACATGGGCTCGGCTGATCTGAATTAGGGATTTTTGGTCAACATGGACTCAGCCCACTCAGTCTTTGAATAAAGTGTTAAACATTTGCTTGGGCTCAGTCCCTTTTCTGTGCGAACAATGTTGGGCATTGATTGTTGGCTATAGTGCCCTCAAGTCAATTATTGGATCACAGGCACGTGATTGCAATGATTGAAGGAGGACCTATACCGGTAGAACAGTCTTACTCGAGATGATAGTATGCTATCTGGTTTGTCTTTATCATTGTGTACATGCTTTAGGTGACATTACAGAGCACTATTACATGTTGATAGAGCCCATATGATTCTTGCTTGACTACCAACAGTATGAAGGCGATCATATACGTGAGAGTTGGGTAGTCTATAAGCACATCCTTAAAGTGTCCCTAGTCGTGGGAGTTTCAAGACTGGGCATCGATACTCCATGAGTAGACTAGTGTATATGGATCGAGACCCCGACGAGAGGCGATGGCCGGTCTCACAAGACATTGGTGTCAATTGGTTCACTTAAGATTGTATACAGGTGCTCATTGCGTTATGAGTACACCGGACGGACTCACAGGGGCACTGTTGGTTGGTACTATACCTATCGTCAGGAGCAGTTCTCAGGTGATATGAGTACAGCTTAGACCGTTGACTTGACACTGCTCCTTTGGCTCAAGTGTGTTCCCACTGTTCTTTGATTGCTACCCTACCACGGCTCAAAGGAGTCTTGCAAACAGGTAGTAGTTGGGTGCAGTCCCAAAGCACTTGGAGGCAGTGGCGGATAGATAGGATTCGTCTCTCCCGGTATTGGGGGTTGATATCGCGCTGTGTTTGGAGAGCCATTACACAAAGTCCTTGGCCAAGGCAAGTAAGATTTACTGGTAGGTATTCCTGTAGTGTCTCAAGGTGTTTTGGGCTACACTCCGACACGACATATACCGCTATTGAGGGTCTGACGTTTACCATCCCCTAGGCCCATTATGCGATACTCATAGACGAACAGACCGGACTGTACGGATATTGTCACAAATAGGCTCTGTAGGGTTTCAGGATGAGTTCGCTCGTCGGCCTTGTAGGGTTCCTAGGCACTCTTGTGAAAGTTCATAAGGCATCAAACATGCCCGGATAAAAATTTAGACGTGCCGAACAACCCAAAGCAGGGATCTTTGCTAGATTATTAGGGTTTAACATGCAAGATGATAACTTTTATCTAGGTGTGAAGGATTACAACCTTTGTAGTCCGCTCCTTCGCTTCACAAGCTCCGAGTAAAAGTCCCTTTGCCGCGATCCACGATCTCCCGGACTCATGAGAGGCTCCACGACTCGAACGATCCATGCTAGCTTGAAGTGTTCCAAATCTCCGATGATCTACCTCGAAGTTGCAAAGACTCAAGCTTTCTCACTCTAAAGAGATGAACACACTAATCTCATGGGCTAGATGAGATGAGGATGAGAGAGTAGTAATTTTGCTTTCTTTTAAAATCATTTTCTCATATTATTTCATCACATAAAGAAAATCTAGTAAGCTTTCTTCAAGAGAGAAGAAGATGATAATGGAAAAAGAATAATAAGATTAATCCTTTTGTGATGAATAGAAAGAAGACTATATGATTGATTATAAACTATGGTCAAGGATGAGTGGCTAGGATTTAGTAGAGAATAAACTAGAGTTAGGGTTTGGTTGGGTTAAGAATGTGTCATCCAAAAATATCTTAAGAATGACAAAAGAAAAAGCTTCTAGAAGGTACATGAAGCATCTAACCCTAATCAAACCCTAACCTCAATTAATCATGTAGCGTCTTGAAAAGTCGTTTTGGTGTTTTCCTGAAAATCGGTGAAAATTCGGTATTTTTCCGAAAACCGTCTTTCTCGTTATTTTGCAGTTTAGGGCTAATTATACTTAAAATGGATAGGTAATCGCTTGTTTTTAGTAGCTAATGAGTTAATTATGAAATTCTGGTCGTTTAAAAATTTTCCCTAATTTTTCAATTTTTTAATATTATTTTAAGCCGGTAAGAAAATACATTAAATTAGCGATAAATACAAATTTTTCCGGGCTAATTTTAATCTTTAAAATTATGATAATTAAAATCTAGTGGTAACATAAATTTTTAGTATTTTATTTTGATTTTTAACTAATTTTTAGTATAGAAAGCGAAATTATTGAATTTTAAGCTAAAACTTGCAATTTTTGACTTGTAGGGGGTCTTTTTGCATAAAACTTCTTTTGTAAAACCCCTCTCTCTCTTCCCTCAGCCCTAGGACAGCCCCACCTTGATCAGTTCCAGAAATTTCTGGCCTCATTTTGGTTTTCTTTCATGTGTTGATTTGGGTTGTTTATGAATTTATTTTAAAAATAGTTTGATGAAGTATGGTGCATTGACTTTTGGGAGAGTTGACTCATGACTTTTCCAACACACCCACACCCTCCCCTTACCTCCCTCTGGCCGAAACCTGCACCTCCTCCTCTTCATCTCTTTTCTTTTCATTTTCTTCAAATTTCTTCAAAAAAAACACATCAAAATCCACAATTTTATTCAAAAATCCAAACAAAATCCTTATGCTATCATTATCCTTAGCCATTCTTGCTTGAATCTTGGAGCTAGGAAGCCATCCTTAGAGGCAAATCACATGCTTGATCCATAGATCTTGAGGTATAATTTCCATCAAGTTAATTTCTTTTGGCTAAATTCTTTTAATTATATGGTTTTAGTGTTAAAAGTTTAGCTAATTTCTAATCTAGTTTATAAAAGAGTAGTTTGTTTTAAACTAGGGTTTGTTAGCACACCATTATGTGGTTAATTAAATTTATTTTGCTTGCTAGTTCCTAGACAACCAAATCAAAGAAGTTACCTTGTTTATGTGGTCTTCAAATTATGCTAATTTAGTTAATTTTAAAAGTTTGATTTTGGTTGTAAATTGTTGTTTTAGGAAATTCAAGAGAGGGTTTATGTATGGAAAATGGGTTGTGAAGCATGATAAATGAGTTGAATTAGGGTTTAGAAACCATTATTTAGTTGATTAAATCTAATTTGTTATCTAGATGTTTTGCGAACCTAATCTAGAAGGTTAACTTGCTAATTGAGTTATAAATTAGTGTTAATTTAAGGTTTTCATATATAGTTTGGATTAAGAATTGCTAGGTTATATAATTCAAGTAATGGTTGTTTATGGAAAATAGGTTTTGAATCTTTGCTAATGTGTTGTAATTATAGTGTTTGTAGATAGCTTGTTGTGTGGTTGGATATTGTGTTGGATTGTGATAACCGTATCGCTAATTTTCGATTTTTGCACCAAAATTGCTAGTTTGTGCTTACTAGGTTTTTATTAAAATTATTTGGTGAATTATTTGTGATACCTTGGGGATGTTTTTAGCATCTCCTATGACGTTTAGGATGCGTGAGCGCGGAGTTTTGAGTAGTCGGGTTTTGGTTTTGCCGGGCGACCAAATCGGCGATTTTTGGCAGTTTTTGCGATTTTCGCGTATGTTCCGCGCACCCTGCACACGTTGTACCTAGCTAGTGAACATTGGTAGTTTCGTTTGGGTTTTGCGTCGTTCTTGATATGTAACCTTATGTTTGGTATTTATGTAAATTCCAGGTTCGGTCGCGGAGACGTCAGACGCGGCGCGAAAGGGGAAAGCGGTGATTGGACACAGCTAGCCAGGGATTCCGGTGAGTAGATGTAACATCTACGGGGGACTATCGTTGGATGGCACAAGCCGCCCGATAGTTTTAGTAACTTACAAGATTCTTAGTGATGTTAGTAATTAGGGGTGAAATACTTATTTGATTATTTGCTGCATCCATGCATTATATTGACATACCTATACGAAACCATTTTATAGGACACCTGCACCATTGCCAGGGTTTTTATATGCAGCACGAGCACTATTCATGCTTACACACACACCCTGGTAATTGCCATGCCACCACACTAGATAACCTTTAAATTGAAACCTTTTACTAATTGATACTTAAACTTGTGCTATTGCCTTTAATTCCTTAAAATGAAACCGTAGGATTGCTATTCATGTGCATGTACTTCATCATATTAATTGTTCATGCCTAATCTATTAATCACACATCGCAACTTGATTATTGATACCATATGCATTCATTATCATTGACATATGCACTTATGAGGATTTCTTGAGATTTTATGATATTTCTGGATTTCGGGGGAAAGCCGCAAAATTTCTAAACTTACTATATTTTTTAAAATATGTAAATTGCGGTTTTCTAGTGATGTAAGTGTCGTCCACCATGAGTTTGCTGTGGTTTTGGAAATCCGTGTCGAGGAGTGGAGGAACCGTCACGGGTACATGGTGGGCCCGGTAAGGTACCCGGGGCAAGAGGAATGTGGTGTTGACGTTGAGCCTGGCAGGGGACGGATTACCTACCGGTGACTGTTTGGGACGGCGGATATCCAGAGGATACCGACCGTGGCCGCTAGATGATGAGATATTGATATTTGAGATGGGTCAGCCGGACGGCTGAGGCCAGAGACACTATGACATGGATTTATGATATTTGAGACAGCTTTTAGGTGTCGTTGCTGGACACCGGTTCTCGTCGATTCCTTGAGTATTATGCTGGCATTCTAAAAGAGTTTCAAAAACAAAAAGAGATAAATTGTTTCTTATAGATACCTATTGAGACCTCAGATATTCATGTTGCATACATATTCGTACATTGATGTTGTATACACACCTGCTAGTGCATCCATTCATACCTGTATTTTAGATGCTAGGATGCTTGTGTGCATGCATACGATAACCTTTGTAGATGTTATTTATTACTCACGAGTTGGCAACTCACCCCCGTTGTGCCACAGCCTTTTGCAGGTCCGCTCCGTCAGTACAGTAGCGGCGGGCGCACTTGTTCTTTTGCCTCTTTTGCCTGGACTCGAGGTTTTGCTCATAGGTGGGTCATGTTATTATTTTTGTACCACCTTGTATATTCTTTGTATCTAGTGTACTCCATCTACTGTTTCTACCAGTATTATTGTATTGACCTAGAGATGAGACTGTGAGGTTTGTGGACTTTTATGCTGTATTTTGGGGTCGAGCTCACTTGAGTCGACATGCTGTTTTTTCTTATGCTTCATTATGATTATTTTGCTTGTTGTTGCTTTATATTGCGTGGGATTTGTGACCGCCTTGTGGCGAAGAGCTAGCTCCCGCTTGGGGATGCCCTATTTTGTTGGATTCATATATATTTTGTTGTACCCATTTTGGGGGCCAGTATTTACAAAGGAGACTCTGCCGAAATTTTCGGAAAAATTGGTATTGTTTTTAAAAAGGGTTTTACATGACTTATTTGATAAACTCGCTTTCAATTGATTGGGTTTTCTTCACTCTTTTGCTTAATTGGTTTTGTTTTCTGGGCTTTGGCTTACTTATTTTACGGACGTCTTTAGACGTTTCGTAAACTTAAGTGCCAGTCACGTTCCGTACCCTGCGGGTCGTGACAAAGTTGGTATCAGAGCGATAGGTTTTACCTTTTTGAGTGTAGGATGACCCTTGGTAGATGGAGTAAGTGACTTAAGCAGGGTAACATAGCGTGCGTATGTCCGCGGCATACTTACGATACGGTACCCCGCCTAAGTGACTTTAGGATATACTTGCTTGAAAATTCCTTCTTCAATTCCGTGTATCCTATGATCCTATTGCACTGTTCTTATTACCCCTTTTCCTGTAACAGCCACTATGCCGCCGAAGGCTACGAGGGCACAGAGGGCTGCCGCCAGAGACGAGATTCGAGCTGGCTCGTCCGAGACTAGGACTGAGCAGGGTGGTATGCCTACGCCGCAGGGACAGACCGATCCACCTTCCCCAGGCCGTATGGATAGGCTCGAGACTGGTATGGAGGAGTTGCGACAGATGATGGGAGGCATGCAGGAGCTACGTCAGATGGTAGGATCCCTAGTTGCAGCCAGTCGTACACCGTGGCCGGATGACGTACCTACTACATCACAGACGACCATGATACCTGCTCCTACTACTACCACCGTGACCATCCCGGTTTCACTACAGGATTTCATGAGGCTGAGACCTCCAGTATTCACCGGCACCGAGGCAGCGGAGGACCCACAGACGTTCCTTGACAGTTTAGCCAGGATCTGCCGTTCGCTGAGATGTTCGGATGATCGATGGGTAGAGCTTGCGAGTTTCCGACTAGAGGGTCTCGTGCAGACATGGTGGGAGTCAGTCTTGAGAGGTCGAGCTGCAGGTCTACCGCCTATGACGTAGGCCGAGTTTACAGCGGTCTTTCTAGCCCATTTCCTTCCAGAGAGCGTTCGTGACGCCAGAGCTCGTAGCTTCGAGGCCTTAGTCAAGACATCTGGGATGACGGTGTCTGAGTATGACATCCAGTTTACACAGTTATCCCGATATGCTCAGTATTTGGTGGATACCGAGGAGAAGATGGTGAAGAGGTTCGTACAGGGACTTGATGCCCAGCTATATCTTGCCATTGGCGCCCAGCACTACGACACTTATTCAGCTGCTATGGATACGGCATTGCTGATGGAGGCATACATATCATGGACTTCGGCCGTTTCTGGGCCAAAGAGGATTCGCACCGATGTACCGTCTCAGAGGCAGCGCGCCAGATTCTTCCCGAGAGATAGGCCTGGCAGAGGATTTGGGCAGGGACAGTTATATGGTTCTTATCCCCAGGGGCAGCAGCCGTCGCCAGGGTGTTTTGGGTGCGGGAGTTTGCACCATCTTGTCAGAGACTGTCCGGCGAGACGACAGGGAGCAGCGACAGTTCCGCATGTGACCCTGCCACCATCACCACCCCCTCCTCAGAGAGCCCTACTTCCTACCACCGGCGATGCTCCACGCCAGTTAGGTGCACCCAGAGGCCGTGGACGCGGCGGTCCTGTTCAGAGAGGACGAGGAGGCAGAGGCCGAGGTCGAGGTCAGCCCGCTATCGGTGGAGGACAGGCCCGAGTTTTTGCTTTGACACCGCAGGATGCGCAGGCATCCAATGCCGTTGTGACAGGTACCTTGCCAGTTTGTTCTTTCGACGCCCGGGTATTATTCGACCCAGGTTCCACACATTCGTATGTCTCTACACACTTTGCACCGATGTTGGGCCGTGAGTCGTCGTCGTTAGATCATCCGCTTGTTGTTAGTACTCCGGTAGGCGAGTCGTTTGTCGCTCGGTTTGTATTTCGTTTGTGTTCCGTTCGTATCGGGGAGAGGGATTCATCGGTTGATTTGATTCTCCTCGATATGTTGGACTTTGATGTGCTTCTGGGCATGGATTGGCTAGCCACTTGTTATGCTTCGGTGGACTGCCGTGAGAAGGCAGTCATATTTAGCTTTCCGGGAGAGCCAGTCCTTGTTATTCGGGGAGACCGCTGTGTCACCCTTCCCAGCTTAATTTCGTCTCTTCGCGCTGGTCAGCTCTTGCGGAAGGGATGTCTGGGATTCTTAGCGTGTATTTGTGATACTCGAGCTGCAGAGGTTCCGTTGGACCGGGTCCCGGTAGTTTGTGAGTTCCCTGATGTTTTCCCTGATGAGCTACCTGGGCTACCGCCTGAGCGCGATGTTGAGTTTTGTATTGATTTGATTCCCGGCTCGGGGCCTATTTCTATACCGCCTTATCGGATGGCCTCGGCAGAGCTTCGAGAGCTGAAGGATCAGTTGCAGGATTTGTTAGATAAGGGACTTATTCGACCGAGTGTTTCTCCGTGGGGTGCTCCGGTCCTGTTTGTCAAGAAGAAGGATGGAAGTTTGCGCTTATGTATCGACTACCGCCAGCTGAACAAAGTTACCGTTCGGAACAGATATCCGTTGCCGCGCATTGATGATTTGTTCGACCAGCTTCAGGGTGCGGGGTATTTTTCGAGGATCGACTTGCGATCAGGATACCATCAGCTGCGAGTTCGACAGGAGGATATACCGAGGACAGCTTTCCGCACGCGCTACGGCCACTACGAGTTTTTGGTGATGTCGTTCGGACTCACCAACGCCCCAGCAGCATTCATGGATTTGATGAACCGTACATTTAGGCCGTATCTTGACTTGTTCATCATCGTGTTTATCGACGATATCTTGGTGTACTCCCGGAGCAGAGAGGAGCACGAGCAGCACTTGCGGATTACGTTACAGACTCTGAGGGAGCACCAGCTGTTCGCAAAGTTCTCCAAGTGTGCATTCTGGCTGGACAGCGTCGGATTCTTGGGTCACGTGGTTACGAGAGACGGCATTTGTGTGGACCCGAAGAAGATTGAGGCTGTTCAGCAGTGGCCCCGACCTACATCGGTTACTGAGATCCGTAGTTTTCTAGGCCTGGCAGGCTACTACAGACGTTTTGTTCAGGACTTCTCCCATATAGCTGCACCTTTGACCGGTTTGACCCGGAAGGGAGTTCCTTTCGTTTGGACAGAGGGGTGCGAGCGCAGTTTTCAGCAGCTACGGACTTGTTTGACTACGGCGCCGGTATTATCTTTGCCTTCGGGATCAGGCGGATTTGTTGTCTACTGTGATGCTTCGCGAGTGGGATTAGGATGCGTATTGATGCAGCATGGCCGGGTGATCGCTTATGCTTCTCGGCAGTTGAAGAAGCATGAACAGAACTACCCCACTCATGATTTGGAGATGGCTGCAGTGGTCTTTGCACTGAAGATTTGGCGACATTACCTATACGGTGAGTCGTGTCAGATATTCACCGATCACAAGAGCTTAAAGTACATATTTCAGCAGCGAGACCTGAACCTCAGACAGCGTCGTTGGATGGAGTTGGTGAAAGACTACGACTGCGAGATCTTATATCACCCAGGTAAGGCGAATGTGGTGGCAGATGCGTTGAGTAGGAGGCCCGGGGGTAGTCTATCCTTTTTGCGCGCAGTGCAGAGGCAGTCGTCAGCAGATTGGCAGATGTTATGCGACAGCCGAGTTGAGTTCGAGTTCACTCAGACAGGGGGACAGCTCGCGCATGTTCGTGCACGCCCACAGTTGCTTGACCGTATATATGAGGCACAGCGCAGTGACGACCGTTGCTCAGAGATCGTGGCACAGATGGGACAGGGCAGATTTTCCGAGTTCGTGATTGACGATCAGGGGATTTTACGATATGGATCTAGACTGTGCGTACCAGATGCTGATGGATTGCGGCGCGACATTCTTGAGGAGGCACACCGATCAGTGTATAGTGTCCACCCCGGTTCCACCAAGATGTACCATGATATGAGAGAGACCTACTGGTGGGACGGGATGAAGAGGGACATTGCGGAGTTCGTTTCGAGATGCCTGACTTGTCAGCAAGTCAAGGCCGAGCACCAGAGGCCCGCAGGAGAGCTACAGCCGTTACCCATTCCAGAGTGGAAATGGGAACAGATTTCGATGGACTTCGTTGTGGGTCTACCCAGGACCAGTCGAGGGTACGGCTCCATCTGGGTGATCGTGGATAGATTGACGAAAGTGGCTCACTTCCTACCAGTGAAGACCACTTTCAGCTTCGCTCAGTATGCTCAGCTCTACATCGACGAGATCGTGCGGTTGCATGGCGTACCGACTTGTATCGTGTCAGATCGAGGCACTCAGTTCACCAGCCGACTTTGGCAGAGACTTCAGGAGGCTTTGGGCACCCGTTTGAGCTTCAGCACAGCGTTTCATCCGCAGACAGACGGACAGTCAGAGCGGACCATTCAGACTCTCGAGGACATGCTCAGAGCGTGCGTTTTAGACTTTGGTGGTAGCTGGGATCGTCATTTACCGCTAGTGGAGTTCTCCTACAACAACAGCTTCCAGGATACTATTCAGATGGCACCTTTCGAGGCATTGTATGGGAGGAGATGCAGATCGCCCGTTTGTTGGACAGAGCTCAGCGAGAGCTGTATTTTGGGGCCGCAGCTTGTTGAGGAGACGACAGCGAAGATACAGTTGATCCGAGACCAGATGAGAGCGGCTCAGAGCAGGCAGAAATCGTATGCAGACAGGCGCTGTCGCAGATTAGAGTTCGCAGTTGGCGACCATGTTTTTCTGAAAGTCTCTCCGATGAAGGGCGTGATGCGTTTTGGGCAAAAGGGGAAGCTTAGCCCTAGATTCGTAGGTCCCTTCGAGATCCTTGAGCGTGTCGGCGCAGTTGCATATCGTTTGGCTCTTCCACCCAGCTTTCCCGATGTTCACCCCATCTTCCATGTTTCGATGCTCCGCAAGTACCTTCACGACCCTTCGCATGCGATTCAGCACCCGACAGTCCAGCTAGAGCGCGACCTTTCTTTTGCAGAGCAGCCGGTGGCCATCTTGGATCGGCAGGTGAAGAAGTTGAGGTCGAAGATTATACCAACCGTCAAGGTCCTTTGGCGTAGCCCGAGCAGCGAGGAGGTTACCTGGGAGACCGAGGGCGAGATGAGGAAGAAATATCCCCATCTCTTTGATGGTACGCGTAGCTATATTTTTTAAATTCGGGGACCGAATTTCTTTAAGGGGGGAAGATTGTAGCGTCTTGAAAATTCGTTTTGGTGTTTTCCTGAAAATCGGTGAAAATTCGGTATTTTTCCGAAAACCGTCTTTCTCGTTATTTTGCAGTTTAGGGCTAATTATACTTAAAATGGATAGGTAATCGCTTGTTTTTAGTAGCTAATGAGTTAATTATAAAATTCTGGTCGTTTAAAAATTTTCCCTAATTTTTCAATTTTTTAATATTATTTTAAGCCGGTAAGAAAATACATTAAATTAGCGATAAATACAAATTTTTCCGGGCTAATTTTAATCTTTAAAATTATGATAATTAAAATCTAGTGGTAACATAAATTTTTAGTATTTTATTTTGATTTTTAACTAATTTTTAGTATAGAAAGCGAAATTATTGAATTTTAAGCTAAAACTTGCAATTTTTGACTTGTAGGGGGTCTTTTTGCATAAAACTTCTTTTGTAAAACCCCTCTCTCTCTTCCCTCAGCCCTAGGACAGCCCCACCTTGATCAGGTCCAGAAATTTCTGGCCTCATTTTGGTTTTCTTTCATGTGTTGATTTGGGTTGTTTATGAATTTATTTTAAAAATAGTTTGATGAAGTATGGTGCATTGACTTTTGGGAGAGTTGACTCATGACTTTTCCAACACACCCACACCCTCCCCTTACCTCCCTCTGGCCGAAACCTGCACCTCCTCCTCTTCATCTCTTTTCTTTTCATTTTCTTCAAATTTCTTCAAAAAAAACACATCAAAATCCACAATTTTATTCAAAAATCCAAACAAAATCCTTATGCTATTATTATCCTTAGCCATTCTTGCTTGAATCTTGGAGCTAGGAAGCCATCCTTAGAGGCAAATCACATGCTTGATCCATAGATCTTGAGGTATAATTTCCATCAAGTTAATTTCTTTTGGCTAAATTCCTTTAATTATATGGTTTTAGTGTTAAAAGTTTAGCTAATTTCTAATCTAGTTTATAAAAGAGTAGTTTGTTTTAAACTAGGGTTTGTTAGCACACCATTATGTGGTTAATTAAATTTATTTTGCTTGCTAGTTCCTAGACAACCAAATCAAAGAAGTTACCTTGTTTATGTGGTCTTCAAATTATGCTAATTTAGTTAATTTTAAAAGTTTGATTTTGGTTGTAAATTGTTGTTTTAGGAAATTCAAGAGAGGGTTTATGTATGGAAAATGGGTTGTGAAGCATGATAAATGAGTTGAATTAGGGTTTAGAAACCATTATTTAGTTGATTAAATCTAATTTGTTATCTTGTTGTTTTGCTAACCTAATCTAGAAGGTTAACTTGCTAATTGAGTTATAAATTAGTGTTAATTTAAGGTTTTCATATATAGTTTGGATTAAGAATTGCTAGGTTATATAATTCAAGTAATGGTTGTTTATGGAAAATAGGTTTTGAATCTTTGCTAATGTGTTGTAATTATAGTGTTTGTAGATAGCTTGTTGTGTGGTTGGATATTGTGTTGGATTGTGATAACCGTATCGCTAATTTTCGATTTTTGCACCAAAATTGCTAGTTTGTGCTTACTAGGTTTTTATTAAAATTATTTGGTGAATTATTTGTGATACCTTGGGGATGTTTTTAGCATCTCCTATGACGTTTAGGATGCGTTAGCGCGGAGTTTTGAGTAGTCGGGTTTTGGTTTTGCCGGGCGACCAAATCGGCGATTTTTGGCAGTTTTTGCGATTTTCGCGTATATTCCGCGCACCCTGCACACGTTGTACCTAGCTAGTGAACATTAGTAGTTTCGTTTGGGTTTTGCGTCGTTCTTGATATGTAACCTTATGTTTGGTATTGATGTAAATTCCAGGTTCGGTCGCGGAGACGTCAGACGCGGCGCGAAAGGGGAAAGCGGTGATTGGACACAGCTAGCCAGGGATTCCGGTGAGTAGATGTAACATCTACGGGGGACTATCGTTGGATGGCGCAAGCCGCCCGATAGTTTTAGTAACTTACAAGATTCTTAGTGATGTTAGTAATTAGGGGTGAAATACTTATTTGATTATTTGCTGCATCCATGCATTATATTGACATACCTATACGAAACCATTTTATAGGACACCTGCACCATTGCCAGGGTTTTTATATGCAGCACGAGCACTATTCATGCTTACACACACACCCTGGTAATTGCCATGCCACCACACTAGATAACCTTTAAATTGAAACATTTTACTAATTGATACTTAAACTTGTGCTATTGCCTTTAATTCCTTAAAATGAAACCGTAGGATTGCTATTCATGTGCATGTACTTCATCATATTAATTGTTCATGCCTAATCTATTAATCACACATCGCAACTTGATTATTGATACCATATGCATTCATTATCATTGACATATGCACTTATGAGGATTTCTTGAGATTTTATGATATTTCTGGATTTCGGGGGAAAGCCGCAAAATTTCTAAACTTACTATATTTTTTAAAATATGTAAATTGCGGTTTTCTAGTGATGTAAGTGTCGTCCACCATGAGTTTGCTGTGGTTTTGGAAATCCGTGTCGAGGAGTGGAGGAACCGTCACGGGTACATGGTGGGCCCGGTAAGGTACCCCGGGGCAAGAGGAATGTGGTGTTGACGTTGAGCCTGGCAGGGGACGGGTTACCTACCGGTGACTGTTTGGGACGGCGGATATCCAGAGGATACCGACCGTGGCCGCTAGATGATGAGATATTGATATTTGAGATGGGTTAGCCGGACGGCTGAGGCCAGAGACACTATGACATGGATTTATGAGATTTGAGACAGCTTTTAGGTGTCGTTGCTGGACACCGGTTCTCGTCGATTCCTTGAGTATTATGCTGGCATTCTAAAAGAGTTTCAAAAACAAAAAGAGATAAAATGGTTCTTATAGATATCTATTGAGACCTCAGATATTCATGTTGCATACATATTCGTACACTGATGTTGTATACACACCTGCTAGTGCATCCATTCATACCTGTATTTTAGATGCTAGGATGCTTGTGTGCATGCATACGATAGCCTTTGTAGATGTTATTTATTACTCATGAGTTGGCAACTCACCCCCGTTGTGCCACAGCCTTTTGCAGGTCCGCTCCGTCAGTACAGTAGCGGCGGGCGCACTTGTTCTTTTGCCTCTTTTGCCTGGACTCGAGGTTTTGCTCATAGGTGGGTCATGTTATTATTTTTGTACCACCTTGTATATTCTTTGTATCTAGTGTACTCCATCTACTGTTTCTACCAGTATTATTGTATTGACCTAGAGATGGACTGTGAGGTTTGTGGACTTTTATACTGTATTTTGGGGTCGAGCTCACTTGAGTCGACATGCTGTTTTTTCTTATGCTTCATTATGATTATTTTGCTTGTTGTTGCTTTATATTGCGTGGGATTTGTGACCGCCTTGTGGCGAAGAGCTAGCTCCCGCTTGGGGATGCCCTATTTTGTTGGATTCATATATATTTTGTTGTACCCATTTTGGGGGCCAGTATTTACAAAGGAGACTCTGCCGAAATTTTCGGAAAAATTGGTATTGTTTTTAAAAAGGGTTTTACATGACTTATTTGATAAACTCGCTTTTAATTGATTGGGTTTTCTTCACTCTTTTGCTTAATTGGTTTTGTTTTCTGGGCTTTGGCTTACTTATTTTACGGACGTCTTTAGACGTTTCGTAAACTTAAGTGCCAGTCACGTTCCGTACCCTGCGGGTCGTGGCAAATCATCCTTAAACATGTTTAACAATTAATCATATCATGTCACAATAATATATATCACATATATATATTATATATTTGCAACAAAAGAAAATAATACAATTAACATATATCGCATATATATCAATGTATCATCCAGTGAGAAAATGAAATAATAAAGCGAGCCAATATTAGATAATGTAATACAATATATCATATATATTATTATACATTAAATCATCGAATCAACACTTGATCCGACGATCCGGCTATATCGAATATTACCGACTAATATATCATGTACCGATTCATCGAATCAACACTTGATCCGATGACCCGGTTCATATCTAAATATCGCGAGAATATAATGCGGTATTGTTAGTTATATGTATGCCCTAGAGGCCATTACTGTACATAGGATGTATATTGTAGTGGATGCTGGGACATATATAGGGAGGACTTTCTTGCTCGACATGATAGTATGCTATCTGGTTACCCTTTACCTTAACGTGTATGCTGATTGTCTCTCTGTTACATGTTGGTAAAGCCCTTAGGATCTGTACTTGACTACCTGGACTATGATGCGGATCATACTAGTGGGGACATGGTAGTCCATAAGTACATCCTTCAAAGTCCCTAGTCGTGGGTGTATCGAGACGGGGCATCGATATACCAGAGTAGACTAGCGTATACCTTCTCGACCCATACAGATGGGCGATGGATGATCCCATATCCATCGGTGTTTGACATCAAAGATGATATACGGGTGCTCAGTAGAGACTGGGTACACTGGACGGACTCGCCGAGAACTCCCAGATGGTATTATACCTCACGTCAGATGGCAGTTCTCTGGTGACACTGGTACAGAGTAGTCTGTTGACCCGAGATCGTCATAGAGTCTTGTGTGGTTGCCACTGTGCTTTGATTTCCATCTTACCACGTCCAAGAGGGCGTGCAAAACGGTGGTTTTTGGGTACAGTCCCGAGTCACATGGAGGCAATGAGCGATAGGAGGGGATTCGTCTCTCCCGGTATAGGGAGTTGATGTTGCGCTGTGTTCGATTGGCTATAACAGGAAATCCCTGGCCAGGGTTGCTGAGATTTACTGGTAAGTGTTACCAGTAGTTTCTCGAACAGTTATAGACCTCATATCGACACGACTTATCGAGCTATTGGGGTCTGACGTTTACCACCCCTAGGCGAGATATGCGACATATCAGACGATCAGACCGGACTGTACGGTAGTGTTACTGGTCGGATTCACTGGAGTGTGAGCGGGCTTGCTCGTCGATCTTCAGATCGCTCAATACCCGGGTGGCCGTTACGTTTAGCAGACCGCTTGCGGCTTGTGGGTGATTGATATGATCATCATCTGCTGCCGGCGTATTGACGAGTCTTTAGAGTCCTACACATAGGTTTCCTGGCTCAAGCGAAACGAAATAGGAGCGCATATGAGATATGTGCGGGACCGAGAATAATACGTGTATGTGATACCGTATTCCATTCTCGTGATGAATGTATCGGAAAGGTTGTATGCGATATAACCTAGTTATCGATTCAAGCGTTGATTCGATAAACCGATACATTGAATACTAGTCGGTTGTGTGCGACATGACCGGATCATTGAATCAAGTGTTGATTTAATGATTTAATGCATAATTATATATTTGATATATTACTTTGCACTAACTAGTATTGGTTCACTTTAAACGGATTTTCTCACTTGTTTTGTGCACATTGTATATGTGATATACTTTTGTACACTTGTATGTATCATGTTTGATGATGCATGCTAACTTGTGTTTTGTGTAAAGTTTAAACCATGGTTATGTAATGGTTAGGGTTTTCATTTTCATATCTATTTATTTATTTGTTTATTCATTTTGGAAAATGATAAACATAAAGAAAAATGGTGGCTTTATTTGGAAGCTTGTTGAAGCTTCATGAAGACTTTGACCAAAGTGACCATTTTGTATCATGCTTAACCCTAACCACTCCATTAACCCTAGTTTAATCTCTACACTTGACCATGGTTGTTGATGATAAGTATTCTTTTATTTTCTATTTTCTAAAAAAAAGAACTTATCATAACAATTTCCTTCTTCTTCTTCATTTCTTCAAGTGAAGAAAGCTTGCCTCCATCAATGGCAAGTGATGAAAAAGAGTGAGAAATCCAAATCTAAAGTCTACCCACTTCCTATTTCTTCATCCTCTACCTCTTGCCAAGTAGTAGAGTGTGTTTCCTTCACAAGTTTTCATGACTTGGTGAACGTGGAGCTTGATCTTTCGATGCCTCGACGTAGATCATCTTCGGCATGGACATCGACGACCTAGCTTGCCCATTCTCCGACGAAGCCGACGCTTGAGCCCGGATTTGATTTGGACAGCGGAGAGGACCTCGTTGCGGAGCTATGGAGGTGGAGCACCGGATCTACAAAGGTTGTATTTCCGTATTTTGTAGTTAAGTGTTAACTAGTTAAGTTTTTCGCCTAGTTTTCTATCAAACGATCCGTAGTCGGGTCTCTCGGCACCCGTAAAATTTTATAATGGCATGTTCGATGCCTTGTGAGACCTCCTTGGGGTGCCTAGGAACCCTACAGTGGTATCAGAGCCTAGCTAGAGCCTTAGGCGAAGTCTAGACGGATTTTGAAACCCGAACGAACCCGAAAACCCAAACCCAATATGCTCTATGGATTTTTTCCGAAAATGCGGATTTTTGTGTATTAAAAATGCCTAAAAAATTCAATAAATAATTATAAGAATTACTGTGCAAACTCAGGCGAAAGATTCATCCAACAGAGCGCGGAACCGCGGCAGAAGCCCAGCTTCTGCGGCGGTTCCGCGGCTATGTAGTGACGTCATCACACATTTTCTGCACAGTAATTCCTATTTAATTATTCTGGATTTTATGGGAATATTTAAAATTTATTCCAGAGTTGAATGTTCTGGGTTGTTTTGGGGATTCGGTGTATCGATCGGAGTATCAAATTTTGTCTGTGTGGCTTTCCAGATAATTTTAGAATATGTTAAAAAGTTCGACCGGATATAAATACCCAATTTTTCCCCTGTCGGGAAATTTCCAAGTGTTGGATTTTTCCGTAGTTTAACGACGTTCTAAGTAGTGCAAGTAACTCGATGGACCCTCTAGAAGACAACAAACCTTAACTCGATTATGTGACCGTCTTGAACTGCCCTTTGAACCATCGGGTTTGGGGCAGTACGGCGTGCCACATGTGAGGCGTTGGCTTGACCCTTCTACGGCTGGACCGTTGGTACTGAGGCACGAACTGAATGTTGTTAGACTTATTTCATGTGTTGATCTGTATTGGGAAAACTTGGGTGTTCGATTGTTCGATCGGAAAGTTTAGCATTTTCTATTTATCTGGAATGAGATACAATAATTGGAATTCACAACAAGTTATGAGATAACTGAATGAATGTTATAAATCTAGCAATTTAGTCTCACTTGATCGGTTGCTACGGAATTTTGATGCGATCAAAAGTCCGTCGCAATCACGTAGCGTACGCGGATACTCGCCGATAAACTTAATAGACAGCCTCACTCCATAGCCCCGACCAAGTGACTGTAGGAGAACCCCGTCGCCGAAAGCATCCGTTCGGGTCTCGCGGTAGCGGTGTTCCGCCTTGGTGCACTTCGTCGACGGTACCGGGGGTGCGGCCGTCTACTAAAGTTTGCGACGAGCATTCGATCAGGATGTCCGGAATCTTGTTGAATTGCCCGACTTGATATTGAAAAGAGTTTTCGATTTTGAGACTAAAATGCGGGGTTTATAATTGTTAGGCATGTGATGTCTAAGTAATTCATTTGGTCAGGCATGCGATGTCTGAGGTGGTTGCGGATTCCAACTGTTGTAGTTTTACACTTTCTTTTCTGTGACCGTAAGTGTAATATGTGATATCGCCGGTTTCGTTGCTATATGTCAACGACAATTGGGATGGACATATTTACTTACGTTGATGACATGTGATGTTATGTGTTGCTGGATATGTTATATTGGATCGTCGTGTTTGAATAGCCGGGGGTTTTTATGTGAGATGAGTGTTTTTCATTTTCATTCATGTAAAAAACTTGTATGTAATATTCTTTTATTGGGGCGCTTAAAGGTAGCGGAAGTTGTCACCCTTTGTATATTATTTACTTTTCCGCACTAGGATAGACCCAAGGAGGGGAGCACAAGTAACCGGGTTCTGGAGTCCAGTGGGAGACCAACTCGAGGAGTCGAGTCCGGGTCTCCTAACTCCAGAATTGGAAGGGTTGCTTGCCGCTCTCGTAGGGGTCTTGGGGTGTGGGTTTGGCTATTCATCGCGACCGTGGAATCCGTGTTTTATACTGGCTCGTATTGAAAACACGGACGTCCTAGTATATCCAATATTTCATATGATTCTTCTGCTGCGATATCTGTGATGTGATCATGTGATGTTCTGTGATAGATACAGTATATAGTATATATGATATATTATATAGGCGTTACTTATGTTTTACACCCGCGCTAGCCCTGCCCCGCTCTGCCGTTAGTTACCTAACCTAACGGTGCACGAGGGGACATCGAGGCGAATGCGGATGGCATAAGTGTACGTCGTATTTATCTGTGATGTTTAGGTACTTAAATGATGGGACTTCATTAATGTGATTAATGAAATAAAAGAAACCTAAGATGTTGTAGAATCGAATTTCAAAATAAAACAGGTAGCTACAGTTCTTGCTTTGCACAGCGGTATATGAGATATATCCTGCACCTTATTCGATAAGGAAAGGACCGAGATCCCTTCACCGGGAGTGACTCCTTTAGCAATAACTGGCAGATGCTACACATTCGGTTTGTCTTTTGATTGCTTTTAAGTGTTTTTTGCTTTGCACAGTGATATATATGATATATCCCGCACCTCATTCGACGAGGAAATGACCGACGATCCCTTCACCGGGAGTGACTCCTTTAGCAAAACTAGAAAAGCCTCAAAAACACTCCATTTCAAAATTCATTTGATTCTACAACGATATCAAGTTCATTACGCAATAGGTTTTCAGAAAAACCTGTCGTAGCCCTCCGTCATTTCAGATAAGTAGTAGTTAGTATTCGTGCTACGTTTGTTGGCCTGCGTCAAGGCGTAGTGTGCGGTAGCTAACTGGTGCTTATCTGCATAAGCATATGATGTGATTGGATTAGGGTAGTTGTGCGACTTTGTTGGCCTGCGTCAAGGGTCGTGCGGGTGGGTTTAATTCAATCAGGAAATGACGGGTTGAACTTGACTAGCGGACTATGGTTTGTTGGCCTGCGTCAAGGTCATAGGACGCTAGGGGCAAAATATTATCGGGAATTTCAAGTGTTGAAATTTGCAATGAGATTGCATACCTTCTATGAGATAGTTGGATCCCGATACCCGCTGCGAGTAAGAGTTACTCCTGGGAGAGTTTTATACATTACAATTAGCCGATCAAGTAGGTGTCTAGAAAGGTGTCAACGGGGTTACACCTCTGGGAAAACGAGGTTTACATTAATTAGGTTCGTGCGAAAGCACGGGGGACCTCCCTCAAAGTATCGACACTGGCCTGGCTGAAAGATTGGCGAACTTGTAGTGTGTAATTAATCCCGGCTAGTCTTTCCTTTTAGGGTTTGAAGGAAGATTTGATAAAAAGCAGTGGGAGCCATCCTGATTAGATAAAATAATAACCAATCTATTCTTGCAAGAGCGCACGCTGAGTGTTTTCTTCTCTCTCTCTCCTGGTAGCGACCATATCACGCCTTAATCAAGATAATAAAACGGAATATTGACCGAACCCGCTTGTTATACTGAGCTGGGGAACGTTGGTCCCGCTCCACCTTATAATTGTTATAAGACAGAGCAGGAAATTGGGGATTACCAGAATTCCCGTGCCGCCCAAACGAAGAGAATGCATGCTGATGCATCATCTTCGGGTGTGTTCATTATACAGAACTGTTTCTCATTGTCCTTTACGTCCTGGGTATGTGATACCAGATCAAGATCCCAGATATGTAATATGTTACATAGGGCTACAGAAAGGTAGAGAACTGAGAACGGGTGATAAGTTTCATGAGGCAGAAAACGGGGCAAGTGTTGCAGCCAAGTCTGTTGGTCACTGTCACCCTGTATTACCAATACATTGATTCTGAACGAATGTTATTAGATACCGAACCTGATATACAAAATCATATCAGTCTCTTTATTAGTAAAGAAATGATAAAATTTTGTATTGTTGGATAATGTTTTGAACATTTCCTATATCAAAAGTTGATCGGTTCAGGCACGTTATCTAAAAGCATTAATGTTCTAAATCAAACCACAGTTCTTAGTATACGGAACACACACAAGAGGAAGAGTTCAGAAATGAACGAATCCTTCTTGAGGCATTGTAGACTAGGTCAGATCAATGTAACCCGACTAGCTAGAGTTACATATAGATGCATATTTAAATCAGTTTGAATTTACATCTTGTGAAACTCGCCAGTCATGTCACAAAGATAAGATGACCATAGCTCTGTTTATTGGTAACAGAGAAAGAGTTGGTAAACTCTTGGGATGATACATGTTGATGTATAAAGGTCCCCTGTCTACACATGCCAAGACCGGTTCTTTGTACTTCGTTACATTCTCTGATAATCTCTCAAGATTCAGACATATGTTCCTGTTGAAACACAAGTCCGAACCTTTTGAGATATTCACAGAATATAAGCGAGAAGTAGAGAACCAAAATAAAGGTATAAGTATTATGTCCTATGATGAGATCAAGGAGGAGAATACTTGAGCACGGAAATCCTGGATTATTCTAAAGGAGAATGAGATTCTCTCTCAGCATTACTCCTCCATATACACCATTGCACGATGGTATATCGGGGTGGAGCAGATACACCCTATTAGATATGGTGTGCTCTATGATGAGTACTACTGAGTCACCTTTTTCCTTTTTGGGAGTTATGCACTTACGAAGTTGCATACCTATTGAATAGGGTTCGAATCAAATTAGTTGCCTACCATTTCATATGTGAGATGGAAAGGGAAGAGCCCATGTCTTAAGCTAGTTAAGATTTGGGGTTGTCCGGCCTATGTCTGAAAAGCAAAATCCGGACAAGCTCGAGGCAAGGTCAGTAATGTAGAACTGGAAAGTTTCCAGCTATACAAACTGCAGCTGATGATTTAAAAGAACCAAAGGATTTGATAGTTACCAACGAACCTCAGCCTCTCCGCCGATCTAGTAGGGTTCCTCACCCACCTGCGAGATACTTCGGTTTCTCTATGACAGTGGGAGCGAGGATTACATCATGAGATGATGACCCAACTAGTTTCGAGCTGGCCATCAGGAGTAAGACTCTGTAAGAATGGCTGGATGCTTAGTGATCTGAGATGGAATCCTTATACACCAACAAAGTATGGACTTTGGTTGCTATATCTGAAGGGTTAAATCCCCATCAGGAGCAAGTATATCTTGAGAAGATTACTTGGTGTACATGGAAAAGTTGAGACTTTCAAAGCTAGACTTGTTGAAGGTTTGCATCATTGACCAGGTGTGGATCATGATGAAACTTTTTCTAAGGATCTATGCTTAAGTCCATCCAGATCCTACTTGCCACGGCTACATACCATGACTACGATATCTGGTGGTTGGGTGTCATGACTGCTTTTCTAAATGATGTTTTAGAAGAGTGCGTCTATAAGTACACAGCCAGAGGGCTTCGTAGACAGTGGGAGCAGTGGAAACGTGTGCAAGATGCTTTATAGGATAAAGCAGGCATCGCGGAGTTGAAACATCTGTTTTGATGGATAAGTCAAAGAGTTTGACATCATCAAAATGGTAGATGAACCTTGTATAAACAAAAAGGTAGTAGGGAGTATGGTGGTGATCCTCGTAGAGTACGTGGATGTCATGCTCATGATAGGGAAGGAGTTTCCTATGCTACGCTCAGTCAATCTCCGCTTATCACAATGATTCTCCATATAGGATCAAAGTGATACCTCCTAAATCCTCGATTTTGGATCTATGAAATAGATCTAATTGGAAATTAGGATACTCACTAGTTGTAGTGAGATGGTATCAATCCATCCTGGGGAGAATCGCTGGAAGGGTTCCAGTGTGATAAAGACGACTGAATGTCAGTCGCAGGCATTGTCTTTACCCTCAATAAAGGGACGGTATGTTGGAAAAGTTCCAAGCTAGATACCGTGGCATACTAGACGATAAAGGCAGGATACATCGCTACTTAAGATGCTACCAAAGAGGCTGTTTGGATGTATATTGGTTCATGAGATGAACTATGTTCCTCCCATTGTGAGACAATGGAGTTGTGGCTTATGCCAAGAAACGTCAGTCCCATCAGTGATCCAGACATATTCTAAGGCAGTATCACTTGATCATGGAGATGGTTGATCTCCAGGGAGATCGAGGTTAGGAGAGTAGACTTAGAGGACAACACAGCGGATCCACTCACAAAGGCCTGTTCCCAGAGAGAGACTTTTATGGGATGGTTAAGTATGAGATACTACAACCACTGCTACAGATGGCCCTAGTGCAAGTGGGAGATTGTTAGTTATATGTATGCCCTAGAGGCCATTACTGTACATAGGATGTATATTGTAGTGGATGCTGGGACAAATATAGGGAGGACTTTCTTGCTCGACATGATAGTATGCTATCTGGTTACCCTTTACCTTAACGTGTATGCTGATTGTCTCTCTGTTACATGTTGGTAAAGCCCTTAGGATCTGTACTTGACTACCTGGACTATGATGCGGATCATACTAGTGGGGACATGGTAGTCCATAAGTACATCCTTCAAAGTCCCTAGTCATGGGTGTATCGAGACGGGGCATCGATATACCAGAGTAGACTAGCGTATACCTTCTCGACCCATACAGATGGGCGATGGATGATCCCATATCCATCGGTGTTTGACATCAGAGATGATATACGGGTGCTCAGTAGAGACTGGGTACACTGGACGGACTCGCCGAGAACTCCCAGATGGTATTATACCTCACGTCAGATGGCAGTTCTCTGGTGACACTGGTACAGAGTAGTCTGTTGACCCGAGATCGTCATAGAGTCTTGTGTGGTTGCCACTGTGCTTTGATTTCCATCTTACCACGTCCAAGAGGGCGTGCAAAACGGTGGTTTTTGGGTACAGTCCCGAGTCACATGGAGGCAATGAGCGATAGGAGGGGATTCGTCTCTCCCGGTATAGGGAGTTGATGTTGCGCTGTGTTCGATTGGCTATAACAGGAAATCCCTGGCCAGGGTTGCTGAGATTTACTGGTAAGTGTTACCAGTAGTTTCTCGAACAGTTATAGACCTCATATCGACACGACTTATCGAGCTATTGGGGTCTGACGTTTACCACCCCTAGGCGAGATATGCGACAGATCAGACGATCAGACCGGACTGTACGGTAGTGTTACTGGTCGGATTCACTGGAGTGTGAGCGGGCTTGCTCGTCAATCTTCAGATCGCTCAATACCCGGGTGGCCGTTACGTTTAGCAGACCGCTTGCGGCTTTTGGGTGATTGATATGATCATCATCTGCTGCCGGCGTATTGACGAGTCTTTAGAGTCCTACACAGAGGTTTCCTGGATCAAGCGAAACGAAATAGGAGCGCATATGAGATATGTGCGGGACCGAGAATAATACGTGTATGTGATACCGTATTCCATTCTCGCGATGAATGTATCGGAAAGGTTGTATGCGATATAACCTAGTTATCGATTCAAGCGTTGATTCGATAAACCGATACATTGAATACTAGTCGGTTGTGTGCGACATGACCGGATCATTGAATCAAGTGTTGATTTAATGATTTAATGCATAATTATATATTTGATATATTACTTTGCATTAACTAGTATTGGTTCACTTTAAACGGATTTTCTCACTTGTTTTGTGCACATTGTATATGTGATATACTTTTGTACACTTGTATGTATCATGTTTGATGATGCATGCTAACTTGTGTTTTGTGTAAAGTTTAAACCATGGTTATGTAATGGTTAGGGTTTTCATTTTCATATCTATTTATTTATTTGTTTATTCATTTTGGAAAATGATAAACATAAAGCAAAATGGTGGCTTTATTTGGAAGCTTGTTGAAGCTTCATGAAGACTTTGACCAAAGTGACCATTTTGTCTCATGCTTAACCCTAACCACTCCATTAACCCTAGTTTAATCTCTACACTTGACCATGGTTGTTGATGATAAGTATTCTTTTATTTTCTATTTTCTAAAAAAAAGAACTTATCATAACAATTTCCTTCTTCTTCTTCATTTCTTCAAGTGAAGAAAGCTTGCCTCCATCAATGGCAAGTGATGAAAAAGAGTGAGAAATCCAAATCTAAAGTCTACCCACTTCCTATTTCTTCATCCTCTACCTTTTGCCAAGTAGTAGAGTTTGTTTCCTTCACAAGTTTTCATGACTTGGTGAAGGTGGAGCTTGATCTTTCGATGCCTCGACGTAGATCATCTTCGGCATGGACATCGACGACCTAGCTTGCCTATTCTCCGACGAAGCCGACGCTTGAGCCCGGATTTGATTTGGATAGCGGAGAGGACCTCGTTGCGGAGCAATGGAGGTGGAGCACCGGATCTACAAAGGTTGTATTTCCATATCTTGTAGTTAAGTGTTAACTAGTTAAGTTTTTCGCCTAGTTTTCTAGCAAACGATCCGTAGTCGGGTCTCTCGGCACCCGTAAAATTTTATAATGGCATGTTCGATGCCTTGTGAGACCTCCTTGGGGTGCCTAGGAACCCTACAGGTATCTCATATCACATTATTCTCGGTCCTGCACATATCACATATGTGCTTCTACTCCGTTTCGCCTGAGCCAAGAAACCTCTGTGTAGGACTCTAAAGAATCGTCAATACGCCGGTAGCAGGTGATGATCATATCAAACACCCACAAGCTGCAAGCGGTCAGCTAAACGTAACAGCCACCCAGGTATTGAGCGATCAGAAGATCAACAAGCTAGCCTGTGCGTTCTCCTGTGAATCCAATCAGTAACACTCCCGTACAGTCCGGTCTGTTCGTCTGATATGTCGCATATCAAGTCTAGGGGTGGTATACGTCAGACCCCAGTAACCGATAAGTCGTGTCGATGTGTGGCTCATAACGGGTCGAGAAACTACTAGTAACACTTACCAGTAAATCTCTATATCAGCCCTGGCCAGGGACTTCCAGTTATAGCCAATCGAACACAGCACAACATCAACTCCCTATACCGGGAGAGACGAATCCCCTCCTATCGCTCATTGCCTCCATGTGATTCGGGACTGTACCCAAAAGCCACCGTTTTGCACGCCCTCTTGGACGTGGTAAGGTGGAAATCAAAGCACAGTGGGAATCACACAAGACTCTATGACGATCTCGGGTCTTCAGACTACCCTGTACCAGTATCACCGGAGAACTGCCATCTGACGTGTGGTATATCACCATCTGGGAGTTCTCGGCGAGTCCGTCCAGTGTACCCAGTCTCCACTGAGCACCCGTACACCATCTCTGATGTCAAACACCGATGGATATGGGATCATCCATCACCCATCATATGGGTCAAGATGCGTATACGCTAGTCTACTCTGGTGTATCGATGCCCTGTCTCGATATACCCTCGACTAGGAACAGTTATAGGATGTACTCATCGACTACCGCGGCCCCACTAGTATGATCTCATCATAGTCCCAGTAGTCGAGTACAGATCCTAAGGGCTTTATCAACATGTGAGAGTAAAACAGTAAACCAATACAAGTCAACATGTTAAGATAAAGTGAAACCAAATAGCATACTATCATGACGAGCAAGAAAGTCATCTCTATATATAACCAAGCATCCATTATAATATACATCATATGTACAACAATGGCCTCTAGGGCATATACATAACTAACAATCTCCCACTTGCACTAAGGCCAGCTGCTGTAGTATCTCATACCTAGCATCCCGAATAATCTCTCAAACTAAATCTGGGGAATAGCCTTCGTGAATGGATCCGCAGTGTTTTCCTTCGTATCTACTCTCCTGACCTCGATCTCCCGGCGATCAACTATCTCCCTGATTAGGTGATACCGCCTTAGAATATGTCTGGACTTCTGATGGGATCTGGGTTCCTTGGCCAATGCCACAGCTCCATTGTTATCGCAATACAGAGGTATTGGATGCTCAATGGATGGAACCACACCAAGTTCACTAATGAACTTCTTGATCCAGACAGCCTCTTTGGCAGCATCGTTGGCAGCGATGTATTCAGCCTCCATCGTCGAGTCTGCAACGGTATCCTGTTTGGAACTCTTCCAACATACCGCCCCTCCATTGAGGGTAAAGACAAAACCCGAATGCGACTTAGAGTCGTCCTTATCACTTTGGAAGCTGGAATCGGTATAGGACTCCACCTGGAGTTCTCCGTTACCATACACCAAGAACATCTCCTTAATCCTTCGTAAGTACTTGAGAATGTTCTTCACAGCTGTCCAGTGACTCTCTCCAGGATCTGCTTGATACCGAATCACTACACTTAGTGAGTATGCTACATCGGGTCTGGTACATAGCATCGCATACATGATAGAGCCTACTGCCGAAGCATAGGGTATCCCTTGCATGCGAGCTCTCTCCAAATCAGTCTTGGGAGACATCTCTTTGGAGAGAGTGAGTCCAGAGATCGTGGGTTGGTTCCCACGCTTGGATTCTTCCATACTAAACCTCTTTAGTATGGTGTCAATGTATCTGGATTGGGACAATCCCAGTATCCGTTTAGATCTATCTCTATAGATCATGATTCCCAATATGCAGGAGGCATCGCCTAGATCTTTCATTGAGAATCTCTGTGATAAGAAGAGCTTGACTGATTGCAGCATAGGAATATCATTTCCTATCAAGAGTATGTCATCCACGTACAATACGAGGAAGACAACCTTACCCTCTGCTACCTTCTTATAGATACAAGGTTCATCTATATTTTTGATGAAGTCAAACTCTTTGACTACAACATCAAAACAGATGTTCCAACTCCGCGATGCTTGCTTTAACCCATAAATGGATTTAAGCAGCTTGCACACCTTTCCGCTGCTCCCACTATCTACGAAGCCCTCTGGCTGAGTCATGTACACGCTCTATTCTAAATCACCGTTTAGAAAGGCGGTCTTAACATCCATTTGCCAGATTTCGTAGTCATGGTATGCAGCAATGGCAAGTAAGATCCGGATGGACTTAAGCATAGCCACTGGAGAAAAGGTTTCGTCATAATCCACACCTGGTCGTTGACGAAAACCCTTTGCTACAAGTCTAGCTTTGAAAGTCTCAACTTTTCCATCTACACCAAATTTCTTTTTAAAAATCCACTTGCTCCCAATGGGTTTTACCCCTTCAGGAGCATTTTCCAAAATCCATACTTTATTGGTGTACATGGATTCCATTTCAGATCGCATTGCATCCAGCCATTTCACAGAGTCACCACTCGTGATGGCCTGCTCGAAACTAGTCGGGTCATCATCATCCATGATGCAATCCTCGCTTCCACCATCAATGAGAAAACCGTAGTATCTCTCAGGTGGACGAGAAACCCTACTAGATCGGCGGAGAGGCTAGGGTTCGTCGGGTACTACTGAATCCTCTGGTTCAACCAAGTCTTCTGTTATAGTTTGTGTTGCTGGAACCTCTTCCAGTTCTACCTCAATGCTGTTATTCTGTTTCATAAGAAAACCTTTTTCTAAGAAAGTGGCATGTCGAGAAACAAACACCTTTTGTTCCTCGGGGTGGTAGAAGATATACCCTTGTGAGTTTTTGGGATATCCTACAAACTTACATAAGACAGATCTTGCCTCGAGTTTGTCCGGATTTTGTCTTCTGACATAGGCCGGACAACCCCATATCTTAATGTAATTAAGATGTGGTCTCTTCCCTTTCCATATCTCATATAGAGTGGTAGGCACAGATTTGGTAGGAACTCTATTCAATAGGTCTATGGCCGTCTCAAGCGCATACCCCCAAAAGAAAATAGGTAACTCAGCTGTACTCATCATCGAGCGCACCATATCTAATAGGGTGCGATTCCTTCACTCCGAAACACCGTTGTGCTGTGGTGTATAAGGAGGAGTAAGCTGAGAGAGAATCCCATTCTCTTTTAGATAATCTAAAAACTCACCGCTTAAGTATTCACCTCCTCGATCAGATCGAAGAATCTTAATACTTTTGCCCATTTGATTCTCTACTTCGTGCTTATATTCTCTGAATTTCTCAAAAGCTTCAGACTTGTGTTTCATCAGGAACACATGTCCGAATCTAGAGAGATCGTCAGTGAATGTAATGAAGTAGGAAGAACCGTTCCTGGCATGCGTAGACATGGGACCGCATACATCACTATGTATTAGTCCTAAGAGTTCAGTAACTCTTTCTCCGTGTCCACTAAACGGAGCTTTGGTCATTTTTCCTTTGAGACATGAATGGCAAGTATCATAAGATGATAATTCGAACGGATTCAAATAACCATCTCTATGTAACTTAGCCAGTCGTGTCGCATTGATATGACCAAGTCTACAATGCCACAAGTAGGATTCGTTCATATCTGAACTTTTCCTCTTGTGTGTGTTTTGTATATTCAGCACTGTATTCTGATTTAGAATGAATATGCCATTATGTAACGAGCCTGATGCAATCAACTTTTGATCTAGGAATATGTTCATAACATTATCCTATACTACAAAATTATATCCCTCTTTACTCAATAAAGAAACTGATATAATGTTGCACATCATGTTCGGTATATAATAGCACTCATTTAGAATCAGTGTATTACGACTTGGCAATACAAGGTGATATTCGCCAACTGCTTTGGCTACAATACTTGCACCGTTCCCTACTTGAACGGAATGATCACCTTTTCCCAGTTCTCTACCTTTACGTAGCCCATGTAACTGTTTACATATGTGGGATCCTGATCCGGTATCTAATACCCAGGACGTAGGGTGAACTGAGAAACAGTTCTCAATAACTAACACACCCGAAGAAGATGCATCAATATGCATGTTCTTTTGGGCGGCGTGAGAATCCAGATATTCTCCTGTTTCCTGTTCAGTCTTATAACTCTTATAAGAAAGAACGGGTCCAACATTCCCTAGCTCAGTACAATAATTGGGTTCAGTCAATACATCCATATTATTATCTTGATTATGGCCTGACATGGTCGCTACCTAGAGAGAGAGAGAAGAAAACACTTTAGCGTATGCTCTTGCAAGATTAGATTGGTTATTATCTTATCTAATCAGGATGTCTCCCACTGTTTTTATCAAATCTACCTTAAAACCCTAAAAGGTAAGATTAGCCGGGATTAATTACACCCTACAACTTCGTCAATCTTTCAGCCAGATCAGTGTCGGTACTTTGAGGGAGGTTCCCCGTGCTTTCGCACGGACCTAATTAAAGTAAACCTCGTTTTCCCATAGGCGTAACCCCGTTAACACTTTTCTAGAGACCTACTTGATCGGCTAATTGTCCTGTATAAAACTCTCCCAGGAGTAACACTTACTCGCAGTGGGTATCGGGATCCAATTATCTTATAGGAGGTATGCAATCTCATTGCAAATTTCAACACTTGAAATTCCCGATAATACTTTTACCTCTAGTGTGCAATGACCTTGACGCATGCCAAACAACCCATAGTCCATTAGTCAAGTTCAACCCGTACATTTCGTGATTGAATTAAACTCACCCGTACGACCCTTGACGCATGCCAAACAACTCCGTACGAATACCCTAATCCAATCGCATCTCATGCTGCAGATAAGTAATAATCAGCTACCGTACACTACGCCTTGACGCATGCCAAACTACCGTAGAACGAATACTAAATATTACTTATCTGAAATGACGGAGGGCTACGCAGGTTTTTCAGAAAACCCTGAGCGTAATGAACTTGATATCATCGTAGAATCGAGTGAAGTTTTGAAAAGGAGTGTTTTTGAGGCTTTTTCTTAGTTTCGCTAAAGGGGTCACTCCCGGTGAAGGGATCGTCGGCCCTTTCCTCATCGAATAAAGTGCAGGATATATCATATATACCGCTGTGCAAAGAAAAACTCTAAAAGCAATCAAAAGACAAACCGCGTTTTGTAGCATCTGCCAGTTTCGCTAAAGGGGTCACTCCCGGTGAAGGGATCGTCGGCCCTTTCCCCATCGAATAAGGTGCAGGATATATCATATATATCACTGTGCAAAGCAAAACTGTAGCTACCCTTTTTATAAAGTTTTTGATTCTACAACATCTTTAGGTTTCTTTTCTTTTATTAATCTCATTAATAAAAATCCCATCAGCTTATGCTTCCTAAGCATCACAGAAGAAACGAAAGCAGTAATATTTATATATCAGCATATATATATAGTATAAGCATTCGTCTCAGGTAGTAATATGATCTCATCACAGAACATTGCAGCAGAAGAACATATATGAAATATTAGATATACTAGGACGTCCGTGTTTTCAATACGAGCCTGTATAAAACACGGATTCCACGGTCGCGACGAATAGCCAAACCCACATCCCAAGACCCCTACGAGAGCGGCAAGTAACACTGCCAATTCTAGGGTTAGGAGACCCGGTCTCGACTCCTCGAGATGGCCTCCCACTGGACCCTAGAACCCGGTTACTTGTGCTCCCCTCCTTGGGTCTACCTAATGCGGAAAAGTAAATAATATACACTGGTGACAGCAACCGCAACCTGGAAGTGCCCCAAATAAAAGAATATTACATTACAAATGAATTTTACATGAATGAAAATAAAAAACCTCATCTCACATAAAACCCCCGGCTATTCTGAACGCGACGATCCAATATAACATATCACAGCAACACATAATATCTCATATCATCAACATAAGTAAATGTGTGCATCCCAATTGTCGTTGACATATAGCAACGAAACCGGCGATATCACATATTACACTTACGGTCACAGAAAAGAAAGTGTAAAACTACAACATTTGGAATCCACAATCACTTTAGACATCGTAAATCCGAAATATCACATACTTCGCATTTCATGCCTAACTCTATGAATTCCACATATTGTATCACATTCCAGATAAATAGACAGTATTAAACTTTCCGAACAGATAATCAAATACCCAAAATTTCCCAAAGTGCTCAACTCTTGAGCGGAGTTCAAATAATCACAGAATATGTCAAAGTACCAGTGATCCAGCCGTAGAAGGGTCAAGCCAACGCCTCACATGTGGCACGCCGTACTGCCCCAAACCCGAAGGTTCAAAGGGCAGTTCAAGACGGTCACATAATCGAGTTAAGGTTTGTTGTCTTCTAGAGGGTCCACCGCTTAACTTGTACAATTTTTCCGAAAGATTTAAACCCGATAAAATTTTCAACACTTGAAAGTTTGCCGTACCGGGAAACAGTGAGTTAATGATATCCGTTCAAATAGTTTAACAGTTTCTAAATATCCGGAAAGAAATACGAATTTAAATATTCCGATCGAATCTACGATTACAAAATAAACCCCAGATTTAAACAACACTGGAATCACTTTTAAAAATATCCAGAAGCATCAACAAGCACCTACGGATATTACCAGAAAAGCCACGTGTCGCCAATCGATGAATCCGCCGCGGAACCGCCGCGCAAGCAAGCTTGCGCCTCGGTTCCGCCGCCGTTTGGTCGAATTGGGGGCTCGGGTTTTATGGTAATTCTTAGAATTCCCTGCTGATTTTTTTACATATTTTTAATTCAGAAAAATCCCAAAATTTAAAAAATTTCCAGAGAGGGGTCTAATTTTGTCGTTTCGGGTTCGATCGGAGTTTTAACTTCGTAAACACATCACCTAATGCTCTAGCTAGGCTCTGATACCACTGTAGGGTTCCTAGGCACTCTTGTGAAAGTTCATAAGGCATCAAACATGCCCGGATAAAAATTTAGACGTGCCGAACAACCCAAAGACGGGATCTTTGCTAGATTATTAGGGTTTAACATGCAAGATGATAACTTTTATCTAAGTGTGAGGGATTACAACCTTTGTAGTCCGCTCCTTCGCTTCACAAGCTCCGAGTAGAAGTCCCTTTGCCGCGATCCACGATCTCTCGGACTCATGAGAGGCTCTACGACTCAAACGATCCATGCTAGCTTGAAGTGTTCCAAATCTCCGATGATCTATCTCGAAGTTGCAAAGACTCAAGCTTTCTCACTCTAAAGAGATGAACACACTAATCTCATGGGCTAGATAAGATGAGGATAAGAGAGTAGTAATTTTGCTTTCTTTTAAAATCATTTTCTCATATTATTTCATCACATAAAGAAAATCTAGTAAGCTTTCTTCAAGAGAGAAGAAGATGATAATGGAAAAAGAATAATAAGATTAATCCTTTTGTGATGAATAGAAAGAAGACTATATGATTGATTATAAACCATGGTCAAGGATGAGTGGCTAGGATTTAGTAGAGAATAAACTAGAGTTAGGGTTTGGTTGGGTTAAGAATGTGTCATCCAAAAATATCTTAAGAATGACAAAAGAAAAAGCTTCTAGAAGCTGCATGAAGCATCTAACCCTAATCAAACCCTAACCTCAATTAATCATCCTTAAACATGTTTAACAATTAATCATATCATGTCACAATAATATATATCACATATATATTATATATTTGCAACAAAAGAAAATAATACAATTAACATATATCGCATATATATCAATGTATCATCCAGTGAGAAAATGAAATAATAAAGCGAGCCAATATTAGATAATGTAATACAATATATCATATATATTATTATACATTAAATCATCGAATCAACACTTGATCCGACGATCCGGCTATATCGAATATTACCGACTAGTATATCATGTACCGATTCATCGAATCAACACTTGATCCGATGACCCGGTTCATATCTAAATATCGCGAGAATATAATGCGGTATCTCATATCGCATTATTCTCGGTCCTGCACATATCACATATGTGCCTCTACTCCGTTTCGCCTGAGCCAAGAAACCTCTGTGTAGGACTCTAAAGAATCGTCAATACGCCGGTAGCAGGTGATGATCATATCAAACACCCACAAGCTGCAAGCGGTCAGCTAAACGTAACAGCCACCCAGGTATTGAGCGATCAGAAGATCAACAAACTAGCCTGTGCGTTCTCCTGTGAATCCAATCAGTAACACTCCCGTACAGTCCGGTCTGTTCGTTTGATATGTCGCATATCAAGTCTAGGGGTGGTATACGTCAGACCCCAGTAACCGATAAGTCGTGTCGATGTGTGGCTCATAACGGGTCGAGAAACTACTCGTAACACTTACCAGTAAATCTCTATATCAGCCCTGGCCAGGGACTTCCAGTTATAGCCAATCGAACACAGCACAACATCAACTCCCTATACCGGGAGAGACGAATCCCCTCCTATCGCTCATTGCCTCCATGTGATTCGGGACTGTACCCAAAAGCCACCGTTTTGCACGCCCTCTTGGACGTGGTAAGGTGGAAATCAAAGCACAGTGGGAATCACACAAGACTCTATGACGATCTCGGGTCTTCAGACTACCCTGTACCAGTGTCACCGGAGAACTGCCATCTGACGTGTGGTATATCACCATCTGGGAGTTCTCGGCGAGTCCGTCCAGTGTACCCAGTCTCCACTGAGCACCCGTACACCATCTCTGATGTCAAACACCGATGGATATGGGATCATCCATCACCCATCATATGGGTCAAGATGCGTATACGCTAGTCTACTCTGGTGTATCGATGCCCTGTCTCGATATACCCTCGACTAGGAACAGTTATAGGATGTACTCATCGACTACCGCGGCCCCACTAGTATGATCTCAACATAGTCCCAGTAGTCGAGTACAGATCCTAAAGGCTTTATCAACATGTGAGAGTAAAACAGTAAACCAATATAAGTCAACATGTTAAGATAAAGTGAAACCAAATAGCATACTATCATGACGAGCAAGAAAGTCATCTCTATATATAACCAAGAATCCATTATAATATACATCATATGTACAACAATGGCCTCTAGGGCATATACATAACTAACAATCTCCCTTTCGCTCAATACCTGGGCAGCCATTACATACAGCTAGTGCCACTGACGGATTGTGGTTAAACCCACTGCCATCGTATTGACAAGTCGTTAGAGTCCCACACAGAGGGTTTCCCTAGTTCGGGTAAAACGTTGTGGAGGTCGTATGGTTTTATGGCAGGGTTCGATCATATACGTGCACTTGTGCACGGATCATGATCGGACGGATCATACTAGTGGGCTTTGGCTTAAGCCGGATCCTAGTATTAGATTGTTGGATTACTTTCGTCTCGTTGCATTCATATTCAGTCAGAATACGGATGCGGGTATGTATATATGGATGAGGGGTATTCTTGTAATTCGTTACGAGATTACTTTTGAAGTTTCTAATTTCTTTTCTTGACTTAAACATTTGGTTTATTGTTTAATTAATGTAAAATTGTGAGATATATTTTTTCTTTTTTCTTTGTTGTTTTGGCACTGAAAATTTCATTTCACAGTGAACCAAATTTGTGGGCTATTTCATGAGGGAATGGAGGTAGTGAGTCATTGATTGCATTAATTGTTGCCCATACTTTTGTGATGAGGTGTGTGATTTGAAGAGGGATGGGTTGCTGACTTTGTGAGGGTGGGGAGATTTTTTTTTATAAGGGAATATGGATGGTTGCTGTGGATTTTGGTAGAGAAAAATTTCTTATGTTAATTAACACCCACACTTACTACACACTACACTTGCAATATCCACAGAGGACAATGAACATTGGCCGAGCCCATTTTTTGCAAGCTCATTTTATTCCAAGCAAAATTCATGTGCTCACAATTTCCAACCATGGCGACTTCATTTACCTCCATCCAAATCCTTAGGTTCTTTGAGACAAAGTATTCACACACTATCTTTATTTCATCTTGGGTATCTAGGCTAGCAAACTGGATGCCCGAGTTGCATCGGTTTTGATGCGGGAGCCCGTATAAAGAACCCTCGACGTGGATCTTCTTCGGCAAAGGAAGACCGGAGACCGAACTACATCGGGACAGCTGCGAGGAGCATGGGAAGAGATTGAAGACCGAAGGACACGGATCGATCGGTGTAATCTCTGAACACTTTACAGTAGTTGGCTAGTAAACGGTTAATGTCACGATCCGGGAATCGGGTTGTGGTAGCCCAAGTTTGAAAAGTTTTTATTCCGCATTTGGCCTCGGATTGACGGCCGGGGCACTGCCGTAACCTAACATGGTATCAGAGCCAAACCATTAACCATTTACTAGTTGTTTTAGACAATGTTAAACTATCGAAACCTAAACAGACCCGAAACACCACTCAAAACATTGCAGTTTCTGTCGATTTAAAAAGTGTCTTCAAAAATTATTTAAACAACTGCAGAAGACTACTTAAGTGACCACTAGCCTACACCCCAAATACGAGCTAATTCCACACAAATTAGACCGGCCACATAGGGCTAAAATTTGAGCAGGCCGGCTATTTTGAAGGGTTGGGGTTTGAAATCTGCAATGTAGTCTAGACTCTGTAATGTTGGTTCAGTGGTGTTGTTTGTTTAGCCTAGTTTGGATATGGTTTTACCAAGTTGTTTGGGGCTATTCGGGGGTTATTTCGAAGTCGATATTTTCTAGCATTGTGTAAATTATGTAGTACATACATTTCTATCTACGACCGTGAGTGTCATTTGATCGGTACAACTTGTCTAATCGCTATAGTCCTTTTAGACGGGTTTGCGAACGTGACATTCACGTTGATGTTCCGTGTTGTACTGTAATGTTGTGGATTGTCGTGGTGGATAGCTTGGATGCAATGGTAGTACATTTTAGTTTCATTTGTACATTTGATATCGCGGGGCGAGCGTCCGACATGTGGACTGCCGTCACTGCCTGTTTGTATATTATTCTTTTGGGGCACGACAGGGTTGAGATCCATGTACCCGTTGTACATATTAACTTTTCTGTACTAGGATTACCCCTCGGTGGAGTGCACGGATAGCCGGGTTCTAGAGGGAAACGGGCCCGCATCTCATGGCTTTAAGATGGAGGGAGCTTCGCTCTAGAATTGGCGGGCTATTCGCCGCACTCGTAGGGGGTACATGTTAACCCAAGGTAGGGTACTCAAGTTACCGGATTCCGTGAAGTGCTGGGTGGTCCATTCACTTTGCTGAAAGGGGCTGCCTCACTTCTGGTTTTGGCGGATAACTTTCCGCACTCATAGGGGTCTAGGTTTTCATTGCACAGGCTATCCACACGACCAGGGGAACGTCGGGTTTCACTTGCGGCTGAAAGGAAACCCGGGGCTCCCAGTTTATCTGTATTGTTGTATAATGCTTATTACTTTTCTGTGATGTTGCATTTATCACGCCTGGAGCGATTATTGTATATTGTTATATATATACTAGTAGATGTTGTATATGTTTTACACCCGTGCTAGTCCAGTCCCTGCTCTGTCGTTAGTTAAATAACCTAACGGGTAATAACGGGACCCAGTGGCGAATGCGGATGGCATATACGTACATTTTATTTTCGTTCTTTTGTGGTGAGATTAATTGATGGGACTGCGTTGATTCAGATCAATGCAAAGAAAACAGACCTATTTGATATTGTTGGAACAAATTTTCAAAAAGCTTTTATTGCAAGGACATTCTCTTTTGTTTTGCACAGTGGTTTTCGGTTATGAATATCCAGCACCTCATTCGACGAGGCAAGGGTCGAGATCCCTTCATCGGGATGTGAACCCTTGGACAGAGGTTTGCGTCAGGGTAATAACTTCACTATGGTCGATTATATTTTGCTTTGCATCGTGGTATTCAGTGAGAATATCATGCAGCTCATTCTACGAGGACAGAGCCGAGATCCCTTCACCAGGAGTGATCTCTTTAGCAAAGCTTTTCGCCACTATATATTTATAAAAAGCTATCCAGTTCCTTCAACGATATCAAGTTCATTACGTTAAAGGTTTTTCGCCAAAAACCAGCTGTAGCCCTCCGTCATTTCAGATTCGTATTGCTTAGTATTTGCGCTACGTTTGTCGTTGCTATTCGCCGAGGCGTAGTGTGCGGTAGCTCTGTTATGCTTTTCTGTCGTATGGATATGTGGATTGGTTAGGACGGTCATACGACTTTGTTGATTATTCGTCAAAGGTCGTGCGGGTAGGTTTAACGCAATCAAGATAATGACGGGTTGAACTTGACTAGGACCTTTTGATTTGTTGATTATTCGTCAATGTCACTTGGGTCGTAAGGGTAAAAACACACATCGGTAGTTTCTAAAGAAACTGAAACTTGCCAGGCATGCTCATACCTTCTGGAGTATGATAACGTGAGTGGATTCCATCACGTTATCATGCGATGATAGTTGGATCTCGATTCCCACTGATGAGTTGGTTTACTCTTTGGGTGATTTTAGATAATCCCGACTAATTCTTCTTTCTGGTTTGGAGGAGAATTTGAAGATACAGTGGGAGACATCCTGATTAGATAAAGTGATTAACCATTCTGATCTAGATTAGAGTGCACGCAGAGTGTTTCTTTTCTCTCCCTCTTCGGCAGCGACCATGGCCCGACCCTGGACTATAACTCAGTAACCAAGTTAACCGAACTTTCTTAAAACACTGGCTTTTTAGATTGTCTGAGTTGCATACAACATTGCCACTCCTTCTTTTACCCTTTGCTTTTCTCCGGAACACCCCGTATCACTACGAACATCTACTTCCATTGGATAAATCCATCATATAATTACATACGAACTCGAAGAAACTTTTTCGAGGATGGATTCTGGTTCTGGAGAGAATGAATAAGACTATTTAGTTGTCTTTTCCTTTTACCTTCTCTCAGGTTGCGAGGGCTCCTAGGATTAGGAGAGGATACACCTATTACGCTTATTAGATAGTCTTCTTCCAAACCATAGGCAGGTGCCGAAAGGTAGGGAATGAAGAAAACCAATTAGCCTAAGTGTGGTGTACAGAAGGTAATAAGTAAAGACAAAATAAAGGGATTAGAAAGAGGGCAAAGTAAATTGCGACTGCTATCATTCACGACCAAACAGCGTATTTCATCGCCACTCCTACTTCACCTTTGCTTTTCTCCGGATCAAGAGAAATATAATAAGATTTATTCAGTTGTCTTTTATCTTTACCTTCTCTTAGGTTGCGAGGGCTCCTAGGATTAGGAGAGTACACCTTTTATGCTTATTGGATAGTCTTCTTCCAAACCATAGGCTGGTGCCGAACGGTAGGGAAGGAAGAAAACTATTTTGCCTAAGGGGGTGTACAGAAGGTAATGAGTAAAGACAAGTAAAGGGATTTGGGGATATGGAAAAGAAATATACGGTTACAGTCATGAATCTGGATAATGGAAGAGTCATTACTAGGAATACCCGGATACCCCTACGAAACATTTTAAATGTTTCAGTTTCACTATGCATTGTTAATTGAAAACTGATTTCCCAATTAGACTCTTGCTCCAGGATATGTATTTACCGGGTATGATTCTCACATCTGTATGGTTTTACAGATGATGAGTGGGAATAAGTTATTGGGAATTAGGTGATCATCCTCATTATATCGGAATTCGTTGTAATTGGTGATATTTGAGGAAATCGCCTGGGTTTTTTGCCGAAAGGCAAATATTTAGTTTTGAATATCCGTTGTTATACACCAATTTCAAACTGATATATCTGTACATTTATTTTATAAAGTGAGATATAACTTTTTGAAATTATGTCCATGTCATTTACCTATATGAGTTGATGGTTAGGTAAGGAGCATTCAACAACAGTGTAATTCTTCATAACCATAGTACAGTTTTCAACCTACGACACACCGGGTTTGAGTTATTCAACTCAGAGAACTTATACAAAGTATTGTATGTTGTCTAGTGTCCATTAGGACAATGGAGTTGGTCCTCGTACTAAATTCTGTTTACTTGTGACTTCTCCAGTTTTAGACATGTGTTTCGTCGAAATACAAGGTCTAAGTTTTAAGAAGTTACATGTACAAGAATAAAGTAGAGAACCATGTATTGCAAGTATTAGGATTTTTCAAGATAATCGAAGATGTAGATACTTTTATTTGGTATTCAGTTGATAGTAATGGTTTTAAGAACTTGTTTCTTTTTTATGTTACTCATCTCTGGATGCACTCCTAAATTGAGTAATGCTGATCGGCCTCTCTCCATTTAGTTGACATGCACTGGAGACAGCTGCATGACTTGAATCTGGTTCTAATTAAATCAGTGCCTCTGTTTCTATATTGTATATAGAATGGATCATGTCTTAACGATTTTAAAGTATATGGAGTTGTCCGGCTTATGCTTAAAACCAGACTCTGGTCAACTCAAGGCACGTTTCTATAAAGGCAGTTTGTGGGTTATCCCAGGCTATGACGAGGGGTAACTTTTTACCATCTGGAAGATTAATGGCAATATTGTTCTTGACTCGCCACAGTTTTAGAAAAATGGACTTTTTCAGAAAACAGTAGTGGGAGTATGGTAGAACTAGAAGTGATTCCAGAACCGCAAACGATTACTGAAAATTTAATAGGACCTCAAGATTCAATCGGGTTTGACATTACATTAGCAACTCCGTAGATATGGTGGGTAACCTCAGGCGCCCGAAAGGTACTTCGGTATCCTCAAAGACGGTGATAGGGAGGTTCTTGTTTATCCAGACTTGCCATTACTGCTATTCTAGACTATGAGACCCGGCAGGAGGAAGAGTATAGCATCGTTCTAAACTAGCTTTAGAAGTGCACGTGTATATGACTCTGCCAGAGGGTTGTTGTAGTCAGTGGGAGCAGCGGAAGCATAGTGGATAAGTAGCTTATGTCTATTGATAGACTAAAGCAATTATAGCGGAGATAGATCATCTATTTTTGATGTGACAGTCATGGCCTTTGACTTCATCAGAATAGGAGATGGATCTCTTAAGAAGATAGTATGGTGTGATGTCCTGGTATATGGATGACATACACATAGTAGGAAGTGAAATTCCTATAGTACGACCGGTTATACTATGGTTGTCACACAATGGTTTCTCCACATAGTATTTGGATAATATATCAGGCATTCTGGTTACTAGATCTATGGTTTTAGATCTAGATTTGGGTAGTTTCCCAATCTTGGTACTTAGACAGTATTTTAAAGGTATTTTAGAATGGACGACTCCTGGCATGGTAGTGTACCTGTAGGTGATGGAGTCACCCACTCTAAAGGTGTCTTACAGACTAAAGGTGAGAGGGATGTGCATGATTAGCATATCACTTGCTTAGGCAATTGAGCCAATCAAGAGATGTCAAGTACCACAACAGATGTTGTTTTTGCACTAGATGCAATAAGTTGATATATTAATCCAATCCTGAAGAAAAGTTCGGAAGCAGTTTTAGAACATAAGTAAATGTTCTAGGGATATGATGACGATAGCCTCCTTCTGGAGACAATTATCATTCCAGGCTTCCAAGGTGGCCTCGATGACAGAGTGACTGTCAGAGTTATAGTTTTCCCTCTGACGAGAGGCAGTAGTTTGGATAGATGGTCTAAGAGGATACTAAGGGAGGCATGGCGCAGGTAACTGATTAAATTCTATTGACGGTACAGTTTAAGAAGTTTGCTTGATTTGGAGTTCATTTGTGTACTGGGTCCCATCAGATATACAGACATATTCTAAGACAGGTATTACTCATTTCGGGAGATGGCTTTCTCCATGAACTTGAGATAAAGAGAGACATAGAAAGAAACATCAGAGCGGATCTACTCGCTGAGGCTATTTATCGAACGCAAGAGTTTCACAAACAGGCTTTGTGAAACTGATTAGTAGAGGAGTTGGGTGTTCGGTATCATACGGGCTGTGAGTATGCTACATCGTAATAATTAGCCTTAAGTGCAAGTGGGAGATTGTTGTCTATAGTGCCCTCAAGTCAATGATTGGATCATAGGCACGTGATTGCAATGATTGAGAGAGGACCTATACCGGTAGAACAGTCTTACTCGATATGATAATATGCTATCTGGTTTGTCTTTATCATCGTGTACATGCTTCAGGTGACATTACAGATCACTATTACATGTTGATAGAGCCCATATGATTCTTGCTTGACTACCAACAATATGATGGTGATCATATACGTGATAGTTGGGTAGTCTATAAGCACATCCTTAAAGTGTCCCTAGTCGTGGGTGTTTCGAGACTGCGCATCGATACTCTATGAGTAGACTAGTGTATACGGATCGAGACCCCGACAATGGGCGATGGCCGTCTCACAAGCCATTGGAATCAGTTGGTTCACCTAAGATTGTATACAGGTGCTCATTTGGTTATGAGTACATCGGATGGACTCGCAGGGGCACTGTTGATTGGTACTATACCTATCGTCAGGAGCAGTTCCCAGGTGACATGAGTACAGCTTAGTCTATTGACTTGACACTAATACTTTGCCTCAAGTGTGTTCCCACTGTTCTTTGATTGCTACCCTACCACGGCTCAAAGGAGTCGTGCAAACAGGTAGTAGTTGGGTGCAGTCTCGAAACACTTAGAGGCTGTGGTGGTTAGATAGGATTCGTCTCTCCCAGTATTAGGGGTTGATATCGCGCGCTGTGTTTGGAGAGCCATTACACAAAGACCTTGGCCAAGGCAAGTGAGATTTACTGGTAGGTATTCCAGTAGTTTCTCAAGGTATTCTGGGCTACACTCCGACACGACTTATCCCACTATTGGGGGTCTGACGTTTACCATCCCCTAGGCCCGATATGCGATATTCATAGACGAACAGGACAGACTGTACGGAGATTTTCACAGATAGGCTCGGTAGGGTTTTAGGATGAGTTCGCTCGTTGGCCTCCCTTTCGCTCAATACTTGGGCAGCCGTTACGTACTGCTAGTGACACTGATGGCTTGTGGTTAAACCGACTGCCAGCGTATTGACGAGTCATTAGAGTCCCACACAGAGGGTTTTCCTAGTTCGGGAGAAACATTGTAGAGGTTATATTGCATTATTATATTCCCCAGTCTTATTCTTTTTACAAATAAACAGGTGCTTTTGACCAATGTCTGCTACATAATTACAGGTTACAGGTTCTTGGAGCTAAAACAGTGAAAAAGATAAAAGACGATGCAAAAGTGAGAGTTTGACCAACAAATAGAAGGATCTTAATCAAGCCGACACAAAAGATCAGTACAAGGCAACGCAAGGTCCAAGACTACAAAGCCACGGTTAAAGTCTACCACAATTATTCACTAGAAAATCTGGAAGAGAACCAGAAGCTAATTTGAGAAAAGAACTAAAGAATTAAGTAGCCCAAGGCAACCAGAACCCAGCCCAGAAGACTCAGCATCCAACTCCACCATTGGGCCGCGGAACCGCGGCCCAACCCCTGCTGCGGCCGCGGTTCCGCGGCCATCTAAAGCCCAGAGAAGAATAATTTTTTACCAAAAGTTGGAGGCGGCACTGACTAGTCAACCTAGGGGTATTTTGGTAAATACAGACATGCGGCAATTGTAAACCTAGGGTTTTCTATATCCTATAAATAGATACCCAAACTCTTGTATTAGGTCATGCCTCTTTTCATTTCATAAATTCAGATATGTACTGCGTTGATGTTTGGAGAGAGCCATCAATAAAAATTAGTAAGTTCCTTTATTTTCTCTACCTCAGTTTACTTTAATTTAGAATGTCTTTAAATTCCCTAATGAGCGAGTAGTCTACTCGCTTGTCAGGGTTAGCTTTAGGGAAAGGTTTGAGAGATGAGATCTCTCATCCCTTTCTTGCTCCATCGCATATAATAATTAGGAATCCATGCATACACGCACACACCGCTCCCTGCGGCACCTTACCCCTCGAGGTAACGGTGATACCATAGTATAAAGGACCGGTTGCGCGTGTTTTCCATGGAAGTTAGGGTAAGGATCGATAAAGGAAGGACAAGAACCTAGAGAAAGAAACATCTTCCCAAATGATTCTAATCCACTTTATTGATAATTACCATAACACCTAATAGATCTATAATAGGGCATTGAAAGCGGTGAGGAACCCTTTAATCTCTCAACTTCTCCTAAACCTAACCCAAGCAAGACTTAGATCTAGATAATCTTAGTATAAATTAATTTAGCTTTTTAGAGATAATCAATCCGACACCCATCGGAATTAACCCGTTAGAGCGATTAGGAAAACAAAAAATCCTTGTGGACCGACCCGTACTCACAGGCTAGCTACCAAGCGACGCCTTTTTGATTGCGGTAACTAATTATATTTTTGATCGTAAAATCCTACACTAATCAAGAGGCCGTATGGTTTTATAGCAGGGTTCGATCATATACGTGCACTTGTGCACGGATCATGATCGAACGGATCATACTAGTGGGCTTTGGTTTAAGCCGGATCCTAGTATTAGATTGTTGGATTACTTTCGTCTCGTTACATTCATATTCAGTCGGAATGCGGATGCGGGTATGTATATACGGATGAGGGGTATTCTTGTAATTCGTTACGAGATTACTTTCGAAGTTGCCAATTTCTTTTCTCGACTTAAACATTTGGTTTAATGTTTAATTAATGGAAAATTGTGAGTCATGTATTTTGGCTTTTTACTTTGTTGTTTTGGCACTGAAAATTTCATTTCACAGTGAACCGAATTCGCGGGCTATTTCATGAGGGAATGGAGGTAGTGAATCATTGATGCATAAATTGTTGCCCATGCTTTTGTGATGAGGTGTGTGATTTGATGAGGGATGGGCTGCTGACTTTATAAGGGTGGGTAGATTTTTTTTTGTGAGGGAATATGGATGGTGGCTGTGGATTTTGGTAGATAAAATTTTCTTATGTTAATTAACACCCACACTCACTTTACACTACACTTGCAATATCCACAGAGGACTATGAACATTAGCCGAGCCCAATTTTTGCAAGCTCATTTTCTTCCAAGCAAAATACTTATGCTCACAATTTCTAACCATGGAAACTTAATTTACCTCCACCAAAATCCTTGGCTGCTTTGAGACAAAGTATTCATACACTATCTCTATTTCATCTTGGTTATCTAGGCTAGCAAACTGGATGCCCGAGTTGCCTCGGTTTTGAGGAGGGAGCCCGTATAAAGAACACTCGACGTGGATCTTCTTCGTCAAAGAGAGACCGGAGACCGAACTACATTGGGACAGCCGTGAGGAGCATGGGAAGAGATTGAAGACCGAAGGACACAGATCGATCGGTATAATCTCTGAAAACTTTACACTAGTTAGCTAGTAAATGGTTAATGTCAAGATCCGGGAATCAGGTTGTGGTAGCGCCAAGATTGAAAAGTTTTTGTTCCACATTTGGCCTCAGATTGACAGCCGGGGCGCTGCCGTAACCCAACATTGATATGGGTTCTGATGCTCACCCTTTACTTTACTTTATTTTCCCTTTTTTATGCAGTGTTAAACACTCTTTATAGCGCCCACGTGCGGAGCACGTGAGGTGCTTGGCGCTGAGCGCCAACCACTGAGTGCTAGGCACTCCTTATTTGAGCAACGCCCACGTGAGGAGCACGTGAGGCGCTTGGCGCTGAGCGCCAACCATTGAGTGCTAGGCACTCTTTATTGAGCAGCGCCCACGTGAGGGGCACGTGAGGCGCTTGGCATAGGGTTTTCTTCTTGTATTTTGTTCTGAAGAGCTCAATTCTCTGTTCTTTTCTGGATCTTTGATCCCTAAGAACAGGTTCATCCCCATGAGAATTAAATTCCTATTTGTAGGAGACTTGTCTCCTGGATCTCAGATCCAGGGAAAGAACTAAGTTTTTTTTATAAGGGTTAAACCCTTGGATATGCAGATGAGATGCTCTGATCTCTATTATTATTTTTATTTACCTCGAAGAGAGGTATTCTTCTTTCTTCCCTCTTAAAACTTTCTTCTTGCTTGCTCTGAAGCTTATGGGGGGTTTCTCTGTACAAGACTCGAAGTCTTGTGTCATTTATATAGTGGAGGTAAGTTTGTTGATTTAGTTAAAGAAATCTCTCATTGAGAGATCTTTAATTGATTTAGGGATTTTATCCACCGTTGGATTTTTGATCTAAGGACTTTTGTTTTACAGAAGATATCTTTCTTGTTTTTAACAAGATTAGGGAAATATTTCCCCATACAGAATTTTTCTGTATATGGGTGATTTTTAATCACCATTGGATTTTTAATCCAACGGCACTCTGTTTTACAGAGAGTAATCTTTCTTGTTTAGAAAGATTTGAGGAATATTTCCTCAACAGAATTTAATTCTGTATTTTGATAATTTATTATCTCCGTTGCATCTTTGATCCAATGGCTCTGTTTAACAGAGAGATTTTAGTTCTGGCGTTGGCGCCCTCGTGCGAGGAACGTGAGGCGCTTCCTCAGGGTTTTTAACTCTGGGCGCTGGTTACCCTCATGCAAGGCATATGAGGCGCTGCCTCACAGTTTTTAACTCTTGGCACTGGCGGCCTCGTGCAAGGCATGTGAGGCGCTGCCTCAGAGTTTTTAACTCTTGACGCTACCTTTCAAATTTTAAACAGAGCTTTGCTCTTTTATTGGGGAAACAAATGCCCCCTACCGTTGCGCTCACGTGGCTCACACGTGAGTGCAGCGGTGGCAGTTTTTCCACCGTTGGATTTTCTTGGATGTTGAATCAACTTCCTGTGCCTATAAATAGGGCCTTTGGCCCTTGAGATGACTACTGTTCATCTTCTCTTGTTCTTCTTTTTTCTGAGAATTTAATTCTCCTTTCAGGGCTTAAATCTCTGCCCAAAGAAATCCCTTCTAGAGTTAGAACTTTGCCCAAAAATTTGGTAAAGATCATAATTGAACCCCTTAACAGAGCTTTTCTCTTCTTAGATCGTAGATCTTAAGATGTATTTTAGGGTTTCTTAACCCATTAATCAGAGCTTTGCTCATTTTCCATGAAGAGCTCTTAGAGGTTGTTTTGCAAATCTTAAAGATCTTAGGGTCTTACCCTGTTAAAAATATTTGCTTTTGAGGCTTTTGTTAGATTACCCCATCGTCTTTACAGAGCATAGCTCTTAGAAATTTAGGGGGGGGGGAATTGTATTCCCCTCGTAATTAAATTTGACATATGTGAAATCATTTTGCAGAGCACAGCTCTCGAGAGAGTTTAACTCCTTAGCTCAATGAGATTTCTCATTAAACGAGAATCCTCTTAGGATTTCATTCTTAATGAGTGACTTCCCCATCAATGATGGCACATCATCTTGATTTTGTGGGTCCCCTTTTGTCCCTTTATTCTGCATTACAGTGCGGTACAATTTTTATGTACCAAGTGTCAGAGTTCAGAACATAGCATTAATAACTAACCCTCGTCTCTCTTTGTGTAGGTACTATGGCTTCCGACTCTTCTTTCCCTTTTGTATGTTCCGAGAGCTCCTTTGCCGACATGCCCGTGGATCGGGAAGTCTTCGTGCTTATTAAAGATCATGACCTGGAGCAGAAATCTCTTAACCTATGGGGGTCGTAGTACAATCAGATTATCTAAGGTCGGCACAGTTTTTCTTGTGCAGTGCCCTCAGAGCCCATTTCAGCAATTCACTATGCCGACTCGCCTCAAGTTAATTATACTGTTGAGGAGGTCAACTGGACCTCGGAGGGTCGCCTTCAGCCTTCTATGGCATCAATACCCGTATATCCGCCGATGGCCTTGGATATTTTGAGGCGATGCATATGTCAAGTCAAGTCGCGCCCATGGGGGTAAGTATATATGATAGGTTTGACTCCTCGCCATTCAGCCGGCTACCTGTAGTGGGCTTGGTATATTCTGTCTGCCAGGAAGTCACTGCTGCTGAAGCTCGGGTTGTATCCCGCAATTTATGCATCTCTTTTTCAATATCCCGCGCCTCATGTGTGGTGGGTCAAGGCTTTCCTGGAACAATGGAATATCCCGACCCACACATTTCTTCTGTCAGACCGGGAGGTCTCTATTTCCTTAGAGGAATTTGCGGAAATTTCAAGCCTACCCGTCAATGGGGAACATTACGAGGAGATACTTCCCCCTGATGAGTACATCTTTGCCGCCAAATCAGTGGTAATGGGCCTCACTCCGGAGAAGGCCATTCAACACCGGTTCCCAAGCTTAATCAAAGTGTTGAACATTTATGAGAGTCTGTTTTTGGATTCTAGAGGGCACGGAGTCGGCTTCGCCGCTTTCATCGCCCGCTTTCTTTGCCCGCTTTCTTCGCCCTGAAGTCTTGTCGAAACAAGCCGCAAAATTCGCCAAGCTTAACGACCCATTTGGTTTCGGTTTGGATAACCAGCCAACGGCGGAAGCGGATCTAAAAAATTTCTTTATTCCAGACACTCCGGTCGTCCCTTTTGCAGAACTTGCTGCTTCAGCGTCGATGAAGAGACGTTCTTTCTTGGGTTCATCGGCCTGTGGTTGAGCTGGTTTGTGCTTCCGATGGACCCTCGTTACATGAGGACGTCTGTCTTTTATCCAGCCCACTGCATGGTTGCAGGGACGCGTGTAGCCGTTCGGATTGCGGGGCTAGCTCATCTATATCATGGCCTGAGCTTAGCGGCAGATACTACTCAGCCAGGGGTAAAACATGTACATCTTCCGTTGCACTACTTCTTGTCCTAAGTCGAGATGAACGTGCTGGGTGCTTTCGGTGTCCATAAACGACCCCACTTTTATGACAGCTACAACTTTCCCTGGGTCATGTTTCTAGTTGACGCTTCTGCATTAGATCCATCGCAGTGAGAGGCGCGACGTTTGGTCCTTCGCCCGCGTATGGACGGGGATAGTATGTCTTTTGTCGATAGAGTCTTAACTGTTGGGAAGGATCTACCAAGATAGTGTAACCGCTGCGTGATACTTTCAAAGACGGGGCTCCTACATTGAAGGCTCGGGAGATCCTGCACTTGTATTCAATTATGCTAGGCTTTTTAGTGTTCAGGTAAAACGCCTCAGCACTGTTCATGAGGTATAACCCGCACCGTTTCACTCAACATTCGGGTTACAATCAGGGTGTTCCCCTCAAGGCATTCTTAGCCGAGCTGGTCGCTACAGAAGAGGGTATTCGCGGTGCACTGCACCACTTTATGCAACTAAATACGAGGTCCAACTTTCTCATCAGCGAGCCGACCTATGTGCCAAAATCTTCGAATGCTTACGTGGCATGGTATCAGCACGCGACGGTACTGTTATCAGAGAGGAAATGCGGCTATTACTTGATCATAAGGATGTTGTCCCAGCTGGTAACCCAGCGGTCCCTTTAAAGCGACGAACCGCCGTTCATCCCTCCTTAAGATAAGTCACTACGGTCGTGGTCCCGCGCGCCTTCCCTGAGAAGCCTCAACCCAGTGTTCCTGTAGATGCGGTAGCCATGGCATCCCCAAAATCTGGCGCTGGTACGAAAATTGGGACCCGCCACCCGAAAATTCCTGTCAAGTGCAAGCTCTTGTCATTGGCCGCTGGTGTCCGTTCATAGAAAAAGAAGAAATCTTAATTTTCTGCCGATGTCATATTTGGCCAGGAGCCACTGCTCCTTACAGCGAGGGTTTGTGCGAATACGGGACCAACGAGGGTTTATTCGACACGCCTGCGACTGATACTGATCTACAAGCTGCCCTCACGGCTCCGAGCAACTGGCTCGCAAGGAAGCGGCGCTGATCACTATCGCGAAGTTAGGTATACTTCAGTTATATTCTTCCGTGGCTATCTCTTTTCTCTTTATTATGCTTCTATTGATGCTTTCTTCTTCAACAGGTATTTCTGCCGAAGAGGCCCTTGCGGCTTCCCTCAAGACGTTCGAGAAGGAAGAGAGTCTCCGCGCTTCTTTGGGTCTTGGTATAAGTTGCTTCATTACACCTTTATTCTTTTTATTCGTGCTCTGACCCTCTCATTCACTTTATTGCAGGGACTACCTCAACTCAGGCTATTCCAAGTGCAGTGCCGATCCCGAGTGGCGATGCAGCAAAACTTCTAGAGCCAGCTACTGTGGCAACGGTTCTCCCAAAGTCACCGCAGGAGGTTTTGCTGAAGCAGCCGATGACGGACGTTGTAGCGGCTCTGGAGGCAGAGCTCGGTTCGGATGACGATGTCCCCTTATCAGAAGTCTTGAGGAGGTCATCTCTCACTGTCCAGACCGAAAGGAAGCGCAGGAAGCACACGGGGAGGGAACACGATGCCGTTTAGGCCGTAAGTGCAGGCTTAAGCAGTATTCCGCTTGCTGATACTCCTTCGGCGGATGTTCCCTCTGCCCTGTCTACTGCCCGTAGACAGGTTGCACGCGCAGCTCGGGAAGAAACTGAAAAGCTGCTCCAAGGTAACGTAACGCCCAGTATTTTATTAGAACTTGGTCCTCAAATTCTGACATACTCATTTTCTTTCACGCACGGCCGAGTCCTGGCGATGGTAGGCCAGGTAGAACGTTGACAATTATAGAGCCCGAAGTGGCTACTCTTTCTCGGGAATCTAGGACTGTCAAGACCGCTGCTCTTTCTCCATGTGTCTCCTTGGTATCGGCGGGCGTCGCAAGTGTTACGACGGCCCTCGTCGTGTCAGGGGATGAAGCTATGGGCGCGGAATCTATTCCCCTGAGAGAGAGTGAAGGAGCCGTTACACCTGGTGATGCCTCCATCGCGGTTTTGGTCGATGATCCATCAGGTAGTCCTTAGGTTGTTGTTTTCGATTTTTTCAATCCGGTTCAGCCCTTCTGATGATATTTCGTTTGTCTTGAGCATAGGCACGGTGAACCTTGAGGCAATGCCGTCTGAAGAAGTGTCCCCGGTCGCTTCTTTGACGGTCATTGTCCCCTCGCCTTCTTCTGTGCCCCCTCAAATCGTAGAAGGTATGGGTATCTCACTTATTTGTTTCACTGTGGATACAATCCTCCTTGTATTGACTGTATATTATCGCAACTCTGCAGGAGTCCTTTTCGACCATTTATACCAGGTGTTGAACCCGCATTTTTTCTTTCGGTCGGAAATCGTTCCACCTTCTGGTATTGGTTAGTATATTCTTCAGCTAATGTCCCCCCTCTTTTATGAATAGACTTATTGTTGCTAAGTCTTCTTCATATTGATCATAGCGTCACAGGTTGGAGGAGGAGGCAACAGAATGGTCGTGCCTCCGGTACTCCTTATCTTGCCGCCTGCCACAGCCGGTATAATAGACTCCATCACTCATGTGTTTTCTTTATCTCCCAAGTCGACATTTGACCATAATTTATTTTGCAGCAATTGCACCGGCTCCAGCTCCTTTCGAGTCTCACATTCCAATGCCCGCAGGGCCCTTCGCTAAACGCATATTTTCCAGGGGTGCCGTAAATAGCCGGCGAATGTTGAGCGAATTTATCGAAGATCTCAATGTTGAGGCCCTTAGTTCTGCTATGGATTTTGCCGTTGAAGTCAATCCAATACTGGCGACACTCGTGAACTTCCATGATGAAGATCTTGTCGGCTCTTGGGTTCATTACTGCAGAAAGATCGAGGCTTTCCTGCACGAGATTGAGCTCAAGCGTCTCGCTCCTGAGGTGTTGGCTTCGAACTCCCAAAGGGCTGCATGGGTCGAGCATAGTGTTCCTTTCATTCACCATTTTGAACAAGAGACGACCCTGAGACGAAATGAACATTAGGTGGCTTCCACCGAATCTATCCGATAGCATGCCCAGGTTGAAGCAAATGCTGCACAGTTAAAAGCTGTTTTCGACAACCTCCAGCGATGTATCTTGGATGGGTTGACGCTTAGGCGGACGCTTGACTTCACCGATTGGGTCATGCAAGACTGTGAAGCTGCCATGCTAGAAACTAATAAAAAGCTTTCATCCTGTTTGCGGCAACGGACTCAAGTTGAAGCGGAGTTGGCCGCGGTAGCTGACCACGAGAAAGGATTAAGAGGACCGCATGAGCGGCTTGCAGATTTGCTGAAGACGCCTCCTCCTTAATAACTGTCTTTGTAGCTTTTTTGTACCAACTGTAAACTTGTGATTCATGAATAACATGAATTCATTTTGATTCCTTTATGAAATGTATCTTGTATTCACTTGAATTCATGAATAAAAGACATATTTAATCTCATATTGGCATGTAACTCTGGCAAATGTGGCCCTTAGATGGTCTATCTTGACTTCCTTGTAAGGCAGCGATGGGTTAGGAAACAGGTTCAGATCCGCCGCCTAAGACTTTTCAACTTTATAAGCCATGAGGGTCTCATAAAGACTTTTCTTCCTACGAGTTGAGAGGATTCCGTAGGTGTATTTTCTCCTTAGGAGTCGTGAGGACTCCTAAGTGTGTTTTCTCTTGAGAGTCGTAAGGATCTCACAAGAGAATTTTCCCCCTTTACAAGTCGAGAGGACTCGTAAGTGGTTTTTTCCCTCCTTGTCGATATTCAGCTTTGGAGAGTGTGGTCCGTAGATAGTATACAATAGTCCATCTTGGACCTACTTGCAGGGTCCCAGTGCTTAGGAAACAGGGTTAAGATCCTGTTGACTAAGGCTTTTTCCATACGAGTCCAGACGAGTCGAGAAGTTCTCGCAGGAACATTATTTTCCCTACGAGTCGAGACGAATCGAGATGTTCTCACAAGAATGTCCTAACGTCATAGTTAACCTCTGCTGATAGAAGCCCGTTAGGGTCTGTGGTACTAGGGTTTTTGTCCGTCGTACCATCGCGTTGGCCGATGTATTCCCTGATATGCAATGTTGCTATTCGAGTAGCCCCACGACCGTCATGTCTCTGATCCCTTCGGGGGCTGGACAAGACGTCTTCAAGTAATCTTCCAGGTGATATTAACGTCGGAGGAGCAAGCATTAGGGATCATCCATGCAGCCTTTTACTTGAGGTTAAGCTCAGTTTAGGGAGCCCCGATGAGTCATGACCACTCCGCACTAGTGTGGGATGATCTCCGATATTCTTTCCATTTTCTTTTTTATTGTCGTTAAGACCTTGAAGCTAGGGATCTTCCTTTTCTTCATTTTTTGATATTGCGTCTCTAATATTGCGATGAATGTCGAGGTTGTCTCTAGGTTGTCTGTGAACCGTCGAGTCTTGGAACTAGGGACTTTGGCATGGTTCCATTGTTTTAACCCTGGGGTCGGTTGTTGATGTTGCGTCTGCATCCTGCTGGAGTGAGAAGGAACGCCGTGGTGATATTTTGGCTGTAGATGTTGCCGCCAAGACCCTGAAGCTAGGGATCTTCCTTCGCTTCGTTTGTTGACATTGTGTCTGCTATATCGCGATGAATGTCAAGGTTGTCTCTAGGTTGTCTGTGAACTGTCGAGTCTTGAAACTAGGGACTTTGCTATGGCTCCATTGTTTTGACCCTGGGGTTGGTTGTTGACGTTGCGTCTGCATCCTGCTGGAGTGAGAAGGAACGCCGTTGTTAATCTCTAGGCTGTTGATGAACCGTCAATATTTGACTCTCCCTTGACAGAGCCCAGTAGGAAAATGTGGTTCCCTTTTCATTTATGACCATGGATTATATACAGGGATGGATGTGGACTCACCTGCAAGGCAGAAATTTCATTTTTTATTCTTTCTTTCCGCGATGCTCTATCATTTCAGCTATTTATATTGCGAACGTCGCGATTACCTATTCATTTCGGCTTTTTATCGCGGTGCCCAATCATTTCGGCTATTTTTTTTCTTTTTACTCGCTGCTTTTTATTGCGAGTTGCCTAAACATTTCGGCTATTTCATATGCATTTTTTCTCGCTGATTTTTGTTGCGAGTATGGAACTCGAGATCTGATACCAATCTTAGCATCAGCATCGCTACGACTGGAATGTGGCCAGGAGCGAATCATCATTTGTTTTGAAAGGACTTGGAATTTGATACCAATTTAGGCATCAGTATCGCTACAACTGGGATATTGTCAGGACCGAGTCATTATTTTCCTTTTTCGATTTGAATAAAGGTGGTTTAGTAGACAGGGTTAGGATCTTGTCGACTAAGGCGTTTTGATTTTATGAACCGTAAGGGTCTCATAAAAGGGTTTTCTCTCTACGAGTCGTGAGGATCTCGCAGGTGTATTTTCTCCTTAGGAATCATAGGGGTCCCTAAGTGATATTTTCTCTTGCATGTCGTAAGAATCTTACAAGAGTGGTTTCTCCTTACAAGTCAAGAGGACTTATAAGTGCCGTTCACCATATGGGGACATTGATTGTCATTGGTGGGACTTGGTGAGGGAACGTTTAGTTGTGCCCATGGATTGTATACAAGGGCCATCATTGGACTGCTTGTAGGGAAACTTGAGGAGTGTGATGGCTTAAGAACAGGTTCAGGTCCCTGTATCTTAAGACTTTTGAATCCTATGAGCCGTGAGGGTCCCATAGAAGGGAATTCTCTTTATGAGTCATGAGGATCTCGTAAGTGTAATTTCTCCTTAGGAATCGTGGGGATCCCTAAGTGTGTTGCTCCCTTGTGAGTCGTAAGGATCTCACGTAGGTGCTTTCTCCTTATAAGGTCGAGAGGACCTTGCAGGTGTTTTTTATTTAAACGAGATTGCGCCCTTCGGCTTTTCACAAACTTGCCGGTAACCCTGCTGTTTTTACTCACGGAGCCCTTTCGGGTTTTCATCTGTGCCCATTTTGCTTCTGGACGTACCTTTTTTTTTGCCAATGGCACTTAGGGGGGCTTCGCCACCGATGTAGCTGTGTAGCCAGCGGGATTTGAGTTACAGTCCTTGCTGTTGAGACTTATGGACTTGAATTCCATTATCACCGTGCTTGAGGCGACGTATTAGTTTAAGGACATCTCGGTCCGTTGTTAGTTTAGGGACATCTCGGTCCATTGTTAGTTTAGGGACATCTCGGTCCATTGCTAGCTTCGAGGCAAAGTTTTTCCGGATACTACTTATAGAGTCTTGACTCAGGCATGTAGCGAGCGGACACGAGCGTCGCCATCTATCATTAACCTGAGTTGTGACTTGCCAAGCATAGTATTTCTTAAGGAACCGGCCGTTTATTGGTCGGAAGGGTCTTTCACCATGCATATCCATGAGCAAATAAGCCCCACCTTGGTACACCTTGTCTATGATGTACGGACCCTCTTAGTTTGGCTCGAATTTCCCCCGGTTCATGTTCACACCATAATATTGCATTATTAAATTCCCCATTCTTATTCTTTTTATAAATAAACAGGTACTTTTGACGCATGTCTGCTACATGTTACAGGTTAAAGGTTCTTGGACAGGAAACAGTGAAAACGATGTAAAGACGATGAAAATATGGACTTTTGACCAACAAATGGGAGGATCTTAGTCAAGCCTACATCGAAAGACAGTTCACAATTAACAAGGCAACGCAAGACCCCAAAATGTCAAGGCAAACGGTTAAAAAGCCATTGCAAATTGTTCACTGAAGATCTGGAACCAACCTAAAAGCCCAAATGGAAAAGACATATAGAAACAGGAAGACAAAGTCACCAGGAGCCCAGCCCAGAAGTTGCAGAAGCCAAATCTTCCTTTTGGCCGCGGAACCGCGGCCAAACCATGCCTCGGGCCGCGGTTCTGTGGCAGTTTTAAAGAAATAAAAAATTAATTTTTTAGCGAAATAAAGTGGCGGCGTTGACCGGTCTTCCTAGAGGGCTATTTTTGTAAATGCAAATATGCGAGTCATTGTAACCCTAGGGTTTCCTATCTTCTATAAATAGGGACTCTAATTCATTGTAAACTTTATGCCTCCTTTTAATAAAAATTCCAAAATTCTTTATGGAGAGCATCGGTGCCTCTCTTCAATTCTGAAATTCAGATCTGACAACCCTGCATGGATGATTGGAGAAATGCATCTGTAAAGTAAGTAGATTTGTTTATTTTCTTGCCCTAGATAATTTCAATTCATGCCCTAGATTAAATTTATTTTCCTGCCCTAGTATAGATTTTATTTATCTGCCCTAGTTATAACTTTCAATTAATTGCCCTGGGTAGAATAATTTAGGATTTTAGATTTAATAATCAATCCGAACACCCTTCGGAATTAACTCGTAAGAACGAATCGGAAATTCACAACATCCCTGTGGACCGACCCGTACCCACCGGCTAGCTTCATGCGACGCCGTTCTTGATTGCGGTTACAAATATTTTTGATCTATCTTTTAAGTGCAAGCACACTAAATCACTCAATCAAATGGCGCCGTTGCCGGGGATGGCGTAGAACTTTCCTTTTCGCAATTTCGGGTTAATCAAAATTTAAAAAAATCATAAAAATCTAAAAAAATCCAAAAAAAATATATAATCTGTTATTTTTGGAAGGGATACTTTGTTGTTTGAATTTTGCAGGATATACGAAAACCGGATCTGGAAATCTACAGAGATCAAAACAGGAAAAAACAGATCGGAACAACAGAAGATCACAACAACCGAGGAACAGAAGAAATTTGGAGGACCGAGTCTACAAGTTAACCGCGGTGATCTGGTCCAAAAAAAAAATGGCCGAACAGATCAAAGCGCGGCGGAACCGCCACGCCAGCCCCCTTTTGGCCGCGGAAACGCCGCGGTCTAGTCGATTCAGGGCTTAAAAAAAGGGGGCAGAAGCTCGATAAAAAAAAAAAACCATTCCGCCACTGCAAATTTCTGTGAGTTTTCTCTCTCTCCTCCTCTGCAAATCTTGATATATCTTCTGTAAATTTGCCTGCAGGATTTCTTTGCGCTCAAAAATCCTTCCCCTTCCAAATAACAATCTTGTGCAGGATTCTTTACACCGCGCATAAAATAAAAATCTTTGATTGCAAGTGATTTACTGTTTTGCATATCTTTAATCGGACTTTAAGGGGCTTTTTGACCAATTCAGATTGGGTGGGGATTTCATCACCCTTCCCAGGACCCCATAAATCACATAAGGCATTTGCACTGACCATATCCTAATTAAAAAATACTAGACTCAGTCCTAAGGACATCGAGCTCAATAGGAAAAGGACTAGTATAGGCATCGACCGTTTATCCTAATTGACTTTGCGGTGTCTAGGCTTGTGGTTTTTAATTAGGCCTACTACTGTGGTTCCTTCCCACTTACCTGGCCGTACTTGTCGGTGAAGAGGCGGTTTGAGGTCCTATTTCTAGCCCTAGTTAGGAGCTGTCTAGCAGACCTAGGTGACCCTAGATCTAGGTCTGATTGTGCATTTCTGGTTGATTACATTTGTGTCTAAGCCCTTTATCGAAATTTTTTTTTCTGCAAACAGTCTCAAATAAAGAGAAAAAGGAAAAAAGGAAAATATTTATAGAAACTTGCAAAATTTTTTAGCTACAAATAAATCCTTGCACCACCCAACCTTCCTTCATGTCACCTTTCTTCTTACAACATGGGTACCCCACATAATAAATCATTAGCCGAACTTTGGTATCCCGAACCTAATTTTGCGTCGTACGTTAATTTGTTCGGTCAATTTAAAGACGATCCTTCCTTGCCAAAAATATCTTTGAAAGATCAAATAGAGGCGTCTAGGAGAAATAGTTTGACTTTTCAACCCACTTGGTGTCAACCGAGTCAACCTTCACCACTTCCATATGTTGATACCACTTTTTCAAGTCCTTCTGTCACTCCTAGGCCGATGTCCATTGCTGAGCATATTGCTCAATCTCGCAGTCGATCTTTCACCCCTTTCCACTCATCTAGTTCTAGGGATCTACACGACTGTTCACCTTTTTATCCATATGTTGACCCTATCCCTGTCCAATCACCCACTTCCTACCAGTCATACCCGACCTTCCCACCTTCACTAGACACCGTTTCTACACAGCCTTTTGGGAGTTTCACATATCCAAACAATTATGAATCTTTTACCGAAACCCCCTCACCACCCAAGTCTAGTTTGGAAGAGTCGTTGGAGGCTTATATTGCTGCAACAAAAAAAATGGTGAGGAATGTGGAAGCGTCCATGGCCGCCCTTATGCAACCGAGTGAACCGGTAGCTAGTTTCCAACTAGCTCCAAATTTTCCAATGTATGAGGAGGCGGTTGAACTGAGAGAGAATGAGAGAGGATTTCCAAATCAAACCTACCCTTACCCAATTGAAGCCCAAAACTCCAGTTTTCCATCGAATATCCTAAATGAGTTACCAGTTGAAAATAAAAACGAGTTGTGTGATTTTGTAGTGTTTGATTTGCCAAATTGTGAGGAACCCCTTTCGAGTGAAACCGTACCTAATCCTTTCGATCTTTACACCTCCCATCTAGAACCTAAATCGATAGATATCCATGCTTTTGATGAGGTGTCTAAGGAAATTGATTTTCACTTGATTGAGGATATAGACGCCGGGAATATTTCGGATGATGAACCTGTCGATTTAATTGAGATTTTATGTTCAAATCATCATCCCGAGTTATTAAATGTTTCTCCCGAATCTAATATGTGTCTTGAATTTGATGATAATGGTATGGATGAGTTGAATTTTGAGGAAAATCATAAGGATAATATTGAGGAGAGTTTTGAGGATAATATTGAGGTTGAACCATTTTTGTTTAATATGTCGGATTTTCCAATTCAGCCTCCTGAACCTTTGACTGTTATATCACCCTCCCTCTTTCCTATCGTTCCGACCGAACAAGAGACCTTTACGCCTTCATCTCCAATACCAAGTTCGGCGTACCCATGTTTTCTTGCGAATCTTGAAGGATTTGACCCCATTTCACGACTGGTTGATAGGTTAGCGCAATCGCTTTTAACACATCAGTCATCACAAATTGCGCTAATTTATGCACTCGATTTACACCCTCAAGATCGTACTCCACTTCTTTCTCCTTTCCGCTATTCTTCTCCCCCACCGAGACCATATTATACCATTCTTCTTTCCACACGGTCTCGCGTGTTTCTCATTTCTTTCTTCTACACCCTATCATTTCACCAACTCGGCCATTACCACGATAAGATTTTTGAATGGTTGGTGCTAACTTTTGGCTTGTGTAAGGCCAAGCTTAAGTTTGGGGGGGGCCTTTGTATATATGTACATATATTTTGGTTTTCGTTTTATAAAAAATAAAAAGAAATTCAAAATATTAAAAAATGAAAAAAAATTGTAAATAAATAAACAGGGGAGTGCCGACATTTTGACCCTCTTGGTGTAGCATGACAGTGAGGACACTGTCAAGTTCAAGTTTGGGGGTATGCTCGGTACGTCTTCTTCCTTCGCATCCATTTGTATATATTTTTGCATTTGCATATTTATTTGAAAACCCATAAAAATTTGAAAAATTTCAAAAATTATAAAAATTATTGTATTCAATTTTGGCTAATTGACTTGAGTTTGACAAATAGGTTAACTAGCTAGGAACAACTAGATCTTAGACTTAGTGAATTAAAAACCCTAAAAATAACAATCCTTAAAATTTAACGGTAGAAAGTATATGCCTTGTAGTTTATATAGAAATAGGCAAATTTTGGGTTCACTTCTTGGGCTAAGTCAAAATGAAGGAAAAATATTGATGTTCTTATTAGAGTATAAATTTGAAAAATAGTTCCTACCTTAAGTCTAGATTCTTAAAACGTATACCCTACAATTTGCACAATCACGAACCTTGAAACTTGGAATAGTAGAAGAGACCTTGAAATGCTTTTGTCTAAAGTCCTTAGTACGAAGAAAATAAAAGAAAAAAAGTGTGAATAAAGAATAAAAAAAAATGGACACTGGTTTTTGTGATTACTTAAGGCTGTAAAAGTAGAAAAATATTTAGCGAGGGTACCTCATCACCTAGTGCCTTAGACCAACTGGTTTGGGAGTCACTGCTAAAGCCTTGGGTGTTGCAAAACTAGAAAGTACGCTTTAAAGTGCTAACGCATCTTGTAATCGGTTGTTGGTACCTCAAGAAGTATTAACGGTCGCATGAAGGATGTGTAAGCAAAATTCAATTAAAAATTCACCAACTAATTAGTAGTTTGGACAACGGACAAGGGTATGATTGCTTGATTTGAATTTCCAAGTGTAGGGGTGATTTATACACACACGTAGGGGTATGTGATTGGGATTTAGATAAAAGAAAGGAGTGAAGAATAGAACTTGTATCTTTACTAAGGGTTGATAGAAATTCCTAAGTGGAGATGGAACTCTAGAAGGAAAACTTAGGAAATGCCGAAAGCTAAGTAGGTCTACATAACATATATAATCTTAAGTTAAATAATGAGGAAGTGTGAAGAATGTGGGTGGATAATTTGCGAGTCAAAAGATAATAGAATTCCTTGTTAGAAAACCTAATTGGAGAACAAAAGTTAATGGGCCGAATTGATAGGATTTTATGGGTAATATCCGCTGAAAACCCTCAGGAGACAACACTCCTCCTACTAGGGACACCTAGAGGTTTAACGGCTTGTTGCACGTGCTCAGTGCAATCGTGTTTCCCTGCGAAACTGCGGTTATGTTTTTAGTGAATAAAAATAAGTTTGCTCGAGGACGAGCAAAAGATAAGTTTGGGGGTATTTGTTCACACCATAATATTGCATTATTAAATTCCCCATTCTTATTCTTTTTATAAATAAACAGGTACTTTTAACGCATATCTGCTACATGTTACAGGTTAAAGGTTCTTGGACAGGAAACAGTGAAAACGATGTAAAGACTATGAAAATATGGACTTTTGACCAACAAATGGGAGGATCTTAGTCAAGCCTACATCGAAAGACAGTTCACAATTAACAAGGCAACGCAAGACCCCAAAATGTCAAGGCAAACGGTAAAAAGCCATTGCAAATTGTTCACTGAAGATCTGGAACCAACCTAAAAGCCCAAATGGAAAAGGACATATAGAAACAGGAAGACAAAGTCACCAGGAGCCCAGCCCAGAAGTTGCAGAAGCCAAATCTTCCTTTTGGCCGCGGAACCGCAGCCAAACCATGCCTCGGGCCGCGGTTCTGCGGCAGTTTTAAAGAAATAAAAAATTAATTTTTTAGCGAAATAAAGTGGCGGCGTTGACCGGTCTTCCTAGAGGGCTATTTTTGTAAATGCAAATATGCGAGTCATTGTAACCCTAGGGTTTCCTATCTTCTATAAATAGGGACTCTAATTCATTGTAAACTTTATGCCTCCTTTTAATAAAAATTCCAAAATTCTTTATGGAGAGCATCGGTGCCTCTCTTTAATTCTGAAATTCAGATCTGACAACCCTGCATGGATGATTGGAGAAATGCATCTGTAAAGTAAGTAGATTTGTTTATTTTCTTGCCCTAGATAATTTCAATTCATGCCCTAGATTAAATTTATTTTCCTGCCCTAGTATAGATTTTATTTATCTGCCCTAGTTATAACTTTCAATTAATTGCCCTAGGTAGAATAATTTAGGATTTTAGATTTAATAATCAATCCGAACACCCTTCGGAATTAACTCGTAAGAACGAATCGGAAATTCACAACATCCCTGTGGACCGACCCGTACTCACCGGCTAGCTTCATGCGACGCCGTTCTTGATTGCGGTTACAAATATTTTTGATCTATCTTTTAAGTGCAAGCACGCTAAATCACTCAATCACTTCACACGGTTAGGGATTATAAGTCTTTTGACAACTAGCATGAGTTCGCCTTGGTGGAATGTTCTCGGCCTGGTCAGTCTTTCGTATGAGCACATCATCCTTGCTTTGTAAGCTTCTAGGTTTTGCTGCGCCATGAGACGAGTTTCATCGAGGGCATCTTCCTCAGGGACTTTTTCTTTCCCCTTGTCTCTTTTGCTCGAACCTTTTTTTGTAGGCCCGAGGTTCTTCTCACGCAGCGTGTGGTTACATAGCTGAATGTTCTCGCATTTCTTCACCTCTTCTTCCTTTCCAGAGGTGGATTCTTTGAAGAGTGGGCCAAGGATTATTTCTTCCTCAGAATCGCTCCCGAATATGAGAAATTGGGTTTTCCCTTTTGTCGAATAGGTATCAACCATATAACAGCTGCCAGTCGTTTTTCCGCGCTCAATTGTCACATTTTTTTGCTGTCGATGAGCTTCACGCTTCATCCTCTTGTAATGTTGTCGGTGGGCCGCGTATCCCTGTCACCACTTCTTGAAGGTGCTGCATTCTTCGGTGGGATGTGTAACCCTCCGATGGTATAAGCAGTAGTTCGGATGTACATTCGCTTCGTCGAGGCACGTATTCCCGGGAGTATTACCTTTGAATGGTGGCAGCTTCATTCCCATTGACAGGGCTTTGGCGAACCGTTCCCCATCTTAAACCTGCTTTTGTCTGCCACGGGTGTGCTTTGATCTAGTTGGAGTACTTTGTAACTCTTTCTCGCCGCAGCTTCTTCGTCCTGACGCAAACGCTTGACCTTTTTGTATATAGACGTTTCACGCTCTCGGTCAGCTTTGCTCTTTTGAAAGGCTTCGTTCAGCAGTTTATCGATCAGGTCGTCTGACAGTTCCAGGGATTTTGACGACGGTTCTACCCCCAGTTCCTCTGCATTGCTTTTTGATGCCGAGGGAGCTTCTTCGTCTTTTAACGACAGGTGAGAGACCATGTGGCAACTCGCTAGATAATCCTCAGGTTTTTATAACGAGCCATTTCCTTCGTCAATGTCACTGTCTTCATTCTCAAGAATATGCCTGAGGAACTCTTCAAGTGTGACTATTGCCCACGCCGTTTGGTTGTATTCCTCCAGTGCGTTGATGTACTTTTGCAGGTCTGTTCGCTTGTCGTCAGGCTGCACGGGCTTCTTGGTCTTCTTCTTTACCTTCGAAGACTTTGAAGGCCTGACCTGGGTGTTTTTCTCATCGCTACTAACTTTCGATGTTGGGCGCGGTTTCAGCATCCCGTCAATGATCTCAGGCTCCAGCGGTCTTTTCCACCTGATTGCCGGGAATGCTTGATGATCCTTCAGCATTCTTTTAGTTTTAACCGAAAGGATAACTTCCCACGGAGCTTCTTCTACAAATGAGCATGATGCCCCCGGCGTATCTACCTTTTTAGGAGCGTGCTGCGGCGGCGGGTTTACCTTCCAGTTTTCGGACAGCGCGAACTTGCCTTGTTGGTACTGGTCCTCAACCCAGTTTTTGAAGACGTAGAAATCTTTGATTGGGTAGCCCATTGCTCTGTGGTAGGGGCAGTAGTTAGGACTGTTGACGTCACCAGGCTGCAGTGGGCGTCTCGGATCTGGCAGAGTGATTAGCCTGTTGCGCACTGCCAGTTCGAACTGTCTCCTCATTTTATCCCGGGAAAATGAGTAAGGACGTCTCAACTTCTCTTCAAGGGACCGTGGTTTGTTGCTTTGGCGAGCAACCGGTTTCGGGTCACTCGGTTGTTGTTGAGCGTTGGCAATGAAGGTCGCTTTCCCTTTGCCCTTTTCATTCCGGGGATCTATTTTTTAGGAGGACGACCTATGGCCCATCTGGTCTATTTGGGCCAGCTTGTCGATCAAGGCCTGGAAGGTAGTCGGCTTGAAGAATATCAAAAATTGGGATATAGTCGCATGAGGATCAAGGGTCCCTATGAACATAACCATGGCAGGAGCTTCTTCTTTGCGTTGTTCGCATTTTGATCATAGGTTCCGCCATCGAATTGCGTATTGAACCCAGGTCTCTCCTGGCTTCACCCTGGCATTGATTAATGCGGTGATCGGGGTGCACTTGCGAGATGCTGCGTGACCAGTAGTTCCATTTCTGTAAATGTTTTGATGGAGTCATTTGGAAGCTCCGAGTACCATTCAAATGCTGTCTCCGCCAAGCTGCCGACGAACTGGCGAAGCAACAGTTTGTCATCGCCTCCAGTATTGCCGCATAGAGCTCTGAACTGAGCGACATTCTGATGGGGATAGCATGTCCCCTTATACACGTGGAATTTAGCGATCATATATCGCGGCGGGTACTTGATTTGATCGTACCAGCCTGGATAAGGTCGCCAAGTTCTGACGACTTGGCCAGCCGGTTCACTTGCCTGATGAGCTCGTATTTGTTAAGCTATGTAGTCGTTAAGGGCAGCCTTAGAGATAGTTTCTTCCTTGGCTGCTGAGAAAGCCGGTGGAGGATTTGACGTTTCCCCTTTGTTGTCTTCGATAATTATTGGAGGGTCTTCGGCTGGAGGTTCCGGCTGGATCATCATCCTGACCATGTCTTGGAAAAGGAGCGTCATCTGCTTTATATTAGCGGCCCGTTCTGCGGCCTCTTTATCCTTTCTTTCTATCACCCTCCGCAGGAACTCAGTGTCGGTCTCCTAATCTTGGCGCTATTTGGATGATGCTTCCGGGCTTTCTTTCTTCCCAGTGAGTGCGGCCATCTTTGTCAACATCTTCTGGAGCTTTTGTTGTTGCTCCCAAGCTTTTGTCACAGACCGTGTGAGTGGTCGATGACCTGTGGAAGTACGGCTTTCCTCTTTCCCGGAAGCCATGTACACCGTATGTACGACCATGCCCCCAGACTTGGGGCACTTGGGTCCACTGCCTTTGAAATTTATCACAGGCATAAGGACCTTCTCTGGCCTTCTCCTTTTGTGCGAGGTCAAAGTTGATCGGGCCGTTGCAGCAGGCACCCATGCAGACGATACCTTCCGTGGTACAACAGAGGGATGGTCCTCCTCATGCCGAGCCTTCATTTTCTTTAGCCGGCGAGAGTAGTCTTTATCAATTACAGAGTCTTGGAGTCTCCACCAGACCCTATGGATTTTGGAGGACAGCTGATCGCACTCTAGGCGTGTCGGAGTTTAAAATTCTAAAGATATAACCGCGATCAGGATGGTGTCGCTTTGCAGCTAACCGGTTGAGCACGGGTCGATCCGCAGGGAGATGGTTGTATGTAAGTTCTTGTTTTAGATGAGTCAATAAAGAATTGTATATTTTTATATTCGATTCTATCATAAGTGTTCGTATTTATTTTCAAGTAAACTTGTTAAGGTTAAGGTTAGTTAGTAGAGTTAGGATTAGCCTTGTGCTTGTCTTTTTCCATTCTTAAAACGGTGTTGGGATAATCGAAAGTAGCGGAGATTAGGAGGACATAGGAATGGGATTTGCGAGTTTAAGCGAGCTTTCCAACGCTAAATCCATTCCCAGTGTCCTTTGTCCGTCCGCTAAATACGCTTATTTCCAACCCTTGGCCAAACACCCGCAACCATGTATCCAATTAAGTCACAACTACATATCACGTTGTAATACGCTTAAAGGACTTCTCGACTTAGGTAGCGGCTATATGTCACATATAGCGTGCCTAAGTGAGGGAGTTGCGCTTGTTTGGTCGGGGTTCGTTTCAAGATGTTTGGCGAAGAGAAACACAAGGGATTTCTTCATCCCTCATACCACCTTCCTTAGCCTTAACAAGTGCGGAATTATTCACACATTATAAAAGAAAATAAATCAAAACAAGAAGGAAGAAAAGAAGGAAAAGGAAAATACGGTTTTACAAATGTGCAAGCTAATTACTTGGGTCATCACCTAAGCAAGGAACTCCGTTGAGTATCATCGCTTGGAAATAATACGGATAAGTGGAAAAGGAAAAAGAAAACAAACAAAGAAATAACAACAACTAATTAACAACAAGAATTAAAATTACAATACAAGATAATAAAATTACAAGACAATAAATAAAAGTGACAAGATAAAAATAACCCTCATCTTCATTCATCATCCACTCAATACTCTCACTACATTTTAATGGAGGAAGACATGAAGAAGAAGAAGAAGCTAAACTAAATCCTAACAAAAAGAGGCATGAAAAGAAGACCCGTGGCTTGGCACAAAACTGGGCTATTTATAGGCTACTTGCCGAAATCCTAGGGCAAAATTCTCTGCCCAAATGAAATGACCAAAATACCCCAAAAGTATCTTCTGGCGCCGAGTTAACTTGGCCGCGGAACCGCCGCATAAGTGGCCAATTGGCCGCGATTCCGCAGCCATGTGGGGGAATTGGTTTGTCATTTTTCTCATGGTTTCTTGTGTTGCTCTGCTCTGTTGTTCTACATGTTCCTGTTGGATATAGTGCCCTCAAAGTCAATTATTGGATCGCAGGCACGTGATTGCAATGATTGAGGGGGGACCTATACCGGTAGGACAGTCCTACTCGAGAGGTTTGTATACTATCTGGTTTGTCTTTATCATCATGTACATGCTTTAGGTGACATTATAGTTCACTATTACACGTTAATAGAGAATAGTATGCTACCATGGTTTATCTTTATCATCGTGTACTGATTTAGGTGACCTTACAGGTCACTATTGCATATTGATAGAGCCCATAGGATTCTTTCTTGACTACCAGCAGTATGATGGCGATCATATACGAGAGAGTTGGGTAGTCTATAAGCACATCCTTAAAGTGGTCCCTAGTCGTGGGAGTTTCGAGACTGGGCATCGATACTCCATTAGTAGACTAGTGTATACAGTCGAGACCCCGATGAGGGGCGGTGGCCGGTCTCACAATCCATTGGTGTCAGTTGGTTCACCTAAGATGTATACACGTGCTCATTGGGTTATGAGTACACCGGACAGGACTCGCCGGGAACATGCTAGTTGGTATTATAACTGACGTCAGATAGCAGTTCCCTGGTGACATGTGAACAGGTTAATTCATTGACCTGAGATCGTCATTCGTCTCGTGTGAGTTCCTACTGTGCTTTGATTACTACCCTACCACGGCTCAAAGGAGTCATTTAAACAGGTTTTAGTTGGGTATAGTCCCGAGGCACATGGAGGCAGTGAGCGGATCGGCAGGGGTTCATCTCTCCCGGTATTGGGGGTTAGGTCGCGTTGTGTCTAGGAGAGCCATTACACGAAGTCCTTGGCCAAGGCAGGAGATTTACTGATAGGTATTCCAGTAGTATCTCAGGGTGTTCTGGGCTACACTCCGACAGGAATTGTACCGCTTTTGGGGGTCTGACTTTTACCAACCCCCTAGGCCCGACATGCGATGCTTATAGACAAACGGACCGGACTGTACGAATATTGTCACTGACAGGCTCAGTAGGGTATCAGGATGAGTTCGCTCATCAACCTCCCTTTTGGTCAATACGTGGTAGCCCGTTACGTACGGCTAGTACCTCTGACGTGCTGGCGGTTAAATCCACAGCCAAACTATTGACGAGTCTTTAGAGTCCCCCACAGACAGTTTCTCAAGTTTCGGACGAAACGTTTTAGAGGCCATATGGTTTTATAGCAGGGTTCGAACATACGCGTCCACTTGTGCACGTGTCGTGTTTCAGACGGATAATACTAGCGGGCTTTAGTTTAAGCCGATTCCTAGTATTATACTGTGTAGATTTTGTCTCATTGCATTTGTATTCGGTCGGAATACAAATGCGGGTATGTATATACAGTCGCGGGGTTATCCTGTAATATATTACGGGATCGCTTTTTGAAGTTGCCAGTTTGCATTCCGTTTCGGCCATTTTTCTTTATTCCTTCTTGGCAGAAATTCCTTTGATAGAAGGGGGTTCTTTTTGCAAATGTGCAATTAGTAAAGGAGGTTTTTTTTTGTGGTGGCAGGGGCTCCAGCAGTCCATGGCTTGATTCTAGAAAGCTTGCTTTATTTTGTTGCATTATTTATGCTCATTGATGCATTTAATGAGATTGGATTGATTAGGACTTTGGAGTGACTTCTTTTCCTTGTTATCATCCATTTTCTTTTGCTTTTGATTATTTTCTTTTCCTCCTCTTTGAAAGGGGCCGGCCACTTCTAGAGGGAATCAAATTTTTGGGTAAACGATGAATCTCATTTGCTTGCATCAAAATCTTTTGCTCATCTCCAAAAATTCATTCCTCCATCTTCACCAAAATGGCAACTTACATTAACCATCATCCATGACCTTGGATGACTTGAGACAAAGAGTTCTACACTACTCTACTTCAACCTTGGACACGTCGGTTAGCACACTTCGTGCCCGAGTTGCTTCGGATGAAGAGGGAGCCCGTAAAAAACTCGTAGATGTGGTGCCCTTTCCGATGAGGAGATCGAGACCGGAGTTGCCGTGGGGAGCTTGGGATGGTGGCCAAAGACCGAAGGACACAGATCGATCGGTATAGCCTTTCTATCCCTTCTCTAGATAGCTAGTTGTAGGTTAATGGTTCGATCCGGGTTTTAAGCATACGATAGCGCCGGTTTAAAGTTTTGAAAAAGTTTTCGTTTCCGCGTTTTGGTCTCGGACAGACGGCCGGGGCACTACCGTAGACTTACATGGTATCAGAGCCACGCCATTAACCTTTACTAGCTTGCTCTAACGTGTTTAGAATTTCGATCGGACGAAATTTCTAAAAACTGCATTTCCAAGTCATCAGTTTCTGTCGAATTTTTCCTGTGGTCAAAAAATTATTTCGTGTGTTGCAGAAAAACAGGCAGGGTTTTTTAAGAGAATTGAGAAAATTTGGTGGGCTGGTTTCACTGCAGCGCGGCGGATCCGCGGCCGAACCCACGTTTTGGACGCGGATCCACCGCCGTACTGTAGCCACAGTGCACGAAATTTTCTGAGGTGGTCTCTGACTTGGAAATGTGGTTTATGGTATTTTTTGTTTGGGCCCATATTTGTCTTAGTACTGGGAATTGTGCTTGGGGCCCACTTCGGGAAATTTTGTCGATCGAAAATTTTAAACATGTTAGTTCATAGTATTTACATTATATCTACGACCGTGAATGTCATTTGATCGGTAAATCCTGTCTAATTGCTATAGCCCTTTTAGACGGATTTGCGAACGTGATGTTCACGTTGATGTTCTGTGTTGTGTTGTGTTGTTGCGGATTTGTCGTGGTGGATAGCCTGGATGCAATGGTAGAACAGATTGGTTATATTTGTACATTTGATATTGCAGGGAGAGCGTCCGACATGAGGACTGTCGTCACTGCCTGTTTGTATATTATTCTTTTGGGGTACGACCGGGCTGAGGTCGATGTACCCGTTGTATATTTTACTTTATGTATTAGGATTACCCCGCGGTGGGGTGCACGGATAGCCGGGTTCTAGAGTGCAACGGGCCCGCATCTCATGGCTTTGAGACGAAGGGGGCTTCACTCTAGAATTGGCGGGCTATTCGCTGCACTCGTAGGGGGTACAGGTTGACCCAAGGAGGGGTGCTCAAGTTACCGGATTCCGTGAAGTGCAGGGTGGTCCATTCATGTTGTTGAAAGGGGCTGCCTCGCTTCAGGTTTTGGCGGGTAACTTGCCGCATCTGTAGGGGTCTAGGATTTCATTGCACAGGCTATCCACACGACCAGGGGAACGTCGAGTTTCAGTAGCGGCTCTATGAAACCCGGGGATCCCAGATTATCTGTATTGTTCTGTGATACTTATTACATTTCTGTGATGTTGCATTTTATCACGCCTTGAGCGAATATTATATAATGATATATATACTAGTAGATGTTGTATATGTTTTACACCCGCGCTAGTCCAGTCCCCGCTCTGTCGTTAGTTAAGTAACCTAATGGGTGATGACGGGACCCAGTGGCGAATGCGGATGGCATATACGTACATCATATTTTCGTTCTTTTGTGGTGTGATCAATTGATGGGACTGCGTTGATTCGGATCAATGCAAGCAAAACAAACCAGTTTGATGTTGTTGGAACATTTTTCAAAAAGCTGTTATTGCAAGGACGTTCTCTTTTGTTTTGCATAGTGGTATTCAATTATGAATATCCAGCACCTCAGTCGACGAGGCAAGGGCCGAGATCCCTTCACCGGGAGTGACCCCTTGGACAGAAGTTTGCGTCAGGGTAATAACTTCACTATAGTCAATTACTTTTTGCTTTGCATCGTGGTATTCAGTTGGAATATCCTGCACCTCATTCTACGGGGAATGAGCCGAGAACCCTTCACCGGGAGTGACCTCTTTAGCAAAGGTTTTCGCCACTATAATATTTATAAAAAGCTATCTGGATCCTTCAACGATATCAAGTTCATTACGTTAAAGGTTTTTCGCCAAAAACCATTCGTAGCCCTCCGTCATTTCAGAAAGGTAGCACTTAGCATTCATGCTATGTATGTTGGCCTTCATCAAGGCATAGTGTATGGTAGCTATTTTTGCTTTTCTGCTGCATAGATAAATGTGTTGGTTTGGAACAGTCGTACTACTATTTTGCCCTTCGTCAAGGGTATGTACGGGTGGGTTCAAATTAACCTGGACAATGACGGGTAGAACTTGACATGTGACTTATGATATTTTGGCCTTCGTCAAGGTCATAAGAGCTTGGGGTAAAAATAACATCGGGAGTTTCTAAAGAAACTGAAACTTGCCGGATAAGCGCATACCTTCTGGAGTGTGATAACGTGAGTGGATTCCATCAAGTTATCATGCGATAATAGTTGGATCCCGATTCCCACTGATGAGTTGGTTTACTCCGCGGGTGATCCCGACTAATTCTTCTTTCAGGTTTGGAGGAGAATTTGAGGTTACAGTGGGAGGTTTTCTGATTGGATAAAATGATAACCATTCTGATCTAGGTTAGAGTGCACGCTGAGTGTTTCTTTTCTCTCTCTCTCTTTGGCAGCGACCATGGCCCGACCCTTGACTATGACTCAGTGACCAAGTTAACCAAACCTTCTTAAAACACTGGCTTTTGGATTGTCAGAGTTGCATACCTCATTGCCACTCCTACTCTTACCCTTTTCTCCAGGACACCCCGTATTATTACGAACATCGACTTCCATTGGATAAAACCATCGTATGGTTATATACAAACTCGAAGGAACTTGTTCCAGATCGAGGATGGTTCTGGTTCTGGAGAAAATGAATAGGACTATTCAGTTGTCTTTTCCTTTTACCTTCTCTCAGGTTGCGAGTGCTCGTTGGATTAGGACAGTACACCTATTACGCTTATTGGATAGTCTTCTTCCAAACCATAGGCAGGTGCCGAACGGTGGGGAATGAAGAAAACCAATTAGCCTAACGATGGTGTACAGAAGGTATTAAGTAAAGACAAATAAAGGGATTAGTAAGAGGGCAAAGTAAATTGCGACTGTTATTCACGACCAAACCAAGTATTTCTTTGCCAATCCTACATCACCATTGTATTTCTCCAGAACACTCCGTATCACTACGAAGATCCACAGTTTATTGGATACTCCATCGTATGGTTATATACGAACTCGAAGGGACTTGTTCCAGTTCGGGGATGGATTCTGGTTCAGGAGAAATAGTAATAAGGTTTTATTCTGTTGTCTTTTATCTTCACCTTCTCTGAGGTTACGAGTACTCCTTGGATTAAAAGAGTATACCTATTATGCTTATTGGATAGTCTTCTTCCAAACCATAGGCTGGTGCCGAACGGTAGGGAAGAAAGAAAACCATTTGGCCTAAAGGGGTGTACAGAAGGTAATGACTAAAGACATATAAAAGGATTTGGAGAGATGGCAAAGAAATATACGGTTATAGTTGTGAATCTGATAATGGAAGAGGCATTACTAGGAATACCCGGATACCCCTTCGAAACATTTATATGTTTCAGTTTCACTGCGTATTGTTAAAAGAAAACTGATTTTCCAATTAGCCATTGCTCCAGGGTATGCATTTACAAGGTTTGATTCTCACATCTGTATGGTTTTACAGATGATGAGTGGGAGTAAGTTATTGGGAATTGGGTGATCATCCTCATTATATAGGGATTCGTTGTAATTGGAGATATTTGAGGAAATCGCCTGGGTTGTTTACCGGACGGCAAATATTTGGTTTTGAATATCCGTTGTTATGCACCAATTTCAAATTGATATATCTGTACATTTATTTTTATAAAGTGAGATATAAATTTTTGAAATTATGTCTATGACATTTACCTATATCAGTGGACGGTTAGGTAAGGAGCATTAAACAGCGGTATAATTCTTCTTAACCATAAGTACAGTTTTCAACCTACGACACACGGGGAATGAGTTATTAGATTCAGGGGACTTATACAGAGTATTGTATATTGTCCAGTGTCCATTAGGAAAGAGGGGTTGGTACTCGTACTATATTCTGTTTACTTATGACTTCTCTAGTTCTTAGACATGTGTTTCGTAGAAATGCATGGTCCAAGTTTTGAGAAGTTATAGGTATATGAATAAAGTAGAGAACCAGGTGTTGCAAATATCAAGATTCTTCAAGGTGATCAAGGATGTAGATACTTGTGTATGGTATTCAAATGCTAGTAATGATTAAGAGAACTTGCTTCTCTTTCAGGTTACTCATAATTGGATGCATTCCTAAGTTGAGTAATGCTGATCGACCTCTCTCCATTTAGTTGACATGCACTGGAGACAGCTGCATGATTTGAATCTAATTCCAATTAAATCAGTGCCTCTGTTGATATATTAGATATAGAATAGTTCATATCTTAACAATGTTAAGGTACGGGGAGTTGTCCGGCTTAAGCTTAAAACCAGACTCTGGATAACTCAAGGCACGTTTCTGTAATGGCTGTTTGTGGGTTGACCCGGGCTATGACGAGGGTTGACTTTCTACCATCTGGAAGATCAATAGTGATATTGTTCTTGACTCGCCACAGTTTTAATAAAAATGGATTTTTTCATAAAACAGTAGTGGGAGTATGGTAGAACTGGAAGTGATTCCAGAACCGCAAACGATTACTGAAAATTTGATAAGAACCTAAACATTCAATCTGGTTTGACATTCCATTGGCCACTCCACAGATATGGTGGGTAACCTCAGGCACTCGAGAGGTACTTCGGTATGCTCAAAGACGGTGACAGAGAGGTTCTTGTTTACCCAGACTTGCCATTGCTATTGTTCCTGACTGTGAGACCCGGCAGGAGGATGAGTATAGCGTCATTCTAAATTAGCTTTAGAAGTGTACGTGTATATGACTCTGCCAGAGGGTTGTCGTAGTCAGTAGGAGCAGCGGAAGTATAGTGGACAAGTAGCTTATGTCTATTTATGGACTAAAGCAGATAAAGCGGAGATAGATCATCTATTTCTGATGTGACAGTCATAGGTTTGACTTCATCAGAATAGAGGATGGATCTGTTAAGAAGGCAGTAGGGTATGATGTCCTGGTATTTGGATGACATACATAGAGTAGAAAGTGATATTCTTATACTACGATCGGTTATACTTTGGTTGTCATACAGTGGTTTCTCCACACAGGACATAGATAATATATCGGATATTCTGGTTACTAGATCTATGGTTTAAGATCTAGATTTGGGTAGTTTCCCAATCTGGGTACTTAGACAGCATTCTAAAGGTATTTAGAATGGACGACTCCTGGCACGGTAGTGTTCCTGTAGGTGTTGGAGTCACCCTCTCTAAAGATGTCTTACAGACTAAAGGGGAAAGGGATGTGCATGATTGGCAAATCACTTGCTTAGGCAATTGAGTCAATCATGAGATGTCAAGTACCACACCAGATGTTGTTTTTGCACTAGATGCAATAAGTTGATATTAATCCAATCCTGGAGAAATGATCAGAAGCAGTTTTAGAACATAAGTTGATGTTCTAGGGATAAGATAACGGCATCCTCCTTCGGGAGACAGTTATCATTCCAGGCTTCCAAGGTGACCTGAATGACAGAGTAACTGTCAGAGTTATAATTTTCCCTCTGACGAGGGGCAGTATTTTGGACAGGTGGTCTAAGCGGATACTGAGGGAGGCATGGCGCAGGTTACTGATTGGTTTCAGTTGACGATACAGTCTAAGAAGTTTGGATTTGGAGTTCATTTATGAACTAGGTCCCATCAGATATCCAGACATATTCTAAGACAGGTATTGCTCATTTCAGGAGATGGTTTTCTCCGTGAACTTGAGATAAAGAGAGACATGGAAAGAAACATCAGAGCGGATCCACTAACTGAGGCTATTCCTCGAACGCAATAGTTTCGCAAACGGGCTTTGTGAGACTGACTAGTAGAGGAGTTGGGTGTTCGGTATCACACGGGCTGTGAGTATGCGACATCGCAATAATTAGCCTTGAGTGCAAGTGGGAGATTGTTGGATATAGTGCCCTCAAAGTCAATTATTGGATCGCAGGCATGTGATTGCAATGATTGAGGGAGGACCTATACCGGAAGGACGGTCTTACTCGAGAGGTTTGTATACTATCTGGTTTGCTTTTATCATCGTGTACATGCTTAGGTGACATTGTAGTTCACTATTACACGTTGATAGAGAATAGTATGCTACCATAGTTTATCTTTATCATCGTGTACTACTTTAGGTGACCTTACAGGTCTCTAATGCACGTTGATAGAGCCTATAGGATTCTTGCTTGACTACCAGCAGTATGATGGCGATCATATACGTGAGAGTTGGGTAGTCTATAAGCACATCCTTAAAGTGGTCCCTAGTCGTGGGAGTTTCGAGACTGGGCATCAATACTCCATTAGTAGACTAGTGTATACAGTCGAGAACCCGACGAGAGGCGGTGGCCGGTCTCACAAGCCATTGGTGTCAGTTAGTTCACCTAAGATATATACAGGTGCTCATTGGGTTATGAGTACACCGGACAGGACTCGCCGGGAACATGCTAGTTGGTATTATAACTGACGTCAGATAGTAGTTCCCTGGTGACATGTGTACAGGTTAATTCATCGACCTGAGATCGTCATTTGTCTCGTGTGAGTTCCCATTGTGCTTTGATTACTACCCTACCACGGCTCAAAGGAGTCGTTTAAACAGGTTTTAGTTGGGTATAGTCCCGAGCCACATGGAGGCAGTGAGCGGATCGGCAGAGGTTCGTCTCTCCCGGTATTGGGGGTGAGGTCGCGCTATGTCTAGGAGAGCCATTACACAAAGTCCTTAGCCAAGGCAGGAGATTTACTGGTAGGTATTCCAGTAGTATCTCAGGGTGTTCTGGGCTACACTCCGACACAACTTGTACCGCTTTTGGGGGTCTGACTTTTACCAACCCCCTACGCCCGACATGCGATGCTCATAGATGAACGGACCGGACTGTACGGATATTGTCACTGACAGGCTCAGTAGGGTGTCAGGATAAGTTCGCTTATCAACCTCCCTTTTGGTCAATACCTGGTAGCCCGTTACGTACAGCTAGTACCTCTGACGTGCTCGTGGTTAAATCTACAGCCAAAATATTGACGAGTCTTTAGAGTCCCCCACAGACAGTTTCTCAAGTTTCGGGCAAAACGTTGTAGAGGCCATATGGTTTTATGGCAGGGTTCGAACATACGCGTACACTTGTGCACGTGTCGTGTTTCGGATGGATAATAATAGCGGGCTTTAGTTTAAGCCGGGTCCTAGTATTATACTGTGTAGATTTTTTCTCATTGCATTTGTATTCGGTCGGAATACAAATGCGGGTATGCATATATAGTCGCGGGTTATCCTGTAATATATTACGGGATCGCTTTTTGAAGTTACCTGTTTGCATTCCGTTTCGGCCATTTTTCTTTATTCCTTCTTGGCTGAAATTCCTTTGATGGAAGGGGGGTTCTTTTTGCAAATGTGCAATTAGTAAAGGAGGGTTTTTTTATGGTGGCTGGGGATCCAGCAGTCCATGGCTTGATTCTAGAAAGCTTGCTTTCTTTTGTTGCATTATTTGTGCTCATTGATGCATTTAATGAGATTGGATTGATTAGGACTTTGGAGTGACTTCTTATCCTTGTTATCATCCATTTTCTTTTGCTTTTGATTATTTATTTTTCCTCCTCTTTGAAAGGGGTCGGCCACTACTAGAGGGAATCAAATTTTGTGTAAAAGATGAATCTCATTTGCTTGCATCAAAATCTTTTGCTCATCTCCAAAATTTCATTCCTCCATCTTCACCAAAATGGCAACTTCCATTAACCATCATCCATGAGCTTGGATGACTTGAGACAAAGAGTTCTACACTACTCTACTTCAACCTTGGACACGTCGGTTAGCACACTTCGTGCCCGAGTTGCTTCGGATGAAGCGGGAGCCCGTAAAAAGACTCGTAGATGTGGTGCCCTTTCCGATGAGAAGATCGAGGCCGGAGTTGCCGCGGGAAGCTTAGGATGGTGGCCAAAGACCGAAAGACACGGATCGATTGATATAGCATTTCTATCCCTTTTCTAGATAGCTAGTTGTAGGTTAATGGTTCGATCCGGCTTTTAAGCATACGATAGCGCCTGTTTAAAGTTTTGAAAAAGTTTTCATTTCCGCATTTTGGCCCCGGACAGACGGCCGGAGCGCTACCGTAGACTTACAGTTCCAAATTCCAAATTGCTTCAGCAATTTCTTCAGATCAGCAACAGTCCAAAGTGGCATCAAAAATAATACTTTTGACCTCATCTCTCTCGAGCTCCGTGCACCCATTGATTCTTGTGCTGCCCCACTCGTGCTCTGTGCTTGTCCGAGACACGAATGACCACTGTCATTAGTCTTGTCTCTGGAACTGGTACGCGGCACTGGACAGATACGGATGATCGGAACCCGGCTTTTATCTGTTTGCAACAGATGTTCTGGATTTTGGCGTAACAGTGGAGATTTTGTATCATTTGCGTTATTTTGAACTAAGAACCTGTAGCCTGTAAATATGTAGAAAACACCGATTAAAAGCATCTGCCTATAAACAAACGAGCATAAGAATGGGTGGTATTAAATAAAATATTCTGGTATGAACAATAGCCGCTGAGGAGGCTGTTCCGGTTTTACCTGCGTTGTGTTTTCAACAGGCGGAGGAGACTTCCTTAATACAGTGGTTGGAGAGTTCTTGCCCACCCTCCTGAGTAGCTCGAAGCTATTCCTAGTTAGAACAGCAGCATAAATTTCCACCATTGGAGCTGGTGGGATAAGTCCAGAGGGGGAGATGCCCCTGCTTTCCTCACTCGGTGCCAGTGGTGACGTCGAGCATGTCGTGCAGAAAGGACTACCTCTGTCGATGGAGCGGCTTCGTCATATCCCCTGCTCTGATGAGAGTCTGTTGTTGGTGTCAGCCTGTTGAAGACCAACGTTCGTTGAGAGGGGACGGTCAATCTTTTGAAGGCCGACCTTTTGGTAGGGGAAGCAGTCTTGATGACTTCGCCGGAAGTAGGAGTTGGAACGACCAATCTTGCGAAGACTAATCCTTTAGCAGGAGAAGCCCTGTCGACGACTTTATCCTCCGAAGCTGGAATGGCTATCCATTTCGGGATAACCCCTTTAGGTATTGCGAGCCTCTTTGTAGGCCCATGGAGCTTTGGCTCAGTCTGTCAAAGACCGAGGTGGAAGACTTGGACGACCTGTTGAGAGGGGCCGTAGTGGTTGCAAGTTAATTAAAGACCGACTTCTTTGGAGCTTCCTGTGATGGCACCGGGGCGCTGAAGCTTGCTGGCGGGATCATAGTCCGAAAGAATAGTCCAATGGTGGCTTGAGTCACCTGCTCCACTGGCATTACAAAGATGGAGGCCGCTTAGGGCCCATAAGTCACTACTCCGGCGGGGATGGAGTGGGAGTTGCTATTGCAGGTGCAGTTGGAAGCCATTGATCTTCTTTTCTCTGCACAGGAGCAAGACGCCAAATCTTAATACATCGAATCCAGGGGAAACCATACTAATCCGTGATTTGTTCGCGAACATGACACACGAAGTATGGAGTGGAAAGAAGATAAGGTCCCACCTGGCGTGCCAGAATCTATTTACCACCGAAAACAGAAGACGGGACCGTATAGGTTGGTCTTGCCTGAATTTGTGGGCAGATGCTATTTGGGTTTATCCGTCCACCTCTCCGAAAATGCCAAGTTGATTTATGGCACCATGCATCGGAGGTTTGGACGGATGTGGCTGTTGTAGCAGACTTCGTCAGATTTCCCCTCGTTGTGAGGGGGTTTTTTATTATGGGGAAGCTCTTCCCTATAGGCGCAAGCCCCTGAAGTTAATTAAATTACCGCGTAGCGATAACCACTTTCTCCTGCTCCAGAAGATCACTTCGTATCGTATGCATTTGTTTTATTTTTGGTTGCCCGTGGATTGTATACGGAGACTAATTTATGTTGTCAGCAGTAGAGCGTGGATTAGTCCAAATCCGTATATTCTTAGATTTGGGATTGGGTTGATTTAAGGATCGTTAATCTCGTTTGAGATTAAGATCAACTTAAATGTTTGTTGAGGATACGTTAGACTAACTTTAGACTAAGATCTACTCAACAGGATTTTGGGATCATTCAGACCCAACAAAAGAGCATTTTGGCTCCATTGTTTTAGTTTAAGGACGTTATGGTCCGTTGTTAGTTTAAGGACGTTTCGGTCCATAGCTAGTTTAAAAATGTTGCGGTTCGTTGTAGTTTAAAGACGTTGTGGTCCGTAGCTAGTTTAAGGACGTTGCGGTCCGTAGCTAGTTTAAGAACGTTGCGGTCCATTGTAGTTTAAGGACGTTGTGGTCCATTGTAGTTTAAGAACGTTGCGGTCCGTATCTAGTTTAAGGACGTTGCGGTCCGTAACTAGTTTAAAGATGTTGTGGTCCGTTGGGATGTGCCTGTCAATTTGGAAGTGCACCAAAGAGTTGTTGGTTATCGGGACCTACCACCTCTCTGAAGATGCTGAAGAATTACAACTACATGTATCAGAGGTGTAAGGAGATGTACCCTTCAATCAATGTCCGTTGGAAGATTACTAGTTGTGTTTGGGACTAAGTCCAATTTGGAAAATGATGAGCACATAAGCTCGGATGATCTGAATTAGGGATTTTTTGTCAACTTGGACTCATCCCACTTAGTCTTTGAATAAAGTGTTAAACATTTGCTTGGGCTCAGTCCTTTTTTCTGTGAGAACAATGCTGGGCATTGATATGGGTTCTAACGCTCACCCTTTACATTACTTTATTTTCCTTTTTTTGTTTTTTATGGAGTGTTAAACACTCTTTATGGCGCCCACGTGTAGAGCACGTGAAGCGCTTGGCGCTGAGCGCCAACCACTGAGTGCTAGGCACTCCTTATTTGAACAGCGCCTACGTGAGGGGCACGTGAGGCGCTTGACGCTGAGCGCCAACCATTGAGTGCTAGGCACTCTTTATTGAGCAACGCCCACGTGAGGGGCACCTGAGGCGCTTGGCGCTGAGCGCCAACCATTGAGTGCTAAGCACTCTTTATTAAGCAGTGCCCATGTGAGGAACACGTAAGGCGCTTGGCGCTGGGTTTTCTTCGTGTATTTTGTTCTGAAGAGTTCAATTCTATGTTCTTTTTTGGATCATTGATCCCTAAGAACAAGTTCATCCCCATGATAATTAAATTCTCATTTATGGGAGATTTTTCTCATGGATCTTAGATCCAGGGAAAGAACTAAGTTCTTTTATAATGGTTAAACCTTTGGATATGCAGATGAGACGCTCTGATCTCTATTATTATTTTTATTTACCTCGAAGAGAGGTATTCTTCTTTCTTACCTCTTAAAGCTTTCTACTTGCTTGCTCTAAAGCTTATTGGGGGGTTTGTCTGTACAAGACTTGAAGTCTTGGGTCCTTTTTATAGTAGAGGCAAGTTTGTTGATTTAGTTAAAGAAATCTTTCATTGAGAGATCTTTAATTGATTTGGGGATTTTATCCACCGTTGGATATTTGATCCAAGGACTTCTGTTTTACAAAAGATATCTTTTTTGTTTTTAATAAGATTAGGGAAATATTTCCCCATACAGAATTTTTCTGTATATGGTTGATTTTTAATCATCATTGGATTTTTTAATCCAACGGCACTCTGTTTTACAGAAAGTATTCTTTCTTGTTTAGAAAGATTTGAGGAATATTTCCTCAATAGAATTTAATTCTGTAATTTGATGATTTATCATCTCCGTTGGATCTTTGATCCAATGGCTCTGTTTAACAAAGAGATTTTAATTCTGGCTTTGGCGCTCTCGTGCGAGGCATGTGAGGCATTGCCTTAGGGTTTTTAACTCTGGGTGCTGGCGCCCTCATGCAAGGCATGTGAGGCGCTGCCTCAGAGTTTTTAACTCTTGGCGCTGGCGCCGTCATGCAAGGCACGTGAGGCGCTGCCTCAGAGTTTTTAACTCTTGGTGCTGCCTTTCAAATTTTGAACAGAGCTTTGCTGTTTTATTGGGGAAACAGTCCTGGTAGTCAAGTCCACATCCTAAGGGCTTTATCAACATGTAACAGAGAGACAGTACAAGTATACAAGTTAAGATAAAGAGCAACCAGATAGTATACTATCATGTCGAGCAAGAAAGTCCTCTCTGTATATATCCAAGCATCCACTATAATATACAATCATGTACAATAATGGCCTCTAGGGCATACATACAACTAACAATCTCCCACTTACACTAAGGCCAGTTGTTGTAGTATCTCATACCCAACATCCCTTAAAGTGTCTCTAGGGAAAGGCCTTCGTGAGTGGATCCGCCGTGTTATTCTTCCTGTCAACTCTCCTGACCTCGATCTCCCGGAGATCAACAATCTCCCTGATCAGGTGATACTGCCTAAGAATATGTCTGGATCACTGATGGGACCGGGGTTCCTAGGCTAAAGCCACAACTCCATTGTCACCACAATGGTAGGAACCTCACGAAGTTCATCTCATGAACATATTTATCCAGACGGCCTCTTTGGTAGCATCGTTGGTAGCGATGTATTCAGCCTTTATCATCGAGTCTGCCACGGTATCTAGCTTGGAACTCTACCAACATACGCCCCTCCACTGAGGGTAAAGACAAACCTGCGACTGTCTTACAGTCGACCTTATCACTCTTGAAGCTCGAATCGTTAAAAGACTCTATCTGGAGTTCACCGTTACCAAACTCCAAGAATATTTCTTTAATGCTTCTCAAGTACTTAAGAATGTTCTTCACAGCTATCCAGCGTTTCTCCCTAAGATCTGATTGACACATACTCACTACACCTAGTGAGTATGATACATCCTTTTAGATCTATCTCTATAAATCTTAATCATTGGATGTAAAAGGCATAACCCAGATCCTTCATGGAGAAACATTATGATAAGAGGAGCTTGACCGAGTGTAGCATAGGAACACCATTTCCAATCAAGAGTATGTTATCCACGTACAATACGAGGAAGACAACCTTACACTCTACAACCTTCTTGTATATACAAGGTTCATCTACCGTTTTGATGAAGTCAAACTCTTTGACTGCCACATCAAAACAGATGTTCCAACTCCATGATGCCTGCTTTAATCCTGATGGATTTAAGCATAGACACTGGAGAAAAGGTTTCATCAAAATCCATACCAGGTTATTGACGAAAACATTTTGCTAGAAGTCTAGTTTGAAAGTCTCAATTTTTCCATCTACACCAAGAATCTTCTCAAGATCCACTAGCTCTCGATAGGTTTTACCTCTTCAGGTGCAACTTTCAAAGTCATACTTTGTTGGTGTACATGGATTCCATCTCAGATCGCATATCATCCAGCCATTTCACAGAGTCCCCACTCTTGATGGCCTGCTCGAAACTAGTTAGGTCATCATCTTCCTGTTAGTTATGTATATACCCTAGAGGCCATTGTTGTACATATGGTGTATATTATAGTGGATGCTTGGACATATATAGAGAGGACTTTCTTGCTCGACATGATAATATGCTATCTGGTTGCTCTTTGTCTTAACATGTAGACTTGTATTGTGATAATGTCTTGCTCTCACATGTTGATAAAGCCCTTAGGATGTGTACTTGACTACTAGGACTATGATGGATATCATAGTAGTGGGGCCAGGATAGTCCACAATTACATCCTTTAATTGTTCCTAGTCGAGAGTGTATCGAGACAGGGCATCGATACTCCAGAGTAGACTAGCGTATACGCATCTTGACCCATATGATGGGCGATGGATGATCCCACATTCATTGGTGTTTGACATCAAGATGGTATACGGGTGCTCAGTGGAGACTGGGTACACTAAACGGACTCGCCGAGAACTCCTAGTTGGTATTATACCTATCGTCAGATAGCGGTTCTCTGGTGACACAAGTACAGGTTAGTCTGTAGACCCGAGATCGTCATAGAGTCTTGTGTGATTCCCACTGTGCTTTGATTTCCACCTTACTACGTTCAAGAGAACGTGCAAAACAGTGGCTTTTGGGTATAGTCCCGAATCACATGGAGGCAACGAGCGATAGGAAGGATTTCGTCTCTCCCAGTATTGGGGTTTGATGTTGCGCTGTGTTCGATTGGCTATAACAGGAAGTCCTTGGCTAGGGCTGATATGGAGATCTACTGGTAAGTGTTATCATTAGTTTCTCGACCCGTTATGAGCCTCACATCGGCACGACTTATCGGTTACTGGGGTCTGATGCTTACCACCCCTAGACTGGATATACGACATATCAGACGAAGAGATCGGACTGTACGGTAGTGTTACTGACAGGCTTTACAGAAGTATGAGCAGTCTTGTTTGTTGATCTTCTGATCGCTCAATACCCGAGTAGCCGTTAGGTCCAGCTAGTACCGATGACGGCTTGTGGGTGCTTGATATGATCATCACTTACTGCCGGCGTATTGACGAGTCTTTTGAGTCCTACACAGAGGTTTCCTGGATCAGGAAAAACGAAGTAGGAGCACATATGTGATATATACATTACCGAGAATAATACGTGTATTTGATACCGTATTCTATTCTCGCAATATTTGTATCGGTCGGTTATATGTGATATAGCCGAGTTATCGAATCAAGTGTTGATTCGATAAGATGATACATATGATATTAGTCGGTTATATGTGATATAGCCGGATTATTAAATCAAGTGTTGATTTGATAATTTAATGTATAATTGTATATTTGATATACTAGTTTGCATTAACTAATACAAGCTCACTTATGCATTTCTTTTTTACTCACTAATGAACACTTAATATATATATATGTGATATATATTATTGTGTCATGCTTGATTATATATGCAACATGGGTGTATGAGACTTACACCATATATAAGATAATATTAAGGTTTTTATTTATTTAAGTAATTCAAAATTGAGTGAATTTTGTCATAGCTAGAAGCTTGGGGAAGCTTTGGATAACCATTGATTTAGTCCACCAATTTTGTTTTTCTATAGATATTTATAAACCTAACCATTATCTTTAACTAGGGTTAAGTCTCTACAAGGGTTATATGTGATATTTCTCACCCATGGTTTCCATTCACTAACTCATCTATTTTCTCTTCATCAGCTTCATCAAGAGAAAAAGCTCTCTAGCTCTTGAGCAAGTGAGGAAAATTAGTGAGAAAAAGAATTCTAAAGTGAGCAAAATTCCTACTTCATCATCCTCTACTAGATTAGCAATTTAGTTTAGGGTGTTAGCTTCACTAATCAGTGTCTCCTCAATGTAGATCATCTTCAGCTTCAAAGACATCAAGCAAGTTTGCATCTTTCACCTTGTGGAGCCTCTCAAGAGTTCGGGAGCTCATTACTCGTAGCGAAGGGACTTCTACATGGAGCATTTGAAGTGAAGGACCGGTCTATAAAGGTTGTATTTCGTATTCACTTAGTTGTAAAGTTGTTTACATAATGTATTGTCTAAATCTTTAGTTAAAATTCTAGGGTTAGGGTTAAGTAGCATGGCAAATATTTGAAAATGGCATGGATGATGCCTCTCGAAATCTTGTTGTTGTGCTAAGTAACCCTACAGTGGTATCAGAGCCTAACTAGAGATTTAGACGATGTTTGTTAGATTACGAAAGCGAAACTACTCCGAAACATGAAACGCTAAAACCTAGTTTCTGTCAAAATTTTAAAGTTGTCGAAAAAATATTTTAGCAACTGCAGAATGTTATATGAGATGTAACATGAAAACTTAAGAAAAACGAACACATTTGGCCGGATTTGACCCGAGCACATGGCCACAAAAACCGAGCAGGACGGCCAAACAGTAACTTCTGGGGTTCGTTTTTGTTCTGTGGTCTGGTCTCTGGGTTTTGGTGTTTCAGGTGTTGCTTGTTTTTTCTAAAATTGCATGAGTGTTATTTTTCTATAAAGGCAATTCAGAATGTTTCATAGTCATAATTCTGACATTATTTCGGGTTATTTAGACGATGTTATAAACTTCGAACGGATATCAAATACCCACTTTAATCCTCGCTGGAAATTTTTCAAGAGTTGGATTTTTTCCAAGTTAAAGATCATTCAAATATCATGCAAGTGATTCGATGGACCCTCTAGAATAACGAAATCCTAACTCGATTCTGTGATCGTAAGAACCACCGCCAAACCCTAGGGTTTGCGGTAGTTTCGCGGCGCCATAGGTGAGGCAAGGGTTGACCCTTCTACGGCGGGTCCATAGGTACTGTGGTATGTGATGGTACTTTTAAACTACGCTCAAATGTTGAGCTTTTAGGGAAATTTTGGGTGTTTGTTGATTCGATCGGAATGTTTAACATCGTCTAACTTTTTCTGGAATATGATACAATATTTGGAATCATATTGTTAGGCATGAAATGCGAAGTATGTGATATTTCGGGTTTATGATGTCTAAGGTGATTGTGGATTCCAAATGTTGTAGTTTGACATTTTCTTTTCTATGACCGTAAGTGTAATATGTGGTGTATCGCCGGTTTCGTTGCTATATGTCAACGACAATTGGGATACGCATATTTACTTACGCTGATAACATGTGATGTTATGTATTGCTGTGATATATTATATTGGATCGTCGTGTTGTGAATAGCCGGGGTTTTATGTGAGATGAGAGTTTTTATTTTCATTCATGTAAAATTCATTGTATGTAATATTCTTTTATTGGGGAACTTCCGGGTTAAGGATGATGTTACCATTGTTGTATATTATTTACTTTTCCGCATTAGGATAGACCCAAGGTGGGGAGCACAAGTAACCGGGTTCTAGAGTATAGTGAGTGACCATCTCGAGGAGTCGAGTCCGGGTCTCCTAACTCTAGAATTTGTGCGGTTGCTTGCCGCTCTTGAAGGGTTCTAGGTATGTAGGTTTGGCTATTCATCGTGACCGTGGAATCCGTACTTTCTATTGTTAGCTAAATACAAAATACAGAATTCCTAGTATATCCAATATATCATATGTTATCTTCTGCTGCTGATATTCTATGATGTGATCACTTTATATGCGTGAGCTGAATGCTTTATTATTATATATATGATATATAATAAATGATGCTTATGTTTTACACCCGCGCTAGTCCCGCCCCGCTATGCCGTTAGTTAAGTAACCTAACGGTGCATAACGGGACACTGTGGCGAATGCGGATGGCATAAGCATACGTTGTATTTTCGTTTCTTCTGTGATGCTTAGGAAGCATAAATGATGGGACTTCATTAATGAGATTAATGAAAGAAAAGAAATCTAAAAGATGTTGTAGAATCAAATTTTCAAAAAGGATAGCTCTAGTTTTTGCTTTGCATAGCGATATTCCTTGTAGAATATCCAGCACCTTATTCGATAAGAAAGAGCCGAGATCTCTTCACTGGGAGTGACCTCTTTAGCGAAACTAGCTGTAACATTTTCAAAAATATAAAATATTAATTTTGGGAATTTTTATAATTTAATATTATTTTATTGATTATTTTAATATTAAATGCAAATAAATAGGAAAAATGTTAGAAAAAATTATGAAAAATTATGGAAAATTCTAAAATAGGGTAAATTAGTGGATTATGGCATTTTTAAGTTTTTGTGATTAGTTTGACAATAATTTAGTGCTAATCGCGATTAAAATCGCTAATCGGGTTTTTTGGCAATTTTGTGCAAAACTTGCACATATCACTTTTTCTACACTTGTGCATTTTTCTAGCCATGGTTTTCTTTTGGGATTACTATTGATGTGAGAAGGTTTGGATTTTAAAAGAAAAGGAAAAGAAAGGAAAATATAATGATGAGGGTAGGTGAGAGAGAGAGGTGGACTTTGACTTAGCATGCTTAGCTATTCTCCTCGTTTTCTGTGCACAGCCCCTGTTCCTCTAGTGTTGACCCAGGGTACTTCTAGTTTTGACAGATTCTATCTAGGGTGAAATCTGGGACATATATCCTAAGTTGCTATTTTGGATTCGTGTTTCCGTATTCCGTATTTTTGATTCTGAAATGGTGGAATGTGTTTTGCCTCGACTAATTGTCGTTTATACGACGATGTAGAGGATTTATTGATGGTTTTGAAGGCGTGCCATAGGTTCTCACCTATAGGCCCCCTTATCGTATCGTTTTGGATTTCGTGCGCCGTTTTAGATTGGATTTGGTTTTAATGCGCATATACGATATTTTGATGTGTAGGTACCCATGAAGACTTCGGGACGACAAGCAAATACGTGGTGACGTCCGCAATTGGTGATGCAAGGTGAGTAGATTATATCTACAGGGGGAAGTCGGGTGGATGGCGTATAGCACCCCCGCAGTCCGTAGATAGATTACTATGTAGTTTATTGTGATATTAGGTGTATTGTGGATAATGTAGGGTTAGAAGTGACTAGTGTAGTTCATAGTCGCGAACCCTAGGGTAGAATTACACCTACACACACACCCTTGCTTATCACTTGTACTTGCACTGTGATTGATGATATGTGATGACTTTGGAGATGAGTCGATGATGTGGGCTGGGTGCCCTGGGATCGGTGATTTTATACGATTCATATGTGGGATATGACTTGTGATTCTTGCGGGCTTGGGATATGTGTTTACCCCCGCATGCATACTTACTGAGGTTACCGTTTTGTACTAGACATAGAGTAGTACTCCAGACTATATGATCTGACGATGGTGATATCTGTTATGTGATGAGACAGTGAGATACTGACCCCTACCCAGCTATGGGGATGCCGTACGATGATTTACCGTATGAGCCGATATTGATGATAGATCCGCACTCATAACTCGAGGATATCTTATGATATGACATTGAGGCGAGATCACCGACTATATACCTTTATACATGTATCGACTCAGATTTAGGTGGTTTCCACACCTACCCCTCCTGATTGACCGGATACTTAGATGTAGTTTGCATAGTAGATACTTCACTGTGGTGTTGACTACTAGATATCTGCATTTTCCTGCTATTCGCATTGCTGGCATATGTTCATTGTTATATTATTATCATGCTGTTAGGACACCAGCACCATTATCGATGATGCGTATGTTTCACGTACACTATTTGCCGGCTCATACACTTCATCATCGATAATTGCCATGCCACTACACTGTAGTACTGTTGCATTCATGATATGATTACTGCTTGGCATATTGTACACATGTACCTGTACACAAACATAGATGATTCTGACTTGATTGAGATTGAGGACCGCAAGATATTCTTTAAACTGATTCATTCTAAAGGAGCGGTTCCTCCCGACATATGTACATTACTATTCCATGTTGCATGATTTCCGATATGATATCTCTCTTTACATGTCGCATACATCATGGATTGATTGCATAGCACATTGCATTGGATTTACTTCTTGATGTGGATTTTCATGTGATTTCTGATTTTGAGGACCGTGGGATTATTTAAGAAAAGATGTTCTTTTATGAAAACCCGGTACCTCGTGATATGATATTTGGGTGCGTCCACCACGCGTTTTCTCGGTGCTGAGACGTGTGCTTGAAACCCGATTCGAGGAGTGATGATCCGTTTGCGGGTTCGTGGTGGGCCCGGTATGGTTCCCCTCGGCGAGATGATCGATGGGTTATGCCGATTGAGCCTGGAGGCGGGCGAGTACCTACCGGTGATTGTATTTGAGCTCGGCGGATATCCGGGGGATACCGCCTGGAGCCGAGAGATGGGCGTACTGCCGGGGGCCGACGGGCCGCTACCGCAGACGGAGCCCAGAGATGGACATGGGTTGACTCGTGCTGCCGGGGCCGAGGGCCGATACCGCAGACGGAGCCCCATATGGATGAGGATTTACGTGTCGATGCTTGGCACGGGTTTCATGATGTTTTCCATGATATTGTTTATATCCTCATACTTGCATACATGATGCTTACTGTCAGTGGGTGACAGGTGGACGGGTTCCACATATATACAGACATGGATCATATACAGACTGGATTTACACTTGTCATACTTCATTTGTATATATAACAGGGTATGAGGGCGCTGTTATATATACCCTTACACCAATATTAGTGGTATGGGACGCTAATATATGTGTATTGATATCATTGATATTTCATCATACTTACCTCATGCAGGCATACCTTACACTGATGACATGTTATTACCTGAGTACCTGGCACTACATACATGATTAGATGTTACCTTGCCACCTTATTACACTCAGATGCACTCTTGTGGATTGTATTACTGATCGTTGACTTAGGTTTATGTCTTGCATTCGGTTTCTGCTTGTAGATATTTCTATTCACGAGTTGGCAACTCACCCCCGTTGTGCCACAGTCCTTGCAGGTTCTGCCGTACAGGTTTCATTGCGGCATTTCTGGCACACTACCTTCTTGCGGGTGATTTGCTTTGGTAGGTGGATTCTTTCGCATCAAGAATCACCATTTTATTCATGTATTTCATTGTATCTAGAAATTGTCCATCAACCAAAAACTTGTATATTCTTTCAGACTTAGAGACAGTGTGGTATTATTCGACCTTAGAGTCGCGCTTAGTAGTATTGCGGTTTTCTTGCAGCTTTTTGAGCTTTCCTTGATTTTGATCCTCGCCACTTGGCGTTGTATATTATCATATCATCGTGTGGTTGTGACCGTCGATTGACGAAGAGCTAGCTCCCGCTTGGGGATGCCTTTATCATTTTATATATTGTTATTCATGTTGTACCCCATTCGGGGCCAGTTTTACAAGAGAAACTCTGCCGAAAATTTTAGAAAAGACTGTACGGTTTTCAAATGCACATTCGGCTTAGTTATTTAAAAACCTTGATTTCAAACATGTTTTTCTTCACTTCTTTAAACCAGTTTTCTTTACTTATTCTCAAAAATGGTTTTAGATTTCTGGGCTTTTGGCTTACTTGGATCAGATGGAGTCCTATAGACTTCATATGGTTCAAGGGCCAGTCACGTGCTCTTTCGGGTCGTGACAAAGTTGGTATCAGAGCGCTAGGTTGACCTTGGTTCGAGTCTAAGTTTGACTATGTGGAGCCTAGGGAGTTGTTTATATACGGAACTTAGGCTTGACCTTACGGAACTTAGACTTGGTCGAGGGGGTGTAAACCCGAACTTTCGTCGTTTTAGGATGACCCTTGGTTGATGGATTTGGTGACTAAAGTAGAGTGACGTACCGTTGGTATGTTCCGCGGCATACTTACGACACGCCACTCCGCTTAAGGAACCTTAGGATGTACATACTTTCGAGATCAGTGATTCTCTTTATATCCAGGATTATTCATCCATTTGAGATCCCCGATTCTATTAGTTTCATGATCATACCTTCATTGATACTGTTCCTTCCTATGATCATGTATCCACTTTGGATCTGTTGTTTCCCTTCTTGCCACTGATGTGCTCTCTTTGATACTCGATTGAGATTCCTGTCACCGTGTTTGAGCGCAGTTTGGGCTGCTGCTAGGGTTACGGCCGGTGTGAGCTCGTTTGGTACGAGGGCCGACCTTTGTGTTTTCTGGTGACATGGGAACGTCTCGAGTTAGTGTTGGTGATTGTGACCTCTAGTGGAGGCGAGTGCTTGGTCTTGCACCGGATGATCGAGCCTTTGTTAGAGCTGCCAGTTGAGAGAGGACTGTTGATGTACAGCATACCTCAGAGATGGTGATGTCGCCTACCGTGCAGACAGATGGACCAGCTGTCGCTGAGATTGACAGGGTGTTGCTTTCGGAGCTTACGAGCTGAGATTGCCGGAGCTTTCAGGCAGTTATGCGACAGATGATAGCTAGTCTACCCGATTTGAGAGACGAAGGTGATTCGTCCGATTTTGCGCCAGAGCGGGCCCAGTTGAGTTGAAGATTTCCAGTGTGGAGAGTCTTACTCAGATCTAGAGCAGGCTGATTCAGAGATGACCGCTTATGTATTGCCTTTCCTGGAGGATTGAGGCGTTGTTCGGCGTACAGGCATATGAGCCAGTTGTTGCTGCAAATGATGAGATATCGCCCAGATGATTGGAGCTACTGCAGCATGAGCATGTTCTTAGAGAGATGATAGCGAGTTGCTAGTCACCGAGGATGGATGACTAGGACGCGTGGTGAGTTCGCTTACCCCGATGCGAGGTCATCAGGTGGATTGATTCCAGCTAGAGACGACTTCACGCAGATTCGTTGAGAGTCGATTGAGACGATCGAATGTCAGGAGCCTATTTTCCAAGTTTAAAGTATACGGAAAGACATGCAGGTGATTCTATGGACCCTCTAGAAGAATGAAACCCTAACTCGACTTAATGACCGTGTGACAGCCTTGGAACCTTAGGGTTTACGGCGGTTCCGCGGCGCCATTAGTGAGGCTTGGGTTTGCCCTTCTACGGCTGGACCACCGACGCTGTGGCATGTACTCGATACTATTAAACTGTACCCGAGATGTGAGCTCTTGGGGGATTATGAGGATCTGACGAGTCGATCGGATGGTTCGACATCTTTCGGATATCGTGATGGGACACTGCTTGGGAGACTCCAGGTGCGAGCATAGCCGTCGGAGCGCAGTTCGTGCAGCCATGATGAGACGAGTCCGAATCAGTCGACACTGATGCAGAGTGAAGAAAAGAGTTCGCAAGATATTTCGACGAGATGACGTCCCACTCCGCCGACATCAGAGATGTTATACGCACCCAGAGGCGTGGTATATGGATATACCTTCCAGAAAGAAGCGCGATAGGTATGCAGCCGTTCCGGAATAAGCTTTAGCTTCAGCATTGGATGATGACTTCCGGGCATTTCGGCAGGATTGAGATTTGAGAAAGGAACCTCGGCAGGACCTTTCTGGAGTACGATACGAGAAGACCTAGACCAGGAGTGGTCGTGTTGCGCACACCCAGCAGGCCAGAGTTCGGCATTGTCGACGAGGTAGTTGACCAAGTTCGGATAAAGGAACTTACCCAGATGCGTTGCGAATGGATCAAGGACGGACGAGTGATGAGTATTCCTCCGATGGTTGGGACGTGTTTCCGAGGACCAGTTCGGCCTGACATCTGCTACAGAATGATGAAGCTACAGAGTACGCGATTTCGAGTCCGTGTGAGAGACTTCAGATTGACCGTGGCCGAGAGCAGTGCAGTGTATAGTAGCTTGGCGTGACGTCATAGTGGACGACGATGGAGACAAGTGGAACCAGAAGTTCGTGTGAGATACTGACGAGCTGTCATTGCTTCCCGTCGAAACTAGAGACCTGATATGCTTACAGAAACGTTGGGATGTGACCAATTTCCGAGAAATGTTGTGCTGAGGACACAGATGTCTTTCCAGCGAGAAGAGATAGCACAAGAGAGCCAGCCTCTGTACAGATCGGCATAGGCATGATTGGAAGAGACCTTGAGCAGGATTCCTTCCAGGACATTGCTGCAATGATGTTTGCACCCAGGATCAGATGTGTGACGTGCATTCAGATAGCCAGAGACCGACGTCAGTGATATGCTGCCTTACGAGTGGTCGTGAGGTTTGACCGAGAGGTGACCAGAAAAGTGCCAGAACGGAATCGTCCCCGTTAGCACACCTGACAGGGCCGATGAGCCGATTGACCGCGTGATAGGTAATCCGCAGAGAAGATAAGGACCTAGAGAGTCAGAAGACGCCAGACCGTGAGCAAGAGGTAGGTAGATATCCTGCGCTGCTAGCAGTGGATTACACTGACTCCTTCTCGACCTTGAAGGAGAAACTACCGAAGACGGTATTTATGATTTGTGATTTTGTGATTCGATTATCACGTATCCGTCATTTTGGATTTCGGTATTTTGGGCGTTCTATTTGCACGATCTAGTTTTGGTGACTGAGTTTCATGATATTGGTTTCATGCACCCACTGGATATTTATATATTTTGCGCAGAGTTTTCATGCATTTTAGTGTTAGGCTTTGATTCGTGCACGCTGATGCACACGGTTGTGAGATTTTCCTTGCGGTACCCTGATTTTGGTTTGAGCCGCATTATATCGTTGATTTTGACCCGGATTTTGATGGTTGATTTTTGCACTCCGTGCTGGCGATGTGCTTTACGCCTGTTCGGTGTTTGCTATTGGATTTCGTGATTTCCGTGCATGTTGAGTGCGCAGGGTTTAGATTTTCATTCGTGCACGATGGATGCACCGGTTTGGATTTTCGCGCATGTTGGGCGCATGTTTTTAGATACGATTTTGGTGCACGCCAGATGCGCTAAATCGGGATTCTTCGTGCATGTCACATGCACCTGATTTATTTTGCTGTCAGGCACATACGATGCCCATGACAGATGCTTCGTGCATACCCGTTGCACTTGGATGTTTTGTGCACCTGTTTAGCACATATATGGATTTTTTTTTGATTTCAGTGCGCACCAGACGCACAGGATGGTGTTATGTTTAGATTGGATGTCTACATGTGTAGTTCCGATCCATATCATATCGGTTTTGTATTGGATTTGACATTGTGTTTTTTTTACATTGACTCCGATGATTGCGGGATGCTTGACGGAGTTTTGTTTTCGAGTTATCTGCTCAGTACCCTTGCGCATGCATTGCGCTGTGACGTTCTATGTGTTGATGATTTCGGAGCCCCGACGACTTTGGTTTATTACTGAGATGTTTTTGTATCTGGGGGTTTAAATTTAAAATTCGGGGACCGAATTTCTTTAAGGGGGGTAGATTGTAACATTTTCAAAAATATAAAATATTAATTTTGGGAATTTTTATAATTTAATATTATTTTATTGATTATTTTAATATTAAATGCAAATAAATAGGAAAAATGTTAGAAAAAATTATGAAAAATTATGGAAAATTCTAAAATAGGGTAAATTAGTGGATTATGGCATTTTTAAGTTTTTGTGATTAGTTTGACAATAATTTAGTGCTAATCGCGATTAAAATCGCTAATCGGGTTTTTTGGCAATTTTGTGCAAAACTTGCACATATCACTTTTTCTACACTTGTGCATTTTTCTAGCCATGGTTTTCTTTTGGGATTACTATTGATGTGAGAAGGTTTGGATTTTAAAAGAAAAGGAAAAGAAAGGAAAATATAATGATGAGGGTAGGTGAGAGAGAGAGGTGGACTTTGACTTAGCATGCTTAGCTATTCTCCTCGTTTTCTGTGCACAGCCCCTGTTCCTCTAGTGTTGACCCAGGGTACTTCTAGTTTTGACAGATTCTATCTAGGGTGAAATCTGGGACATATATCCTAAGTTGCTATTTTGGATTCGTGTTTCCGTATTCCGTATTTTTGATTCTGAAATGGTGGAATGTGTTTTGCCTCGACTAATTGTCGTTTATACGACGATGTAGAGGATTTATTGATGGTTTTGAAGGCGTGCCATAGGTTCTCACCTATAGGCCCCCTTATCGTATCGTTTTGGATTTCGTGCGCCGTTTTAGATTGGATTTGGTTTTAATGCGCATATACGATATTTTGATGTGTAGGTACCCATGAAGACTTCGGGACGACAAGCAAATACGTGGTGACGTCCGCAATTAGTGATGCAAGGTGAGTAGATTATATCTACAGGGGGAAGTCGGGTGGATGGCGTATAGCACCCCCGCAGTCCGTAGATAGATTACTATGTAGTTTATTGTGATATTAGGTGTATTGTGGATAATGTAGGGTTAGAAGTGACTAGTGTAGTTCATAGTCGCGAACCCTAGGGTAGAATTACACCTACACACACACCCTTGCTTATCACTTGTACTTGCACTGTGATTGATGATATGTGATGACTTTGGAGATGAGTCGATGATGTGGGCTGGGTGCCCTGGGATCGGTGATTTTATACGATTCATATGTGGGATATGACTTGTGATTCTTGCGGGCTTGGGATATGTGTTTACCCCCGCATGCATACTTACTGAGGTTACCGTTTTGTACTAGACATAGAGTAGTACTCCAGACTATATGATCTGACGATGGTGATATCTGTTATGTGATGAGACAGTGAGATACTGACCCCTACCCAGCTATGGGGATGCCGTACGATGATTTACCGTACGAGCCGATATTGATGATAGATCCGCACTCATAACTCGAGGATATCTTATGATATGACATTGAGGCGAGATCACCGACTATATACTTTTATACATGTATCGACTCAGATTTAGGTGGTTTCCACACCTACCCCTCCTGATTGACCGGATACTTAGATGTAGTTTGCATAGTAGATACTTCACTGTGGTGTTGACTACTAGATATCTGCATTTTCCTGCTATTCGCATTGCTGGCATATGTTCATTGTTATATTATTATCATGCTGTTAGGACACCAGCACCATTATCGATGATGCGTATGTTTCACGTACACTATTTGCCGGCTCATACACTTCATCATCGATAATTGCCATGCCACTACACTGTAGTACTGTTGCATTCATGATATGATTACTGCTTGGCATATTGTACACATGTACCTGTACACAAACATAGATGATTCTGACTTGATTGAGATTGAGGACCGCAAGATATTCTTTAAACTGATTCATTCTAAAGGAGCGGTTCCTCCCGACATATGTACATTACTATTCCATGTTGCATGATTTCCGATATGATATCTCTCTTTACATGTCGCATACATCATGGATTGATTGCATAGCACATTGCATTGGATTTACTTCTTGATGTGGATTTTCATGTGATTTCTGATTTTGAGGACCGTGGGATTATTTAAGAAAAGATGTTCTTTTATGAAAACCCGGTACCTCGTGATATGATATTTGGGTGCGTCCACCACGCGTTTTCTCGGTGCTGAGACGTGTGCTTGAAACCCGATTCGAGGAGTGATGATCCGTTTGCGGGTTCGTGGTGGGCCCGGTATGGTTCCCCTCGGCGAGATGATCGATGGGTTATGCCGATTGAGCCTGGAGGCGGGCGAGTACCTACCGGTGATTGTATTTGAGCTCGGCGGATATCCGGGGGATACCGCCTGGAGCCGAGAGATGGGCGTACTGCCGGGGGCCGACGGGCCGCTACCGCAGACGGAGCCCAGAGATGGACATGGGTTGACTCGTGCTGCCGGGGCCGAGGGCCGATACCGCAGACGGAGCCCCATATGGATGAGGATTTACGTGTCGATGCTTGGCACGGGTTTCATGATGTTTTCCATGATATTGTTTATATCCTCATACTTGCATACATGATGCTTACTGTCAGTGGGTGACAGGTGGACGGGTTCCACATATATACAGACATGGATCATATACAGACTGGATTTACACTTGTCATACTTCATTTGTATATATAACAGGGTATGAGGGCGCTGTTATATATACCCTTACACCAATATTAGTGGTATGGGACGCTAATATATGTGTATTGATATCATTGATATTTCATCATACTTACCTCATGCAGGCATACCTTACACTGATGACATGTTATTACCTGAGTACCTGGCACTACATACATGATTAGATGTTACCTTGCCACCTTATTACACTCAGATGCACTCTTGTGGATTGTATTACTGATCGTTGACTTAGGTTTATGTCTTGCATTCGGTTTCTGCTTGTAGATATTTCTATTCACGAGTTGGCAACTCACCCCCGTTGTGCCACAGTCCTTGCAGGTTCTGCCGTACAGGTTTCATTGCGGCATTTCTGGCACACTACCTTCTTGCGGGTGATTTGCTTTGGTAGGTGGATTCTTTCGCATCAAGAATCACCATTTTATTCATGTATTTCATTGTATCTAGAAATTGTCCATCAACCAAAAACTTGTATATTCTTTCAGACTTAGAGACAGTGTGGTATTATTCGACCTTAGAGTCGCGCTTAGTAGTATTGCGGTTTTCTTGCTGCTTTTTGAGCTTTCCTTGATTTTGATCCTCGCCACTTGGCGTTGTATATTATCATATCATCGTGTGGTTGTGACCGTCGATTGACGAAGAGCTAGCTCCCGCTTGGGGATGCCTTTATCATTTTATATATTGTTATTCATGTTGTACCCCATTCGGGGCCAGTTTTACAAGAGAAACTCTGCCGAAAATTTTAGAAAAGACTGTACGGTTTTCAAATGCACATTCGGCTTAGTTATTTAAAAACCTTGATTTCAAACATGTTTTTCTTCACTTCTTTAAACCAGTTTTCTTTACTTATTCTCAAAAATGGTTTTAGATTTCTGGGCTTTTGGCTTACTTGGATCAGATGGAGTCCTATAGACTTCATATGGTTCAAGGGCCAGTCACGTGCTCTTTCGGGTCGTGACACTAGCAGATGCTACAACTCACTCGGTTTTGTTTTTTATTGCTTCTATAGTTCTTGCTTTGTATAGTGGTATTTGTGAAATATCCTTCACCTTATTCGATAAGGAAAGAACCGAGATCCCTTCACCGGGAGTGCCCTCTATAGCAAAACTAGTAAAACCCTCAAAACACTCCTTTTCAAAATCACTTGTTTCTACAACAATATCAAGTTCATTAAGCAAAAAGTTTTCTTAAAAATTTGCCGTAGCCCTCCATCATTTCAGATAAGTACTGCTTAGTATTCGTGCTGCGTTTGTTGACCTTAGCCAAGGCATAGTGTGCGGTAGCTAATTAGTTCTTATCTGTTGTATATGATGCGATTGAGTTAGAGTAGTCGTACGACTTTGTTGACCTTAGCCAAGGGTCGTACGGGTGGGTTTAATTCAATCAGAAAATGACGGGTTGAACTTGGCTAGCGCTTATGATTTGTTGACCGTAGCCAAGGTCATAAGTTGCTAGGGGAAAAATGATTATCGGGAATTTCAAGTGTTGAAATTTGCAATGAGATTGCATACCTTCTATGAGATAGTTGGATCCCGATACCCACTACGAGTAAGAGTTACTCCTGGGAGAGTTTTACACATGACAATTAGCCGATCAAGTAGGTGTCTAGAAAGGTGTTAACGGGGTTACGCCCCTGCAAAAACAAGATTTATTTTAATTAGGTCCATGCGAAAGCTCGTGGAACCTCCCTCAAAGTACCAACACTGGCCTGGCCGAAACATTGGCGAACTTGTAAGGTATAATTAATCCCGGCTAGTCTTACCTTTTAGGGTTTGAAGGAAGATTTGAAAAAAACAGTGGGAGCCATCCTGATTAGATAAGATGATAACCAATCTAATCTTACAAGAGCATACGCTAAACTGTTTTCTTCTCTCTCTCTCTCCAAGTAGCGACCATGTCAGGCCTTAATCAAGATAATAATATGGATGTATTGACCGAACCCGCTTGTTATACGGAGCAGGGGAACGTTGGTTCCGTTTTTTCTTATAATTGTTATAAGACTGAGCAGGAAATAGGAAAATATTTGTATTCCCACGCCACCCAAACGAAGAATAAGGATGTTGATGCATCTTCTTCGGGTGTGTTAGTTACCGAGAACTGTTTCTCAGTTCACTCTACGTCCTGGGTATTGGATATCGGATCGAGATCCCATATATGTAATATATTACATGGGCTAAGAAAAGGTAGAGAACTGGGAATGAGTGATCATTCCTTAAGAGTAGGGAATGGTGCAAATGTTGCAGCTAAAGCAGTTGAAAAATATCACCTTGTTGTTGGATATAGTGCCCTCAAAGTCAATTATTGGATCGCAGGTACGTGATTGCAATGATTGAGGGAGGACCTATACCGGTAGGACAGTCTTACTCGAGATGATAGTATGCTATCTGATTTGCCTTTATCAGTCGTGTACAGCTTTAGGTGACATGATCACTATTACACGTTGATAGAGCCCTTAGGATCCTGCTTGACTACCAACAGTATGATGGCGATCATGTACGTGAGAGTTGGGTAGTCTATAAGCACATCCTTAAAAGTGGTCCCTAGTCGTGGGAGTTTCGAGACAGGGCATCGATACTCCGGAGTAAACTAGTATATACAGTCGAGACCCCGACGAGGGGCAGTGGCCGGTCTCACAAGCCACTGGTGTCAGTTGGATCACCTAAGATGTATACAGGTGCTCATTGGGTTATGAGTACACCGGACAGGACTCGCCGGGAACCTGCTAGTTGGTATTATACCTAGCGTCAGATAGCAGTTCCCTGGTGACATGTGTGCAGGTTAGTTCATCGACCTGAGATCATCATTTGTCTCGTGTGAGTTCCCACTGTGCTTTGATTACTACCCTACCACGACTCAAAGAAGTCGTGCAAACTAGTTTTAGTTGGGTACAGTCCCGAGCCACATGGAGGCAAGTGAGCGGATCGGCAGGGGATTCGTCTCTCCCGGTATTGGGGGTGAGATCGCGCTGTGTCTAGGAGAGCCATTACACATAGCCCTAGGCCGAGGCAGGAGATTTACTGGTAGGTACTCCAGTAGTATCTCAGGGTGTTCAGGGCTACTCTCCGACACGACTTATACCGCTATTGGGGTTCTGACGTTACCAGCCCCCTAGGCCCGATATGCGATACTCATAGACGAACGGACCGAACTGTACGTATATTGTCACTGATAGGCTCAGTAGGGTTCCAGGATGAGTTCGCTCATCGGCTTCCCTTTCGGTCAGTACATGGGCAGCCGTTACGCACAGCTAGTGCCGCTGACGTGCTTGTGGTTAAACCTACTGCCAGGGTACTGACGAGTCTTTAGAGTCCCCCACAGACAGTTTCCCAAGTTCGGGCGAAATGTTGTAAAGGCCGTATGGTTTTCTGGCAGGGTTCGAAAATGCACGTGCACTTGTGCACGTGTCATATTTCGAACAGATAATACTGGTGGGCTTTGGTTTAAGCCGGATCCATGTATTATATTGAGTCGGAATATTTTCAGTCTCTTGTATTCGTATTCGGTCGGAATACGGATACAGGTATGTATATACAGGTGAGGGGTATTTTCGTAATCCGTTACGAGAATACTTTAGAAGATGCATTTCTTTTGGTTAATCATTTTGGTTTAAATGATTAAATGGATTTTGGAAAGGGTGACTCATTTTGGTGACACATTTCTTCTAGCATGTTCATTAGTGACCCATGCTAATGAGTCACTAAGTGAGTCTTGATAAAATTAATTGTAGTTTGTTTTGTGAATAGATATTTTAGGGTTTTGTGGAGATATTTTTTGACATATTTTCTTTACACAAACCATATATATCTAATCACAAAAGAAATGACCACAAGTTTATCATGCTTGAGTTCTTGCTATCTTGAGATAGTTTTTCTTGAGTTCACCATTTCCAATCCTAAGCATCTTCTTCAACCTCCACCCCAACTCTCTTATGTGATGAGAACCCTAGGGTGTTTGAGACAAAGTATTCTACTCATTCTCTAATTCATCTTGGTCATCTCTTTTAGCAGACTTGATGACCGAGTTACCTCGGTATAGAGGCGAGAGCCCGTTTAAAGATCCGTTGACGTGGTGCCACCTCGATGAGGAGACAGGAGATCGGACTTGCCACGAGGAGCGTGGGATGATGGCTAAAGACCGAAGGACTCGGATCGATCGGTATAGCCTTTCTACCTCTTTACAGTTTGTTAGTTTAGCGTTAATGGCAAGATCCGGGTTATAGTATGTGATAGCGCCAGTTATAAAAGTTTTTGTTCCGCGTTTGGCGTCAGAATGACGGTCGGGGCACTACCGTAGACTTACACTTGTATTACCAAATGGTAATACATTGATTCTGAACGAATGCTATTACATACCGAACCTGATATTCAATCTTATATCGGTTTCTTTATTAAGTAAAGAAGGATATAATTTTGTAGTACAGGATGATGTTATGAATATCTTCCTGAATCAAAAGTTGATTGGACCAGGCTCGTTAAATAATGGCATATACGTTCTAAATCAAACCACGGTTCTTAATGTACAAAACACACACAAGAGGAAGAGTTCATAAATGAACGAATTCTTCTTGTAGCATTGTAGACTATGTCATATCAATGCGACACGACTAGCTAAGTTACATAAGGATGGATATTTGAATCCGTTCGAATTTTCATCTTATGATACTTGCCGGTCATGTCTCAAAGGCAAGATGGCCAAAACTCCATTTAGTGGACACGGAGAAAGAGTTACGGAACTCTTGGGACTGATACATAGTGATGTATGCGGTCCCATGTCTACACATGCCAGGAATGGTTTCTCGTACTTCATTGCATTCACTGACGATCTCCCAAGATACGGATATGTGTTCCTGTTGAAACACAAGTCTGAAGCTTTTGAGAAATTCAAAGAATATAAGCACGAAGTCGAGAACCAAACGGGTAAAAGTATTAATATCTTTCGATCTAATCGAGGAGGAGAATACTTGAGCAATGATTTCCGGGACTATCTAAAAGAGAATGGGATTCTCTCTCAGCTTACTCCTCCGTATACACCACATCACAACAGTGTATCGGAGCGTAGGAATCGCACCCTATTAGATATGGTGCGCTCAATGATGAGCAACGCTGAGTTGCCTATTTCCTTTTGGGGTTATGCGCTGGAAACAACCGCATTCCTATTGAATAGAGTTCCAACCAAATCAGTGCCTACCACTCTATATGAGATATGGAACGGGAAGAGATCATCTCTTAAACGAGTTAAGATATGGGGTTGTCCAGCCTATGTTAAAAAGCAAAATCCGGACAAGCTTGAGGCAAGATCAGTTCTTTGCAAGTTTGTGGGATATCCAAACAATTCGTATGGATAACATTTCTACCTCAGTGAGGAACAAAAGGTGTTTGTTGCTCAACATGCCATCTTTTAAGAAAAGGAATTTCTTGCAAAAGAGATTAGTAGCAAGGAGGTAGAACTGGAAGAAGTTCTAACCGCACAAACTACAGAAGAAGATTTGGTAGAACCAGAGGATTCGATAGTTCCAAACGAACCTCGGCCTCTCCGCCGATCTAGTAGGGTTTCTCATCCACCAAAGAGATACTACGTTTTTCTCATTGATGGTAGGAGTGGGGATTGCATCATGGAAGATAATGACCCAACTAGCTTCGAGCAGGCCATCACGAGTGGGGACTCTGTGAAGTGGCTGGATGCAATGCGATCTGAGATGGAATCCATGTACACCAACAAAGTATGGACTTCGGAAGTTGCTCCTGAAGCGGTAAAACCCATTGGGAGCAAATGGATCTTTAAGAAGAAACTTGGTGTAGATGGAAAAGTTGAGACTTTCAAAGCTAGACTTGTTGCAAAAGGTTTTCGTCAACGACCAGGTATGGATTATGATGAAACATTTTCTCCAGTGGCTATACTTAAGTCCATCCGGATCCTACTTGCCATTGCTGCATACCATGACTACGAAATCTGGAAAATGGATGTTAAGACCGCCTTTCTAATTAGTGATTTAGAAGAGTGCATGTACATGACTCAGCCAGTGGGCTTCGTGGATAGTAGGAGCAGCGGAAAGGTGTGCAAGATGCTTAAATCCATTTACGGGTTAAAGCAGGAATCGCGGAGTTGGAACATCTGTTTTGATGTGGTAGTCAAAGAGTTTGACTTCATCAAAAACGTATATGAACCTTCTATATACAAGAAGGTGGCAGAGAGTAAGGTTGTCTTCCTCGTATTGTACGTGGATGACATACTCTTGATAGGAAATGATGTTCCTATGCTGCACTCGGTCAAGCTCTTCTTATCATAAAGATTCTCAATGAAAGATCTAGGCGATGCCTCCTACATCATGGGAATTAAGATCTATAGAGATAGATCTAAACGGATACTGGGATTGTCCCAATCCAGGTACATTGACACCATACTAAAGAGGTTTAGTATGGAAGAATCCAAGGGTGGGATTTACCCACGATATCTGGACTCACTCTCTCTAAAGAGATGTCTCCCAAGACTGATTTAGAGAGAGCTCGCATGCAAGGGATATCCTATGCTTCGGCAGTAGGCTCTATCATGTATGCGATGCTATATACCAGACCCGATATAGTATACTCACTAAGTGTAGTAAGTAAGTATCAAGCAGATCCAGGAGAGAGTCACTGGACAGCACTGAAGAACATTCTCAAGTACTTGAGAATGACTAAAGAGATGTTCTTGGTGTATTGTAATGGAGAACTCCAAGTGGAGTCCTTTACCGATTCGAGCTTCCAGAGTGATAAGGACGACTCTAAGTCGGTCTCGGGATTTGTCTTTACCCTTAATGGAGGGGCGATTTGTTGGAAGAGTTCCAAACAGGAAACCATGGCAGACTCGACGATGGGGGCTGAATAGATCGCTGCCAACGATGCTGCCAAAGAGGCTGTCTGGATGAAGAAGTTCATAAATGAACTTGGAGTGGTTCCATCCATCAAGCATCCAATACCTTTTTATTGTGATAAAAATGTAGCTGTGGTTTTGGCCAAGGAACCTAGGTCCCATCAGCGATCCAGGCATATTCTGAGGAGGTATCATCCGATCCGGGAGATAGTTGATCGCCGGGAGATCGAGGTCAAGAGAGTTGACACGAAGAACAATACAGTGGATCCACTCACGAAGGCCATACCCCATATACAATTTGAAAGACTCTTCGAGATGTTGGTATGAGATACTACAACAACTGGCCTTAGTGCAAGTGGGAGATTGTTAGTTATGTATATGCCCTAGAGACCATTGTTGTACATATGATGTATATTATAATGGATGCTTTGACATATATAGAGAGGACTTTCTTACTCGACATGATAGTATGCTATCTGGTTGCTCTTTTTCTTAACATGTAGACTTGTATTGTGATACTGTCTTGCTCTCACATGTTGATAAAGCCCTTAGGATGTGTACTTGACTACTAGGACTATGATGGAGATCATACCGGTGGGGCCAGGGTAGTCCACAAGAACATCCTTTAATTGTTCTTAGTCGAGGGTGTATCGAAACAGGGTATCGATACTCCAGAGTAGTCTAGCATATACGCATCTTGACCCCTATGATGGGCGATGGATGATCCCACATCCATTGGTGTTTGACATCAAAGATGGTATACGGGTGCTCAGTGGAGATTAGGTACACTGAACGGACTCGCCGAGAACTCCTAGTTGGTATTATACCTATCGTCAGATAGCAGTTCTCTGGTGACACTGGTACAGGTTAGTCTGTAGACCCGAAATCGTTATAGAGCCTTGTGTGATTCCCACGGTGCTTTTATTTCCACCTTACCACGTTCATGAGAACGTGCAAACTGGTGGCTTTTAGGTACAGTCCCGAATCACATGGAGGCAATGAGCGATAGGAGGGGTTTCGTCTCTTCCTGTATTGGGGGTTGATGTTGCGCTCTGCTCGATTGGCTATAACAGGAAGTCCTTGGCCAGGGCTAATATGGAGATCTACTGGTAAGTGTTATCAGTGGTTTCTCGGCCCGTTATGAGCATCACATCGGCACGACTTATCAGTTACTGGGGTCTGATATTTACCACTCCTAGACTGGATATGCGACATATCAGACGAAGAGACCGGACTGTACGGTAGTGTTACTGACCGGTGTTCATATCAGAATTTTGCATTATTATATTCCCCATTCTTAATCATATTGTAAATAAATAGGTGCTTTTGATCCATGTCTGCTGAATAGTTGCAGGTTACAGGTTCTCAGATCATTACAGTGAAATTGATGAAAATACGCTACAAATGTGAGACTACGACCAACAAATAGATGAATCTGCAATATGCCGCCTACCAGTTTGAGGAACAAATGAAGATCAGCAAACAGTTTAATTGCACAAAGCACAAGGGCAGCACAAGATTCAAGACTTCAACGCGAAGCTTACGGTAAAAGTCCACAAATTCTGCGCTGTTGGAAATCTGGAAGAGAATTGAAGAGATTCTAAGAGACCAAGTGAAGAAAACAGAAGATAAAAGCAATTTGAAGAAACCCTAAAGAACTGGGCCCATGAGCCCACCAAATGGCCGCGGATCCGCGGCCAAACAGGCTATTCTGTCGCGGTTCCGCGGCCGTGCAATGCATGTGTCGGTAGAGTGTCGGTACTTTGACTCGGTCTTTGGGGTTGTTTTGTAATTTCAGATGTGGATCAGATGTAAACCCTAGGGTTCTCTTATCTATAAATAGCAAGCCTACAGCTCTTTTTGGAGAATGCCACTTTTTAATTCTAGATTAAATTTTAATTCCCTTGTAATCGTCAAGAGTGCATCAATAAAAGTAAGTTTCTTATTTTGAATTTTTTCTTATGTGCAATTTAATTTCTGCAATTTTCGTATCCATCTTTTATTATCCGCACGATAATTAGGTAATTAAAAAGAAAATTAAAAAAAAATGAACTTCATTGTTAATACCCTAATGAGTGTGTAGTTCCTCACTTGTTAGGGTTAGGATTGGGTAGATTTGAGAGATAGAAATCTCTCATCCCTTTCTTACCCGTTCAGTATTTTAAATTAGGACTCTATATAAATCAAACACACACCGCTCATTACGGCACCCTATCTCACGAGATAGCGGTGATTCCCTAGTTAGACCGGTTGTGGTTGATTTACATAGAGGTTAGGGCTAAGAGTTAAGAATGGACGGACAAGGACCAAAAGGAAGAAAATACGTTTTCTTCCTAGTCGTGCTAATCCCCTTTGTTAACTATTACCTGAACACCTAAGTTCTTAATTAGGGCAAAGGAAGCGGTGAGTAGAATTAACTTTCCAAACTAACCTGATCCTAATCCTAGAAAGGTTTTAATTCAAATCAAATTCAATCTCAGTTTTTATAAAAATCAAAACCTACCATAAATAGGAATTGACTTATTAGAATAATAAGAAAAGAACACGTTTTCCCTGTGGACCGACCCGTACTCAATTGGTTAGCTACCAAGCGACACCGTTATTGATTGCAGTATATTCTATTCTTTGATTTCAAAACGCACGCATAAGTATCGATCAATCAAATGGCGCCGTTGCCGGGGAGACGGTAGTCTCTTTCTTTGTGTAATTTCGGGTTAATAATAATAAAAAAATTTAAAAAAAAATTTAAAAATTGAAAAATTTTAAAACAAAACAAAATAAAATAAAATAAATTCATCTTGTTCTTTTTGAGAGGTATTGTATGAATTGAACAGGAAAAGAAGTGGGACAGATTCAGATCTAGAAAAAACCCAAAGAACAAATCAATAAACAAAAGATCTGAACAAACAGAGGAGAATCATAACAACAAACGGAAAATTTTTGGAGATCCAAACTAATAGAACCAACGTGGAACCGCGGCGGATATATGTAGTTGACCACGGAACCACGGTCAACCAGTGACGTCAGCATCGCAAAATTCTCTGTAAGTATTTTTGTCCTCTCTTCTACCCTCTGAACTCCACTAAAAAATTTTCCTGCAAGGTTCGTTGCGCAAAATTCTTCTCCCTCTCTAATAAATTGTTTTTGTGCAGGATTCTTTGCGCTGCCAAATAAAAAAAATTTTGCAAGTATTTTAGATTTTTTGGTGTGTTAACTGCTTTGCATAATTAATACGGACTCTAAGGGGCTATAACACCAATCAAGATTGGGTGGGGCTTTCATTACCCTTCCTAACACCCCAAAAATCACTAAAAAGAATATGCACCACCCTTAAGTAAATTAAAAAAATATTTAGACTCAGCCAACTAAGGACTGTCGTACTCAATAGGACAGAGAGAGGTTGTGGGCATTCAATCGTTTATCTAAACCTGACTTCGTGGTGCCTAAGCTAGACAAGTGAGAAAGGTAACTTTAAAAGGCCCGTCCCACGGTGATTCATGAGCGGAACCCTCCTTTCTTCATTTGTGCTTACCTGGCCACAGTTGGTGGTGAAGAGGCGATTTGAGAGATATCTCACAACTTGCCCTTTGGAACAGTTAGGAGCAGTCTAGTTGACTTAGGAGACCCTAGCTCTATACTTGATTGTGCATACTTAAATTGTGATTGTTTGAAATTGTGCCGTAAGTCCGTACAAATTTTTTCCAAACTCTTTAAAAAAAAACACTTTCAAAAATTTCAAAACTCCAAAAACAAACAATTTTTTTTTAAAAAAAATTTAAAAAAATAATAATTTTAAAAAATATATATCACATTCTTTTTCTTCTCCTTTCTCTCATCACATCATGGGTACCCCACCTCGCAAAACTCTTACCGAACTTTGGTACCCTCAACCAGACATTATTTCCTACGCTCATTGTTTTGGTCAAATTTCGGACGACCCCTCCATGCCCAAAATTTCTTTGAAAGATCGAATAGACGCGTCTAAGGCATCCAGTTGGACTCCCCAATCCACCTTATATCAACCATTTCAACCTTCACCACCTTCTTACGTTGATACTACTTTTTCGAGTCCTGTTGTAACACCGAAATCCATGTTTATTGCTGAACATATTGAACAATCTCGTAACCGATCTTTCACTCCTTCCAACTCTTCCAGTTCTTGGGATCAACAATTTCATTCACCTTTTTATCCAAATGTTGATCCTAATACTGTCCAACCATTCAATTACTATCCATCCTACCCAACTGTTGGACTTTCCCTAGACATTGCTTCTACACAGCCATTTGGGAGTTTCACGTATCCAAACAACTTTGAATCTTTTACTGAAACCCCATCACAACCTATGTCTACTCTGGAACAGTCGTTAGAAGAATTTATGGTAGCGTCAAGACAACAAATGATGGATTTGAATGCGTCCATGGCCGCCCTTATACAACCTAGTGACTCGGTAGCTAGTTTCCAACTAGCTCCAAATTTTCCAATGAATGATGAGGCGGTAGGACAGGTCGAGAATTTGAGTGATGAGAATGAGCTGTACAACCTTCCAAATCAAACCTACCCATCTCCAATTGAATCCCACAACTCCGATTTTGAATGTCTATCAAGTGTTCCAAATGATTCACCAGTTGAAGATAAAACGTTTAATGAGTTGTGCGACTTTGTAGTATTTGATTTACCTGATTGTGAAGGGTCCCTTTCGAGTGAAACCATCATCAATCCTTTTGACCTCTACACCTCCACTCTAGAACCTAAACTGATTAATATCCATGCTTTTGATAAGGTGTCTAAGAAAATTGATTTTCACTTGATTGAGGATATCGACGCTGGGAATATTTTGGATAATGAACCCGTAGATTTGACTGAATTTTTCTCTCCAATTTATCATCCCGAGTCATTAAATGTTTCTCTCGAACTTCATATGCGTTTTGATTTTGATGAGAATTTTATGGATAAGCTAAATTTCAAGGAGAGTATTGAGGAAATTATTGAGGATGGACTAGTTTTGCTTGATGAGTCAGATTTTCCAATTCATCATGTCCCTTCCACTGACTGTGTACACTCTCCTGAATCTTTAACCGATACCCTTCCTCAATCACTTCCCTCCATCCTCGTTCCGACCTTGAAAGAAACCGTTACACTTTCATTTTCAAAGTCTGGTTTACCAAGTTCGACGTACCCATGTTTTCTCACGAATCTTGAGGGATTTGACCTCATTTCTCAGTGGGTTGATAGATTAGCACAATCAATTTTTACACATCGGTCATTATAAATTGTGCTAATTTATACACTCCATTCCCACCCTCAAGTTCGTATTTCACTGCTTTCTCCCACTTTCTCTGGTTTTTCTTCTAATCTTCCTTTAATGATAGCGAGTATTAATGAATCAAAATCCGATAATTCAACTTTGATCATTCCAGAAAGCCAACTTGATTTGGATACTTTTGAAAATGAGGTAGATGAGTTTTTTCGAGTCTCCTACCTCCATAATTTTTGACAAATCAAGTATGATAAATTCTGGCACAAAACTTACTGACAGCAAAATGTTCAATTACATCGATGAAAGTTTCGAAAATATTTTCGCCGACGAACTCGCATTCCTAAATGACACGGATTTTGTGATTAATCAAGCTCCACCTGAAGAAGTCGAACCACCACCATTTCTTTTTCCCTTCCGCCATTCTTCTCCTCCACCGAGACCGTATACTGCTTTTATCTCCACATGGTCTCGTGTGTTTCTCATTTCTTTTCTCTACACTCCATTCTTTCACCAACCACACCATTATAACGATAAAAATTTTGAATGGTTGGTGCTAACTTTTGGCCTGTGTAAGGCCTTGTATAGCTTGATACTGTGTTTTTCTCCTCCTTAACTCTGAACTTTAATGCTTCAACAGTGGAAACACTGTTTCACTTAAATTTGGGGGGACCTTTTTGTGTATATATATTTTGTTTTCTTTTTCTGTTAATTAAAAAACTAAAATGTGAGTACCGGCAATTTTGGCCCTCTTGGTGTAGCCTGACAGTGAGGGCACTGTCAGTTTAAGTTTGGGGATGTGCTCGGTAAGCTTTCTTCCTTCGTATTCATATTCCTTCGCATTCATATGTATATTTTTGCATTTGCATACTTATTTTAAAACCCATAAAAATTTAAAAAAAATAAAAATAAAAAAATTATAAAAATTGAAAAATTTCAATTTTGGCCATATTAGACTTAAGTTCGACAAGACGGTTGAATAGTAGGGAAAAACTAGATCCTAAACTTAGTAAATTAAAAACCCTAAAAATAACCTTGCTTAAAGTTCAATTGTAGAAAATATATGTCCTTATAGTTTATTTAGAAATAGGCAAATTTTGAGTTCAGTTCTTGGGCTAAGTCAAAATAAGAGAAGCGTATTGAAATTTTTATTGAAGTGTAAGTCTGAAAAGTAATTCCTAACTTTAAGTCTAAATTCTAAAAATATAGGCCCTACAACTAGCACATATACGCACCTTGAAATTTAGGATAGTAGAGGATACCTTGAAATGCTTTTGTCTAAAATCCTTAGTATTTGAAAATATAATTAAAGTATAAGTGTGAAAGAAGAGATATAAAAAAAAATGAATACTAGTTTTGTAATTACTTAAGACTGCGTAAAATAAAAAAAATATACAGCGAGGGTGCTTTATCATCTAGTACCTTAGACCAACTGGTTTGAGAGTCACTGCTAAAGCCTTAGGTATTATAAGACGAGGAATTACGCCTAAATGTACGAAAACATTTTGTAATCGGTCGTTAGTACCTCAAGAAGTATTAACGGTCGCATGAAGGATGTGTGAGCAATTTCATCTAAAATTCACCAACTAAAAGTACTTTGGACAATAGACAAGAGTATGATAGCTTGAATTGAATTTCCAAGTGTAGGGGTGATACATACACACACGTAGGGGTATATGATTGGGGTTTGGACGCAATGCACATGTCGGTAGGGTGTTGGTACTTTGACTCGGTCTTTGGGGTTGTTTTGTAATTTCAAATGTGGATCAGATGTAAACCATAGGGTTCTCCTATCTATAAATAGGAAGCCTACAGCTCTTTTTGGAGCATGCCTCTTTTTAATTCTAGATTAAATTTTAATTCTCTTGTAATCGTCAAGAGTGCATCAATAAAAGTAAGTTTCTTATTTTGAATCTTTTGTTATTTGCAATTTAATTTCTGCAATTTTCGTATCTGTCTTTTATTATCCGCACATTAATTAGGTAATTAAAAAGAAAATTAAAAAAAAATGAACTTCATTGTTAATACCCTAATGAGTGAGTAGTTCCTCACTTGTTAGGGTTAGGATTGGGTAGGTTTGAGAGATGGAAATCTCTCACCCCTTTCTTTCCCGTTCAATATTTTAAATTAGGACTCTATGTAAATCAAACACACACCGCTCACTACGGCACCCTATCCCACGAAATAGCGGTGATTCCCTAGTTAGACCGGTTGTGGTTGATTTACATAGAGGTTAGGACTAAGAGTTAAGAAAGGACGGATAAGGACCAAAAGGAAGAAAATACGTTTTCTTCCTAGCCATGCTAATCCCCTTTGTTAACTATTACCTTAACACCTAAGTTCTTAATTAGAGCAAAGGAAGCGGTGAGTAAAATTAACTTTCCAAACTAACATAATCCTAATCCTAGCAAGGTTTTAGTTCAAATCAAATTCAATCTCAGTTTTTATAAAAATCAAAACCTACCACAAATAGGAATTGACTCGTTAGAACAATAAGAAAAGAACACGTTTTCCCTGTGGACCGACCCGTACTTAATCAGCTAGCTACCAATCGACACCGTTATTGATTGCAGTATATTCTATTCTTTGATTTCAAAACGCACGCATAAGCATCAATCAATCAACAGGCTTTACAGGAGTATGAGCAGGCTTTCTTGTTGATCTTCTGATCGCTCAATATCCGGGTAGCTGTTACGTCCAGCTAGTACCGCTGACGGCTTGTGGATGCTTGATATGATCATCACCTACTGCTGGCGTATTGATGAGTCTTTAGAGTCCTACACAGAGGTTTTCTGGCTCAGGTAAAACGAAGTAGGAGCACATATGTGATATGTGCGTTACCCAGAATAATACGTGTATTTGATACCGTATTCTATTCTCGTAATATTTGTATCGGTCGGTTATATGTGATATAGCCGGGTTATCGAATCAAGCGTTGATTCGATAAGATGATACATATGATATTAGTCAGTTATATGTGATATAGCCGGATTATTAAATCAAGTGTTGATTTGTTAATTTAATGTTTAATTGTATATTTGATATACTAGTTTGCATTAACTAATACAAGCTCACTTATGCATTTCTTTTTTACTCACTAATGAACACTTAATATATATGTGATATTTATTATTGTGTCATGCTTGATTATATATGCAACATGGGTGTATGAGAATTACACCATATATAAGATAATATTAAGGTTTTTATTTATTTAAGTAATTTAAAATTGAGTGAATTTTGTCATGGCTAGAAGCTTGGAGAAGCTTTGGATAACCATTGACTTAGTCGAGCAATTTTGTTTTTCTTTAGATATTTATAAATCAAACCATTATCTTTAACTAGGGTTAGGTCTCTACAAGGGTTATATGTGATATTTCTCACCTATGGTTGCCATTCACTATCTCATCTATTTTCCCTTCATCATCTTCATCAAGAGAAAAAGTTCTCTAGCTCTTCAGCAAGTGAGGAAAATTAGTGAGAAATAGAATTCTAAATTGAGCAAAAATCCTACTTCAGCATCCTCTACAAGATTAGCCATTTAGTTTAGGGTGTTAGCTTCACTAATCTCTAATTAGTGAAGAGGTAGCTTGGGTTAGTGTCTCCTCGACGTAGATCATCTTCGGCTTCGAAGACTTCAAGCAAGTTTGCATTTTTCACCTTGTGGAGCCTCTCAAGAGTTCGGGAGATCATTACTCGCAGCGAAGGGACTTCTACATGGAGCATTTGAAGTGAAGGACCGGTCTACAAAGGTTGTATTCCGTATTCACTTAGTTGTAAAGTTGTTTACATAATGTATTGTCTAAATCTTTAGTTAAGATTCTAGAGTTAGGGTTAAGTTGCATGGCAAATATTTTAAAATGGCATGGATGATGCCTCCCGAAACCTTGCTGTTGTGCTAAGTAACCTTACACTTCCATGATGCAATCCTCACTCCCACTGTCATTGAGAAAACCGTAGTATCTCTCAGGCGGATGAGGAACCCTACTAGATCTGCGGAGTGGCTGAGGTTCGTTGGAGACTACTGAATCCTATGGTTCTACCAAATCATCAGCTGTAGTTTATATAACTAGAACTTCTTCCAGTTCTACCTCATGACACAAATTTCTTTAACAAGAAATTCCTTTTTCTAAAAAGGTGGCATGCCGAGAAACAAATCACCTTTTGGTCCTCGGTGTGGTAGAAGATATACCCTCACGAATGTTTGGGATCTGAAACAAACTTACACAGAACTGATCTTGTCTCGAGCTTGTCCGGATTTTGCCTTTCAACATAAGCCGGACAACCTCATATCTTAACTCGATTAAGACATGGTCTCTTCACATAGCATATCTCATATGGAGTGGTAAGCACTGATTTGGTCGGAACCCTATTCAATTGGTATGCGGCTTCTCAAGCGCATAACTCTAAAAGGAAATAGGTAACTCAGTAGTTCTCATCATAGAGCGTACTATATCTCATAGGGTGCGATACCTCCGCCTCGATAAACCGTTATGCTGTGGTATATACGGAGGAGTAAGATGAGAGAGAATCCCTTTCTCTTTTAAATAATCCAGGAATTCTGTGCTCAATTATTCTCCTCCTCGAACAGATCGCAGGATTTCAATACTTCTACCCGTTTAGTTCTCTACTTCGTACTTATATTCTTTGAATTCCTTAAAAGCTTTAGACTTGTGTTTCAATAAGAACACATATCCGAATCTTGAGAGATCATCAGTGAATGTAATGAAGTATGAGGAACCATTCCTGGAATGTGTAGACATGGGACCGCATACATCACTATGTATCAGTCCCAAGAGTTCAGTAGCTCTTTCTCCGTGTCTAGTAAACAGAGTTTTTGGTTATTTTGCCTTTGAGACATGACTGGCATGTTTCAAAAGATGAAAATTCGAACAGATTCAAATATCCATCCTTTTGTAACTTAGCTAGTCGTGTCGCATTGATATGACCTAGTCTACAATGCCATAAGAACGATTCGTTCATTTCTGAACTTTTCCTCCTGTGTGTGTTCTGTACGTTAAGAATTGTAGTTTGATTTAGAACGTATATGCCATTACATAACGTGCCTGATCCAATCAACTTTTGATTAAAGAAAATGTTCATAACATTATCCTGCAATACAAAATTATATCCTTCTTTACGTAATTAAAAAACTGATATAATATTGCATATCAGGTTCGGTATGTAATAATATTCGTTCAGAATCGATGTATTACCAGTTGGTAATACAAGGTGATATTCGCCAACTGGTTTGGTTGCAACATTTGCACTATTCCCTACTCTTAGAGAATGATCACCCTTTTTCTGTTGTCTACCTTTCTTTAGCCCATGTAACATATGTAGGGTTCCTAGGCACACTAATGGAGTCTTACAAGTGATCAAACATGCAAATTTCTAAAAATTACGGTGCCGAGAAAACCTAGAACGGATCGTTAACTAGATAAATAGGCGAAGCAAGCAAGTAAACGGAAATATAGCTAAAGGAAAGGGGCTACAACCTTTGTAGATCCGGTCCACCACTTCCTAAGCTCCGTGATGATCTCCCTCCGCTGTCCAAATCGAACCCATGACTCAAGCATTGGCATCATCGAAGAATAGGCGGGCTTGATCGTCGGTTCGATGCCGAAGATGATCTACGTCGAAGCATCACAAGAACAAGCTCCAACTTCACCAAGCTTTGAAAACTTGTGAAGTAAACACCCTATACAACTTGGCAAGAGGTAGAGGATGAAGAAATAGGAAGTGGGTAAACTTTAGATTTGGATTTATCACACTTTTCCATCAATCACCATTGATGGTCAAGCTTTCTCTTTCTTGCTCAAGATGAAGAAGAAGAAGAAAAGATATGATAAGTTAAAATCAAAATAGAAAAGAAAATACAATACTTATCATATCTTCAACCATGGTTTAGTGTAGAGACTTAACTTAGGTTAGATGAGTGGTTAGGGTTAGGCATGAGACAAGAATGGTGACTAAGTCAATGCTTCATGAATCTTCAACTAAAAACAAATATAGCCACCATTCATTTCTCTTTTTCTTTTCAAATGAACTAAATAAAAAGATAAATGAATAAGCAAATGAAATGATACCCTAACCACTAACTAACCATGGTTCAATACTTTACACAAAACCAAGAAAGAATGTATCATCAAACATGATACAATCATGTGCACAAAAATATATCACATATACAATGTGCAATACAAGTGAGTAAATCCATTTAAAGTGAACCAATACTAGTTAATGCAAAGTAATATATCAAATATATAATTATACATTAAATCATTAAATCAACACTTGATTCAATGATCCGGTCATGTCGCATATAACCGGCCAGTATCCAACGTATCGGCTTATCGAATCAATCCTTGATTCGATAACTAGGTTATATCGCATATAACTAATCGATACATTCATCGCGAGAATAGAATACGGTATCACATACACGCATTATTCTCGGTCCCGCACATATCTCATATGCGCTCCTATTTCGTTTCGCTTGAGCCAGGAAACCTCTGTGTAGGACTCTAAAGACTCGTCAATACGCCGGCAGCAGATGTTGATCATATCAAACACCCACAAGCCGTAAGCAGTCTGCTAAACGTAACGGCCACCCGGGTATTGAGCGATCAGAAGATCGACGAGCAAGCCCGCTCACACTCCTGTGAATCCAACCAGTAACACTTACCGTACAGTCCAGTCTGATCGTCTGATATGTCGCATATCTCGCCTAGGGGTGGTAAACGTCAGACCCCAATAGCTCGATAAGTCATGCCGACTTGAGGTCCATAACATTCGTGAAACTACTGATAACTCTTACCAGTATATCACTGCAACCCTGGCCAGGGATTTCCTGTTATGGCCAGTCGAACATAGCACAACATCAACCCCCAATACCGGGAGAGACGAATCCCCTCCTATCGCTCATTGCCTCCATGTGAATCGGGACTGTGCCCAAAAACCACCTGTTTGCACGACTCAGTGGAGCCGTGGTAGGGTGGAAATCAAAGCACAGTGGGAGACACACAAGACTCTATGACGATCTCGGGTCAACAGACTAAGCTGTACCAGTGTCACCAGAGAACTGCCATCTGACGTGAGGTATAATACCATCTGGGAGTTCTCGGCGAGTCCGTTCAGTGTACCCAGTCTCCACTGAGCACCCGCATACCATCTTCGATGTCAAACACCAATGGATATGGGATCATCCATCGCCCATCGCATGGGTCGAGAAGATATACGCTAGTCTACTCTGGAATATCGATACCCCGTCTCGATATTCCCACGACTAGGAACAATGAAGGATGTACTCATTGACTACCCAGGCCCCACTAGTATGATCTGCATCACAGTCCTGGAAGTCGGGTACACATCCTAAGGGCTTTATCAACATGTAATCAGAGAGACAGAAAGTATACACGTTAAGATAAAGAGCAACCAGATAGCATACTATCATGTCGAGCAAGAAAGTCCTACCTATATATGTCCCAGCATCCACTACAATATACATCCAATGTACAGTAATGGCCTCTAGGGCATACATATAACTAACAATCTCCCACTTGCACTAGGGCCATCTGTAGCAGTGGTTGCAGTATCACATACTCAACCATCCCATAAAGTCTCTCTTTGGGAAAAGGACTTCGTGAGTGGATCCGCCGTGTTCTCCTCTGAGTCTACTCTCCTAACCTCGATCACCCTGGAGATCAACTATCTCCATGATCAGGTGATGCTGCCTCAGAATATGTCTGGGTCACTGATGGGACCAGGGTTCCAGGGTCGAAGCCACGCTTCCATTGTCATACAATGGCAGGAACCTAGTTCATCTTATGAACCAATATACACCCAAACTTCCTCTTTGGTAGTATCTTTAATAGCGATGTTACCAGCCTTTATCGTCTAGTTTGCCATGGTATCTAGTTTGGAACTCTTCTAACATACCGTCCCTTTACTGAGGGTAAAGACAGTGCCTGTGACTGACATTCAGTCGTCTTTATCACCCTGGAACACTTCCAGTGATTCTCCCCAGGATCGATTGATACCATCTCACTACAACTAGTGAGTATCCTAACATTCAATTAGATCTATCTCATAGATCCAAAGCTTAGGATTTAGTAGGTATCACTTTGATCCTATATGGAAAATCTTTGTGATAAGCGGAGATTGATCGAGTGTAGCATAGGAAACTCCTTCCCTAACAAGAGTATGTCATCCACGTACTCTACGAGGATCGTCACCATACTCCCTACTACCTTTTTGTTTATACAAGGTTCATCTACCATTTTGATGATGTCAACTTCTTTGACTAATCCATCAAAACAGATGTTCCAACTCCGCGATGCCTGCTTTATCCTATAAAGCATCTTGCACACGTTTCGCTGCTCCCACTGACTACGAGGCCCTCTGGCTGTGTTCTTATAGACGTTCTCTTCTAAATCAATATTTAGAAAAGTAGTCATGGCACCCAACCACCAGATATCGTAGTCATGGTATGCAGCCGTGGCAAGTAGGATCTGGATGGATTTAAACATAGTCCCTGGAAAAGGTTTCATCATTATCCGTGCCTGGTTGATGACGAAAACCTTTAACAAGTCTAGCTTTGAAAGTCTCAACCTTTCCATGTACACCAAGCAATCTTCTCAAGATATACTTGCTCCTGATGGGGATTTAACCCTTCAGTTATAGCAACCAAAGTCCATACTTTGTTGGTGTATAAGGATTCCATCTCAGATCACTAAGCATCCAGCCATTCTTACAGAGTCCCTACTCTCGATGGCCTGCTCGAAACTGGTTGGGTCATCATCTCATGATGCAATCCTCGCTCCCACTGTCATCGAGAAACCGAGGTATCTCTCAGGTGGGTGAGGAACCCTACTAGATCGGCGGAGAGGCTGAGGTTCGTCGGAAACTATTGAATCCTTTGGTTCTACCAAATTATCTGCAGTTTTGTACAGCTGAAACCTTTCCAGTTCTACAGAACTGATCTTGCCTCGATCTTGTCCGGATTTTGCTTTTGACATAGGCCGGACAATCCCAAATCTTAACTTACTTAAGAGATAGGCTCTTCCCATACCATATCTCATATGGAATGGTAGGCACTGATTTGATTCGAACCTAATTCAATAGGTATGCAGCTTCTCAAGTGCATAACTCCCAAAAGGAAATAGGTAACTCAGTAATACTCATCATAGAGCACACGATATCTAATATTGTGTGATTGCTCCGCCCCGATACACCGTTGTGCTGTGGTGTATTTAGAGGAGTAATACTGAGAGAGAATCTCATTTTCCTTTAGAATAGTCCAAGGATTCCATGCACAAGTATTCTCCTCCCTGATCTCATCATAGGACATAATACTTATACCCGGTTATTGGTTCTTTACTTCTAACTTATATTCTGTGAATACCACAAAAGGTTCGGACTTATGTTTCAACAGGAACATATGACTGAATCTTGAGAGATTATCAGAGAATATAATGAAGTAAAAAGAACCAGTCCTGGCATGTGTAGACAGGAGACCTTACATACATCATCATGTATCAGTCCCAAGAGTTTACTAACTCTTTCTCTGTTTCCAGTAAACAAAGCTGGTGTCATTATATCTTTGTGACATGACTGGCAAGTTTCACAAGATGTAAATTCAAACTGATTTAAATATGCATCTAAATGTAACTTCAGCTAGTCGGGTCGCATTGATATGACCTAGTCTACAATACCTCAAGAAGAATTCGTTCATTTCTGAACTCTTCCTCTTGTGTGTGTTCTGTATACGAGGAACGGTAGTTTGATTTAGAACGTCAATGCTTTTAGATAACGTACCTGAACCGATCAACTTTTGATATAGGAAATGTTCAAAACATTATCCATCAATACAAAATTATATCCTTTCTTTACTAATAAAGAGACTGATATGATTTTGTATATCAGGTTCGGTATCTAATAGCATTTGTTCAGAATCAATGTATTCGTAATACATGGTGACAGTGACCAACAGACTTGGCTGCAACACTTGCCCCGTTTTCTGTCTCATGAAACTTATCACCCGTTCTCAGTTTTTCTACCTTTTTGTAGCCCTATGTAACAGATTACATATCTGGGATCCTGATCCGGTATCATATACCCAGGATGCAGAGGATACTGAGAAACAGTTATTTGTAATGAACACACCCGAAGGAGATGCATCATATGCACTTTCTTCGTTTGGGCAGCATAGGAATTCTGGTATTCCCCTATTTCCTGCTCTGTCTTATAACAATTATAAGTTGGAGCGGGACCAACGTTCCCCAGCTCAGTATAACAAGTGGGTTCGGTCAATACATCCGTATTATTATCTTGATTAAGGCGTGACATGGTCGCTACCAGGAGAGAGAGAAGAAAACACTCTGCGTGCGCTCTTGCAAGATCAGATTGGTTATATATTTTATCTAATCAGGATGGCTCCCACTGTTTTTATCAAATCTTCCTTCAAACCTTAAAAGGAAAGACTAGCCGGGATTAATTACACTCTACAAGTTCGCCAATCTTTCAGCCAGGCCAGTGTCGGTACTTTGAGGGAGGTTCCCCGTGCTTTCGCACGGACCTAATTACAGTAAACCTCGTTTTCCCAGAGGCGTAACCCCATTGACACCTTTCTAGACACCTACTTGATCGGCTAATTGTAAAGTGCAAAACTCTCCCAGGAGTAACAATTACTCGCAGTGGGTATCGGGATCCAACTATCACATAGAAGGTATGCAATCTCATTGCAAATTTCAACACTTGAAACTCCCGATAAAGGTTTTTACCCCTAGCACCTATGACCTTAACTATGGTCAACAAATCACAAGTACTAGTCAAGTTCTACCCGTCATTTCGTGATTAATTAGACCCACCCACATGACCCTTAACTAATGTCAACAAAGTCACGTGACTGTCCTAACTAATCGCATCATATGCGGTGTAGGAAGACATCACTTAGCTACCGTACACTGTGCCTTGACTATGGTCAACAAACACAGCACGAATACTAAGTACTCTACTTCCTAAAATGACGGAGGGTTGCGAATGGTTTTTGTGAAAACCTTTAACGCTTTGAACTTGATCTCGTTGCGGAATCAAATGGTTTTTAAATAGAATGTTTTTGAGGGTTTTCTAGTTTTGCTAAAGGGGTCACTCCCGGTGAAGGGATCGTCGGCCCTTTCCTCGTCGAATGAGGTGCGGGATATATCATATATATCACTGTGCAAAGCAGAAACTATAGAAGCGATCAAATACAACCGAGTGTGTAGCATCTGCCAGTTATTGCTAAAGGAGTCACTCCCGGTGAAGGGATCTCGGTCCTTTCCTCATCGAATAAGGTGCAGGATGTTCTATAATGAACACCACAATGCAAAGCAAGAACTGTAGCTACCTGTTTTTATTTTGAAATTCGATTCCACAACATCAGTTAGGTTTATTTTCTTTCATTAATCTCATTAATGAATATCCCATCATTTAAGTCCACCTAATCATCACAGATAAATATAACGTACGCTTATGCCATCCGCATTCGCCTCGATGTCCTGTCTGCACCGTTAGGTTAGGTAACTAACGGCAGAGCGGGGCAGGGCTAGCGCGGGTGTAAAACATAAGCAACGTTTATATAATATATCATATATACTATATATAATACCTGTCACAGAACATCATATGATCACATCACAGATAAATCACAGCAGAAGAAACATATGAAATATTGGATATACTAGGACGTCCGTGTTTTCAATAAGAGCCAGTATAAAACACGGATTCCACGGTCGTGATGAATAGCCAATCCCACACCCCAAGACCCCTACGAGAGCGGCAAGCAACCCTACCAATTCTAGGGTTAGGAGACCCGGACTCGACTCCTCGAGTTGGTCTCCCACTGGACCCCAGAACCCGGTTACTTGTGCTCCCCTCCTTGGGTCTATCCTAATGCGGAAAAGTAAATAATATACATCAACGGTGACAACTTCCGCAACCTAGAAGTGCCCCAATAAAAGAATATTACATACAAGTTTTTACATGAATGAAAATGAAAAACACTCATCTCACATAAAAACCCCCCGGCTATTCAAACACGACGATCCAATATAACATATCCAGCAACACATAACATCACATGTCATCAACGTAAGTAAATATGCGCATCCCAATTGTCGTTGACATATAGCAACGAAACCGGCGATATCACATATTACACTTACGGTCACAGAAAAGAAAGTGTAAAACTACAACAGTTGGAATCCGCAACCACCTCAGACATCGCATGCCTGACCAAATGAATTCTTTAGACATCGCATGCCTAACAATTATAAACCCCGCATTTTAGTCTCATTATCGAAAACACTTTTCAATATCAAGTCGGGCAATTCAACAAGATTCCCGAAAAACTGATCGAATGCTCGTCGCAAACTTTAGTAGGCGGCCGCACCCCTGATACCGTCGACGAAGTGCACCAAGGCGGAACACCGCTACCGCGAGCACCCGAACGGATGCTTTCGGCGACGGGGTTCTCCTACAGTCACTTGGTCGGGGCTATGGAGTGAGGCTGTCTATTAAGTTTACCCGGCGAGTATCCGCGTACGCTACGTGATTGCGACGGACTTTTGATCACATCAAAATTCCGTGGCAACCGATCAAGTGAGACTAAACTGCTACGTTTATAATATTCATTCCGTTATCTCATAACTATTTTTGAATTCCAATTATTGTATCACATTACGGATAAATAGAAAATGCTAAACTTTTCGATCGAACAATCGAACACCCAAGTTTTCCCGATACAGCTCAACACATGAAATAAGTCTAACAACATTCAGTTCGTGCCTCAGTACCAACGGTCCAGCCGTAGAAGGGTCAAGCCAACGCCTCACATGTGGCACGCCGTACTGCCCCAAACCCGAAGGTTCAAAGGGCAGTTCAAGACGGTCACATAATCGAGTTAAGGTTTGTTGTCTTCAAGAGGGTCCATCGCGTTACTTGCACTACTTAGAACGTCGTTAAACTACGGAAAAATCCAACAATTGGAAATTTCCCGGCAGGGGAAAAAGTGGGTATTTATATCCGGTCGAACTTTTTAACATATTCTAAAACTACCCGGAAAAGCGCACCGACAAAAATTAGACAGTCCGATCGAATACACCGAGTCCCCAATACAACCCAGAAAATAAACTCTGGAATAAATATTAAAATATTCCCAGGAAAACCAGTACCAGAAAATAAGAATTACTGTGCAAAGTTTGAAGTCCAATCATGTCACATGACCGCGGAACCGCCGCAGAAGCCAGGCTTCTGCCGCGGTTCCGCCGCGTAATAGAGGTATCAATGAAAATTTTTTGCATCGTAATTCTTAGAATTCCCTGTTGGATTTTCTGCATATTTTTAATTTCGAAAAAACCATATTTTACAGAAATGTCCAGAGAGCATTTTCAAGTCGGGGTTTTGTGTTCGTTCGGACTTCTAACTCCGTCAGGACTTCGTCTAAGGCTCTAGCTAGTCTCTGATACCACTGTAGGGTTCCTAGGCACACTAATGGAGTCTTACAAGTGATAAAACATGCAAATTTCTAAAAATTACGGTGCCGAGAAAACCTAGAACGGATCGTTAACTAGATAAATAGGCGAAGCAAGCAAGTAAACGGAAATATAGCTAAAGGAAAGGGGCTACAACCTTTGTAGATCCGGTCCACCACTTCCTAAGCTCCACGATGATCTCCCTCCGCTGTCCAAATCGAACCCATGACTCAAGCATTGGCATCATCGAAGAATAGGCGGGCTTGATCGTCGGTTCGATGCCGAAGATGATCTACGTCGAAGCATCACAAGAACAAGCTCCAACTTCACCAAGCTTTGAAAACTTGTGAAGTAAACACCCTATACAACTTGGCAAGAGGTAGAGGATGAAGAAATAGGAAGTGGGTAAACTTTAGATTTGGATTTCTCACACTTTTCCATCAATCACCATTGATGGTCAAGCTTTCTCTTTCTTGCTCAAGATGAAGAAGAAGAAGAAAAGATATGATAAGTTAAAATCAAAATAGAAAAGAAAATACAATACTTATCATATCTTCAACCATGGTTTAGTGTAGAGACTTAACTTAGGTTAGATGAGTGGTTAGGGTTAGGCATGAGACAAGAATGGTGACTAAGTCAATGCTTCATGAATCTTCAACTAAAAACAAATATAGCCACCATTCATTTCTCTTTTTCTTTTCAAATGAACTAAATAAAAAGATAAATGAATAAGCAAATGAAATGATACCCTAACCACTAACTAACCATGGTTCAATACTTTACACAAAACCAAGAAAGAATGTATCATCAAACATGATACAATCATGTGCACAAAAATATATCACATATACAATGTGCAATACAAGTGTGTAAATCCATTTAAAGTGAACCAATACTAGTTAATGCAAAGTAATATATCAAATATATAATTATACATTAAATCATTAAATCAACACTTGATTCAATGATCCGGTCATGTCGTATATAACCGGCCAGTATCCAACGTATCGGCTTATCGAATCAATCCTTGATTCGATAACTAGGTTATATCGCATATAACTAATCGATACATTCATCGTGAGAATAGAATACGGTATCACATACACGCATTATTCTCGGTCCCGCACATATCTCATATGCGCTCCTATTTCGTTTCGCTTGAGCCAGGAAACCTCTGTGTAGGACTCTAAAGACTCGTCAATACGCCGGCAGCAGATGTTGATCATATCAAACACCCACAAGCCGCAAGCGGTCTGCTAAACGTAACGGCCACCCGGGTATTGAGCGATCAGAAGATCGACGAGCAAGCCCGCTCACACTCCTGTGAATCCAACCAGTAACACTTACCGTACAGTCCGGTCTGATCGTCTGATATGTCGCATATCTCGCCTAGGGGTGGTAAACGTCAGACCCCAATAGATCGATAAGTCATGCCGACTTGAGGTCCATAACATTCGTGAAACTACTGATAACTCTTACCAGTATATCACTGCAACCCTGGCCAGGGATTTCCTGTTATGGCCAGTCGAGCATAGCACAACATCAACCCCGAATACCGGGAGAGACGAATCCCCTCCTATCGCTCATTGCCTCCATGTGAATCGGGACTGTGCCCAAAAACCACCTGTTTGCACGACTCAGTGGAGCCGTGGTAGGGTGGAAATCAAAGCACAGTGGGAGACACACAAGACTCTATGACGATCTCGGGTCAACAGACTAAGCTGTACCAGTGTCACCAGAGAACTGCCATCTGACGTGAGGTATAATACCATCTGGGAGTTCTCGGCGAGTCCGTTCAGTGTACCCAGTCTCCACTGAGCACCCGCATACCATCTTCGATGTCAAACACCAATGGATATGGGATCATCCATCGCCCATCGCATGGGTCGAGAAGATATACGCTAGTCTACTCTGGAATATCGATGACCCGTCTCGATATTCCCACGACTAGGAACAATGAAGGATGTACTCATTGACTACCCAGGCCCTACTAGTATGATCTGCATCACAGTCCTGGAAGTCGGGTACACATCCTAAGGGCTTTATCAACATGTAATCAGAGAGACAGAAATTATACACGTTAAGATAAAGAGCAACCAGATAGCATACTATCATGTCGAGCAAGAAAGTCCTACCTATATATGTCCCAGCATCCACTACAATATACATCCAATGTACAGTAATGGCCTCTAGGGCATACATATAACTAACAACATATTACATATGTGGGATTCTGATCTGGTATCTAGTACGCAGGACGTAGATTATACTGAGAAACAGTTCTTGGTGTCAAACACATCCGAAGATGATGCATCAACATGCTCATTCCTCGTTTGGGTGGCGTGGGAATCCGGATATTCCCCTATTTCCTGCTCGGACTTATAACGATTATAAGGTAGAGCGGAACCGACGTTCTCCAGCTCAATATAACAAGCGGGTTCGGTCAATACATCCATATTATTATCTTGATTAAGACGTAACATGGTCTCTACCTGGAGAGAGAGAGAAGAAAAAACTTTATGTATACTCTTGCAAGATTAGATTGGTTATTATTTTTATCTAATCAGGATGGCTCCCACTGTTTTTATCAATACTTCCTTCAAACCCTAAAAGATAAGACTAGCCGGGATTAATTACACCATACAAGTTCGCTAACCGGTCAGCCAGGCCAGTGTCGATACTTTGAGGGAGGTTCCCTGTGCTTTCGCACGGACCTAATTAAAGTAAATCTCATTTTCCCAGAGGCATAACCCCATTGACACCTTTCTAGACACCTAATGGGTTAACTAATTGTAAAGTGCAAAACTCTCCCAGGAGTAACTCTTACCCACAGCGGGTATCAGGATCCAACTATCTCATAAAAGGTATGCAATCTCATTGCAAATTTTAACACTTGAAATTCCCGATAATATTTTGCCCTTAGCAACTTATAACCTTAACAAGATCAGCAAATCATAAACGCTAGTCAAGTTCAACCCGTCATTTCCTGATTGAATTGAACCTACCCGTACAACCCTTAACAAGGTCAACAAAGTCGTACGACTACCCTAATCTAATCGCATCATATAGTTGCAGATAAGCACTAATTAGCTACCACACACTACGCCTTAACAAGGTCAAGAAACGTAGCATGAATACTAAGTAGCACTTATCTGAAATGACGGAGGGCTACGACAGGTTTTTAAGAAAACCTTTTGCGTAATAAACTTGATATCGTTGTAGAATCGAGTGATTTTGAAAAGGTGTGTTTTTTAGGCTTTTACTAGTTTTGCTAAAGAGATTAGTCCCGATGAAGGGATCTCGGCTCTTTCCTCATCGATTGAGGTGCTGGATATTCATCAAGGAATACCACTATGCAAAGCAAGAACTAGAAAAGCAATAAAAAGACAACCGAGTGGGTTATAGCATCTGCTAGTTTCGCTAAAGAGGTCACTCCCGGTGAAAGGATCACGGCTCTTTTCTCATTGAATGAGGTGATGGATATTCATCAAGGAATACCACTATGCAAAGCAAAAACTAGAGCTGACCTTTTTGAAAATTTGATTCCACAATATCTTTAGGTTTCTTTCCTTTTCATTAATCTCATTAATGAAGTCCCATCATTTATGCTTCCTAAGCATCACAGAAGAAACGAAAATATAACGTACGCTTATGCCATCCGCATTCGCCAGGGAGTCCCGTCATGCACCGTTAGGTTAGATAACTAACGGCAGAGCGGGGCAGGACTAGCGCGGATGCAAAACATAAGCAACGTTTATTATATATCATATATATAATATAGTAAGCATTCATCTCAGGCAGTTATATGATCTCATCACAGAACATTGCAGCAAAAGTCAACATATGAAATATTGGATATACTAGGAGGTCCGTGTTTTAAATTAAGCCAGTAAAAAATGCGGATTCCACGGTCATGATGAATAGCCAAACCCACATCACTAGACTCCTACAAGAGCGGAAACCAACCCTACCAATTCTAAAGTTAGGAGACCCAGTCTCGACTCCTCGAAATGGTCTCCCGTTGGACTCTAGAACCCGGTTACTTGTGCTCCCCATCTTGGGTCTATCCTAATGCGGAAAAGTAAATAATATACATCAATGGTGACATCATGCTCAACCCGGAAGTGCCCCAATAAAAGAATATTACATACAAGTTTTTATATGAATGAAAATAAAAAACTCCCATCTCACGCAAAAACCTCCGTCTATTCAAAACACGACGATCCAATATAACATATCCCAGCAACACATAACATCATATGTCATCAACGTAAGTAAATATGGGTATCCCAATTGTCATTGACATATAGCAACGAAACCGGCGATACACCACATATTACACTTAGGGTCGCAGAAAACAAAGTGAAAACTACAATAATTGGAATCCGCAACCTCCTTAGATGAATTCCTTAGACATAATAAATCCGAAATATCACATACTTCTGATTTCATGCCTAACCAGATGAATTCCTTAGACATAATAAATCCGGAATATCTCATATTTCGAATTTCATGCCTAACATTATAAACCCCGCATTTTAGTCTCGATATTGAAAACACTTTTCAATAACCAGTCGGGCAATTAAACAAGATTCCCGACATCCTGATCGAATGCTTGTCGGAAACTTTAGTAGATAGTTGCACCCCCGATGCCGTTGACGAAGTGCACTTAGGTGAAACACCGCGGCCGCGAGCACCCGAACGAATGCTTTAGGCAACGCGGTTCTCCTACAGTCACTTGGTCGGGACTATGGGGCGTAGCTATCTATTAGTGTTACCCGGCGCACGTTCGTGTACTATACGAAATTGCGACGGGGTTTTGATCCGAATCAAAACCCCACAGCAACCGATCAAATGAGACTAAATTGCTAGGTTTACAAAATTCAAACCAGTTTTCACAAAACTAATTATTGTGGATTCCAAATATTGTATCACATATCACATATGTCTAGACGATGTTAAACATTTCGATCGAATCAACAAACACCCACATTTCCCGGAGAGCTCAACACTTGAGCACGGTTAAAAATACCAAAAACATGCCACTATTACCTATGGATCATCACAAGAAAAGCATGCTCCCTGCCTCACCTACGGCGCCGCGGAACCTCCGCAAAATGCCTCTTTTGGCCGTGGTTCCGCGGTCGTATGGTCGAGTTGGGCCGTCGTTTTTCTTAGGGATCCATAGAATAACCTGCATGATTTTTTGAATATTTTTAACTTAGAAAAATCCAAATTTGGAAAAATTTCTAGAGAACATGAAACTTGGGGTTTCGTAGAGTCGATCGAACACTTTAACTTCGCCTAGGCCACTCCTAATGCTCTAGCTTGGCTCTGATACCACTACTGGGTTCCTTAGCACCCTCACTATGTTTTCTAAGGTATCTAGCATGCAATTTTAAAAAATCTAGACTGCTAGGAAACCGATCACCGAGGATCTAACTAGAGAATTAGGGTAAAGCTAAGCAAGTAAACAACTTTATTCTAAGTGAACAAGGAATACAACATTTGTAGACCAGTCCTTCACTTCTAAAACTCCGTGTAGTAGTCTCTTTGCTCCAAGTGGTGGTCTCCCGGACTCTCCTTAGGCTCCACTAGGCGAAAGGAACAAGCATGCTCAAGGATCTTCGAGGCCGAAAATGATCAACGTTGAAGAATCTCTAACTCAAGCTACCTCTTCACTAGTTGAGAATTAGTGAAGCAAACAACCTATACTAAATGGCTAGTTTGGTATAAATTGATGAAGTAGAAATTTTGCTTACTTTAGAATTATTTTTCTCTCTCTCTTTCTTCACCTCTAAAAAACCTAGTGAGCTTAGTTGATATGAAGAAGAAGTGGTGAATGAATCAAGAATAGAATGGCAACCATGAATGAGAAAATATCATATATAACTCATGTAGAGACTTAAGCAAGACAAAAAATAATGGTTAAGTTAATAAATATTTAGAGTAAAACAAAATTAGTAGACTAAGTCAATGGTTCTACATGCTTCCATAAGCATCTCAAGCCATGACTAATTTCCACCTAATTTTGATTTTCCCTTAATAATTAAACCCCTACATTATCTTCAGTATGGTATGAGTCTCATACACCCAAGTCCAATGTATCATCTAGCATGACACAAAATAAATACATTAACATATATCACATATATATTAAATGTATAATGAGAAAAGAAATTCTTAAGTGAGCTAATATTAGTTAATATATGTTAATATATCAAATATATAATTATATATTAAATCATTAAATCAGCACTTGATTTAATAACCCAGCTGTATCGCATACAACCGAATAATATCATTTAATATCAACTTATCGAATCAACACTTGATTCAATAACCCGGCTATATCACATATAACCGACCGATATCACATATCGCGAGATTAGAATACGGTATCACATACTCGTAGTAATCTCGGTCCCGCACATATCATATATGTGCCCTATTTCGTTTCGCATGAGCCAAGAAACCTCTGTGTAGGACTCTAAAGACTTGTCAATACGCCGGCAGGAGGTGATGATCATACCAGTCACCCACAAGCCGCTAGCGGTGCTAGCTGGACTTAACGGCTACCCGGGTATTGAGCGATCAGAAGATCAATAAGCAAGTTTGTTCATACTACCGTGGATCCAATAGTAACTGTAATGCCCAGTTTTTATCTACGCCAATACTTGTATTCAAATAAAATGTTTTACCCATTTTAAATTTTGTATTATATTCTAACTATTTTGTTTCCTATAGACCTAACTCTAAGCCCAAGTCTATATTTAATCCCATTCTTTCCTTCTACATTTTTTTGAGCCCAAACCTAACAACCCAAAGCCTTACTTTTAACCAACAGATTACTTCCTTCTCTTTTTTCAAATTCAAAATTTTCTCATTTAAATCCAAATCCCACCCCAATCCATTTCATTAAACCCCAAATTAAAACCTAATAATTATGTATTAAATTTCTTTACTCTCTCTCTCTCTCTCTCTTCTTCATAATTTTTTCCAATTAATTATTAAACCCCCGCACCCACGTTCTTGTTGGTTATATGTATGCCCTAGAGGCCATTACTGTACATACGATGTATATTGTAGTGGATGCTTGGACATATATATGGAGGACTTTCTTGCTCGACATGATAATATGCTATCTGGTTGCTCTTTATCTTAACGTGTACACTGATTGTCTCTATGTTACATGTTGATAAAGCCCTTAGGATGAGTACTTGACTACCAGAACTATGATACAGATCATACTAGTGGGGACAGTATAGTCGCTAAGTACATCCTTCAAATGTTCCTAGTCGAGGGTGTATCGAGACAGGGCATCGATATACCAGAGTAGACTAGCGTATAGCTTCTCGACCCATGTAGATGGGTGATGGATGATCCCATATCCATTGGTGTTTGACATCAGAGACAGTATACGGGTGCTCAGTGAAGACTGGGTACACTGAACGAACTCGCCGAGAACTCCCAGATGGTATTATACCTCACGTCAGATAGCAGTTCTCTGGTGACACTGGTACAGGTTAGTCTGTAGACCCGAGATCTTCATAGAGTCTTGTGTGATTCCCATTGTGCTTTGATTTCCACCTTACCATGTTCAAGAGAATGTACAAAACGGTGGCTTTTGGGTACAGTCCCGAGTCACATGGAGGCAATGAGTGATAGGAAGGGTTTCGTCTCTCCCGGTATTAGGGGTTGATGTTGCGCTGTGCTCGATTGGCTATAACAGGAAGTCCTTAGCCAAGGCTGCTTCAGAAATATACAGGTAAGTGTTATAAGTAGTTTCTCGACCCGTTATGAGCCTCATATCGATACGACTTATCGAGTTACTGGGGTCTGAAGTTTACCACCCCTAGACAAGATATGCGACATATCAGACGAAGAGACAGGACTGTACGGTAGTGTTACTAATTGGATTCGCAGTAGTACGAGCAGGCTTGCTTGTTGATCTTCTGATTGTTCAATACCCAGGTGGTCGTTACGTTTAGCAGACCGCTTGCGGCTTGTGGGTGTTTGATATGATCATAACCTACTGCCGGCGTATTGACGAGTCTTTAGAGTCCTACACAGAGCTTTCCTGGCTCAAGCGAAATGGAGTAGGAGCACATATGTGATATGTGCGGGACCGATATTGATACGATATGAGATACCGTATTCTATTCTCGTGATTTGTGACATTGGTCGGTTATATGCGATATGGCCGGGTTACCGGATCAAGTGTTGATTCGATAAGTTGTTACATATGATATTAGTCGGTTATATGTAATATAGCCGGATTATTAAATCATGTGTTGATTTAATAATTTAATGTATAATTATATATTTGATATATTACATTACATTAACTAGTATTAGCTCACTTATGATTTTTTTTCTCATTTGATGTGCACATTGTATATATGTGATATGTATATTTGTGTACATGTATTGTGTCATGCTTGATGATACATGAAAGATGGGTGTATGAGACTTATACCATACTAAGGTTTGAGTTTGGGTTTTATTTATCATTAAGTAATTCACAAAACATTTGAATAAGTCATGGATAAGCTTGTAGAAGCTTATGGAATCATTGACTTATTCAACTCTTTTGTCGTTACTTAAGATATTTGTTAACCCTACCCTTAACCTTAGCCCTTGGTTAATTGTCTATATGAGTTAAGCATGAGGGTTTAACTCACCCATGGTTGCAATAATTCATTTGGATGAATTCATATGATGAGTTCTTCTTCTTCCTCCTCCTCAAAAGATTTCTAGCTTCAATGGAGATATGAGATAAAATGTGAGAAAATCAAATCTAAAGTGAGCCCACTTCCTACTTCATCATCCTCTACTACTTGCCATTTAGTATAGGGTGTTTGCTTCACTAATTCCGTAATTAGTGAAGAGACAGCTTGGGTTAGTGTCTCCTCGACGTAGATCATCTTCGGCCTCGAGGACATCGAAGCAAGCATGTTCGTTTCTTCATGGGATCCTCTCTAGAGTCCGGAGTTCACGATCGCAGCAAAAGGGGACTACAACACGGAGCTATTGAAGTGAATGATCGGTCTACAAAGGTTGTAATCCTTGCTCACTTAGACTGCAAAGTGTTTGCATTTACTTTTCCGTCGATTTCTAGTTAACGATTCAAAGTTAGGGTTAGCTAAAACGGCAAAAATTTAAATTTGGCATGGACGATGCTTCCTGAAACCTTGCTGCCGTCTTAGGTAACCCTACAGTGGTATCAGAGCCATGATAGAAATTAATACGGATTTTGTTAAGATTACGAAATCGAAATACTCCGAAACTTGCATCGCCAAAACCTACTTGCTGTTGATTTCAAAAAGTTGTCAAAATTTTTTTTAAACTAGTACAGAGTGCTATATGGTATATAACATGAACACTGACAAAATTTGAGGAAGTTTGGACATTTTTTGGCCGGCCCCATACATGCCCATCTCGGCCAAATCCGAGCTCCACCCTCTGTTTTTTGCCTGTGTTCCAGTGACTGGGTTTTAGTGTTTCAGGTGTTGTTTATTTTTTCTAATTTTGCATGTGATGTAATCTTACACTATAAGCAATTCGGAGTGTTTCGTATTCATAGTTTTAACATTTTTTCGGGTTATTCACATATTGTCTAGGCGAAGTTTAAAAGTTTGAACGATTGTAAAAAACCCATTTTTCCATGTTTAACGTATTCGGAAAAATATGCAAGTGATTCTATGGACCCTCTAGAAGAACGAAAGCTTAACTCGATTATGTGACCGTCAGAACCGCCACTGACCCCTAGGGTTTGTGGTAGTTCAGCGTTGCCACATGTGAGGCGTTGGTTTGACCCTTCTACGGCTGGTTCATAGGTACTGTGGCATCTTCTGGATATTATTAAAATTGTGCTCAAGTGTTGAGCTGTCGAGAAATTATGGGATTTTGATGAATCGATCGAAAAGTTTAACGTCGTCCGGATATTATGTGATGGGATACAATATTTGGAATCCAGAAGTAGTTATGAGATAACTAATTTGAATGTTATAAATCTAGAAATTTAGTCTCATTTGATCGGTTGCCAAGGGATTTTGATGTGATCAAAAGTCCGTCGCAATCACGTAGCGTATGCGGATACTCACCGGGTAACCTTATTATATTGCCACGCCCCATAGCCCCGACCAAGTGACTGTAGGAGAACCCCATCGCCAAAAGCATCTGTTCGGGTGCTCGCGGCAGCGGTGTTCCGCCTTAATTCACTTCGTCGACAGCAACGGGGGTGCGGCCGTCTGCTAAAATTTCCTACGAGCATTCGATTAGGTTGTCGGAAATCTTGTTGAATTGCCCGACTTGATATTGAAAAATGTTTTCGAGATCGAGACTAAAATGCGGGGTTTATAATTGTTAGGCATGCGATGTCTAAGGAATTCATTTGGTTAGGCATGTGATGTCTAAGGTGGTTGCGAATTCCAACTGTTGTAGTTTTTCTCTTTCTTTTCTGTGACCGTAAGTGTAATATGTGGTGTATCGCCGGTTTCGGTGCTATATGTCAACGACAATTGGTATACGCATATTTACTTACGTTGATGACATATAATGTTATGTGTTGCTGTGATAGTTAATTGGATCGTCGTGTTTGAATAGCCGGGGGTTTTATGTGAGATGAGAGTTTTTCATTTTCATTCGTGTAAAATTCATTGTATGTATATTCTTTTATTGGGGAACTTCCGGGTTGAGGAAGATGTCACCATTATATATTATTTACTTTTCCGCATTAGGATAGACCTAAGGAAGAGAGCACAAGTAACCGGGTTCTAGGGTCTAGTGGGAGACCATCTCAAGGAGTTGAGACTGGGTCTCCTAACTCTAGAATTGGCAGGGTTGTTTGCCGCTCTCGTAGGGGTCTAGGGTTGTGGGTTTGGCTATTCATCACGACCGTGGAATCCATGTTTTATACAGGCTTAATCTAAAACACGGAAATCCTAGTATATCCAGTATTTTATATGTTTTATTCTACTGTGATGTGATCATTGATTATATTCTGAGACGAATACTTATATTATATATATATATGATATATATTATATATTGTTGCTTTCGTTTCATATGTGATGCTTGGGAAGCATAATAAATGGGACTTCATTAATGAGATTAATAAAATAAAATAAACTTAAAGATTTTGTGGAATCGAATTTTCAAAAACAGGTAGCTCTAGTTGTTCCTTTGCATAGCGGTGTTCCTTGTAGAACATCCAGCACCTTATTCGATAAGGAAAGAGCCGAGATCCCTTCACCGGGAGTGACCTCTTTAGCAAAAACTGGCAGATGCTACAACCCTCGGATTCGTCTTTTGATTGCTTTTATAGTTTTTACTTTGCATAGTGGTATTGTAAATATCCTGCACCTTATTCGACGAGGAAAGAGCCGAGATCCCTTCACCGGGAGTGACCTCTTTAGCAAAACTAGAAAAGGCCTCAAAAACACTCATTTAAATCATTTGATTCTACAACGATATCAAGTTCATTACGCTCATGTTTTCATAAAAACCTGCGTAGCCCTCCGTCATTTCAGATAAGTACTACTTAGTATTCGTGCTGCGGTTGTTTGGCATGCATCAAGGCGTAGTGTACGGTAGCTAACTAGTGCTTATCTGCTAGCATACGATGTGATTGGATTAAGGTATTCGTACGGCGTTGTTTGGCATGCGTCAAGGGTCGTGCGGATGGGTTTAATTAAATCAAGAAATGTACGGGTTGAACTTGACTAGCGGACTATGGGTTGTTTGACACGCGTCAAGGTCATAGGACGCTAGGGGTAAAAATATTATTGGGAATTTCAAATGTTGAAATTTGCAATGAGATTGCATACCTTCTATAAGATAGTTGGATCCCGATACCCACTGCGAGTAAGAGTTACTCCTGGGAGAGTTTTACACATTACAATTAGACGATCAAGTAGGTGTCTAGAAAGGTGTCAACGGGGTTATGCCCCTAGGAAAATGAGGTTTATTTTAATTAGGTCTGTGCGAAAGCACGGGGAACTTCCCTCAAAGTACCGACACTGGCCTGGCTGAAAGATTGGCAAACTTATAGGGTGTAATTAATCCTGGCTAGTCTTTCCTTTTAGGGTTTGAAGGAAGATTTGACTGAAACAGTAGGAGCCATCCTGATTAGATATATTAATAACCAATCTAATCTTGCAAGAGCATACACTGAGTGTTTTCTTCTCTCTCTCTCCAGGTAGCGACCATGTCACACCTTAATCAAGATAATAATACGGATGTATTGACCGAACCCGCTTGTTATACTGAGCTGAGGAACGTTGGTCCCGCTCCAACTTATAACTGTTATAAGACCGAGCAGGAAACAGGCGATTAACATGATTCCCGTGCCGCCCAAACGAAGAAAGTACATGCTGATGCATCTTCTTCGGGTGTGTTCATTACCGAGAACTGTTTCTCAGTATCCTTTACGTCCTGGGTATGCTGATACCGGATCAGGATCCCATACATGTAATCCGTTACATGGGCTACAGATAGGTAGAGAATTGAGAATGGGTGATAAGTTTCAATAGTTGGAAACGGTGCAATTGTTGTAGCCAAGTATGTTGGCAGTTATCACCCTGTATTACCAAATACATTGATTCTAAACGAATGTTATTAGATACCGAACCTGATAAAAAAACATCATATCAGTCTCTTTATTAAGTAAAGAAGGATATAATTTTGTATTGTTGGATAATGTTTTGAACATTTCCTATATCAAGAGTTGATCGGTTCAAGCACGTTATCTAAAAACATATACGTTCTAAATCAAACTACAGTTCTTAACGTACAGAACACACTTAAGAGGAAGAGTTCAAAAATGAACGAATCCTTCTTGAGGCATTGTAGACTAGGTCATATCAATGCGACCCGACTAGCTAAGTTACATAAACATGCATATTTAAATCAGTTTGAATTTACATCTTTTGAAACTTGTCAGTCATGTCACAAAGATATGATGACCATAGCACCGTTTATTGGAAACAGAGAAAAAGTTAGTGAACTCTTGAGATTGATACATGATGATGTATGTAGGTCCCCTGTCTACACATGCCAGGACCGGTTCTTTGTACTTCATTACATTCACTAATTATCTCTTAAGATTCGGACATATGTTCCTGTTGAAACACAAGTCTGAACCTTTTGAGAAATTCAAAGAATATAAGTTAGAAGTAGAGAACCAAAATGGGTATAAGTATTATGTCCTTTGATGTGATCAGGGAGGACAATACTTGAGCATGGAATTCCTGGAGTATTCTAAAGGAGAATGAGATTCTCTCTCAGCATTACTCCTCCGAATACACCACAGTTCGTTGGTGTATCGGGGCGGAGCACTCGCACCCTATGTGATATGGTGTGCTCTATGATGAGTACTGCTGAGTTGCCTATTTTCTTTTGGGGGTTATGCACTTGTGAAGTTGTATACCTATTGAATAGTATTCCAACCAAATCAGGTGCTTACCACTCCATATGTGATATGGTATGGGAAGAGCCCATCTCTTAAGTATGTTAAGATTTGGGGTTGTCCGGCCTATGTCTAAAAGCAAAATCCGGACAAGCTCAAGGCAAGGTCAGTTCTGTGGAAGTTTGTTGGATATCCCAAGCATTCGCAAGGGAATATCTTCTACCACACTGAGGAACAAAAAGTGTTTTATTTCTCAGCATGCCACCTTTTAGAAAAGGAATTTCTTATGAAGAAATTAGTGTTCATGAGGCAGAACTTGAACGAGTTCCACCTATACAAACTACAGTTGATTATTTAGTAAACCCGGAGGATTCAATAGTTTCCAACGAACCTCAGCCTCTCCGCCGATCTGGTAGGGTTCCTCATATACCTGAGAGATACTTCGGTTTTCTCTATGACAGTGGGAGCAAGGATTCCATCATGAGATGATGACCCAACTGGTTTCGAGCAGGCCATCAAGAGTGGGGACTCTGTAAGAATGGCTGGATGGTAAGCGATCTAAGATGGAATCCATATACACCAACAAAGTATGGACTTTGGTTGCTTTATCTGAAGGGTTAAATCCCCATCAGGAGCAAGTATATCTTGAGAAGATTACTTGGTGTACATGGAAAAGTTGAGACTTTCAAAGGTAAGACTAGTTGTAAAGGTTCTCGTCATCGACCAGGTTTGGAAAATGATGAAACCTTTTCTAGTGGCTATGCTTAAGTCCATCCGAATCCTACTTTCCATGGCTACATACCATGACTACGATATCTGGCGGTTAGGGTGTCATGACTGCTTTTCTAAATGGTGATTTAGAAGAGAACGTCTATAAGTACACAGCCAGAGGGCTTTGTAGACAGTGGGAGCAGCGGAAATGTGTGCAACTTGCTTTACGGGTTAAAGCAGGCATCGCGGAGTTGGAACATCTGTTTTGATGTGGTCGTCAAAGAGTTTGATTTCATCAAAATGGTAGATGAACCTTGTATATACAAAAAGGTAGTAGGGAGTATGGTAATGATCCTCGTATTGTACATGGATGACATACTTGTTCCCCTCCGAAAGACGCGGCAAGAGACGCAGTTAACGTCTCGCCTGAATTTTGGGGCAGATGCTAATTGGTGCTATCCGTCCACCACTCCGAAGATGCCAAGTTAATTTATGACATCGTGTATTGAAGGTTTAAATGGATGCGGCCGATATAGAAGACTTCGTCAGATTCCCCCTCATTTGAGGGGTTTTTGATTGTGGGGACGCTCTTGCCTGCAGGCGCAAGCCCCTGTAGTTAATTACGCTACCGCGTCACGGTAACAACTTTCTCCTTCTCCAGATAATCACTTCGTGTCGTGTTTGTTTGTTTTGTTTTTTGGTTGCCCATGGATTGTATACGGAGACTAATTTATGTTGTCGCCCGTAGGGCGTGGATTAGTGCAAATCCTTATTTTCTTAGATTTGGGTTTGGGGGTTGGGTTTAAGGATACGTTAGTCTCATTTGAGACTAAGATCAACTTAAACGTTTGTTAAGGATACGTTAGTCTAATTTTAAACTAAGATAAACTTAACAGTTTGTTAAGGACACGTTAGTTTAATTTTAAGCTAAGATCAACTTAACCATTTATTAAGGATACGTTAGTCTAATTTTAGACTAAGATCTACTTAACGGGATCATTTAGATCCAACAAAAGAGCATTTGGGCTCTATTGTTCTAGTTTAGGGACTTTGCGGTCAATTGCCAGTTTAAGGACATGGTGGTCCAAGGTTAAGGACATCATAGTCCGTGGGTTTAAAGGGACCCCACAGTCCGAGATTAAGGACATCATAGTCCGTGGGTTTAAAGAGACCCCACAGTCTGAGTTTAAGGACATCATAGTCCGTGGGTTTAAAGGGACCCTACAGTCCGAGATTAAGGACATCATAGTCCATGAGTTTAAGGACCCCACAATCCATGGAATGATTGGTTATCGGGACCCGTCACCTCTCTGAAAACGTTGAAGGATTACAACGACAAATATCAGAGGAGTGAAGGGATGTACCCTTGAACCAAACTTGATTGGGAAATCTGTAGTTCAATTTGGAACTAAGATCAATTAATTAGATTATGAGCATATTGGCTTAGTTAAATCTGAATTGAGGACTTATGGACAACTTGGGCTAAATCCAATTAGGTTTGAAATGTTGGCCCTTTGTTGGACTATTGAACATTTGTCTGGGTTCAGCCCCCTATTATTTAGCAATGCTAAACAGGGGTTTGGGGGCTCTGACAACATTTTCTCTTTTGTTGGGCATTGACCATTCATCATGGCTCTGGAGTTTCTTTGAATGTCATATGAAATGATCAATTTTGAAATAATGTTGTCAGAGTTTAATCAAAGGGGAGTCTTGACTCAGAAAGACTTAGCCAATTTGGGCTAAGTCCGGTTTGAGAATAGTGTTAAACACAAACATATATTTGGCGATCACATGTTCCCACGTGATGCGCTTTAAAACAGTCTTAAACACTGAGGACAAAATGCTCAAAATGGTGTTAAACACTAAAAGTGGGGTGATCACGTGGGGTCACGTGAGGCGCCTGAGAATTGGGCCAAACCTCCCTTATTTTGTTCTTAGAATATTCAAATAAGTGTTAAACACTTTTAGTCTTCAGGCCATCACGTGTTTGCACGTGATGGGTATTCATGTATTGATTATTAAAGTGTTTATTAGGGATCACGTGGGGACACGTGAAGGTGCCCAAAATTGATTCTGCTTTTGGCTTTGTTCCCTTTATTTTGAGGGTCACGTGGGAGCACGTGAGGCATTGCCTCCAAGTTTTTCTTTCTCATTTTAAGGAACTTGTTATGGGGTCATGTGGGGGCACGTGAGGCATTGCCTCCAGACTTGTTCTTTCTCATTTTGAGGAGTTTGTTTAAGGGTCACGTGGGGGCACGTGACCTAGTCTTGTTCGTTCTCTTTTGATCATTGAGAGGGAGGGTCACGTGTTACCACGTGACCAAGTTCTTTACGTGGATGGAGAGTTTCAAGTCTCTTGTTTTAAGAATTAAATTCTCTGTAGGGTTAAACCCTAATTCTGTTTTAGAGAAATTAAATTTCAATGTATATGGAAGAATTAAATTCTTATGTAGGGTTAAACCCTAGTTTTATTTGGAGGAATTGAATTCCTATGAATTTGGGAGAATCAAATTCTCATATAGGGTTAAACCCTAGTTTCATTTGGAGGAATTAAATTCCTATGAATTTAGGGGAATTAAATTCCTTAAACTCAATTCTCCCTCTAAGTTTTGGATCAGCATGGCAGAATCACCCCGATGAGAATTAAATTCTCAACTTGTGGGGAGATCTGCTTCTGCACATATTCAACCAAAGGAAGAACTAAGTTCTTATTCAGAAGAGTTAAACTCTTAAATTGAGAATTAAATTCTCTTTGTTTTATGGAACTTAGATCTCTTTCCCCTTTCTCACCTAGGGTTTCTTTTCTCTGAAGAGATCTTTTTTTTCTCTCTTGAGAATTAAATTCTCCTCTCTTTTTTCTCTTTGTTGTTTTTATCTCCTAAAAAAGTAGATCCCTTCTCTTCTTTTCTTGGCTCCTATTTATAGGAGAAAGAAAAGAATCAATTTGTTTTGTGAATCTTTCATTGAAAGATTTTGGTTGTTTTTGTAACTAACATGATCTTTTAGATCACTCAGTGAGTTTTAATCACCATTGGATTTTTAATCCAAAAGATATTCTGTCTGTTATTCTTGATGAATTTTAGGGAAATCTTTCCTTGTATAAAATCTTTCCACAAATTGGTGATTTTTAATCACCATTGGATTTTTAATCCAACGGTGCTCCATTTTACAGAGCACCGTCTTTTTTGTTTGGAAAGATTTAAAGAAATATTTTCCCAGTTTGGCTCTTTGATTTCCCTTAATTAGAATTTAATTCTATTATTTCAGAAGGCTTTTAAAAGTCTATCATGTGTCGGCACGTGGTCCCTTTATCTGATTATTAAATAGAATTTAATTCTATCAATTAAAGAGTTTAGGAACGTGTCACGTGTTGGCACATGACCCTCTTGATTAAACATTTTATTCAGAATTTAATTCTGCCTTTTAACAGAGCTAAGGAATCATCACGTGTCAGCACGTGACCCTTGGTCACGTGTGGGCACGTGATGCCCCATTGGGGTTTTTCCTTAGTGTTTTATTATACCTTTAATTCTTTTTAGTGGGTTTAAAGGCCCATCACGTGTTGGCACGTGACCCCACTGATTAATTATTTCTAATTATTTATTTTATTCAGTGCCTACAGGCTTTGCTTGTAAATGGTCACGTGTCTGCACGTGATACCCGGCCACGTGTGGGCACGCGATGCCCGGTCACGTGTGAGCACGTGATGCCTCATAACTTTTGATCCCGGATGAATTATGAGGCCCATAATATATAAAATCGAAGGCTTTTTCTGGACGCTTTCAATACCATCAGAATTTAGCTGTTTCTCATTCAAGATTTTGTCAAAATACAACCCGGAAAATACTGGTTCACATTTTTGTAAACGTATAGCTGCCATTTGATACCTTGGGCTCTTTTGCCCAGAAATTTTTTGGCGGGAACAAATGCCCCCCACTAATTTTCCCACGTAAGTATATACGTGGGGGAAATAGTGCAGAATAATTCGTAGCGTATGACCAGTTTCAGTTTGGTATATAATTTTCAGAATCTTGATCTGAGAAAATAACGAGCGAACACAAGTGTCATCATTTATCATTGACTCAAATCTCGACTCTTAAGGGATATAGTTCCAAACCCTGAGGTCCATGAGCTGCACCCTTCTGTTTCTTTATATCTTACTCTGTCGTGAAGTAGTTTATATGCTTCATGAGTAACTTCTCCATTTCAGTGACATGTAGATTTGGCAAGTGTGGCCCATAGATGGTAAATAACAGTTAATCTTGAACTCTTTATAAGGTAGCGATGGCTTAGGAAACAGGGTTAGGATCTGTTGCCTAAGACCTTCCAACTTTATGAGCCATGAGGGTCTCACAAAGGCTTTTCTCCCTACGAGTCGTGAGGATCTCGTAGGTGTTTTTTCTCCTTAGGAGTCGTGAGAACTCCTAAGTGCGTTTTCTCCTGAGAATCGTAAGGATCTCATAAGAGAATTTTCTTTATGCGTAGGGACACTAATTTTCCCACGAGTCGAGACAAATAGAGAGATTCTCGCAAAGACACTGATTTCTCTGCGGGTCGACGCGAATCGAGGTGCTCTCGTCAAGGACGCTGATTTCCCTGAATCGAGGAGGTTGCCAAGGACACTAATTTCCCTGGGGTTGAGACGAGTCGAGGTATTCCTGCAAAGACGCTGATTTCTATGCGGGTCGACGTGAATCGAGGTTTTTCCAAGGATATTGATTTCCTTGGGATTGAGACGAATCGAGGTATTCCTGTAAAGACACTGATTTCTCTGTGGGTCGACGGGAATCGAGATGCTCTCGTCAAGGACGCTAATTTCCCTGAATCGAGGAGGTTGCCAAGGACACTGATTTTCTCGGAGTTGAAACGGATCGAGGTATTCCTGCAAAGACACTGATTTCCCTGCGGGTCGATGTGAATCGAGATGCTCTCGTCAAGGAAGCTGATTTCCCTGAATCGAAGAGGTTGCCAAGGACACTGATTTCCCTGGGGTTGAGACGAATCGAGGTATTCCTGCAAAGATGCTGATTTCTCTACGGGTCGACGCGAATCGAGATGCTCTCATCAAGGACACTGATTTCCCTGAATCGAGGAGGTTGCCAAGGACACTGATTTCCTCGGAGTTGAAACGAATCGAGGTATTCCTGCAAAGACGCTGATTTCTCTGCGGGTCGACGCGAATCGAGGTGCTCTCGTCAAGGACGCTGATTTCCCTGAATTGAGGTTTTTTTCAAGGACACTGATTTCCTCGGAGTTGAAACGAATCGAGGTATTCCTGCAAAGACGCTGATTTCTCTGCGGGTCGATGCGAATCGAGATGCTCTCGTTAAGGACGCTGATTTCCCTGAATCAAGGTTTTTCCCAAGGACACTGATTTCCCTGGGGTTGATACGAATCGAGGTATTCTTGCGAAGACACGGATTTCTCTGCGGGTCGACGCGATCGAGATGCTCTCATCAAGGATGCTGATTTCCCTGAATCGAGGAGGTTTCCAAGGACACCGATTTCCCTGGAGGTCGGTTAACTTGTTTCCGAGATGGAGCGTTGATCCTGCAGGGAAGTCATTGGTTGACTCTAGGTTGTCTGTGGACCGTAGAGTCTTGGAACTAGGACTTTGCCGTGATTCCGATTGATGGTGTAACATCTGTGTCCTGCTGGAATGAGGAATCCCACCGTTGTTGGTCTCCAGGCTGTAGATGCGGCCATTGAGATTTGGAACTAGGGACTTTGCCATGGCTCCGTTTCATTGCGACTCTGAGGTCGGTTGTTGACGTCACGTCTGCATCTGGTTGGAGTGAGGAGAAACGCCGTTGGTGATCTCTAGGCTGTCTGCGAACCGTCGAGATTTGGAACTAGAGGACTTTGCCATGGTTCCGGGGTAGTTTCTAGGCTGTCTGTGAACAGTCGAGATTTGGAACTAGGGGACTTTGCCGTGGCTCCGTTTGTTGATGTTGCGCCTACATCCGATTGGAGGGAGGAAGAATGCCGGTGTTGATCTCTAAGTTGTCGATGTTGACGTCGAGACCCTAAAGCTAGGGATCTTCCTTCACTTCGTTTGTTGACATTGTGTCTGCAATATTGCGCCGAATGTCGAGATTGTCTTTAGGTTGTTTATGAACCGTCGAGATTTGGCTTCGCTTCGACAAAACCTGGTGGGACGATATGGTTCCTTTCTTGTTTGTGCCCATGGATCGTATACAGGGGTCAATGTGACCTCACCTGCAGAGCAAAAAGTTTCATTCTTTCATTTTTTTAAATTTTTTCCGTGATGCTCTATCATTTCAGTTTTTATATCGCGAAAGTCGCGATTGCCTAATGATTTCGGCTATTTTTCGTGGTGTCCAATCATTTCGGCTATTTGTTTTATTTACTCGCTGCTTTTTATTGCGAGTTGCCCAACCATTTCGGCTATTTTGTATGCATATATTTTTACTTGCTGATTTCGTTGCAAGTTGCCCCATCATTTTGGCTATTTCATATGCATTTTTGGCTCGCTGATTTTTTTATCGTGAGTGTGGAACATGGAATCTGGTGCCAATCTCAGCATCAGCATCGCTGCGACTGGAATATTGCCAGGAGCGAATTATCATTTGCAATGAAAGGACTTGGAATTTGATACCGATTTAGGCATCAGCATCGCTACAACTGAAATATTTCCAGGAGCGAATCATCATTTGCCTCTGTCGATGTCGAACTAAGGTTGCTTAGCAAACAGGGTTAGGATCCTGTCGACTAAGGCTTTTGACTTTACGAGCCGTAAGGGTCTCATAAAGGTATTTCTCCCTACGAGTTTTGAGGATCTCGTAGGTGCGTTTTCTCCTTAGGAATCGTGAGAATTCCAAAGTGTGTGTTCTCTTATAAGTCGTAAGGATCTTACAAGAGTGTTTTCTCCTTACAAGTCGAGAAAACCTATAAGTGTTTGTTCACCGTGTGAGCATATCTCTAGTCGCTGATGGGACTCTATTAGGGAAATGTTCATTCGTGCCCGTGGATTGTATGCAAGGGTCAATATTGAACCGCTTGTAGGGCAAAATCAGGGTGTATGACTGCTTAAGAACAGGTTCAGAACCCTGTAGCTTAAGGCTTTTGAATCTTATGAGTCATGAGGGTCTCATAAGAGGGTTCTCCTTACGAGTCGTGAGGATCTCGCAAGTGTAATTTCTCCTTAGGAATCATGGGGATCCCTAAGCGTGTTGCTCCTTTATGAGTCGTAAGGATCTCACGCAGGTGGTTTCTCCCTATAAGGTCGAGAGGACCTTGCAAGTGACTTTTAACGAGATTGCGCCCTTTCAGGTTTTCACAAAACTCACCGGTAGTCCTGCTGTTTTTACTCACGGAGTCCTTTCGGGTTTTCATCCGTGCCCATCTCGCTTGTGGGTGTACCGTTTTGTTTTTTTTACCACGTCAGCCTGGGGACACCGCAGTTTGTAGTACTTTAACGACGTTTCGGTCATTTGCAAGTTTTAGGACATTGCGGTCCATCGTTAGTTTAGGGACGTTTCGGTCCGATTGGGGTGCCTCGACCTTTTCATACAGTCATCGGCGTTTGGCTTTTTCGAATATAGCCAGTTCGCACTCTCGATTGGCTTTGCTTTTCTGACGGGCTTCGTTCGGTAGCAAGTCGATCATCTCGTCAGACGGTTCCAAGGGTTTTGGCTTCGATCTTGCCCCCAGCTCTTTTATGCTGTCTTCTATCGCCGAGTGAGCTTCTTCGTTAGTTAACGCTGAATGAGAGATCACGTGGCAACTTGCCACATAGTCCCCAGATTCTTCTGAGGAGTCATCCCTGTCGTTATTGTCGTTATCTCCGCTCACAAGGATATTGTTGAGAAATTCTTGGAGTGTGACCAGGGTTCGCGCCTTCTGGTTATATTCCTCCAGTGCGTCAATATGCTTTTGCAGATCCATGCACTTGTCATCAAACTGCGCGGGCTTTTTAGTCTTCTTCTTTTTCTTCGAAGACTTTGACGGCTGGGCCTGGGTGTTTTGCCCATTGCTATTAATTCCCGATGTTGGGCGTGGTTTCAGCATCCCATCGATGATCTCCGGCTCTAGCGGGCTTTTTCACATGATCGTTGGACATGTTTGAATATCTTTCAACATTCTTTTCGTTTTGGCTGAAAGAGCGACCTTCCAGGGAGCTTCTTCTATAAATGAGCATGATGCCCCCGGTGTGTCCACCCTTTTAGGAGTGGACTGTTGTGGCGGATTCACCTTCCAATTTTCAGATAGCGCGAACTTGCCTATTGGTCTTCAACCCAGTTTTTGAAGACGTAGCAATCTTCGAGTGGATGGCCCAATACTCGATGGTAGGGGCAGTAATTGGGATCGTTGATGGAGTTCGGTTGCTGTGGGTGTCTCGAATATGGTAAAGTAATAAGCGCATTGCGCACTGCTAGTTTGAACAATCTCCTTGTTTTATCCCGGGGAAACGAATAGGGACGTCTCAACTTCTCATCGAAGGATTGCCGCTTGTTGCTTTGGCGAAAAACCGGTCTCGGGCCACTCGGTTGTTGTTGAGCGTTGGCGACGAAGGTTGCTTTCCCTTTGCCTTTCTCATTTCGAGGCTCCATCTTCGATGAGGACGGCTTATGGCCCATCTGGTCCATTTGGGCCAGCTTGTCAATTAAGGCCTGGAAGGTGGTCGGCTTGAAGAACATCATGAATTAGGATATGGTCGCCTGCGGATCAAGGGTTCCCACAAACATGCCTACTGCAGGAGCTTCTTCTATGCGCTGTTCGCACTTCGACCATAGGTTGCGCCACCGTATCGCATACTGAACCCATGTTTCGCCTGGTTTCACTCTGGCATTGATCAACGCCGTGATTGGGGTGCGTTCGCTGGCGCTTGCGAAACACTGGGTGAATAACAGCTCTATCTCCATGAATGTTTTGACAGAGTCATTTGGAAGCTCCGAATACCATTTGAAGGTCGTCTCCGCCAAACTACCAACGGATTGGCGAAGCAGTAGCTTATCGTCACCTCCAGTGTTGCCGGACAGAGCCCTAAATTGAGAGACATGCTGATGCGGATTTCCAGTCCCCTTATATACGTAAATTTGGGGATCGTGTATCCCGGTGGGTACTTTATTTGGTCATACCAATCCGGATAGGGTCGTCCAGTTTTAACAATTTGCCCAGCCGCTTAATTCTCCTGGTGAACTCGTATCTGCTGAGCGATGTAATCATCCAGGGCAGCTTTGGAGATCGTCTCCTCCTTTGCTGTTGACAGAGCCGGCAGAAGATTTGATGTCTCTCCTCTATCATCTTCAATTATTACTGGAGGATCTTCGGCTGGGGGATCCGGCTGGATCATCATGCCCACCATATCTTGGAATAGAAGGGCCATTTGTTTTATATTGGCCGCTTGTTCCGCGGCCTCTTTGTCCTTCTTCTCAAGCATTCTCCGAAGGAATTCGACATCAGTTTCCTGCTCACGGCGTTGGTCCAAGGATGTCTCCAGGCTTGCTTTCGGTCCCGTAAGTGCGGCCATGACTGTTAGCATTTCTTGGAGCTTTTGTTGTCGTTGCTCCTGAGCCTTTGTTACGGATCGCGTAAGCGGTCGATGACCTGTGGAGATACGGCTATCCTCTTTTCCGGATGCCATATAGATGGTATGCACCACTATGGCCCCAGACTTAGGGCATTTGGGTTCAGTGGTCTTGCGATTCGTTGCAGACTCGGGGATTTTCTCCGGCCTTCCCCTTTTGTGAGCGGTCGAAGTTGAGGGAGCCGTTGCAGCGGGCACCCGGGTAGACGACACATTCTGTGGTACGACAGAGTGGCCCTTGTCTTGCCGAACCTTTATCTTTTTCGGTCGGCGGGAATAATCTGGATCAATCACTGAGTCTTGGACTTGACGCCAGACCTTGTAAATTTTAGAGGACAGCTGCTGAGAGGGCTGTTCAAGCTTCACTTTCATTACATTCTCCACAGGTGAAGGAGATCTTTTGAGTACAGTAGTCGGAGAGTTCTTACGAACCCTCCTGAGTGGTTCAAAGCTGTTCCCAGTTGGAACATCAGTATCGACTTCCACCGTTGGAGCTGGCGGCGTCAATCCAGAAGAGGAATTGCCCCCAGCTTTCCTCACTCGCCGCCAGTGGCGACGTCGAGCATGTCGTGTGGCCGGGATCACCTCCATTGTTGGTTGAGCTTCCTCATATCCCTTATTTTGAGGAGAGATTGTTATTGGCGCTAGCCTGTCGAAGACTGACGTCCGTTGAGAAGGGATAGTCAGTCTTGCGAAGGCCGACTTTCGAACAGGGGAAACAGCCTTCATGACTTCACCTGGAGTGGGAGTTGGAAAGGTCAGTCTTGCAAATACTGACTCCTTAGCAGGGGAAGCCACTTTGACGACTTCAGGGGCAGGAATGGCTATCCGCTTCAGGATAACCTCTTCAAGAATTGTGGGCTTCTTCATGGGCCCATCTGAGCTTCGGCCCAGTCTATTGAAAACTGAGGCGGTGGACTTGGACGACCCGTTGAGAGGGGCCGCAGTAGTTGCAAGTCGATCAAAAACTGACTTTTTCTGAGCTTCTTGTGTTGGTACAGGAGTGCTGAAACTCGTTGGCAGGAGCATGGTCTAGAAGAACAATCCAGTCGTGGCCTGAGTGACCTGTTCCACCGGCATAGCGAAGATGGAGGCCGCTTGGGGCCCGTAGGTCACTCCTCCAGATGGGACAGAGCGAGAGTTGCAGTTGCAGTTAGTGCAATTTGAAGCCATTGATCTTCTGCTTTCTGCATGGAGCAAGACCAAATCATAGTACCTCGAACCCAAGGGCAACCATATTAAACCACGATTTGTTCGCGAACACGACATACAAAGTGTGGACCGGGCATGCCAGAATCTGTTGCCCTCCGAAAGACGCAGCAAGAGACGCGGTGAACGTCTCGCCTGAATTTCGGGGAAGATGCTAATTGGTGCTATCCGTCCACCTCTCCGAAGATGCCAAGTTGATTTATGACATCGTGTATCAAAGGTTTAAACGGATGCGGCCGATGTTGCAGACTTCGTCAGATTCCCCCTCATTTGAGGGGTTTTTGATTGTGGGGATGCTCTTCCCTTCATATGCAAGCCCCTGCAGTTAATTACGCTACCGCGTCGCGGTAACAACTTTCTCCTTCTCCAGATGACCACTTCGCGTCGTGTTTGTTTGTTTTGTTTTTTGGTTTCTCATGGATTGTATACGGAGACTAATTTATGTTGTCGCCCGTAGGGCGTGGATTAGTCCAAATCCATATTTTCTTAGATTTTGGTTTGGGGGTTGGGTTTAAGGATACGTTAGTCTCATTTAAGACTAAGATCAACTTAAATGTTTATTAAGGATACGTTACTCTAATTTTAGGCTAAGATAAACTTAATGGTTTGTTAAGGACACGTTAGTCTAATTTTAAGCTAAGATCAACTTAACCATTTATTAAGGATACGTTAGTCTAATTTTAGACTAAGATCTACTTAATGGGATCATTTAGATCCAACAAAAGAGCATTTGGGCTGTATTGTTCTAGTTTAAGGATTTTGCGGTCAATTGCCAGTTTAAGGACATGGCGGTCCAAGGTTAAGGACATCATAGTCGTGGGTTTAAAGGGATCCCACAGTTCGAGGTTAAGGACATCATAGTCCGTGGGTTTAAAGAGACCCCACAGTCCGAGGTTAAGGACATCATAGTCCGTGGGTTTAAAGGGACCCCACAGTCCGAGGTTAAGGACATCATAGTCCATGAGTTTAAGGACCCCACAGTCCATAGAATGATTGGTTATCGGGACCAGTCACCTCTCTGAAGACGTTGAAGGATTACAATGACAAATATCAGAGGAGTGAAGGGATGTACCCTTGAACCAAAATTGATTGGGAAATCTGTAGTTCAATTTGGAACTAAGATCAATTAATTAGATTATGAGCACATTGGCTCAGTTAAATCTGAATTGAGGACTTATAGACAACTTGGGCTAAATCCAATTAGGTTTGAAATGTTGGCCCTTTGTTGGACTATTGAACATTTGTCCGGATTCTGCCCCCTATTATTTAGTAATGCTAAACAGGGGTTTGGGAGCTCTGACAACATTTTCTCTTTTATTGGGCATTGACCATTCATCATGGCTCTGGAGTTTCTTTGAATGTTATATGAAATGATCAAGTTTGAAATAATATAGTCGGAGTTTAATCAAAGGGGAGTCATGACTCAGAAAGACTTAGCCAATTTGGGCTATGACCGGTTTGAGAATAGTGTTAAACGCTAACATATATTTGGCGATCACGTGTTCCCACGTGATGCGCTTTAAAACAGTGTTAAACATTGGGGACAAAATGCTCAAAATGGTGTTAAACACTAAAAGTGGGGTGATCACGTGGGGTCACGTAAGGCGCCTGAGAATTGGGCCAAACCTCCTTTATTTTGTTCTTAGAATATAAATAAGTGTTAAACTTTTTTAGTCTTCAGGCCATCACGTGTTGGCACGTGATGGGTATTCATGTATTGATTATTAAAATGTTTATTAGGGATCACGTGGGGACACGTGAGGGCGCCCAAAATTGATTCTGCCTTTGGCTTTGTTCCCTTTATTTTGAGGGTCACGTGGGAGCACTACTACAAATAAGGGTTGCCCCTACGGATTTATCCATAGGGGAAACCCACTGCCCCTACGGATATATGCGTAGGGGCGAAAAAATACCCGTAGGTGCAAAGGCCGCAGGTGCAAGTTGAGGCCCTGAACTTGCCCCTACGGGCAAATTCTTGCCCCTACGGATTTATGTGTAGGTCCTGTAGCCCCTACGGATTAAGCCGTAGGGTATAAGATTTTATATTATTTACGGTTTTTTTTAATATATTACTTGTACCTACGGATATGTCCGTAGGTACATGTACTACCCCCTACGGATATATGCGTAGGTACGCTTCCGTAGGGGCAAAATATCAGGATTCCTGATATTTGGCCCCTACGGATAACGCCGTAGGGGAGAGGCAGTGGCCTCTACGGATATGTCCGTAGGGGCATTCCCAACCCCCTGGCACTGAGATCAGGGGGGAAATATCAGTTACTGCTGATATTTGGCCCCTACGGATAAAGCCGTAGGGGCAACATGTGTACCTACGGATTAATCCGTAGGTACATATTGTCTGTATTTTTTTTTAAAAAATGGGCTGCTTGATTTTTTCCCGCCCTATGCACAATAATATATACATCAATCAAATCATATATTGCAGTATTCATAATCACATCTCACGCATATATATAATATACAAAAGAAACCCAAAAACTGAATATGATAAAAATACAAACCAATATCAATACCGTTTCAAAATGTAGTACAATGTGTATGATATAAATAAATACATGTTTCAAAAAATAAGAACCAAAAATCTACCCTAGCTCGGTCCAGCTCCACCTCTAAATAACGATAGAATAACACGCGCCTGCTCCTCGGTCAATAAACTCTGCAATTCGTCGCGAGCGGGAGTCTGAGCGGCATGTGGAGCTGGCGATGTGGTCTGCGCAGCCGCCTTCGAGATAGTCGCTTGCAGAGCCGCGGCTGCGGGAGTCTGAGTGGGCGGTGGAGCTACAGGAGCTGTCTGCGGAACCGCAGCCGATGTAGTGACTTGCGGAGCCGCAGCCGAAGGAGATGCATGTGGAGGCTCGGCCGATCTACCCTGTCGCGTTTGGACATAACGTGTGTAAGAAGCGTGTAAGAACTGTGTTTTATTCGAATTCGTATCATTATTAAGTTATTTCGAAACCCTGTTTGGATATCTAGTTTGGAAAAGCGTTGTTTATTTTAATTACATATGTATGTATGATTAATCAAACTTAAGTCTAAAACCAAATAAGCTCAAGCTACGTACTAATTATGGATATGTTGATATGTATATAATATGAAATGATATTTTACTATAAAGTAGTATACATACCAGCATCTCCTTCAACTCCTGAACGGTGGCTCTCAAGCTATCCAGTTCCTGATGGACATGTCGGTCACTGGAGACGGAGGAAGTAACCGCCGGGGTGGAGTCCAACCTCATATGGGCCCTGCTAGGGCCCAATCCCCGGCCTCTCTCCCAACCTCCGTGGTGCCCTCCGTGTGCGGCGTCCAGAACTGGGGTCAGCAGCCTCGGATCGTTCTGTCCGGTAAAATCGATCCCCGAGGCCTGGGCCTGCTCAACCACCCGCTCCTACACCCACATTAAGCAGTAAAGTATAAGTATAAAATTTAAACTTGAACCTTCCAAAACTAAAATTTCAAATTTGGGTAGAAAAAATATTAACACTTACGCAGTACTCCTGGGTAGCGACGTCGGGATATCGAAGCTCGCCCGTGGCGGGATCTGTCGAGGTGCCGTGGACAGCAAGATATGCGGACAGCACGCTCGGTGTACCACATGACGCCACGGTCCGAGATGTATGCAATATTAGAAAGTAACTTTTAATATTAGAAATATTAGAGAATAACTCTTAATATTGCAGAATATTATAGAATAACTCTTAATTTACCGATAACTCCATGGCTCGAGTAATGTTCCTCGAGCCACCTGTGTAAGTGGGGTGACCCCTCTTCGCCGACTTCCTGTTCTCCATATTCTAAGCGGCCTGTTTCTGCACAACGCATTAACATTTAGTTTTCTAATTAAGAAACACAAAGAAATAAATTATATCATAAATAATGAATTAAATTTAAAATACATACCTGTTTGCGTTGGGAGTCGAAATAAGCGTACAATAGAGGCCATGTCTCTACGTCGACTCTCGCAAACGCCGGAGTAGATAGGAGGGCCGCTCTCTCTGCCTCGGGGGTCGCCATCCACAGGGAGTAGCAGTCGGCCTTCAGCTCATTCCTGTTGTATCGGACCTTGGCCTGCATGTTCTTCATCAGGCCATTGTACAGAGCATGAAGGTCGAGCACCCTCCCCGGGTGATCAGGGTCGGCTACAGGCTGAAAATCGTAATCCAACTGAAAATACAAAAAAAAAACATTGTTATTAGATTGCAAGTGTTAATAATAAATATATTGGATAGATCAAATGAAAATATATATTAATACATACCCGAGCCTAATCAAAGAAGAGGGCGAATGAGCGCTGGTGCTGCTCGCCCCACTCAACGTGAAGTGGATAGTTCTTCACGATCCGGCTCTCGTCCCCCAAATACCGGCCGAACCTCTCGGCATGAGGACCGGTATAGCGATAGTCAAGGGTAAAAAAAGGGGGAATGCTGCCTCCCCCCTAGCTCTATCAGGCCTCAGCCTATGGGACTGATTCGAGCCTCGAGTCCCCCTCTGGGGATGGGGAGGCCCTGCGTCTGCACGAAATATCAAGATAATCAATAATAAGACAAAATTGTATTAAGAAATCAAGGTTAAACAAAAATTCTAGTGTGATATATACCTCCGGTGACTAGCGCACGAGCCTGGGCCCGGGCAGCAGCACGAGCGGGACGATAGTTCCTCCGGTGAGGAACAACCGGGGTCCCGGACCCGGACGCATCCCCTCCAACTATAAAATAAACATCGACGCTAAATTTCCATGAAGTTCATATTTATTCTATAGAGCATATGTAAAATGAATAAATATTTTAAATTTATTCATACTAACCTGCAGACGATGCGGAGGGTATGGAAGCGGCAGGAGTGGCCCCTGTGGAAGGTGTGGACGCACCACCTATAATTAGACAATTAAAAATAGATTATCTAAGTAATTGCAAAAAGAATGTGTAGATCAATAATATAACGTTCTAAATCAATATGCATGCACTATAGGATATATAAACATACCCGCAGGTGCGGTGGTGTCACCACCTACAGCTAGACAATAATAAAAATTGCTAAGTAAGAGCAAAAGGAATGTGTGTATTTATGATATAGCATTCTAAATCAATATACATACACTATATGATATATAAACATACCTGGAGGAGCGGGGGTGGCCTCTGTCCCAGATGTGGACGCATCACCAATAACTAGACAATCAAACATTGACAGTATAAGTAATTTTGACATAAACATCCATGAATATCTGTAATATTACATTCAAAATGGATATGCGTGCAGTATACCTGGAGGTGTGGCCAAATCAACACGGAAGGAGGCATCCGAAGGGGTCTCCGATCTGGGTGCAAGTCCGGCCCTCTGAAGCTCCCTACGGAGCTCTCCGGACGGCAGAACCGCTCTGCCTCTGCCTCTGCCTCTGCCGCGGCTGGAGCTCCTGCCGCCCCTCGCTGCTCCCGACATCGTCATCAAATCTAGATAAACGGTTCGTGGACGCATTAGACAATCATTAAAAGTATTGACTATATATGATCTAGAGCGTAAAATGTGAAGTAATAATATAGGGGTGGTCCAAGAAGCTCCTGATGACCATCAAAGTGAACCGTGTCTAACCTATAGGGGTGGTCCAAGAAGCTCCTGATGACCATCAAAGTGAACCGTGTCTAACCTATAGGGGTGGTCTGGAGGCAGAAAACGTCGATGGCCGCAATAACAAACCTTCCTGCTAAAATTCAAAAATTTTGATGTTGTGTGTTCATGGCAATGAGGACATGCTTTGTGACCATGTACGGACCAACCTGATAGCATTCCATAAGCAGGAAAGTCATTAATTGTCCACATTAAAGCCGCACGCAGTATGAAGGTTGTATTTGTGTTTGAATCATATGTCTCTACACCATCAATGAACAAAGTTTTCAGCTCCTCGATCAGAGGTCGGAGATAGACGTCGATATTGTTCCCCGGTGAGTTTGGTCCGTCGATAAGAAGAGGCATCATAAAGTATGATTGGTCCATAGCCAACCAAGGCGACAGATTATAAATTATCATTACAACGGGCCATGTACTGTGACTTCCAGCCATATAGTTGAATGGGCAGAATCCATCGGTAGCCAGTCCGAGCCGGACATTGCGAGGATCGCAACTGAATATTGCGTGCCTCCTATCGAAATCCTTCCATGCCGGTGAATCTCTTGGATGGCTCATTTTTCCATTTTCGCTTGGAGGAGCACGGTGATGCCAAATCATTGCCTCGGCTGTTTTCTTGCACCTGAATAGCCTCTGTAGCCTCTGTGTTATGGGAAAATATCGTGCTATCTTCACAGGTATATCAGGCTTCTTATCAGAATCTTTCGGCTTATACCTGGCCTCTCCGCATGTTGGACACTCTTTCAAATCTGAATTCTCTTTCCGGTACAACACGCAATTTTTAGGACATGCTTGAATCTTCTCACACTTTAGACCCAAATCAGACATCATTTTCTGGGCTTCGTACCAGCTTTCGGGCACATTATTTCCCGGAGGCATAGAATCTTTCAAGAACGAAAGAAGCATTGTGAATGACTTGTTGCTCCATCCATTTAGGCACTTAATCTGGAAAAGTTGGACGAACCATAAGAGGGTGGAATACTTCGCATTCTCATAAATTGGTTTCCTAGCATCATTCATGAAATTTTCATATTTATCCGCACGTGGTCCTTGACCGGAAGGAATGTCATCTTCGGTACGAATAGATTCACCTAGGGCAGCCTCTACCATATCCTCCATTTCTTCTGATGGAAATAAATTTCCGTCTCCTGCCGTATTACCGAATTCTTCTTCTTCTCCTGCCGCATTATCGTGTTCTCCTTCTTCTTCTACCGCAGTACTGCATTCTTCTCCTTCCCCGTGAAATTTCCAAGTTGAATAAAATCTAGTAAACCCATGTTTTACAATATGAAGCTCTGCCAATTCTACCTTCTGCCAGTACTTATTGCCACATCTATCGCACGGACAGAGAATCTTCTCTATTATGATCTTATTATGTGCGCGTGCAAATTCAAGGAAAGCAGCAACTCCTGCGACAAACTTAGGTTGCATACGTTGTTTCCAATCCACATACATCCAATCCTTAACTCTGACGTACTCATGGGCCATGTTAGACTGAATAACATATAAATTGTAGGTTATGCTGACTATATTGAGAAATATAAGAACGGGATAGTTACTGACAAAGGAGAAAATCCGTGTATATGCTTTGTGTGTGCGTTTGTCGTTGAAAAGAATAAATTATCGCACGTTATGTTAACCGATAGACGGGGACTAAGTGGCGCTTTTAGTTTCATATATGAGTATCGATGGGAATATGAAGGTTTCATATTATCATATATTGGTTTTAACCCGAACATCTCGAATCGCTCTCTAATTATGCGTTTGTATGTATGTGTTCCGGTTGTAGGGGGTAGGCTTCTATCCCATTAAGAATGTATAGAGTGAACGCCCATCACTTGTGCTTTCAACCGTTTCGAGTAAATTTCGGCAGCACCTTCCCGCTGTTCTCCGAGTACACTGTAATAGAATAGATAATCATTTCAAAGCTGTGAAACAACGTTGAAATGAACATCTAATCTATCTTTGTACACGGAGAACCAGGGGAAAGGTACCGACGAAATATCTCGAAACGGATGAAAACACAAGTGAATGAAGGCGTTTGCTTTATACATTCTTAACTTTTCCACACGGGACAAATCTATGGGTTACCATACGATTGAATTTTCTCGTCGCGTAGACTATACGACGGTTGTTAGTATCGAGCTATACTGTCCGATATTTAACAACCTTCGTATAGTTCTAGGTCACGATGAGCATCGCACGTATGCTAACCGATAGACGGGGACTAAGTGGCGCTTTTAGTTTCATATATGAGTATCGATGGGAATATGAAGGTTTCATATTATCATCGAGTATCATATATTGGTTTTAACCCGAACATCTCGAGTCGCTCTCTAATTATGCGTTTGTTGTGTATTCTTGTTATATGTATGTGTTCCGGCTGTCGGGGGTAGGCTTCTATCCCATTAAGAATGTATAGAGAGAACGCCCATCACTTGTGCTTTCAACCGTTTCGAGTAAATTTCGGCAGCATCTCCCCGCTGTTCTCCGAGTACACTGTAATAGAATAGATAATCATTTCAAAGCTGTGAAACAACGTTGAAATGAACATCTAATCTATCTTTGTACACGGAGAACCAGCGGAAAGGTACCGAAGAAATATCTCGAAACGGATGAAAACATAAGTGAATGAAGGCGTTTGCTTTATACATTCTTAACTTGTCCACACGGGACAAATCTATGGGTTACCATACGATTGAATTTTCTCGTCGCGTAGACTATACGACGGTTGTTAGTATCGAGCTATACTGTCCGATATTTAACAACCTTCGTATAGTTCTAGGTCACGACGAGCATCGCACGTATGTTAACCGATAGACGGGGACTAAGTGGCGCTTTTAGTTTCATATATGAGTATCGATGGGAATATGAAGGTTTCATATTATCATCGAGTATCATATATTGGTTTTAACCCGAACATCTCGAGTCGCTCTCTAATTATGCGTTTGTTGTGTATTCTTGTTGTATGTGTGTGTTCCGGCTGTCGGGGGTAGGCTTCTATCCCATTAAGAATGTATAGAGCGAACGCCCATCACTTGTGCTTTCAACCGTTTCAAGTAAATTTCGGCAGCATCTCCCCGCTGTTCTCCGAGTACACTGTAATAGAATAGATAATCATTTCAAAGCTGTGAAACAACGTTGAAATGAACATCTAATCTATCTTTGTACACGGAGAACCAGCGGAAAGGTACCGACGAAATATCTCGAAACGGATGAAAACACAAGTGAATGAAGGCGTTTGCTTTATACATTCTTAACTTGTCCACACGGGACAAATCTATGGGTTACCATACGATTGAATTTTCTCGTCGCGTAGACTATACGACGGTTGTTAGTATCGAGCTATACCGTCCGATATTTAACAACCTTCGTATAGTTCTAGGTCACGACGAGCATCGCACGTATGTTAACCGATAGACGGGGACTAAGTGGCGCTTTTAGTTTCATATATGAGTATCGATGGGAATATGAAGGTTTCATATTATCATCGAGTATCATATATTGGTTTTAACCCGAACATCTCGAGTCGCTCTCTAATTATGCGTTTGTTGTGTATTCTTGTTGTATGTGTGTGTTCCGGCTGTCGGGGGTAGGCTTCTATCCCATTAAGAATGTATAGAGCGAACGCCCATCACTTGTGCTTTCAACCGTTTCGAGTAAATTTCGGCAGCACCTCCCCGCTGTTCTCCGAGTACACTGTAATAGAATAGATAATCATTTCAAAGCTGTGAAACAACGTTGAAATGAACATCTAATCTATCTTTGTACATGGAGAACCAGCGGAAAGGTACAGACGAAATATCTCGAAACGGATGAAAACACAAGTGAATGAAGACGTTTGCTTTATACATTCTTAACTTGTCCACACGGGACAAATCTATGGGTTACCATACGATTGAATTTTCTCGTCGCGTAGACTATACGACGGTTGTTAGTATCGAGCAATACTGTCCGATATTTAACAACCTTCGTATAGTTCTAGGTCACGACGAGCATCGCACGTATGTTAACCGATAGACGGGGACTAAGTGGCGCTTTTAGTTTCATATATGAGTATCGATGGGAATATGAAGGTTTCATATTATCATCGAGTATCATATATTGGTTTTAACCTGAATATCTCGAGTCGCTCTCTAATTATGCGTTTGTTGTGCATTCGTGTTGTATGTGTAACATGATTTTAAACCATTGAGATCAAGATTGATAGAACTGATCATCCTACATTGCAATAGCATTCATTAACCAAAAACTATTATTGCAATGGTATTCATCTATAACAATCAACAATTAAAACTATAAATGTAGGATACTGATATCATAAAGCGTTATACGCAACATTGATAGAACTGATAAATAAAAAAACGAAACACAAACCGTATCAAGATTTAACAACTTTGATTATGTCATATACGCGGGCCGATATTTTCATATTAGCCAATAAGCAAAAATAGATTGCGGTCTGGATATGGCATATTGGCAGATGTTACCTATATGCATACATGCATGTTGTCTCCCTATTTTTTCTTAAATCAAACCAACTACATACATCAAACTAGTCCATGCCACCAATCGGAAACTCCACTATGTCTTTGAATTATTATTTTTCCAAATAGCATTGAGCTCCTATTGACATTGTCCCATCCAACAAATTTTTTGTGCTTGCCTCGACCTTCATCTAGCTTTCACATGACATACACATTATATGAGTAATATAGTTATAAATTATGGTATTTTGTTGTCATCAATCCACCTAACCCTAACCCCAAGTTGCTCTCTGAAAGCACATAGAACCATCCCCCTAGTCAAGCATAGCTTTTTCTGTGCAATTGTTCTCATTCTTAATTTCTCACATTCATTACTATCTCATTTTCTTGTCAACAAATTTGTTGTGCAATTGTTCTCATTCTTAATTTCTCACATTCATTACTCTTTCATTTTCTTGTTTTTTTCCAACTCCCCACCACTTAACCCCAACCCAGCCCCCGCCCCAGCCCCCAGCCCCAGCCCAGCCCCAACCTAACCCTAACCCCAGCGCGGCCAGCTAAACCCCAACACCAACCCTAAGGAAAACCCTAACCCCAGCCTCACCCCAGCAGCAGCCGAACCCCAACCCTACCCCGACCCCGACCCCGACCGCGACCGCGACCCCTGCCGAACCCCAACTCGCACGCGCAACCTCAGACCCAGCCATGAACCCTAAGCCCAAAATAATCAAAAAATTCTTTAATTTACCTCAAGATTTACTCACCTGAACGGCTGCTGCTGGGGCTGGGGCGGCGACCTGAACGGCGGTGGCGACGACCTGAACCGCGGTGGCGACGAGAACGGCGGTGGCGACGAGAACGGCGGTGGCGACGAGGAGAACGGCGGTGGCGACGACGGCGTGGCGATTTGGGGATTTTTTTCGCGCGCGATCGAGAGATCTAGAGAGAGAAAGTGAGCGTAGGCGATCGATCTGGGCTTTTGTTAAATCGATATTTACTTGCCCCTACGGATATACCCGTAGGTCCTTTGTTTGCGGCTCCGTAGGAGCAAAACCAAATTAAGAATTAATATTTTTATTCTTGGACGTCTGTGCCCGTAGGGGCAACCTTTTAGCCCTACGGATTAATCCGTAGGGCCAAGTTAAATCTGCCCCTACGGATTCTAATATCCGTAGGGGCAACCCCCTATTTTACTAGTGGAGCACGTGAGGCATTGCCTCCAAGTTTTTCTTTCTCATTTTGAGGAACTTGTTATAGGGTCACGTGGGGGCACATGAAGTATTGCCTCCAGACTTGTTCTTTCTTATTTTGAGGAGTCTGTTTAAGGGTCACGTGGGGGCACGTGACCTAGTCTTGTTCGTTCTCTTTTGATCATTGAGAGGAAGGGTCACGTGTTACCACGTGACTAAGTTCTTTACGTGCATGGAGAGTTTCAAGTCTCTTGTTTTAAGAATTAAATTCTCTGTAGGGTTAAACCCTAATTCTGTTTTAGAGAAACTAAATTCCTATGTATATGGAAGAATTAAATTCTTATATAGGGTTAAACCCTAGTTTTATTTGGAGGAATTGAATTCCTATGAATTTGGGATAATTAAATTCTCATATAGGGTTAAACCCTAGTTTCATTTAGAGGAATTAAATTCCTATGAATTTGGGGGAATTAACTTCCTTAAACTCAATTCTCCCTCTAAGTTTCGGATCTGCATGGCAGAATCTCCCCGATGAGAATTAAATTCTCAACTTGTGGGGAGATCTGCTTCTGCAGATATTCAACCAATGGAAGAACTAAGTTCTTATTCAGAAGAGTTAAACTCTTAAATTGAGAATTAAATTCTCTTTGTTTTATGGAACTTAGATCTCTTTCCCCTTTCTCACCTAGGGTTTCTTTTCTCTGAAGAGTTCTTTTTTTTCTCTCTTGAGAATTAAATTCTCCTCTCTTTTTTCTCTCTGTTGTTTTTATCTCCCAAAAAAGTAGATCCCTTCTCTTCTTTTCTTGGCTCCTATTTATAGGAGAAAGAAAAGAATCAAATTGTTTTGTGGATCTTTCATTGAAAGATTTTGGTTGTTATTGTAACTAACATGATCTTTTAGATCACTCAGTGAATTTTATTCACCATTGGATTTTTAATCCAAAAGATATTCTGTATGTTATTCTTGATGAATTTTAGGGAAATCTTTCCTTGTATAAAATCTTTCCACAAATTAGTGATTTTTAATTACCATTGGATTTTTAATCCAACGGTGCTCTATTTTACAGAGCACCATCTTTTTTGTTTGGAAAGATTTAAAGAAATATTTTCCCAGTTTGGGTCTTTGGTTTCCCTTAATTAGAATTTAATTCTATTATTTCAGAAGGCTTTTAAAAGTCTATCACGTGTTGGCACGTGGTCCCTTTATCTGATTATTAAATAGAATTTAATTCTATCAATTAAAAAGTTTAGGAACTTGTCACGTGTTGGCACGTGACCCTCTTGATTAAACATTTTATTCAGAATTTAATTCTGCCTTTTAACAGAGCTAAGGAATCATCATGTGTCAGCACGTGACTCTTGGTCACATGTGGGCACGTGATGCCCCATTGGGGTTTTTCCTTAATGTTTTATTATACCTTTAATTCTTTTCAGTGGGTTTAAAAGCCCATCACGTGTTGGCACGTGACCCCACTGATTAATTATTTCCAATTATTTATTTTATTCAGTGCCTACAGGCTTTGCCTGTAAATGGTCACGTGTCTGCACGTGATGCCCGGTCACGTGTGGGCACGTGATGCCCGGTCACGTGTGAGCACGTGATGCCTCATAATTTTTGATCCCGGATGAATATGAGGCCCATAATATACCAAATCGAAGACTTTTTCGGGACGATTTCGATACCATCAGAATTTAGCTATTTCTCATTCGGGAGTTTGTCAAAATACAGCCCGGAAAATACTGGTTCACATTTTCTTAAACGTATCGCTGCCATTTGATACCTTGGGCTCTTTTGCGCAGAAATTTTTTGGCGGGAACAATACCCTTGATAGGGAAAGAGTTTCATATGCTACGCTCGGTCAATCTCCTCTTATCACAAGGATTCTCCATATAGGATCAAGGTGATACCTCCTAAATTCTGGGGTTTTGGATCTATGAGATAGATCTAAGTGGATGTTAGGATTCTCACTAGGTGTAGTGAGATGGTATCAATCGATCCTAGGGAGAATCACTGGATAGCTTCCAGGGTGGTAAGGTCGACTGAATGTCAGTCACAGGCATTGTCTTTACCTATAGTGGAGGGACGGTATGTTGGAAGAGTTCCAAGCTAGATACCGTGGCATACTAGACAATAAAGGCTAGATACATTGCTACCAAGGATCCTACCAAAGAGGTAGTCTGGATGTATATAGTTCATGAGATAAACTTCGTTCCTACCATTGTGTGACAATGGAGTTGTGGGTTTGGCCAAAGAACCCCTGTCCCATCAATGATCCAGACATATTCTTAGGCAGTATCATCTGATCATGGAGATGGTTGATCTCCAGGGAGATCAAAGTTAGGAGAGTAGACACAGAGGACAACAACGCGGATCCACTCACAAAAGCCTATTTCCCAGTAGAGACTTTTATGGAATGGTTGAGTACGAGATACTTAAACCACTGCTGATTGTTAGGTATCGGATACTACAACAGATGGCCCTAGTGCAAGTGGGAGATTGTTAGTTATATGTATGCCTGTCACGACCTGAATATTTCGACTCGTGACCGGCACTTAACCACGCTACGTCTACAGGCGTAACGCGACTAAGTAAGCCGAACCCAGAAATCAAAACCATTTAAAAGTAGTGAGTGTTGAAAACATTTAATTAAAAACATTTAGAAGACCTTAATTAGTTCAATAAGGTTCTTTTAAAAGTTAAATTATCCTTATAATAATTTTGGCAGCATTTCCTTTGTAAAAGTAACCCCGAAAATCGGGTAAAAAAAACAGGATATAAGTGAACAAAGCATCCCCGACCGGGAGCAATCACACCCAATGGCGGAAACCATCACCACAAGAGTAATATACGACACCATAGCGAAGAATGAGCAATAAGTAACATCCCAGAATAATAACTGCAAATAAAAAGTCGGCTCCCACGAGCTCGACACTAGAATACAAAAATATACATCATCGTCCTCACACTGTCTCTAAGTCAAGTACATATATGGTAGATGGAGAATACTAGATACAAAAGTGTGTACAATGAAAGTAACCAGATACCACAACCCACGTAAATAGCAAAATAGCTCTCGCACCAACTGTAGTGGTATCTGAAGCCAAAAGATGCAAAAAGGCAGCCTGCCGCGACTACTCTGAGGGGCAACCTGCAAATACTGTGGCACAACGGGGGTGAGTTGCCAACTCGTGAATAGAGATAACATATAAAGGTAATCACGAGCATGCACGTGCTGCGCTACGCTATCATATGCTAGCAGGTAAATCTATATGCGACAAGCTGTAAATGCAATAATCATGCAAATGCTCTGTCAGGTAAAATAACTACAGGATGAGATACATGATAATCACTGCTGAGCATGGGATAAACAACATCTACACGAAATATCAATCGTGGAAAAATAATCGGTGCTCAAGCTGCACCCAAATCCCAAATAAGCTCAGGCGTCGGCACTCTCCTCGGCCCTCAAATCCTGTAAATCTCTGAGAATCACGAGTGCCCAACATCGGCACCCAAAATATCATAAATACTCATGTCCAGCATCGACACGCAAATCCTCATACATCAGGCTCCGTAAGTCCGGATCAGCCCACGGGCTCCGTCTGCGGTATCGGCCCTCGGCCCCGGCAGTACGGATCATCCCGCATCCATCTCTCGACTCTGGTCAGTATCCTCCGGATAACCGCCAGGTCCAACCAATCACCGGTAGGTACTCGCCCACCTCCAGGCTCAATCGGCAAAGTCCATCGATCATCTTGCCGAGGGGAACCATACCGGGTCCACCACGAACCCGCAAACGGATCATCCACTCCTCGAATCGGGTTTCAAGCACACGTCTCAGCACCGAGAAAACGCGTGGTGGACGCACCAAAATATCATATCACGAGGAACCGGGTTTTCAAATAGTGCATCTTTTCTTAAATAATTCCACGGTCCTCAAAACCAGAAATCACATGAAAATCCAACACCAATGAGTAAATCAAATACGATGTGCTATGTACATCAAGTCATCATAATATAGGTACAAGGGGGAAACCGTGTTTCTTAAGATAGTTCAGTTTTCAAAGACAGCATGCGGCTTCCAATTTCTATAAAAATCATATCGAATCATATGTGAAACGAACTGCAGTATAATGATCATGGCAATTCTACAGTGAGTGTGTCATGGCAATTACTAACGGTGTGTGTGTATCATGCAGATTAGTGCTCGTGCAACATAAACCGTTAGTAATAGTGCGGTGTTCTATCAATTCTAAGTTTTCATACATGTAGCAGGGAATGCAGTATGCAACAACAGTATCCATGAACAGTCAATGTAGGTAAATGCAATGTGTAGCTATAAAGTCCTATCAGCCCTGACGTAGAACACCATGCGGGCGATATCCCCGAAGATGTTAAATCTACTCACCGAAGTCTCGCGCTAAGTGTAGCCGACGACTTGTTTCCCCTTCTTCGTAGCGTCCGTCTCACTCGCCTGCGAACCTAGATTTACACAATATAACACACATAAGCTCAAATCTACCAAAAACGAAATATTAAGGTCAAACTAGAACCCCGCGTTGCAACCCAAGCGTACGTGTGCGCGATACGCTAAAACGTGTAATCACGCTCCTGAAGCTAACCTGACGCGTCGCGATACGCAGCACAACCCAAAACCACACACGTATTACGTGTGTCGCGGAGATTTAAAATACGGAAAATAGGGTAATAGGTCCCAGATTTTTATACAGAAAGATTTTTATAAAAATAAATATACCAACACACTCCAAATACCAGCAGACACCAACCACAAAAACCCCAACCCACCATTCTCCCATCTGGCCGCAATTTACGGCCAGAATGAGTTTTTCGGCGGCCTGGGTAGGGGGTTGGGCTCCCGGGTTTGGTGTGTGCACTCCATATATACTGTGTATATCCCAGTAATTACAATTTTATTCTGAAACACCCCGGGTAGTAGCAGTTTCAACAGAACCCAATTTCAAGCTAAAAGTCACACTTTGCACTAAAATGATACTTTAGGGTATTTTTGTGAAATCTGAAATAAACCCAAGTCCAAAACCACACTAATATCACATTACCAAGCTAATCAAGCCATAAAAAGTTAATTTTTATCACAACCTCACTAGATCCCTTTATAAAGCATAAAACATGCATAAAATGTGATATTTTTCTAGAAATACTTTAAGTTATGTAAAAGAGGTGCTAAGGGTGAGTCAATACCTTCAAAACACCAAAAATCCCTGCTTTCCCCAAGTGTGCAGATCCACCACTAAACACCTCAAAAGCTCTTTTTTTTTCCTATGGTATTGTGAAGGAAAAGTGTTGATTTGAGTAGGGTTTTATGTAGGGATCAAAAGGAAGTGAAAAGAGAAGAAGAGAAGAAGAAGGAGCTGTTGTTTTTGCTGGAAATCCTGCAGGAATTCTGAATGAGGAGAAGAGAGAGAGAAGAGAAGAAAAATGGGGTCAAAAGGTCAACTTCTCACCTAACACCATACCTCATTGTTTAATTGGAAATTTTGAATTATAAAAGGGTTTTAACTTGTTGAAATGGGGGGGAAAATAGATTATCAACCATGCATCAAATGAAGGGGGTTAACATGACACATTTTCTCATCTAGCCTCAAAATGCTAAGTGTGCATGTGTGCTCCTAACACAAAAATTCACAATTAGGGTAAACCCGACTAAAAATAATTAACAATCCTATAAGTATTTATATATATATATATATATATATATATATATATATATATATATATCCATATAAACACTCCACAACACAAAACCCACTAGCCAAGAAGGAAAATAAGATATCCATTTTTACGAAAAACACGCACACTAGCTAAATAACGAGAAAACATTCTAAACGAATTTCAAGGTGTTACAATGCCCTAGAGGCCATTACTGTACATACAATGTATATTGTAGTGGATGCTTGGACATATATATGGAGGACTTTCTTGCTCGACAGATAGTATGCTATCCGGTAGCTCTTTATCTTAACATGTACACTGATTGTCTCTATGTTACATGTTGATAAAGCCCTTAGGATGAGTACTTGACTATCAAGACTATGATGCAGATCATACTAGTGGGGACCGTGTAGTCATTAAGTACATCCTTCAAATGCTCCTAGTCGAGGGTGTATCGAGACAGGGCATCAATATACCAGAGTAGACTAGCGTATAGCTTCTCGACCCTTGTAGATGGGCGATGGATGATCCCATATCCATTCGTGTTTGACATCAGAGACAGTATACGGGTGCTCAGTGAAGACTGGATACACTGAACGGACTCACCGAGAACTCCCAGATGGTATTATACCTCACGTCAGATGGTAGTTCTCTGGTGACACTGGTACAGGTTAGTCTGTAGACCCGAGATCGTCATAGAGTCTTGTGTGATTCCCACTGTGCTTTGATTTCCATCTTACCACGTTCAAGAGAACGTGCAAAACGGTGGCTTTTGGGTACAGTCCCGAGTCACATGGAGGCAATGAGCGATAGGAGGGGTTTCGTCTCTCCCGGTATTGGGGGTTGATGTTGTGCTGTGCTCGATTGGCTATAACAGAAAGTCTTTGGCCAAGGCTGCTTCAGAGATATACTGGTAAGTGTTACAAGTAGTTTCTTGACCCGTTATGAGCCTCATATCGACACGACTTATCAAGTTACTGGGGTCTGATGTTTACCACCCCTAGATGAAATATGCGATATATCAGACGAAGAGACCGTACTGTACGGTAGTGTTACTGATTAGATTCTCAGGAGTACGAGCAGGCTTGCTTGTTGATCTTCTGATCGCTCAATACCCGGGTGTCCATTACGTTTAGCAGACCACTTGCAGCTTATGGGTGTTTGATATGATCATAACCTACTGCCGGCGTATTGACGAGTCTTTAGAATCCTACACAGAGGTTCCATGGCTCAAGCGAAATTGAGTAGGAGCACATATGTGATATGTGCGGGACTGAGATTGATACGATATGAGATACCGTATTCTATTCTCGCGATTTATGACATTGGTCGGTTATATGCGATATAGCGGGGTTATCGGATCAAGTATTGATTCGATAAATTGTTACATATGATATTAGTCGGTTATATGTAATATAACCGGATTATTAAATCAAGTGTTGATTTAATAATTTAATGTATAATTGTATATTTGATATATTACATTACATTAACTAGTATTAGCTCACTTATGATTTCTTTTCTCACTTGATGTGCACATTGTATATATGTGATATGTATATTTGTGTACATGTATTGTGTCGTGCTTGATGATACATGCAAGATGGGTGTATAAGAATTATACAATACTAGGGTTTGTGTTTGGGTTTTATTTATCATTAAGTAATTCACAAAACATTCGAATTAGTCATGGATAAGCTTGTAGAAGCTTATGGAATCATTGACTTATTCAACTCTTTTGTCATTGCTTAAGATATTTGCTAACCCTACCCTTAACCTTAGCCCTTGGTTAATTCTCTACATGAGTTAAGCATGAGGGCTTAACTCACCCATGGTTGCAATAATTCATTTGGACGAATTCATATGATGAGTTCTTCTTCTTCTTCTTCCTCCTCAAAAGATTTCTAGCTTCATTGGAGATATGAGATAAAATGTGAGAAAATCAAATCTAAAGTGAGCCCACTTCCTACTTCATCATCTTCTACTACTTGCCATTTAGTATAGGGTGTTTCCTTCACTAATTCCGTAATTAGTGAAGAGATAGCTTGGGTTAGTGTCTCCTCGACGTAGATCATCTTCGGCCTCGAGGACATCGAAGAAAGCATGTTCGTTTCTTCATGGGATCCTCTCTAGAGTCCGGAGTTCACGATCACAGCGAAAGGGGCTACTACACGGAGCTATTGAAGTGAAGGACGGGTCTACAAAGGTTGTATTCCTTGCTCACTTAGACTGTAAAGTGTTTGCATTTACTTTTCCGTCGATTTCTAGTTAACGATACAAAATTAGGGTTAGCTAAAATGGCAAAAGTTTGAATTTAGCATGGACGATGACTCCCGAAACCTTGCTGCCGTCTTAGGTAACCCTGCAGTTCTCTTTCTCTCACACACCTTACGGTCGCTCTCTCTCTATTCTCACCTCCCTCTTCTTCTATTTTCCTGCCTCCTCGTGACGAAACCCACGACCCCGAGAACCCTAACCCCTAGCCTTGCCGTCGTCTCCACCTCACCGCCGACCATCCCTCACCATTTTCTCTCCTCCTTCTGTAACGTTTTGAAAATCGTTTCGGTGAAATTTCGAAAAATCGGTAAAATAAGGGGGTTTTCTGTAAAAAGTCAAAATACAAATATCTTATTATAAAAATTAAATATACATATTCTAGCTATGTAATTGCTATTATTTGGTGTTTATTGAGCCGCTGGTGAAATTTCAAATTTTCTGAAAAAAAATATTATTTTATTATTATTTAAGCCGTCACTAATACATTTAATTAGGGAAAATTACAAATTGGAATGAGTTGAACAAATTTTGTGCATCATAAAACATTAAATAAAATTTTATCATGTGGTTTTTGAAACGAAATCATTTGCCAAAACGGTTTAGAAATTATTGAAGAAAAAAGACTTTTTTTTAGCGTAAATGGATGTTTGGGGTATTATATTTATCATTTTTCATCACCCCACACCCGTACCCACATCCACACACTCCCATTTACTTCTCCCCTTGAAGAATTCAGCAGCCCACTTCTCCCCCTCAAAAATTTCTCCATCTCATTTGTATGGGTGAAATAGAGTTTATAGGTGTAGGTTAAGATGTATTGTTTTGGAGGCTCATTGTACCTTGATTTGAGGGGGGTTGACTTGACCAATTGTGCACAACACCCACACCATTCCCCCCATCACCCCATGGCCGAAATTCTGCAGCCCTTCCCCCTTCATTTTCCCTCTTTTCATTTCCTTCAATTTAAATCAAAAAAATTGCTCCAAAATCCAATTTAAATCTCACAAATTGATTTCCATTCTTCATCCCATTCTCCTTAGCTTTTATCACTTGGATCAAGGTGTTATGAAGCCATCATTGGAGGCAAATTCTTCTTGCTAGATCACTAGATTTTAAGGTATAATTTCTACCCATTTAAATTCTTATGTTTAGATTTATTTAATTGAGTTGTTTTAGTGTTAATTTTAGTGCTATTTGCATACTAGTTTTTTTTTAAAAGTTTATGGCTTGACTTGAATTAGGGTTTTGTTGTGGAAATGGGTTATGATAAATTGTGCATGGTTTTGTGTTGTGGATCAACATCTTAAGTTTTATAGAAAGCTAATTTAGTTGTTAATTCCAAACCATTACTTATAAAATGCCCTAATTAAGTTATTTTGCTAACTAGAGTTTTGAAAAATTATTAAATGCCTTAGATTAAATTATAATTATGGTTTCATGTCATTATAGATAATATATTGAGTGGGTTAATGTTTTTAGTTCATGAAAATCCTAGCTAAATTGTTGTTTGTGCATTTTTGCTATAAATTGTAAAAAAAATTGGGTATTTTGTAAACTAGAATTTTGGGGTTAATGGAATTTAATGAGATTAAATTATGGAAATTGTTTTTATGACTTATTTAAGATATTTAATAAGTATTATGGCCACTAGATTTGTTTAAACATCATGTTTTGTACAAAAACGGCGAATTGTGCTTGCTAGATTTTCGGAAAAATGACTTTTTAAGTGAAATTGGGGTTTTTGTGAATTTTAACCTATTTTATATTAAAATTAGTGTTCGTGAATGTGCAAATGAGTGTATTTGGGTTTTTCTCGATGATTTGGCGTTTGTACGCCGACGTCGAGGGTTTTTGGGTTGATTTGTGAAAGCAACCATAGGTTTTGACCTATGTGGGATTCGTGTGTCGTTTTGGTCATGAGTCGGATTTTAATACGATACGATGCGTTATGATATGTAGGTACCCCATGTGGACTTCGAGACGACAAGCAAGCGCGTGGCGACGTCGGCACCGGCGAACGAGGACCAGGTGAGTAGATTTATATCTACGGGGAGAAGTCGGGTGGATGGCGTATAGCACCCCCGCAGTTCGTGGTGATGTATACGAATACGTATACACACAGATATTGATTATATGTTGTTGAGATTATTGATGATAAGATGGATATTTGGTATTTTTGGATTGGTTTAGTGTAGTTGCGAAACCCTAGAGTAGTGGTCGCACTCACACACGCACACACACACATACTTGCATACATTCTTCTTTTATATGTGCGTATATGGGAGTATATATTTATGTGTTCACATGGGTATGTGACTATGTGTTCATATACTGGATTTGAGGATAGTATTTGGAATTTGAGATGAGTTGATGATATTGGGCCTGAGGCCAGAAGATCGGTGATGTGATTTGGTTCGTATTGAGATACGACATGATGTTTTAGCGGGTCTTTTGACGTAGCAATTCTTACACCTGTATGCATGCTTAGGCGGTATCAGTATTGTACTAGACGTAGGACATTGTCCCGGATCATGATATTTGATAAAGAAGATACCAGATGAATAGTGTGATTGAATGTGATATTAACCCGTACCCAGATTTGGGGATGCCGTACGACGGATTTACGTACGAGCTATATTGATGATTGATCCGCACTTTTGACTTGGGATGCCTGATTATAGATATGGTATCGGATATGATATTATTGAGGCGGGATCACCGACTATACATATACAGGTATGTATATGTATCGACTCAGATGATAGGCGGTTTCCTTACCTGTAGTTCAGCTTGTTAGTTCAGCCGTATAGTTTAGTGTAGTTGTTAGATTAGATTAGACTTCTCACCTATTTCAAAAACTAACGAATCGTGGGCATTTTTAAAGACAGCCCAAGGGATCCTACGGATATTTCAAAAGACGTATCTTTTCATAAAAACACCGTAGCCCCTATTTTCAAAACCCCATGATTTGTGTTATTTCAAAAGGCACCATTTGTAGGACTGATATTAGATTAATGCAGATTAGTTATAGTTGCATCTAGTTTTCAGCTCCCGCTCATTTTTGTGGTCCGCTTCGCATCGCATGCTTATTTTATGTTTCATACTCCATTATTGATATCATGCTGTTAGGACACCAGCACCATTACCGATGATGCGTATGTACCACGTACACTTAATTGCCGGCTCACACACATCTTCATCGGTAATTGCCATGTCACGTACACCTTAGAAAATTTTATTGCTTGACATAGCCTGTTAGCTAATAGTTAGACATGATATTAGTGTACTTGCCTTATATGTTAGTTTAGACATTGTAGTTATTACCTGCTACTTCATGCATACTGTTATTCATTGTTATGCCGCATTCATGGATTCTCATACATATATTCACTATTTTACGTGTTATTGAGGTTTTGGACTCGGATTTCCATGAGATTTTCTGGATTTGGAGGAAAACCGCAAAAACTTATATGAACCGATTTCTCTCTTTTTAAAATAAAAAGTGCGGTTTTCCCATGATGTATGAGTCGTCCACCATGAGTTTGCTGATGGATTTCGAGACCCGATTCGAAGAGACGGATGAACCGTTTCGAGTACATGGTGGACCCGGTAAGGTACCCCGGGGCAAGAAGCGCGTGATGATGACGATGTGAGCCTGGCAGGGGAGCACTACCTACCGGTGATTTTACCCGACGCGTCGGATATCCGGAGGATACCGTCGTGGTCTTGAGATGGATGGTAGGGGCCGGTCTGGACTGACGGTGCCCTAGATATTGAGGTACAGAGACTGTGATACAGAGATATCGAGATATTGGGATTACATTTTGTGCCGATGCTAGGCACTGTTTTATGCTGATTTCATTATGATACCTCATTTTAAAAATACAAAGGAAATCTCACTAAATTATGGAAACAGTTCTTCATTTACATGTATTCTGTTTTCATGCATTCATACCTCATTCATATGATATATTGCTACCCTTGGGCACTGACACGGGCACATGAGATTACACTCGGGTTAGATATTTACCCTAGCCTTGTTATAGGCTACGTGTTATTCATATATTTGAGGATATATTATGATCATTGACCTAGGTTGCGTTATTTATGCGATTTCTGTGCGTAGATATTTTTCTATTCACGAGTTGGCAACTCACCCCCGTTGTGCCCCAGTTTCTTGCAGGTTGCCGTACAGGTTTCATTACGGCTTTGCGGGCTCAGTTTCATTCGGGTGACTTGCTAGTAGGTGGGTTTTTCTTGTATCGTACCCATCATATTACCTTATATAATATTATTCCGTTGTATCTAGTAAATTCCATCAACCAAACATGTATTTTTTTGAGATAGAGACCAGTGTTGTTTATTCTTTCGACCTTAGAGTTGCTCGTTATATTTCTGGTGGTTTTAAGTTTCCTTTTGAGTATTGATCCTCGCCGTTGGCGTTGTATATTATATTGTTTGTGTGGTTGTGACCATCGATTGACGAAGAGCTAGCTCCCGCTTGGGGATGCCCTTTTCTTGTTTTCGTATACTATTCATGTTGTATCCCGTTTGGGGGCCTGTATTTACAAAGGAGACTCTGCCGAAATTTTCAGTAAATTTTTGATGTTTTAAAAACCGCATAATTCGGCTTATGCTATTAAAACTACTTGTTTTAAATTGGTTTTCCTTCACTCTACTTCTTTTCTTGGTTTGGATTTCTGGGTTTTCGGTTTACTTAGATTACGTACGCCTCGAGACGTTTCGTAGTTTAAGTGCCGGTCATGTTCCGTACTTTCGGGACGTGACAAAGTTGGTATCAGAGCGTTAGGTTTTAACCTTCGGAGCGTAGGATGACCCTTGGTTGATGGAATAGGTGACTAAAGTAGAGTGACGTACTGTTGGTATGTTCCGCGGCATATTTACGACACGTCACTCCACTTAAGAAGCCTTAGGATGTACATTTCCTTGTTCAGTATTATATACCTTCCTGATCTAGCCTCATCGTTACCAGTTTGGTTTTGCTGCCACGATTTCGGGCAGGGAGAGATACGGCTAGAGTTGCGGTCAACAGGAGCTCGTCACAAACGAGGACTGACCAGGGCGTGATTCCGGCGACACCCAATTGCAGAGATGTGTCTTTTTACTGTGTTTCCGCGCCACGAGCGTTTGACGGATTGCCTTTATGAGGTTACTCGGAGGTGCTGATCGACACTAGAGAATTGAGCCAATGATGGAGGCCAGCCAGATTTTGATGACCGTTGGTGTGTTGCTTACTCCTGATGATTGAGGCACGGTTCAGCATGCAGACGAGTGAGCCAGTTATTGCTGTGAACGACGAGATATCGCCCCAGATGTTGGAGCTATTGCAGTATAAGTTGTACTGAGAGATGATAGAAGGTCGCTAGTCATCGAGGATGAATGACTAGGATATGTAGATCGTTCGCCTACCCCGATGCGAGGTCATCAGATAGATTGATTCCAGCTAGAGACGACTTCACGCGGAGACGTTGGGAGTCGACAGAGACGATCGAATGTCAGAAACCTATTATTCCAAGTTTAAAGTAGTCGGAAAGACATGCAGGCAATTCTATGGTCCCTCTAGAAGAATGAAACCCTAACTCGACTTAATGACCGTGTGAAAGCCTTTGAACCTTCGGGTTTGCGGCAGTTCTACGGCGCCATTAGTGAGGCTTGGGTTTGCCCTTCTACGGCTGGACCACCGATGCTGTGGTACGTACTCGATACTATTATACTGTACCCAAGATGTTGAGCTCTTGGGGGATTATGAGGTTTTGACGACTCGATTGGATGGCTCAACTTAATTCGGATGCTAGGTGGTGAGATGCATTTCTTGGGAGACGCCCGATACGAGGATAGCCGTTGGAGCTCGGTCCATGCAGCCACGACGAGACGAGTCCGAAACGGTCGACCTTGGAGAAAAGTGGAGTAAGCGGTGCGTACGAGATCTTGATAAGATGATGTTCTACTCCGCCGACATCATAGATGCGATACGCATGCTGAGGCATTGTACTTGGATATACCTTCCAGAAGGAGTCGCGATGAGTATGCAGCCGTTCCGGAATAAGGAGCAGATATAGTAAAGGACGATGACTCCCGGACAGTTGGCAGAGATGAGACTGGAAGAGACCTTGAGTAGGATTCCTTTCAGGACAATGCTGCAATGATATTTGCACCCAGGATCAGATATGTCACGTGCATTTAGAGAGCCAGAGGCCGACTCCAGTGACATGTTGCTTTACGAGTGGTCGTGCGGATTGACCGAGAGATGACCAGAGAAGTGCCAAAACGGAATCGTCCCCGTTAGCACACCTGACAGGGCCGATGAGCCGATGGACCAAAAGATTGGTAATTCACAGTGAAGACCTTGACCCAGGAGTGGTCATGGTTACGCACGCCAGCAGGACAGAGTTCATGGTCATCGACGAGACGTCCCACTAGTGACCGCGACAGTTGGCCGAGATTCTTAGAGAATGCGCTTGAGCAGTACTATTCCGCCATTATTGATTACGATGTTTTGGGTGATTTATTCGTATGATTTGATTTTGATGATTGAGGATTTACGATCTTTGCACAGTGTTGCACTTGATATCATTTTCGTGCTTCAGTTTCACATGTTTGTGATTTTACGATTTTAAACAGTTGAGTTGGTTTTGTGCGTATGCATGCAAACGATTTCGTTCCTGCACTCGGTATAGTTTATATATGCTTGCAGTGCATTGATACGCCTTTTGTGCACTTAGATGCACTGGACTTCGGTTTCGATTGTGATACCCGATATTTGTTTTGTGCACCTTGTGCACCTGATTGATTTTGCGCACGTTCGGCGCTTGATATTGGATTTCATGATTTCGTGCACGATAGATGCACCTGATTTTGCTGTCAGGCACACATGTTGCCTACGACAGATGTTTCGTGCACACCCGATGCACTTAGATGTTGTTTCTGTGCGCATGTATGGTACATTCATGGATTTTGATTTCCGTGCGCACCAGACGCACGTAGCATTCATGTGCATATTTTAGGATTGATTTCGTATAGAGCAGTACGTTTTTATGATATTGCTATGTATTTTCGTACTGAGCAGGACTAGTCAGAGGACAGTACCTGAATATATTTTGCATGCATTGATAGTTATTGAAGGGATTTCCAAAAAGCGAGCTATAGCCTCAGTATTTACCTACGTGTCTGATATGACAGGAAATGTTTAAAACAAGGAGACCCTTCTAAATTGTTTCCAAAACGGCGGAACGTACATTTCAAAAAAAGGTATATATGTATATAGTTATTTTCTTATGATAGACGTCCGCCACTGTGCAGTGTTATACGCGTTGCACAGCGACTTAAAGAGATTTGGCATGCATTTCCTTCAGATACTTACAGATATAGATTCGATGTTTACATGTATAGTTTCGAGTTATATCATATTGGTTTGATTTAGATTTGGCATTGATGTCTTCTCCATGACTCCGATGATTGCGGGATGCCTGACGGAGTTTTGATTTGAGTTATATACTCATTTTTCAAGCGCATGCGCTGCGCTACGATTTGTTTTATGTAGTTACAATTTCGGAGCCCCGACGACTTGATGGTTTTTCTTAGATGTTTTAGTATTTGGGGGAGTTTGAATTTAAATTCGGGGACCGAATTTCTTTAAGGGGGGAAGATTGTAACGTTTTGAAAATCGTTTCGGTGAAATTTCGAAAAATCGGTAAAATAAGGGGGTTTTCTGTAAAAAGTCAAAATACAAATATCTTATTATAAAAATTAAATATACATATTCTAGCTATGTAATTGCTATTATTTGGTGTTTATTGAGCCGCTGGTGAAATTTCAAATTTTCTGAAAAAAAATATTATTTTATTATTATTTAAGCCGTCACTAATACATTTAATTAGGGAAAATTACAAATTGGAATGAGTTGAAACAAATTTTGTGTATCATAAAACATTAAATAAAATTTTATCATGTGGTTTTTGAAACGAAATCATTTGCCAAAACGGTTTAGAAATTATTGAAGAAAAAAGGCTTTTTTTTAGCGTAAATGGATGTTTGGGGTATTATATTTATCATTTTTCATCACCCCACACCCGTACCCACATCCACAAACTCCCATTTACTTCTCCCCTTGAAGAATTCAGCAGCCCACTTCTCCCCCTCAAAAATTTCTCCATCTCATTTGTATGGGTGAAATAGAGTTTATAGGTGTAGGTTAAGATGTATTGTTTTGGAGGCTCATTGTACCTTGATTTGAGGGGGGTTGACTTGACCAATTGTGCACAACACCCACACCATTCCCCCCATCACCCCATGGCCGAAATTCTGCAGCCCTTCCCCCTTCATTTTCCCTCTTTTCATTTCCTTCAATTTAAATCAAAAAAATTGCTCCAAAATCCAATTTAAATCTCACAAATTGATTTCCATTCTTCATCCCATTCTCCTTAGCTTTTATCACTTGGATCATGGTGTTATGAAGCCATCATTGGAGGCAAATTCTTCTTGCTAGATCACTGGATTTTAAGGTATAATTTCTACCTATTTAAATTCTTATGTTTAGATTTATTTAATTGAGTTGTTTTAGTGTTAATTTTAGTGCTATTTGCATACTAGTTTTTTTTTAAAAGTTTATGGCTTGAGTTGAATTAGGGTTTTGTTGTGGAAATGGGTTATGATAAATTGTGCATGGTTTTGTATTGTGGATCAACATCTTAAGTTTTATAGAAAGCTAATTTAGTCGTTAATTCCGAACCATTACTTATAAAATGCCCTAATTAAGTTATTTTGCTAACTAGAGTTTTGGAAAATTATTAAATGCCTTAGATTAAATTATAATTATGGTTTCATGTCATTATAGATAATATATTGAGTGGGTTAATGCTTTTAGTTCATGAAAATCCTAGCTAAATTGTTGTTTGTGCATTTTTGCTATAAATTGTAAAAAAAATTGGGTATTTTGTAAACTAGAATTTTGGGGTTAATGGAATTTAATGAGATTAAATTATGGAAATTGTTTTTATGACTTATTTAAGATATTTAATAAGTATTATGGCCACTAGATTTGTTTAAACATCATGTTTTGTACAAAAACGGCGAATTGTGCTTGCTAGATTTTCGGAAAAATGACTTTTTAAGTGAAATTGGGGTTTTTGTGAATTTTAACCTATTTTATATTAAAATTAGTGTTCGTGAATGTGCAAATGAGTGTATTTGGGTTTTTCTCGATGATTTGGCGTTTGTACGCCGACGTCGAGGGTTTTTGGGTTGATTTGTGAAAGCAACCATAGGTTTTGACCTATGTGGGATTCGTGTGTCGTTTTGGTCATGAGTCGGATTTTAATACGATACGGTGCGTTATGATATGTAGGTACCCCATGTGGACTTCGAGACGACAAGCAAGCGCGTGGCGACGTCGGCACCGGCGAACGAGGACCAGGTGAGTAGATTTATATCTACGGGGAGAAGTCGGGTGGATGGCGTATAGCACCCCCGCAGTTCGTGGTGATGTATACGAATACGTATACACACAGATATTGATTATATGTTGTTGAGATTATTGATGATAAGATGGATATTTGGTATTTTTGGATTGGTTTAGTGTAGTTGCGAAACCCTAGAGTAGTGGTCGCACTCACACACGCACACACACACATACTTGCATACATTCTTCTTTTATATGTGCGTATATGGGAGTATATATTTATGTGTTCACATGGGTATGTGACTATGTGTTCATATACTGGATTTGAGGATAGTATTTGGAATTTGAGATGAGTTGATGATATTGGGCCTGAGGCCAGAAGATCGGTGATGTGATTTGGTTCGTATTGAAATACGACATGATGTTTTAGCGGGTCTTTTGACGTAGCAATTCTTACACCTGTATGCATGCTTAGGCGGTATCAGTATTGTACTAGACGTAGGACATTGTCCCGGATCATGATATTTGATAAAGAAGATACCAGATGAATAGTGTGATTGAATGTGATATTAACCCGTATCCAGATTTGGGGATGCCGTACGACGGATTTACGTACGAGCTATATTGATGATTGATCCGCACTCTTCACTTGGGATGCCTGATTATAGATATGGTATCGGATATGATATTATTGAGGCGGGATCACCGACTATATATATACAGGTATGTATATGTATCGACTCAGATGATAGGCGGTTTCCTTACCTGTAGTTCAGCTTGTTAGTTCAGCCGTATAGTTTAGTGTAGTTGTTAGATTAGATTAGACTTCTCACCTATTTCAAAAACTAACGAATCGTGGGCATTTTTAAAGACAGCCCAAGGGATCCTACGGATATTTCAAAAGACGTATCTTTTCATAAAAACACCGTAGCCCCTATTTTCAAAACCCCATGATTTGTGTTATTTCAAAAGGCACCATTTGTAGGACTGATATTAGATTAATGCAGATTAGTTATAGTTGCGTCTAGTTTTCAGCTCCCGCTCATTTTTGTGGTCCGCTTCGCATCGCATGCTTATTTTATGTTTCATACTCCATTATTGATATCATGCTGTTAGGACACCAGCACCATTACCGATGATGCGTATGTACCACGTACACTTAATTGCCGGCTCACACACATCTTCATCGGTAATTGCCATGTCACGTACATCTTAGAAAATTTTATTGCTTGACATAGCCTGTTAGCTAATAGTTAGACATGATATTAGTGTACTTGCCTTATATGTTAGTTTAGACATTGTAGTTATTACCTGCTACATCATGCATACTGTTATTCATTGTTATGCCGCATTCATGGATTCTCATACATATATTCACTATTTTACGTGTTATTGAGGTTTTGGACTCGGATTTCCATGAGATTTTCTGGATTTGGAGGAAAACCGCAAAAACTTATATGAACCGATTTCTCTCTTTTTAAAATAAAAAGTACGGTTTTCCCATGATGTATGAGTCGTCCACCCTGAGTTTGCTGATGGATTTCGAGACCCGATTCGAGGAGACGGATGAACCGTTTCGGGTACATGGTGGACCCGGTAAGGTACCCCGGGGCAAGAAGTGCGTGATGATGACGATGTGAGCCTGGCAGGGGAGCACTACCTACCGGTGATTTTACCCGACGCGTCGGATATCCGGAGGATACCGTCGTGGTCTTGAGATGGATGGTAGGGGCCGGTCTGGACTGACGGCGCCCTAGATATTGAGGTACAGAGACTGTGATACAGAGATATCGAGATATTGGGATTACATTTTGTGCCGATGCTAGGCACTGTTTTATGCTGATTTCATTATGATACCTCATTTTAAAAATACAAAGGAAATCTCACTAAATTATGGAAACAGTTCTTCATTTACATGTATTCTGTTTTCATGCATTCATACCTCATTCATATGATATATTGCTACCCTTGGGCACTGACACGGGCACATGAGATTACACTCGGGTTAGATATTTACCCTAGCCTTGTTATAGGCTACGTGTTATTCATATATTTGAGGATATATTATGATCATTGACCTAGGTTGCGTTATTTATGCGATTTCTGTGCGTAGATATTTTTCTATTCACGAGTTGGCAACTCACCCCCGTTGTGCCCCAGTTTCTTGCAGGTTGCCGGACAGGTTTCATTACGGCTTTGCGGGCTCAGTTTCATTCGGGTGACTTGCTAGTAGGTGGGTTTTTCTTGTATCGTACCCATCATATTACCTTGTATAATATTATTCCGTTGTATCTAGTAAATTCCATCAACCAAACATGTATTTTTTTGAGATAGAGACCAGTGTTGTTTATTCTTTCGACCTTAGAGTTGCTCGTTATATTTCTGGTGGTTTTGAGTTTCCTTTTGAGTATTGATCCTCGCCGTTGGCGTTGTATATTATATTGTTTGTGTGGTTGTGACCGTCGATTGACGAAGAGCTAGCTCCCGCTTGGGGATGCCCTTTTCTTGTTTTCGTATACTATTCATGTTGTATCCCGTTTGGGGGCCTGTATTTACAAATGAGACTCTGCCGAAATTTTCAGTAAATTTTTGATGTTTTAAAAACCGCATAATTCGGCTTATGCTATTAAAACTACTTGTTTTAAATTGGTTTTCCTTCACTCTACTTCTTTTCTTGGTTTGGATTTCTGGGTTTTCGGTTTACTTAGATTACGTACGCCTCGAGACGTTTCGTAGTTTAAGTGCCGGTCATGTTCCGTACTTTCGGGACGTGACACCTTCTCCCCATTGCAAAACCCGAGCCAACCCCTGCACCAAGCCGTGAACCCAACACCTTGACGACCCAAGAAAACCCATTGCCGATCACGACCTCACTGTAAGTCCATGTCACACACCCCACGAACTTGCGGGGAGGCGAAATATATGAAAAACGATTATCAAAGCTTCGTAACACGAACTTGAGCGCATGAATCGTATCTTAACCATTGCTAACTATATGCTAGAGGTTTAACTACTCGGATTCGAAGTTATACCTCACGTTATATGTCCTTCGGGGATTCATCGCTGTCCTCCACTCCTCGTAGGCTCCTTGGAACATCGGCACCTCAACGGCCTCCTTGAGTCAAAGACGATCCACCCGAAAGCTCCTACGCCAAGCTTAATCTCTAAATTGAGATAACTAGGTTGCTTAAAGTGCTAATCTAAGCTACCTAGGGGATATAGTGTGAGGTTATGGATGTATTAGTCTAACTAACCCTTGATCTCAACACATGAGAGGTTAGGGTTAGGGTTTGAAGAGAGAGTGAGCTTGAGGAGAGAGAAGATGAAGATGAGAATGAGAATGAGATAATGATCTATCATAATATATATGAAGCATTATTATTTATCCAAAAAAGAAAATAAAGGATTTAACAACCATGCTTCATAAATACAAATGGGTGATTCATCTCCATGAGCCATTAAGCATTTATGATGCATTAATGATATGGATGAATCACACAAATGAGTCACTAATCTCATTTAATACAATGCCACCTTACCCCCCAAGTCACCACTCTTCTAGAAGCTTCCCGACAAATTACAAGAACGCCCTTCCTATCCGTGAAAACACGGAAAAACTTTAGACTGTATAAATCCAATAACCCAATACTAGAATCTGGCTTAAACCAAAGCCAGCTAGTAAAAACTGTCCGAAAAGTCGTACGTGCGTAAACACACGTACGCGTCCGAACCCTTGTCGTAAAAACCATACGACCTCTATATCGTTTCGCATAGAGCAGGGAAACTCTCTGTATGGGACTCTAAAGACTCGACACTACGCAGGAAGTGGGTTTAACCACAGACCGCAAGCGGCACTAGCTGTACGTAACGGTCCCCAGGTAGATGTCGATAAGAAGGACGATGAGAAAACCCATCCGAACTCCCACTGAGCCTGATGTGACAATCTCCGTACAGTCCGGTCTGTTCGTCTAAGACTATCGCATATCTGGCCTAGGGGGTGGCAAGCGTCAGTCCCCTAATAGCTGTATAAGTCGTGTCGGAGCGAAGCCCATTACACCCTGAGAAGCTACTGGAACCTACCAATATATCTCGCTTGCCCTGGCCAGGGACTTTGCGTAATGGCTCTCTGACACAGCGCGATATCATCTCCAAATACCGGGAGAGACGAATCCTGTCTAACCACTACTGCCTCCAAGTGCTCGGGACTGCACCCAACTGCTACCTGTTTGCACGACCCCTTTGAGCCGTGGTAGGGTAGCAATCTAAGAACAGTGGGACACACTCGAGGCGAAGTAGCAGTGTCAAGTCTGCGGACTATGCTGTACTCATGTCACCTGGGAACTGTTAACTGACGACGGGTATAATACCAACCAATCAGTTCCCTTGCGAGTCATGTCCGGTGTACCCGTAACCTAACGAGCACCTGTATACTATCTCCAGTACGACGTACTGATGGCTGTGGGACAGACCATCTCCCCAACTGGGATGAGAAGCGTACACACTTAGTCTACTCCGGAATATCGATGCCCTATCTCGATAATCCAACGACCAGGGACTTGTATAGGATGTTGCTTACAGACTATCCAGCCCCCTCTAGTGTGACTGCCATCACAACGCTGGTAATCAAGCAAAGAACCTATGCGCTCTACTAATATATATAAGTGATACGTTACAAGAAACATATGCACATATTAAAGTAGACACAAACCAAGTAACATACTACTATTTTTAGCAAGACTGTATATACAACTGTGAATATCCTAAGCTTCCATTAAATAATAAACAATCTAGTATGATACAATAATGGCCCCTAGGGCATATACACTAACACTCACCTCCACCTTCGACTCACCTTCCCATCGTCACTCCCCTCACCTCTCTCTTCTCGACCGCCCAACACCACCATCACCTTCATCCCCAACACTAAGAACCCGAGCATCCCTTCGTCACTGTCCTCATATCTTCACCTCGCCTGCACGCCCTCATCGCCGGCGATCCCTCGTCGTCACCTCAGCACTCTCTCATCAACTTCAGCTCCACGCAGCGACACCTACCACCGACACCCCCTCACTGCAGCCGCAGCTGCAACCCCTAGCTGCCGCCTGAGCTCTCGACGCCTTCGGCCATTGCCGAAACTTTAGGTCGCCGATCGCCTCCATCATCGTCTTCGTGACCATTGGTCATCGCAGGCAAGTGAATTCCACTTTCTTTTACATGCTATATAAATATATTAGTTAAGTAGTTCTATTATGATTTTATGCTTGAATCGAATACGGTAATCGAATCATTTGCTACTATGAGCATGCGTCATTGCTTTTAGCGATTTAATCCATTTAGTGTCTTTTACCCCATGTTTGAAAACGCACATAATTCATATGGTTCAAATCTCATGCTCGTCAAGTAAGAAATCGACTTTTCATTGATAACCGTTTACTTAAGCTAGTTTTCGAACATATCCTAGACTAAAACCTATTTTAAAATAAAGGAACTTTGGTTTAATGAATCCATGTAAGGATAATGAATATCATGTAGAAATTTGGTTGCAATATAGCATCGTTACACACATAAAATGGTACCCCCGATTTCCGTCGTAAAATCTGGAATTTTCATACATGCTAAACCGTAAAATTTATAATAAATTATGTATAAATCGGATTGTAGTGTTTTAGGACTCATATCGAAGCTGGAGGAATAACCTACAGTAATATGTTTTTTCCACTAAATCCTAATGAGTCATGATAAAGAAAATCGGGAAGAATTACGGCTCTGGACTGCAGTCCAGAGCAGCACTGGCTGTCGATACTCGAATTGAAATGCTTTCATGTTTCTGTATAAAAATGTTATTATGAGGAACCTGATACCGTAACGAAGATAAATATATTATCTAACTATTGGAAGTGATTTCATTCATTTTTACCATCGTTTACTATTTTAATCACATTTTAAACCATCAGTACATACGGCAGTCCCAAGCAGGGACAGAACGTATATCCCAATATTATATAATGTATAACTTCCGGTACACTATGGATATTATTGATCTGTATGGTGAGTTGGAAACCTAACTGATAAACCTAAATATTATTCAACTATAGAGTCACCTAATTTTGATCCCAACAGGGTGAAAACTATGTTCTAAAATGGACTTTCAGTTCAGGAACTGAATTTCCAGCAGAGAACACTTAAAATAAAATGACTGTAATTTGCGAACCCGAAACCCGATTGACTTGAAACCAATTTCGTTGAACTTCTGACTGAGTTTACTCATTACCTCTTTTGCATTATTTTACTTAATTCTGAATGTATGATTTAATGCAATTTTTATAAGTTCATGAGTTGCATAATGATTTGTATTGCATATAAATTGTTTAGCGGTATAATTCATATTTTACCCGACTGCAATGACTCTAGCGATAGCGAGCATACTTATAAATATTCAGTGTATAATACATTGGCGTACGTGAATAGTATCGGTTTATTTGTGTCGAGTACGCCAGTAAAAGTGAATGATTGGTGATAGTGAACAATACAGTGAATAGTAAATAAGGCAGTGTTATTGATGCGTACTTCTACACAACTAGCCCATACTCATAGATAGTGAAACCTGGGAAAAAAGGGGGAAATCGAAGTGGAAAGGAAATTTTATTTAGCGAGATCAGTGATTTAGAGGATGGTCATTCGAACAGCGACTCTTATATACTAGGTTTGGACCTAGCGATCCGGCTGATAGGTTTATCTCCCGGGCAACAGTGGGCCGTAGTCTCAGGTACGTACGAGACCCTCATTAAACATGATCATTCCTTTCCACAACTCGATTTTAAAGTGACTTAGAGACCGATAAAGACACAGATCATACATTGCATTTGTTTATTGACATATCGATTGCCTGCATTTATTATCTCCACCGTTATTACCTTAATTTTCTTTCCTCATTAATACTATTATAATATTGCTATTGCATCGCCCTGATGACCTGAGTATGCATGTTCAGTGATAGAGGTGGATTCGTCTGATCTAGAAGACCGTGAAGATCCAGACCAGTGAACTAGTTATATTTCTCCATTGATATTCTTGGTTAGTTGCCCTCTTGTTTACTTCTATTGAGCTCAGATTTCTTTATATCCGATAGGTTTAGTGACTGCATTCTCTTTATCTGTGTTGTATTTTACTGATTACCATATAATGCTAGAAGCCGAAATATGACTACGGCAGGAATTTTCCTTGATCGTAGGAGCATGGCTGGCCTTGTCACCTTTGTATTCCATATTTTGGGAAGCGAGGGCGTGATAGTAACACTACCGTACAGTCCTGTCTCTTCGTCTGATATGTCGCATATCTAGCCTGGGGGTGGTATACGTCAGACCCCAATAGCTTGATAAATCGTGCCGATGTGAGGCTCATAACGGGCCAAGAAACTACTGATAACCCTTACCAGTAAATCTCTGTATCAGCCCTGGCCAGGGACTTCCTGTTATAGCCAATCAAGCACAGCGTAACATCAACCCCAATACCGGGAGAGACGAAACCCCTCTCATTGCTCATTGCCTCTATGTGACTCAGGACTATACCCAAAAACCACCGTTTTGCACGCTCTTTTGAACGTGGTAAGATGGAAATCAAAGCACAGTGGGAATCACACAAGACTCTATGACGATCTCGGGTCTACAGACTAATCTGTACCAGTGTCACCAGAGAACTGCTATCTGACGCTAGGTATAATACCATCTAGGAGTTCTCAGCGAGTCCTGTTCAGTATACCCAGTCTCCACTGAGCACCCGTATACCATCTTTGATGTCAAACACCAATGGATGTGGGGTCATCCATCGTCCATCATATGGGTCAAGAAGCGTATACGCTAGTCTACTCTGGAATATCGATGCCCCGTCTCGATACACCCATGACTAGGAACAATTAAAGGATGGACTTATGGACTACCCTAGCCCTACTAGTATGATCTCCATCATAGTCCTGGTCGTCAAGTCTATATCCTAAGGGTTTTATCAACATGTAACCGAGAGACAATACAAGTATACATATTAAGATAAAGAGCAACCAGATAACATACTATCATGTCGAGCAAGAAAGTCCTCCCTATATATGTCCAAACATCCACTATAATATACAATCATGTACAATAATGGCCTCTAAGACATACATACAACTAACATAGCCAATCGAGCATAGCGCAACATCAACTACCAATACCGGGAGAGACGAAACCCCTCCTATCGCTCACTGCCTCCATGTGACTCGGGACAATACACAAAATCCACCTGTTTGCACGACTCCTTTGAGCCGTGGTAGGGAAGAAATCAAAAAGTGGGAGCCATACAAGACTCTATGACGATCTCGGATTTACAGACTAACTTGTACCAGTGTCACCAGAGAACTGCTATCTGACGATAGGTACAATACAAACTAGGAGTTGTCGACGAGTCCTGTTCGGTGTACCCATTCTCTAATGAGCACCTGTGTACAATCTTTGATGTCACACACTAATGGTTGTGGGATCAAACATCACCCCATACTGGGTCAAGAAACGTACACACTAGTCTACTCTGGAATATCGATACCCTGACTCGATATCCTCTCGACTAGGAGCTGTTAAAGGATGTACTTTTGGACCACCCTGGCCCCACTAGTATGATCTGCATCATAGCCCTGGTAGTCAAGTACATATTCTAATGGCTTTATCAACATGTAAGAGATAGACAGTATGATAATACCAGTCTACATGTTAAGATAAAGGCAACCAGATAGTACTATCATGTCGAGCAAGGAAGTCCTCTATATATTGTAGGGTTCCTAGGCACACTAATGAGGTCTCACAAGGCATCAACCATGCCAAATTAAAAAATTTCATGTGCCAAAGACACCCTATACTAGATCGTTAACTAGAGAATAGGCGAAACATGCAACTAGTTAACAACTTAACTAAGTGAACGGAAATACAACCTTTGTAGATCCGGTCCTCCATCTCCATAGCTCCGTGATGAAGTCCCATCGCTGTGATCATCGGATCCCGGGCTCTAGCGTCGGCTTCATCGGAGAAATAGGCGGGCTAGGTCGTCGACTTCGATGCCGAAGATGATCTGCGTCGAGGCAACACAAGATCAAGCTCCAACTTCACCAAGCCATGAAACTTGTGAAGAAAACACCCTATACTACTTGTCAAGTGGTAGAGGATGAAGAAATAGGAAGTGGGTTCACTTTAGAATTGGATTTCTCACTCTTTTTTCATGTTGCCATTGATGGAGGCAAGGTTTCTTCTTTGTTGAAGAAGAAGAAGAAGAAGAAAGAATATGATGAGTATTATTTTAAAATAGAAACCAAAATGATACTTATCATAATCTCAACCATGGTTTAGTGTAGAGAATTAACTAGGGTTTAGTTGAATGGTTAGGGTTAGGACAAGAAGACAAAATGGTCACTTAGTCAAAGCTTCATGAAGCTTCAACAACAAAACAAACTAAGCCACCATTTCATTTTTCCCCAAAAAGAATTAATGAATAAATAAATAAATGAATAAGTAAGTAAATCAAAACCCTAACCATTAACATAACCATGGTTTAATTCTTTACACAAACCCAAGTTTGCATGTATCATCAAACATGATACAAACAAGTGCACAAAAGTATATCACATATACAACTTGTGTACATCAAGTGAGAAAATCCAATTTAAGTGAACCAATACTAGATAATGCAAAGCAATATATAAAATAAATAATTATGCATTAAATCATTAAATCAATATTTGATTTAAGGATCCGGTCATATCGCATATAACCGACTAATATCCAATGTATCGGCTTATCGAATCAATCCTCGATTCAATAACTAGGTTATATCGCATACAACCAATCGATACATTCATCGCGAGAATGGAATACGGTATCACATACACGCATTATTCTCGGTCCCGCACATATCTCATATGCGCTCCTATTTCGTTTCGCTTGAGCCAGGAAACCTCTGTGTAGGACTCTAAAGACTCGTCAATACGCCGGCAGCAGGTGATGATCATATCAAACACCCACAAGCCGCAAGCGGTCTGGTAAACGTAACGGTCACCCGGGTATTGAGCGATCAGAAGATCGATGAGCAAGCCCGCTCACACTCCTGTGAATCCAACCAGTAACACTTACCGTACAGTCCGGTCTGATCGTCTGATATGTCGCATATCTCGCCTAGGGGTGGTAAACGTCAGACCCCAATAGCTCGATAAGTCGTGTCGATATGAGGTCTATAACAGTTCGAGAAACTACAGATAATACTTACCAGTAAATCTCAGCAACCCTGGCCAGGGATTTCCGGTTATAGCCAATCGAACACAGCGCAATATCAACTCCCTATACCGGGAGAGACGAATCCCCTCCTATCGCTCATTGCCTCCATGTGATTCGGGACTGTACCCAAAAACCACCGTTTTGCACACCCTCTTGGACGTGGTAAGGTGGAAATCAAAGCACAGTGGAAACCACACAAGACTCTATGACGATCTCGGGTCAACAGACTACTCTGTACCAGTGTCACCAAAGAACTGCCATCTGACGTAAGGTATAATACCATCTTGGAGTTCTCGGCGAGTCCGTCCAGTGTACCCAGTCTCCACTGAGCACCCGTATATCATCTCCGATGTCAAACACCAATGGATATGGGATCATCCATCGCCCATCTGTATGGGTCGAGAAGGTATACGCTAGTCTACTCTGGTATATCGATGCCCCGTCTCGATACACCCACGACTAGGGACCTTGAAGGATGTACTTATGGACTACCATGTCCCCACTAGTATGATCCGCACATAGTCCAGGTAGTCAAGTACACATCCTAAGGGCTTTACCAACATGTAACAGAGAGACAATCAGTGTACACGTTAAGGTAAAGATCAACCAGATAGCATACTATCATGTCGAGCAAGAAAGTCCTCCCTATATATGTCCAAGCATCCACTACAATATACATCCTATGTATAGTAATAGGCTCTAGGGCATACATATAACTAACAATCTCCCACTTGCACTAGGGCCATCTATAGCAGTGGTTGCAGTATCTCATACTCAACCATCCCATAAAAGTCTCTCTCTGGGAAAAAGCCTTTGTGAGTGGATCCGCCGTGTTGTCCTCTGAGTCTACTCTCCTGACCTCGATCCCCTGGAGATCAACAATCTCCACGATCAGGTGATACTGCCTTAGAATATGTCTGGATCACTGATGGGACGGACGTTCCTTGGCATAAGCCACAACTCCATTGTCACACAATGGGAGGAACTAAGTTCATCTCATGAACTAGTAAACACCCAAACAGCCTCTTTGGTAGCATCTTAAGTAGCGATGTATCCTGCCTTTATCGTCTAGTAAGCCACAGTATTTAGCTTGGAACTCTTCCAACATACCGTCCCTCCACTGAGGGTGAAGACAATACCTGTGACTGACATTCAGTTGTCCTTATCACCCTGGAACACTTCCAGTGATTCTCCCCAAGATCGATTGATACCATCTCACTACATCTAGTGAGTATCCTAACATCCATTTAGATCTATCTCATAGACCCAAAACATAGGATTTAGGAGGTATCACTTTGATCCTAGATGGAGAATCATTATGATAAGCGGAGATTGACCGAGCGTAGCATAGGAAACTCCTTTCTTATCAAGAGTATGTCATCCACGTACTCTACGAGGATCGTCACCATACTCCCTACTACCTTTTTGTTTATACAAGGTTCATCTTCCATTTTGATGATGTCAAACTCTTTGACCAACTCATCAAAACAGATGTTCCAACTCCGCGATGCTTGTTTTATCACATGAAACATCTTGCACACATTTCCGCTGCTCCCACTGTCTACGAAGCCCTCTGGCTGTGTACTTACAGACGCACTCTTCTAAAACATCATTTCAGAAAAGCAGTCATGACACCCAACCGCCAGATATCGTAGTCATGGTATGTAGCCATGGCAAGTAGGATCCGGATGGACTTAAGCATAGCCACTGGAAAAGGTTTCATCATTATCCACGCCTGGTTGATGACGAAAAACCTTTAACAAGTCTAGCTTTGAAAGTCTCAACTTTTTCATCTACACCAAGTAATCTTCTCAAGATATACTTGCTCCTGATGGGGATTTAACCCTTCAGATATAGCAACCAAAGTCCATACTTTGTTGGTGTATAAGGATTCCATCTCAGATCGCTAAGCATCCAGCCATTCTTATAGAGTCCCACTCCTGATGGCCAGCTCGAAACTAGTTGGGTCATCATCTCATGATGCAATCCTCGCTCCCACTGTCATAGAGAAACCGAAGTATCTCTCAGGTGGGTGAGGAACCCTACTAGATCGGCGGAGAGGCTGAGGTTCGTTGGAAACTATTGAATCCTTTTGGTTCTATCAAATCATCCGCTGTAGTTTCTATAGCTGGAAACCTTTCCAGTTCTACATAACAGACCTTGCCTCGAGGTTGTCCGGATTATGCTTTTAGTCATATCCTGGACAACCCCAAATCTTAACCAACTTAAGATATGGGTTCTTCCCTTTCCATATCACATATGAAGTGGTAGGCAACGATTTGATCGGAACCCTATTCAATAGGTATGCAACTTCATAAGCGCATAACTCCCAAAAGGAAACAGGTAACTCAGTAGTACTCATCATAGAGCGCACCATATCGAATAGGGTGCAATTGCTCCGCCCCGATATACCATCGTGCTATGGTGTATACGGAGGAGTAATGCGGAGAGAGAATCTCATTCTCCTTTAGAATAGTCCAGGAATTCCGTGCTCAAGTATTCTCCTCCCTGATCGCATCAAAGGACATAATACTTATACCCTCATTTTGGTTCTCTACTTCTAACTTATATTCCATGAATATCTTAAAAGGTTCGGACTTGTGTTTCAACAGGAACATATGTCTTAACTTGAGAGATCATCAGAGAATGTAATGAAGTACAAAGAACCAGTCTTGGCATGTGTAGACAGGGGACCTTTATACATCAACATGTATCATTCCAAGAGTTCACTAACTCTTTCTCTGTTTCTATTAAACAGAGCTAGTGTCATTATATCTTTGTGACAAGACTGGCAAGTTTCACAAGATGTAAATTCAAACTGATTTAAATATGCATCTAAATGTAATTTCAGCCAGTCCGGTCGCATTGATATGACCTAGTCTAATGCCTCAAGAAGGGATTCGTTCATTTCTGAACTCTTCCTCTTGTGTGTGTTCTGTATACTAAAAACTGTAGTTTGATTTAGAACATTAATGCTTTTAGATAACGTGCCTGAACCGATCAACTTTTGATATAGGAAATGTTCAAAAACATTATCCAACCATACAAAATTTTATCGTTTCTTTACTAATAAAGAGACAGATATGATTTTGTATATCAGGTTCGGTATCTAATAGCATTTGTTCAGAATCAATGTACTCAGGTAATACAGGGTGACAGTGACCAACAGACCTGGCTGCAACACTTGCCCCGTTTTCTGCCTCATGAAACTTATCACCCGTTCTCAGTTCTCTACCTATCTGTAGCCCTATGTAACAGATTACATATCTGGGATCCTGATCCGGTATCAAATTCCCAGGACGCAGAGGATACTGAGAAACAGTTTTTTGTAACGAACACACCCGAAGATGATGCATCATATGCACTTTCTTTGTTTGGGCGGCACGGGAAATCTGGTATTCCCCAATTTCCTGCTCTGTCTTATAACAATTATAAGTTGGAGCGGGACCAACGTTCCCCAGCTCAGTATAACAAGCGGGTTCGGTCAATAATCCGTATTATTATCTTGATTAAGGCGTGATATGGTCGCTACCTGGAGAGAGAGAGAAGAAAACACTCAGCGTGCGCTCTTGCAAGATCAGATTGGTTATTATTTTATCTAATCAGAATGGCTCCCACTGTTTTTATCTAATCTTCCTTCAAACCCTAAAATGAAAGACTAGCCGGGATTAATTACACACTACAAGTTCGCCAATCTTTCAGCCACGCCAGTGTCGGTACTTTGAGGGAGGTCCCCCGTGCTTTCACACGAACCTAATTAATGTAAACCTTGTTTTCCCAGAGGCGTAACCTCGTTAACACCTTTCTAGACACCTACTTGATCGGCTAATTGTAATGTGTAAAACTCTCCCAGGAGTAACAATTACTCGCAGTGGGTATCGGGATTCAACTATCTCATAGAAGGTATGCAATCTCATTGCAAATTTCAACACTTGAAATTCCCGATAATTTTGCCCCTTACGTGCTATGACCTTGACGAAAGCCAACAAACCATAGCCCGCTAGTCAAATTCAACCCGTACATTTCTTGATTGAATTAAACCCACCCGCACGACCCTTGACGAAAGCCAACAAAGCCGCACGACTACCCTAATCTAATTGCATCGTATGCTGTAGATAAGCAGCATATAGCTACCGCACACTACACCTTGACGAAAGCCAACAAATGTAGCACAAATACTATATACAACTTATCTGAAATGACGGAGGGCTACGACAGGTTTTTCTGAAAACCTATTGCGTAATGAACTTGATATCGCTGTAGGATCAAATGATTTTAAAATGGAGTGTTTTTTAGGCTTTTCTAGTTTTTGCTAAAGGAGTCACTCCCGGTGAAGGGATCGTCGGTCCTTTCCTCGTCGAATGAGGTGCGGGATATATCATATACATCACTGTGCAAAGCAAAAACTATAGAAGCAATCAAAAGACAAACCGAGGGTTGTAGCATCTGCCAGTTATTGCTAAAGGAGTCACTCCCGGTGAAGGGATCTCGGTCCTTTCCTTATCGAATAAGGTGCAGGATATATCATATATACCGCTGTGCAAAGCAAGAACTGTAGCTACCTGTTTTATTTTTGAAATTCGATTCTACAACATCTTTAGGTTTCTTTTACTTTCATTAATCACATTAATGAAGTCCCATCATTTAAGTACCTAAACATCACAGATAAATACGACGTACACTTATGCCATCCGCATTCGCCTCGATGTCCCCTCGTGCACCGTTAGGTTAGGTAACTAATGGCAGAGCGGGGCAGGGCTAGCGCGGGTGTAAAACATAAGTAACGCCTATATAATATATCATATATACTATATAAAGTATCTATCACAGAACATCACATGATCACATCACAGATATCGCAGCAGAAGAAACATATGAAATATTGGATATACTAGGACGTCTGTGTTTTCAATACGAGCCAGTATAAAACACGGATTCCACGGTCGTGATGAATAGCCAATGCCACACCCCTAAACTCCTACGAGAGCGGCAAGCAACCCTACCAATTCTAGGGTTAGGAGACCCGGACTCGACTCCTCGAGTTGGTCTCCCACTGGACCCTAGAACCCGGTTACTTGTGCCCTCCTCCTTGGGTCTATCCTAGTGCGGAAAAGTAAATAATATACAAAAGGTGACATCTTCCGCAACCTGGAAGTGCCCCAATAAAAGAATATTACATACAAGTTTTTACATGAATGAAAATGAAAAACACTCATGTCACATAAAAAAAACCCGGCTATTCAAACACGACGATCCAATATAACATATCCAGCAACACATAACATCACATGTCATCAACGTAAGTAAACATGCATATCCCAATTGTCGTTGACATATAGCAACGAAACCGGCGATATCACATATTACACTTACGGTCACAGAAAAGAAAATATAAAACTACAACAGTTGGAATCCGCAACCTGCATAGACATCGCATGCCTAATCAAATGAATTCCTTAGACATCGCATGCCTAACAATTATAAACCCCGCATTTCAGTCTCATTATTGAAAACACTTTTCAATATCAAGTCGGGTAATTCAACAAGATTCCCGACATCCTGATCGAATACTCGTCGCAAACTTTAGTAGACGGCCGCACCCCCGATACCGTCAACGAAGTGCACCAAGGCGGAACAACGCTGCCGCGAGCACCCGAACGGATGCTTTCGGCGACGGGGTTCTCCTACAGTCACTTGGTCGGGGCTAAGGGGTGTAGCTGTCTATTAAGTTTATCCGGCGAGTATCCGCGTACGCTACGTGATTGCGACGGACTTTTGATCGCATCAAAATTCCGTGGCAACCGATCAAGTGAGACTAAAGTGCTATGTTTATAACATTCATATCAGTTATCTCATAACTACTTGTGGATTCCAAGTATTGCATCACATTCCAGATAAACAGAAAATGTTAAACTTTCCGATCGAACAGTCAAACACCCAAGTTTTCCCGAAACAGCTCAACACATGAAACAAGTTTAAAAACATCTAGTTCATGCCTCAGTACCAACGATCCAGCTGTAGAAGGGTCAAGCCAACGTCTCACATGTGGCACGCCGTACTGCCCCAAACCCGAAGGTTCAAAGGGCAGTTCAAGACGGTCACATAATCGAGTTAAGGTTTGTTGTCTTCTAGAGGGTCCATCGCGTTACTTGCACTACTTAGAACGTTATTAAACCACGAAAAGATCCAACACTTGGAAATTTCCCGACAGGGGAAAAGGTGGGTATTTATATCCGGTCGAACTTTTTAACATATTCAATAATTATCCGGAAAACACATAGACAAGATTAGACAATCCGATCGAATCCACGAGTTTCCAAAACAACCCCAGAAAACCCAACTCTTGAGTAAAAGTTAAAATATCCCAGAAAATTCAGCACTTTCAGATAGACATTACTGTGCAAAAATTATTAAATAATGGCACTATATGGCCGCGGAACCGCCGCCTGAGCCAGGCTCTTGCCGCGGTTCCGCGGTGGTTTAGTGGAATCAGACGGTCGTTTTGCACAGTAACTCTTATAAAACCCTGCTGATTTTTTTGCATATTTTTAATTTAGAAAAATCCACAGTTTTCAAAAATGTACAGAGAGCAAGTTTTGAATTAGGGTTTCGGTTTGATCGGACTTCTAACTCCGTCAACACATCGTCTAAGGCTCTAGCTAGTCTCTGATACCACTGTAGGGATCCTAGGCACACTAATGAGGTCTCACAAGGCATCAACCATGCCAAATTAAAAAATTTCATGTGCCAAAGACACCCTTTACTAGATCGTTAACTAGAGAATAGGCGAAACATGCAACTAGTTAACAACTTAACTAAGTGAACGGAAATACAACCTTTGTAGATCCGGTCCTCCACCTCCATAGCTCCGTGATGAAGTCCCCTCGCTACGATCATCGGATCCCGGGCTCTAGCGTCGGCTTCATCGGAGAAATGGGCGGGCTAGGTCATCGACTTCGATGCCGAAGATGATCTATGTCGAGGCAACACAAGATCAAGCTCCAACTTCACCAAGCCATGAAACTTGTGAAGAAAATACCCTATACTACTTGGCAAGTGGTAGAGAATGAATAAATAGGAAGTGGGTTCACTTTAGAATTGGATTTCTCACTCTTTTTCTCATGTTGCCATTGATGGAGGCAAGGTTTCTTCTTTGTTGAAGAAGAAGAAGAAGAAAGAATATGATGAGTATTATTTTAAAATAGAAAACAAAATGATACTTATCATAATCTCAACCATGGTTTAGTGTAGAGAATTAACTAGGGTTTAGTTGAATGGTTAGGGTTAGGACATGAAGACAAAATGGTCACTTAGTCAAAGCTTCATGAAGCTTCAACAACAAAACAAACTAAGCCACCATTTCATTTTCGCCCAAAAAGAATTAATGAATAAATAAATAAATAAATGAATAAGTAAGTAAATCAAAACCCTAACCATTAACATAACCATGGTTTAATTCTTTACACAAACCCAAGTTTGCATGTATCATCAAACATGATACAAACAAGTGCACAAAAGTATATCACATATACAACTTGTGTACATCAAGTGAGAAAATCCAATTTAAGTGAACCAATACTAGTTAATGCAAAGTAATATATCAAATATATAATTATTCATTAAATCATTAAATCAATACTTGATTTAACGATCCGGTCATATCGCATATAACCGACTAATATCCAATGTATCGGCTTATCGAATCAATCCTCGATTCAATAACTAGGTTATATCGCATACAACCAATCGATACATTCATCGCGAGAATGGAATACGGTATCACATACACGCATTATTCTCGGTCCCGCACATATCTCATATGCGCTCGTATTTCGTTTCGCTTGAGCCAGGAAACCTCTGTGTAGGACTCTAAAGACTTGTCAATACGCCGGCAGCAGGTGATGATCATATCAAACACCCACAAGCCGCAAGCGGTCTGCTAAACGTAACGGCCACTAGGGTATTGAGCGATCAGAAGATCGACGAGCAAGCCCGCTCACACTCCTGTGAATCCAACCAGTAACACTTACCGTACAGTCCGGTCTAATCGTCTGATATGTCGCATATCTCGCCTAGGGGTGGTAAACGTCAGACCCCAATAGCTCGATAAGTCGTGTCGATATGAGGTCTATAACAGTTCGAGAAACTACAGGTAACACTTACCAGTAAATCTCATCAACCCTGGCCAGGGATTTCCGGTTATAGCCAATCAAACACAGCGCAACATCAACTCCCTATACCGGAAGAGACGAATCCCCTCCTATCGCTCATTGCCTCCATATGATTCGGGACTGTACCCAAAAACCACCGTTTTGCACGCCCTCTTGGACGTGGTAAGGTGGAAATCAAAGCACAGTGGGAACCACACAAGACTCTATGACGATCTCGGGTCAACAGACTACTCTGTACCAGTGTCACCAGAGAACTGCCATCTGACGTAAGGTATAATACCATCTTGGAGTTCTCGGCGAGTCCGTCCAGTGTTCCCAGTCTCCACTGAGCACCCGTATATCATCTCCGATGTCAAACACCAATGGATATGGGATCATCCATCGCCCATCTGTATGGGTCGAGAAGGTATACGCTAGTCTACTCTGGTATATCGATGCCCCGTCTCGATACACCCACAACTAGGGACCTTGAAGGATGTACTTATGGACTACCATGTCCCCACTAGAATGATCCGCATCATAGTCCAGGTAGTCAAGTACACATCCTAAGGGCTTTACCAACATGTAACAGAGAGACAATCAGTATACACGTTAAGGTAAAGATCAACCAGATAGCATACTATCATGTCGAGCAAGAAAGTCCTCCCTATATATGTCCAAGCATCCACTACAATACACATCCTATGTATAGTAATGGCCTCTAGGGCATACATATAACTAACATATATATGTCCAAGCATCCACTATATCATACAATAATGGGCTCTAAGGCATACATATTCTTAACAATATGTATACACTAGTCTATTCTGGAGTATCGATGCCCAATCTCGATACTCCGTCGACTAGGGACATTTAAAGGATGTGCCTATCGACTACCCAGCTCCTACAAGTATGATTGCCATCACAATACTGGTTGTCAGGATAATATCCTATGGGCTTTATCAACATGTATACATGATTTGAAATACAAAGTAAAACACACCACATATTAAGATAAAGACAAACCAAATAGCGTGCTATCATATCGAGCAGATTATCCTGTACATACATATCCTTAGCATCTTATACAATGAAGGCCTTTAGGGGATATATATCCAACACATACTATCATGTCGAGTAAGAAAATCCTCTCTATATATGTTCAAGCATTCTCTATATCATACAATAATGGCCTTTAGGGCATACATATTCCTAACAATTCCTAGCACTTACATATGGCATCGTTTACTAGAACACATGGACTATTACCGATGATGCGCATGTTACACATACACAGATTTGCTGGCTCACACACTCATCATCGGTAATTGCCATGCCACATATACAGTAGAACTGTTATATCACTGTATTGCTCTTAACTGTAAAGTACAATTATTGTTCAGTAATTATCACATGACATGCTTACATGATAACACTAGAGATAATTACAGTACTGTTCTATGCTTGCATATACTGCACTTTATGGTTACATGCATATGAGATACTGTTTTGATGAGATCTCTGCATTTGAGAACTGCTGATATATTTCAAAAGAATTATGATTGTTTTAAAAACGCGGTTTCTCATGATGTGATTTGTGGTGTACACCATGAGTTTTCCCGGTTCTGAGCTATGAGTTACCCGATTCGAGGAGTGAGGAGGCACCGTCTGCGGGTACATGGCATCGTTTACTAGAACACATGGACTATTACCGATGATGCGCATGTTACACATACACAGATTTGCTGGCTCACACACTCATCATCGGTAATTGCCATGCCACATATACAGTAGAACTGTTATATCACTGTATTGCTCTTAACTGTAAAGTACAATTATTGTTCAGTAATTATCACATGACATGCTTACATGATAACACTAGAGATAATTACAGTACTGTTCTATGCTTGCATATACTGCACTTTATGGTTACATGCATATGAGATACTGTTTTGATGAGATCTCTGCATTTGAGAACTGCTGATATATTTCAAAAGAATTATGATTGTTTTAAAAACGCGGTTTCTCATGATGTGATTTGTGGTGTACACAATGAGTTTTCCCGGTTCTGAGCTATGAGTTACCCGATTCGAGGAGTGAGGAGGCACCGGTTCTGAGCTATGAGTTTTCCTGGTTTCTATTCACGAGTTGGCAACTCACTCTCGTTGTGCCACAGTTTTCTTGGAAGTTCGACCGCTCGGATCAGTAGCGGCTCGCTGGCACACAGCCTTTTTTAGGGTGTTTTGCTTTGTTAGGTGGGATACACATTTGGATCGTGACCACCCTTGTATCTATTATTTCTGTTATATATAGTTAAAGCTCCATCAAGCAGAAACCAGACTTTGTATATTTGGTAGACCTAGACGGAAACTTGTATATTCTTGGGACTTAGAGGGAGATGGATGCATTGTCTTTTATTTGAACTGATGATGTCTTGGTCTGCTTTATTTTTATTTTGTGATTGATCTTCGCCGTAGGGCGTCGTGTGTGTGTGTGTGTGTGTATTGTGTGTGTGTGTATTTTATTGCGTGGTTGTGAATCCGCCATTTGACGAAGAGCTAGCTCCCGCTTGGGGATGCCTATATTATTGCATGTGTATGCTTTGGATCAAAACATACAAGGGAGGCGCTGCCCAAATTTTAAGGACGAAAATGTTTTCAAAGAAAGTATACAATCATTGAATTTTCATATGATATGATTTATACTTTTAAAAGATAGCTTGAATTTCTTATGCCGATATTTCAAAACCATACCTCCATTATTTTCCATAAAAAAGGTTTAGATTTCTGGGTTCAGCTTACTTGAATTACGGCGGGGTCCTGTAGACTTCACGTAATTCTCATGCCGGTCATGTGCCAATTCCGAGTCGCGACGAATAGAGAAAATCGTGGGACGTAATCTTTAGGGACGGACGTGATTGTGGATACTTACCTACAAATAGAAGTTTAAAGTTTTTCATTGAAGAAAAATCACAGCAAGCCGGAAGTCCCAAAATCCTTCCCACGAATCCCTTAGTAACGGTCAATCGACATTTGTCAACTTTAACGAGTTAAGTATAACGTTTTGCCCTTCTATTATTATCATCAATTAAATTATATTATTATTAATTATGTTATCATTAATCATAAATAATTCTTAATTATATATTCCTAATTATATGGCAACGCGTGAGTAGAGGTTGGAGGCGGCAAGTGGAAGGATAATATAAGACCGTGGGTGATGGGAAGAAGTGGGTGACGTTGATGGCTGGCATACGAGGGGTTCACGGTTGGGGAGAGAGGAGAGGGTCAGAGGTGGTCAAGGTCAGGGGAAGATTATTTGCATTAATATATAGGTTTATGTAAACTAGTATTTTTGCATCTACCATTCACTCACTCAAAGGTATGTATTAAAATAAAGTTCGGTGTTTAAATGTTCATGATATTATCCAAAACTTTTTACAAATTTATTATCTTAACTAAAAGTCTTAAATAATATTTTCAAATGTCTGGGATACTGACATATATCCATATATATCGCACGTGCAAAAAGTTGATGGTTTGAACCATCTCAGAATCAAGGTTTTTTCTTATTTTTCTGAATATTGAATATTAATTTTAATTAATTACGAGTGGACCAAAGATATTATATATTACAGTTTTACAATTACCGTCCAAATAAGGCCAAGAAATAATTACATATTACCAATGAGCTATGGTTCAGTTGTATGAGCACTTACCCTCTTGAGGAGGGTGCGGAGTTCGAAGCCAAGGAGAGGAAGTGGTCACAAATTAACTTTTTCGGCGTATATTCATGAGTCATCGGGATGCGTGTGTGGATATGCTGTGTGGTGTGTGGTTAGGTTTAGGATTATGGACCGTGACTAATATAAAATAAAAAAAAAATTACATATTTGTAGCCGTTGTATGCCGTAATTACCGGAGTTACTAGAGCTTAGGGTTCCTTTAGACTGGGGCCGAAGGGAAGGAGACATGACCACTGACGCTTGCATGTGATGGGACCCACCACAATATTGCTGCTCATTCCAAGGCCAAGACAAAAAAGTTAGTATTAATCAATCAATCAATGTGCTTTTATTCATTCATTTACTTACGAAGCACAGGTACACTAGTACGTCATTAAAATTTTCCGTGTATCGTGGGGAAACTTGCATAGCCGTCACGTTTTGCCTTTTTACTATGTTAATTTATTGTTACCCACTGCTTCTTTACCATTCAATGTTGAATTTTACTTCGATGGGTTCGTTCTGAGAGGGGGAAAAATATTTTTGCTGATGTCAGCAGATAAACCCAATCAGATATCACCATGTGTCGGACTTAAGCTGAGATCTCTGCAACCACACACACCTGCACCGCACAACAACTTCAAACATTATAATTCGAGGGCCCCATAAAACGCTAAACTATTGAAATTGGTTCAAGCTTGAGTCTTCTTTCTCCCCTTTATTTTTCCTTTTGTAAAAGCCCATCTTCTTCATTAAATCTCAAAATATCCTCCTCCTAAGATGAAGGCCTCTGTTATAATTATTCCACCTGAATCCCATCATATGTATGTATCCTTTCATATATCGATCTATTTGAATCACAAATAACTCTTTAAATCCCGATCTCTAGGATTTCTAAGGTTGATTATACACTACAAAACTTATTTTCAAACATTTCATGAGCTACTATATAAATTTTGTAGTAGTAGTTAATATTTTAGACTTCCAAACATATAAATGTATGATTTTGATACTTGTCCGAAAACGAAGAAAAAAATCTGAAAGAAAGCCAGTGATATGCTCTTAAGTGGGAATTTCTCAGATCACGACACGTAACGGATGACGTGTCATCCAAGTAAGCCCAATAGATTCCTGGGGGTTATGGAGCTGGAATAAGTATGACGCACTGGGGACATTCCTCGGCATCTCGTCTCCGAGGTTGCATCCGACCTTTTGAAGACCTCTCCAGAGCACCTTCCATATTCACCTCGCAACCGGCCAACAGCTCACCTCCGAGCAATCATATAACCGAGCTTACACAGCCTTCTTGCTCGTCTCCGAGCTGATACAGATACAGACCTAAGCTTTCTCAGCCTTCTCGCTCCCGAACTATTCGCTGAGCTTTGCTTTCTCGCCTTCCCTGTTCAAACGTGACCGCGGAATCTAAACGCCCCCGTAATGGCTCCTTATATCTCGCCAAAATAAGAACTCCCCCGCTCTACGACCCGCATACCATGCTGACGCGTCTCTCCATTAATGAGTGTATCCCGTTGTTAATGAAAATACCCCGCCATCAACGCGAACGTGACGCAAGGACGTAACGGACGGCAAGAATCTCGTGCCGGTTCGCTCAAAGCGACCGCTATATAAACCCTCTCTTCCAGACAACTCGGGTAAGAAAAATCCATTCCAATACGCCACTACCCTGTCATTATTTCTCAGTACCTACTTGATCGTCGGAGGGTCCTACAATGATTTTTCACCCCGGGACTTTCCTTGGAAGTAGCTTGGCGTCAACGACGACCAACAATCTGCTGAGATCCACACAACACACCAAATCTCAACCGTTCTGCACTGCTGACGGTTAGATCGTCGAAGAACAACATTAGACGGAGATTCTGACCTGCATTAGCCAACAAAGTCAAAAACCGTGTTCATCTTTTCTTGTTCTGTTCTTCTTCTCCATCAACATTAATTACCTATTAACTCATTAAAAATTAACTGGAGTAAATTAAGGACGACCATGCAGCTCAAAGGATGGGAAATACAAGGCTTGTCTCTAAATTAACTGGAGCTAAACTTTTTCTGTTAAAAATTTTTAGTAAACCATAAAATTTTCTAAATTTACTTGTCATAAAAGAATTTGATCAAATTTTAAGTTTTTCCATTAACAGTACGTAACTATACAAAATTTACAAGCGACCGCTTATCAAAAGCAAAATTGTATCCAACATCAAGAACTATACTTAATATGGATATAACTCACTAAGCACCGCAAACAACTGTAAAACCCGAAAAGAGAAAAACACTGTTTGCAGATCAAAAATTCTGAAACCCATTCCCCATTTAGCATCGCCGGTAAGGGAAGCCTTCTGACGCGATCTGGATCATGCCAAGATGTTACCTTCCGTTGATCTGCTGATGGCGGCGATGGATGGCTGAGATTGGATCTAGAGGCAGACTATTGAAGCGTGTGGATCTCAATGGGTTTGAGGTTGGTTGGGCCGGGCTATCTGCAAGGAAGTCCCGGGGTGGTTGTACCACTGAGGACTCTCTGACGGTCAAGTTAGAGAGAAAATCCGAGCAGAGCAACGGCTTAGTGGTGTAAAAATAGCTTACTTGAACCGTCTGAAGAAGGGGTTTATATAGCGGTGGCAGCAGGCAGGACAGGCGTGAGAATCACGCCGGCCGTTACGCTCCAGACGTCACGCCCGCATGATGAGCGGGATCTCCCATTAATGGAGAGACAGGCTCGTTAATGGGGAATCGTGATGGTGTGGAACGTGGGATGTGGCCGGCGGATATCTCGCGCATGGCAAGAATCGTGGGATGGCGGTTGCGTCTGTGAGTGGTGCCGCTGGTCGGTCGATGAGACCGAGGAAGATGACCTCGGCGGGAGAGCTCGCGGACGAGCGGGAGAGCTCGCGGACGAGCGAGAGCCGAGCTGTCTTGGTTCTGCGGTAGCCCGGAGACGAGCTGTGAGGCCGAGGAGGCCAATTGTGCAGGGGCTCGAAGGTGAACCAGCGTTTGTTCGTAGGACGGGCACAAGAGTGGTCTGGCCGGCCGCTGTAGGTCCTCTCTTGTATGCTTTAGGACACGTCATCTGCCACGTGTCATGATCTGAGAGATCACCGATATCGAGTATCATCATTAGCCCTCCACTCTCGTCCCGACCAGCTGACGGGTCGGGTCGAGAGTGGTCTGCCGGGTCACCCGAGGTAAGCTCCTTTTCGAAGATATTGTCGGGCGTGTCCCCGGGTAATCTGTTGTATTTTCTGGATGATACCAGCGAATCAGGGCGAGATATTTGCATTAAAGAGGGTGTGCCGGATCGTGCGTACTTTCGCTGAAGGGACAGACCACGTGTCGGGCGCTGGTTGGCTGACGCGACGGGCCGCAGACCCCTGGCGTCTGATGGGCTACGGCCAAATGCGCGTGCGACAGGTGGAGTAATCGTGGTCGTCGAATGCAAAGAGTTGTTTTTGGCGGGAGTTGGCTGTCGCCGTTGGATGAGGACGCCGGTGGCTATAAATAGAGTCGGGGTCCGCTTTAGGGCCCATATCACTCCATATTTTTCTCGTTCTGAGTCTTGTTAGCTCGGCGCTCTCCTCTTTAGGTCGGATCTCTGCGTTCCCGAGGACTTCTCCGTCAGGTTAGATGTCTTCTTTTTCTTTCTTCTGCTTCTTCTCATTCTGAGTTGAGTCTGCTCTCCCTTTGGCAGGACCAATGGATCGATCCAGGACTCTTGATGCCCTCGGTGCTCAGTCCTGGAGGGGGGCCGGCGGTGCGGCCGTGCCTCCGGCTGAACCGAGCCCCGCAGCAAATGTGCCGCTGACGGCGGGGCCATCTGCCTCGTCAGAAGCTCTCGATGATTGTCTCGGCGGCGGCCAAAGGCTTCTATGGGTTCCCGAGCCCCAGACGAGGGATGCAGGAGAGGACGAAGACGGGGTTCCTCTTAAGAGGAAGAGGACGGTCTCTCACGCGCCACCGACGGAGATTCCGGAGGGGATTCCTGTGCAGGAGGGGGACGTCCATTTCGTGTTCCCGTCGGGGCATTCCGTTGCTGCCGGCCTGCCCCGACGTACCTGCAGGTGATGGAGTCACCCTCTCTAAAAGTGTCTAATAGACTAAAGGGGAGAGGGATGTGCATGATTGGCAGAACACTTGCTTAGGCAATTGAGTCAATCGTGAAATGTCAAGTACCACACCAGATGTTGTTTTTGTACTAGATGCGATAAGTTTATATTAATTCAATCCTGGAGAAACATAAGGAAGCAGTTTTAGAACATAAGTGCATGTTCTACGGATTTGATAACGGCAGCCTCCTTCGGGAGACGGTTATCATTCCAAGCTTCCAAGGTGACATGGATGACAGAGTGATTGTTTTATAGTTTTCCCTCTGACGAGGGACAGTATTATGGACAGGTGGTCCAAGAGGATACTGTGGGAGGCATGGTGCTGGATACTGATTAGGTTCAGTTATCAATAAAGTCTAAGAAGTTTGGATTTGGAGTTCATTTATGAACAAGGTCCCATCAGCTATCCAGACATATTCTAAGACAGGTATTACTCAATTCGGGAGATGGCTTTCTCCGTGAACTTGAGATTAAGAAAGACATAGAAAGAAACATCAGGGCGGATCCACTCACTGAGGCTATTTCTCGAACACAAGAGTTTTACAAACTAGCTTTGTGAAACTGATTAGTAGAGGAGTTAGATGTTCGGTATCACACGGGCTGTGAGTATGCGACATCGCAATAATTAGCCTTAAGTGCAAGTGGGAGTTTGTTGGAGATAGTGCCCTCAAAGTCAATTATTGGATCGCAGGTACGTGATTGCAATGATTGAGGCAGGACCTATACCGATATAACAGTCTTGCTCGAGATGATAGTATGCTATCTGGTTTGTCTTTATCATCGTATACATGCTTTAGTTCACTATTGCATGTTGATAAAGGCCATAGGATTCTTGCTTGACTACCAGCAGTATGATGGCGATCATATACGTGGGAGCTGGGGTTTGTAAGTGTAGGGTTCCTAGGCACGCTAATAAGGTCTCACAAGGCATCAACCATGCCAATTTCAAATTTTACAAGTGCCTACAAACCCTAATACGGATCGTTGACTAGAGAATAGGCGAAACAAAAAGCTACTAAACTATTTTAGTGCTAATTGAACGGAAATACAACCTTTGTAGATCTGGTCCTCCATCTCCAAAGCTCTGTGATGAAGTCCCCTCGCTGCGATCATCGGATCCCGGGCTCTAATGTCGGCTTCATCGGAGAAATGGGCGGGCTAGGTCGTCGATTTCGATGCCGAAGATGATCTACGTCGAGGCAACACAAGATCAAACTCCAACTTCACCAAGTCAAGAAACTTGTGAAGAAAACACCCTATACTACTTGGCAAGTGGTAGAGGATGAAGAAATAGGAAGTGGGTTCACTTTAGAATTGGATTTCTCACTCTTTTTCTCAAGTTGCCATTAATGGTAGCAAGCTTTTCTTCATTGTTGAAGAAGAAGAAGAAGAAAAGAATTATGATAAGAAAAAAACAGAATTAACTTATCATATAGCAACCATAGTTAGGTGTAGAGAATTAACTAAGGTTAGGTTGAATGGTTAGGGTTAAGTATGAAACAAAAATGGTGGACTTATTCAAAACTTCATGAAGCTTCAACTAGAAAGCAAATCAAGCCACCATTTCTCTTTATCTTTCAAAAATGAATAAATAAATAAATGAAGAGATAAGTAAATCAAAACCCTAACCATTAACATAACCATGGTTTAATTCTTTACACAAACCCAAGTTTGCATGTATCATCAAACATGATACAAACAAGTGCACAAAAGTATATCACATATACAACTTGTGTACATCAAGTGAGAAAATCCATTTAAAGTGAACCAATACTAGTTAATGTAAAGTAATATATCAAATATATAATTATACATTAAATTATTAAACCAACACTTGATTTAACGATCCGGTCATATCGTATATGACCGACTAATATCCAATGTATCGACTTATCGAATCAATTCTCAATTCGATAACTAGGTTATATCGCATACAACCATTCGATACATTCATCACGAGAATAGAATACGGTATCACATACACGCATTATTCTCGGTCTCGCACATATCTCATATGCGCTCCTATTTCGTTTCGCTTGAGCCAGAAAACCTCTGTGTTGGACTCTAAAGACTCGTCAATACGCCGGCAGCAGGTGATGATCATATCAAACACCCACAAGCCGCAAGCGGTCTGCTAAATGTAACGGCCACCCGGGTATTGAGCGATCAGAAGATCGACGAGCAAGCCCGATCACACTCCTGTGAATCCAACCAGTAACACTTACCGCACAGTCCGGTCTGATTGTCTGATATGTCGCATATCTCGCCTAGGGGTGGTAAACGTCAGACCCCAATAGCTCGATAAGTCGTGTCGATATGAGGTCTATAACAGTTCGAGAAACTACCGGTAACACTTACCAGTAAATCTCAGCAACCCTGGCCAGGGATTTCCGGTTATAGCCAATCGAACACAGTGCAACATCAACTCCCTATACCGGGAGAGACGAATCTCCTCCTATCGCTCATTGCCTCCATGTGATTCGGGACTGTACCCAAAAACCACCGTTTTGCACGCCTTCTTGGACGTGGTAAGGTGGAAATCAAAGCACAGTGGGAACCACACAAGACTTTATGACGATCTCGGGTAAACAGACTACTCTGTACCAGTGTCACCAGAGAATTGCCATCTGATGTAAGGTATAAGGCCATCTGGGAGTTCTCGGCGAGTCCGTCCAGTGTACCCAGTCTCCACTGAGCACCTGCATACCATCTCTGATGTCAAACACCAATGGATATGGGATCATCCATCGTCCATCACATGGGTCGAGAAGATATGCGCTAGTCTACTCTGGAATATCGATACCCCGTCTCAATATTCCCACGACTAGGGACCTTGAAGGATGTACTTATGGACTACCATGTCCCCACTAGTATGATCCGCATCATAGTCCAGATAGTCAAGTACACATCCTAAGGGCTTTACCAACATGTAACAGAGAGAAAATCAGTGTACACGTTAAGGTAAAGAGAAACCAGATAGCATACTATCATGTCGAGCAAGAAAATCCTCCCTATATATGTCCAAGCATCCACTACAATATACATCCTATGTATAGTAATGGCCTCTAGGGCATACATATAACTAACAATCTCCCACTTGCACTAGGGCCATCTGATAGCAGTGGTTGTAGTATCTCATACTCAACCATCCCATAAAAGTCTCTCTCTTGGAAAAGGCCTTTGTGAGTGGATCCGCCGTGTTATCCTCTGAGTCTTCTCTCCTAACCTCGATCACCTTGGAGATCAGCCATCTCCATGATCAGGTGATACTGCCTTAGAATTATATCTGGATCACTGATGGGACGGGCGTTCCTTGACATAAGCCACAACTCCATTGTCACACAATGGCAGGAACGAAGTTCATCTCATGAACTAATATACATCCAGACTTCCTCTTTGGTAGTATCATAAGTAGCGATATATCCAGCCTTTATCGTCTAGTATACCACAGTATCTAGGTTGGAACTCTTCCAACATACCGTCCCTTTACTGAGGGTAAAGATAATGCCTATGACTGACATTCAGTCGTCTTTATCACCCTGGAACCTTTCCAGTGATTCTCCCCAGGATCGATTGATACCATCTCACTACAACTAGTGAGTATCCTAACATCCAATTAGATCTATCTCATAGATCCAAAGCTTAGAATTTAGTAGGTATCACTTTGATCCTATATGGAGAATCCTTATGATAAGCGGAGATTGACCGAGCGTAGCATAGGAAACTCCTTCCCTATCAAGAGTATGTCATCCACGTACTCTACGAGGATCGTCAAAATACTCCCTACTACCTTTTTGTTTATACAAGGTTCATCTACCATTTTGATGATGTCAAACTCTTTGACTAACACATCAAAACAGACGTTCCAACTCCGCGATGCCTGCTTTATCACATAAAATATCTTGCTCGCGTTTCCGCTGCTCCCACTGTCTACGAAGCCCTCTGGCTGTGTAATTATAGACGTTTTCTTCCAAATCATCATTTAGAAAAGCAGTCAAGACACACAACCGCTAAATATCGTAGTTATGGTATGTAGCTGTAGCAAGTAAGATTTGGATGGACTTAAGCATAGATCCTTAAAAAAGATTTCAACATAATCCATACCTGGTCAATGATGCAAACCTTTTAACAAGTCTAGGTTTGAAAGTCTCAACTTTTCCATGTACACCAAGTAATCTTCTCAAGATATACTTTCTCCTGATGGGGATTTAACCCTTCAGATATAGCAACCAAAGTCCATACTTTGTTGGTGTACATGGATTCCATCTCAGATCACTAAGCATCCAACCATTCTTACAGAGTCTCACTCCTGATGGCCAGCTCGAAACTAGTTGGGTCATCATCTCATGATGCAATCCTCGCTCCCACTGTCATAGAGAAACCGAAGTATCTCTCAGGTGGGTGAGGAACCCTACTAGATCGGCGGAGAGGCTGAGGTTCGTTGGAATCTACTGAATCTTTTGGTTCTATCAAATCATCAGCTGCAGTTTGTATAGCTGAAACGTTTCCAGTTCTACATAACAGATCTTGCCTCGAGCTTGTCCGGATTTTGCTTTTAGACATAGTCCGGACAACCCCAAATCTTAACTAGCTTAAGACATGGGTTCTTCCCATATCATATCAAATATGAAGTGGTAGACAACTTATTTGATTTGAACCCTATTCAATAGGTATGCAGCTTCTCAAGTGCATAACTCCCAAAAAGAAAATAGGTAACTCAGTAGTACTCATCATAGAGCACACCTTATCATATAGGGTGTGATTGCTCCGTCCCGATATACCATCGTGCTATGGTATATACGGAGGAGTAATGCTGAGAGAGAATCTCATTCTCCTTTAGAATAGTCCAAGAATTCCGTGCTCAAGTATTCTCCTCCTTGATCACATCAAAGGACATAATACTTATACCCGTTTTGGTTCTCTACTTCTAACTTATATTCTGTGAATATCTCAAAAGGTTCAGACTTGTGTTTCAACAGGAACATATGTCTGAATCTTGAGAGATCATCAGAGAATGTAATGAAGTACAAAGAACCGGTCTTGGCATGTGTAGACAGGGGACCTTTATACATCAACATGTATCATCCCAAGAGTTCACTAACTCTTTCTCCGTTTCCAGTAAACAGAGCTATGGTCATCGTATCTTTGTGACATGACTGGTAAGTTTCACAAGATGTAAATTCAAACAGATTTAAATATGCATCTATGTGCAACTTAGCTAGTCGGGTCGCATTGATATAACCTAGTCAACAATACCTCAAGAAGGATCCGTTCATTTCTGAACTCTTCCTCTTGTGTGTGTTCCGTATACTAAGAACTGTAGTTTGATTTAGAACATCAATGCTTTTAGATAACGTGCCTGAACCGATCAACTTTTGATATAGGAAATGTTCAAAACATTATCCAACAATACAAAATTATATCCTTTCTTTACTAATAAAGAGACTGATATGATTTTGTATATCAGGTTCGGTATCTAATAACATTCGTTCAGAATCAATGTATTGGTAATACAGGGTGACAGTGACCAACAGACTTGGCTGCAACACTTGCCCCATTTTCTGTCTCATGAAACTTATCACCCGTTCTCAGTTCTTTACCTATCTGTAGCCCATGTAACAAATTACATATGCGGGATCCTGATCCGGTATCTCATATCCAGGACGTAAAGAATACTGAGAAACAGTTCTGTATAACGAACACACCCGAAGAAGATGCATCATATGCACTTTCTTCGTTTGGGCGGTATGGGAATCTTGGTATTCCCCTAATTTCCTGCTCTGTCTTATAACAATTATAAGTTGGAGCGGGACCAACGTTCTCCAGCTCAGTATAACAAGCGGGTTCGGTCAATATATCCGTTTTATTATCTTGATTAAGGCGTGATATGGTCGCTACCAGGAGAGAGAGAGAGAAGAAAACACTCTGCGCGCGCTCTTGCAAGAATAGATTGGTTATATATTTTATCTAATCAGGATGGCTCCCACTATTTTTATCAAATCTTCCTTCAAACCCTAAAAGGAAAGACTAGCCGGGATTAATTACACACTACAAGTTCGCCAATCTTTCAGCCAGGCCAGTGTCGGTACTTTGAGGGAGGTTCCCCATGCTTTCGCACGGACCTAATTAATGTAAACCTCGTTTTCCCAGAGGCGTAACCCTGTTGACACCTTTCTAGACACCTACTTGATCGGCTAATTGTAATATGTAAAACTCTCCAAGGAGTAACAATTACTCGCAGCAGGTATCGGGATCCAACTATCTCATAGAAGGTATGCAATCTCATTGCAAATTTCAACACTTGAAATTCCCGATAATATTGCCCCTAGCGTCCTATGACCTTGACGGAGGCCAAACTACCCATAGTCCGCTAGTCAAGTTCAACCCGTCATTTCCTGATTGAATTAAACCCACCCGCACGACCCTTGACGGAGGCCAAACAACGCCGTACGAATACCCTAATCCAATCGCATCATATGCTAGCAGATAAGCACTAGTTAGCTACCGTACACTACGCCTTGACGGAGGCCAAACTACCGCAGCACGAATACTAACTAGTACTTATCTGAAAAGACGGAGGGCTACGACAGGTTTTTCTGAAAACCTATTGCGTAATGAACTTGATATCGTTGTAGGATCGAATGATTTTAAAATGGAGTGTTTTTGAGGCTTTTCTAGTTTTGCTAAAGGGGTCACTCCCGGTGAAGGGATCGTCCGCCCTTTCCTCATCGAATAAGGTGCGGGATATATTATATATATCACTGTGCAAAGCAAAAACTCTTAAAAGAAATCAAAAGACAAACCGAGTGTGTATCATCTGCCAGTTATTGCTAAAGGAGTCACTCCCGGTGAAGGGATCTCGGTCCTTTCCTTATCGAATAAGGTGCAGGATATATCATATATATCGCTGTGCAAAGCAAGAACTGTAGCTACCTGTTTTATTTTTGAAATTCGATTCTACAACATCTTTAGGTTTCTTTTACTTTCATTAATCATATTAATGAAGTCCCATCATTAAAGTACCTAAACATCACAGATAAATACGACGTACACTTATGCCATCCGCATTCGCCTCGATGTCCCCTCGTGCACCGTTAGGTTAGGTAACTAACGGCAGAGCAGGGCAGGGCTAGCGCCGGTGTAAAACATAAGTAACGCCTATATAATATATCATATATACTATATACAGTATCTATCACAGAACATATCACATGATCACATCACAGATATCGCAGCAGAAGAAACATATGAAACATTGGATATACTAGGACGTCCGTGTTTTCAATACGAGCCAGTATAAAACATGGATTCCACGGTCGTGATGAATAGCTAAACCCACACCCCTAGACCCCTACGAGAGCGGCAAACAACCCTACCAATTCTAGAGTTAGGAGACCCGGACTCGACTCCTCGAGTTGGTCTCCCATTGGACTCCAGAACCCGGTTACTTGTGCCCTCCTCCTTGGGTCTATCCTAGTGCGGAAAAGTAAATAATATACAAAAGGTGACATCTTCTGCAACCTGGAAGTGCCCCAATAAAAGAATATTACATACAATAAGTTTTACATGAATGAAAATAAAAACTCTCATCTCACAGAAAAAAAACCCCGGCTATTCAAACACGACGATCCAATATAACATATCCAGCAACAAATAACATCACATGTCATCAACGTAAGTAAATATGCGCATCCCAATTTTCGTTGACATATAGCAACTAAACCGGCGATATCACATATTACACTTACGGTCACAGAAAAGAAAGTGTAAAACTACAACAGTTGGAATCCGCAACCTCTTTAGACATCGCATGCCTAATCAAATGAATTCCTTAGACATCGTATGCCTAACATTTATAAACCCCGCATTTCAGTCTCATTATCGAAAACTCTTTTCAATATCAAGTCGGGCAATTCAACAAGATTCCCGAAAAACTGATCGAATGCTCGTCGTAAACTTTAGCAGGCGGCCGCACCCCCGATACCGTCGACAAAGTGCACCAAGGCGGAACACCGCTGCCGCGAGCACCCGAACGGATGCTTTCGGCGACGGGGTTCTCCTACAGTCACTTGGTCGGGGCTATGGGGCCTGGCTGTCTATTAAGTTTACCGGCGAGTATCCGCGTACGCTACGTGATTGCGACGGACTTTTGATCACATCAAAATTCCGTGGCAACCGATCAAGTGAGACTAAACTGCTATGTTTATAACATTCAAATCAGTTATCTCATAACTGCTTGTGGATTCCAAGTATTGTATCCCATTCCAGATAAATAGAAAATGTTAAACTTTCCGATCGAACAATCAAACACCCAAGTTTTCCCGAAACAGATCAACACATGAAACAAGTTTAAAAACATACAGTTCATGCCTCAATACCAACGGTCCAGCCGTAGAAGGGTCAAGCCAACGCCTCACATGTGGCACGCCGTACTGCCCCAAACCCGAATGTTCAAAGGGCAGTTCAAGACGGTCACATAATCGAGTTAAGGTTTGTTGTCTTCTAGAGGGTCCATCGCGTTACTTGCACTACTTAGAACGTTATTAAACCACGGAAAGATCCAACACTTGGAAATTTCCCGACAGGGGAAAAAGTGGGTATTTATATCCGGTCGAACTTTTTAACATATTCAAAAATTATCCGGAAAAGCACATAGACAAAGTCTGATAATCCGATCGAATCTACGAACTTCCAATACAACCCAGAAAACTCAACTCTTGAGTAAACATTAAAAATTCCCAGAAATCTCAGCACCTGAAGAGACAAATTACTGTGAAAAAATGGAAGCCTAATCTCATAATTTGGCCGCGGAACCGCCGCAGAAGCCAAGCTTCTGCCGCGGTTCCGCCGCGCTTTAGCCGTATCACTTGGTCATTTTTGCACCGTAATTCTTAGAATTTCCTGCTGAATTTTTTAAGCATTTTTAATCTGGAAAAAACCCAGTTTTGTAAAAATGTACAGAGAGGGGTCATTTTTAGGGTTTCGGGGTTCGATCGGAATTCTAACATCGTCTACACTTCGCCTAAGGCTCTAGCTAGGCTCTGATACCACTGTAGGGTTCCTAGACACGCTAATGAGGTCTCACAAGGTATCAACCATGCCAATTTTAAATTTTACAAGTGCCTACAAACCCTAATACGGATCGTTGACTAGAGAATAGGCGAAACAAAAAGCTACTAAACTATTTTAGTGCTAAGTGAACGGAAATACAACCTTTGTAGATCCGGTCCTCCACCTCCAAAGCTCCGTGATGAAGTCCCCTCGCTGCGATCATCGGATCCCGGGCTCTAACGTCGGCTTCATCGGAGAAATGGGCGGGCTAGGTCGTCGACTTCGATGCCGAAGATGATCTACGTCGAGGCAACAAAAGATCAAGCTCCAACTTCACCAAGTCAAGAAACTTGTGAAGAAAACACCCTATACTACTTGGCAAGTGGTAGAGGATGAAGAAATAGGAAGTGGGTTCACTTTAGAATTGGATTTCTCACTCTTTTTCTCAAGTTGCCATTAATGGTAGCAAGCTTTTCTTCATTGTTGAAGAAAAAGAAGAAGAAGAAGAAGAAAAGAATTATGATAAGAATAAAAAAGAATTATCTTATCATATAGCAACCATAGTTAGGTGTAGAGAATTAACTAAGGTTAGGTTGAATGGTTAGGGTTAAGTATGAAACAAAAATGGTGGACTTATTCAAAGCTTCATGAAGCTTCAACTAGAAAACAAATCAAGCCACCATTTCTCTTTATCTTTCAAAAATGAATAAATAAATAAATGAAGAGATAAGTAAATCAAAACCCTAACCATTAACATAACCATGGTTTAATTCTTTACATAAACCCAAGTTTGCATGTATCATTAAACATGATACAAACAAGTGCACAAAAGTATATCACATATACAACTTGTGTACATCAAGTAAGAAAATCCATTTAAAGTGAACCAATACTAGTTAATGTAAAGTAATATATCAAATATATAATTATACATTAAATCATTAAACCAACACTTGATTTAACGATCCGGTCATATCGTATATGACCGACTAATATCCAATGTATCGACTTATCGAATCAATCCTCGATTCGATAACTAGGTTATATCGCATACAACCATTCGATACATTCATCACGAGAATAGAATACGGTATCACATACACGCATTATTCTCGGTCCCGCACATATCTCATATGCGCTCTTATTTCATTTCGCTTGAGCCAGGAAACCTCTGTGTAGGACTCTAAAGACTCGTCAATACGCCGGCAGCAGGTGATGATCATATCAAACACCCACAAGCTGCAAGCAGTCTGCTAAACGTAACGGCCACCCGGGTATTGAGCGATCAGAAGATCGACGAGCAAGCCCGATCACACTGCTGTGAATCCAACCAGTAACACTTACCGCACAGTCCGGTCTGACCGTCTGATATGTCGCATATCTCGCCTAGGGGTGGTAAACGTCAGACCCCAATAGCTCGATAAGTCGTGTCGATATGAGGTCTATAACAGTTCGAGAAACTACCGGTAACACTTACCAGTAAATCTCAGCAACCCTGGCCAGGGATTTCCGGTTATAGCCAATCGAACACTGTGCAACATCAACTCCCTATACCGGGAGAGACGAATCCCCTCCTATCGCTCATTGCCTCCATGTGATTTGGGACTGTACCCAAAAACCACCGTTTTGCACGCCCTCTTGGACGTGGTAAGGTGGAAATCAAAGCACAGTGGGAACCACACAAGACTCTATGACGATCTCGGGTCAACAGACTACTCTGTACCAGTGTCACCAGAGAACTGCCATCTGCCGTAAGGTATAATACCATCTGGGAGTTCTCGGCGAGTCCGTCCAGTGTACCCAGTCTCCACTGAGCACCTGCATACCATCTCTGATGTCAAACACCATTGGATATGGGATCATCCATCGCCCATCACATGGGTCGAGAAGATATGCGCTAGTCTACTCTGGAATATCGATGCCCCGTCTCGATATTCCCACGACTAGGGACCTTGAAGGATGTACTTATGGACTACCATGTCCCCACTAGTATGATCCGCATCATAGTCCAGGTAGTCAAGTACACATCCTAAGGGCTTTACCAACATGTAACAGAGAGAAAATCAGTGTACACGTTAAGGTAAAGAGCAACCAGATAGCATACTATCATGTCGAGCAAGAAAGTCCTCCCTATATATGTCCAAGCATCCGCTACAATATACATCCTATGTATAGTAATGGCCTTTAGGGCATACATATAACTAACAGTAAGCACATCCTTAAAGTGTCCCTAGTCGTGGGAGTTTCGAGACAGGGCATTGATACTCCAGAGTAGACTAGTGTATACAGTCGAGACCCCGACGAGGGGCGGTGGCCGGTCTCACAAGCCACTGGTGTCAGTAAGTTCACCTAAGATGTATACAGGTGCTCATTGGGTTATGAGTACACCGGACAGGACTCGCCGGGAACATGCTAGTTGGTATTATACACATCGTCAGATAGCAGTTCCCTGGTGACATGTGTACAGGTTAGTTCATCGACCTGAGGTCGTCATTTGTCTCGTGTGAGTTCCCACTGTGCTTTGATTTCTACCCTACCACAGGTCAAAGGAGTCGTGCAAACAGGTCTTTTTTGGGTACAGTCCCGACCCACATGGAGGCAAGTGAGAGGATCGGCAGGGGATTCGTCTCTCCCGGTATTGGGGGTGAGATCGCGCTGTGTCTAGGAGAGCCATTACACAAAGCTTTCGGCCGATGCAGGATATTTACTGGTAGGTACTCCAGTAGTATCTCAGGGTGTTCTGGGCCACTCTCTGACACGACTTATACCTCTAATGGGGGTCTGACGTTACCAGCCCCCTAGGCAGATATGCGATACTCATAGACGAATGGACCGGACTGTATGTATATTGTCACTGTTAGGCTCAGTAGGGTTTCTGGATGAGTTCGCTCGTCAGCTTCCCTTCCAATCAATACATAGGCAACCGTTACGTACAGCTTGTATCTCTGACGTGCTAGAGGTTATACCCAGTGTCAGTGTGTTGATGAGTCATTAGAGTCCCCCACAGACACTTTCCCAAGTTCGGGCGAAACGTTGTAGAGGCCGTATAGTTTTATGGTAAGGTTCGGAAAATGCACGTGCGTTTACGCACGCGTCATATTTCGGGTAGATAATACTGGTAGGTTTTGGTTTAAGCCGGATCCGAGTATTATACTGTGTAGATATAATATCTTTGTCTCAGTTGCATTTGTATTCAGTCGTAATACAAATGCGGGTATGTTTATACTGATACGGGGTTATCCTGAAATTCGTTTCAGGATCGCTTTTGGAAGTTGCCAGTTTCCAGTTTTCTTTCAGCCGTATTTAACATTCGGTTAAATGCGGATTTATCTTTTCTTGAGATGAGTGTGGAAGCTTCTAGATGATGACTAGGATGGTGAGGTGTTAAGTGACTCATTAGTGCATTTAATGATTCATTTAATGCAAGGGTGACTAGGTTAATGACTACGTTTATGTTCATTGGTTTGCTTTTAATGTGTTCATACAAGGTGTATTGTGAATCATCCTTTCTCATTTATTGTTGTGGTCACCCCCTCTCTCTTACACTCACCTCCCTCATCCTATTTAGTGGCCGGCCCCCTCTTGCAAGAGATGCATTGTTTTTGATTTGAAAAGATTATAGTTTTGGATTCATGGAAATTAGATAGCCTCAATTCTCATTTCACCCGATTCGAAATGGCAACTTCATTAACCGTTCGTCCATGGCTTTGGACGTAATGAGACAAAGTGTTCTACTCATTATCTACATCATCTTGGTTGTCTCTTTTAGCAAACTTGACGATCGAGTTACCTCGGTTCAGAGGCGGGAGCCCGTTTAAAGATCCGTCGACGTGGTGCCGTCTGGACGAGAAGACTGGAGATTCAGGAGATCGGAGCAGCCGCAATAAAGCGTGGGATGATGGGTAAAGACCGAAAGACTTGGATTGTTCGGTATAACATTTCTACCCACTTTGTAGTTTGTTAGTTTAGCTTTAATGGCAGATCCGGGTTATAGTACGCGATAGCGCCAGTCAAAAAGTTTTTGTTCCGCATTTGGCATTTGTTATGCGGTCGGGACGCTACTGTGTACTTACAGTGGTATCAGAGCCTCACCATTAAGCTCTACTAACTTGTGCTAACGCGTTTAAAACATCGATCGAACGGAATTTCGAAAACTGCAATTTTCTGGGTTAAAGTTTCTGTCGATTTTTAAAAGGGTCTAAAAATTATTTTGCATATCACAGAAAAGTGAGCAGGCTTTTTTAAGAATTCTGGTGAAATTTGGTCAACTGAAGCTTCCAAAGCGCCGCGGAACCGCCGCGCAAACCCTAGTTTGGCCGCGGTTCCACCGCCGTTTTGGAGCTACAGTAAACCATTTTTCTACAGTAGGTTCTTCTTGTAAAATTGTGATTTTTGGAATATTTCTTTTGGGCCCATATTTTGTTACTGTACATCAGATGTATGTGGGGCCCACTTTGGGATATTTTGTCGATCGAAATTTAAACGTGTTAGTTTACAGTACTTATATTATATCTCCGACCGGAAATGTCATTTGAGCGGTAAACCACGTCTAATTGCTATAGTTCTTTTAGATGGGTTTGCGAACGTGACATTTGCGTTGATGTTCTGTGTTGTGCTGTGATGTTGCGGATATGTCGTGGTGGATAGCAGTGTGCAATGGTAGTGCAGTTTCAATTTATTTGTACATTTGATATTGCGGGGCGAGCGTCCAACATGTGGACTTCCGTCACTGCCTGTTTGTATATTATTCTTTTGGGGCACGACCGGGTTGAGGTCGATGTACCCGTTGTACATTTTTTATTTCTGTACTAGGTTTGCCGCGCGACGGAGTGCACGGATAGCCGGGTTCTGGAGGGCAACGGGTCCGTATCTCATGGCTTTGAGAGGCAAAAGGGCCTCACTCTAGAATTGGAAGACTATTCGCCGCACTCGTAGGGGGTACAAGTTGACCCAAGGAGGGGTGCTCAAGTTACCGGATTCCGTGAAGTGCCGGGTGGTCCATTCATTATGCTGTAGGGGGCTGTCTCGCTTCATCTTTTGGCGGGTAACTTGCCGCACCCGTAGGGGTCTAGGTTTCATTGCACAGGCTATCCACACGACCAGGGGAACGTCGGATTTCAGTAGCGGCTCTGTGAAACCCGGGGATCCCAGATTATCTGTATTGTTCTGTGATGCTTATTACTTTTCTGTAATGTTGCATATTATCACGCCTGGAGCGATTATTGTATATTGGTATATATACTATTAGATGTTGTATATGTTTTACACCCGCGCTAGTCCAGCCCCCGCTCTGTCGTTAGTTAAGTAACCTAACGGGTGATGACAGGACCCAGTGACGAATGCGGATGGCATATACGTACATTTTATTTTCATTTTTTTCTGGTGTGATTGATTGATGGGACTACATTGATTCTTATTAATGCAAGGATAAAACAAACTTATATTTGATGTTGTTGGAACAAATTTTAAAAGTTGTTATTACAAAGATGTTTCCTTTTGTTTTGCAAAGCGGTATTCAGTTAGAATATCCTGCACCTCATTCGACGAGGCAAGGGCCGAGATCCCTTCACCGGGAATGACCCCTTGGGTAGAAGTTTACGTCAGGGTAATAACTTCATTATAGTCGATTACAAGTTGCTTTGCATCGAGGTATTCAGTTAGAATATCCTGCACCTCATTCCACAAGGAAAGAGCCGAGATCCCTTCACCGGGAGTGAACTCTTTAGCAAAGGATTTTCGTCACTATATTTTTATAAAAAGCTATCAGGTTCCTTCAACGAGATCAAGTTCATTACGTTAAAGGTTTTTCGCCAAAAACCAGCCGTAGCCCTCCGTCATTTCTTATAGATGGTCAGTAGTATTCAAGCTATGTTTGTTGGCTTTCGTCAAGGCATAGTGCATGGTAGCTACTGGGGTATTCATTTGTAGCATAGATAGATGTATTGGTTTGAGACAGTCGTATTACCTTGTTGGTTTTTGTCAAGGGTATGTACGGGTGGGTTCAAATTAACCTGGATAATGACGGGCAGAACTTGACATGTGACTTATGATTTGTTGGCTTTCGTCAGGGTCATAAGAGCATGGGGAAAAAATCACATCAGGAGTTTCAAACATTCATGAAACTTTCCAGGTATGCGCATACCTTCTGGAGTGTGATAACTTGAGTGGCTTCCATCGAGTTATCATGCGATGAGAGTTGGATCCCGATTCCCACTGATGAGTTGGTTTACTCTTCGGGTGATCCCGAATAATTCTTCTTTCAGGTTTGGAGGTGAATTTGAGATTACAGTGGGAGGTTTCCTGATTAGATAAAATGATAACCATTCTGATCTAGGTTAGAGTGCACACAGAGTGTTTCTTTTCTCTCTCTCTCTGGCAGCGACCTTTGACCGACCCTAGACTATGACTCAGTGACCAAGTTGACCGAACCTTCTTAAAATACTGGCTTTTGGATTGTCCGAGTTGCATAAGTCATTGCCGCTCCTTCTTTTACCCTTTGCATTTCTCAGAATACCCCGTATTACTACGGACATCCACTTCCATTAGATAGATCCATCGTATGGTTATATACGAACTCGAAGGGACTTCTTCGAGGATGGATCCAGATTCAGGAGAAATAGAATTGATTATTTAGTTGTCTTTTATTATCACCTTCTCTCAAGTTGCGAGGGCTCCTTAGTTTAGGAGAGTACACCTATTATGCTTATTGGATAGTCTTATTCCAAACCATAGGCTGGTGCCGAAAGGTAGGGAATGAAGAAAACCAATTAGCCTAAGTAGGGTGTGCAGAAGGTAATAACTAAAGACAAAATAAAGGGATTAGAAAGAGGGCAAAGTAAATTGCGACTGTTATCATTCACGACCAAACCGCGTACTTCATCACCACTCCTATTTCACCTTTAATGGAATAAGGTATTATTCAGTTGTCTTTTATCATCACCTTCTCTCAAGTTGCGAGTACTCCTAGGATTAGGAGAGTACACCTATTATACTTACTGGATAGTCTTTTTCCAAACCATAGGCTGGTGCCGAACGGTAGGGAAGAAGAAAACCATTTAGCCTAACAAAGGTGTACAGAAGGTAACGACTAAAGACAAATAAAGAGATTTGGAGAGATGGCAAAGAAATATACGGTTATAGTCATGAATTGGATTATGGAAGAGGCATTACTAAGAATACTAGGATACCCCTACGAAACATTTTAATGTTTCAGTGCATTGTTAAAGGAAAACTGATTTCCCGATTAGATACTTACTCCAGGGTATGTATTTACCAGGTTTCATTCTCATATCTGTATGGTTTTACAGATGATGAGTGGGAGTAAGTTATTAGGAATAAGGTGATCATCCTCATTATATCGGAATTCGTTGTAATTGGTGATATTTGAGGAAATCGCCTGGGTACAGTTTTCAACCTACGACATACAGGTTTTGAGTTATTCAACTCAGCGGACTTATACAAAGTATTGTATATTGTCCAGTGTCCGTCAGGACAAAGGGGTTGGTCCTCATACTATGTTCTGTTTACTTATGACTTCTCTAGTTTTTAGACAAGTGTTTCGCAGAAATGCAATGTCTAAGTTTTGAGAAGTTGTGGGTATAAGAATAAAGTAGAGAACCAGATGTCGCAAGTATCGGGATTCTTCAAAGAAATTGAAGATGTAGATTCTTATGATGGTATTCAGATGATAGTTATAGGTTTTGAGAAACTTATTTCTCTTTCAGGTTACTCATAATTGGATGGATTCCTAAGTTGAGTAATGCTAATTAGCCTCTCTCCATTAAGTTGATATGCATTGGAGACAGCTGCATGATTAGAATCTGGTTCCAATTAAATAAGTGCCAAATTTTCTATATTGTATATAGAATGGTTCATATCTTAACGATGTTAAGATACGGGGAGTTGTCCAGCTTATGCTTAAAACCAGACTCTGGATAACTCAAGGCACGTTTCTGTAATGGCAGTTTGTGGGTTGACCCGGGCTATATCGAGGGTTGATTTTCTACCATCTGAAAGATCAATAGTGATATTGTTCTTGACTCGCCACAGTTTTAGTAAAATGGATTTTTTTTAGAAAACAGAAGTGGGAGTATGGTAGAACTGGAAGTGATTCCAGAACTGCAAATGATTACGGAAAATTTAATAAGACCTATATATTCAATCAGGTTTGACATTCCAATAGCCACTCCGCAGATATGGTGGGTAACCTCAGACACCCGAGAGGTACTCCGGTAGCCTCAATGACGGTGACAGGGAGGTTCTTGTTTACCCAGACTTGACACTACTGTTGTTCCAGACTATGATACCCGGCAAGAGGATAAGTATAACGCCGTTCTAAACTAGCTTTAGAAGTGTACGTAGATATTATTCTGTCAGAGGGTTTTCGTAGTCAGTGGGAGCAGCGGAAGAATAGTGGGCAAGTAGCTTATGTCTATTTATAGACTTGAGCAGATATAGCGGAGATAGATCATCTATTTTTGATGTGACAGTCATGGGTTTGACTTCATCAGATATAGGGGATGGATCTGTTAAGACGGTAGTAGGGTGTGATGTCATGGTATTTGGATGACATACACAGAGTAGGAAGTAAAATTCCTACACTACGATCGGTTGTACTATGGTCGTCACATAGTTGTTTCTCCAAACAGGATATGGATATAATATCTGACATTCTGGTTTCTAGATTTATGGTTTTAGATCTAGATTTGGGTAGTTTCCCAATGTGGGTACTTTGACAGTATTCTAATAGTATTTTAGAATAGATGACTCCTGGCATGGTGGTGTACCTGCAGGTGATGGAGTCACCCTCTCTAAAAGTGTCTAATAGACTAAAAGGGAGAGGGATGTGCATGATTGGCAGAACACTTGCTTAGGAAATTGAGTCAATCGTGAAATGTCAAGTACCACACCGGATGTTGTTTTTGCACTAGATGCGATAAGTTTATATTAATTCAATCCTGGAGAAACATAAGGAAGCAGTTTTAGAACATAAGTGCATGTTCTACGGATTTGATAACGACAGCCTCCTTCGGGAGACGGTTATCATTCTAAGCTTCCAAGGTGATATGGATGACAGAGTGATTGTCAGAGTTATAGTTTTCCCTTTGACGAGGGACAGTATTATGGATAGGTGGTCCAAGAGGATACTGTGGGAGGTATGGTGCTGGATACTGATTAGGTTCAGTTATCAATAAAGTCTAAGAAGTTTGGATTTGGAGTTCATTTATGAACAATGTCCCATCAGATATCCAGACATATTCTAAGACAGGTATTACTCAATTCGGGAGATGGCTTTCTCCGCGAACTTGAGATTAAGAGAGACATAGAAAGAAACATCAGGGCGGATCCACTCACTGAGGCTATTTCTCGAACACAAGAGTTTTACAAACTAGCTTTGTGAAACTGATTAGTAGAGGAGTTGGATGTTCGGTATCACACAGGCTGTGAATATGCGAAATCGCAATAATTTGCCTTAAGTGCAAGTGGGAGTTTGTTGGAGATAGTGCCCTCAAAGTCAATTATTGGATCGCAGGTACGTGATTGCAATGATTGAAGCAGGACCTATACCGATATGACAGTCTTGCTCGAGATGACAGTATGCTATCTGGTTTGTCTTAATCATCGTATACATGCTTTAGTTCTCTATTGCATGTTGATAGAGCCCATATGATTCTTGCTTGACTACCAGCAGTATGATGGCGATCATATACGTGGGAGCTGGGGTTTGTAAGCACATCCTTAAAGTGTCCCTAGTCGTGGGAGTTTCGAGACAGGGCATCGATACTCCAGAGTAGACTAGTGTATACAGTCGAGACCCCGACGAGGGGCGGTGGCCGGTCTCACAAGCCACTGGTGTCAGTAAGTTCACCTAAGATGTATATAGGTGCTCATTGGGTTATGAGTACACCGGACAGGACTCGCCGGGAATATGCTAGTTGGTATTATACATATCGTCAGATAGCAGTTCCCTGGTGACATGTGTACAGGTTAGTTCATCGACCTGAGGCCGTCATTTGTCTCGTGTGAGTTCCCACTGTGCTTTGATTTCTATCCTACCACGGCTCAAAGGAGTCGTGCAAACATGTCTTTTTTGGGTACAGTCCCGAGCCACATGGAGGCAAGTGAGCGGATCGGCAGGGGATTCGTCTCTCCCGGTATTGGGGGTGAGATCGCGCTGTGTCTAGGAGAGCCATTAGACAAAGCCTTCGGCCGAGGCAGGAGATTTACTGGTAGGTACTCCAGTAGTATCTCAGGGTGTTCTGGGCCACTCTCTGACACCACTTATACCGCTAATGGGGGTCTGACGTTACCAGCCCCCTAGGCAGATATGCGATACTCATAGACGAACGGACCGGACTGTATGTATATTGTCACTGTTAGGCTCAGTAGGGTTTCTGGATGAGTTCGCTCGTCAGCTTCCCTTCCAATCAATACATAGGCAACCGTTACGTACAGCTTGTACCTCTGACATGCTAGAGGTTATACCCAGTGCCAGTGTGTTGATGAGTCATTAGAGTCCCCCACAGACACTTTCCCAAGTTCGGAAGAAACGTTGTAGAGGCCGTATGGTTTTATGGCAAGGTTCGGAAAATGCACATGCGTTTACGCACGTGTCATATTTCGGGTAAATAATACTGGTAGGCTTTGGTTTAAGCCGGATCCGAGTATTATACTGTTAGTTATATGTATGCCCTAGAGGCCATTACTGTACATAGGATGTATATTGTAGTGGATGCTGGGACATATATAGGGAGGACTTTCTTGCTCGACATGATAGTATGCTATCTGGTTGCTCTTTACCTTAACGTGTATACTGATTGTCTCTCTGTTACATGTTGGTAAAGCCCTTAGGATCTGTACTTGACTACCTGGACTATGATGCAGATCATACTAGTGGAGACATGGTAGTCCATAAGTACATCCTTCAAAGTCCCTAGTCGTGGGTGTATCGAGATGGGGCATCGATATACCAGAGTAGACTAGTGTGTACCTTCTCGACCCATATAGATGGGCGATGGATGATCCCATATCCATTGGTGTTTGACATCAGAGATGATATACGGGTGCTCAGTAGAGACTGGGTACACTGGACGGACTCGCCGAGAACTCCCAGATGGTATTATACCTCACGTCAGATGGCAGTTCTCTGGTGACACTGGTACAGAGTAGTCTGTTGACCCGAGATCGTCATAGAGTCTTGTGTGGTTCCCACTGTGCTTTGATTTCCATCTTACCACGTCCAAGAGGGCGTGCAAAACGGTGGTTTTTGGGTACAGTCCCGAGTCACATGGAGGCAATGAGCGATAGGAGGGGATTCGTCTCTCCCGGTATAGGGAGTTGATGTTGCGCTGTGTTCGATTGGCTATAACAGGAAATCCCTGGCCAGGGTTGCTGAGATTTACTGGTAAGTGTTACCAGTAGTTTCTTGAATTGTTATAGACTTCATATCAACACGACTTATCGAGCTATTGGGGTCTGACGTTTACCACCCCTAGGCGAGATATGCGACATATCAGACGATCAGACCGGACTGTACGGTAGTGTTACTGGTCGGATTCACTGGAGTGTGAGCGGGCTTGCTCGTCGATCTTCTGATCGCTCAATACCCGGGTGGCCATTACGTTTAGCAGACCGCTTGCGGCTTGTGGGTGTTTGATATGATCATCACCTGCTGCCGGTGTATTGACGAGTCTTCAGAGTCCTACACAGAGGTTTCTTGGCTCAAGCGAAACGAAATAGGAGCGCATATGAGATATGTGCGGGACCGAGAATAATGCGTGTATGTGATACCGTATTCTATTCTCGCGATAAATGTATCGAATGGTTGTATGCGATATAACCTAGTTATCGATTCAAGCGTTGATTCGATAAGCCGATATATTGTATACTAGTCGGTTGTGTGCGACATAACCGGATCATTGAATCAAGTGTTGATTTAATGATTTAATGCATATTTATATATTTGATATATTACTTTGCATCAACTAGTATCGGTTTACTTAAGATGGATTTTCTCACTCGGATGGGCGCATTGTATATGCGATATACTTTTGTGCACTTGATTGTATTATGTTTGATGATACATGTTTACATTGTGTTTTGTGTAAAGTTTAAACCATGGTTATGAAATGGTTAGGGTTTACATTTTCATATCTATATATTTATTCATTCATTCATTTTGGAAAATGAAAAGCAAATGAGAAAATGGTGGCTTCTTTTGTTTTGTTCATGAAGCTTCATGAAGACTTTGACCAAGTGACCATTTTGTCTCATGCTTAACCCTAACCATCCCACTAACCATGATTTATTCTCTACACTTGACCATGGTTCAATTATGATAAGTATTCTATTTTTCTTTTCATTTTATTATGCTTATGATAATTCTTTCTTCTTCTTCTTCATCTTCTTTCATGAAGAAAAAGCAAGCTCCATCAATGGTGATTGATGGAAATGAGTGAGAAATCCAATTCTAAAGTCTACCCACTTCCTATTTCTTCATCCTCTACCTCTTGCCAAGTAGTAGAGTGTGTTTACTTCACAAGTTTCTTGACTTGGTGAAGTCGGAGCTTGATTTAGCGATGCCTCGACGTAGATCATCTTCGGCATGGACATCGACGACCTAGCTCGCTAATTCTCCGATGAAGTCGACGCTAGAGCCCGGATTCTTTTTGGACAGCGGAGAGGACTTCGTTGCGGAGCTATGGAGGTGGAGCACCGGATCTACAAAGGTTGTATTTCCGTATTTCTTAGTTAAGTGTTAACTAGTTAGCTTTTTCGCCTAGTTTTCTAGCAAACGATCCGTAGTCGGGTCTCTCGGCACCCGTAAATTTTTATATTGGCATGTTCGATGCCTTGTGAGACCTTCATAGGGTGCCTAGGAACCCTACAGTGGTATCAGAGCCTAGCTAGAGCCTTAGGCGAAGTCCAGACGCAATTTGAAGTCCGATCGAACCGAAATTGAGAACCCAAAATAGCTCTCTGTCCTTTTTCTAAAAACGTGGATTTTTCCATATTAAAAATTTCCAAAAAATTCAGCAGGGAATTAAATGAGATACTGTGAAGCACGTGATCGTAATTCGACAATAGAGGCGCGGAACCGCGGCCCCCACCATGGGATGCGCGGCGGTTCCGCGGCCACTGTATTGAATTACAGCACGTATCTTCTACAGTAACTCATGTTTTGTAGTGCTGAGTCTTCTGGGAATTTTTAATATTTTTTCAAGAGTTGAATTTTCTGGGTTGTTTTGGGGACTTAGTATATTCGATCGGATTATCAAATTTTGTCTGTGTGGCTTTCCGGATAATTTTTAGAATATGTTAAAAAGTTCGATCGGATATAAATACCCAATTTTTCCCCTGTCGGGAAATTTCCAAGTGTTGGATTTTTCCGTAGTTTAACGACGTTCTAAGTAGTGCAAGTAACGCGATGGACCCTCTAGAAGACAAAAAACCTTAACTCGATTATGTGACCGTCTTGAACTGCCCTTTGAACCTTCGGGTTTGGGGCAGTACGGCGTGCCACATGTGAGGCGTTGGCTTGACCCTTCTACGGCTGGACCGTCGGTACTGAGGTACGAACTGAATGTTGTTAGACTTATTTCATGTGTTGATCTGTATTGGGAAAACTTGGGTGTTCGATTGTTCGATCGGAAAGTTTAACATTTTCTGTTTATCTGGAATGGGATACAATAATTGGAATTCGCAAAAGTTATGTGATAACTAAATGAATGTTATAAACATAGCAGTTTAGTCTCACTTGATCGGTTGCCACGGAATTTTGATGTGATCAAAAGTCCGTCGCAATCACGTAGCGTACGCGGATACTCGCCGGATAAACTTAATAGACAGCTACACTCCATAGCCCCGACCAAGTGACTGTAGGAGAACCCCGTCGCCGAAAGCATCCGTTCGGGTGCTCGCGGTAGCGGTGTTCCGCCTTGGTGCACTTCGTCGACGGTATCGGGGGTGCGGCCGCCTACTGAAGTTTGCGACGAGCATTCGATCAGGATGTCAGGAATCTTGTTGAATTGCCCGACTTGATATTGAAAAGAGTTTTCGATTTTGAGACTAAAATGCGGGGTTTATAATTGTTAGGCATGTGATGTCTAAGTAATTCATTTGGTCAGGCATGCGATGTCTGAGGTGATTGCGGATTCCAACTGTTGTAGTTTTACACTTTCTTTTCTGTGACCGTAAGTGTAATATGTGATATCGCCGGTTTCATTGCTATATGTCAACGACAATTGGGATACGCATGTTTACTTACGTTGATGACATGTGATGTTATGTGTTGCTGGATATGTTATATTGGATCGTCGTGATTGAATAGCCGGGGGTTTTTATGTGAGATGAGTGTTTTTCATTTTCATTCATGTAAAAACTTGTATGTAATATTCTTTTATTGGGGCGCTTCCAGGTTGCGGAAGTTGTCACCTCTTGTATATTATTTACTTTTCCGCACTAGGATAGACCCAAGCAGGGGAGCACAAGTAACCGGGTTCTGGGGTCCAGTGGGAGGCCAACTCGAGGAGTCGAGTCCGGGTCTCCTAACTCCAGAATTGGTAGGGTTGCTTGCCGCTCTCGTAGGGGTCTAGGGGTGTGGGTTTGGCTATTCATCACGACCGTGGAATCCGTGTTTTATACTGGCTCGTATTGAAAACACGGACGTCCTAGTATATCCAATATTTCATATGTTTCTTCTGCTGCGATATCTGTGATGTGATCATGTGATGTTCTGTGATAGATACAGTATATAGTATATATGATATATTATATAGACGTTACTTATGTTTTACACCCGTACTAGCCCTGCCCTGCTCTGCCGTTAGTCACCTAACCTAACGGTGCACGAGGGGACATCGAGGCGAATGCGGATGGCATAAGTGTACGTCGTATTTATCTGTGATGTTTAGGTACTTAAATGATGGGACTTCATTAATGTGATTAATGAAAGAAAAAGAAACCTAAGATGTTGTAGAATCGAATTTCAAAATAAAAAAGGTAGCTACAGTTCTTGCTTTGCACAGCGGTATATATGATATATCCTGCACCTTATTCGATGAGGAAAGGACCGAGATCCCTTCACCGGGAGTGACTCCTTTAGCAATAACTGGCAGATGCTACACACTCGGTTTGTCTTTTGATTGCTTTTAAGAGTTTTTGCTTTGCACAGTGATATATGTGATATATCCCGCACCTCATTCGACGAGGAAAGGACCGACGATCCCTTCACCGGGAGTGACTCCTTTGGCAAAACTAGAAAAGCCTCAAAAGCACTCCATTTTAAAATCATTCGATCCTACAACGATATCAAGTTCATTACGCAATAGGTTTTCAGAAAAACCTGTCGTAGCCCTCCGTCATTTCAGATAAGTATTAGTTAGTATTCGTGCTACGGTTGTTTGGCATGCGTCAAGGCGTAGTGTACGGTAGCTAACTAGTGCTTATCTGCCAGCATATGATGCGATTGGATTAGGGTATTCGTACGGCGTTGTTTGGCATGCGTCAAGGGTCGTACGGGTGGGTTTAATTCAATCAAGAAATGTACGGGTTGAACTTGACTAGCAGACTATGGGTTGTTTGGCATGCGTCAAGGTCATAGCGAGCTAGGGGCAAAATATTATCGGGAATTTCAAGTGTTGAAATTTGCAATGAGATTGCATACCTTCTATGAGATAGTTGGATCCCGATACCCGCTGCGAGTAAGTGTTACTCCTGGGAGAGTTTTATAAATTACAATTAGCCGATCAAGTAGGTGTCTAGAAAGGTGTCAACGGGGTTACGCCTCTGGGAAAACGAGGTTTACATTAATTAGGTTCGTGCGAAAGCACGGGGGACCTCCCTCAAAGTACCGACACTGGCCTGGCTGAAAGATTGGCGAACTTGTAGTGTGTAATTAATCCCGGCTAGTCTTTCCTTTTAGGGTTTGAAGGAAGATTTGATAAAAAGCAGTGGGAGCCATCCTGATTAGATAAAATAATAACCAATCTATTCTTGACAGAGCGCACGCTGAGTGTTTTCTTCTCTCTCTCTCCTGGTAGCGACCATATCACGCCTTAATCAAGATAATAATACGGATTATTGACCGAACCCGCTTGTTATACTGAGCTGGGGAACGTTGGTCCCCCTCCAACTTATAATTGTTATAAGACAGAGCAGGAAATTGGGGAATACCAGATTTCCCGTGCCGCCCAAACGAGGAGAGTGCATGATGATGCATCATCTTCGGGTGTGTTCATTATATAAAACTGTTTCTCAGTATCCTTTACGTCCTGGGTATGTGATACCGGATCAGGATCCCAGATATGTAATCTGTTACATAGGGCTACAGAAAGGTAGAGAACTGAGAACGGGTGATAAGTTTCATGAGACAGAAAATGGGGCAAGTGTTGCAGCCAAGTCTGTTGGTCACTGTCACCCTGTATTACCAATACATTGATTCTGAACGAATGTTATTAGATACCGAACCTGATATACAAAATCATATCAGTCTCTTTATAAGTAAAGAAAGGATATAATTTTGTATTGTTGGATAATGCTTTGAACATTTCCTATATCAAAAGTTGATCGGTTCAGGCACGTTATCTAAAAGCATTAATGTTCTAAATCAAACTACAGTTCTTAGTATACAGAACACACACAAGAGGAATAGTTCAGAAATGAACGAATCCTTCTTGAGGTATTGTAGACTAGGTCAGATCAATGCGACCCGACTGGCTAGAGTTACATAAAGATGCATATTTAAATTAGTTTGAACTTACATCTTGTGAAACTCGCCAGTCATGTCACAAAGATAAGATGACCATAGCTCCGTTTACTGGAAACAGAGAAAGAGTTAGTGAACTCTTGGGATGATACATGTTGATGTATGTAGGTCCCCTGTCTACACATGCCAGGAATGGTTCTTTTACTTCATTACATTCTCTGATAATCTCTCAAGATTCAGACATACGTTCCTGTTGAAACATAAGTCCGAACCTTTTGAGATATTCACAGAATATAAGTTAGAAGTAGAGAACCAATATGGGTATAAGTATTATGTCCTTTGATGAGATCAAGGAGGAGAATACTTGAGCACGAAATTCCTAGACTATTCTAAAGGAGAATGGGATTCTCTCTCGGCAATACTCCTCCGTATACACCATAGCACGATGGTATATCGGGGCGGAGCAATCACACCCTATGTGATAAGGTGTGCTCTATGATGAGTAATACTGAGTTACCTGTTTCCTATTTTGGGAGTTGTGCACTTAAGAAGCTGCATACCTTTTGAATAGGGTTCCAATCAAATCAATTGCCTACCACTTCATATGTGATATGGAAGGGGAAGAGCCCATATCTTAAGTTAGTTAAGATTTGGGATTGTCCGGCCTATGTCTAAAAGCAAAATCCGGACAAGCTCGAGGCAAGATCTGTTATGTAGAACTGGAAAGGTTCCAGCTATACAAACTGCAGCTGATGATTTGAAAGAACCAAAGGATTCAATAGATACCAACGAACCTCAGCCTCTCCTCCGATCTAGTAGGGTTCCTCACCCACCTGAGAGATACTTCGGTTTCTCTATGACAGTGGGAGCGAGGATTGCATCATGAGATGATGACCCAACTAGTTTCGAGCTGGCCATCAAGAGTAAGACTCTGTAAGAATGGCTGGATGCTTAGTGATCTGAAATGGAATCCTTATACACCAACAAAGTATGGACTTTAGTTGCTATATCTGAAGGGTTAAATCCCCATCAGGAGCAAGTATATCTTGAGAAGATTACTTGGTGTAGATGGAAAAGTTGAGACTTTCAAAGCTAGACTTGTTAAAGGTTTTCTTCATTGACCAGGCGTGGATAATGATGAAACCTTTTCCAGTGGCTATGCTTAAGTCCATCCAGATCCTACTTACCACGGCTGCATACCATGACTACGATCTCTGGTGGTTGGGTGTCTTGACTGCTTTTCTAAATGATGATTTAGAAGAGTGCGTCTATAAGTACACAGCCAGAGGGCCTCGTAGACAGTGGGAGCAGCGGAAACGTGTGCAAGATGCTTTATAGGATAAAGCAGGCATCGCGGAGTTGGAACATCTGTTTTGATGGATTAGTCAAAGAAGTTGACATCATCAAAATGGTAGATGAACCTTGTATAAACAAAATGGTAGTACGGAGTATGGTGACGATCCTCGTAGAGTACGTGGATGACATACTCTTGATAGGGAAGGAGTTTCCTATGCTACGCTCGATCAATCTCCGCTTATCACAATGACTCTCCACATAGGATCAAAGTGATACCTACTAAATCCTGGATTTTGGATCTATGAGATAGATCTAAATGGATGTTAGGATTCTCACTAGTTGTAGTGAGATGGTATCAATCGATCCTGGGGAGAATCACTGGAAAGGTTCCAGAGTGATAAAGACGACTGAGTGTCAGTCACAGGCATTGTCTTTACCCCAAGTAAAGGGACGGTATGTTGGAAGAATTCCAAGCTAGATACCGTGACATACTAGACGATAAAGGCTGGATATATCGCTACTTACGATGCTACCAAAGAGGCAGTCTGGATGTATATTTGTTCATGAGATGAACTTAGTTCCTCCCATTGTGTGACAATGGAGTTGTGGCTTATGCCAAAGAACGCAGGTCCCATCAGTGATCCAGACATATTCTAAGGCAGTATCACCTGATCATGGAGATAGTTGATCTCCAGGGAGATCGAGGTTAGGAGAGTAGACTCAGAGGACAACACAGCGGATCCACTCACAAAGGCCTGTTCCCAGAGAGAGACTTTCATGGGATGGTTGAGTATGAGATACTGCAACCACTGCTACAGATGGCCCTAGTGCAAGTGGAAGATTGTTAGTTATATGTATGCCCTAGAGGCCATTACTGTACATAGGATGTATATTGTAGTGGATGCTGGGACATATATTGGGAGGACTTTCTTGCTCGACATGATAGTATGCTATCTGGTTGCTCTTTACCTTAACGTGTATACTGATTGTCTCTCTGTTACATGTTGGTAAAGCCCTTAGGATCTGTACTTGACTACCTGGACTATGATGCGGATCATACTAGTGGAGACATGGTAGTCCATAAGTACATCCTTCAAAGTCCCTAGTCATGGGTGTATCGAGACGGGGCATCGATATACCAGAGTAGACTAGCGTGTACCTTCTCGACCCATATAGATGGGCGATGGATGATCCCATATCCATTGGTGTTTGACATCAGAGATGATATACGGGTGCTCAGTAGAGACTGGGTACACTGGACGGACTCGCCGAGAACTCCCAGATGGTATTATACCTCACGTCAGATGGCAGTTCTCTGGTGACACTGGTATAGAGTAGTCTGTTGACCCGAGATCATCATAGAGTCTTGTGTGGTTCCCACTGTGCTTTGATTTCCATCTTACCACGTCCAAGAGGGCGTGCAAAACGGTGGTTTTTGGGTACAGTCCCGAGTCACATGGAGGCAATGAGCGATAGGAGGGGATTCGTCTCTCCCGGTATAGGGAGTTGATGTTGCGCTGTGTTCGATTGGCTATAACAGGAAATCCCTGGCCAGGGTTGCTGAGATTTACTGGTAAGTGTTACCAGTAGTTTCTTGAATTGTTATAGACCTCATATCAACACGACTTATCGAGCTATTGGGGTCTGACGTTTACCACCCCTAGGCGAGATATGCGACATATCAGACGATCAGACCGGACTGTACGGTAGTGTTACTGGTCGGATTCACTGGAGTGTGAGCGGGCTTGCTCGTCGATCTTCAGATCGCTCAATACCCGGGTGGCCGTTACGTTTAGCAGACCGCTTGCGGCTTGTGGGTGTTTGATATGATCATCACCTGCTGCCGGCGTATTGACGAGTCTTTAGAGTCCTACACAGAGGTTTCTTGGCTCAAGCGAAACGAAATAGGAGCGCATATGAGATATGTGCGGGACCGAGAATAATGCGTGTATGTGATACCGTATTCTATTCTCGCGATAAATGTATCGAATGGTTGTATGCGATATAACCTAGTTATCGATTCAAGCGTTGATTCGATAAGCCGATATATTGTATACTAGTCGGTTGTGTGCGACATAACCGGATCATTGAATCAAGTGTTGATTTAATGATTTAATGCATATTTATATATTTGATATATTACTTTGCATCAACTAGTATCGGTTTACTTAAGATGGATTTTCTCACTCGGATGGGCGCATTGTATATGCGATATACTTTTGTGCACTTGATTGTATCATGTTTGATGATACATGTTTACATTGTGTTTTGTGTAAAGTTTAAACCATGGTTATGAAATGGTTAGGGTTTACATTTTCATATCTATATATTTATTCATTCATTCATTTTGGAAAATGAAAAGCAAATGAGAAAATGGTGGCTTCTTTTGTTTTGTTCATGAAGCTTCATGAAGACTTTGACCAAGTGACCATTTTGTCTCATGCTTAACCCTAACCATCCCACTAACCATGATTTATTCTCTACACTTGACCATGGTTCAATTATGATAAGTATTCTATTTTTCTTTTCATTTTATTATGCTTATGATAATTCTTTCTTCTTCTTCTTCATCTTCTTTCATGAAGAAAAAGCAAGCTCCATCAATGGTGATTGATGGAAATGAGTGAGAAATCCAATTCTAAAGTCTACCCACTTCCTATTTCTTCATCCTCTACCTCTTGCCAAGTAGTAGAGTGTGTTTACTTCACAAGTTTCTTGACTTGGTGAAGTCGGAGCTTGATTTAGCGATGCCTCGACGTAGATCATCTTCGGCATGGACATCGACGACCTAGCTCGCTAATTCTCCGATGAAGTCGACGCTAGAGCCCGGATTCTTTTTGGACAGCGGAGAGGACTTCGTTGCGGAGCTATGGAGGTGGAGCACCGGATCTACAAAGGTTGTATTTCCGTATTTCTTAGTTAAGTGTTAACTAGTTAGCTTTTTCGCCTAGTTTTCTAGCAAACGATCCGTAGTCGGGTCTCTCGGCACCCGTAAATTTTTATATTGGCATGTTCGATGCCTTGTGAGACCTTCATAGGGTGCCTAGGAACCCTACATATACTGTGTAGATATAATATCTTTATCTCAGTTGCATTTGTATTCAGTCGTAATACAAATGCGGGTATGTTTATACTGATACGGGGTTATCCTGAAATTCGTTTCAGGATCGCTTTTGGAAGTTGCCAATTTCCAGTTTTCTATCAGCCGTATTTAACATTCGGTTAAATGCGGATTTATCTTTTCTTGAGATGAGTGTGGAAGCTTTTAGATGATGACTAGGATGGTGAGGTGTTAAGTGACTCATTAGTGCATTTAATGATTCATTTAATGCAAGGGTGACTAGGTTAATGACTAGGTTTATGTTCATTGGTTTGCTTTTAATATGTTCATACAAGGTGTATTATGAATCATCCTTTCTCATTTATTGTTGTGGTCACCCCCCTCTCCTACACTCACCTCCCTCATCCTATTTAGTGGCCGGCCCCCTCTTGCAAGAGATGCATTGTTTTTGATTTGAAAAGATTATAGTTTTGGATTCATGGAAATTACATAGCGCTCAATTCTCATTTCACCCGATTCAAAATGGCAACTTCATTAACCGTTCGTCTATGGCTTTGGACGTAACGAGACAAAGTGTTCTACTCATTATCTACATCATCTTGGTCGTCTCTTTTAGCAAACTTGACGATCGAGTTGCCTTGGTTCAGAGGCGGGAGCCCGTTTAAAGATCCGTCGACGTGGTACCACCTGGACGAGAAGACTGGAGATTCAAGAGATCGGAGCAGCCGCAACAAAGCGTGGGATGATGGTTGAAAACCGAAGGACTCGGATCGTTCAGTATATCATTTCTACCCACTTTGTAGTTTGTTAGTTTAGCTTTAATGGCAGATCCGGGTTATAGTACGCGATAGCGCCAGTCAAAAAGTTTTTGTTCCGCATTTGGCGTCTGTTAGACGGCCGGGGCGCTACCGTGTACTTACAGCTGGTATGGAGGAGTCGGCCGGGGACAAGATTCCACGGGGGACCCTGGGGGCCCAAATGGCGGCCATCGCTCATGAGGCAGTTCAGGTATGTACTCCCTCATGTGTTATTTCGAGTGCCCTTTCTTTAGTTCGGGTGTCTCTAAGTCTCTCTGCTATTTTTCGTCAGCTCCTTCAGCACTGCGCCCTCATTACTCGTATGGAGGCCGAGGGGGTTATCCATGCTGCGAGGTCGGCAGGAGAGTCTTCTTCGGAGGCCGAGGATCTGTGGCTTGAGCTGCGTCTGGAGAGGGAGAGAATGGCCGTCCTTGAAGCCCGGTCGGCCGTCGCGGAGCTCACCGTCTCAAAGTGCCGGGAGTCTGATTGATCATTATCTTCGTGTGTATGTAAAATGTTTCACAACCAAAGAAATTTATACCGCAATCAATTGACGGTGTCTATTTTAGTTTCGTCGGTGAATGCGGATCGTCCACTGAGAAAGTGTGATTTGCTCGTTATTGTTTTAGTTGAGTCAAAAATTAAAAGATAAAAGAAATTGCAATAAAATTGATTCAAGATTTGTGAGTTTTTATTTTCAAGAACTTAAAGAAAGTAAAGATCTAAAATCAAGAATCAAGAAATGTTCCTAAATTATTTGAATTATTAAGATTTGTAAAGAGGCTTGTCGGAATCGATCCAATAGATAGTGATGATGAATACTAATTATTACAAATTCTTATTTATTGAAGATTTATTGCTAGATCGATGACGATCAACGAGAATTAGGGAACTATTGAAGAAACTAGGGTTTCTCCATCATCATCCCTTGCTCTTTCATTGATTATCATTCAAATTCTAGCCTCTGGCAAATTAAATCACCGATCGTTGATCTTTAATTTGGAACGAAAACATTCAAGAAAGCGATCTCGCTCAAATTAGGTTTTCGATGATTCAATTTCCTAAGCTTTACAAAACTCATAAGACTTAAGACTCGTTCAAGAATTTAATCATCATCATCTATTTATTTTCTCGATTCCGCTACAAGCGGAGATTTCACTCACACATCATGAAAATGGAAAGAATCAAGAATCGATAAATTTTCATAATGCAAGAATGTAAAGAAAAGCAAGATTTACAATATTCACTTTTATTAATCGACGATTAGGTAGAATTCACTCAACTCGAGTTTACAAGATTTGAGGAGGTAACTAGATCCGCCGAAATTAGCTTCGCATCGATCTTCTTGAGTCGCGGATCGTCGTAGATCTCTTGCTCGGATGAAGGTCGGCGTTGCTTCAAAGGATCTCCATTTGCTTGCTTGAATCGGTACTCGATGAATCTTGATTTGGCTTTTGAATTGGATTTTGGGCGAAGGTTTTGAGTTGCAAGTTGTGTCACTCAACTTGCGGAATTTTTGCTCAATATTCAACAACCTTTGCAATGATGCCCTAGATCCCTTTTTATAGCTTTCCCTTTAGCTTCCTCTAGAAGCTAGGTCTAGCTTTTTTTGGAAGCTTGGTTGTTATGAAGCTTGCACAAGAAGCTTGGTAGTTGTAGGGAAGTTTCTAGATTAAGGTAGTTAGCTACCTTGCATCAGAAGCTTGGTGGTTATGAAACTTGCACAAGAAGCTTGGCTGCTTGAGGGGAAGCTTATGGAGATCTCTAGGGACTGAAGTGTCTTGAAGAAGTTTTGCTATTGAAAGGAGACCTCTGCCAACATGACCAACCGCCAATGAGTCAAATCGGCCGCGGATCCGCGGCAGATCGGCCTGACTCGGCCGCGGATCCACGGCCGTTTGATGGAGTTGCTGCATGAAATCTTCAGGGTATTTTTGTGTTGGGTTTATGGAACTTTTCTGATGTCTGGAATATTTTTATACTTTCTTGTTTACTGCCAGATTTCAAGTCTTTGACTTGACGTATTTTATCAGCACTTTTAGCAGTTCCGGTTCTTTTACCTGGAGAATTTTCTGCACACAATCTCGAGACAAGTGTTTGATATACATAGATCATATATGCAATAATAAACACACAATTTCCCTCATAATGCTGGTTATAATGTATAACACATGTTATTTGGTATCTTTGCAGACATATTGCTAATATGTGCTATATTTATACCAAACACCTTTAGATGATTGCAAATAGTAGGGAAATTGATGTGTTAAAAATGCAATATTTTCGACTGATCAAATTCCCACAAACTTAATTTTGGTCGTCTCGAGCAAACTTGTTTTATTCAGGTGAAGGAGAAAATTTTATTAAGAAAAAGAAAAACTAACTAGCACACTTTCGTAGGCAACACGATTGCACTAAGCACGTGCAACAAGCCTTTAAACCTCTAGGTGTCCCTAGTAGGAGGAGCGTTGTCTCCTGAGGGTTTTTAGTGGATTGCACCCACAAAATCCCATAATAAAAGGAAGACTGTGAAAGTTACATATAAAGATAAGAATTGTAAAAGAAAGATTTTGAAAATTAGAGTTTCCAACTATACTAGCTTTTCGGTTGTTATGAGCCCTATCTTAATAGTCATGAAAAGATGTTAGAAATTATTTCATCCCTCAATAAAATATCGTCTTTATTCTTCATTCCTACCTTCCTTCCAAATATCGATCATATACCCCTACGTGTGTGTAAAAGACATCCCTACACTCGGATAATTCAATTCAAGCTATCATACTCTTGTCTATCTACCTCAGTACTTTTTAATCAATGAATATTTAGATGAATTTGCTCACACATTTTTCATGCGACCGTTAATACTTCTTGAGGTACTAACCGACCGATTACTCATATGCTTGCATGATTAGACGTAAGTAGCATTTTCCTCGTCTTGCAATATCTAAGTCTTAGCAGTGACTCCCAAACCAGTTGGTCTAAGGCACTAGGTGATGAAGCACCCTCGCTATATTTTTTTATTGCTGCCTTGGTGATAACAAAACCAGTGTTCATTTTTCTTCACCATTTTATATTTTATTTTCCATTTATTATTTCCTTCATACTTTGACTTTTAGACAAGAGCATTTCAAGGTATCCTCTACTATCCCGAGTTTCAAGACGTATGTAAGTGCGTATAGTAAGGTATCAACATTCAAATGTTTAGCTTCCAGAATAGGAACTATTTTTGAGACTTATTTTTATCATCAGATTAGTGACTTCTTTTTATCTTACTAACCTTGGGACAACGGCACATAACTATTTATTACTAGTTCGTTTAAGAAAACTTCTAATTTTCTTGGTTTTCTTAAATTTTTCTTATCTTTTGGATGTAATTTTTCACTATCTAATCTTTTATTATAAAATTAAATATTAAATATTTTTATTTTTTGAAAAAAAAATTTAATTTTTTTATTTTTATATGTTTTAAAAGTTTTGTGCATATGCAAAGTATGATGCATAATGATGCGAAAATAAGCACAAACCTCCCCCAAACTTGTTTTCAACAGTGTCCTCATTGTTGCCATCTGCTGGATCACAAAATCCTGTAAGCCTAGGAGGAAATTTATTAATGGGGGAAATAAATATGATCGTGAAAATCCTCCCCCAAACTTATTCTTTTCACTCACCTCCATTCTAAAGATGATACAGTATTTTACAAGACATGGAGGTGAGACGGAGGAATTTTAATCAAGATAAAGTGGCTCCTGTAAAAATAGGAGCTCCTCCGTGGGGTCAGTGGAAAAATACGGTTTTAATCTATGTCCATTTACTTTGAAAATTGTACCATTTTCAATATTTTCAACCTCAACTGCCCCATGCGGGTATACATACCGCACAACAAAAGGTCCTTTCCACCGAGATCGTAGATTACCCGCATGAAGATGGAGTCGTGAATAATAAAGAAGGACTTGTTGACTAGGTGTAAAAGTTTTTCTCAAAATGTTTTTATCGTGAAATACCTTAGTCCGATTCTTTACAATTACAGCATTATCGTAAGCTTCATCGCGGAGTTCGCTTAGCTCATTTAATTGCAGCTTCCGAAAGTTGCAGGCTTGACTTAAGTCAAAATTAAGTTCTCTAATGGCCCACATTGCTTTGTGTTCAATCTCGACCGGAAGGTGACAAGCCTTTCCAAACACTAGTCTGTAAGGAGACATACCTAGATCGGTTTTATATGCAGTTCGGAATGCCCAAAGAGCATCCGTCAATTTGGTTGACCAATCTTTTCGATTTTTAGAAACTGTTTTCTCCAAAATTTGTTTGATTTGTCTGTTTGAAATCTCAGCTTGCCCGCTCGTTTGGGGGTGATAGGGTGTGGAAAGTTTGTGGTTGATTGCATATTTCTGCATCAAAGTCTCGAAAGACTAATTGCAGAAATGCGTCCCGTTATCGCTAATGATAGCACGCGGGTGTCCAAATCGCGAAAAGATGTTTTCTTTAAGGAACCTAATAACAACCTTTTTGTCATTAGCGCGACAAGGAATAGCTTCAACCCACTTCGAGACGTAATCAACCGCAAGCAATATGTACAAATTCCCAAAGAAGTTGGGAAAAGGACCCATAAAGTCAATACCCCAAACGTCAAAAATTTCAACCACCAAGATGGGTTGAAGTGGCATCTCATTTCTCCGGGAAATTCTATCCGTGTGTTGACACCATGCACAGGTTTTGCAATGATCAAATGCATCTTTGAACAAAGTCGGCCAATAAAAACTGCATTGCAAAACCTTCTCCGCCGTCTTTCGAGGACCGAAATGACCCCCACATGCCTGATCATGACAGAAAGATCGAACACTCTTGAATTCATCATTAGGGACACATCTGTGAATGATCTGGTCAGGACAATACTTAAACAGATAGGGTTCATCCCAGTAAAAATGTTTTACTTGGGATAGAAATCGATATTTGTCCTGTTTTGACCATTCGCGGGGAATAAGTCCCGTAGCAAGATAATTCACAATATCCTTGAACCAAGGTTCGTCGGATACATTCAAGAGTTGTTCGTCTGGAAAAGATTCATTGATCGGCAAGGTCACAGGTGAAGAAGAGATGCGTGAAAGATGGTTGGCTACAATGTTTTCACATCCTTTCTTACCTTTAATAACAAGATCAAATTCTTGTAATAGAAGGATCCAACGTATTAGCCTACCTTTAGCATCCTTCTTCACCGAAAGATGTTTCAAGGCAGAGTGGTCAGTGTACACAACAATAGGTGAGCCAATCAAGTAAGGCCTGAATTTTTCTAATGCAAATACAACTGCCAAAAGTTCTTTCTCGGTAGTTGTATAGTTAATTTGAGTATCGTTTAGAGTCTTACTTGCATAATAGATCACGTGTGTCATCTTTTCGATGTGCTGTCCTAAGACTGCACCAACTACAAAATCTGATGCATCACACATAAGCTCAAAAGGGTGGTTCCAATCTGGAGATGATAGAACGGGGGCTGTAGTGAGAGAGTGTTTGAGTGAGTCAAATGCTGCCTCACAATCCGAGTCAAAGTGAAAGGTTGTGTCCTTGGCCAAGAGAAGAGTTAAGGGTCTAGCAATTTTGCTAAAATCCTTAATGAATCTCCGGTAAAAGCCTGCATGGCCAAGAAAGGATCGTATATCCTTGACTCATTTGGGATGAGGAAGGTTTTGAATGACATCTATTTTAGCTTTGTCAACCTCAATGCCTTTTCGTGAAATCACATGTCCAAGCATAATTCCCTCTTGGACCATGAAATGGCATTTTTCCTAATTCAAGGTTAAGTTCTTCACTTTACAACGAGTAAGAACCACGTCAAGATGTGATAGGCAGTCAGCAAAAGAATCTCCGAATATTGAGAAATCTTCCATGAAAGTCTCTAGAAAATTCTCGACCATGTCCGAGAATATCCCCATCATACACCGCTGAAATGTAGCGGGAGCATTTCATAACCCAAAGGGCATGCGTCTATAAGCAAAAGTACTAAAAGGACAAGTAAATATGGATTTGTCTTGATCCTTTTTGGCAATAGGGGCCTAGTTATAGCTAGAGTATCCGTCCATGAAGCAGTAATATTCCCGTCCAGCTAAGCGTTCTAGCATCTGGTCAATAAAAGGTAGAGGAAAGTGGTCTTCCTCGTTGCAGCATTGAGTTTTCTATAATCAATACATACACGCCATCCAGTTTGAGCGCGTGTCTGGATTAACTCATTTGCCTCATTTGTTATGACTGTGATGCCTGATTTCTTAGGGACGACATAAATTGGACTAACCCATTGGCTATCGGAGATTGGGTAAATGATACCATTGTCAAGGCATTTGACAATTTCTTTCTTAACCGCATCCTTCATGACGGGGTTCAACCGTCTCTTTGGTTCTCGGGTTGGCTTGGTTTCATCCATCAAATGTATATGATGTTCAACAATCAAGAGGCTAATCCCTTTGATGTCAGCCATTGTCCAACCAAACGCCTGCCTATTAGATCTCAATACCTTCAAAAGCGCATTCTCTTGCTCAGAGGCTAGAGAGGCGGATATGATCACAGGTAAAGACTCATTCTCACCTAAATATGCATATTTAAGATGAGAAGGTAAAAGTTTGAGATCTAATGCTGGCGGAGAAACTATAGAAGGTGGGGTCATCGAATGATATTCATAGTCATAAAGAAGCTCGCAGTCTGCATAGGATACAGACTCGGAAAGTGATGAGTCAAGAGTGTCAGACTCAGGAGTGGTAAGAGGGTCCTCACTAAGATGTGCAAGATCAAACATTGATGTGCTAGTGTCATCGAGATCATCAAAGCAAAGTTCATCAACTTCGCAACTTTCAGAAGCAATCTCGTAGACAGAACAGACATCAAGTATGTGAGCAGAGGGTTCAGACGGCTGACTTCCAATTTTTTAAATGTTCAGTTCAATTGTCATTTTTCCAAAAGATACGTTCATTGAACCGTTTCGACAGTTAATGACAGCAATGGAAGTGGCAAAGAATGGTTGACCCAAAATCACCGGAATTTGGTTCTGTGGGTTTGCTACAGGTTGTGTATCGAGAACAATAAAGTCCACAGGGAATATAAATTCCCCGACTTTTATCAACACATCCTCCAGTTCACCCCTAGGTTTGGTGATTGAACAGTCTGCCATTTGGAGAGTGCAATGAGCAGGTTTCAACTCTCCAATCCCTAACTGCTCATAGACAGAATATGGAAGCAGGTTAACACTTGCGCCAAGGTCAAGTAAAGCACGGTTAATTTTTTTACCCCCAATAGAGATCGATATCGTAGGACATCCTGGGTCCTTACGTTTCTTTGGTAACTGTGGGGTAAAAGCAGTGCTAACATTATTAGTCATGAAGACCTTTTTGGGCACTTGAGTCTTCCTCTTCCTAGTGCACAAGTCTTTAAGAATTTTCGCATAAGCGGGGACTTGTTGAATATCATCTAGGAGATGGATGTTGATGTTAACCTGTTTGAACATTTCCATAATCTTCTCCATATGTGGACTCGATTTATTTCCCCTTAACCGATTCGGATAAGGAGTTTTAGCAATAAGAGCTGGGTCCAACATTAGAGAAGGTGGTGTGTGTAGAACTGATCCCTGAATAGGAGTGGGGATCGTCTTTGGTGGACTAGAAGAGGTTTGCTGAGGTGTCGAGCCTTGGGGAAAACGAAGAATAGGCTTGCAAGAAGGTGGTGGGGTAGACAAAGTAGGATTAGAAGTAGAAGTGTGTGTGGAGGGAAAAGTCTTAGCCGGGGTATTATTCATAGATTTTTCATTCTCATCAATCTCTTCCCCAATGTGATTGTTCAGCACTCTTCCTGATCTCAACGTTGTAATGGAATTCACATTGTAGTGTTGTGAATGTCCAGGATTTGGTAGGGGTTGAGACGGAAGTTTCCCTTTCTCTCTCGCACTCATTTCATCTTTTAATTATTCAATTTGTGCTTCCATCGATTTTATACTCTCCGCTTGGGAGGTGGAGTTTTTCTTTATATCATTGACAGAAGATTGAATCTCAGCCGAAACTTGCATGAAATTTTTCAGAATCAAATTCATGGTTTGTGCGAGTGAAGAGGATTCATCAGTACCGGTCAACTGCAAAGGATTATACGGTGCAGGTGTATTGACCGGGTTTTGAAAGTTTTGTGATTGGTAGGGGTGCTGACTCAGTTGAAGTGGTTGCTGTTGTGGTGGAGGAGCCCTTTGGAAATTGTTTTGATTTAGAACAGTATTTTGAGTTTGTTGTTGGTTCCAAGCAAAATTAGGATGATTCCTCCAACCCTGATTATAAGTGGAAGAATACGGATCGTTTCTAGGTCTTTGTTGGAAAGCAGCATTGGTATGCTCTTGACCTTGAAACGGAGAATTCAAAGGACATTCTTCCGTAAGATGAGATGGATCAGAATAGCATCCACAGACAGTTTTGGGGAGTGACATCTGATTTAGGGAGGCTGCTAAAAATTTATCTTCCATAGCTTCGAGTTTCTTTTGCATTGCTGCCATTTCAGCTCTAACTCCTATGGAAACATCAATTTGGTGAATGCCACCCCTAGACGATGACTGGTTTACACTCTCCCACTGTAAAGTATTTTTAGCGAAATCTTCTAAAAATCTCCAGGCTTCACCATCATCTTTATTCATGAAGGTGCCTTGACACATGGATTCAAGGTTCTGTTTTGTTGTAGGATTAATGCGCTTATATATGATTCTGCATAGATCCCATCTAGGAATTCTGTGATGAGGAAATTGAACTAATAGATCCTTGAAGCGTTCAAAACACTTCGAGAATGGTTCATTTGGAAGCTGGGTAAATTGATTTATTTCGCTACGGACTCGAGCTGTCTTATGATCAGGGTAGAATTTCTTTAGGAAAGCTGTTACGAATTCTCCCCAGTTCGAAATAGAATGTACGGCTGTGTTATAAAGCCACTTCTCGGCTATATCGCACAAAGTGAATGGGAGAAGACGTAAATCCATAGCATCCACAGAAAGCTGTGAAATACCAATCATTGCGCATACATTTTCAAATTTGGTAATAAAGACATATACATCTTCAGACTCGAGACCATGATATTTTGGTAAAAGATTGATGTATTGTGGTTTGATTTCAAAATTGTCCCCATTGGCTGGTGAAATGGTGAGACAGGTCGAAAGAGGACCTCGCATAGGGTAGCATCTCTTTTGGAGAGAGATGCGGGGCGGATTCTGCGCACCTGCGGGCAGTGGCAGAGTGGTGTTAAAGAAGTACGATAGAGAATTGTCCATCGAAGTGGGTGTGGTAGTGGGTAAAGAAAAAGTAGACGTAGAATTATCGACTTCGGAGTCAATAGGAGGAACGCGGACAAGACGGGCACTAGAATCCCATGTCCAGCCGTGCAGGCACTAAATGGTTTAGCACAAGTGGCAGCGTTGTGATAATTAAGGAAAAGATGAGTTGGTGTTTGTTTTGAAAAAGTACGGATTTTTTTTTTGAAAAATTCACACAAACAATACACAAGCAACCCTAATTCTAGTGGTCACCTAAGTCAAGTCTCTAGACCGCTCCTAGACTTCCAGAAGACAAGTCGCAAGATAGATCCTCTACTGCCTCTGTCTCTCCTGTGGCCAGGTAAGTGCCAGGTAAGTGAGAGGTTCTCCACTACGTAAGTAGTTGGCCTAATTAAGTAACCACTTGCCTTAAACACACCTGCCTTAGACACCACAAAAGAAACGCGGATAAGTAATAGATTACCCACGACCTCCTTCTGTCCTAAGTGGGCGCGACGGTTCTTAGAGTCATGTCTAGATATTTTTTTAGTTAATGAGGGAGATGCGGATGCAAGTTTGTGATTTTTGGGGCTTAGGAAGGGTAATGAACTCCCCAACTAATCTGAATTTGGCCTTTGCCCCTTAATTTCCGTGTAGAAAAATGCAAACAACCAAGATCAAATACGCACAATTTTTTTCTTTTTGCGGCACTGCGAATTTTTGCAAAGAATCCTGCAGAAATTGGTTAATGGAAAGAGCAGAGAGGAGATAAGAAAGACAGAAATAGACCTAGAAAATTTGGTGCACTGATGCCCTAGGAATGCCGCGGAACTGCCGCGAGAAGCACACTATGGCCGCGGATGCACGGTGTTATGATGAGATCCTTGCACAAAAATTGGTACAGATGCTCCTGTTGCCTCTCTAGACTTTTTGAGATGTCCTGAAAATTTTTCATCTCGCTCCACAGATTCTAGATCTCCTTGCAACAAATCACAACAAATCGTTAAGCGCTTGTGCGAATTTTGATTTTAAAATTCTGATGGAATAATAAATTTTTCAACTCAAATTACAAAAACGAACAAATCAGCACACTATCCCCGGCAACGGCGCCATTTGATTGATCATTATCTTCGTGTATATGTAAAATGTTTCACAACCAAAGAAATTTATACCGCAATTAATTGACGGTGTCTATTGTAGTTTCGTCGGTGAATGCGGATCGTCCACTGAGAAAGTGTGATTTGCTCGTTATTGTTTTAGTTGAGTCGAAAATTAAAAGATAAAAGAAATTGCAATAAAATTGATTCAAGATTTATGAGTTTTTATTTTCAAGAAACTTAAAGAAAGTAAATATCTAAAATCAAGAATCAAGAAATGTTCCCAAATTATTTGAATTAACAAGATTTGTAAAGAGCCTTGTCGGAATCGATCCAATAGATAGTGATGATGAATACTAATTATTACAAATTCTTATTTATTGAAGATTTATTGCTAGATCGATGACGATCAACGAGAATTAAGGAACTATTGAAGAAACTAGGGTTTCTCCATCATCATTCCTTGTCCTTTCATTGATTATCATTCAAATTCTAGCCTCTAGCAAATTAAATCACCGATCGTTGATCTCTAATTTGGAGCGAAAACATTCAAGAAAGCGATCTCGCTCAAATTAGGTTTTCGATGATTCAATTTCCTAAGGTTTATAAAACTCATAAGACTTAAGAATCGTTCAAGAATTTAATCATCATCATCAATCTATTTTCTCGATTCCGCTACAAGCGGAGATTTCACTCACACATCATGAAAATGGAAAGAATCAGGAATCGATAAATTTTCATAATGCAAGAATGTAAAGAAAAGTAAGATATACATTATTCACCTCTATTAATCGACGATTAGGTACAATTCACTCAACTCGAGTTTACAAGATTTGAGGAGGTAACTAGATCCACCGAAATTAGCTTCGCATCGATCTTCTTGAGTCGCGGATTGTCGTAGATCTCTTGCTCTGATGAAGGTCGGCGTTGCTTCAAAGGATCTCCATTTGCTTGCTTGAATCGGTACTCGATGAATCTTGATTTGGCTTTTGAATTGGATTTTGGGTTAGGGTTTTGAGTTGCAAGTTGTGTCACTCAACTTGCAGATTTTTTGCTCAATATTCAACAAGCTTTGCAATGATGCCCTAGGTCCCTTTTTATAGCTTTCCCTTTAGCTTCCTCTAGAAGCTAGGTCTAGCTTCTTTTGGAAGCTTGGTTGTTATGAAGCTTGCACAAGAAGCTTGGTAGTTGTAGGGAAGTTTCTAGATTAAGGTAGTTAGCTAGCTTGCATGAGAAGCTTGGTGGTTATGAAACTTGCACAAGATGCTTGGCTGTTTGAGGGGAAGCTTCTGGAGATCTCGAGGGACTGAAGTGTCTTGAAGAAGTTTTGCTATTGAAAGGAGACCTCTGCCAACATGACCAACCGCCGATGAGTTAGATCGGCCGTGGATCCGCGGCGGATCAGCCTGACTCGGCCGCGGATCCGCTGCCATTTGATGGAGTTGCTGAATGAAATCTTCAGGTATTTTTGTGTTGGCTTTATGGCACTTTTATGATGTCTAGAATATTTTTATACTTTCTTGTTTACTGCCAGATTTCAAGTTTTTGACTTGACGTATTTTATCAGCACTTTTAGCAGTTCCGGTTCTTTTACCCGGAAAATTTTCTGCACACAATCTCGAGACAAGTGTTTGATATACAAAGATCATATATGCAATAATAAACACACAATTTCCCTCATAATGCTGGTTATAATGTATAACACATGTTATTTGGAATCTTTGCAGACAAATTGCTAATATGTGCTGTATTTATACCAAACATCTTTAGATGATTGCAAATAGTAGGGAAATTGATGTGTTAAAATGCAATATTTTCGACTGATCAGAGTCCTATCACCGCCTGAGTGAGTCCCACCGAGTCATCGATGCGAAGTTGGTGGAACTGGCCTATCGCTTTGCAGCCATGAAGAGAACGAGGGATGCCAGCAGGCGGGATGCCGAAGCGGCGCTTCAGGCGGCGGAGGTTGCCGAGATCTGGGCTAGAAAGGCGGTGGTTGATTACAAGGGGTCGGACATGTTTTACGTCGACCCCGGCGAGGCCTCCGCCATTGCATGGAACGAAGCTTTTGATGCCGTCAAGGAGCAGTTTCCAGAGTTTTCCGATGCTGAGCTTCGTGCTCGGGTCCCACTTTCAGTGGTCATGCCTCTGGCCGATGATGATGATGGAGGCAAGGTCTAGGCTGGGCTTGCGGCCCAAACTTTTTGACTTTTCCTCCTCTCTCTTTTGTAAGCCTTCGGGTAATTTGATAAGGCTGGGGAGCCCACAACACCGTTGTAAAGACTTTTGGCTTTGTGAATAAAAACTTTTTGCGTCTGTGTTTGCACGCGTATTTTCCATTTTTCGGTAAACACTTGTATTTGCACAGTATTGCCTTTGTGTAATATCGGTTCTTCGTCTAGCGGTTACGCATCGAGTTGAATCCGTTCACTTGCCAAGTGTGCAAAGACCGGCGGGAAGACGGTATCTCCATGGCCCCGAAGTCGAGGTGGAGGTCGCTCAGACATAGATAGACCGGATCCCTCTTGCTGAGGTCATGTTCCTTAGTGTGGAAGGTTCGGAGAGGCATGCTGAGGATGGACCGAGCAGGATAGCTGCCCGGTGCCTCTAGGCGAGGGCTTCGATCCCTGGCTTTGTAAGGGCCGTACAAGGCCTGTTAAGGATGGACCGAGCGGTGAAGCTGCTCAGTTGCCTCTTGGCGAGGGAATAAATCCCTGGCGTTGTGGGGTAGTGAATTACCAACCGGGGATGGCCGAGCAGGGTAGCCGCTCGGTTGCCTCTTGGTGAGGGATTCGATCCTTAGCACGGGAGGGGCCGTGCAAGGCCTGCTAAGGATGGACTGAGCAGTGAAGCTGCTCGATTGCCTCTTTGTGAGGGCTTTGATCCCTGGTGTGTTGGGATAGGGAGCTACCAGCCAGGGATAGCCGGGAAAGGGCGGGCCCGGCTGCCTCTTACGAGGGCTTTTGATCCTTAGCGCGGGAGGGGTCGTAAGGGGCCTACTAAGGATGGGGCCGAGCAGGGTTGCTACCTGGTGCATCTTGGCGATGGCTTTGATCCCTGGTGTGTTGGGGTAGGGAGCTACTAGCCAGGGATAACCGAGCAAGGGCGGGCCAAGTTGCCTCTTGCGAGGGCTTTTGATCCTTAAGGACGGGCCGGACAGGGTTGCTGCCCGGTGCCTTTTGGAGAAGGCTTTTATCCCTGGTGTGTTAGGGTAGGGAGCTACCAGCCAGGGATAACCGAGCAAGGGCGGGCCTGGTTGCCTCTTGCGAGGGCTTTTGATCCTTAGCGCGGGAGGGGCCGTAAGAGGCCTACTAAGGACGGGCCGGGCAGGGTTGCTACCCGGTGCCTCTTGGCGAGGGCTTTGATCCTTAAGGATGGCCGAGCATAGTTGCTGCTCGGTGCCTCTTGGCGAGGGCTTCGATCCATGGCGTTGTGGGGTAGGGAGCTACCAGCCAGGGATAGCTGAGCTGGGTAGCCGCTCGGCTGCCTCTTGGCGAGGGCTTTGATCCCTGGTGTGTTGGGGTAGGGAGCTACCAGCCAGGGATAGCCGAGCAGGGTAGCCGCTCGGCTGCCTCTTTGCGAGGGCTTTAATCCCTGGCGTTGCGGGATAGGGGAGCTACCAGCCAGGGATAGCCGAGCAGGGTAGCCGCTTGGCTGCCTCTTGGTGAGGGTTTTGATCCCTGGCATTGTCGGGGTAGGGAAGCTACCATCCAGAGATAGCCGAGCGGGGTAGCCGCTCGGCTGCCTTTTAGTGAGGGCTTAGATCCCTGGCGTTTTGGGGTAGGGAGCTACCGGCCAGGGAGAGCCGAGCAAGAACGGACCCGGTTGCCTCTTGAGAGGGCTTTTGATCCTTAGCGCGGGAGGGCCCGTAAGGAGCCTACTAAGGACTGGGCCGAGCAGGGATGCTTTCCGGTGCCTCTTTGCGAGGGCTTCGATCCTTGGTGTGTTGGGGTAGGGAGCTACCAGTCAGGGATAACCGAGCAAGGGCGGGCCCGGTTGCCTCTTGCGAGGGCTTTTGATCCTTAAGGATGGGCCGGGCATGGTTGCTGCCCGGTGCCACTTGGCGAGGGCTTTGATCCCTGGTGTGTTAGGGTAGGGAGCTACCAGGAAGGTATAACCGAGCAAGGGAAGGCCCGGTTTCCTCTTACGAGGGCTTTTTATCCTTAGCGCGGGAGAGGCCGTAAGTGGCCTACTAAGGATGGGCCGAGCAGGGTTTCTGCCCGGTGCCTCATGCGAGGGCTTTTGGTCCTTAAGGATGGCCGAGCAGGGTTTCTGTCCGGTGCCTCTTGGCGAGGGCTTTGATCCCTGGCGTTGTGTGGTAGGGAGCTACCAGCCAGGGGTAGCCGAGCAGGGTAGCCGCTCGGCTGCCTCTTGGCGAGGGCTTTGATCCCTGGTGTGTTGGGGTAAGGAGCTACCAGCCAGGGATAGCCGAGCAGGGTAGCCGCTCGGCCGCTTCTTGGTGAGGGCTTTGATCCCTGGCGTTGTGGGGCAGGGAAGCTACCAGCCAGGGATAGCCGAGCGGGATAGCTGCTCGGCTGCCTCTTAGTTAGGGCTTAGATCCTTAGCGCTGGAAGGGCCGTAAGAGGCCTGCTAAGGATGGACTAAGAAGTGAAGCTGCTCAGTTGCTTCTTAGAGAGGGCTTTGATCCCTGGCGTTGTGGGGTAGGGAAGCTACCATCCAGGGGTAGCCGAGCAGGGTAGATGCTCGGCTGCCTCTTGGCAAGGGCTTTGATCCCTGGTGTGTTGGGGGTAGAGAGCTACCAGCTAGGGATAGCCGAGCAGGGTAGCCGCTCGGCTGCCTCTTGGTGAGGGCTTTAATCCCTGGCGTTGTGGGGGAGGGAAGCTACCGTCCAGGGATAACCGAGCGGAGTAGCCGCTCGGCCGCCTCTTAGTGAGGGCTTAGATCCTTAGCGCTGGAGGGGCCGTAAAAGGCCTGCTAAGGATGGACGGAGCAGTGAAGCTTCTCAGTTGTCTCTTGGCGAGGGCTTTGATCCCTGGCGTTGTGGGGGTAAGGAAGCTACCAGCCAGGGATAGCCGAGCGGTGTAGCCGCTCGGCTGCCTCTTAGTGAGGGCTTAGATCCTTAGCGCTGGAGGGTCCGTAAGAGAACTGCTAAAGATGGACCGAGCAGTGAAGCTGCTCAGTCGCCTCTTGTGCGAGGTTCTGTCCATCCTCCCTGGTGTGAGTACCGGGAAGAGGGACAGTCGCTGGCGACACGTGGGGAAAGCGAAGCGCTGGAGTAGTGTCGTTACGTTTTCGCAGCGAGCGGCGAAGAGGGACAGTCGCTGGTGACACGTGTTATGATCGTGTGGGGAACGCGAAGCGCCGGAGTAGCATCGTTTCGATTTTGCATCGAGCGGCGAGATGTCTGCCGCGTGGCGGTGTTGGATATAGTGCCCTCAAAGTCAATTATTGGATCACAGGTATGTGATTGCAATGATTGAGGCAGGACCTATACCGATATGACAGTCTTGCTCGAGATGATAGTATGCTATCTGGTTTGTCTTTATCATCATATACATGCTTTAGTTCACTATTGCATGTTGATAGAGCCCATAGGATTCTTTCTTGACTGCCAGCAGTATGATGGCGATCATATACGTGGTAGCTGGGGTCTGTAAGCACATCCTTAAAGTGTCCCTAGTCGTGGGAGTTTCGAGACAGGGCATTGATACTCCAGAATAGACTAGTGTATACAGTCGAGACCCCGATGAGGGGCGGTGGCCGGTCTCATAAGCCATTGGTGTCAGTTGGATCACCTAAGATATATACAGGTGCTCAATGGGTTATGAATACACCGGACAGGACTCGCCGGGAACGTGCTAGTTGGTATTATACATATCGTCAGATAGCAGTTCCCTGGTGACATGTGTACAGGTTAGTTTGTCGACCTGAGATCGTCATTTGTCTCGTATGAGTTCCCACTGCGCTTTGATTCCTACCCTACCACGGTTCAAAGGAGTCGTGCAAACAGGTATTTTTTAGGTACAGTCCCGAACCATATGGGGGCAGTGAGCGGATCGTCGGGGATTCGTCTCTCCCGGTATTGGGGGTTGATGTCGCACAGTGCACGGGTGGCCATCATTAGAAATCCTCGGCCCAGGTAGTGGAGAATTACTGATTTGGATCAGTAGTTTCTCAGGTAGTGATGGGCTTCACGCCGACACGATTTATCGCGTTATTAGGGGTCCGACTTTATCCACTCCCCCAGACTCGATATGCGATACTCTTTAGACGAACGGACTTGGACTGTACAGATATTGTCACTGTCAGGCTCAGTAGGGTTTATGGATGAGTTCGCTCATCAGCTTCCCCTTCCTTCAATACATAGGCAACCATTACGTACAACTTCTGACGTGCTAGAGGTTATACCCAGTGCCAGTGTGTTGATGAGTCATTAGAGTCCCTCACAGACCGTTTCCCAAGTTCGGGCGAAACGTTGTAGAGGCCGTATGGTTTTATGGCAGGGTTCGGAAAATGCACGTGCGTTTTCGTACGTGTCATTTTTCGGGCAGATAATACTGGTCGGCTTTGGTTTAAGCCGGATCCGAGTATTATACTGTGTAGATATAATATTTTTGTCTCAGTTGCATTTGTATTTGGTCGTAATACAAATGCGGGTATGTTTATACTGATACAGGGTTATCCTGAAATTCGTTTCAGGATCACTTTTGGAAGTTGCCAGTTTCCAGTTTTCTATCGCCCGTCTTTAGCATTCGGTTAAAGACGGATTTATCTTTTCTTGAGATGAGTGTGGAAGTTTCTAGATGGTGACTAGGATGGTGACTAGGCTTGTGAGTCATTAGTGCATTGATTATTGCATTAATGGTTTTGGTGACTTGGTTGATGATTCATCCTTTGCTTTAAATGAGTTCATACAAGGTGTTAGATGACACATTCTTCTCATTAATGCTAATGGTCACTCTCCCTCCTCCTACACTCACCCCCATTGCCTCTATAAGTGGCCGGCCACCTTTTGGTGGTGGATATGGTTGTTCATTTTTAGTTCATAGTGTATGGAAATTTCATAGCTCTTTTCTTTCCATCACAGTTCCAAAATGGCAACTTCATTAACCGTTCGTCCATGGCTTTGGACATAACGAGATAAAGTGTTCTACTCATTCTCTACATCATCTTGGTCATCTCTTTTAGCAAACTTGACGACCGAGTTGCCTCGGTTCAGAGGCGGGAGCCCGTTTAAAGATCCGTCGACGTGGTGCCACCTGGACAAGAAGACTGGAGATTCAGGAGATCGGAGCAGCCGCAACAAAGCGTGGGATGATGGTTGAAGACCGAAGGACTCGGATCGTTCGGTATAACATTTCTACCCACTTTGTAGTTTGTTAGTTTAGCTTTAATGGCAGATCTGGGTTATAGTACACGATAGCGCCAGTTGTAAAAAGTTTTTGTTCCGCATTTGGCGTCTGTTAGACGGCCGGGGCGCTACCGTGGACTTACAGTGGTATCAGAGCCTCACCATTAAGCTTTACTAACTTGTGCTAACACGTTTAAAACATCGATCGAACGGATTTTCGAAAACCGCAAATTCCAGGGTTAATGTTTCTGTCGATTTTAAACAGTGTCTAAAAATTATTTTACATATCGCAGAAAACTAAGCAGGCTTTTCTAAGCATTCTGGAAAAATTTGGGCACGTGATCCCACAAGACCACCGTGGATCCGCGGTCAAACCTAGGGTTTGGCGGTGGAATCGTGGTGCTTTTGTGGGAACAGTGCTCCAACTTTTTCCAGAGAGCTTTATGTTGGAAATTATGGTTTTTGGTACTATTCTTTTGGGCCCAGTTTTTGTTACTGTACAGCAGATGTACGTGGGGCCCTCTTCGGGAAGTTTTGTCGATCGAAATTTAAACGTGTTAGTTTACAGTACTTATATTATATCTCCGACCGGGAATGTCATTCGAGCGGTAAATTGCGTCTAATTGCTATAGCTCTTTTAAACGGATTTGCGAACGTGACATTCGCGTTGATGTTCTATGTTGTGCTGTGATGTTGCGGATTTGTCGTGGAGTATAGCAGTGTGCAATGGTAGTGCAGTTTGGATTTATTTGTACATTTGATTTTGCGTGGCGAGCGTCCAACATGTGGACTGCCGTCACTGCCTGTTTGTATAATATTCTTTTGGGGCACGACCGGGTTGAGGTCGATGTACCCGTTGTACATATTTTTATTTCTGTACTAGGTTTATCCCGCGAAGGAGTGCACGGATAGCCGGGTTCTGGAGGGCAACGGGTCCGTATCTCATGGCTTTGAGAGGCAGAGGGGCCTTACTTTAGAATTGGCAGACTATTCGCCGTACTCGTAGAGGGTACAGGTTGACCCAAGGAGGGGTGCTCAAGTTACCGGATTCCGTGAAGTACCGGGTGGTCCATTCATTATGCTGTAGGGGGCTGCCTCGCTTCAGGTTTTGGCGGGTAACTTGCCGCACCCGTAGGGGTCTAGGTTTCATTGCACAGGCTATCCATACGACCAGGGGAACGTCGGGTTTCAGTAGCGGCTCTGTGAAACCCGGGGATCCCAGATTATCTGTATTGTTCTGTGATGCTTATTACTTTTCTGTAATGTGCCATATTATCACGCCTGGAGCGATTATTGTATATTGGTATATATACTATTAGATGTTGTATATGTTTTACACCCGCGCTAGTCCAACCCCCGCTCTGTCATTAGTTAAGTAACCTAACGGGTGATGACGGGACCCAGTGACGAATGCGGATGGCATATACGTACATTTTATTTTCGTTCTTTTCTGGTGTGATTGATTGATGGGACTGCATTGATTCTTATCAATGCAAGGAAAAAATAAACCTATATTTGATGTTGTTGGAACAAATTTTAGAAGTGTTATTACAAAGACGTTTCCTTTTATTATGCATAGTGATATTCGGTTGGAATATCTTGCACCTCATTCGATGAGGCAAGGGCTGATATCCTTTCACCGGGAGAGACCCCTTGGGCAGAAGTTTGCGTCAGGGTAATAACTTCAATATAGTCGATTACAAGTTGTTTTGCATCGCGGTATTCAGTTAGAATATCCTGCACCTCATTCCACGAGGAAAGAGTCGAGATCCCTTCACAGGGAGTGACCTCTTTTAGCAAAGGTTTTCGCCACTATATTTTTATAAAAAGCTATCAGGTTCCTTCAGCGAGATCAAGTTCATTACGTTAAAGGTTTTTCGCCAAAAATCAGCTGTAGCCCTCCGTCGTATCTTATGGATGGTCAGTAGTATTCAAGCTATGTTTGTTGGCTTTCGTCAAGGCATAGTGCTTGGTAGCTGCTGGGGTATTCATTTATAGCATAGATAAATGTGTTGGTTTGGGACAGTCGTATTACTTTGTTGGCTTTCGTCAAGGGTATATACGGGTGGGTTCAAATTAACCTGTATAATGACGGGCATAACTTGACATGTGACTTATGATTTGTTGGCTTTCGTCAAGGTCATAAGAGCATGGGGTAAAAATCACATCGGGAGTTTCAAACATAGAGGAAACTTGCCAGGCATGCGCATACCTTCTGGAGTGTGATAACTTGAGTGGCTTGCATCAAGTTATCATACGATGATAGTTGGATCCCGATTCCCACTGATGAGTTGGTTTACTCTTTGGGTGATCCCGACTAATTCTTCTTTCAGGTTTGGAGGAGAATTTGAGATTACAGTGGGAGGTTTCCTGATTAGATAAAGTGATAACCATTCTGATCTAGGTTAGAGTGCACGCAGAGTGTTTCTTTTGTCTCTCTCTTTGGCAGCGACCATTGACCGACCCTGGACTATGACTCAGTGACCAAGTCGACCGAACCTTCTTAAAATACTGGCTTTTGGATTGTCTGAGTTGCATAAGTAATTGCCGCTCCTTCTTTTACCCTTTGTATTTCTCAGAACACCCCGTGTTACTACGGACATCCACTTCCATTGGATAGATCCATCGTATGGTTATATACGAACTCGGAGGGACTTCTTCGAGGATGGATCCAGGTTCAGGAGAAATAGAATAAGGTATTATTCAGTTCTCTTTTATTATCACCTTCTCTCAAGTTGCGAGGGCTCCTTAATTTAGGAGAGTACACCTATTACGCTTATTGGATAGTCTTATTCCAAACCATAGGCAGGTGCCGAAAGGTAGAGAATGAAGAAAACCAATTAGCCTAAGTAGGGTGTACAGAAGGTAATAACTAAAGACAAAATAAAGGGATTAGAAAGAGGGAAAAGTAAATTGCGACTGTTAACATTCACGACCAAACAGCATACTTCATCGCCACTCCTATTTCACCTTTGCTTTTTTCCCAGTTTGGGAAAAATAGAATAAGGTATTATTCAGTTGTCTTTTATCATCACCTTCTCTCATGTTGTGAGTACTCCTAGGATTAGGAGAGTACACCTATTGTGCTTACTGGATAGTCTTCTTCCAAACCATAGGCTGGTGCCGAACGGTAGGGAAGGAAGAAAACCATTTAGCCTTACGATGGTGTACAGAAGGTAACGACTAAAGACAAATAAAGGGATTTGTAGAGATAGCAAAGAAATATACGGTTACAGTCATGAATTGGATTATGGAAGAGGCATTACTAGGAATACCAGGATACCCCTACGAATCATTTTCATGTTTCAGTGCATTGTTAAAGGAAAACTGATTTCCCGATTAGATACTTACTCCAGGGTATGTATTTACCAGGTTTTATTCTCATATCTGTATGGTTTTACAGATGATGACTTGGAGTAGCTTATTGGGAATAAGGTGATCATCCTCATTATATCGGAATTCGTTGTAATTGGTGATATTTGAGGAAGTCGCCTGGGTTTTTGCCGGACGGCATGTATTTGGTTTTGAGTATCCGTTGTTGTGCACCAATTTCAAAATGATATATCTGTACGTTTATTTTTATAAAGTGAGATATAACTTTTTGAAATTATGTCCGTGACATTTACCTATATCAGTTGACGATTGGGTAAGGAGTATTTAACAACGGAGTAGTTCTTAACCATAAGTACAGTTTTCATCCTATGATGCACAGGTTTTAAGTTATTCAACTCAGCGGACTTATACAGAGTATTGTATGTTGTCCAGTGTCCGTCAGGACAAAGGGGTTGGTCCTCGTACTCTGTTCTGTTTACTTGTAATTTCTCTAGTTTTTAGACAAGTGTTTCGTTGAAATACAATGTCTAAGTTTTGAGAAGTTGTGGGTATAAGAATAAAGTAGAGAACCAAATGTCGCAAGTATCGGGATTCTTCAAAGAGATCGAAAATGTAGATTCTTATGATTGGTATTCAGATGATAGTAATGGTTTTGAGAAACTTGTTTCTCTTTCAGGTTACTCATAATTGGATGGATTCCTAAGTTGAGTAATGCTGATTAGCCTCTCTCCATTAAGTTGATATGCACTGGAGACAGCTGCATGGTTTGAATCTGGTTCCAATTAAATTAGTGCCTCTATTTCTATATTGTATATAGAATGGTTCATATCTTAACGATGTTAAGGTAAGGGGAGTTGTCTAGCTTATGCTTAAAACCAGACACTGGATAACTCAAGGCACGTTTCTGTAATGGCAGTTTGTGGGTTGACCCTGGCTTTGACGAGGGTTGACTTTCTACCATCTGGAAGATCAATAGTGATATTGTTCTTGAATCGCCACAGTTTTAGTAAAATGGATTTTTTCAGAAAACAGAAGTGGGAGTATGGTAGAACTGGAAGTGATTCCAGAACCGCAAACGATTATGGAAAATTTAATAAGACCTATATATTCAATCAGGTTTGACATTCCATTAGCCACTCCGCAGATATGGTGGGTAACCTCAGACACCCGAGAGGTACTCAGGTAGCCTCAAGGACGGTGACAGGGAGGTTCTTGTTTACTCAGACTTGACACTACGGTTGTTCTAGGCTATGAGACCCGGCAGGAGGTTATGTATAGCGTCGTTCTAAACTAGCTTTAGAAGTGTACGTATATATTATTCTGCCAGAGGGTTATTGAAGTCAGTGCGAGCAGCGGAAGCATAGTGGGCAAGTAGCTTATGTCTATTTATATACTTGAGTAGATATAGCGGAGATAGATCATCTAATTTTGATGTAACAGTCATGGCTTTGACTTCATCAGAATAGGGGATGGATCTGTTAAGAAGATAGTAGGGTGTGATGTCATGGTATTTGGATGACATACACAGAGTAGGAAGTAGAATTCCTATACTATGATCGGTTGTACTTTGGTCGTCACACAGTTGTTTCTCCACAAAGGATATGGATATAATATCAAACATTCTGGTTACTAGATCTATGGTATTAGATCTAGATTTGGGTAGTTTCCCAATGTAGGTACATTGACAGTATTCTAAAGGTATTTAGAATAGATGACACCTGGCATGGTGGTGTACCTGCAGGTGACAGAGTCACCCTCTCTAAAGGTGTCTTATAGACTAAAGGGGAGAGGGATGTACATGATTGGCAGATCACTTGCTTAGGCAATTGAGTCAATCGTGGGATGTCAAGTACTACACCAGATGTTGTTTTTGCACTAGATGCAATAAGTTTATATTAATCCAATCCTGAAGAAACATAAGGAAGCAGTTTTAAAACATAAGTCCATGTTCTACGGACTTGATGACGGCAACCTCCTTCGGGAGACGGTTATCATTCCAGGCTTCCAAGGAGACATGGACGACAGAGTGTATGTCAAAGTTATAGTTTTCCCTCTGACGAGGGACAGTATTATGGACAGGTGGTCCAAGAGGATACTGTGGGAGGCATGGTGCTGGATACAGATTAGGTTCAGTTATCAATACAGTCTAAGAAGTTTTGATTTGGAGTTCATTTATGAACTAGGTCCCATCAGATATTCAGACATATTCTAAGACATGTATTACTCGATTCGGGAGATGGCTTTCTCCGCGAACTTGAGATTAAGAGAGACATAGAAAGAAACATCTAGGCGGATCCACTCACTGAGGCTATTTCTCGAACACAAGAGTTTTACAAACTAGCTTTGTGAAACTGATTAGTAGAGAAGTTGGGTGTTCGGTATCACACGGGCTGTGAGTATGCGACATCGCAATAATTAGCCTTAAGTGCAAGTGGGAGATTGTTGGATATAATGCCCTCAAAGTCAATTATTGGATCGCAGGTACGTGATTGCAATGATTGTGGCAGGACCTATACTGATATGACAGTCTTGCTCGAGATGATAGCATGCTATCTGGTTTGTCTTTATCATCATATACATGCTTTAGTTCACTATTGCATGTTGATAGAGCCCATAGGATTCTTTCTTCACTGCCAGCAGTATGATGGCGATCATATACGTAGGAGCTGGGGTCTATAAGCACATCCTTAAAGTGTCCCTAGTCATGGGAGTTTCGAGACAGGGCATTGATACTCCAGAGTAGACTAGTGTATACAGTCGAGACCCCGACGAGGGGAGGTAGCCGGTCTCACAAGCCATTGGTTTCAGTTGGATCACCTAAGATGTATACAGGTGCTCATTGGGTTATGAGTACACCGCACAGGACTCGCCGGGAACATGCTAGTTGGTATTATACATATCGTCAGATAGCAGTTCCCTGATGACATGTGTACATGTTAGTTTGTCGACCTGAGATCATCATTTGTCTCGTGTGAGTTCCTACTGTGCTTTGATTCCTACCTTACCACGGCTCAAAGGAGTCGTGCAAACAGGTATTTTTTGGGTACAGTCCCGAGCCACATGGAGGCAGTGAGCGGATCGTCGGGGATTCGTCTCTCCCGGTATTGGGGGTTGATGTCGCACAGTGCACGGGTGGCCATCGCTAGAAATCCTCGGCCGTGGTAGTGGAGAATTACTGATTTGGATCAATAGTTTCTCAGGTAGTGATGGGCTTCATGCCGACACGATTTATCACATTATTAGGGGTCGATTTTATCCACCCCCTAGACTCGATATGCGATACTCTTTAGACGAACGGACCGGACTGTACGGATATTGTCACTGTTACTCTCAGTAGGGTTTATGGATGAGTTCGCTCATCAGCTTCCCCTTCCTTCAATACATAGGCAACCGTTACGTACAGCTCGTACCTCTGACGTGCTAGAGGTTATACCCAGTGCCAGTGTGTTGATGAGTCATTAGAGTCCCCCACAGACCGTTTTCCAAGTTCGGGCGAAACGTTGTAGAGGCCGTATGGTTTTATGGTAGGGTTCGGAAAATGCATGTGCGTTTTTGCACGTGTCATGTTTCGGGCAGATAATACTGGTCGGCTTTGGTTTAAGCCGGATCCGAGTATTATACTGTGTAGATATAATATCTTTGTCTCAGTTGCATTTGTATTCGGTCGTAATACAAATGCGGGTATGTTTATACTGATACGGGGTTATCCTGAAATTCGTTTCAGGATCACTTTTGGAAGTTGCCAGTTTCCAGTTTTCTATCGCCCGTCTTTAACATTCGGTTAAAGACGGATTTATCTTTTCTTGAGATGAGTGTGGAAGTTTCTAGATGGTGACTAGGATGGTGACAAGGCTTGTGAGTCATTAGTGCATTGATTATTGCATTAATGGTTTTGGTGACTTGGTTGATGATTCATCCTTTGCTTTAAATGAGTTCATACAAGGTGTTAGATGACATATTCTTCTCATTAATGCTAATGGTCACTCTCCCTCCTCCTACACTCACCCCCCTTGCTTCTATAAGTGGCCGGCCACCTCTTGGTGGTGGATATGGTTGTTCATTTGAGAAAAGATATAGTTCATAGTGTATGGAAATTTCATAGCTCTTTTCATTCCATCACAGTTCCAAAATGGCAACTTCATTAACCGTTCATCCATGGCTTTGGACGTAACGCGATAAAGTGTTCTACTCATTCTCTACATCATCTTGGTCGTCTCTTTTAGCAAACTTGACGACCGAGTTGCCTCGGTTTAGAGGCGGGAGCCCGTTTAAAGATCCGTCGACGTGGTGCCACCTGGACGAGAAGACTGGAGATTCAGGAGATCGGAGCAGCCGCAACAAAGCGTGGGATGATGGTTGAAGGCCGAAGGACTCGGATCGTTCGGTATAACATTTCTACCCACTTTGTAGTTTGTTAGTTTAGCTTTAATGGCAGATCCGGGTTATAGTACGCGATAGCGCCAGTTGTAAAAAGTTTTTGTTCCGCATTTGGCATCTGTCAGACGGCCGGGGCACTACCGTGGACTTACAGGCGGCACAGTTGTGGGTGAAACGGACGACCGTTGAATTCCGGGGGCGTTGTGGGCTATAAAACGGAGGGAGTGTTGATTACTCCCTTCCTCACACACGAAACATAAGAATGGAGGACTTCCTTTTCACCATTCCTGACATCATAAACTTTGAGGACGTGTACCTCTACGATCAGTACTGTACCGAGGACACGGCGCAGTTGGTGATAGGCCGGATCGAGGATCATTTTGGTCGATTGCTCCCCCGGCGTTCCCCCATCCTTCAGCTGTTGATACATTCCATCTGGAGGGCGTCGCCGGGGCTCTACAACCCCTTGTCCGAGCAGCTGAAGGACGAGGCCGTTGGCAAGCTACGGTCTCTGAGGCGTTTCGCTCTGATCTCTGCGAGTCGGCTGAATCGCTCAGTGGCGCCCGTCCTCGAGTGCTACCAGTTGAGGCATGATGCCGACATCCACGGGGGGGGAGGCATCGAAGGCAGAGGTTAGATGCTGCGAGGGCTTGGCTGGCGGAAATATCGTCAGAGTACTACGAGCAGTGTTCTCTGCACCCCATTCCTCCTCTATTGTAATTTTTTTGATGTACGGCTGAGGAGCCTATAATACCCTTTGAATGAATAAGATTCTTTTTCTTTTCTGCAATGCTTTATTGATCTCTTTTATTATATAAACGAAAATATCTCAAGAAAGGCGTACATTGCTTTGAAAAGAAAATACATGCTAGTATATGTTCTTATTCGTGCAGCTTGAGCCCCTTGGATGTCTGTTGGCATCTATGCCTAGCATAGGGTACCGAGCTTCATGGGTACCAGACGTATCGTCCGCTGACACGACCATGATTTGGCCGATGGTCAGCTCGGCGGGAGGTGGACGCTGCTCTTGCTGGCGGTTTGCTTGCCGCTTGTCCCTCAAGTACGCTGCGAGGTGCCCAGAACGGATGAACTCCTCGATGTAGTCTCGGAGTTGCTTACAGCTCTCCATGGAGTGGCCTAGCGACCTCTGAAAACCGCAGTAGGGGACCCGGGTTCGCTTTGAGGCCATGCGCGGGATCGGGGGAAGCTTGAAGAACCCCTCGCCCTTAGCCTCTTCTAGTAGCACTGTCTGGGAGACGTTGAGCGGGGTGTACTCCTGAAACTTTGGGAGATTGGGCTTTGGCCGCTCGGGTCCCATACTCTCTTATCTTGCCCACTTCTTTTGGTCAGTTTGCTCTGCGCCGGGGAGGTTGGCGTTCACTTTGGACTCGAGCTGGACTTCGCGCTCGGTCCAGGCCTTTACCTCGGCAATGGTCTTAGGTTGCGCTAATGCAGAGGAGAGTAACCACTCCTTGTGCCTAAGACCAGACCTTAGTGCTGTGATGACCGTCTCATCTCGGTGCTTTGGGACATCGAGAAGGGCGTTGTAGAAGCGGGTGACGTATGCTTTGAATATCACTTTGTCCCCGCTTTTGATCGTGAAGAGATGGTCAACTGTGCGTTTTTGCCGCTTGTTCCCGACGAAGTGGCCGAGGAATTGAGTGGTCAGCTCGTCGAAAGTTGAGATCGAGCGTGGCTCGAGTCCTCGGAACCAGTCTCGTCCGGAGCGGTGAGAGTGGCCGGGAAAGCTCGGCACTGGGCTGCGTCGGAGTTGTCTTGGAAGCTCATTCCCATGGTGAATGGATCCAAGTGGTCCTTCGGGTCGGATTTGCCGTCGAAGAGGGAGACCTTCAGGGCTTGTTGCCAGAGGAGACGTAGACGGCGAGCAGCTCCTCGGTAAATGGTTTGGTGAGCGAGTCGGCGGCGTACTTAGCCCCGTCGCTTGAACGGTGACCTTCCCGATGCATACCTTCGATCTTCTTCTCGAGGGCGTCGAGTCGGCCGTGGTATCCCAACGATTCGGCGTATTCTGATCCCTGGCTTCTGCTGTTGGAGACCTGGGTCTGACCGCGGCCCCAGTTCCTCTCAATGAGATTCCTTAGATCCCCCGGCGAGGTAGTCTTCGAGCCTCCATGGCGAGTCCCGTCCGCGCGACCCCGTCGAGGGAGGGGTGTCGGTCATGCCTGGGAACAGGCGAGATGACAGACATCTCCTCGGGAGGGAAAAGGTCGCGAAGAGGCTCGGGGCGAGGCGCTCTGGCGACGGACCTCGGTGTAGAACTGTGAGGCGCACAGCGGGTCTCAGAACGTATTGACCCGGGAGATCTGCGGCCGTGGGAGGTAGCGAGGCGGTGGTCGGCAGTGCCGACGCGAGCAGAGTCCTCTCCCCCCTGTGGGGTCTCGGTCCCGAAGTGGGGGAGCGGCGACCTGGGGATCTTACCCTTATTAGTTATATGTATGCCCTAGAGGCCATTACTGTACATACGATGTATATTGTAGTGGATGCTTGGACATATATAGGAAGGACTTTCTTGCTCGACATGATAGTATGCTATCTGGTTGCTCATTATCTTAACATGTACTCTGATTGTCTCTATGTTATATGTTGATAAAGCCCTTAGGATGAGTACTTGACTACCAGGACTATGATGCAGATCATACTAGTGGGGACAGTGTAGTCGCTAAGTACATCCTTTAAATGTTCCTAGTCGTAGGTGTATCGAGACAGGGCATCGATATACCAGAGTAGACTAGCGTATGTTTCTCGACCCATATAGATGGGCGATAGATGATCCCATATCCATTGGTGTTTGACATCAGAGATAGTATATGGGTGCTCAGTGGAGACTGGGTATACTGAACAGATTCGCCGAGAACTCCCAGATGGTATTATACCTCATGTCAGATGGCAGTTCTCCAGTGACACTGGTACAGGTTAGTCTGTAGACCCGAGATCGTCATAGAGCCTTGTGTGATTCTCACCGTGCTTTGATTTCCACCTTACCACGTCCAAGAGGGCATGCAAAACGGTGGCTTTTGGGTACAATCCCGAATCACATGGAGGCAATGAGCGATAGGAGGGGTTTCGTCTCTCCCGGTGTATGGAGTTGATGTTGCGCTGTGTTCGATTGGCCATAACTGAAAATCTCTGGCCAGGGTTGCTGAGATTTACTGGTAAGAGTTATCAGTAGTTTCTCGAACTGTTATGGACCTTATATCGACACGACTTATCGGTTACTGGGGTCTGACATTTACCACCCCTAGACAGATATACGACATATCAGACGAAGAGACCGGACTGTACGGGATTGTTACTGATTGGATTCGCAGAAGAATGTACAGGCTTGCTTGTTGATCTTCTGATCGCTCAATACCTGGGTAGCTGTTACGTTTAGCTGACCGCTTGCAGCTTGAAGGTGTTTGATATGATCATCACCTACTGCCGGCGTATTGACGATTCTTTAGAGTCCTACACAGAGGTTTCCTGGCTCAGGCAAAATGGAGTAGGAGCACATATGTGATATGTGCAGGACCGAGAATAATACGATATGAGATACCGTATTCTATTCTCGCGATATGTGATATCGGCCGGGTATATGTGATATAGCTGGGTCATCGGATCAAGTGTTGATTCGATGAATTGGTACATGTTATATTAGTCGGTTATATATATATATAGCCGTATTATCGGATCAAGTGTTGATTCGATAATTTAATGTATATTATATATGAGATATATTTCATTACATTAACTAATATAAGCTCGCTTTATTGATTCTTTTTCTCACGGGATAATACATTGATGTATATGCGATATATGTTAATTGTATTATTTTCTTTTGTTACAAAATATATTATATATGTGATATATAATATTGTAACATGTTAGACTTACAAATGCAACATGCTTTGTAGAGTTTAAACATGGTTACGGTTTGGATTAGGGTTAATCTTGGATGAAGCTTCCATGAAGCTTCATGAAGCTTTGCCTTTTGTCACTTGCTTAGATATTTTGTGTAAATATTTCTTAACCCAACCCAAACCCTTTACCCTAGTTTATTCTCTACAAGGGTTAAGCCTTCATGCTTAACTCATAGTTGATTTGTAACCACAACAATAATTCATTATTCATCACAAAAGGTTTTGCTTCATCTTCTTCTTCTTGCTTCATGAAGAAAACCTTCACTAGCTTTTTCATTTGTGATGTTTATAAGTGAGAAATTGAAAACAAAAGAGAGCAAAATTCCTACTTCATCATCCTCATTTATTCTAGCCACTTAGATTAGGGTGTTTGCTTTGCTAATACTTGATTAGTGAAGCAAGAGCTTGGGTTTGAGATTCTTCAAGGTAGATCATCTTGGATTAGTGAAGTCTTCAAGTAAGGTGCATCATTCTCTTCATGGAGCCTCTCGAGCGTCGGAGTTCATGATGATCGCAGCGAAGGGACCTCAACACGGAGCTAATGAAGCAAACTTGTTAAATAATTCTTTTCAAGGAACGGACTACAAAGGTTGTAATCCCTATCTCTTTACTTCTTTGTATGTGATACAAACTTGTTACCCTAGAAATTCTAGCATGATTCATGGTTTGCTTGCTTTGCACCTCTCTAAAATTTTAAAGCGGCATGTATGATGCTACCAAACCCTAGACTAGGTGCAAGGGAAGCCCAACAGTGGTATCAGAGCCTAACTAGAATTCTAGATACGGTGTTATAACAATTACGAAAATGAAAACCACTTCGAAATACGATATTAGGGAACCCCCATTTTGCTCTTTGGAAATTTTTCAAAAAGTCCTTTAAAATTTTTTCAAACAGCTGCAGAATGGTCTTTGGAGCAAAATATGAATACAGGTGAAATACGGGGGGGGGGGGGGGGCTCGGTTTTGGACCGGCCACCTTAGAGGAAATTCCTGCCAGGCCGGCCCCACCACCTCCTCTGGCTCCCGTATTGCTCCTGTGCTCATTTGACTCCATTTTGGGTTTCCTAGTATTGTTTATCTAGGCCAATTGTCATGTGATGATTGGTTTGACCTGGGGCTAATTCGTAGTGCTTCGTAGTCGTATTATTTAATACTGTATTGGTAACCTTGACTATTTTCAACAGTACGAACGAACATCGAACACCACACTTGTAAGTCGATGTACAACACCCCACGAGTTACGGGGAGGCGGAAATATGAAAAACGATCTTGTTTTGTATGCAAACATCGACTAACCGAAGATCTTTACTAAACTATAATTAACACCTACCATAGAAGTTCTTAGCTACTATGTAAAGAGATTATACCTAGTGATACGTGTCCTTCATCTTTACAATCTCTACGTCCTCCTCGGCCTCCTTTCCATGATAGATGATCCACCCCGAGAACCCTAATCCAAGCTTCACCTCTAAACTTAAGGTAACATAGTTTCTCTAGTTGCTAATCAAAGGAACTAAGATGATATAGAGTTAGGTTATGGAGTGTTTAGTCTATTCTAATCCTTGGTCTCAACTCATGAGCGGTAGGATTAGGGTTTGAAGAAAGAGTGAGCTTGAGGAGAGAGAAGGTGGAGATGATAATGAAAATGAAAAAGCTTCTCACTTGAATATATATGAAGCATAATGAATTATCAAATAAATGAATAAATATGATTATTCACCATGCTTCATTAATTCAATATGAGTGATTCACTATATGAGTCATTAAGCATTTAATGATGCATTAATGATATGATGAATCATACAAAATGAGTCACAATTGCATTTAATGAAAATGCCACCTAAACCTTCAAGTCACCATGCTTCTAGAAGCTTCCCGGAAAATTACGAGAACGCCCCTCCTATCCGTGAAAACACGGAAAAACTTTGGACTGTATAAATCCAATAACCCGATACTATAATCTGGCTTAAACCAAAGCCGGCTAGTAAAAACTGTCCGAACATCGTACGTGCGTTTAAACACGTATGCGTCCGAACCCTAGTCGTAAAACCATACGACCTCTATATCGTTTCGCCTGGGGTTGGGAAATCTCTGTGTGGGACTCTAAAGACTCGACTACTACGCTGGCAGTGGGTTTAACCACAGACCGCAAGCGGCACTAGCTGTACGTAACGGTCCCAAGGTAGTTGTCGATAAGAAAGCCGATGAGGTAACCCATCCATACTCCTACTGAGCCTGTCCGTGACAATATCCGCGCAGTCCGGTCTGTTCGTCTAAAAGTATCGCATGTATGTTCTAAGGGGGTGGTGAACGTCAGACCCCTAATAACCGTACAAGTCGTGCCGGCATGGCTCAAGACCATCTGAGAATCTACTGATCCGTCCATCAGTAATTCTCAATCAGCCATCGCCAGGGACTTACGGTAATGACCAACCGATCACAGTGCGATATCAACTCCCTAGACCGGGAGAGACGAATCCCTAATAGTCGCTCATTGCCTCCACGTGGCTCGGGACTGTGCCCAACTAAAACCTGTTTGCACGACTCCTTTGAGCCGTGGTAGGGTAATAATCAAAGCACAGTGGGAACTCATACGAGATAAATGATGACTTTAAGTCAACAGACTATCTGCACACATGTCACCTGAGAACTGCTATCTGACGTTAGGTATAATACCATCCAGTCAGTTCTCGGCGAGTCCTGTCCGGTGTACTCACACGAGGTAAGCATCTGTATACAATCTTAGGTGCACATCACCAATGGATGCGGGACCAATCCATCGCCCCTCCTCAGGGTCTAGATATGTATACACTAGTCTACTCCGGAGTATCGATGCCCAGTCTTAATACTCCGGCGACCAGGGACATTTAAGGATGTGCCTACTGACTATCCAGCTCCCACAAGTATGACTGCCATCACATCGCCGGTAGTCAGGCAAAACACCCTATGGGCTTTATCAACATGTATATACAAAGTAAAATATATTACACGTTTAAGATAAAGACAAACCAAATAGCGTACTATCATAAGCAAGATTGTTATGTATATACATATCCCTGATAGTCTATAGAATGAAGGCCTTTATGGCATACATATATCCAACAATCTCCCACTTGCACTAAGGCCTATAATTGGCGCAATGAGTATCCACTGTCTTCACTAGATCCAGTTACTGGCGTACCGCATGCCCAACATCTCAAACAGCCTCTCGAACTGGACTTAAGGGATGGCCTTGGTGAATGGATCTGCCGTGTTGTCTTTTGTGTCCACTATCCGTATCTCGATCTCCCGACGATCCACGATCTCCCTGATCAGGTGAAACCGCCTTAAGATATGCCTGGATTTCTGATGGGACCTTGGTTCCTTCGCTAATGCTACAGCCCCATTGTTATCACAATACAAAGGTATTGGATTAGCAATGGACGGAACCACCTAAAGTTCAGAGATGAACTTCCTCATCCAAACAGCCTCTTTTGCGGCTTCACTAGCAGCTATATACTCAGCCTCCATAGTTGAGTCTGCGACGGTATCCTGTTTAGAACTCCTCCAACATACCGTCCCTCCATTGAGGGTAAACACAAAACCCGAAATGGATTTAGAATCATCTTTGTCACTTTTGAAGCCGGAGTCGGTAAAAGCCTCGACCTGGAGGTCCTTATTACCATAAACTAAGAACATCTCCTTAGTCCTTCTCAGGTACTTGAGAATGTTCTTTACCGCTATCCAATGCTTCTCACCTGGGTCAGACTGATACCTGCTTACCACACTAAGTGCGTAAGCTACATCCGGTCTGGTACATAACATCGCATACATTATAGATCCTACTGCCGAAGCGTAGGGTATAATGCCCATACGAGCCCTCTCTTCATCAGTCTTTGGAGACATCTCTTTGGAGAGGGTGATCCCGTGACAAGCGGACATATTACCGCGCTTGGAATCTTCCATACTAAATCTCTTAAGTATAGTGTCAATATACTTGGACTGTGAAAGTCCCAACATTCTATTGGATCTATCACGATAGATCTTAATGCCCAGAATGTATGACGCATCTCCCAAGTCTTTCATGGAGAATTTCTGTGACAAGAAAAGCTTTACTGATTGTAGCATAAGGACATCATTCCCTATCAGTAGTATGTCATCGACGTACAAAACGAGGAAGACTACTGCTTCTTCTACAATCTTCCTATAAATGCAAGGTTCATCTACATTTTTGATAAAGTCAAATTCCTTGACCGTCTCATCAAAGCAGATGTTCCAACTCCGCGATACTTGTTTTAATCCATAAATGGATTTAAGCAATTTGCACACTCTTCCGCTGCTCCCACAGTCTAAGAAACCTTCTGGTTGATCCATGTAAACACTTTCTTCTAAATGTCCATTTAGAAAAGCTGTTTTTACGTCCATCTGCCAGATTTCATAGTCATGGAAGGCAGCAATAGCAAGCATGATCTGAATGGATTTAAGCATAGCCACCGGTGAAAAGGTTTCATCATAGTCCAATCCTGGTCTTTGAGGAAAACCTTTTGCAACGAGTCTAGCTTTATAGGTTTCCACTTGTCCAAATGCACCAATCTTCTTTTTAAAGATCCATTTGCATCCAACTGGTTTCACCCCAGGAGGAGCAACTTCTAAAGTCCATACTTTATTGGTGTACATGGATTCCATTTCGGATCTCATAGCATCCAGCCACTTCACCGAGTCGTTACTCGTGATAGCCTGCTGAAAACTAGTAGGCTCATCATCATCGATGATGCAATCCCCTCAATCCCCATCCAGAAGAAAACCATAGTACCTTTCAGGAGGATGAGAATGCCTACTAGATCTGCGGAGTGGCGTTGGTTCGTCATGTTCTATTGAAATCTGAGGTTCCACTAAGTCCTCAGTAGCAGTTTGAGGTTCTGGAATTTCTTCCAGCTCTACCGCGCTCCCACTAATTTCTTTTGCAAGAAATTCGCTCTCTAAGAAGACAATGTGGCGAGCGACAAACACCTTTTGTTCTTCAGTGTGGTAGACTAATACCCCCTTGAATGCTTGGGGTATCCTACAAACTTGCACAAAACTGATCTTGCCTCGAGCTTGTCCAGATTATGCTTTTTAACATATGCCGGACATCCCCATATCTTGATATACTTGAGACATGGTCTCTTCCCGCTCCACATTTCATATGGAGTGGTAGGCACAGACTTAGTCGGAACTCTATTTAATAGGTATGCTGCTGATTCTACAGCAAAACCCCAGAAGGAAAGTGGCAACTCAGCACTACTCATCATTGAACGCACCATATCTAATAGCGTGCGATTCCTCCTTTCTGATACTCCATTATGCTGAGGTGTATAAGGCGGAGTAAGCTGAGAGAGAATTCCATTCTCTTTTAAGCATTCAAGGAAACTGGTACTTAAGTATTCTCCACCTCGATCAGATCGAAGTGTCTTGATACTTTTACCAGTTTGTTTCTCTACTTCATTTTTATACTCCTTAAACTTCTTAAAGGCCTCGGATTTATGGTTTATTAAGAACACATGTCCATACCTAGAGAAGTCATCAGTAAAAGTGATGAAGTAGGAGTGACCGCTTCATGCATGTGTAGACATTGGACCACATACATCACTGTGTACAAGTCCTAAGAGTTCTGTGGCTCTTTCACCGTGTCCGGTGAATGGAGATTTGGTCATTTTTCCTTTGATACATGATTGACAAGTTGCGTATGATGAATATTCAAACGGATCTAAATATCCATCTTTATGTAACTTAGTCAACCTTGTTTCATTTATATGACCAAGTCTACAATGCCATAGGAAGGCTTGATTTGAATCTGGAGCCTTTCTTTTTCCCGTGTTTTGAATATTGAAAATTTGAGGTTGATTAAGTATGTATATGCCGTTTTCCAGTGTGCCAAACCCAATCAATTCTTGATTTAGGAGAATGTTCATGACATTTCTTTCAAGCGCAAAATTATATCCTTCATTAGATAACAAAGATACTGATATAATATTACACAACATACTGGGAATACAAAAACAGCTGTACAGCACCAAAATGTGCCCACTAGTCAACCCTAGGTGATATTCCCCTATTGCAATTGCATCTACATGCATTCCATTGCCCATCCGGAGAGTCATATCACCTGTCCCCAGTGCTCTACTATTTCTCAGATCCTGCAATGAATTACAGATGTGAGAACCAGAACCGGTATCAAGTACCCAAGATGTAGAGTTTACTGAAAGACAATTTTCGATTATGAACACACTTGAAGCAGAAGCAACGGCTTGCGTCTTTTCCTTGGCTTTGAAGGCCTGACAATCCTTCTTCCAGTGCCCTTGCTTGTGACAATAATAGCATTCGTTCTTATCCGCCTTCACCCTTCCTGCCTTGTTCGTTCCCTGCACCTTTTTGACCCCGCCTTTCGGTTTGATGGCTTTCATCTTCTTCTTCCCTTTAGCTTTCGCTTTAGATTTAGAAGAGGATGATTGGCCAGCATATAGAACGGGGGCCTTCTAGTTTTTCAAGGAGGTCTTTGCTACCCTCAACATGTTGAGGAGCTTTGGAAGATCAGCTTCCATTTTGTGCATGTTGAAGTTCAGCACGAACTGAAAGAAGGTGTGGGGAAGGGACTGCAAAATCAAGTCGATGTACAAATCATTCTCTAGCACGCATCCCAAGTTTGCGAGTTCCTCAACGAGGCTGATCATTTCGAGGACGTGCTCTCCTACTGGTGATCCTGGAGCTAACCTCATCTAGAAAAGTTTCCTTGAGGTCTCGTACCTCGCGATACGGGAGTGCACCCCATACAATTCCTTGTAATGGAGAAAGATGGATACAATATCCATACTCTCGTGCTGTTTCTGGAGTTCATTGTTCATGGACGCCAGCACGATACACTTAGCTTTCTCACAGTCTAGATCCCAGGTTTTGCGAACCTCCTTGTCCGCAACTGAGGAATCTAGTCCTGGGATAAGGGGAGGAACAGCGGTGGTAACATATGCTACTTTTTCATAATTCAGTGCAATGTTGACGTTCCTTAGCCAATCTTTATAGTTCTGTCCGGTCAGTATATATTTTTCGAGTAATAGTTTTAGTCCTGTCATGGTAGCTGCCAGAGAGAGAGAAAAGAAACACTCAGCATATGCTCTTGCAAGTTTAGATTGGTTATTAGTTTATTTAAACAGGATGGCTCCCACTGTTTCCTCAAATCCTTCTTCAAAACCTAAAAGAAGAACTAGTCAGGATTTAATCACACGTCACAATACTTGCTTAACCTTTCAGCCAGGCCAGTGTTGGTACTTTGAGGGAGGTTTTCCAACGCATTCGCGAAGTTCCTTAATTAAATAACCTCTTTTCCCTGGAGGCGTAGCCCCTCTAACACCTTTCTAGTGACCTACTTGGTTTATAGAATTGATTGTTAAGTGAGAAAAATTCCCGAGAGTAATCCTACTCATCAGTGGGATCGGGATCCAACTATCATTGCATGATGCCCTAGATGGAAGCCACTTTAGTCACCACACTCCAGAAGGTATGCTAAATCTGCAAGTTTCCTTTATGTTTGAAACTCCTGATGTGATTTTTACCCCAAGCTCTTATGACCTTGACGTAGGCCAACAAATCATAAGACGCAAGTCAAGTTATACCCGTCGTTGTCCTGATCAATTTAGGTACATCGTACATGCCCTTGACATAGGCCAACAAGGCTGTATGTCTGTCCTAAACTAATGCATCTATCTATGCAACAAATAGGCAAACACACTGCTACCATACACTATGCCTTGACGTAGGCCAACAAGCATAGCATGAATACGATGTGCTGTCTATTTGAAACGACGGAGGGTTACGGCTGGTTTTTGGAAAAAACCGTTAACGTAGTGAACTTGATATGATCGAAGGAACCAAGATAGTCTTTATTAAAAGGAGTGGTTTAAGCTCCGCATTTAAAATTTGCTTTTTGAAGAAAACCGAGTGGTTTGAAATTGTTCCAACGATTCAGTTTAGGTTTTATTTTCTTTGCATTAAAAAATAATGCGTCCCATCATTAACCTATCATTACAGATAACAACGAAAATACAACGTCCTCTTATGCCATCCGCATTCGCCTCTGGATCCCGTCATCACCCGTTAGGTTACTTAACTAACGGCAGAGCGGGGGCTGGGCTAGCGCGGGTGTAAAACATAAGTGACGTTTAAATAGCTATCATATATAGATATTATACATTCGTCAGATGCAATAATAGGCATTCCAGATCACAGATAAACTTTATTGGATATGCAAGCAATCCGCGTTTCTTTTGAGCCTGCAACGAAAGACGGATTACACAGTTGTGATGAATAGCCATTACCCCACCCCAGACCCCTACGGGTACGACAAACTACCTGCTAAGTACCCGAAGTGAAGCGGTCTCCCTCAACAACGTGAGTAGGCCAATAAACACTTCGAAATACCCGGTAGTTTGTGCACCCCACCTTGGGTCTATCCTAGGAGAAAAAACAGTAAAAAGAAATAATACAACGGTGGCTACAACCGCAACCTGGATGTGCCCTGCAAAATAATATTACAGCTTATTACAATTACATCGAATGAATTAATACAATAACCCATCACAAAACCCGACTAATCATCACAACAATCCAATACAGTTCATAATCACAAACAGTTAAAACCAACATTACAGATATGTGCAACCCCCTGCTAACCGACATACTAGCAGTTAGGGGAGGTTTACGAACACATAATACAGTTCACAGATATAATCAAACAAGCAAACATCGTATAATTTCGATCGATTAAACACATTAGATTCTACTCCATATCTTCTCTGTAAATCTGAAACTTGAGCAGAAAATAAATTATTCCAGAAAATACAAAATATCACAGAAGATGCACAGAGAAAAATTGGGCTGAATCGTGTCACGACCCAGAGTTTGGCCCGTGACCGGCACTTACCCACGTAACGTCTACAGGCGTAACGCGACTAAGTGAACCGAAAACCCAGAAATCAAACCAGTAAAAGTATAGAGTGTTATAAGTTTAAAATGAAAGCACTTACTAACATGTTAAGAAATCTAAGTAACAATCACCAAGATAGCAATATACGACGCCGTAGCGAAGATCAAGATCCATAAGTGGAAACAACACCGATAGAATAAACTGCAAGTACAGTCGGCTCACAACGAACTCGATACCAGAATACAAATAATATATATCATCGTCCTCACACTGTCTCTAAGTCAAATACATATATGGTAGATGGAGAATACTAGATACAATAATGTACATAACTGAATGATAAACAGATACCGCACAAAACCCACCTATCAGCAAAAGAGCTAGTACACCAACTATGGGGGTATCTGTGTCAAAAGATGCAAAACGCAGCCTGCCGCGACTACTCCGAAGGGCAACCTACAAACACTGTGGGACAACGGGGGTGAGTTGCCAACTCGTGAATAGAGATAACATATAAAGGTAATCGCGAGCATGCACGTACTGCGCTACTCTATCATATGCCAACAGATGATATCAATATGCGATAAGCAGTATGTGCAATAATCATGCAAGTGCTCTATCAGGTAATATAACTACAGGATGAGGTACAATAATAAATGCTGAGCATGGGCAATATAACATCTACACGGAATGTCAACGTGGAATATATAATCGGTGTCCATCAATGCACCCAGATCCCCCAAATAGCTCAGGCGCCGGCACCCTCATCGGCCCTCAAATCCTGTAAATCTCTGAGAATCCCGAGTGCCCAACATCGGCACCCAAATATCATAAATACTCGTGTCCAGCATCGACACGCAAATCCTCATCCATCGGGCCCCGTCAGTCCGGGTCAGCCCATGGGCTCCGTCTGCGGTATCGGCCCTCAGCCCCGGCAGTACGGATCGCCCCGCATCCATCTATCGACTCTGATCAGTATCCTCCGGATAACTGTCAGGTCCAACCAATCACCGGTAGGTAGTAGTCCCTCTGCCAGGCTCACCGTCTACTACACAGCGAAACCGTTCTCGCCCCGGGGTACCATACCGGATCCACCATGTACCCGTAATCGGCCTCAACCAGTTCCTCGATTCGGGTTCACATATATCACTCTAGCACTGAGGAAACACATGGTGGACGCACCGAAATATCATATCAAGGGAACCGGGTTTTTAAATGATTACATATTTGAAATAGCCACGGTTCCCAAATCCAGAAATCACATGTAATCCAAACCAATATGCAAGTCAATGATCCGATATGATATGTGCATCATATATGAATATCATGTCAAGTCACATAAAGATGAGCTACAATATAATGATCCGATGTAATATATGCATCATGTATGAATATCATGTCAAGTCACATAAAGATGAGCTACAATATAATGATCCGATGTAATATATGCATCAAGTATGAATATCATGTCAAGTCACATAAAGACGAGCTACAACAAAATGATCCGATGTGATATATGCATCAAGTATGAATATCATGTCAAGTCACATAAAGACGAGCTACAACAAAATGATCCGATGTGATATTCTACAGTATGAATGTCATGGCAATTACTAACAGTGTGTGTGTAACATGTAGGATAGTGCTCGTGCAACATGGACCGTTAGTAATGGTGCGGTGTTCTATCAATTCTAATTTATATCCATATAGCAGGGAATGCAGTATGCATTAAATAGTAGCCATGCACAGTCAATGTATGTAAATGTAGCTATAAGGTCCTATCAGCCCTGACGTAGAACACCATGCGGGCGATATCCCCGTAGATGTTAAATCTACTCACCGTAGTCTCTCGCTGGGTATAGCCAACAACTTGTTTCCTCTTCTGCGCGGCGTCCTCCGTATTCGCCTGCGAACCTAGAATTACATAATACATCATACATAAGCTTGAAGTCACACAAACAGGACATTAAGGCCGAACTAGTAACTCGTGTCGTGAACCAAGCGCGTGTGCGCGCGATACGCTAAAACATGTGACTACGTGCCTGAAGCCACTCCGATGCGTCGCGATACGCAGGAACCCAAAATCCATACACACGTATCACGCGTGTCGCGAAAGATTGAAAATACGGGAAAAAGGGTATTCACCTACAGATTTTGATACAGAAAAGATAATGTAAAACTATATATACCAACATAACCCACATAGTAGCAGACACCAACACCCCAAACCCCAACCCAAATCACCCCTATCTGGCCGCAAATTGCGGCCAGAATGCTTATTTCGGCGGCCTGGGTAGGGAATTGGGCTCCCAGGTTTTGTGTGTGCATTCAATACCCCCTGAGTATGCTACAGTAACCTCTAGTTTCACTCTGAAATATCTTGGGTAGCAGCAGATCCTACAGAGCCTTATTTCTAGTTAAAATCCACACTTTTGCACTAAAATCAAACTTTAGGGTATTTCTGTGCAAACTGAAACAAACCTGGCCTAAAATAGTTCTAATAACACATAATAGAGCTAACCAAACTAACAAAACCCTAATCTAACATGTGAATCACAAATATCCTTTAATATCACTAAAAATGCACAAAATGAGATTTTTGCTAAACAATACTACAAGTTTAAGGAAAAGGAGTGCTAACATGAGTTAATACCTTCTAAGAACCTTGTAAAACACCAAAAGTCTCAGCTTTTCCCTCAAGTGTGCAGATTTGCCTTTGAACACCTCAAAAACCTCACTTTTCCATGGTTTTGTGAAGAAAATGAGTTGATATGTATAGGGTTTTGTGTAAGGATCAAAGGGAAATGAAAAAGGAGAAGAAAAGATGAAGAAAAGCTAGGGTTTTGCTGCTAAATTTCTGCTGGATTTCAGAATGAGGGAAAGAGAGAGAGAAGAGAGAAGAAAAGGGGTCAAAAAGTCAAAGTTCCATACCTAACACCATGCTCATTTGTTTATTAGGATTTTGAATTATGAAAAGGGTTATGAAAAGATTAAAATGGTGGGGAATAAGTTAGCAACCATGCAACAAAAGAATTTGGCTAACACTTAAACCTATGTCTCAAAAATGGCTAAGTGTGCAAGTGTCCACTACAAAGGAAAATATTCCAATTTGCTAATCACGACTAAATAACTAATAATCCTATGAACACTAATATAATAACATGCACAAATACTAATTATCACAAAAACATTCTAACGGAATTTCAAAGTGTTACAAATCGGCTCCAACTCGGCCGCTGATCCGCGGCGGATCGGTGGGATCGGCCGCGGTTCCGCGGATCAGTGGCCGATTCAGGAGCCCATTTTTTTCCAGTGTTCTTATAATTTCATGTAGGTTATTTTGGAGGTCCCTGAAAAATTTTTAGGCCTCATTTTAAAATCGACAGAAACTATGTGATATCCGTGTATTTTCTGGTTTGTTTTGCGTTCGAAATTCATACGACTTTGCAAAAGAGTTAATTATTGTTTAGTGAGGCTCTGATACCACTGTAAGTCGATGTACAACACCCCACGAGTTGCGGGGAGACGGAAATATGAAAAACGATCTTGTTTTGTATGCAAACATCGACTAACCGAAGATCTTTACTAAACTATAATTAACACCTACCATAGAAGTTCTTAGCTACTATGTAAAGAGATTATACCTAGTGATACGTGTCTTTCGTCTTTACAATCTCTACGTCCTCCTCGGCCTCCTTTCCGTGATAGATGATCCACCCCGAGAACCCTAATCCAAGCTTCACCTCTAAACTTGAGGTAACATAGTTTCTCTAGTTGCTAATCAAAGGAACTAAGATGATATAGAGTTAGGTTATGGAGTGTTTAGTCTATTCTAATCCTTGGTCTCAACTCATGAGTGGTAGGATTAGGGTTTGAAGAAAGAGTGAGCTTAAGGAAAGAGAAGGTGGAGATGATAATGAAAATGAAAAAGCTTCTCACTTGAATATATATGAAGCATAATGAATTATCAAATAAATGAATAAATATGATTATTCACCATGCTTCATTAATTCAATATGAGTGATTCACTATATGAGTTATTAAGCATTTAATGATGCATTAATGATATGATGAATCATACAAAATGAGTCACAATTGCATTTAATGAAATTGCCTCCTAAACCCTCAAGTCACCATGCTTCTAGAAGCTTCCCGGAAAATTACGAGAACGCCCTTCCTATCCGTAAAAACACGGAAAAACTTTAGACTGTATAAATCCAAAAACCCGATACTAGAATCTGGCTTAAACCAAAGCCGGCTAGTAAAAACTGTCCAAACGTCGTACGTGCGTTTAAACACGTATGCGTACGAACCCTTGTCGTAAAACCATACGACCTCTATATCGTTTCACCTGGGGTTGGGAAATCTCAGTGTGGGACTTTAAAGACTCGACTACTACGCTGGCAGTGGGTTTAACCACAGACCGCAAGCGGCACTAGCTGTACGTAACGGTCCCAAGGTAGTTGTCGATAAGAAAGCCGATGAGGTAACCCATCCGTACTCCTACTGAGCCTGTCCGTGACAATATCCACACAGTCCGGTCTGTTCGTCTAAGAGTATCGCATGTATGGTCTAGGGGGCGGTGAACGTCAGACCCCTAATAACCGTACAAGTAGTGCCGGCATGGCTCAAGACCATCCGAGAATCTACAGATCTGTCCATCAGTAATTCTCAATCAGCCTTGGCCAGGGACTTATGGTAATGACCAACCAATCACAGTGCGATATCAACTCCCTAGACCGGGAGAGACGAATCCCTAATAGTCGCTCACTGCCTCCATGTGGCTCGGGACTGTGCCCAACTAAAACCTGTTTGCACGACTCCTTTGAGCTGTGGTAGGGTAATAATCAAAGCACAATGGGAACTCACACGAGACAAATGATGACTTTAAGTCAACAGACTATCTGCACACATGTCACCTGAGAACTGCTATCTGACATTAGGTATAATACCATCCAGTCAGTTCTCGGCGAGTCCTGTCCGGTGTACTCACACGAGGTAAGCATCTGTATACAATATTAGGTGCACATCACCAATGGATGCGGGACCAATCCATCGCCCCTCCTCAGGGTCTAGATATGTATATACTAGTCTACTCCGGAGTATCGATGCCCAGTCTCAATACTCCAGCGACCAGGGACATTTAAGGATGTGCCTACTGACTATCCAGCTCCCACAAGTATGACTGCCATCACATCGCCGGTAGTCAGGCAAAACACTCTATGGGCTTTATCAACATGTATATACAAAGTAAAATATATCACACGTTTAAGATAAAGACAAACCAAATAGCGTACTATCATAAGCAAGATTGTTATGTATATACATATCCCTAATAGTCTATACACTGAAGGCCTCTAGGGCATACATATATCCAACAACACTTTCTACCACGCTGAAATTTCCAAGTGTTGTAACTTTCCTAAGTTAACTCTATATTCAATAGTCGTGCAAGTATCCTATGGACCCTCTAGAAGATCATAATAACCTTAACTCGATTCTATACCCACGGAACCGCGAACGAACCTTCGGGTTTGCCGTAGTTCCTTGGTGTCATTGGTGAGGCGTTGGTTAACTTCTTCTACGGCTGGACCATAGACACTGTGGCGTGTTCAGTTGATAAAACTGCACATTTGTTATTACATTTTTCCTACTATTTCCATATTTAAAAAGGTCTTTATTATAATATATCATACATATGAGGGTTTATTTGTAAAAATACTATTTTCCATGTGTTGATATATTATAATTAGTATTTGGTAGGAAAATATATATAATATTATTGACCTAATCCTAGTAGAACTAAGTCTACTAAATATTATTTGTTGAGTTGTTGTGCAGAATTTTCAGGTCTTAAATCAAGGAAATCAAGTTGTTAAAGCTAACCTGCCTAATTAAGAAATCAAAATTAAGAAATCAATTCTGGCAGAAGAAAAGAAAAGATTTCCAAATTATGAAGGTTCCAGAGAAAGACAAATGTCATAAGAACAGAAGCCCTAAAGTTTGATGAAGGGATATGATGTAATGGCCGCGGATCCGCGGCCATACCCCACCTTAGGCCGCGGATCCGCGGCATGTTTAAAGATTTAGGGTTTGCAAAAATTTTGGGAAAATCTATACAGTTAGTTCCCTAATTTGGAAGCAAAGGTTTCTGGCCTTGGACTATAAAAAGGAACCGAGAGCCTCTTGGAAAAATCATCAAGCCGAAGAGATCACGAAGTCCAAGACGGCTCACGCATCCAGGCTGATCATCAACGGTTCATCTACCTCCTTAGAAGAGATCGAGAAGCAATTAGAAATTGTAATCATTTTCTAAGGATTCAAGTGTAATGAATATTGTTGATTAATAAAGGTAGCTTTCTTTTTCTTATTCTATTTCTTCATAGTTTAATTATGCAATTTCTTTCCATCTCTTTTTCTCCCAACATGCGCGAGTAATTCTCCGCATGTTAGGGTTCGTAGGATTAGGGTAGGCTAATGGATGATGAACATCCCTAAACTCTTTTTAAGTCCTATAAAGTTTATGAACTTTATCAAAAGAATCATTAACATCCTAATCAGGCGCGCTAACAATTCTTTGTTAGTCCCGACCGCGATTAGAGATTAGATTAATGATTGTTTTGGTAAAGGCTAGATATGAACGGAGTTCCGTGTCGAGATAAGGGTTAAGAGTGGGATTCCTTTTTTCTCCAGAAACCCTAATCTACACGCATCACCGCCGTTCTAGTTATAAATCTATTAAAGGATAAAAATGGTAACTTTTAATTAATCGTCCATAACTACTAAATCCTAACGAACCCTACAAGCCCTCTTATTATATTAACTACATCCCTAAAATAATCTTGATCTATATTTTTGCATTCTTGCTTAACGTAGATCTAGAAACCATTCTACAACATTCTTTATCCCTCCTCTCTTTCAACACATCTAAAGTAAGAGTAAAAGGTTCAACGTTTCCCTGAGGACGACCCGTACTCATCTCGGTCTAGCTATGCGCGACACCGTTCTGATTGCGGTTAACAACTACAAACACTTTTTCGTGACAATCAAATGGCGCCGTTGCCGGGGAGACGTGCATAATTTTTTATTCTTGCTATTTGTGTTGAATTCTTAGACGATTCATATTATTATTAAAACAAAACTGCAAATTGCATATTTAACGATTTGTGTGTGAATTTTGCGAGGGAATCTGGAGTCACGGACTTGAGGAAACAGGAGATCTAGGGTTTCACACTTCTCTGGTAACTTTCTTAACTCCTTCTCTCTCCTTTCAAATCCAATAAAATCTATTTTCTACAGGATTCTTTGCAAAATATTCACCGCTCAAAAATATTTTTGCAAAGTTTTGTTTGGCGATTTGTTTTTGCATATTTTAATACGGATTTTTAAGGGGCAAGACCAAATTCAGATTAGGTGGGGATTTCATCACCCTTCCTAAGCCCCACAAATCACAAACCGAGTATCTGCATCAACCCTTCATTAATTTAAAAAATATCTAGACCAGACTCTAAAGACTGTCGCGCTCAATAAGGACAGAGGAAGGTCGTGGGTAATCTATCGTTTATCCGTATTACTTTTGTAGTGTCTAGGCAAGTGTGACAAAGGCTAGTGGTTTTTAATTAGGCCCACTACTGTGGTTCCTTCCCACTTACCTGGCACTTACCTGGCTACAAAGGTAGTACGGAGGCGGTAGAGGATTGATCCTGCGGCTTGTCCTTTGGAAGTCTAGGAGCGGTCTAGAGACTGGACCTAGGTGACTTTAGTTCTAGGGTTGTTTGTGCATTTTTGTGTGATTTGTCTAAATCCGTCATTTTTCAAAACAAACCAATTATTTTCTCCCTTTTTTTTACCCCTTCCCCCTTCTTCTTTTCTTATAATGGGTGACCCAAACAGAAGAACACTTGCCGAGCTTTGCTGTCCACAACCAGATATCTCTTATTTTCGTAATCCCTTCGGTATACCGTCCGGCTCTTCCATGTCCTTAAGAGATCATATAGAACAAGCAGGAAGAAACAGTTGGCCACCTCAGTCTAGGTCTTATCAACCGTATCCTAATCCTACACCTGTTTCAGTTGATACCCAGAGTGAGGAAGCCCCTAGACGAATGTCCATTGCTGAGCACATAGCTAGGGCTAGAGGCCAAAGTTTAAAACCGGACCAATATCAACCATCACCATCACTGTCCAGAGAAGAGTTTGATATGCGGTTTGTGTCTATTGAAAATAGCCAACCAACCAAGCCATATCAATATTCTTTTTATCATAATATTGATCCTACTCCTACCCAAGTTCCGCAACCATTCTATTCCTATCAATCCAATCCGACTTTTCCACCTACTCTAGACAGTTCTTCTAATCAGTCATTTGGGAGTTTTAATTATCCACAGGAATTTCAATCTTATACTGAAACCCCTTATCAACCCAAGACTAGTCTGGAGCAGACATTAAAAAAATTTCTGGAACTGTCGAACCAAATTATGAAGGATTTGGGTAGTAAGACAGAACTGTACACCCTTCCTAATCAAACCTCCCCATTCCAAACTGAAATCCACAACTCCAGTTTCATAGATTCATCAAGTACACCAAATAGAATGAATGATAAGTTGTGTGACTTTGTAGTGTTTGATTTACCCGACTGTGAAGGGTCCATTTCAAGTGAAACCATACCCAACCCTTATGATCTCTACACCTCCACTCTTGAACCAAAACTGATTGAAAACCATACTTTTGATGAGGAGTTTGAGAATTTTAACCTTCACTTGAATGAGGTGATTGACGTTAGGGATATTTTGATTGATAAACCCGAAATTTTGGATGATTTTGTCCCACCAATTCATCAAATCCTTTCACTTCCTTGTGGTCATCATCTTGAGCCTTTAATTCTTCCCGAACCCCAAATATATCTTGAAGTTGATAATAATGGTATACACGAAGATCAGTCCGAAATACAGCCTCCATCTTCCACATCTGGTACAACAACACTAGACACACCAATTTGTTTACCCATTTCACCTTCTATTTTCTCCGGTTCTTCTTCTGTTCCTATAGTTTCAGTGAGTTTTGATGAATCACAATCCGTTAATTCAAGTTCAATAATACCAGAAATTCAACTTGATTTAGATATTTTTGAAAATAAGGTAGGTGAGTTTTTCGAGTCCTCTATCTCAATGATTTTTGATGAATCAAGTAGGATAAATTCTGGCACAACACTCTTTGACAGCAAAATGTTCAATCATACCATTGATAAAAGTTTTGAAGAACTTTTTGCTGACGAACTTGAATTTTTAAACAATACGGATTTTGTGATTAATCAATCTCCACCTATAGAGGTTGAACCGTCACCATTCCTTCTTCCTAATCATTCACATTCATCCTTATTCTTTCTTTTCTCTAATTTCAAATCCTTTCCAGACCACCTCTTATCCCTTCCCCACTTTTTCTTAACTCGATACAACACATTCTTCCACCAACCTATACGCTATACTGATAAAATCTTTGAATGGTTGGTGTTAACTTTTGGTCTTTGTAAAGTCTTACTTTGACCAAATGACTCACCCCCTCTTAAAATGCTTCGTATTGTCTAACTCATGTTTGAGGGGGGTATATTTTTTTGGCTCTTGAACATAACTTTTGTCCTCAAATTTGTGAGCCAAAAATAAGTTTGGGGGAGGATTTTCACTTTCATATATTCTTGCCCCCATTAATAATGTCCTCCCAAACTTACAGGTTTTTGTGATCCAGCAGATAGCAACAGTGTGGACACTGTTGAAAACAAGTTTGGGGGAGGTTTGTGCTTATTTACGCATACTTTGCATTATACTATATATAAGCACAATTTTTTTTTAACAAAAGAGTAAAAAGTGAAAAATTATATATAAAAGATATGAATAGTTTAAAAAAACCAAGAAAATTAGAAGTTTTCTTAAACGAACTAGTAATAAGTAGTTATAAGCTGTTGTCCCAAGGGTTAGTAAGATGAAAGAAGCCATTAATCTGAGGATAAAAATAAGTATGAAAAATAGTTTCTATTCTGAAAGCCAAATATTTGAATGTTGATACCCTACTATATGCACTTACACATGTCTTGAAACTCGGGATAATAGAGGATACCTTGAAATACTCTTGTCTAAAAGCCAAAGTACGAAGGAAATGAAAAAAATAAAAATTAAGAAAATATAAAAATGGTGAAAAGAAAAAGAAATTAACACTGGTTTTGTTATCGCCAAGGCAGCAATAAAAAAATACAGCGAGGGTGTCTCTTCACCTAGTGCCTTAAGGCCAACTGGTCTGAGAGTCACTGCTAAGCCTTAGGTGGTGCAAGACGAGGAAAATATTATCACCTAATCAGAAAGCACATGAGTAATCAGTCGGTTAGTACCTCAAGAAGTATTAATGGTCGCATGAAAAAGTGTGAGCAAATCCATAAGTATTCATCAAATTAAAAAGTACTAAGGTAGATGGACAAGAGTATGATAGCTTGAATTGAATTCTCCGAGTGTAGGGATGTTGATCAGTCGAAAATATTGCATATTTTAACAGGCAATTTCCATATCATTTGATCCATATAGAAGTGTACGGTATTCATAATTCACATATTAGCAAATCGGTCGCAAAATATCAGATTACATGTATTCGACCTTAAAACCGGCATTTCTAGGGAAATTGACTGCATTTCATTACATAGCATATTTTCCATATCTTGCAACCCCTGTTTCGAAGTCTATGCAGGAAAAGAGATGCTTGCTCGATCATTACATCGCTCGACCATTACAATTGCTCGTAAACTCACTCAACTCAAATCTGGTATCAACACAGAAGGGAAACTGAAATTATAAACATCAGAGAAAAGCCCAAACAGAAGTACCAAGCAACAGAAGAAAGAACAGATCCCAACCTCATCAATGTGCGGCGGAAGGGCGGCCAATGCCCACCTCATGCGGCGGAAGCGCGGCTATATGGTGACGTCAGCTCCTCAATTTCAGTGCACAACTCCTCTTTCAGGGCCTACAGCTCAATAATGCACACAAACTTCCAGAAGATTCCAGATACTTCCTCCAGATCAGCAAACACCTAAACTAGCCTAATACTTCTAGAACTTTCCCTAAACCCTAGCTTAAACCCTAAGCTAACTCCTAACAAACTCCTTCTAGAAACTCTTCAACAAACTTTGGGAGGGAAAGTTCTAATTCAAATCTAACCTAGGGTTTGGGAGTCTATAAATATGACCCTAGGCTCATCATTTGAGAAGGATTCAACCTAGAATTCAACTTTGGGAAAGTTTAGAAAATCAATCTCTTTCTTCATCCCCTCTTCCTCAAGTTTAGTGAGAGAGCTTGTAGGAAACCCTAACCCTAAATCCAACAACAATTCAAGATCTTGAGTGCAAGCCAAGCAAGATGCCTTCAACCCTTTTATGAGCCGAGCCGATCTTCAATCGGGCAAGAGATCAAAGTAGATCCACGATCCACGGAGACAAGCGAAGCCGAGTCAACGATCGATTTCTTCTTCTTGTAGATTCTTGAAAGAATGTATTGAAATTGTTGATTAAATAAAAGGTTATATTCTTTTATCTTGTTTTCTTTAAATTCCGCATCATGTTATCATTACTATTCTTGAATATTGTCTTTGTGGTGATGTGTGAATAAAACTCCGCTCGTCGGGGAGTCGAAACGATCTTTAGTATGATGATGTAACAAATTTGTAATCGATTCTTGAATCCCACGAGTTTGTAAACCCTAGCAAGTTCAAGAATCGACGACCCAATTCGTTGCGATGCTTTCTTGATCGACATCGCTCGAGATTGGGGAGTTCCGATCGTTTCTTGAAATTGCTAGAGGCTAGAATATAAATGGTATCCTCGAAAGAACAAGGGTTAAGAGATGAAACTCTAATTTCATCAAGAAAGCCCTAACTCTCATCGATCACCATTGATCTAGTATCAATTCTTCGAAGGACAAGAACACGAAACCCTTTAGATTGCATCACGTCTAAAGATCCGATCGATTCCTATGAGCCTCTCTTATATTCTTGATTGTTGATTGGAAATATTATCAAAACAACCGATTCTTGATTGTTTATAGTTTCTTGATTCTTGAGTAAAGAATAGTGACACTCGAATACAAATCACATCTTGAATCATGTTTTCGTTTATTGTTGTTTAACATTTCATTTCAAACGTATCAAAATACAATTGAATTGCACAATCCCTGTGGACGATCCGCACTCATTCATTAACTACATCCGACACCGTAGTTTGATTGCGGTCAATATAATTTTTTGATTGTCGTTACCTTTTACATATACACGTCAGAAAATGAATCAATCGAAATGGCGCCGTTGCCGGGGATCGCGCTAATTCATTTGCATTTTTTAGTTTGAAGTGAAAGAATTATTACGTTTTACTTCTTGAAATCAAAATTCGTACAAACTCTTACACGTGTGTTGTGATTTGATTGCAAGGTGATCTGGAGCATTCTGTTCTGTGGAAAAATTTGTTTGAATATACCAGAGAGCTGGAGATAGGAACAGGAAGCAGCTGAAGAAGTTTGGTTCAGTGAACCCATCAACAGACCGCGGAAGAGCGGCAAATACGTGCCTATTGCGGCGGAAGCGCCGCAGTCTTGAGGGATCACTGAAATATTTTCAGTGCAGGTATTTTCTGTCTCTCTCCCCTCTCTCTTTTTAGCTCCAACTAACCCTTTGCTGCAGGATTCTTTGCAAATAAATCGCAGCGCGCAAAAGCAAAATTAAAATTGTGTGTGATTTTGATTTCTTGGTTGTTTGCATTCTAATACGGAAATTTAAGGGGCACGACCAAATCCAAATTAGGTGGGGATTTCATTACCCTTCCTAGGCCCCGAAAATCGTCAAACTTGCATCCGCATTACCTCCATTAACTAAAAGAAATCTAGAGAAGACTCTAAGGACTGTCGCGCTCAATAGGACAAGAGAAGGTCGTGGGTAATTCATTGCTTATCCGCGTTTTCTTGTGGTGCCTAAGGCGAGTGTGTCTAAGGCTAGTGGTTATTAATTAGGTCCACTGTAGTGGTGGTTCCTTTCCACTTACCTGGCACTTATCCGGCCACAGGGGGACAAAGAGGCAGTGGAGGATTGATCTTGCGGCTTGTCTTTTGGCAGTTAGGAGCGGTCTAGAGATCGGACCTAGGTGACCATTAGATTCTAGGGTTTGTGTGCTGCATTTGTTTTGTCGCATCATTTTTTTTCAAAATCCGTCCCTTTTTAAAGCAAGCACCGCATTCAAATTACCCCTAATTATAAGTCAACGCTGCCACTTGTACTAACCCTTTTTAGTACAAGATAGGCTGGACACGGGATTCTAGTGCCCGTTTAGTCCGCGTACCCTTTATCGACTCCGAAGTCGATAATTCTCCATTTACCTTTTCTTTACCCACTACCACACCCACACCGATGGATCCGAATCCATCAAATTTCTTTAACCCTAATCTGCCACCGTCCGTTGGTGCGCAGAATCCTAATCCACCCCACATTTCTCTCCAGGAAAGATGCTATCCACATAGAGGTCCTCTTTCGACCTGCTTATCCACACCACCAGCCAATGGGGACAACTTTGAAATAAAGCCCCAGTATATCAATCTTTTACCCAAATACCACGGACTCGAGACCGAGGACGCTTACGTTTTCATTACCAAATTTCACACACGTAGGGGTATATGATCGATGTTTGGATGAAAGATAGGAATGAAGAATAAAGACGATGTTCTATTGAGGGATGGTGTGATTTCTAACATCTTTTCATGACTATTAAGATAGGGCTCATGACAGCTGAAAAGCTAGTGTAGTTGGAAACTCTTATTTTCAAAGTCTTTCTTTTATAGTTCTTATCTTTATATGTAAATTTCACCATCTCACTTTTATTATAGGATTTTGTGGGTGTAATCCGCTGAAAACCCTCAGGAGACAACACTCTTCCTACTAGGGACACCTAGAGGTTTAACGGCTTGTTGCACGTGCTCAGTGCAATCGTGTTTGCCTACGAAAGTGTGCTTAGTTTTCTCCTTTCTTTTTCTCTTTCTCTTGAATAAACTAGTTTGCTCGGGACGATCAAAGATAAGTTTGGGGGTATTTGTTCAGTTGATAAAACTGCACATTTGTTATTACATTTTTCCTACTATTTCCATATTTAAAAAGGTCTTTATTATAATATATCATACATATGAGGGTTTATTTGTAAAAATACTATTTTCCATGTGTTGATATATTATAATTAGTATTTGGTAGGAAAATGTATATAATATTATTGACCTAATTCTAGTAGAACTAAGTCTACTAAATATTATTTGTTGAGTTGTTGTGCAGAATTTTCATGTCTTAAATCAAGGAAATCAAGTTGTTAAAGCTAACCTGCCTAATTAAGAAATCAAAATTAAGAAATCAATTCTGGCAGAAGAAAAGAAAAGATTTCCAAATTATGAAGGTTCCAGAGAAAGACAAATGTCACAAGAACAGAAGCCCTAAAGTTTGATGAAGGGATATGATGTAATGGCCGCGGATCCGCGGCCATACCCCACCTTAGGCCGCGGATCCGCGACATGTTTGAAGATTTAGGGTTTGCAAAAATTTTGGGAAAATCTATACAGTTAGTTCCCTAATTTGGAAGCAAAGGTTTCTGGCCTTGGACTATAAAAAGGAACCGAGAGCCTCTTGGAAAAATCATCAAGCCGAAAAGATCCCGAAGTCCAAGACGGCTCACGCATCCAGGCTGATCATCAACGGTTCATCTACCTCCTTAGAAGAGATCGAGAAGCAACTAGAAATTGTAATCATTTTTTAAGGATTCAAGTGTAATGAATATTGTTGATTAATAAAGGTAGCTTTCTTTTTCTTATTCTATTTCTTCGTAGTTTAATTATGCAATTTCTTTCCATCTCTTTTTCTCCCAACATGCGCGAGTAATTCTCCGCTTGTTAGGGTTTGTAGGATTAGGGTAGGCTAATGGATGATGAACATCCCTAAACTCTTTTTAAGTCCTATAAAGTTTATGAACTTTATCAAAAGAATCATTAACATCCTAATCGGGCGCGCTAACAATTCTTTGTTAGTCCCGACCACGATTAGAGATTAGATTAATAATTGTTTTGGTAAAGGCTAGATATGAACGGAGTTCCGTGTCGAGATAAGGGTTAAGAGTGGGATTCCTTTTCCCTCCAGAAACCCTAATCTACACGCATCACCGTCGTTCTAGTTATAAATCTATTAAAGGATAAAAAGGGTAACTTTTAATTAATCGTCCATAACTACTAAATCCTAACGAACCCTACAAGCCCTCTTATTATATTAACTATATCCCTAAAATAATCTAGATCTATATTTTTGCATTCTTTCTTAACGTAGATCTAGAAACCATTCTACAACATTTTTTATCCCTCCTCTCTTTCAATACATCTAAAGTAAGAGTAAAAGGTTCAACGTTTCCCTGAGGACGACCCGTACTCACCTCGGTCTAGCTACGCGCGACACCGTTCTGATTGCGGTTAACAACTACAAACACACTTTTTCGTGACAATCATGGCGCGATTTTGGGTATTTGTAACTTTGCTCAAGTGTTGAGCTCTTGTGGTAAAACGTGGGTGTATGTTGATTCGATCGAAACATTAAACATCATCATGATATTCTGGAATGTGATACAATATTTGGAATCCACAAGTAGTTATGAGATAATTAATTTGAATGTTATAAATCTAGCAATTTAGTCTTATTTGATCGGTTGCCACAGGATTTTGATGCGATCAAAAGTCCGTCGCAATCACGTAGCGTACGCGGATACTCGCCGGGTAAACTTAATAGATTGCCATGCCCCATTGTTCCGACCAAGTGACTATAGGAGAACCCCGTCGCCAAAAGCATCCGTTCGGGTGCTCGCGACAGCGGTGTTCCGCCTTAGTGCACTTCGTCGACGACATCGGGAGTGCGGCCGTCTACTAAAGTTTTCGCCGAGCATTCGATCAGGATGTCGGGAATCTTGTTGAATTTCCCGACTAGATATTGAAAAAGTGTTTTCGATATTGAGACTAAAATGCAGGGTTTACAATTCTTAGGCATGCGATGTCTAAGGAATTCATTTGGTTAGGCATGTGATGTCTAAGGAGGTTGCGGATTCCAACTGTTGTAGTTTTTCACTTTTTTTTCTGCGACCGTAAGTGTAATTTGTAGTATATCGCCGGTTTCGGCGCTATATGTCAACGACAATTGGGATACGCATATTTACTTACGTTGATGACATGTGATGTTATGTGTTGCTTGGATCGTCGTGTTTTGAATAGCCGGGGGTTTTATGTGAGATGAGAGTTTTTCATTTTCATTCATGTAAAATTCATTGTATATAATATTCTTTTATTGGGGCACTTCCAGGTTGAGGATGATGTCACCTTTGTATATTATTTACTTTTCCGCTTTAGGATGGACCCAAGGCGGGGAGCACAAATAACCGGGTTCTAGGGTCCAGTAGGAGACCATCTCGAGGAGTCGAGATAGGGTCTCCTGACTCTAGAATTGGCAGGGTTGCTTGCCGTTCTCGTAGGGGTCTAGGGTTGTGGGATTGGCTATTCATTGCGACCGTGGAATCCGTGTTTTATACAGGCTCGTATTAAAACACGGACCTCCTAGTATATCCAATATTTCATATATGTTCTTCTGCTGCAATGTTCTATGATGAAATCATATTACTGCCTGAGATGAATGTTTATATTATATATATGAGATATATATTATATATTGTTGATTTCGTTTCAAATGTGATGCTTGTGAAGCATAATAAAAATGGAACTTCATTAATGAGATTAATGAAATAAAAGAAACCTAAAGATATTGTGGAATCGAATTTTCAAAAAAGGTAGCTCTAGTTCTTGCTTTGTATAGCGGTGTTCCTTGTAGAACATCCAGCACCTTATTCGATAAGGAAAGAGCCGAGATCCCTTCACCGGGAATGACCTCTTTAGCAATAACTGGCAGATGCTACACACTTGGTTTGTCTTTTGATTGCTTATATAGTTTTTGCTTTGCATAGTGGTATTTGTGAAATATCCTGCACCTTATTCGATAAGGAAAGAGCCGAGATCCCTTCACCGGGAGTGACCTCTTTAGCAAAACTAGCAAAGGCCTCAAAAACACTCCATTTTAAATCATTTGATTCTACAACGATATCAAGTTCATTACGCAAATGGTTTTCTTAAAAACCTGTCGTAGCCCTCCGTCATTTCAGATAAGGACTGGTAAGTATTCGTGCTACGTTTTTTTACCTTATCCAAGGCGTAGTGTGCGGTAGCTAATTAGTGCTTATCTGCAAAGCATATGATGCGATTGAGTTAGGGTAGTCGTGCAACTTTGTTGACCTTAGCCAAAGGTCGTGCGGGTGGGTTTAATTCAATCGGGAAATGACGGGTTGAACTTGGCTAGCACTTATGATTTGTTGACCTTAGCCAAGATCATAAGTTGCTAAGGGCAAAATATTATTGGGAATTTCAAGTGTTGAAATTTTCAATAAGATTGCATACCTCCTATGAGATAGTTGGATCTTGATACCCGCTGCGAGTAAGAGTTACTCCTGGGAGAGTTTTACACATTACAAATAGCCGATCAAGTAGGTGTATAGAAAGGTGTTAACGGGGTTACGCCCCTGGGAAAATGAGGTTTATTTTAATTAGGTCCGTGCGAAAGCACGGGAAACCTCCTTCAAAGTACCGACACTGGCCTGGCTGAAAGATTGGCGAACTTGTAGGGTGTAATTAATCCCGGCTAGTCTTTCCTTTTAGGGTTTGAAGGAAGATTTGACTAAAACAGTGGGAGCCATCCTGATTAGATATATTTATAACCAATCTAATCTTGCAAGAGCATACGCTGAGTGTTTTCTTCTCTCTCTCTCTCTCTCCAGGTAGGGACCATGTCACGCCTTAACAAGATAATAATACGGATGTATTGACCAAACCCGCTTGTTATACTGCGCTAGGGAACGTTGGTCCCGCTCCCACTTATAATTGTTATAAGACCAAGCAGGAAATAGGGGATTACCAGAATTCCTATGCCACCCAAATGAAGAAAGTACATGTTGATGCATCTTCTTCGGGTGTGTTCATTATAAAGAACTGTTTCTCAGTATCCTTTACGTCCTGGGTATGAGATACCGGATCAGGATCCCACATATGTAATATGTTATGTGGGCTACAGATAGGTAGATAACTGAGAACGGGTGATAAGTTTCAAGAGTTAGAATTGGTGCAAGTGTTGCAGCCAAGTATGTTGGCAGTTATCACCCTGTATTACCAAATACATTGATTCTGAACGAATGTTATTAGATACCGAACCTGATATACAACATCATATCAGTCTCTTTATTTAGTAAATAAGGATATAATTTTGTATTAATGGATAATGTTTTGAACATTTCCTATATCATGAGTTGATCGGTTCAGGCACGTTGTTTAAAAGCATATACGTTCTAAATCAAACCATGGTTCTTGACGTACAGAACACACACAAGAGGAAGAGTTCAGAAATGAACGAATCCTTCTTGAGACATTGTAGACTAGGTCATATCAATGCGACCCGACTAGCTAAGTTACATAGAGATGCATATTTAAATCTGTTTAAATTTACATCTTGTGAAACTTGCCAGTCATGTCACAAAGATAAGATGACCATAGCTCTGTTTATTGGAAACAGAGAAAGAGTTAGTGAACTCTTGGGATTGATACATGATGATGTATGTAGGGTCCCCTGTCTACACATGCCAGGACAGGTTCTTTGTACTTCGTTACATTCACTGATTATCTCTCAAGATTCGGACATATGTTCCTGTTGAAACACAAGTATGAAGGTTTTGAGAAATTCAATGAATATAAGTTAGAAGTAGAGAACCAAAACAGGTATAAGTATTATGTCCTTTGATGTGATCAAAGAGGAGAATACTTGAGCACGGAATTCTTGGACTATTCTAAAGGCGAATGAGATTCTCTCTCAGCATTACTCCTCCGTATACACCACAGCACGTCGGTGTATCGGGCGGAGCAATCGCACCCTATGTGATATGGTGTGCTCTATGATGAGTACTACTGAGTTGCCTATTTCCTTTTGGGTGTTATGCACTTGTGAAGCTGCATACCTATTGAATAAGGTTCTAATCAAATTAGGTGCTTACCACTCCATATGTGATATGGTATGGGAAGAGCCCATCTCTTAAGGTTGTTAAGATTTGGGGTTGTCCGGCCTATGTCTAAAAGAAAAATCCGGACAAGCTCGAGGCAAGGTCAGTTCTGTGGAAGTTTGTTGGATATCTCAAGCATTCGCAAGGGAATATCTTCTACCACACAGAGGAACAAAAGGTGTTTTGATTCTCAGCATGACACCTTTTGGAAAGGGAATTTCTTGTGAAGAAATTAGGGGTCATGAGGTAGAACTGGAAGGAATTCCAGCTATACAAACTGCAGCTGATGATTTGGTAAACCTTGAGGATTCAATAGTTTCCAACGAACCTCAGCCTCTCCGCCGATCTGGTAGGGTTCGTCATCCACCTGAGAGATACTTCGGTTTCTCTATGACAGTGGGAGCAAGGATTGCATCATGAGATGATGACCCAACTAGTTTCGAGCAGGCCATCAGGAGTGAGGACTCTGTGAGTATGGCTGGATGCTTAGCGATCTAAGATGGAATCCATATACACCAACAAAGTATGGACTTTGGTTGCTTTATCTGAAGGGTTAAATCCCCATCAGGAGCAAGTATATCTTGAGAAGATTACTTGGTGTACATAAAAAAGTTGAGACTTTCAAAGCTATGCTTCAGTCCATGCAGATCCTACTTGCCACTGCTACATACCATGACTACAATATCTGGCGGTTGGGTGTTATGACTGCTTTTCTAAATGATAATTTAGAAGAGAGCATCTATAAGTACACAGCCAGAGGGCTTCTTAGACGGTGGGAGCAGCGGAAACGTGTGCAAGTTGTTTTATGCGATAAATCAGGCATCGCGGAGTTGGAACGTCTGTTTTGATGTGGTAGTCAAAGAGTTTGACTTCATCAAAATGGTAGATGAACCTTGTATATACAAAAAGGTTGTAGGGAGTATGGTGGTGATCCTCGTATTGTACGTAGATGACATACTCTTGATAGGAAAGGAGATTCCTATGCTACGCTCGGTCAATCTCCTCTTATCACAAGGATTGTCCATAAAGGATCAAGTTGATACCTGCTAAATCTTGGGTTTTGGATCTATGAGATAGATCTAATTGGATGTTAGGATTCTCACTAAGTGTAGTGAGATGGTATCAATTGATCCTGGAGAGAATCACTGGAAAAGTTCCAGGGTGATAAGGTCGACAGAATGTCAGTCACAGGCATTGTCTTTACCCTCAGTGGAGGGACGGTATGTTGGAAGAGTTCCAAGCTAAGATACCGTGACACACTAGACGACTAAAGGCTAGATACATCGTTACCAAGGATGCTACCAAAGAGGCGGTCTGGATATATATAAGTTCATAAGATGAACTTCGTTCCTACCATTGTGTGACAATGGAGTTATGGCTTATGCCTAGGAACCCCCGTCCCATCAGAGATCCAGACATATTCTTAGGCAGTATCACCTGATCATGGAGATGGTTGATCTCCAGGGAGATTGAGATTAGGAGAGTAGACACAGAGGACAACAGCGTGGATCCACTCACAAAGGCCTATTTCCCAGTAGAGACTTTTATGGGATGGTTGAGTATGAGATACTTCAACCACAGCTTATTGTTGGGTATGCGATACTACAGCAGATGGCCCTAGTGCAAGTAGGAGATTGTTAGTTATATGTATGCCCTAGAGGCTATTACTGTACATACGATGTATATTGTAGTGGATGCTTGGACATATATAGGGAGGACTTTCTTGCTCGACATGATAGTATGCTATCTGGTTGCTCTTTATCTTAACATGTACTCTGATTGTCTCCATGTTACATTGATAAAGCCTTTAGGATGAGTACTTGACTACCAGGACTATGATGCAGATCATACTAGTGGGGACAGTGTAGTTGCTAAGTACATCCTTCAAATGTTCCTAGTCGTAGGTGTATCGAGACAGGGCATCGATATACCAGAGTAGACTAGCGTATGCTTCTCGACCCATGTAGATGGGCGATGGATAATCCCATATCCATTGGTGTTTGACATCAGAGATAGTATACGGGTGCTCAGTAGAGACTGGGTACACTGAACGGACTCACCGAGAACTCCCAGATGGTATTATACCTCACGTCAGATGGCAGTTCTCTGGAGACACTGGTACAGGTTAGTCTGTAGACCCGAGATTGTCATAGAGCCTTGTATGATTCCCACTGTGCTTTGATTTCCACCTTACCACGTCCAAGAGGGCGTGCAAAACGGTAGCTTTTAGGTACAGTCCCGAATCACATGGAGGCAATGAGCGATAGGAGGGGTTTCGTCTCTCCCGGTACAGGGAGTTGATGTTGCGCTGTGTTCGATTGGCCATAACTGGAAATCCTTGCCAGGGTTGCTGAGATTTACTGGTAAGAGTTATCAGTAGTTTCTCGAACTGTTATGGACCTTATATCGACACGACTTATCGGTTACTGGGGTCTGACGTTTACCACCCCTAGACCAGATATGCGACATATCAGACGAAGAGACCGGACTGTACGAGAGTGTTACTGATTGGATTCACAGGAGAATGTACAGGGTTGCTTGTTGATCTTCTGATCGCTCAATACCTGGGTAGCTGTTACGTTTAGCTGACCGCTTGCAGCTTGTAGGTGTTTGATATGATCATCACCTACTGCCGGCGTATTGACGATTCTTTAGATTCCTACACAGAGGTTTCCTGGCTCAGACAAAACGGAGTAGGAGCACATATGTGATATGTGCAGGACTGAGAATAATACGATATGAGATACCGTATTCTATTCTCGTGATATGTGATATCGGCTGGGTATAATGATATAGCCGGGTCATCGGATCAAGTGTTGATTCGATGAATTGGTACATGTTATATTAGTCGGTTATATATATATATATATATATATATATATATATAGTCGGATTATCGGATCAAGTGTTGATTCGATAATTTAATGTATATTATATATGAGATATATTATATTACATTAACTAATATAAGCTCGCTTTATTGATTCTTTTTCTCACGGGATAATACATTGATGTATATGCGATATATGTTAATTGTATTATTTTCTTTTGTTACAAAATATATTATATATGTGATATATAATATTGTAACATGTTAGGGTTACAAATGCAACATGCTTTGCAGAGTTTAAACATGGTTAGGGTTTGGATTAGGGTTAAGCTTGGATGAAGCTTTCATGAAGCTTCATGAAGCTTTGACTTTTGTCACTTGCTTAGATATTTTGTGTAGATATTTCTTAACCCAACCTAAACCCTTTACCCTAGTTTATTCTCTACAAGGGTTAAGCCTTCATGCTTAACTCATGGTTGATTTGTAACCACAACAATAATTCATTATTCATCACAAAAGGTTTTGCTTCATCTTCTTCTTCTTCTTGCTTCATGAAGAAAACCTTCACTAGCTTTTTCATTTGTGATGTTTATAAGTGAGAAATTGAAAAAAAAAGAGAGCAAAATTCCTACTTCATCATCCTCATCTATTCTAGCTACATAGATTAGGGTGCTTGCTTTGCTAATACTTGATTAGTGAAGCAAGAGCTTGGGTTTGAGATTTTTCAAAGTAGATCATCTTGGATTAGTGAAGTCTTCAAGCAAGGTGCATCATTCTCTTCATGGAGCCTCTCGAGCGTCGGAGTTCATGATGATCGCAGTGAAGGGACCTCAACACGGAGCTAATGAAGTGAAGGAACGGACTACAAAGGTTGTAATCCCTATCTCTTTACTTCTTTGTATGTGATACAAACTTGTTACCCTAGAAATTATAGCATGATTCATGGTTTGCTTGCTTTGCACCTCTCTAAAATTTTAAAGTGGCATGTGTGATGCTACCAAACCTAGACTAGGTGTAAGGGAAGCCCAACTGCCCTGCCGTTTGGACACGGATGAGCGCCTCCACGATAGATGCGAGTCGGTCTATCCGGCCGGCAAGGGCGTTGATGACATTCGGTGGAGGAGGTTCGTCCGCGCCTCCGTTGAGGGGGAAGCGGCGGCTAGTGCTTGGATCGTCGTGATGATCGCTCTCCATTGGATTGAGATCGGAAGATGAACTTTTGTTTTTGTGGAATCAAGGAGTTCCCACAAACGGTGCCAGCTGACGCGACCTGGATCACGCCAAGATGTTACCTTCCGTTGATCTGCTGATGGCGGTGATGGATGGCTGAGATTGGATCTGGAGGCAGGCTCCTGAAGCGTGTGGATCTCAATGGGTTTGAGGTTGGTTGGGCCGAGCTACCTGCAAGTAAGTCCCGTGGTGGTTGTACCACCGAGGACCCTCCGATGGTCAAGTTAGAGAGGAAATCCAAGCAGAGTAACAGCTTAGTGGAGTAAAAATGGCTTACTTGAACCGTCTGAAGAAGGGGTTTATATAGCGGTAGTAGCAGGCAGGGCAAGCGCGAGAATCACGCCGGCCGTTACACTCCCGACGTCACGCCCGCGTGATGAGCGAGATCTCCCATTAATGGCGAGATAGGCTCATTAATGGGGAATCATGATGGCGTGGAACGTGGGATGTGGCCGGAGGATATCTCACGCATGGCGAGATTCGTGGGATGGCGGTTGCGCCTGTGAGTGGTGCCACTTGTCGGTCGATGAGACCGGGGAAGATGACCTCGACGGGAGAGCTCACGGACGAGCGGGAGAGCCGAGGTATCTTGGTTCTGCGGTAGCTCGGAGACGAGCTGTGAGGCCGAGGAGTCCAATTTTGCAGGGGGCTCCGAGGTGAGCCAGCGTTTGTTTGTAGGAGGGGCACAGGAGTGGTCTGGTCGCCCGCTGTAGGTCCTTTCTTGCATGTTTTGGGATACGTCATCTGCCACGTGTCTTGATCTGGAAGATCACCGATATCGACCATCATCACCTTCTTAAGAAAATAAAGGTGCCACATTTATTCGCCTCTCAAAGGATAGATTGAATATTTTCAATCTAATTAGTTTGTTTTTCCCAATTGTGTAAAGATATATGTGTGGTTGTGACTCCTGAACTTGAATCATGACTTTTGGATATTATTAGTTGTGTACTAATAGTCACAATGATTCATTAGAAGTCATGAATCACAATATAAATAGATAATCTTGGCAAAGAGAAAAAAGTAACTTGAAAATTCTGATCTTTAGCCCTCTAATTCACAATCCAAGAATCTCAAATAGTTTCCTTAGGGCATATTATTGAATCTGGATTCTTAAGTCTTAATAGGACAATTGTCCTAATATGACTTTTACTTGTACTTGGAATTTTCCTTGAATTTTTCTTGGACTTTGATTTTTTCTTAGACTTGAACTTGGACAATATTGTAGGACTTTGTATAACATAGTATTATTCTTCTATTTTAATTTTATGACATGTTATTATTCTTACAAAAAAAATTGAGTAATATTAAATAATTTTTATATTTAAATAATATTATTTATGATATATAATTATTCAATACATATTATTAACGAAGAAATAACACAAAAAATAAATCGCATCATCATCAATATTAAATTACAAACTACCACTTTGAAAACCTCTCGTTGTACTCCATGACCTTCTTCTTGAGCTTTGATGAATCGACCCAAGTCACGAAATCCTCCATGTTTCTCGTCACTAAAAAAACCGGATTTGTGATTGTGTCAGGGCCCACTCGTATATGGCCTTGCTCGATGTATGTCATTGCTTCCTTCAGATGCTCTGCAAATTTTAGACGCACCAAAATAGACGATAATCTACGTCTGGACCAACAATGTAATAAGGGCGTGTCATCTAATTTAAGTTGCATTGTCATATCAGCAGACAATTAGATGATTTTTAGCTCCCAATATCCCTTTAATTATCGCATACTTGTGTATATTGACCAATTGTATTCATAGACTATAAATCAGATTCATAGACCAACTGTATTCATATTTTAAAAAAGCATTGGCTTATGCCAGTGCTCACATTCAATTGAATCACACGATTTATAATGCTCTCCATCCATCCGCCAATTTAATCCATTTTTATTAACCTTACAAATTTTAAACTCCAACTCTTATAATTTGATGTTGTTTGGTAGGTCAAGCTATTGAAAATTATATAATGAATTAAAAGCAAAAGGATATTGTTGGTTTTTTAGTCTTAAAAAACACACTAAAAATTGATGTTCATGATGTAAGTAGACGTCCGTGCTCGTGCCATAAACTAGCGGCGAGTGCGGAATACAAAACGAAAATTTTCTGAACTTGAGCACAAACACTACAATCTAGATTCGAATCCAAATACTAAACAATAAACTAAACAAGAAGAAGTTAAGTACCAGGTTTGTGATTACAACTTTTATAGTCGTGTTCTTCGTCTTCTTTCCACTTCCTAAGTTCCTTAGGTCGTCAGGAACGAGTATGGGAGTCGGTCTTCCTTGTCGAAAATGATCCACTTCGAAGGAAACCTATCTTAGGCACTAGCTTCACAAGTGAAGCAACTAGTGATCAAGACTTGCTAAGAATTGATCACTAGATGATGTAGTGGCTAATTTCTAGTTGTTCTCTCGTTTTCTTTTTCTTTTCTCAACTTGGGAAAAAAACAAGAGGAGAAGAAGAGGCATGAGTGTGTGTTTAATCAAGCATGGCTAATGAAAAAAACTATCATCCTCATATTTTCTCCTTCTCCCTTTCTTTTAACGTGAGAGTGAGTAGGTTGTGAAAGTGTGTCTTAGCATCTCTATTAGGTTTCCACATACATCAAGTATGTAATTTAAAAAAATCTAGAGGTCTATGCAACACTAACCTAGAATCGAACTAGAGAATTAGGGTCTGTAAGCATGTAAACAAATTTTACACTAAGTGAATAGAGAATACAACCATTTTAGACCGATCCTTCACTTCTAAACCTCCAAGTAGTAGTCCCTTTGTTGGAAATATGTATGCCCTATAGGCCATTATTGTATGATATAGTGGATGCTTGGACATATATATAGAGGACTTTCTTACCCAACATGATAGTATGCTATCTAGTTGCTCTTTATCATTGTTGGGTTACGCCAGCGTCCCGACCATCAATCCGTGTCCAAATACGGAACAAAAACTTAATTAAGCCGGCGCTAACAGAACCCGATTCCCGGATCGTACCATTAACCCTAAACTAGTTATATGAAAAGCAGTTTAGAAAGGTTATACTGAATGATCCGTGTCTTTCGGTCTTCAACCTCTGTCCCAAGCTCCTCGTGGCTTTCTCGATCATGTTTGATCTCCGGTCTCCCCTATCGAAGACGATCCACCTCGAGAGTTTGTATTACGGGCTCTGGCCTCAAAACCGAAGCAACTTGATTATCTAGTTTTCTAACCTAGATAGCCAAGATGAAGTAGAGAGAGTTTGTGATTACTTTGTCTCAATACACCCCAGGTTTCTCAACACATGAGACATGTAGGGTGGAGGTTGAAGAAGACGCCAAGAGAGGAGAGTGTGAGGCTTGAGAAAAACATGTGAAGAAGCAAAGGTTTGAGTGTGTTGTGAGCAATTAGCAACTCAAGAAAAGCTACACAAGAAAAAATATCTGCTGCCCATCACTTGCTCACCACATAAATATCTCACAACTCTCTCAAAATATCAAGCATGCCATGTAATGCCAACAATGACTCACACCATGAGTCACCAAGTGCACATGCTATAATCAATGCGAAAATAATGAGTCGCACTTTCCTCACATAAACATTTAAACCATATGTTTAATAGAAAAAGAAATGGCATCTACTAAAGTAAACTTGTAATAGAATTACAAGAATACCCCTCATCCGCATATACATACCCGCATCCGTATTCCGAAATAATACGAATATAACGAGACGAAAATAATCCAACAATATAATACTAGGATCCGGCTTAAACCAAAACACACTAGTATTATCCGTCCGAGTCATGATCCGTGCACAATTGCACGTATATGCTCGAACCCTGCCATAAAACTATACGGCTTATACAACGTTTCGCCCGAAGCAAGGAAACCCTCTGTGCGGGACTCTAAAGACTTGTCAATACGCTGTCAGTGGGTTTAACCACAAGCACGTCAGCAGCACTAGCGAAAGGGAGGCCGACGAGTAAACTCATCCTAAAACCCATATTGAGCCTAACAGTGACAATATCCGTACAGTCCGGTCCGTTCGTCTATGAGTATCGCATATCGAGTCTACGGGTGGATAAAGTCAGACCCCTAATAACTTGACATTCAGTGTCGGTATGAACCCTATCACCACCTGAGAAACTACTGATCCGAATCAGTAATTCTCGACTAACTTGGCCAATGATTTCTGGTGATGGCCACCCGTGCACACCACGACATCAACCCCCAATACCGGGAGAGACGAATCCCCTGACGATCCGCTCACTGCCTCCATGTGGCTCGGGACTGTACCCAACTAAAACCTATTTGCACGACTCCTTTGAGCCATGGTAGGGTAGTAATCAAAGCACAGTGGGAACTCACACGAGACAAATGACGATCTCAAGTCGATAGACTAACTTGTACACATGTCACCATGAAACTGCTATCCGACAATAGGTATAATACCAACTAGCAGGGCAATAATTGACTTGAGGGCACTATAGCCAACAATCTCCCACTTTCACTTAAGGCTAATTATTGCGGTGTCGTAAACTCACAGCCCGTGTGATACCGAACACCCAACTTCTCTACTAATCAGTTTCACAAAGCTCGTTTGTAAAATTATTGCGTTCGAGAAGTAGCCTCAGTGAGTGGATCCGCTATAATGTTTCTTTCTATGTCTCTCTTTATCTCAAGTTCGCGGAGAAAGCCATCTCCCGAAATGAGCAATACCTGTCCTAGAATATGTCTGGATATCTGATAGGACCCAGTTCACAAATGAACTCTAAATCCAGCAAACTTCTTAGATTGTATCTTCCACTGAATTTAATCAGTATCCTGCGCTATGCCTTCCTCAGTATCCGCTTGGACCACCTGTCCAAACTACTGCCCCTCATAAGAGGGAAAACTATAACTCTGACAATCACTCTGTCATCCAGGTTACCTTGGAAGCCTGGAATGATAACCGTCTCCCGATACCAAATCCCCAGAACATCCTCTTATGTTCATAAACTGCTTCCGAACGTTTCTCCAGGATTGGATTAATATATAAACTTATTGCAGCTAGTGCAAAAACAACATCAGGTGTGGTACTTGACATCTCATGATTGACTCAATTGCCTAAGCAAGTGATATGCCAATCATGCACATCCGTCTCCCCTTTAGTCTGTAAGACACCTTTAGAGAGGGTGACTCCATCACCTGCAGGTACACCACCATGCCAGGAGTCGTCCATTCTAAAACACCTTTAGAATAGTGTCAAAGTACCCAGATTGAGAAACTACCCAAATTTAGATCTAAAACCATAGATCTAGTACCTAGAATGCCTGATATTATATCCATATCCTATGTGGAGAAACAACTGTGTGACAACCATAGTATAACCGATTGTAGTATAGTAATTTCACTTCCTATAAAGTGAATGTTATCTAAATACCAGGATATCACACCCTACTACTTTCTTGAAAGATCCATCTCTTATTCTGATGAAGTCAAAGCCTATGACTGCCACTTCAGAAATAGATGATCTATCTCCGCTATACTTGCTTTAGTCTATAAATAGACATAAACTACTTGTCCACTATGCTTCCGCTGCTCCCACTGACTACAACAACCCCTGGCAGAGTCATATACACGTGCAATTCTAAAACTAGTATAGAACGACGCTATACTCATCCTCCTGCCGGGTCTCATAGTCTAGAACAGCAGTAAAGGCAAGTCTAGGTAAATAAGAACCTCCATGTCACTGTCTTTGAGGATACTGAAGTACCTCTCGGGTGCCTGAGGTTAACCACCATATCTGCGGAGTGGCCAATGGAATGTCAAACCCCGATTGAATCTTTAGGTTCTATTAAACTTTCAGTAATCATTTGTGGTTCTGGAATCACTTCCAGTTCTACCATACTCCCACTACTGTTTTATGAAAAAAGTCCATTTTTACTAAAATTGTGGCGAGTCAAGAACAATATCACTATTGATCTTCCAGATGGTAGAAAGTTAACCCTCGTCATAGCCCGGGATAACCCATAAACTGCCATTACAGAAATGTGCCTTGAGTATGTCCAGAGTCTGGTTTTAAGCATAAGCCGGACAACTCCATATACATTAACATCGTTAAGATATGAACCATTCTATATAAAATATAGAAACAGAGGCACTAATTTAATTGGAACCAGATTCAAATCATGCAGCTGTCTCCAGTGCATGTCAACTAAATGGAAAGAGTCCGATCAACATTACTCAACTAGGGGTGCATCCAAATATGAGTAACCTGAAAGAGAAGCAAGTTCTCAAAACCATTACTATCAACTGAATACTAAACACAAGTATTTACATCTTCGATCACCTTGAAGAATCCTGATACTCGCAATACATGGTTCTCTACTTTATTCTTGTACCTATAACTTCTCAAAACTTGGATCTTGTATTTCTACGAAATACTTGTCTAAAACTGGAGAGGTCATAAGTAAACAGAATATAGTACGAGCACCAACCCCTTTGTCCTAATGGACACTGGACAACATACAATACTTTTTATAAGTCCCCTAAGTTGAATAACTCAAACCCTGTGCGTCGTAGATTGAAAACTGTACTATGGTTAAGAAAAATTACACCGCTGTTTAATGCTCCTTACTCAATCATCAACTGATATAGGTAAATGTCATGGACATAATTTCAAAAAATTATATCTCACTTTATAAAATAAACGTACAGATATATCAGTTTGAAATTGGTGCATAACAACGGATATTCAAAACCAAATATTTTCCATCAGGCAAAACCCTAGGTGATTTCCTCAAATATCACCAATTACAATGAATTCCGATATAATGAGGATATAATCACCTAATTCCCAATAACTTACTCCCACTCATCATCTGTAACACCATACAGATGTGAGAATCGAACCTGGTAAATACATACCCTGGAGTAAGGATCTAATTAGGAAATCAGTTTTCAATTAACAACGCATAGTGAAACTGAAACATGAAAATGTTTCGAAGGGGTAGCCGGGTATTCCTAGTAATGCCTCTTCCATTATCCAGATTCATGACTGTAACCGTATATTTCCTTGCCATCTCTCCAAATCCCTTTATTTGTCTTTACTCATTACCTTCTGTACACCATCCATAGGCTAAATGGTTTTCTTCCTTCGCTACCTTTCGGCACCAGCCTATGGTTCGGAAGAAGACTATTCAATAAGCGTAATAAGTTTACTCTCCTAATCGTAGGAGCCCTCGCAACCTGAGAGAAGGTAAAGATAAAAGACAACTGAATAATCCTTATTCTATTTCTCCTGAACCAGAATCCATTCTCCAACTGGAACAAGTTCCTTCGAGTTCGTATGTAACTATACGATGGATTATCGAATAAATGCGGATCTTCGTAGTGATACGGTGTGTTCTGGAGAAATTCAAAGGTGAAGTAGGAGTGGTGATGATATACGTGGTTTCGTCATGAATGATAACAGTCGCAATTTACTTTGCCCTCTTTCCAATCCCTTTATTTGTCTTTACTTATTACCTTCTGTACACCATTCTTAGGCTTATTGGTTTTCTTTCTTCCCCACCTTTCGGCACCTGCCTATGGTTTGGAAGAAGACTATACAATAAGCGCAATAGGTGTACCCTCTCCTAATCCTAGGAGCCCTCATAACCTGAGAGGAGGTAAATGGAAAAGACAACTGAATAGTCATATTCAATTTCTCCAGAACCGGAAACCATTCTCGAATCTGAAACAAGTTTCTTCGAGTTCGTACGTAACTATACGATGGTCATATCAAATAAATATGGATTTTCGTAGTGATACTGAATGTTCCGTAGAAAAGTATAGGGTAAAAGAAGGAGTGGCAATGAAGTATGCAACTCTGACAATTCAAAAGCCAGTGTGTTTTAAGAAGGTTCGGTTAACTTGGTTTATGATTTCTAGTCTAGGGTCGGGCCATGGTCGCTTCCAAAGAGAGAGAGAAAAGAAACACTCAGCGTACACTCTAACCTAGATCAGAATGGATAATCACTTTATCTAATCAGGATGTCTCCCACTGTATCCTTAAATTCTCCTCCAAGCCCGAAAGAAGAATTAGTCGGGATCATCTAAAATCACCCGAGGAGTAAACCAACTCATTAGTGAGAATCAGGATACAACTATCATTGCATGATAACCTGATGGAATCCACTCAAGTTATCACACTCCAGAAGGTATGCGCATGCCTGGCTAGTTTCCTGTATGTTTGAAACTCCCGATGTGATTTTTACCCCATGCTCTTATGACCTTGACGAAGGTCAACAAATTATAAGTCACATGTCAAGTTCTACCCGTCATTGTTAATAATATGTATGCCCTAGAGGCCATTATTGATGATATAGTGGATGCGTGGACATATATATAGAGAGGACTTTCTTGCTCGACATGATAGTATGCTATCAGGTTACCTTTATCTTAACATGTAGACTAGTATTTATACTGTCTGTCTCTTACATGTTGATAAAGCCCTTAGGATATGTACTTGACTACTAGGACTATAATGAGATCATACTAGTGGGGTCAGGGTGGTCCAAAAGTACATCCTTTAATCAGTTCCTAGTCGAGAGAATATCGAGACTAGGGCGTCGATATTCTAGAGTATACTAGTGTGTACGTTTATTGTCTCTTAGAGGGCGATGGTTGATCCTACAACCACTGATGTGTGATATCAAAGATTGTACACAGGTGCTCATTGGAGAATGGGTACACCGAACAGGACTCGCCGAAGACTCCTATGTGGTAGTATACCTATCGTCAGATAGCAGTCCTCTAGTGACACTGGTATAGGTTAGTCTGTAGATCCGAGATCGTCATAGAGTCTTGTGCGGCTTCCACTGTGCTTTGATTTCCTCCCTACCATGCTCAAAGGAGATGTGCTAACAGGTGGATTTTGGGTACAGTCCCGACTCGCATAGAGGCAATGAGTGATTGGAGGGGTTTTGTCTCTCCCGGTATTGGGGGTTGATGTTGCGCTATGCTCGATTGGCTATAACTGGAAATCCCTGGCCAGGGCTGCTGCCGAGATTTACTGATAAGTGTTATCAGTAGTTTCTCGAATCGTTATAGGCCAGACATCGGCATGACTTATCATGTTACTGGGGACTGATGCTTACCACCCCTAAACATGATATGTGACATATCATACGAAGAGACCGGACTGTACGGTAGTGTTACTGATAGGCTTCATGGAGACTATGGACGAGCTTGCTTGTTGATCTTCATATCGCTCAATACCCGGGCAGCTGTTACGTCCAGCTAGTACCGCTGATGGCTTGTGGGTGACTGATGTGATCATCACCTACTGCTGGCGTATTGACGAGTCTTTAGAGTCCCACACAGAAGTTCCCTGGTTCCAGCGAAACGAAGTAGGACACATATGTAATATGTGTGTGGGCCTGATTAAATACGTGTATGTGATACCGTATTGTAATCTGACAGTTATCTGTTATCGGTTCGGTTATATGTGATATAACCAGATTATCGAATCAAGTTTTGATAATGTGATATACAGATAAATGATATTAGTTGGTCATATGTGATATAACCGGATTATTAAATCAAGTGTTGATTTAATAATGTGATATATATTATATGTGATATAATTATATCTTAACTAATATCATTAGCTCACTAATTATTCTAAATAATATATATATATATATATATATATATAATGAAGCATGGCTTGATTTTCTATATTTGAGAAAACTAGAAATGAGGTGTAAATTAAGAGCATGGTTGCAAACATGGGCTTTATATTTGTTTATTCATCTTGACTTACTATTCAAGCATGGTTGCAATTTTATATTGCAAAATTCTATGCTTGAATGAGTGAGGGGTCAAGAGTTGCTATTCATTCTAGTTCATTCTCAACACTTAGCCATTTTTCTTGAGTTGCTCACATGGTTGCTCTCTAGCATCTTCTTCTTCCTCAATCCCATGGTTCAAGCTTCAACCTTCACATGTGATATGAACCATGAAGGTTGAACACAAACTTGTGAGCTTTTAACATCCCCTACTTTACCATCCTACACTTGACTATCGATCGAGTGTAGCGTCTTTCCTACGCTAAAGAGTTTAGTGTAAAGGTAGTTGTCATGACCCAAGTGTGGCACATGACCGGCACTTAAATCATGTGACATCTAAAGAAGACGACGTGGTTTAAGTAAGCCGAAACCCGGAATCTGAACCTTTTTGTTTTGAAAAAATTGGAGGTGAAGTTTAAATAATCATCAGAAGGAATCAATTTAAATTAGCCATTTGATTTTCATTAAGTATGTTTAAAGAGCATCTATGACAATTTGAAATTTGACAGCACCTCCTTTGTAGATTTTGCATAAAACACGATACAACTACAACAATAAAATAACATCCCAACGGGAGCTAGCTTCCACGCCCAAATGGCGGAGGAACCAAACACACGATAAAAAAAGTCGACTACAATGAGTGCGACATCACAACTCCCAAATTCTAAGTCTCGTTTCTAAGTCCACAATATACCATTTCTATGTCGATAGAGTTTTACTAGATACAAGAATATATGAATAACCAAGTGTGAGTACGATGCAATAGTAACCCACTTACCAATCAAGCACCGAAAGGAATGTGTGCCCAATCCTCTGATAATCCAAGCGATAAAACCTGCAAGAAACTGTTGCACAACGGGGGTGGTTGCCGACTCAGTGAATAAAAGTACATCACAAGGTAGAAATCGAAATGCACGACGATACCTAGGTCATAAGTAAAGTACTATCATAATCTGTACTAGTATAATATGATATGCATATGTATCATTATGCAATACTAACAATCATGCAATCCTAAGTAGAATATATCAAATGCAAATGACCTGTATCTAGGTATAAGCCTAATGTAACCGAAAATATATTTATATAAATCTCTTCTTTAAAATAGCCGCGGAATAGGTATGTCACGGCATAAAGCAGACATGATATTATGAAATATAATAAGTATCTTTACTTAGGATATACGTCCTGTTGTTTTGATGGAAAATGTTAAGAGATTTACAATTTAAAAATCTCAGTGTCATATCAGATATTTCAAAATAATGGGTCTATAGCTCATGTTTGAATTCCTTTTTATGTACATGAATGCCCGTACGAATATATACATGTACTGTCCCCCCGATCAGTCCTGGTCGGCTACAATAACCATAATCTACTGTATATCTCATAATAACAACATATCAATATATATGTATGGATGTTCAGCATCGACACCCGAAATCAGAAATCTCTCGTGTCCATCACCGACACGTAAATCCTCAAATCTCTCGTGTCCAACACCGACGCGCAAATACAGATATCGTCGACACCATCTCAATAGATGATAGCCACCCGATATCCCTGGCCCCGGTCGGTATCCCCTGGATATCCGCCGTACTCGAATCTAGCCCCGGTCAGTATCCCCTGGAAATCTGCCGTGCTTATCTCTATCTCCAGTATCGAGTATCCTCGCTAGGCTCCTCGCCTTACATGCGTCCTGCCCCTCGGTCTCGACCGGGTCCACTATGTATCCGACTGTATAGCCCCCCACTCAGTCTGGATAAGTAGCAAGTCCGAAACCGTATATCCCCCCACTCAGTTCAGAATAAAACAATCAGAAAACATCAAGCTCATGGTGGACGTCAACTCATCATATTCAGAAATGTCAAGTAAAGAATGAGAATACTTCCATAGATCATTCTGATGATATATTATATATGCACATATATAACAGTGTCCCATACCACTGATATATATCATCAGGGGTAAAATATCCAGAAAATCCATAGGAATCAAATATAAACACCCATAGCACTGATATTAGTAATATGCAACAGATAATAAAGGAAGACTGCGTAAATAAATGATACAGGTACAAAGATATCAATTCTACCGTGTCACGGCACTACTAATGATGTGTAGTATAGCATACACGTCTGTGCTCGTGCAGCATGGCAATCATCAGTATTTGTGCAAGTGTTTTACAGGTGTATTAACCTATTCATATCAACATATATATACGAATTAGATATCATAACGGTCCTACAGTGACATGGCAGTACCAATGAGGTGTAGTGTAACATATGTATACGTGCTTGTGCAGCAAAGTACTCATTGGTAGTTGTGCAGTGTTCTATCAGAGTGTTCGTATTACAGAAACGTATAACATCAATAATTATAACGTAACAAAGTAAAGTAAATATAAGCATTATCTTACGAGTCTAAAGGGAACTAGGCCATTATTCAGCATACGAATCTCATAATCATCAATACGGTATAATTCCCCGAACAAGTCCTCACACTATCACTCTATTTAAATCATCTCTAGTACAGCATGATCTTTCGTACCTTTTTACCAATCCATTCGTAAACTATATGCAAATGATTATCACATAGATGCAAATTAATTCCAATATCCATATCTTAAATAATTACTAAAACTACAATATATCATAATACTATTTGTAAGGTTGCGGGGGTGCTATACGCCATCCACCCGACTTCCCCCGTAGATGTAAATCTACTCACCAACTTGATGAGCTTGCTGAAATCTATGCTGCGATGTCCGACACTCCGTCTCGGAAACCTTCACGATCGTACCTATAATTGTAGTTATAGCATACCGACGAAAATATCGCACCAAAACTCAAAATAATGAGATAGGCACCCATAGGTTAGAACCTACAACATAATTAACCCAAAAACGACAAAACAATCCCGTTGTTAACGTACAAACGTTAACGATTCAATGGCAGTTCAAAATACAAACACCCGTATCGTAATATTGGAAATTTGATAAAACCTTAACTATTTACTCCCAGATTTCTCTGTGTAATTATTTAGACAAATCAAACAATACAGAAACTTATAAAATACCAAACCTAAGTTACAGAAGAAAATTCAACATCAAAATCCACCAAAAGTCCGCCGACCTCGGCCAAACAGGGATTCTTCCCGGGTCGGGTATGGAGATGGGGTCTCGGGCTTTAAGTGTAGTCTCCTAGTGGTCTCATGATGCTTATGGTGTTACTAGTTGTTCTAGTGGTTATAGCTATTGGTTCCAGATTCAATATTAGTATGCTACATATCACATTTTCTCCCAGTTTATGATACTACACATACTAAACATGCTATGTGAGGATATTGTGACTATCTAACATTTATACTAACCTAAGTTAACCCTTTGCTGTCTGTAACCGTAAAAACAGAATCGTATCACAAAACATCCATGTCGTATTTTAGAATTTTAACTTCAAAACTGATATTAGCTTCTAGATTTTATATACTGGATAATTTACATATAGTAACAATACCAAACAACCCAAAATATAAACAGAGAGCTATCATGAAAACTCCAACACCTAACTCCCTACAAAAACTGGTGAGCTCGGATTTTGGTTGAATGTCGCCGGCCAAAATCCGAGGAAACGGGTCCGTTTTCCTCGTGATTATTCTAGGTCCAAATTACAATATGAAGGCACTGTTTGATTTTGTTAATTATCATCTAAACTATAGCAGATTCCAACAGAGTCTAAATTGTCCAAATACGATATTTCCGATATCCTACTTCTATACTAAAACAGAATTAAACAAGATCTGAGATTTGAGATCATACCACCTGAGGATCCACTGAGTTAATTCTTCAAGGAAAGCACAAGAACAAGGTAGCCTAGCTTGAGAGTTGAGGTAAGGAATCGCTATTACTTAGCTTCTTTCATTCCTCTCTCTTTTTCTTTGGTGAGTGTTAGGATCTTTTTCTTCTAAGCTAGTTAACCTGGTTCCTAACTTGCTATATCAACTGAATCAAAAAGAAATGATAAGAGAAATGAAGGATAAGGGTAGTAGGAGGTGTCACCAAGATGAAGTGTGGTGTATCCATGCAAGGAGGAGGTGTGGGCTTGAAGTGTTCATGCAAGCATGAAGTGTTAACATGAAAATCTCATGCAAGCATGAAATGTCACCTAGGTTATAATATTCCATAAGTGTAACTTAACCTTAATCATTGTTGCGCCACGGCAGCGCCCCGGACGTCTAACTCGAGGCCAAAATGCGGAATCAAAATTTTTCCTTACTCGGAAACCGGCGCTACCGCGGACAAAGAAAACCCGGATCGTAACCATTAACCTAATGCTAGCAATCAAGAGATAGGGTGAGAAGTATACCGAGTGATCCGAGTCCTCCGGTCTTCTCGTCATCGTCCCGATCTCCCGCGGAAAGTCTTGCCTCCACATCGTCGCCTCCACGCCGGAAAGGGCACCACAATGCCTGCGTCTTTTACGGGCTCCCGCCTCAATACCGAGGCAACTCGAGCATGAAGCCGGCAACTCGACATGCTCAAGATATGCTGTAGAATGTGTAGTGTAGTGTCTCACTTGGGTTTTGGTTGCCTTGATGGAGGAAATGAGATAAGAAAAATGGTGCTTGCATTTTTCTAACATGAATGAGATCAAGAAGATGAAACTCTCAAGAATGAAGAACTATCTCCTTCTTCTTCTCTCTTTCTTTTTCTTCTTCTCTCTTTTCTAATGAAAAACTTATCTTCTAAAAGAGAATGGTGGAGGAGGTAATATGAAGCATGAAGGGAGGTGAGTGTAGGGTAAAGCAAGTGGTGACTATATCCTAAACATCATGATAACAATCTCACATCACTTCTAATCAAGAATCAAATCCTTTCTTATCAACAAAAAGCAAATGATAAGAAAGGTATCAAAAGATGCTTTCATAATAAATCATCTTACAAATAAAACCTCCACCAAATGTAATTTGCAAAACTGCAAATTACCCCCTCCATCAGAAAAGTCCGGCCGGGAAAGAACAAAGGAAAACCGGCCGGGACGGAATGCAAACAGGCAACTCCAGAAAACTGGTCCCGTAATAAATTACAGGAAAACCCCGATACTGTGCATACACACCCGCATCTGTATTCCGTCCGGATACAAATGCAAAGAGACAAAATCTACACTGTACTAAACTAGGACCGGCTTAAGCCAAAGCCGGCTAGTAATATCCGTCCGATCCTGATCCGTGCAATACCGCACGTATCTGATCGAACCTTGCCATATAACTATACGGCTACTAGTACAAAGCTGTCCGATCCTGATCCGTGCAATACCGCACGTATCTGATCGGACCCTGCCATATCTCCATACGGCCTCTACAGCGTTTCGCCCGAAAGCTGAGTAACTGTAAGTGTGGTGGACTCTAAAGACTCGTCAATACTATGGCTGTGGATTTAACCACTGGCACGTCAGAGGTATAAGCCAATACGTGACGGGCCACCAGCTATTGACCAAAAGGGACGTCGATGAGGAAGCTCACCCCGACACCCAACTGAGCCTGTCAGTGACAATATCCGTACAGTCCGGTCCGTTCGTCTATGAGTATCGCATGGCGGGCCTAGGGGGTTGGTGAAAGTCAGACCCCCAAAAGCGGTACAAGTCGTGTCGGAGTGTAGCCCAGAACGCCCTGAGATACTACTGGAATACCTACCAGTAAATCTCCTGCCTCGGCCGAGGGCTTTGCGTAATGGCTCTCCTAGACACAGCGCGACCTCACCCCCAATACCGGGAGAGACGAACCCCTGCAGATCCGCTCACTGCCTCCATGTGGCTCGGGACTGTACCCAACTAAAACCTGTTTGCACGACTCCTTTGAGCCGTGGTAGGGTAGTAATCAAAGCACAGTGGGAACTCACACGAGACAAATGACGATCCTCAGGTCGATGAACTAACCTGTACACATGTCACCAGGGAACTGCTATCTGACGTCAGGTATAAGCCCAACTAGCAGGTTCCCGGCGAGTCCTGTCCGGTGTACTCATAACCCAATGAGCACCTGTATACATCTTAGGTGAACCAACTGACACCAGTGGCTTGTGAGACCGGCCACCGCCCCTCGTCGGGGTCTCGACTGTATACACTAGTCTACTAATGGAGTATCGATGCCCTGTCTCGAAACTCCTACGACTAGGGACCTTTTAAGGATGTGCTTATAGACTACCAGCTCCCACGTATATGATCGCCATCATACTGCTGGTAGTCAAGCAAGAATCCTAGGGGCTCTATCAACGTGTAATAGCGACATGTCAGGTCACCTAAAACAGTACACGATGATAAAGGTAAACCAGATAGCATACTATCGTCTCGAGTAAGACTGTCCTACCGGGATAGGTCCTCCCTCAATCATTGCAATCACGTGCCTGTGATCCAATAATTGACTCTGAGGGCACTATCTCCAACAATCTCCCACTTGCACTCAAGGCTAATTATTGCGATGCCGCATACTCACAGCCCGTGTGATACCGAACACCCAACTCCTCTACTAGTCAGTCTCACAAAGCTCGTCTGCGAAACTATTGCGTTCGAGGAATAGCCTCAGTGAGTGGATCCGCTGTGATGTTTCTTTCTATGTCTCTCTATATCTCAAGTTCGCGGAGAAAGCCATCTCCCGAAATGAGCAATACCTGTCTTAGAATGTCTGGATGTCTGATGGGACTTAGCTCATGAATGAACTTCAAATCCAAACTTCTTAGACTGTATCGTCAACCGAACTTAATCAGTATCCTGCACCAAGCCTCCCTCAGTATTGCCTTGGACCACCTGTCCAAAATACTGCCCCTCCTCAGAAGGAAAACTATAACTCTGACAACCTCCTTGTCGTCCATGTCACCTTGGAAGCCTGGAATGATAACTGTCTCCCAAATGAGGCTGTCGTTATCATATCCCTAGAACATCCACTTATGTTCTAAGACTGCTTCCGACTGTTTCTCCAGGATTGGATCAATATCAACTTATTGCATCTAGTGCAAGAACAACATCTGGTGTGGTACTTGACATCTCATGATTGACTCAATTGCCTAAGCAAGTGATCTGCCAATCATGAGTATCCCTCTCCCCTTTAGTCTATAAGACCCCTTTAGAGAGGGTGACTCCATCAACTGCAGGTACACTACCGTGTCAGGAGTCGTCCATTCTAAATACTCATAGAATGCTGTCAAGGTACCCAGATTGGGAAACCACCCAAATCTAGATCTAAAACCATAGATCTAGTAACCAGTATGTCTGATATAATATCCAAGTCCCATGTGGAGAAACCACTGTGTGACGACCAAAGTATAACCGATCGTAGTATAGGAATATCACTTCCTACTACCTTCTCAACAGATCCACCCCCTATTCTGATGACGTCAAACCTATGACTGTCACATCAGAAATAGATGATCTACCTCCGCTACATCTGCTTTAGTCTATAAGCAGACATAAGCCTGATGTCCACCAATGCTTCCGCTGCTCCCACTGACTACGACAACCCTCTGGCAGAGTCATACAGACGTGCACTTCTAAAGCTAGTTTTAGAACGACGCTATACTCATCCTCCTGCCGGGTCTCGCAGCCTGGAACAACAACAATGGCAAGTGTGGGTAAACAAGAACTTCCCTGTCACCGTCCTTGAGGCTACCGGAGTACCTCTCGGGTGCCTGAAGTTACCCACCTTATCTGCGGAGTGGCTAATGGAATGTCAAATCAGATTGAATCTTTAGGTTCCTTATCAAATCTTCAGTAATCGTTTGTGGTTCTGGAATCACTTCCAGTTCTACCATACTCCCACTACTTTTTCTGAAAAAATCCATTTTTAATAAAAACTGTGGCGAGTTTGGAACAATATTGCTATTGTTCATCCAGATGGTAGAAAGTCAACCCTCGTCATAGCCTGGGTCAACCCACAAACAGCCATTACAGAAACGTGCCTTGAGTTGTCCAGTGTCTGGTTTTAAGCATAAGCCGGACAACTCCCCGTACCTTAACAATGTCAAGATATGAACTGTTCTATATCCAATATAGAAACAGAGGCACTGATTTAATTGAACCAGATTCAAATCATGCAGCTGTCTCCAGTGCATGTCAACTAAATGGAAGGAGGCCGATCAGCGTTACTCAACTTAGGAATGCTTCCAATTATGAGTAACCTGAAAGAGAAGCAATTTCTCTTAATCATTACTATCTACTGAACACCATACACAAGTATCTACATCTTCGATCACTTTGAAGAATCCCGATACTTGCTATACCTGGTTCTCTACTCTATTCAAATACCTATAACTCCTCTAAACTTAGACCCTGTGTTTCTACGAAACACATGTCTAAGAACTAGAGAAGTTAAAAGTAAACAGAATATAGTATGAGGACCAACCCCTCTGTCCTAATGGACACTGGACAATATACAATACTCTGTATAAGTCCGCTGAGTCTAACAACTCTTTCACTGTGCGTCGTAGGTTGAAAACTGTACTTATGGCTATGAAGAATTACACCGCTGCTTGATGCTCCTTACCTAACCATCCACTGATATAGGTAAATGTCATCGACATAATATCAAAAGGTATATCTCACTCTATGAAAATAGACGTACAGATATATCAATTTGAAATTGGTGCATAACCGCGGATATTCAAGACCAAATAATTGCCGTCCGGCAAACAACCCAGGTGACTTCCTCAAATATCACCGATTACAACGAATCCTGATATAATGAGGATGATCACCCAATTCCCAATAACTTACTCCCACTCAACATCTGTAAAACCATACAGATGTGAGAATCATACCTGGTAAATACATACCCTGGAGTAAGTGTCTAATCGGGAAATCAGTTTTCTATTAACAGTACACAGTGAAACTGAAACATTGAAATGTTTCGATGGGGTATGCTGGTATTCCTAGTAATGCCTCTTCCATTATCCAGATTCACAACTGTAACCGTATAATTCTTTGCCACCTCTCCAAATCCCTTTATATGTCTTTAGTCATTACCTTCTGTACACCCCTTTAAGCCAAATGGTTTTCTTCCTTCCCTACCGTTCGGCACCAGCCTATGGTTTGGAAGAAGACTATCCAAAAAGCATAAAGGGTGTACTGCCCTAATCCTAGGAGCACTTGCAATGCGAGAGAAGGTGAAGATAAAAGACACCTGAATGTACTTTATTCCTATTTCTCCTGAACCAGGATCCATCCCCGAACTGGAACAAGTTCCTTTCGAGTTCGTATATAACCATACGATGGATTATCCAATAAAATGGGATCTTCGTAGTGATACGGAGTGTCCTGGAGAAATACAAAGGTGATTTAGGATTGGCGAAGAAATACTTGGTTTGGTCGTGAATAGCAGTCGCAACTTACTTTGCCCTTTTACTAATCCCTTGCTTTGTCTGAACTTAATACCTTCTGTACACCGTTTTAGGCTAACTGGTTTTCTTCATTCCCTACCGGTCGGCACCAGCCTATGGTTTGGAAGAAGACTATCCAATTTGCGTAATAGGTGTACTACTCCTAAACTAAGGAGTACTCGCAACCTGAGAGAAGGTGAAAAGAAAAGACAACTGAATAATCCTATCCGTTTTCTCCAGAACCAGAAACCATCCTCGAAGTCCTTCGAGTTCGTATATAACCATACGATGGTTTTGTCCAATGGAAGTGGACGTTCGTAGTAATACGGGGTGTCCTGGAGAAAAGGGTAAAAGTAGGAGTGGCAATGAGGTCTGCAACTCTGACAATCCAAAAGCCAGTGTTAAGAAGGTTCGGTCAACTTGGTCACTGAGTCAAAGTCCAGGGTCGGGTCAATGGTCGCTGCCAAAGAGAGAGAGAAAAGAAACACTCAGCGTGCACTCTAACCTAGATCAGAATGGTTATTACTTTATCTAATCTGGAAACCTCCCACTGTATCTCAAATTCTCCTCCAAACCTGAAAGAAGAATTAGTCGGGGTCACCCGAGGAGTAAACTAACTCATCAGTGGGAATCGGGATCCAACTATCACCGCATGATAACGTGACGGAATCCACTCACGTCACCACACTCCAGAAGGTATGCGCATGTCTGGCAAGTTTCAGTTCTTTTGAAACTCCCGATGTTTGTTTTTACCCCTAGGACCCAAGTGACCTTGACAATGCCAACAAATCAAAGAGTCCTAGTCAAGTTCTACCCGTCATTATCTTGATTGCATTAAACCCACCCGTACGAGTCCTTGACAATGCCAACAAGACCGCACGACTGTCCTAACCAATCCACTTATCCATGTGACAGAAAAGCATTACATAGCTACCGAACACTACGCCACGGCAATGCACGACAAACGCAGCACGAATACTAAGTAATACTAATCTGAAATGACGGAGGGCTACGACTGGTTTTTGGCGAAAAACCTTTAACGTAATGAACTTGATATCGTTGAAGGAACTGGATAACTTTTTAGAAAATATAGTGACGAAAACCTTTACTAAAGAGGTCACTCCCGGTGAAGGGATCTCGGCTCTTTCCCCGTAGAATGAGGTGCAGGATATTCCAACTGAATATCACGATGCAAAGCAAAAGTAATCGGCTATAGTGAAGTTAATGCCCTGACGCAAACTTCTGTCCAAGGGGTCACTCCCGGTGAAGGGATCTCGGCCCTTGCCTCGTCGACTGAGGAGCAGGATATTCCAAATGAATACCACGATGCAAAACAAAAGTGAACGTCCTTGCAATAACAGCTTTTTGAAAAATGTTCCAACAACATCAGAATAGGTTTGTTTATCTTACATTGATCCGAATCAACGCAGTCCCATCAATAAATCACACCACAAAGAACGAAAATATACTGACGTACGTATATGCCATCCGCATTCGCCACTGGGTCCCGTCATCACCAGTTAGGTTAGCTTACTAACGACAGAGCGGGGACTGGACTAGCGCGGATGTAAAGCATATACAACATCTACTAATATATATACCAATATATTATATATCGCTCAAGGCGTGATAAAATGCAACATCACAGAAATGTACAGCATCACAGAACAATACAGATATCTGGAAGCCCCGGGTTTCACAGAGCCGCTGCTGAAACCCGACGTTCCCCTGGTCGTGTGGATAGCCTGTGCAATGAAATCCTAGACCCCTACGGGTGTGGCAAGTCACCCGCCAAAACCTGAAGCGAGGCAGCCCCCTTCAGCTCCATGAATGGACCACCCAGCACTTCACGGAATCCGGTAACTTGGGCACCCCTCCTGGGTCAACCTGTACCCCCTACGAGTGCGGCGAATAGCCTGCCAATTCCAGACTGAAGCCCCCTCCGTCTCAATGCCCTGAGATGCGGGCCCGTTGCCCTCTAGAACCCGGCTATCCGTGCACCCCTCCGCGGGGTAACCCTAGTACAGAAAGTAAAATATACATACACCGGGTACATCGACCGCAACCAGGTCGTGCCCCAAAAGAATAATACAAACAGGCAGTGACGGCAGTCCACATATCGGACGCTCGCCCCGCAATATCAAATGTACATAATACACCAAAGCTGTACTAGCATTGCATCCAGGCTATCCCCCACGACCGATCCGCAACATCACAGCATAAACATAGAACATCAACGTGAAAGTCACGTTCGCAAATCCGTCTAACCGGGCTATAGCAGTTAGACCGGATTTACCGATCGAGTGACATTCACGGTCGCAGATATAATGTAAATACTGTGAAATAATGTGTTTAAAATTTTTCGATTGACCAAAAATTAACAAGTGGGCCCCCAATCAAAACTGTAGCACTCACAGAAAACTTGGGCCCAATTTTAATATTCCAAAACCCCTAATTACAGCCAATAAGCCCACTGCAAAAAAATAATCACACGACCCCACACTCCTGCGGCGGAAGCGCGGCCAAAAGGGTGTTTTGGCCGCCCTTCCGCGGTCGTACGGAGGAATCGTGTCACCAAATTTTGTCAGTGTTCTTAGAACTCCCTGCACATCATTCTGAGACCACCTGAAAAATTTTTAGACTCCAAAAAATTTCGACAGAAACTGATTGTGCTAGAAAATACGGTTTTTGGAAATTTTGGTCGATCGGAAACGCAAACACATCAAACGAAGCTAGGTAAGGTTAATGGCGTGGCTCTTATACCATGTTGCGCCACGGTAGCGCCCCGGCCGTCTAACTCGAGGCCAAAATGCGGAATCAAAATTTTTCCTTACTCGGAAACCGGCGCTACCGCGGACAAAGAAAACCCGGATTGTAACCATTAACCTAATGCTAGCAATCAAGAGATAGGGTGAGAAGTATACCGAGTGATCCGAGTCCTCCGGTCTTCTCATCATCGTCCCGATCTCCCGCGGAAAGTCTTGCCTCCACATCGTCGCCTCCACGCCGGAAAGGGCACCACAATGCCTGCGTCTTTTACGGGCTCCCGCCTCAATACCGAGGCAACTCGAGCATGAAGCCGGCAACTCGACATGCTCAAGATATGCTGTAGAATGTGTAGTGTAGTGTCTCACTTGGGTTTTGGTTGCCTTGATGGAGGAAATGAGATAAGAAAAATGGTGCTTGCATTTTTCTAACATGAATGAGATCAAGAAGATGAAACTCTCAAGAATGAAGAACTATCTCCTTCTTCTTCTCTCTTTCTTTTTCTTCTTCTCTCTTTTCTAATGAAAAACTTATCTTCTAAAAGAGAATGGTGGAGGAGGTAATATGAAGTATGAAGGGAGGTGAGTGTAGGGTAAAGCAAGTGGTGACTATATCCTAAACATCATGATAACAATCTCACATCACTTCTAATCAAGAATCAAATCCTTTCTTATCAACAAAAAGCAAATGATAAGAAAGGTATCAAAAGATGCTTTCATAATAAATCATCTTACAAATAAAACCTCCACCAAATGTAATTTGCAAAACTGCAAATTACCCCCTCCATCAGAAAAGTCCGGCCGGGAAAGAACAAAGGAAAACCGGCCGGGACGGAATGCAAACAGGCAACTCCAGAAAACTGGTCCCGTAATAAATTACAGGAAAACCCCGATACTGTGCATACACACCCGCATCTGTATTCCGTCCGGATACAAATGCAAAGAGACAAAATCTACACTGTACTAAACTAGGACCGGCTTAAGCCAAAGCCGGCTAGTAATATCCGTCCGATCCTGATCCGTGCAATACCGCACGTATCTGATCGAACCTTGCCATATAACTATACGGCTACTAGTACAAAGCTGTCCGATCCTGATCCGTGCAATACCGCACGTATCTGATCGGACCCTGCCATATCTCCATACGGCCTCTACAGCGTTTCGCCCGAAAGCTGAGTAACTGTAAGTGTGGTGGACTCTAAAGACTCGTCAATACTATGGCTGTGGATTTAACCACTGGCACGTCAGAGGTATAAGCCAATACGTGACGGGCCACCAGCTATTGACCAAAAGGGACGTCGATGAGGAAGCTCACCCCGACACCCAACTGAGCCTGTCAGTGACAATATCCGTACAGTCCGGTCCGTTCGTCTATGAGTATCGCATGGCGGGCCTAGGGGGTTGGTGAAAGTCAGACCCCCAAAAGCGGTACAAGTCGTGTCGGAGTGTAGCCCAGAACGCCCTGAGATACTACTGGAATACCTACCAGTAAATCTCCTGCCTCGGCCGAGGGCTTTGCGTAATGGCTCTCCTAGACACAGCGCGACCTCACCCCCAATACCGGGAGAGACGAACCCCTGCAGATCCGCTCACTGCCTCCATGTGGCTCGGGACTGTACCCAACTAAAACCTGTTTGCACGACTCCTTTGAGCCGTGGTAGGGTAGTAATCAAAGCACAGTGGGAACTCACACGAGACAAATGACGATCCTCAGGTCGATGAACTAACCTGTACACATGTCACCAGGGAACTGCTATCTGACGTCAGGTATAAGCCCAACTAGCAGGTTCCAGGCGAGTCCTGTCCGGTGTACTCATAACCCAATGAGCACCTATATACATCTTAGGTGAACCAACTGACACCAGTGGCTTGTGAGACCGGCCACCGCCCCTCGTCGGGGTCTCGACTGTATACACTAGTCTACTAATGGAGTATCGATGCCCTGTCTCGAAACTCCTACGACTAGGGACCTTTTAAGGATGTGCTTATAGACTACCAGCTCCCACGTATATGATCGCCATCATACTGCTGGTAGTCAAGCAAGAATCCTAGGGGCTCTATCAACGTGTAATAGCGACATGTCAGGTCACCTAAAACAGTACACGATGATAAAGGTAAACCAGATAGCATACTATCATCTCGAGTAAGACTGTCCTACCGGGATAGGTCCTCCCTCAATCATTGCAATCACGTGCCTGTGATCCAATAATTGACTCTGAGGGCACTATCTCCAACAATCATTACCTTACCCTTTTTACAAATAAACCCTCACAAAATTCCAATTTCCACAAATAACTAAACTTTTCACAAAACCCCTCATGATACTTATTATTATATAAATAACTATTTTATTACTAATTTAACCTACTATATTAAAAGGTCTTTTTTTACAGTAAAATTTAATTTAACATTTTAAATTAAATTAATTAATTATCTAAAATATTTCAAATTGTTACAATATTCCCCCTTAAGAAAATTCGGTCTTCGAATTTAAATTAAACCCCCTTCATAAAAACATTTTTCTCAATAAACCAACTATTTTCAAATCTTTTGTCAGGGTCCAAAATTTTAAAATACAAGGTCCGCTCAACATAATGGAACTCCAAAGCCCCACATGAGCTAAAACACATCATATCGCAACAGTGTGCTTGAAAACTCAAAAGATATAATTTCACATAACTGTAACTCTAGCGGTTGCTATGCGAATTACTCCAGTATGATGCAAATTGCCAAATACGAAAACCGTTGTGTATCCTATGTACACAATCAATGTTATAGTCGTAATGCAGTATCGGTGCATACGACCAAGCGAAAATATAGAAATCAAATCTATAACTTACTCTATCAAGTGCAAAGCACGAAAACAAAATCACCTTAATGGGTTTGCGTGCAAATCTCAAACCACACGTCACGGTGTGCATGAAAACAAAACAGCGCTAAGTGCCACAGGCGTGCACGAAACGATATCCACTACATCCACTGTCCATGGAACAAAAGTATACAAAATAGTATCAAGTGCGTCTGAGTGCACGAAAATATCACTGTAGTGCATCCGGTGTACACAACACTCCAATCGAGTGCAGTCACCTCGCACGAAAATTTCAACAAGTGCACCAGGTGTGCACAAAACATAAATCAAAGTGAAATCACTGTACACAGAATCTCATTAAGTGCACCTGGTGTGCACAAAACATAATATGACACTCAAATCCTCAAAAAATACATATATCAAAATAACGGACGTTGAGTTTTCCTTCCTTCAATGTTGAAAATGAAATGTTTAGATCATAAAAACGTAAATCAAACTCAAATGACATCGAAGCATATCCTCATCAATGTCGGAAGGTGTTTATACACCAGGAATTGGCAGAGCAAGGATTACTACTTGCCGTCTGCCACGATCTAACGTTCTCTGTCTCTGAATTTTGGTTCTCCTTACGGACCTTAATACCATGGCTTCTTTATGCGATCGTCCTGTGAGGAGTAACGGCACCATTCGTCTTATTGCTGATACTGCCCATCACATCTCCTTGACCAGTAGTCCAGTCTCTTGTAACGCAACATGTTAATGATGGAAATCTCCATCCTCTGCTTTGTAGGGTGTTTTCGTCACCCCATTGAGATGGGAATATACGCGCGCTTGTCAGGCATACTACAGATTCCCCCTGCCTATGATAGGCCGGGGTTTATTGATTGTGGGGATCCGAATCTCCGGCAGCCGCGGACTAAGCTGCCATTAATTACCCCTCGCCTTTAGAGCGAAGGAACCTTCGATTAACGGGTTAAACTGGTCATGCGAACTCATTGTGCAGTGTTTTGTTTTGAAGGGGTTTTGGATATATCGGGGGCCCCGCAGAGTTTTTACGGGGGTCCCGCTACCCGGATAGCGGGCTGGGGTTCAAGGGGACTAGCAGCCCCCTTGCGGGGTGCTGGGCAGCGCTCCGGCCTAAATTTTTTTTGAGAGGGACAGTGTTCTAAAGTATGTGTGTGTGTGTGTGTGTAAAGGGGAAAAGTGCCTAAAGGACGCGTGGGGCCAGCGTCTCACGTGCCTAGCACTCGAGCGCTGGGCGCTTGAGCACTGTGCGCTTAGGTGCCAGCGCACCACGTGCCCGACACGTGGGCGCTGGAGCGCTGTGCGCTTAGGCGCTAGTGCACCATGTGGGCGCTGGGCGCTTGATCGCAAGGTGCTCGAGCGCAAGCGCACCACGTGCCCGGCACGTGGGCGCTGGGCGCTTGAGCGATTGGGGCGCAAGGCGCTCGGGCGCTGGCGAGGAAAAGGGGCTTTTTTCCCCAGAAGTAGGATTTAAAATCCCAAAAGAGGATTTAGAGTGGAGTTAAACTCCTATGATGAATTTAGAGTTGATGAAAGGGGTTCTTCTGTCGAGCCTTCGGTCTTCCCAAAAATGGGGTTTTCGGAGATGGGCCACCTTCTTCCTCCTCTGTTGGCAGGATCTTGAAGATCAAGAGATGTGAGATTTTAAAAATCTCTTCTATTTAAGATCTGATGGGAGATCTAAGCTCCCCTTTGTGGGTTTTGTGGTGAAAAACTATTTAGTTTTGAAAAAGGAAGAGTGAAACTCTTGATTTAATTCAAAAGAAAGAAGAAGGTTTAGAACCTTCAGAAAGGGGAAAGAGGCACAAACCCTAATTTTTAAGAATGAATGAAAAGTATATTAGATATTTTCATCATGTTGCTTTATATAGGCTTACATATTTACATATAGCCCCTTAGGGTTTACAAAATGACATTTTGCCTATTCCATGGCTCATGTGCTATTTCTTTTTGCACATAAGCCATGAGCTTACAAACATTTGGCTTTATGCCCATTTTGTTTACATTCATGCATAAAAAATTACATAAAAAATATTTATTACATGATTTCATTTTGGCATGGGGGAGGGCCGGCCGCTTCATGTTCGGACTCGACCTGGGCATGGGCCCACTTGGCTTGGGGTTGACTTTGACTTGGTCAACCGGGGTGCAATTTTTGACTTCAACAAAGTGCCCCCCATTCATAAATGCACATCACATATGTGAGTCGTGTGCATGAAATTGATGGATCTTCTTTCACGTGGAGGCGACTTGCGTTGGTTCCCACTTTTGGGATGCACTGACCTTTTTCCGACATGGACGGTCGACGCTTGACGCGTCTCCGAGACGAAGTGTCCATGGTAGACATTTCCCTGGCCCGGAGCGATCTAGTTCCCGCTTTGTAGGAAGCCTGCACTGCCCTTTTTGCTACATGGACGGTCGACACTCTGATCCGGAGCGATTTGGTTCCCGATTTGTGGGAAGCCTGCACTGCCCTTTTGGCGACATGGACGGTCGACGCTCTGACCCAGAGCGATTTGGTTCCCGATTTGTGGGAAGCCTGCACTACCCTTTTTACGACATGGATGGTCGACGCTCTGGTCCAGAGCGATTTGGTTCCTGATTTGTGGGAAGCCTGCACTGCCCTTTTTGCGACATGGACGGTCGACGCTCTGATCCGGAGCGATTTGGTTCCCGATTTGTGGTAAGCCTGCACTGCCCTTTTTGCGACATGGATGGTCGACTCTTGACGCGTCTCCGAGACGGAGTGTCCGTCGTAAACGTTTCCCTGGCCGGAGTGATCTGGTTCCTGCTTTATAGGAAGCCTGCACTGCCCTTTTTGCGACGTGGACGGTCGACGCTTGACGCGTCTCCGAGATGGAGTGTCCGTGGTAAGACGTTTCCCTGGCCCGGAGTGATCTGGTTCCTGCTTTGTAGGAAGCCTGCACTGCCCTTTTGCGACATGGACGGTCGACGCTTGATGCGTCTCCGAGACGGAGTGTCCGTGGTAGACGTTTCCCTGGCCCGGAGTGATCTAGTTCCTGCTTTATAGGAAGCCTGCACTGCCCTTTTTGTGACATTGACGGTCGACGCTTTGATCCGGAGCGATTTGGTTCCCGCTTTGTAGGAAGCCCGCACTGCCCTTTTTACGACATGGACGGTCGACGCTCTGATCCGGAGCGATTTGGTTCCCGATTTGTGGGAAGCCTGCACTGCCCCTTTTGCGACATGGACGGTCGACGCTTTGATCCGGAGCGATTTGGTTCTCGATTTGTGGGAAGCTTGCACTGCCCTTTTTACGACATGGACGGTCGACGCTCCGATCCGGAGCGATTTGGTTCCCGATTTGCGGGAAGCCTGCGCTGCCGTTTTTGCGACATGGACGGTCGACGCCCTGATCCAGAGCAATTTGGTTGCCGCTTTGTAGGAAGCCTGCACTGCCCTTTTTGCGACATGGACGGTCGACGCTCTAGTCCGGAGCGATTTGGTTCCTGCTTTGTAGGAAGCCTGCACTGCCCTTTTTACGACATGGACGGTCGACGCTTTGATCCGGAGCGATTTGGTTCCCGATTTATGGGTAGCCTGCACTGCCCTTTTTACGACATGGACGGTTGACGCTTTATTTGACTTGCTCTACTTCCTGCAGTGTTAGGGGTGAACTTGACTTGCTCCGCTTCTTGCGGTGTCGGAGTCGAAGTTGACTCGTTGATTGTGATTTGGGTTGACATCAGCATCGCTATACTGGAATATGGTACCAGGAGCGAATCATCATCTGTCATTGAGAGGATTTTGGGATTTTGGTTTTTGTTTGGCATCTTCATTGCTGCACTGGAATAATGCCAGGAGCAACTCATCATTTGCCATGGGAGGATTTGGGAATTGGTTTTTGCTTGGCATCAGTATCGCTACACTGGAATATGGTACCAGGAGAAAATCATCACTTGCGCTTGCTTATCAGGAAGCGATGGGTTAGAAGACAGGTTTTAGGTCCCTATCACCTAAGACTTTTCAATTCTGTGAGCCGTAAGGGTCTCACAAATCATTTTCTCCCTACGGGTCGTAAGGATCTCGTAGGTGTATTTTCTCCTTAGGAGTCGTAAGGACCCCCAAGTGTGTTGCTCCTGCGTGAGTCGTAAGGATCTCACGCGGGAATTTTCTCCTCACAAAGTCGAGAGAACTTTGCGAGTGCATTTCATCTCCTTTTTTGTACGAGTTTACGCCTTTTCGGGTTTTCACAAACTCGCTGGTAGTCCTGCCGTTTTTATTCACGGAGCCCTTTCGGGTTTTCATCTGTGCCCATTTTTCTTGTGGACAAACCATTTTTTCATTTTTTTTCATTTTTTTATTTATTAATTTTTTTATTTTTGGTGGGACTTTGAATGCGGTCTCACCGGTAGGACTTGAGAGAGATTGGGATTGTTTTACGGCCGTGGATAGTATACGGTTTTGCAGGATGTATGATCCAGACCGTAGGTCCGGAAAAATTTCGGGACTTTGTTGGCGTCTGCATCGATGCATTAGAATATGGTACCAGGAGCGACTCATCATTCACCACTTGGGGATTTGGATTTTGGCCAGCGTCTGCATCGCTGCACTGGAATATGGTACCAGGAGCGACTCATCATTCGTCATTGCCTATTGGGAAGCGATGGCTTAGGAGACAGGTTTAGATCCCTGTCACCTAAGGCTTATCAATTTTATGGGCCGTAAGGGTCCCGTAAAAGCATTTTCTCCCTTAGAGTCGTAAGAAGCCCGTAGGTGAATTTTCTCCTTAGGAGTCGTGAGGACTCCCAAGTGTGTTTTTCCTTTGTGAGTCGTAAGGATCCCATGAAGGTTTGTTCTCCTCATATATCGTGAGGATACATGAGTGGGTCTTCCCAATGGAGCATAATTCCAAGGACGGAGACCAACCGCTGGACTGGTGATTGCGGTGGGGCATGGGTATGATGAGAATTATTTGAGAACGTGGATTGTATACGGTAGTCAACTTGGGGACCAATTGTAGGGCCGGAAGAATTTTTGGGAAATTGGATTTTGATTGGCGTCTGCATCGCTGCAATGGAATATGGTATCAGGAGCGACTCATCATTCGCCCTTTTTTTTTGTTTTGCCGCGATTGCTCTATCATTTCAGCTTTTCTTATCGGGAAGGTCGCGATTGCCCTATCATTTCGGTTGTTTATTCACGGTTGCCCTATCATTTCGGCTTTATTTTCATTTTTATTTTACTCGCTGATTTTTATTGCGAGTTGCCCCATCATTTTGGCTTTTCTTTATTTTTCTTTTATTTACACAATTTTACATTCCCAATTTAACGACTTAGAGGTCGATTGTTCCGAGTTTAACGACATGGTGGTCGATTGTTCCCAGTTTAACGACGTAGTGGTCAGCGGTTCCCAGTTTAAAGACTTAGAGGTCTATCATTCCCAGTTTAACGACGTGGTGGTCAATTGTTCCTAGTTTAATGACGTGGTGGTCGACTGTTCCCAGTTTAATGACGTGGTGGTCGATCGTTTCCAGTTTAATGACGTGGTGGTCATCTGTTTCCAGTTTAAAGACTTAGAGGTCTACTGTTTCCAGTTTAACGACTTAGAGGTCACCGGTTCCAATTTAACGACTTAGAGGTCACCGGTTCCAATTTAACGACTTAGAGGTCCTCTTTGCCTATCCCAGCTCCTTGAACTTTGATCTTGGCAGAGCTGTGTTGATGACCGTAGCTCTGTGGCTTGCCGATGCATCCGAGGACTGTGAGGTTTTTCCACGCTTATATTGGTCCTTTGCCCAATATTTGAAAACACAACAATCTTCAATGGTATGACTCACCACCCTATGGTATGGGCAGTATACGGGATTGCCGGTCTTATTCATTTCATGTGGCCTCTTCGGAATAGGCAATTGCAGACCGTTGTTCAAGGCTTCCTCGAATATATTACGGACCCCATCCCTCCTGAAGGAGTACACCCTCTTCTTTCTCTCCATTAGAGTAGGTGCCCTTACTGATGCTGGTCCTTGAGGCCGATCAGTCTTTGGTTCGCCCTTTTCAGATAATGGCACATGTCTGGGAGGATTGGGTTCCCGAAAGGCTTCAGTCTCCATTTGTATGAAATCGGCGGTCGTAGCTTGACTGTTTGTTAGCACGCCTTTAGACAGTTCTATCTCTCCCGTCTTGTATTGCCTTTCGACCCAATTTTTGAAGACGAAGCAGTCCTCAATGGCATGACCTATCACTCTGTAATAGGGGCAATATTTTGGGTCGTCGGTCATATTCGCTTCTTGTGGTCTCTTTGATTCTGGCAGTTGTAGACCGTTTCTTAGGGCGTCCCTGAATATCTTATGGACTTTTTCCCTTTTGAAGGAATAGACTTTTTCCAGTTTCTCTTTCAGAGGCAATTCCCCTTCGGTGTATGTAACGGAGGGACTGGAGACTAATCGTGGCCGTTTTTCGCGAAGGCGCTCCGCTCTTAGGTTGAAGGGGGATCAGTTAGCTGCCTCCGAGTATCAATCCCTGGCTCATGAACCAAAATTTGATTTTGCTGTAATTGCAATCGGGCGACCTGGGTCGCGAGATCTTTCGCGACGTTTGCCAATTCGTCGACCTTAGACTGTACCTTGGCTAACTTCTCATCCCTGTCCTGAAGCTGCCTCTGAAGCTATCGGAATATTGCTTGTTCTGTAGTTTCGGTTATGACAACCGGATCATCCTTATTGCCTGAGCTCAATTCCGCAGGAACCCCAGGCTCTTTTGGCTTATCGGCCTGAGCGAGCTCTTCGTCATTTTGACCGAGTTGACGTTGGGTAGCGTCCATCGTATCATCACCCTGGCTGTGAAGCACAGGAAGGTTCATTTCTTCATGTCGGACCATGTAGACAGTGTGGACCGCATATCCAGCCGTCTCTTTATGTTTGGCTGGGTGACCCCGTTCCTCGAACATCATGAAGTTCAGCCTAGCAGGAGCCCTAGCCCTTTTGTTGGCTCTATACCTAAGCCTTTTCTGCTTCGTCTTCTCGATTTTGAAGGCTTGGCGGGCATCCGTTATCCGGGAAGCCATTGTGAGTCGATTAGCGGGGAGCATAGAGAAGACACCCGATCGATCAGTTGTTAGGGGCACCGCCGGAGCTTGCTCGAGACGCGTTGTAGCTTTGTTGGTGTTGATGGCCTTGCCTCCAGCTGGAGCGATGGAGAGACGTTCGGAAACAGATTTGCGTTTGGATTGGGGTGCCCTCGAGACCACCACACTTGGCCTCTTGCCTTTCGAGGCCGGTTTGACTGTTACCGGAGCTTGAGGAGCTGGGATGGCGTTAGTTGACACGAACAGAATAGAGCCGAATGGTAGCAGCGGCTCTTTCCATTGTTGCCCGAGACTGGCCGGAAGGACTGTCCTGGTGTCCATCTTCATCGTGTAGAAGATGGGAGCTGATTTCATCTTTGGAGACATTGTTGAAAGGTGATTGCTTGAAAACCTGCATGAAAGAGCATTATTTTAGTATAAACATAGATATGCATATTGATTGAGTTCGCATGAACGTTTAGCCCGAAATATGGGAGGAAAGATTGGTCCCACCGGGCGTGCCAGAATCTGCAGGGTGTTTTTCGTGACCCCATTGATATTGGAATACGCGCGCGCTTGTCAGGCGTACTATAGATTTCCCCTACCTAGGGTAGACCAGGGTTTATTGATTGTGTGGATCTGAATCGCCGGCAGCCGCGGACTAAGCTGCCGTTAATTATCCCTCGCCTTTGGAATGAGGGAACCTCCGATTAACAGGTTAAACTGGTCATGCGAACTCAATGTGCAGTGTTGTGTTTTGAAGGGGTTTTGGATATATCGGGGGCCCCGCAGAGTTTTTACGGGGGTCCCGCTACCCAGATAGCTGGTTGGGGGTCAAGGGGGCTAGCAGCCCCCTTGCGGGGTGCGGGGCAGCGCCCCAGCCCAATTTTGTTTTGAGAGGGACAGTGTTCTAGAGTGTGTGTGTGTGTGTGTGTGTGTGTATAAAGGGGAAAAGCGCCCAAAGGACGCGTGGGGCCAGCGCCTCACGTGCCTAGCACGCGAGCGCTGTGCGCTTGAGCGCTGGGTGCTGAGGCGCCAGTGCACCACGTGTCCGACACGTGGGCGCTGGGCGCTCGAGCGGAAGCACACCACGTGCCCGGCACGTGGGCGTTGGGTGCTGGAGCGCTGGGTGCTGGAGCGCTAGTGCACCACGTGTCCGACATGTGGACGCTGGGCGCTCGAGCACTAGCGCACCACGTGCTCGGCACGTGGGTGCTGGGTGCTGGGCGCTTGACCGCTTGTGGTGCTAGGCGCTCGGGCGCCGGTGAGGAAAGGTGCTTTTAGACCCAGAAGTAGGATTTAAAATCCCAAAAGAGAATTTAGAGTGGAGTTAAACTCCTATGATGAATTTAGAGTTGATGAAAGGGGTTCTTCTTTGGAGCCCTGGGTCTTCCCAAAAATGGGGTTTTCGGAGATGAGCCTCTTTCTTCCTCCTCTGTTGGCAGGATCTTGAAGATCAAGAGATGTGAAATTTTAAAAATCTCTTCTTTTTGAGATCTGATGGGAGATCTAAGCTCCCCTTTGTGGGTTTTGTGGTGAAAAACTATTTAGTTTTGGAAAAGGAAGAGTGAAACTCTTGATTTAATTCAAAAGAATGAAGAAGGTTTAGAACCTTCAGAAAGGGGAAAGAGGCACAAAGCCTAATTTTTGAGAATGAATGAAAAGTATATTAGATATTTTCATCATGTTGCCTTATATAGGCTTACATATTTACATATAGCCCCTTGGGCTTTATAAAATGGCATTTTGCCCATCACATGGCTTATGTGCTATTTCTTTTTGCACATAAGCCATGGGCTTACAATAATTTGGCTTTATGCCCATTTTGTTTACATTCATGCATAAAAAATTACATAAAAATTATTTATTACATGATTTCATTTTGGCATGGGGGAAGGCCGGCCGCTTCATGTTCGGACTCGACCTGGGCATGGGCCCACTTAGCTTGGGGTTTACTTTGACTTTGACTTGGTCAACCAGGGTGCAATTTTCGACTTCAACATGCTTGTGTGCTAACAGCTGATCCTAGGTCCAATCTTACTTATTATCAACTTTCAGAAAGAACCCCTTCAAGTCTCCTGCTGATCTTAGCTATCCAACTTTCCCGGAACTAGCACTCATTACTGAATCCACTTTCTTTTTAGCAACAACTGTCATTCCTTTTTTATTTCCTCCTGAAAGTGCAGTCGTACGCGTCTCAGTATATACATCAAATCATCAATATCAACTGTGAAGAACAATTGTTCACTGAAACTTCGCACCATTCTCCTGTTCCATTACTCTCCAATATCAACCATTTAAGGAGCGTATCACGATAATCATGCGAAGTGCAAGTCATACTCGATTATGACTAAGCTCGGAGTCTTACAAACTCAGAAACACGAATCTGACCTCTCTGATACTCTGTAGAAGAATCTGGCTATAGGCTCACCTTTGAAAATTCGTCTCAATCCGTCGGAGGAAAACTTACTGCACGATCTCTTTCTTGAGCGACTTGCATCAGGTCTGAGCAAGATCCATCGGGAGAAGCAAATCAATTTCACCGATCTCGTATCTGAGCGCCACAACGGATTAAAAGTCCTAACCATCTCATATCTGAACGGCTACGAATCCTTCTGATTCATCTACACTTGTAAACATCATCAACCTTTAACTTCATGAACTCTGGAAGCAATATCTTTATAACCTCAGCAATGTTTATTACCGCTATCTGAACAGTACACAACACCATAATTTTCGAAGAGGAGAAAACATCATGCCTCAAGTCCGGCTTCCAGCAATGACTCGACCATCTGGTACGAATCCCGAAGAAACGACGTGTCTTTATATCATCGGAATGTCATCCTGGTCAGTCCTTATCCCAGACAAGTCTGCTCTGACCATACCTCTAACCGCAGCCCTCTCGGCTCCCATAAACATGGTGACCGGAACAATCAACATGCATTGACGAGGATAGATCAACGGAATGAATAGAAAGAAGATCTCAATATATAAATCCTAAGGTAACTTAGGCGGAGTTTCATATCGTAAATATGCCGCGGAACATATGTACGGTACGTCACTCTACTTAGTACCTACTCCATCATCAAAGATCATCCTATATAACGAAAGTTCGAGTATAAAATGTTAGTCTATGATACCCACCCCGGTAGTTTGCGGGGAGGCGGAATAAGTAAAAAACGATTTTTCCTTTAAGGTAACATAGACTAGCCATAAGGATCTTTGCTAAACATTAACTAACAAACTAACTAGGAGTTCTAACTACTATGTTAGATGGTTATACCTCAAGCTTGAACTCCTTCTTCTCCTTCTTGTGCTTCTCCTTGTAGTGAGATCCTTAGAGTGGTTGTGGATGGTTCATTCTCACCGGCTTCTCCGCGTCAAAGATGATCCACCCGAAGGTCTCTACCTTGAGCTCCAACCTCTATAATGAAGTAATTACAGTGCTTGGTGTGCTAAACTAAGAACCCTAGAGTGAGTAGAGAAGTGTTTTGGTGGTTTGGTCTCAATAGCTCTTGATTTTCAACTCATGAAACACTAGAGCTTTTAGAGAGGAAGAAGAAGAGAGAGCAACCATGAGAGAGAATGTCTACTTGATAAATGTGTTGGCTATAGTGCCCTCAAGGCAATTATCATAGTCGCGGACTTGTGATTATGATTATTGAGTGAGAACCTATACCGATAAAACAGTCTTACTCAAGATGATAGTATGCTATCTGGTTTGTCTTTATCATCATGTTGATAAAGCCCATAGGATTCTTGCTTGACTTCCAGCATTATGATGGCGATCATATATATGGGAGCTAGGGTCTATAAGCAAATCCTTAAATGTCCCTAGTCGTACGAGTATCGAGACCGGGCATCGATACTCTAGTGTAGACTAGTATATACTGATCAAGACCCCGACGAGGGGCGGTGGCCAGGTCTCACAAGCCATTGGTGTTAGTTTGTTCACCTAAGATAGTATACAGGTGCTCATTGGGTTATGAGTACACTGGACAGACTCGCCGGGAACCTGCTAGTTGGTATTATACCTATTGTTAGATAGCAGTTCCCAGGTGACATGTGTACAGATTAGTCTGTCGACCTGAGATCGTCATTTGTCTCGTGTGAGTTCCCACTGTGCTTTGATTACTACCCTACCACGGCTCAAAGGAGTCGTGCAAACAGGTTTTAGTTGGGTATAGTCCCGAGCCACATGGAGGCGGTGATCGGATCGTCGGGGATTCGTCTCTCCCGATATTGGGGGTTGATGTCGCGTTGTGTACGGATGGCCATCACCATAAATCCGTGGCCACGGTGGATGAGAATTACCGAACCAGGATCGATAGTTTCTCAGGTGGTGATGGGTTTCATACCGACACTAAATGTCACGTTGTTAGGGGTCTGACTTTATCCACCCCCTTAGACTCGATATGCGATACTCTTAGACGAACAGACCGGACTGTACGGATATTGTCACTGTCAGGCTCAGTAGAGGTTCTGCATGAGTTTGCTCGTCGGTCTCCCTTTCGCTCAATATCTGGGTAGCCGTTACGTACAGCTAGTGCCGCTGATGTGCTTGTGGTTAAACCCACTGCCAGCGTATTGACGAGTCTTTAGAGTCCCACACAGAGAGTTTCCACGGTTCAGGAGATATGGTGTACATGAGGTATGTTGATACATACATGTGTCCGATTAAATATGTATACATGCTGCGCAGACTTTAATCGGACGGTTGATAATACTAGCGGCTTAGGATTAAGCCAGTTTATTAAATCAGGTTTTGATTTAATAATTTACATATGTATTTATATATATGTATTCTAGTATTATTGTTCACTATTCATTTTCTCTCTCGGCTATTCGTATTTTGGTATGAATACGCGTATATGTATTTCGATACATGTACCGGGAAGTATTCCGTATTTTATACGGAATAGCTTCTAGATGGTAGCCACCTCATTTGTATGATTTTCTATTTTTTAGAAATTCATTTAATTCAAAAATGAGGTGGAGGTGTGAGGTGGCATTTGCATAGTGTTAAGCATGGTTTTGGGCATGTAGCAAAGTATGGTTGTGAATTATTGATTTGTTTATTGAAAACTGGAAATGATATTTTATTTGGGTGATGGAGAGAGGGGGGCCGGCCACTTCCTTGATGGGGGGGGGGGTTCTCTTTTTCATTTGGTTGATTAATTTCATTACATTATGTTAGCCCACTCTCTCACTCTCTCAAGTTCACACAAACACTTAGCATTATTTTTGCTCATGCCAAAAGCTTTCACCTCCTTCATCTTCTTCTTGAGTTTCTCATTGAGCTCATGGGTAGAGAGGAAAATTGTAGTGACACTTTCACACACCCCCACTCTCCATCGCTAGCGACTTTGGAGCGTCGGTTACCTCGATCGACGAGGTTGGTGCTTGCGCCATTTCCCTCGGGTGGATCATCGGAGATGGAGGAAAACCGGTAACCAAACTTCATCATGGAACTGCTAGGAGCTTGGAATGAAGACCGAAGGACACGGATCAACTCAGTATAACGATTCTAACTCTTAGTTTAGATTGTTAGTTTAGGGTTTAAGGTCGATCCGTAAATCGGGTAGCGGTAGCGCCGGTTTCAGAAATTTTTGTTCCGCATTTGGCCGCGTTTTGATGGCCGGGGCGCTGCCGTGACCCAACAAAATGAAGAATGAGCTCTCATACTAGGAAAAAGAATAATAAGTTTTATTTAGATAATTGTCATGGTTGATGTTGATTTGACCATTATCATGTCACAATTAATGCTAAGAAAAATATCTTTTGCTCAACAAAATATCTAAGTCAACAATTGTTACGACCCAAAATTTGGCCCGTAACCGGCACTTAAACTACGTAACGTCTACAGGCGTACGCAACTCAAGTAAGCCGAAACCCTGAAATCTAAACCACCCAAATCTGGATCAACGGAGAAAAACAAAGTTTTTAACATTTGGAAAATCACAAGTAAAATCTCTAACTCTAGTTTTCTTTCTTGAAAATTTCGATAGCACCTCCTTTGTAAAAACTAGCCCCGAAAACGGGTACAACACAGATAATATATAAAGCATCCCAAATGGGAGCAAAATCACGCCCAACGGAGGAGACAATCACCACAACAAGTATACGACGCCGAAGCGAAGAAAATATCAAAGAAACGACTATAATAAGAAGTAAACTTTTCAACACACCGGCTCCCACGAGCACGGCACCCAAAGTCACCAATAATACAACACAGAATCCTCACAAGTCGTCTCTAAGTCATATACAAACAGTGGTAGATGGAGAATACTAGATCCAACAAAAAGGATATACAATGTACAAACAGATAACCGCAAACCCACCTAAAAGCAAAGGCCTCACTGCCTAACGTAGCAGTATCCGCAAAAGTAGTGATGATAAGACACCCTGCTGCGACTACTCTGAGGGAAAGTCCTGCAAAACACTGTGGCACAACGGGGGTGAGTTGCCAACTCATGAATAGTAAATAATATCATACTGTAATCGCAGGTATGCACGAACAGCAATCTATCTATCACATGTAATCCGATAGCATAAGTATGATAAGTGAATATGCAACAATCATGTAAAGGTACATCATCAGGGTACTACAACAACATGAAATAATGCATAACAACAATAATCCTGAGTGTGTAGGATGATACAATAACATCTCATGCAAAATCATCAGCATGGAAAAACACCAGTGTCCCTCACTGACACATCAAATCCCAAATCCCCAGGCAGCGTATCCTCAGATCGGCCCTCACATCTTGTAAGTCTCATGGAACCTGAGTGTCTATCATCGACACCCAAAACATCAAGAAAACATATACCTGTAAGTATATATATATATATATATATATATATATATATATATATATATATATATATATATATATAAGGATATCAACCCCGTATGTCCACCGACGATACGTGAAAATCATGAAAACCTGAGTGTCTAATACCGACACTCGAAACATCATGAAACCCGTGTCTAACATCGATACGTAAATTCTCATAACTCAGGCGCTGTCACCATGACTGGCCCTGACGACATGTCGTACCTCACTCCGGTAGGTATCCCCATGATAACCGCCGAGTCCAAATACAATCACCGGTAGGTAGTGGTCCCACCGCCAAGCTTATCGTATACACCATGAAATCACCACTCGCCCCGGGGTACCATACCAGGTCAACCATGTACCCGCAGACGGTGCCTCCCGCTCCTCGAATCGGGTATCACAAACCAAATCTCAGAACCGAGAAATCACATGGTCGACGCACTGAAATATCATATCTAGAGAAACCGAGTTTTCAAACAATACATAGTTTTCTTGAAATACCCCCATGGTTCTCAAATCCATAAATCATATGTAATCCATATCTCAATGCGTAAATCCATGAAAAACCAATATTTGCAACATAAGACAACAATATGAGCATATCAAGGGAAAACCGCTCTTTAAATTGAATCTAGCTTTAAAACATATCATGCGGTTCCCAAATCCTCCGAAAACAAATGCAGCATCATATAATGTGTACATGTAATTGTAGCAAGGTCTAAGTATCTACATGTAAGCAAGTGGGTATGATGCATTTCATAAGCACAATGATCAACAACTCAATATCACTTATAAAAACAATACCTCTTAGGGTATATACAACTATAGCAAGCATATGCGGTTTACATGTCAGTATGTGTGCATGGTGTACATGTAACTGAAATCAAGTATGTGGGTGTACATGTCAATATGTATGCATGATGTACAAGTAACTGAAATCGAGTATGTGTTGTACATGTCAATATGTATGCATGATGTACAAGTAGCTATAGTAAGATATACGTGAAGTGGAATAAGGGTCACTACCTCAACTATTCCTGCCTAATGCAATATCACATATGTATGTGCCTACAATATTTCATATACACAATGGAATAAGAGTTACTACTCCAATCATTCCTATCCACTATCATATCATGTATGTAGGTGTTTGTGCGTGTCATGCCAATTACAGACGGTGTGGGTGTATCATACAATTTAGTGCTCGTGCAACATGAACTGTCAGTAATGTGTTATATCTAAAGGTACGAGTCAAGTACAACAGATAATGCTATGCAATGACATTCATATGAAAGTAACTAATATGCAAATACATGCAGCTATCATATTATATTCGCCCCGACGCATAACGCCATATGGACGATTTCCCCGTAGATGTTAAATCTACTCACCAAAGGTCTCCAGCTATGAAAATCCGACCACCTGCTTCCCCTTGTTCACAGCGTCCGAAGTCCTCGCTTGCGACGCTATATTTCCACAAACACAAGAAATAATGCGAACATCTCTGAATCGATCAATATAACGTAAAACTACGTATTAAATAACGCACCAACACTAAACTAACTCGCGAGAGTACGTCTAGTGGCTAACGTGCATCACGATACCACAAAACCTACCCAAGCACAGCAGCTGCACCAGATCACGATTCGTGTCGCAAAACGTAACACGCGGACTCAAAACACTAGATTATAGGTAATCGATCCCATATTTTGTATACTGAAATTACTAAAAAAGTAAACAGTACCAAACACCCCTAACCAACAGCAGACAACTACCCACAGAACCCAAACCCCAACACCCTCCTACAAAACCGGCGTCGCCGGAATTCGCCATAGGGGTCGCCGGCCCCGGCCGGTGGGGTGGTCCTCATGTCTCAGGTGGTGTCTCAGGTTCACTAGTACATCACTATAATTTTGTTTGGTCACTCACTAACTTTTCCAGGTTACAACAGATATAAAAACTCTAAAAAGACACTAAAAACCCGATATTGCACAAATCGATATAAAAAGCGTTCTACGCTACAACCAACGAGCAAAACAACATAAGAACTTATAAATAACAGTGTATGGATTATACCTAACAATCTTGCTCACACGATCCAAGCTTTCCCTAGCTCCAAGTGATCCCAGAAGGCAAAAACAAGACTTGGTGTTTATTTTGGGATTTATTTGGGAATTTTGGAGATTTTTGAGTTTGGATTGATGTAAAATGAGAAGGAAAAGAGCAAGGGCAGTAGGAAAAGAAGGGATCTCGGCCAAGAGAGGAGGTGGGAGTTTTTTGAGGGATTTCCTAGCAATTACCAACATTAAATGCAATTAAATGCATTCATACATACATATGCACACATGCATGCACCTCTTTCTTTTGTTTTCTTTAATCCAATAAAACCTAACCTCCATACAAAAATCTAGATACCAAGTGAAGGGTTTATTAACCCAATCTTAAATTCTGGAAAGATCGCTTTATAGAAATTTCCCAAAATGTGAATACTGCATTAAAATAATATTAAAATTGGGAAAAATTCTAATTGAACCAAAACGTCCCATATACCCCCAAAGCTTGCGCACTAGCTTTATTTTAGCTAAACTAGGTGCTGGCAACTCTATATAGTCGTTTGATCATAGTCGGGTCAAAACGGGAAAAACCGACAATTTTACCCTAAAACGGAAAAATTCGCATAATGATTTCTAAAACGTTACAATCTCCCCCTTATAGAAATTCGGTCCCCGAATTTAAAATTTCATACTAAGTGTACCTTCAAAGAGATGAGGGAATTTCTTCCGCATCTCGCTCTCGGCCTCCCAAGTGATCTCCTCCTAGTAGGGCTACGCCAAAGAACCTTCACATACGGCAAGACCCTCGACCGAAGTTTCTTCACCTGCCGATCCAAAATAACTACTGGCTGCTCGGTGAACGAAAGATCACGCTCAAATTGAACGGTCTCGTGCTGAATCATGTGAGAAGGATCATGAAGGTATCTACGAAGTATCGACACATGGAAAACAGGGTGAACATCTGGAAAACTGGGCGGGAGCGCCAAACGATAAGCAACAGAACCTAGTCGCTCAAGGATCTCGAAAGGACCTACAAATCTGGGACTGAGCTTCCCCCTCTTCCCAAATCGCATAACGCCCTTCATCGGAGAAATCCTTAGGAATACATGATCCCCCACTGCGAACTCAAGTCTGCGACGACGACGGTCGGCATAAGACTTTTGCCTGCACTTGGCTGCTCTCATCCTGTCCTGAATTAGCTGGATCTTCTTCGTAGTCTCCTGAACTAGCTGGGGTCCCAAACCAGACTCTCACTAAGCTCGGTCCAACAGACTGGAGATCGACACTTCCTACCATATAAAGCCTCAAAAGGTGCCATCTGAATAGTCTCCTGAAAGCTGTTGTTGTAGGAGAACTCAATCAACGGCAAGTGACGATCCTAACTGCCACCAAAATCAAGCACACATGCATGGAGCATATCCTCCAAAGTCTGAATAGTCCGCTCCGACTGACTATCGGTCTGCGGATGAAAAGCGGTGCTAAAACTCAACTGGGTACCCAAATCTTCCTGAAGCTTCTCCCAAAGACGGCTAGTAAACTGGATGCCACTATCGGATACTATGCATGTGGGAACACCGTGCAAACGCACAATCTCATCTATATATAGCTGAGTGTACTGAGCATACCCGAAAGTGGTCTTCACTGGAAGGAAGTGAGCCGCTTTCGTCAACCGGTTAACAATCTGTAAGTGCACGGCGGTGCCCCGGCCGTCAATCCGACGCCGGAATGCGGAAGCGGTGATTTAGTTTAACTTTTCAAACCGGCACCACCGCACACTATAAACCTGGAACGTGCCATTAAACTAGTCCTAGCTAACTACAAGATGGGAAGAGAGATATATCGTGTGATCCGAGTCCTCCGGTCTTCTCGTCGTCGTCCCGATCTCCCGCGGAATCTCCGGTCTCCACCTCGTCGCCGGAAGAGCACCACATCGCCGGCTTCTTTTACGGGCTCCCACCTCTATATCGAGGCAACTCGGGCACGAAGTTGGCGAGTCGACGTGCCCAAGAATTGCTGTAGAATAAGTGTGGATTACTATGTCTCTTTGGGGTTTTGGAGGTTGCCATTTGGTGGAGGAATGATATGAGCTTATGGAGATGGAACTTGTGGGATTTTACAAAGCCAAAAATCAAGAAAACCCCACCACAAGAATTTGGGACAGCCCCACTATCACTTGGCCGGCCATGTATTTTGAGGGAATGAGGAGAGAGTGAATAATCAAGGGGGGGGGGGAAACTATCTTCCAAAAGAGAGAGAAAAAAGGATATGATGATCAAGAATCATTTCAACAAAAACCTCACTCCAAAAAGCCGATCATCACTACACAAGTCAAGCAATCATGAACCATGGAAGGTCAAGGGATGGGGTCCATCATGAAACCATCATGATACAAAAGTATGCAAAGACAACCCTCCAAATAGCTAATTTGCACAAATGCAAATAAGCCCTCCTCCACCAATCTTCGGCCAATGAAAGATACAAAGAAATATGACCGAAACGGAAAGCAAACTGGCAACTCCAGAAAACTGGTCCCGTAATAAATTACAGGAAAACCCCGATACTGTGTATACACACCCGCATCTGTATTCCGACCGAATACAAATGCAATGAGACAAAATCTACACTGTACTATACAAGGATCCGGCTTAAACCAAAGCCCGCTAGTATATTCCGTCCGATCATGATCCGTACAATACCGCACGTATCTGATCGAACCCTGCCATATCTCCATACGGCCTCTACAGTGTTTCGCCTAAAAACTTGAGCAACTGAATGTGGGGGACTCTAAAGACTCGTCAATACTATGGCTCTGGATTTAACCACTAGCACGTCAGAGGTATTAGCCATACGTGACGGGCTACCAGCTATTGACCAAAAGGAACGTCGATGATCGAACTCATCCTGACACCCTACTGAGCCTGTCAGTGACAATATCCGTACAGTACGGTCCGTTCGTCTATGAGCATCGCATGGCGGGCCTAGGGGGTTGGTAAAAGCTAGACCCCCAAAAGCGGTACAAGTCGTGTCGGAGTGTAGCCCAGAACACCCTGAGATACTACTGGAATACCTATCAGTAAATCTCCTGCCTCGGCCGAGGGCTTTGTGTAATGGCTCTCCTAGACACAGCGTGACCTCACCCCCAATACCGGGAGAGACGAACCCCTGAAGATCCGCTCAACGCCTCCATGTGGCTCGGGACTGTACCCAACTAAAACCTGTTTGCACGTCTCCTTTGAGCGTGGTAGGGTAGTAATCAAAGTACAGTGGGAACTCACACGAGATAAATGACGATCCTCAGGTCGATGAACTAACCTGTACACATGTTACCAGGGAACTGCCATCTGACGTCAGGTATAAGACCAACTAGCATGTTCCCGGCGAGTCCTGTCCGGTGTACTCATAACCCAATGAGCACCTGTATACATCTTAGGTGAACCAACTGACACCAGTGGCTTGTGAGACCGGCCACCACCCCTCGTCGGGGTCTCGACTGTATACACTAGTCTACTCTGGAGTATCGATGCCTTGTCTCGAAACTCCCACGACTAGGGACCTTTTAAGGATGTGCTTATAGACTACCAGCTCCCACGTATATGATCGCCCTCATATTGCTGGCAGTCAAGCATGAATCCTAGGGGCTCTATCAACGTGTAATAGCGACCTGTCTGGTCACCTAAAGCAGTACACGATGATAAAGATAAACCAGATAGCATACTGTCATCTTGAGTAAGACTGTCCTACCGGGATAGGTCCTCCCTCAATCATTGCAATCACGTGCCTGTGATCCAATAATTGACTCTGAGGGCACTATCTCCAACAATCTCCCACTTGCACTCAAGGCTAATTATTGCGATGTCGCATACTCACAGCCCGTGTGATACCGAACACCCAACTCCTCTACTTGTCAGTCTCACAAAGCTCGTTTGCGAAACTATTGCGTTCGAGAAATAGCCTCAGTGAGTGGATCCGCTTTGATATTTCTTTCTATGTCTCTCTATATCTCAAGTTCGCGGAGAATGCCATCTCCCGAAATGAGCAATACTTGTCTTAGAATGTGTCTGGATGTCTGATGGGACCTAGCTCATAAATGAACTCCAAATCCAAACTTCTTAGACTATATCGACGACTGAACTTAATCAGTATCCTGCGCCATGCCTCCCTCAGTATCTGCTTGGATCACCTGCCCAAAATACTGCCCCTCGTCAGAGGGAAAACTATAACTCTGACGACCACCCTGTCGTCCATGTCACCTTGGAAGCCTGGAATGATAACTGTTTCCTGAATGAGGCTGTCGTTATCATATCCCTAGAACATCCACTTATGTTCTAAAACTGCTTCCGATCGTTTCTCCAGGATAGGATTAATATCAACTTATTGCATCTACTGCAAGAACAACATCTAGTGTGGTACTTGACATCTCATGATTGACTCAATTGTCTAAACAAGTGATCTGCCAATCCTGCGCATCCCTCTCTACTTTAGTCTATAAGACACCTTTAGAGAGGGTGACTCCATTACCTGCAGGTACACCACCATTCCGGGAGTCGTCCATTCTAAATACTCTTAGAATGCTGTCTAAGTACCCTTAATTGGGAAACAACCCAAATCTAGATCTGAAACCATAGATCTAGTAACCAGTATGTCTGATATAATGTCCAAGTCCCATGTGGAGAAACCACTGTGTGATGACCAAAGTATAACCAATCGTAGTATAGGAATGTCACTTCCTACTCTGTGTATGTCATCCAAATACCAGGACATCACACCTTACTACCTTCTTAACAGATCCATCCCCTATTCTGATGAAGTCAAACCTATGACTGTCACATCAGAAATAGATGATCTATCTCCGCTACATCTGCTTTAGTCTATAAATAGACACAAGCCACTTGTCCACCAATGCTTCCGCTGCTCCCAGTGACTACGACAACCCTCTGGCAGAGTCATATAGACGTACACTTCTAAAGCTAGTTCAGAATGATGCTATACTCATCCTCCTGCCGGGTCTCACAGTCTGGAACAACAGCAATGGCAAGTCTGGGTAAACAAGAACTTCCCTGTCACCGTCCTTGAGGCTACCGGAGTACCTCTCGGGTGCCTGAAGTTACCCACCTTATCTGCGGAGTGGCTAATAGAATGTCAAGCCAGATTGAATCTTTAGGTTCCTATCAAAATCTTCAGTAATCATTTGTGGTTCTGAAATCACTTCCAGTTCTACCATACTCCCACTACCGTTTTCTGAAAAAAATCATTTTTTATTAAAACTGTGGCGAGTCTAGAACAATATTACTATTGATCTTCCAGATGGTAGAAAGTCAACCCTCGTCATAGCCTGGGTCAACCCACAAACAGCCATTACAGAAACGTGCCTTGAGTTATCCAGAGTCTAGTTTTAAGCATATGCCAGACAACTCCCCGTACCTTAACATCGTTAAGATATGAACTGTTCTATATCCAATACAGGAACAGAGGCACTGATTTAATTGAACCAGATTCAAATCATGCAGCTGTCTCCAGCGTATGTCAACTAAATGGAAGGAGGCCGATCAGTGTTACTCAACTTAGGAATGCTTCCAATTATGAGTAACCTGAAAGAGAAGCAAGTTCTCTTAATCATTACTATCAACTGAATACCACACACAAGTATCTACATCTTCGATCATCTTGAAGAATCCCGATACTTGCAACACCTGGTTCTCTACTTTATTCATATACCTATAACTTCTTAAAACTTAGACCTTGTGTTTCTACGAAACACCTGTCTAAGAACTAGAGAAGTCATAAGTAAACCGAATATAGTACGAGAACCAACCCATATGTCCTAATGGACACTGGACAATATACAATCCTCTGTATAAGTCCCTTGAGTCTAATAACTCAATTCCTGTGTGTCATAGGTTGAAAACTGTACTTATGGTTAAGAAGAATTACACTGCTGTTTAATGCTCCTTACCTAACCATCAACTGATATAGATAATTGTCATCGACATAATTTCAAAAAGGTACATCTCACTCTATAAAAATAGACGTACAGATATATCACTTTGAAATTGGTGCATTATAACGGATATTCAAAACCAAATATTCGCCGTCCGGCAAACAACCCAGGTGACTTCCTCAAATATCACCGATTACAACGAATCCCGATATAATGAGGATGATCACCTTATTCCCAATAACTTACTCCCACTCATCATCTGTAAAACCATACAGATATGAGAATCATACCTGGTAAATACATACCCTGGAGTAAGTATCTAATCGGAAAATCAGTTTTCCTTTAACAGTACACAGTGAAGCTGAAACATTGAAATGTTTCGTAGGGGTATCCTGGTATTCCTAGTAATGCCTCTTCCAGATTCAAAGCTGTAACCGTATAAATCTCTGTCACCTCTCCAAATCCCTTCATATGTCTTTAGTCATTACCTTCTGTACACCCCTTTAGGCCAAATGGTTTTCTTCCTTCCCTACCGTTCGGCACCAGCCTATGGTTTGGAAGAAGACTATCCAATAAGCATAATGGGTGTACTGTCCCAATCCTAGGAACACTCGCAATGCGAGAGAAGGTGAAGATAAAAGACACCAAAATAAACCTTATTCCTATTTCTCCTGAACCAGAATCCATCCCCGAACTGGAACAAGTTCCTTTCGAGTTCGTATATAACCATACGATGGAATATCCAATAAACTGTGGATCTTCGTAGTGATACGGAGTGTCCTGAAGAAATACAAAGGTGAAGTGGGAGTGGTAATGAAATACTTGGTTTGGTCGTGAATATCAGTCGCAATTTACTTTGCCCTCTTACTAATCCCTTTCTTTGTCTTTACTTAATACCTTCTGCACACCATCGTTATGCTAATTGGTTTTCTTCATTCCCCACCGTTCGGCACCAGCCTATGGTTTGGAAGAAGACTATCCAATTTGCGTAATAGGTGTACTATCCCCTAATCTAAGGGGTACTCGCAACCTGAGAGAAGGTAGAAGGAAAAGACAACTGAATAGTCCTATTCGTTTTCTCCAGAACCGGAAACCATCCTCGAATAAATCCCTTCGAGTTCGTATATAACCATACGATGGTTTTGTCCAATGGAAGTGGACGTTCGTAGTAATATGGGGTGTCCTGGAGAAAAGGGTAAAAGTAGGAGTGGCAATGAGGTCTGCAACTCTGACAATCCAAAAACCAGTGTTAAGAAGGTTCGGTTAATTTTGGTCTCTAAGTCATAGTCTTAGGGTCGGGTCAATCTGCCAAAGAGAGAGAGAAAAGAAACACTCAGCGTGCACTCTAACCTAGATCAGAATGGTTATCAATTTATCTAATCAGGAAACCTCCCACTGTACCGTCAAATTCTCCTCCAAACCTAAAAGAAGAATTAGTCAGGATGTCCCGAGGAGTAAACCAACTCATCAGTGGGAATCAGGATCCAACTATCATCGCATGATAACGTGACAGAATCCGCTCACGTTATCACACTCCAGAAGGTATGCGCATATCTGGCAAGTTTCAGTTTCTTTTGAAACTCCCGATGTGATTTTTGCCCCATGCTCTTATGACCTTAGCGTGAGGTCAAAATATCATAAGTCACATGTCAAGTTCTACCCATCATTGTCCAGGTTAATTTGAACCCACCCATACATACCCTTGACGTGGGCCAAAATAGTAGTACGACTGTCCCAAACCAACGCATCTATCTATTCAACAGATAAATACCCGGCAGCTACCAAACACTATGCCTTGGCATGAGGTCAAAATACATAGCTTGAATACTACCGAATATTTAACCGAAATGATGGAGGGCTACGAATGGTTTCTGGCGAAAACCTTTAACGTAATGAACTTGATATCGTTGAAGGAACCGGATAGCTTTTAAAAATATAGTGACGAAAACCTTTGCTAAAGAGGTCACTCCCGGTGAAGGGATCTCGGCACTTTCCCCGTAGAATGAGGTGCAGGATATTCTAACTGAATACCACGATGCAAAGAAAAAGTAATCGGCTATAGTGAAGTTATTGCCCTGACGCAAACTTTTGTCCAAGGGGTCACTCCCGGGGAAGGGATCTCGGCCCTTGCCTCGTCGACTGAGGAGCAGGATATTCCAACTGAATACCACTGTGCAAAACAAAAGTGAACGTCCTTGCAATAACAGCTTTTTGAAAAGTGTTCCAACAACATCAGATTAGGTTTGTTTTTAACTTGCATTGATCCGAATCAACGCAGTCCCATTAATTGAACACACCAATAAAGAACGAAAATAATGACGTACGTATATGCCATTCGCATTCGCCACTGGGTCCCGTCATTACCCGTTAGGTTAGCTAACTAACGACAGAGCGGGGATTGGACTAGCGCGGATGCAAAACATATACAACATCTACTAATATATATATATCTATATATAATTTTCGCTCAAGGCGTGATAAAATGTAACATCACAGAAATGTACAGCATCACAGAACAATACAGATATCTGGGATCCCCGGGTTTTACAGAGCCGCTGAATCCCGACGTTCTCCTGGTCGTTTGGATAGCCTGTGCAATGAAATCCTAGACCCCTACGGGCACGGCAAGTTACCCGCAAAAACCTGAAGCGAGGCAGCCCCTTTCAGCAACGTGAATGGACCACCCAGCACTTCACGGAATCCGGTAACTTGGGCACCCCTCCTGGGTCAACCTGTACCCCCTACGAGTGCAGCGAATAGCCGGCCAATTCTAGAGTGAAGCGCCCTCCGTCTCAATGCCATGAGATGCGGGCTTGTTTCCCTCTAGAACCCAGCTATCCGTGCACCCCTCCGCGGGGCAATCCTAGTACAGAAAGTAAAATATACATACAACGGGTACATCGACCGCAACCTGGTCGTGCCCCAAAAGAATAATACAAACAGGCAGTGACGGCAGTCCACATGTCGGACGCTCGCCCCGCAATATCAAATGTACATAATACAACAAAAAAATGTACTAGCATTGCATCCAGGCTATCCCCCACGACCAATCCGTAACATCACAGCACAACCACAGAACATCAACGTGAAAGTCACGTTTGCAAATCCGTCTAACCGGGCTATAGCAGTTAGACAGGATTTACCGATCAAGTGACATTCACGGTCGCAGATATAATGTAAATACTGTGAACAAATGTGTTTAAAATATCCGATCGATTAAATTTTACCAAGTGGGCCCCCAAGCAATACAGTAGCACTCACAGAAATTCTGGGCACAAAAAAAGTATACCAAAACCCCTATTTTCAGCCCAAAAGCCCACTGCAAAAAATTGGTGAAGTGAAGCTAAATTACTGCGGCGGAACCGCGGCCAAAAAGGGGTTACGGCCGCGGTTCCGCGGTCATATGGAGTGATCATGTCACCAAAATTTTATAGTGTTCTTAGGATTCTCTACACATCATTCTGCAACACCCTGAAAAATTTTTGGAGCCCAAACAATTTTAACAGAGAACTGATGCATGAGAAAAACGCGGTTTTGGAATTTTGTTCGATCGAAGATGTAAAACACATTAGACAAAGCTAGACTAGGTTAATGGCCTGGTTCTGATACCACTGTAAGTGCACGGCGGCGCCCCTGCCGTCAATTAGACGCCGGAATGCGGAAGCGGTGATTTACTTTAACTTTTCAAACCGGCACCACCGCGCACTATATGTTAGTGTATATACCCTAGAGGCCATTACTGTATCATACTAGTTTGTATATTACTTGATGGAAGCTTGGGATATTCACAGTTGTATATACAATCCTGCTCGAAATGGTTGTTTGCTACTTGGTTTGTCTCTGCTTTAATATGTGCATGTGTTTCTTTTAGCATATCGCTGATATACATATTAGTAGAGCCCTTAGGATTAGTGCTTGATTACCAGCGTTGTGATGGCGCTCACACTCGTGGGAGCTGGGTGATCTATAAGCACATCCTTATACAGGTCCCTAGTCGTTGGACTATCGAGACAGGGCATCGATACTCCGTAGTAGACTAGCGTATGCGCTTCTCATCCCAGCATGGGAGACGGTCTGTCCCACAGCCGTCAGTACGTCATACTTGAGATAGTATGCGGGTGCTCGTTAGGTTACGAGTACACTGGACAGGACTCGTCGGGGACTGTTGGTTGGTATTATACCTATCGTCAGTTATCAGTTCCCAGGTGACATGAGTACAGCTTAGTCCGCTGACTTGACACTGTCACTTCGCCTCGAGTGTGTTCCCACTGCACTTTGATTGCTACCCTACCACGGCTCAAAGGAGTCGTGCAAACAGGTATTTTTTAGGTGCAGTCCCGAAGCACTTGGAAGCAGTGACGGTTAGACAGGATTCGTCACTCCCGGTATTGGGGGTTGACATCGCGCTGTGTCCAGGAGAGCCATTACACGAGTAGTCCCTGGCCAGGGCAAGCGAGATATATTGGTAGGTTTCCAGTGTTATCTAAGGGTGTTCTGGGCTACACTCCGACACGACTTGTACCGCTATTAGGGGACTGACGTTCACCGCCCCCTAGGCCCGCCATGCGATGTTTCAGACGAACAGACCGGACTGTACGGAGATTGTCACATACAGGCTCAATAGGAGTTCAGATGGGGTTCACTTCGTTAGTCTTCTTGTCGACATCTACCTGGGGACCGTTACGTACAGCTAGTGCCGCTTGCGGTCTGTGGTTAAACTTACTGCCAGCGTAGTGTCGGGTCTTTAGAGTCCCACACAGAGAGCTATTCTCCTTTAGGCAAAATGAGTAGAGGTCGCATGGTTTTGCGACAGGGTTCGTTCACATCCGCGCACTTGTGCACGTTTGCTGTCCGGACAGCTTATACTAGCGGGCTTTGGTTTAAGCCGGATCCTAGTATATGATTTGGGATTGGTTTTTCTCTTTGTATTCGTGTTCCTCGGATCACGAATACGGGTGCGTATGCACAGTTGCTTGAGACAGAGGGAGAGGACTTTGATTAGGGTTAATGACTATTGTCATTTGTATTAACCCTAATGATTATGTGTGTATTATGGTTAATTGATATTAGTTTAATAATTGTTCATGGTTATGGTTGTTGACCATTTGACCCACCTTGACTTGTTGACCTTGTTGACACTTTGACCATCATCATTTCATTTGGAAGATGCTCTTTGATCCTGGCAATTTGCATTAAAAATGAAATGATAATGGTCATTTCTTGATTTAGCCATGACAATTATCTCACTAATTATCTAATTACAATAATTCATATATATGAGAGAATGCTTCATATTATTCTCTCATTCTATTATTCACATTCTCTCTCTTGTTCTTCCTCTCCCTCAAGCTCTCCCCTCTCATGTGTTGAGAAACACTTGAGCTTGAGAAAAACCCTCTCTTGATAATCTCTACTCTCATCTAGGGTTCAAGGATTAGCACTTCTTGCACCCTAGTTACTTCTAGCTTGGAGTTGAAGCCAAAGGTCGAGGCTTTCGGGTGGATCTTTCTTCGACGTGAGAAGAAGACTAAGGTGACCTCCTTCCACCACTCCAAGGAGCAAGGAGAGAAGGACATAAAGCCCAAGGTATAACCTTTCTAGCACTTAGCTAGTTTCTAGTTAGCTTTAGCTTGTTTTTGTTTAGCAAAGATCCTTCATAGTCTAGTCCATGTTGCCTAAGCTCATAAAAATTCGATTTTTATTCCGTTTTCCGCCTCCCCGCAAGTACCGGGGTGGGCAACGTGGACTTACAGTGGTATCAGAGCCTAACTAAACATAAACTAGCTAGGTAGTAAAGTGTATGGAAGTTCGAATCGGAAAAATCGAAAAACCGAGTTTTCAAAACCCTAAGTTTCTGTTAAATTTTTTTCTGTTCAAAACAAAATAAATTGTACTCCAAAAATCATCTCAGGGTTTTGTGAAGAAAGCCACAAAAAACGATCTAAAGATTCGACCAAAGAGCCGCGGTTCCGCGGCAACAGCAAGCTATTGCCGCGCAACCGCGGCCATCTTGGCTCTTCTCTGGGTCGAGTTTGGTGCAGTGTATTTCTGGCTTGGTTTTAGGATTTTTAAGATGGTTTATATGTGCCCAGATTTTCCAGAATAGAAATTTGTTTTTGGGGGCCTATAAATCCGTTTTTTTTTCCGAACTTCAATACACTTTGACTAAAGGGTTTGATCTGTGATGTTTATATGTATTGAACGTCGGCTAATCGCTATATGTCGATTAGTTGGGGTTATACATATCTGTGATCTGTGATTGATGATGGTATGTGTATATGAATGGGTTGGATTGTCGCGGATGAATAGCCGGGGTGGATGTGAGATGAGTGTTGCTTTTTCTTTCATTCATTGTAACATGTAAATTGATGTAATATTATTATTTGTTTGGCCGCACAACCGGGTCGGGGTTGTAGCCGTCATTGTATAATTCTTTTTACTGTTTTTGCTCCTAGGATAAACCCATGGAAGGGGTGCACAAACTACCGGGTATCTCGAAGTGCCGAGTGGCCCACTCACGGTGGTGAGGGAGGTTGCTTCGCTTCGGGTACTTGGCGGGTAGTTTGCCGTACCCGTAGGGGTCTTGGGTGGGGTATTGGCTATTCACCGCGACCGTGTAATCCGCTTTTCGTTGCAGGCTCGAACGGATTGCGGATTCCTAGTATATCCAATGTATTCATCTGTGATCTGTAATGTCTATCATTGCTATATATTTATATATGATAACTATTTAGACGTTGCTTATGTTTTACAGCCGCGCTAGACCAGCCCCCGCTCTGTCGTTAGTTAAGTAACCTAACGGGTGATGACGGGGCCCCGTGGCGAATGCGAATGGCATAAGCGTACGTCATATTTTGGTTGTTTTCTGCAATGGTAGGATTAAACGATGGGACGCATTAAAAGAACTAATGCAAGAAAATAAACCAAGTAAAAGTCGTTGGAACACTTTGAAAACCACTCGGTTCTTTTCAAAAACAAGCATTTTAAACGCGGAACTTGAACCACTCCTTTTAAAAGCTATCTCGTTCCATCGACTATATCAAGTTCACTACGTTCACGGTTTCGCCAAAACTATCTGTAGCCCTCCATCGTTTCATATGAATATTCAACAGTATTCAAGCTGTGTTTGTTGGCCTTAGTCAAGGCACAGTGTTTGGTAGCTGGTGGGTATTCATATGTTGCATAGATAGAATGCGTTGGTTTGGGACAGTCGTATTGCTTTGTTGGCCATAGTCAAGGGTATATACGGGTGGGTTCAAATTAACCTGGATAACGACGGGTAGAACTTGACATGTGACTTAAGATTTGTTGGCCTTAGTCAAGGTCATAAGAGCATGGGGCAAAAATCTACATCGGGAGTTTCAAAAGTACTGAAACTTGCTAGAGCTGCATACCATTTGGAGTGTGATGATTCTGGTAGGATTCCTTCGGTTTTATCACGCGATGATATTTGGATCCCGATCCTACTGTGAGTATATGCTACTCCTCGGGAAAACTCTCACTTAACGATCAATGCTATAAACTTAGTAGGTGTCTAGAAAGGTGTTAGCGGGGCTACGCCCACAGGGAAAAGAGGTTACTTAATTAAGGAACTTCGCGAAAGCGTTGGAAAACCTCCCTCGAAGTACCGACACTGGCCTGGCTGAACAGTTAAGCAAGTATTGTACGGTGAGATTGATCCTGACTAATCCTTTCTTTATGGTTTGAGAAGGGATTCGAGAGACAGTGGGAGCCATCCTGTTTAGATAAATTAAAAACCAATCTAAACTTGCAAGAGCATCATGCTAAGTGTTTTCTTCTCTCTCTTTTAATTGCAGCGACCCAGTGACCGCACCTAGGTTACATCTAGATAATAAGATGACTGAATCTGACTATTATAACTGGCAAAGGTCTGTCCAGATGTCCATTGCCCAGGACAAGCTGGGACACCTCTTGACTGATCCAACCCCTGCCGTCTCAGGTCCAGTTTCCCCTGTCATATTGATATTCGTAGGACATCGGAAGAAGACTGTGCGAAAGCCAAGTGCCTCGTGTTAGCCTCAGTTGATGGTATATACCAGAGGCAGCACGAGAAGATGGACTCAGCTTCTATCTTCCTCCATAACAAAGTTTTATATGGAGAGCAATCTCGTATCGCAAGATATGAGACTTCGAACGAATTGCTTCCAGCGAGGTTGGCTATCGGGTCATCTGTAGGGGGCAACGTCCTTACAGAGACCAGCTCTTTTGAGCTCTCAGACCTGAAGACCACGTTGAAGAACAGGTCAGATACTGACTCAGTTCAACAGTCTCTACCTACTACCCTAAAGGAAACTAGGGAAGTAGAAAGAAAGGGAAGGGCAGAAGTTTCAGGAACAGATATAGTAAAAGAAGGATGTTCCTATTGTTACGGGAATGAACATGGACAGAAGGATTGCAGGGCTTGTAAAGCCAGTAGCCAGAATTCGAAGCATGTTGTGGCTTCGGTTTCGGGTGTGTTTGTGATTGAGAACTGTATGTCAGTTAACCCTACTTCCTGGGTATTGGATACCGGATCAGGATCTCATATCTGTAATTCGTTACAGGCTTTGAGAAACCGTAGGGTTATCAGGAAAGGTGATATGACTCTCAGGGTTGCTAACGGAATGAGCATGTATGCTGAATCCGTAGGGGAATATCATCTAGGACTGACAACTGGGCAGATATTGATTCTGCGTGACTGTTTTTATGTGCCAGGTGCGACTTGTAACATTATATCTGTATCCTTACTTTCTAAGGAAGGATATGATTTTACTTTTGTAAGCGATGTAGTAAACATCCATCTAAATCAAGTGCTGATTGGGTCAGGTACATTGAAATACGGTATATACGTTTTGAATCAAGCTCAGGTCTTCAGTGTCCAGAACACACTTAAAAGAAAGTCTCCGGAATTAAATCAGGCTTTCTTATGGCATTATAGACTGGGTCACATTAATGAGACACTGTTGAAAAAGTTACATAAAGAAGGATACTTGGATCCGTTCGAGTACCTGTCTTATGCCACTTGTGAATCATGTCTCATGGGAAAGATGACAAAGACTCCGTTCACTGGACACGGAGAAAGAGCGAGCGAGCTCTTGGGACTCATACACAGTGATGTGTGTGGTCCAATGTCTACACATGCGCGAAGTGGTTATTCATACTTCATTACTTTCACAGATGATTTCTCTAGGTATGGGCATGTCTTCTTAATGAACCACAAATCCGAGGCCTTTGAGAAATTTCAGGAATACAAGAATGAAGTTGAAAAACAAACAGGCAAAAGTATCAAGACACTAAGATTTGATCGAGGTGGCGAATACTTGAGTGCCAAGTTTCTGGGCTTCTTAAAAGAGAATGGAATTCTCTCTCAACTTACTCCTCCATACACACCACAACACAACGGTGTATCGGAAAGAAGGAATCGAACTCTATTGGATATGGTTCGTTCCATGATGAGTAAGGCTGAGTTGCCGCGATCCTTCTGGGGTTATGCACTAGTAACAGCTGCATATCTTTTGAACCAAGTTCCTACTAAGTCAGTGCCTACCACACCATATCAGATGTGGAGTGGGAAGAAACCCAGTCTTAAACACTTTAAGACATGGGGGTGTCCAGCTTTTGTAAAAAAGCAGCATGCGGACAAGCTCGAGGCACGTTCGGTACAGTGTAAGTTTGTGGGATACCCAAAGAACTCCAAGGGGTATCTTTTCTATTACGCAGAGGAACAAAAGGTTTTTGTTTCTCGTCATGCCCGCTTCTTGGAAACTGAGTTTTTGGAAAATCAGATAAGTGGGAGCGCAATAGAACTGGAAGAAATTCCAGAACCACAAGCTATTACTGAAAGCTTGGTAGAACCAGAGGGTTCGAGAGAACAGGACATCCCAGCGCCACTCCGCAGGAGTAGTAGGCAGTCTCATCCGCCCGAGAGATACTACGGTTTTCTCATTGATGGGGATAGAGAGGATTGCACTATGGATTATGGTGAGCCTACTAGCTTCCAGCAAGCCATTCAGAGCGGTGACTCGGTAAAATGGCTGGATGCAATGCGGGCCGAGATGGAGTCTATGTACACCAACAAAGTTTGGACTTTGGACTTTGCTCCAGAAGGGGTAAAACCCGTAGGCTGCAAATGGATCTTCAGAAAGAAGATTGGTGTAGATGGGCAGGTTGAGACCTATAAAGCTAGACTTGTTGCAAAAGGTTTTCGTCAAAGCCCTGGTTTGGACTATGACGAGACCTTTTCTCCAGTGGCTATGCTGAAATCCATTCGGATCCTTCTTGCCATTGCTGCCTTCCACGATTATGAAATCTGGCAGATGGACGTAAAAGACGGCTTTCCTAAATGGAAATTTGGAAGAGTGCGTCTATATGGATCAGCCGGAGGGATTCAATCAGAGTGGGAGCAGCGGTAGAGTGTGCAAGTTGCTCAAGTCCATTTATGGACTTAAGCAGGCATCGCGGAGTTGGAACATCTGCTTTGATGATACTGTCAAAGAATTCGACTTTATCAAAAAACCAGATGAACCATGCATTTACAGTAAGATTGTAGGGAGAACTGTGGTATTCCTCTTCTTGTATGTGGATGACATTCTCCTAATAGGAAATGATATTCCTATGCAACAGTCAGTCAAAGGATTCTTATCGCAGAGGTTCTCCATGAAGGACCTGGGCGATGCCAACTACATTCTGGGGATCCAGATCTATCGTGATAGATCTAAGAGGATGTTGGGACTTTCACAGTCAAGGTACATTGACAGCATACTGAAAAGGTTCAGTATGGAAGATTCCAAGCGCGGTAATTTACCGGCTTGTCACGGGATCACCCTCTCCAAAGAGATGTCTCCCAAGACTGATTTGGAAAGGGATCGCATGTCTATCATACCCTACGCTTCTGCGGTAGGCTCTATAATGTATGCGATGTTGTGTACCAGACCAGATGTAGCATACGCATTTAGCGTTGTAAGCCGGTATCAGTCGAACCTAGGGGAGAAACACTGGATAGCGGTAAAGAACATTCTCAAGTACCTGAGAAGGACTAAGGAGATGTTCTTGGTGTATGGCGGAAAAGACCTCCAGCTCGAGGCCTTTGCTGACTCCAGCTTCCAGAGTGACAAGGATGACTCCAAGTACATGTCGGGTTATGTCTTTACCCTCAATGGAGGGGCGGTTTGCTGGAAGAGTTCCAAGCAGGAGACCGTTGCTGACTCAACTATGGAAGCGGAGTACATAGATGCTTGCGATGCCGCAAAGGAAGCTGTCTGGATGAAGAAGTTCCTCACGGAGCTTCAGGTGGTTCCTACCATTGTTGATCTAATACCGCTGTATTGCGACAACAACGGAGCTATAGCTTTAGCGAAGGAACCCAGGTCCCATCAGAAGTCCAGGCATATTTTGAGGCGGTACCACCTGATCAGGGAGATCATAGATCGCCAGGAGATCGAGGTGAAGAGAGTAAATACGGAGAACAACACTGCAGATCCACTCACAAAGGCCCTACCCCAGACTCAGTTCGAGCGGCCGATCGAGATGATAGGTCTTCGATACGCCAGTACATGGCCTTAGTGCAAGTAGGAGATTGTTAGTGTATATGCCCTAGAGGCCATTACTGTATCATACTAGTTTGTATATTACTTGATGGAAGCTTGGGATATTCACAGTTGTATATACAATCTTGCTCGAAATGGTAGTATGCTACTTGGTTTGTCTCTGCTTTAATATGTGCATGTGTTTCTTTTAGCATATCGCTGATATACATATTAGTAGAGCCCTTAGGATTAGTGCTTGATTACCAGCGTTGTGATGGCGCTCACACTCATGGGAGCTGGGTGATCTATAAGCACATCCTTATACAGGTCCCTAGTCGTTGGACTATCGAGACAGGGCATCGATACTCCGGAGTAGACTAGCGTATGCGCTTCTCATCCCAGCGTGGGAGACGGTCTGTCTCACAGCCGTCAGTACGTCGTACTTGAGATAGTATGCGGGTGCTCGTTAGGTTACGAGTACACTGGACAGGACTCGTCGGGGACTGTTGGTTGGTATTATACCTATCGTCAGTTATCAGTTCCCAGGTGACATGAGTACAGCTTAGTCCGCTGACTTGACACTGTCACTTCGCCTCGAGTGTGTTCCCACTGCACTTTGATTGCTACCCTACCACGGCCCAAAGGAGTCGTGCAAACAGGTATTTTTTGGGTGCAGTCCCGAAGCACTTGGAGGCAGTGACGGTTAGACAGGATTCGTCTCTCCCGGTATTGGGGGTTGACATCGCGCTGTGACCAGGAGAGCCATTACACGAGTAGTCCCTGGCCAGGGCAAGCGAGATATACTGGTAGGTTTCCAGTGTTATCTCAGGGTGTTCTGGGCTACACTCCGACACGACTTGTACCGCTATTAGGGGACTGACGTTCACCGCCCCCTAGGCCCGCCATGCGATGTTTCAGACGAACAGACCGGACTGTACGGAGATTGTCACATACAGGCTCAGTAGGAGTTCAGATGGGGTTCACCTCGTCAGTCTTCTTGTCGACATCTACCTAGGGACCGTTACGTATAGCTAGTGCCGCTTGCGGTCTGTGGTTAAACCCACTGCCAGCGTAGTGTCGAGTCTTTAGAGTCCCACACAGAGAGCTATTCGCCTTTAGGCAAAATGAGTAGAGGTCGCATGGTTTTGCGATAGGGTTCGTTCACATCCGGGCACTTGTGCACGTTTGCTGTCCGGACAGCTTATACTAGCGGGCTTTGGTTTAAGCCGGATCCTAGTATATGATTTGGGATTGGTTTTTCTCTTTGTATTCGTGTTCCTCGGATCACGAATACGGGTGCGTATGCACAGTTGCTTGAGACAGAGGGAGAGGACTTTGATTAGGGTTAATGACTATTGTCATTTGTATTAACCCTAATGATTATGTGTGTATTATGGTTAATTGATATTAGTTTAATAATTTTGCATGGTTATGGTTGTTGACCATTTGACCCATCTTGACTTGTTGACCTTGTTGACACTTTGACCATCATCATTTCATTTGGAAGATGCTCTTTGATCCTTGCAATTTGCATTAAAAATGAAATGATAATGGTCATGTCTTGATTTAGCCATGACAATTATCTCACTAATTATCTAATTATAATAATTCACATATATGAGAGAATGCTTCATATTATTCTCTCATTCTATTATTCACATTCTCTCTCTTGTTCTTCCTCTCCCTCAAGCTCTCCCCTCTCATGTGTTGAGAAACACTTGAGCTTGAGAAAAACCCTCTCTTGATAATCTCTACTCTCATCTAGGGTTCAAGGATTAGCACTTCTTGCACCCTAGTTACTTCTAGCTTGGAGTTGAAGCCAAAGGTCGAGGCTTTCGGGTGGATCTTTTTTCGACGTGAGAAGAAGACTAAGGTGACCTCCTTCCACCACTCCAAGGAGCAAGGAGAGAAGGACATAAAGCCCAAGGTATAACCTTTCTAGCACTTAGCTAGTTTCTAGTTAGCTTTAGCTTGTTTTTGTTTAGCAAAGATCCTTCATAGTCTAGTCCATGTTGCCTAAGCTCATAAAAATTCGATTTTTATTCCGTTTTCCGCCTCCCCGCAAGTACCGGGGTGGGCAACGTGGACTTACAGTGGTATCAGAGCCTAACTAAACATAAACTAGCTAGGTAGTAAAGTGTATGGAAGTTCGAATCGGAAAAATCGAAAAACCGAGTTTTCAAAACCCTAAGTTTCTGTTAAATTTTTTCTGTTCAAAATAAAATAAATTGTACTCCAAAAATCATCTCAGGGTTTTGTGAAGAAAGCCACCAAAAACGATCCGAAGGTTCGACCAAAGAGCCGCGGTTCCGCGGCAATAGCAAGCTATTGCCGCGCAACCGCGACCATCTTGGCTCTTCTCTGGGTCGAGTTTGGTGCAGTGTATTTCTGGCTTAGTTTTAGGATTTTAAAGATGGTTTATATGTGCCCAGATTTTCCAGAATAGAAATTTGGTTTTCGGGGCCTATAAATCCGTTTTTTTTTCCGAACTTCAATACACTTTGACTAAAGAGTTTGATCTGTGATGTTTATATGTATTGAACGTCGGCTAATCGCTATATGTCGATTAGTCGGGGTTATACATATCTGTGATCTGTGATTGATGATGGTATGTGTATATGAATGGGTTGGATTGTCGCGGATGAATAGCCGGGGTGGATGTGAGATGAGTGTTGCTTTTTCTTTCATTCATTGTAACATGTAAATTGATGTAATATTATTATTTGTTTGGCCGCACAACCGGGTCGGGGTTGTAGCCGTCATTGTATAATTCTTTTTACTGTTTTTGCTCCTAGGATAGACCCATGGAGGGGGTGCACAAACTACCGGGTATCTCGAAGTGCCGAGTGGCCCACTCACGGTGGTGAGGGAGGTTGCTTCGCTTCGGGTACTTGGCGGGTAGTTTGCCGTACCCGTAGGGGTCTTGGGTGGGGTATTGGCTATTCACCGCGACCGTGTAATCTGCTTTTCGTTGCAGGCTCGAACGGATTGCGGATTCCTAGTATATCCAATGTATTCATCTGTGATCTGTAATGTCTATCATTGCTATATATTTATATATGATAACTATTTAGACGTTGCTTATGTTTTACAGCCGCGCTAGCCCAGCCCCCGCTCTTTCGTTAGTTAAGTAACCTAACGGGTGATGACGAGGCCCCGTGGCGAATGAGAATGGCATAAGCGTACGTCATATTTTGGTTGTTTTCTGCAATGGTAGGATTAAACGATGGGTCGCATTAAAAGAACTAATGCAAGAAAATAAACCAAGTAATAGTCGTTGGAACACTTTGAAAACCACTCGGTTCTTTTCAAAAACAAGCATTTTAAACGCGGAACTTGAACCACTCCTTTTAAAAGCTATCTCGTTCCATCGACTATATCAAGTTCACTATGTTCACGGTTTCGCCAATACCATCTGTAGCCCTCCGTCGTTTCATATGAATATTCAACAGTATTCAAGCTGTATTTGTTGGCCTTAGTCAAGGCACAGTGTTTGGTAGCTGGTGGGTATTCATATGTTGCATAGATAGAATGCGTTGGTTTGGGACAGTCGTATTGCTTTGTTGGCCATAGTCAAGGGTATATACGGGTGGATTCAAATTAACCTGGATAACAACGGGTAGAACTTGACATGTGACTTATGATTTGTTGGCCTTAGTCAAGGTCATAAGAGCATGGGGCAAAAATCTACCTCGGGAGTTTCAAAAGTACTGAAACTTGCTAGAGCTGCATACTATTTGGAGTGTGATGATTCTGGTAGGATTCCTTCGGTTTTATCACGCGATGATATTTGGATCCCGATCCTACTGTGAGTATATGCTACTCCTCGGGAAAACTCTCACTCAACGATCAATGCTATAAACTTAAGAGCATCCGGCTTAAACCAAAGCCCGCTAGTATATTCCGTCCGATCATGATCCGTGCAATACCGCACGTATCTGATCGAACCCTGCCATATCTCTTTACGGCCTCTACAGCGTTTCGCCCGAAAACTTGAGCAACTGAATATGGGGGACTCTAAAGACTCGTCAATACTATGGCTGTGGATTTAACCACTAGCACGTCAGAGGTATTAGCCATACGTGACGGGCTACTAGCTATTGACCAAAAGGGACGTCGATGAGCGAACTCATCCTGACACCCTACTGAGCCTGTCAATGACAATATCCATACAGTCCGGTCCGTTCGTCTATGAGCATCGAATGGCGGGCCTAGGGGGTTGGTAAAAGCCAGACCCCCAAAAGCGGTACAAGTCGTGTCGGAGTGTAGCCCAGAACACTCTGAGATACTACTGGAATACCTACCAGTAAATCTCCTGCCTCGGCCGAGGGCTTTGTGTAATGGCTCTCCTAGACACAGCGCAACCTCACCCCCAATACCGGGAGAGACGAACCCCTGAAGATCCGCTCACTGCCTCCGTGTGGCTCGGGACTGTACCCAACTAAAACCTGTTTGCACGTCTCCTTTGAGCATGGTAGGGTAGTAATCAAATTACAGTGGGAACTCACACGAGACAAATGACGATCCTCAGGTCGATGAACTAACCTGTACACATATCACCAGGGAACTGCCATCTGACGTCAGGTATAAGACCAACTAGCATGTTCCCGGCGAGTCCTGTCCGGTGTACTCATAACCCAATGAGCATCTGTATACATCTTAGGTGAACCAACTGACACCAGTGGCTTGTGAGACCGACCACCGCCCCTCGTCGGGGTCTCGACTGTATACACTAGTCTACTCTGGAGTATCGATGCCCTGTCTCGAAACTCCCACGACTAGGGACCTTTTAAGGATGTGCTTATAGACTACCAGCTCCCATGAATATGATCGCCCTCATACTGCTGGCAGTCAAGCATGAATCCTAGGGGCTCTATCAACGTGTAATAGCGACCTGTCTGGACACCTAAAGCAGTACACGATGATAAAGATAAACCAGATAGCATACTATCATCTTGAGTAATACTGTCCTACCGGGATAGGTCCTCCCTCAATCATTGCAATCACGTGCCTGTGATCCAATAATTGACTCTGAGGGCACTATCTCCAACACAATCACCCAAATGGAGTCATACCCTCTACTGGTCATGGGTAGACCCACAATGAAGTCTATGGAAATCTGCTCCTATTTCCACTCCGGAACGGGTAAAGGCTGCAACTCTCCAGCCGGTCTCTGATGCTCAGCCTTGACTTGCTGACAAGTCAGGCACCTCGAAACGAAGTCCGAAATATCGTGTTTCATCCTTTCCCACCAGTAAAAGTCTCTCAAGTCACGGTACATCTTGGTGGAACCTGGATGAACGCTAAAGGCTGACTGATGTGGCTGCTCTAGGATCTCGTGTCTCAACTCATCAGTATCTGGTACACACAAGCGAGTCCCGCATCATAGCACACCCTGGTCATCAATCATGAACCCCGAAACTGTACCCTGTCGAACAAGCTCAAAAATCTCGGACAAACGGGCATCACTGGGTTGCGCTTCACGGATACGATCGAATAACAGTGGACGGGCGCGGACATGAGCAAGCTGTCCCCCAGCGAAGGTGAACTCGAACTGCACTCTACTATCACACAAGAGCTGCCAATCTGCAGAAGACTAATGCTGAACTGCTCTCAACTGGGACAAGCTACCCCCGGGCTTACGACTCAAAGCATCAGCTACCACATTCGCCTTGCCCGGGTGATAAAGGATCTCACAATCATAATCCTTCACTAGCTCTATCCATCGGCGCAGTCTCAGGTTCAGATCCCGCTGCTGGAAGATATACTTCAAGCTCTTGTGATCCGTGAAGATCTGACACGACTCTCAGTACAACTAGTGTCTCCAAATCTTCAACGCAAAGACTACTGTGGCCATCTCAAGATCGTGAGTGGGGTAATTCTGCTCGTGCTTCTTCAGCTGCCTAGAAGCATACGCAATCACCCTATCATGCTGCATTAAAACACAGCCGAGCCCCATTCGAGAAGCATCACAATAAACAACATAGCCGCCCGATCCAGAAGGTAAAGAAAGAACTGGTGCTGTCGTCAACCGAGTCTTCAACTGCTGAAAACTCTGCTCGCACGCATCAGTCCAAAGAAAAGGAACTCCCTTCCGGGTCAGTCCCGTTAGCGGTTCAGCGATACTCGAGAAATCCTGCACAAAACGGCGATAATAACCAGCTAAGCCCAAAAAGCTGCGGACCTCAGTCACCGATACAGGTCTGGGCCAAAGCTGTACAGCCTCGATCTTTCTCGGGTCCACAAGAATACCATCACCAGTCACCACATGACCCAAGAAGTCAACTCTATCAAAGCCAAAACGCGCACTTTGAGAATTTAGCATACAGCTGGTGCTCTCTCAATATCTGCAAAGCAATTCTCAAGTGCTGCTCATTCTCCTCACGACTCCTAGAGTAGACCAGTATGTCATCAATAAACACTATAATAAACTGGTCGAGGAACGGCATGAAAATCCGGTTCATCAGATCCATGAACGCTGCTGGCGCATTGGTGAGTCCGAACGACATCACCAAAAACTCATAATGCCCATAGCGCGTACGAAAAGCAGTCTTCGGAATGTCGTCATTCCGAACCCGCAACTGATGATAACCCGAACGCAAATCAATCTTTGAAAAATGTTTCGCACCCTGGAGCTGATCAAATAAATCGTCAATGCGAGGTAAAGGATACCTTTTCTGCACCGTAACTCGGTTCAACTGACGATAATCCATACATAGCCTAAAACTGCCGTCCTTCTTCTTGACGAACAGAACAGGTTCTCCCCACGGCAAAACACTCGGACGCACAAGTCCCAAATTAAGCAACTCTTGCAATTGATCTTTAAGCTGTCTAAGCTTTGCCGGAGCCATCCGATAAGGCGGTATGGAAATAGGCTCCGTGCCAGGAATCAGATCAATGCAGAACTCAATATCGCGCTCTGGCGGCAACCCAGGTAACTCATCGGGAAACTCTCGCACGGTAGAAACTGTTGGATATAGTGCCCTCAGAGTCAATTATTGGATCACATGCACGTGATTGCAATGATTGAGGAGGACCTATGCCGGTAGGACAGTCTTACTCGAGATGATAGTATGCTATCTGGTTTATCTTTATCATCGTGTACTGCTTTAGGTGACCTTACGAGTCGCTATTACACGTTGATAGAGCCCCTAGGATTCTTGCTTGACTGCCAGCAGTATAAGGGCGATCATATAAGTGAGAGCTGGAGTCCATAAGCACATCCTTAAAAGGTCCCTAGTCGTGGGAGTTTCGAGACAGGGCATCGATACTCCGGAGTAGACTAGTGTATACAGTCGAGACCCCGACGGGGGGCGATGGCCGGTCTCACAAGACACTGGTGTCAGTTGGTTCACCTAAGATGTATACATGTGCTCATTGGGTTATGAGTACACCGGACAGGACTCCCCGGGAACCTGCTACTTGGTATTATACCTGACGTCAGATAGCAGTTCCCAGGTGACATGTGTACAGGTTAGTTCATCGACCTGAGATCGTCATTTGTCTCATGTGAGTTCCCACTGTGCTTTGATTACTACCCTACCACGGCTCAAAGGAGTCGTGCAAACAGGTTTTAGTTGGGTACAGTCCCGAGCCACATGGAGGCAGTGAGCGGATCTGCAGGGGTTCGTCTCTCCCGGTATTGGGGGTGAGGTCGCGCTGTATCTAGGAGAGCCAGAACATGAAAAGTCCTTGGCCAAGGTAGGAGATTTGCTGGTAGGTATTCCAGTAGTATCTCAGGGTGTTCTGGGCTACACTCCGACACGACTTGTACCGCTATTGGGGGTCTGACTTTTACCAACCCCCTAGGCCCGCCATGCGATGCTCATTGACGAACGGACCGGACTGCACGGATATTGTCACTGACAGGCTCAGTAGGGTGTCAGGATGAGTTCGCTCATCGATGACCCTTTTAGTCAATAGCTGGTGGCCCGTCACGTATGGCTAATACCTCTGACGTGCTAGTGGTTGAATCCACAGCCATAGTATTGACGAGTCTTTAGAGTCCACCACACATACAGTTACTCAAGTTTCGGGCGAAACGCTGTAGAGGCCGTATGGAGATATGGCAGGGTTCGATCAGATACGTGCGGTATTGCACGGATCGTGATCGGACGGTTTTTTCTAGCCGGCTTTGGCTTAAGCCGGATCCTAGTATTAGACAGTGTAGATTTTGTCTGTTTGTATTTGTATTCAGTGGGAATACGAATGCGGGCATGTATTTGCAGTAGCGGGGTTTTCCTGTAATTTATTACGGGATCAGTTTTCTGAAGTTGCCAGTTTGCGTTCCGTTCCGGCCGGTTTTCTTTTATTCCTTCACGGCCGGACTATCCGTAGGAGGGTGTTATTTGCGGTTTGCAAATAACATTTTGTGGAGGAGTTTCTTGCATATTTGTGGTCTCTTCATCATGAGATGCTTTTCTTTTCCATTTCATTGCTTTTCATATGATGGTTGTTTAATTTGATGAGAAATGAAATGGGTGTGACCATTTTATATTGTTTTATTCTTTTTTCCTTCTCTTGATAAAGATTCCTTTTGAACTCCTCCACCATTCCATTCATAGGGGCCGGCCATTTTGGGTAGAAGGGGAGAATGAGGGAATTCACATTATGTGTGGAAATTGACTCATCTCATTTTCATTCTTTTGCTTGCCAAAATTCCAAAGCTCTTTCCATGGTTCATTCTCAATTCCTCCATGGCAACTAAACCCCGAAAAGAGACAACCCACTACACTATATCTACAGCAAATCTTGGACGCGTCGGCTAGCCAACTTCGCGCCCGAGTTGCCTCGGTCAAGAGGTGGGAGCCCGTAAAAGATTCCGGCTACGTGGTGCCCTTTCCGACGAGGTCGTGATGGACGGAGATTCCGCGGGAGATCGGAGTGGAGACGAAGACCGAAGGACACGGATCGCTTGGTATACTTCTCTACCCATCTTGTATTTTGCTAGTAGCTAGGTTAATGGCCCGATCCGGGTTAAAAGTGCGCGGTGGTGCCGGTTCAATAGTTTTTGAAAGTTTTCGTTTCCGCATTTCCGGCGTCGGATCGACGGCCGGGGCGCCGCCGCGGACTTACAGAAACCTGGTCCAACGACTCCACTGTGGCTCCAGTATCATGAATGAAAGCCAAGAATCCCCGACATCCCCTTCTCAAAGGCCGACTAGCGCGCAGAACAAAAATCAAACTGTGAGGGGCGGCACCACGGCCTCCCTGCACAACAAGCACTGACTCGCCGGGAAAACAAAATCTAGCTGTCTTCTCGCGGCTGTCCACGGACGCATAGCAAGTAGCTAGCCAGTCCATGCCGAACAGAACGTCGAAGTCCAACATCTTAAGAAGGATCAAGTCGACAATCAGATCTCTGTCCCAAACGGACAACACACGATCAGAATACGTGTCGAGCAACAAACGACTCTTCTACAGGAGTAGTCACGACAAGTGGTTGATCCAGCAAACACAACTCTCGGCCTAACCTCGGCACGAAGTGCGTAGAAACATACGAATGCGTAGATCCCGGATCAAAAAGAACATATGCATCATAAGAACAAACAGAAAGGGTACCTAAAACCACAGCATTGGACGCCTGAGCGTCCTGGTGAGTCAGGGCAAAAACCTGAGCCTTCCTCTACCGGCTACTGGCTGTCCCCTGCCTCTGCCACCTCGTCCTCTCGGCACAAAACCACCGCGACCACGACCTCTCTAAGCAGGAGTCTGACACGGCGCAACTACAGGAATAAGAGGCAACGCTCTCTGAGGCGGAGAAGGTGGTAAGGTAACCTGGAGTACTGCTGGCCCTCTCTGACGCACCACGGTACAATCCCGAACAAGGTGATGTAGACTGCCACACCCGAAGCATGCATAAGACGGTCGCTGGCCCTCCTGAGAATAAGAACTGAATAATTGGTCACGTCCCTCGTCTCTGCTACTCCCCGAGTCTGAAGGAACTCTGCCTCGGCGTGCAAACCTCTAGTTCCGTGCTGGTACATCTATACTTGTCCTCTTCGGTTCCGGAACAACCGATGACTCAGCTAGACACTCCTCCACCAATAGAGCTGCATCGATAGCTGCCGCATACGTGTCGCAATGCTGAATGCTGATGGCTAGGAACAACTGGGTAAGTAGGCCTCAAACAAACCTCTTCACCCCCATCTCCTCAGTCGCCACCAGGTACGGAGCATACACCGATAGCTCGGTAAACAGCACATCATACTCAGACACCGTCATCCCCGGAGTCTGACGTAATGACTCAAATTTGCACGCCCGCGCATCCCTGACACTCGGTGGATGAAAACGGGTGAGAAAAACCGTCACAAACTCAGCCCAGGTCATACGAGCAAGACCAGCGGCTCTGCCCCTCTCCAACGACTCACACCATTTCTGGGCCAAACCCTCCAGCCGGAAACTCGCAAACTCTACCCATCTCTTGTCGGAGCATCGGAGTGAGCGACAAATCCTGGCCATCCAGTCGATGAACGACTGCGGATCCTCAGTAACATCTGTGCGAGTAAACACCGGAGGCCTCAACCTTATAAAATCTGTCAGTGACACGGTAATAACCTCCGGAGCTGTAACTGCAACTGCCGGAACTGTAGGTACCATCGTGGTCCCTGCAACGGGTGGAACAACTGCCGACCCCTGTGCACGAATGGCTCTACCAAGGTCCCCATCATCTGGCGCAGGTCCTGCATACCAGCTCCAAACATAGCAATATGCTCCGGTACAATATGCGTACCGCCCTGGTCAGTCCTCGCCTCAGACGAGTCAACTCTGACCTCGGCCCTCGCGGCCGCTCTCTGTGCCCTCGTAGTCTTCGGTGGCATATAGGCTGGAAATCGAAACAAGATTTGATAAGGAACAGGAATCGAATCTCAAGGATGTATATCATCACGGAAGAATATCAATCAATAAGTCCTAAGGTCACTTAGGCGGAGTACCGTGTCGTAAGTATGCCGCGGAACATACACACGCTACGTCACTCTGCTTAAGCTACCTACTCCATCATACCAAGGTCATCCTATACTCCGAAAGGTAAAACCTAGCGCTCTGATACCAACATTGTCACGACCCAAAATTTGGCCCGTAACCGGCACTTAAACTACGTAACGTCTACAAGCGTACGCAACTCAAGTAAGCCGAAACCCAGAAATCTAAACCACCCAAATCTGGATCAACGGTGAAAAACATAGTTTTTAACATTTGGAAAATCATAAGTAAAATCTCTAACGCTAGTTTTCTTTCTTGAAAATTTCGGCAGCACCTCCATTGTAAAAACTAGCCCCGAAAACGGGTACAACACAGATAATATATAAAGCATCCCAAATGGGAGCCAAATCACGCCCAACGGCGGAGACAATCACCACAACAAGTATACGACGCCGAAGCGAAGAAAATATCATAGAAACGACTATAATAAGAAGTAAACTTTTCAACACACCGGCTCCCACGAGCACGACACCCAAAGTCACCAATAATACAACACAGAATCCTCACAAGTCGTCTCTAAGTCATATACAAATAGTGGTAGATGGAGAATACTAGATCCAACAAAAAGGATATACAATGTACAAACAGATAACCGTAAACCCACCTAAAAGCAAAGGCCTCACTGCCTAACATAGCGGTATCCGCAAAAGTAGTGATGATAAGATACCCTGCCGCGACTACTCTGAGGGAAAGTCCTGCAAAACACCGTGGCACAACGGGGGTGAGTTGCCAACTCATGAATAGTAAATAACATCATACTGTAATCGCAGGTAAGCACGAACAACGATCTATCTATCACATGTAATCCGATAGCATAAGTATGATAAGTGAATATGCAACAATCATGTAAAGGTACATCATCAGGGTACTACAACTACATGAAACAGTGCATAAAAAACAATAATTCTGAGTGTGTGGGATGATACAATAACATCTCATGCGAAATCATTAGCATGGAAAAACACCAGTGTCCCTCACTGACACATCAAATCCCAAATCCTCAGGCACCGTATCCTCAGATCGGCCCTCACATACTGTAAGTCTCATGGAACCTGAGTGTCTATCATCGACACCCGAAACATCATGAAAACATATACCTGTAAGTATATATATATAAGGATATCAACCCCGTATGTCCACCGACGATACGTAAAAATCATGAAAACCTGAGTGTCTAACACCGACACTCGAAACATCATGAAACCCGTGTCTAACATCAACACGTAAATCCTCATAACTCAGGCGCTGTCACCATGACTGGCCCTGACGATATGTCATACTCACTCCGGTCGGTATCCCTATGATAACCGCCGAGTCCAAATACAATCACCGGTAGGTAGTGGTCCCACCGCCATGCTTATCGTCTACACCACGAAATCACCACTCGTCCCGGGGTACCATACCGGGTCAACCATGTACCCGCAGACGGTGCCTCCCGCTCCTCGAATCGGGTATCGCAAGCCAAATCTCAGAACCGAGAAATCACATGGTGGACGCACTAAAATAACATATCAAGAGAAACCGGGTTTTCAAACAATACATAGTTTTCTTGAAATACCCCCACGGTTCTCAAATCCATAAATCATATATAATCCATATCTCAATGCGTAAATCCATGAAAAACCAATATTTGCAACATAAGACAACAATATGAGCATATCAAGGGAAAACCGCTCTTTAAATTGAATCTAGCTTTAAAACATATCATGCGGTTCCCAAATCCTCCGAAAACAAATGCAGCATCATATAATGTGTACATGTAATTGTAGCAAGGTCTAAATATCTACATGTAAGCAAGTGGGTATGATGCATTTCATAAGCACAATGATCAACAACTCAATATCACATATAAAAACAATACCTCTTAGGGTATATACAACTATAGCAAGAATATGCGGTTTACATGTCAGTATGTGTGCATGGTGTACATGTAACTGAAATCAAGTATGTGGGTGTACATGTCAATATGTATACATGATGTACAAGTAACTGAAATCGAGTATGTGGTGTACATGTCAATATGTATGCATGATGTACAAGTAGCTATAGTAAGATATACGTGAAGTGGAATAAGGGTCACTACTTCAACTATTCCTGCCCAATGCAATATCACGTATGTATGTGCCCACAATATTTCATATGCACAATGGAATAAGAGTTAGTACTCCAATCATTCCTATCCACTACCATATCATGTATGTAGGTGTTTGTGCGTTACATACGGTGTGGATATAGCATACAATTTAGTGCTCGTGTAACATGAACCATCAGTAATGTGTTATATCTAAAGGTACGAGTCAAGTACAACAGATAGTGCTATGCAATGACATTCATATGAAAGTAACTAATATGCAAATACGTGCAGCTATCATATCATATTCGCCCCGACGCATAACGCCATACGGGCGATTTCCCCATAGATGTTAAATCTACTCACCAATGGTCTCCAGCTATGAAAATCCGACCACCTGCTTTCCCTTGTTCGCAGCGTCCGAAGTCCCCGCTTGCGACGCTATATTTCCACAAACACAAGAAATAATGGGAACATCTCAGAATCGATCAATATAACTGTTCCCCTCCGAAAGGCGGCCTAGACTTGGCGTCCATGCCTGATGTTCGGGGCAGATGCTATTTGGTTTTATCCATTTATCTCTCCGAAGATGCCAAGTTGATTTATGGCACCGTGTATCGGAGGTTTAGACGGATGCGGCCGATGTAGCAGACTTCGTCAGATTCCCCCTCAGGATGAGGGGTTTTTGATTATGGTGACGCTCTTCCCTGCAGGCGCAAGCCCCTGCAGTTAATTACGCTACCGCATCGCGGTAACAACTTTCTCCTCTCCAGAATTTCACTTCGTGTCGTGTGTGTTCATTTTGTTTGTGGTTGCCCGTGGATTGTATACGGAGACTGAGTAATGCCGTCGCCCGTAGGACGTGGATTAGTCCAAATCCGTATTTACTTAGATTTGGGTTTGGTGTTTTCAGTTTAAGGATGCATTAGTCGCGTTGCGGCTAAGATCAACTTAAACGTTCGTCAAGGATACGTTAGTCCTGTTTTAGACTAAGATCAACTCAACGTAGTGATTAATTTAATGTATGGCCATCGGGACTCGTCACCTCTCTGATGTCGTTGAAGGATTACAACGACATGTATCAAAGGAGCTCGGAGATGTACCCTCGAACCAGAGTTGATTGGGAGTTTTATAATCCATTTGAATATTTAAGGATATGTTAGCCGTGTTTGGGGCTAAGATCAACTTAAACGTTTGTTAAGGATACGTTAGTCCAGTTTGAGACTAAGATCAACTTAACGGGACCATTTAGATCCGACAAAAGAGCATTTGGGCTCTATTGTGCCAGTTTAGGGACGTGGTGGTCCGATATTAGTTTAGGGACGTTTCGGTCCGATATTAGTTTAGGGACTTTTCGGTCCAATATTAGTTTAAGGACGTTTCGGTCCAATGTTAGTTTAAGGACGTCTCGGTCCAATATTAGTTTATGGACGTTTCGGTCCATTATTAGTTTAGGGACGTTTTGGTCCGATGTTAGTTTAGGGACGTTTCGGTCCGGTATTGGGTGTGTGGCCGTTGGGACCCGTCACCTCTTTGACGTCGTTGAGGAATTACAACGATGGATGTCAAAGGAGTTCGGAGATGTACCCTCGAACCGGATGTAGATTGATTTAGGAGAGCCTTTTTGCTCAGCCAATTTAATTTAAGGACTTATGGCCACGATTGGGCTAAGTCCAGTAAAAAAAATGTCCAACAATGCTTTTGCATTTCCTTTTATTTTTATTTGGGCTTTGCCCAGAAAAGATGCAGGGCATCAATTTGTTTTGGGCTCTGTTCTTTATGAATGATGCAGAGCATCAATTTTATTTGGGCTCAGCCCTTTTAATGCTTTGCAATTTATTTTGGCCTGCTAGGTCTTTTTGAGTTGAGCTTGGCCCTTCAAGTAATGCATTGCAATTGTGCAAAGCACCAAGAATCTTTTAGATTCAAGGAAAGGAGTGCAGAGCACTTTTTAATTTCTTGATCTAAATTTAGATCAAAGAGAAGAAAAAATCTTTTCTTTCTTTCTATCTCAGAGAACCAGAGGTTCTCTAGCAAGTGCAAGGCACTATTTTTTTATTATTTTTATTTATTTATTGAAGATCACTGATTTTGTCTTTCAGATCAATGATCTATTCCTAAGAGAATTTTCTCTTATTTCAAAGGTTTTTACCTTCTTCTTTGTGTTCTCAAGAAGTTCTCTTCTTCTTTTTTTTTAATCCAATTCACTCCCTTTGAAATGGGGTCTGGGTCCTTTTTATAGTGCTCAAAAATCAGTTAAATTTGTTAAAAAGATCTTTTCTGAGTGATTTGGGGAATTTTCCCCACCGTTGGATCTTTGATCCAAAGCCCCCTGTTTTACAGAAGAAATCTTCTTGTTTAAACAAGAACAGAAAAATATCCTTAAATCTTCACTCTGTTGTTGTGCAACTCACCAGCGTGTGACACGTGTCGCGCAGTGAGGCCCTTGCGCAACAGCGCTTGCGCAACTGCGCAGACACGTGTCGCGCAGTGAGGCACTTGCGCAACAGCGCTTGCGCAACTGCGCAGACACGTGTCGCGCAGCGGTGCGCTTGCGCAGTTGTACTTGCGCAACTGCGCAGACACGTGTCGCGCAGCCGTGCGCTTGCGCAGTTGAACGTTGCTTATGTTTTTTAAAGAGCCTTGCTCTGATTGGACGTACTGCCTTGGGCGTTGTGCTGCCGTGTCAACTTCTGAAACGTGGCGCGTTGCGCGCAGCGCACGGAAACTGAAGCGTTGCTTCAAAATTTGAATTTTCAAAATTCAAGCAGAGCCTTGCTCTGATTGGGGGAACAAATGCCCCCCCACCGTTGCGCTCACGTGGCGCGCACGTGAGTGCAGCGGTGGCAAGATCCTGACTGTTGGATCGTGGGGGTCAGTTGAAAAGGCACAGGCGCCTATAAATAGGACCCTTGGTCCTTGGTAATTCTTTACCAATTTCAAGAATTTGAATTTCAGAGCCTTGCTCTTGCTTAAGAACTTCCAGAGCCTTGCTCTTGTGAGAACTTCAAAGTTTTAGTTTTAGAATCACTCTAGGTAAAATTAATTAAATTAAATTAATTTAAATTAAATTTAATTAACAGAGCCTTGCTCTTATAGATCTTTGATCTAAAGGAAAACCCCTTTGGGGTTTCTTCAACAGAGCCTTGCTCTCAAAAAATTTACAGATTTACAGAGATCTGATCCATGGGTTCTAACCCATGAACAGAGCATTGCTCTTAGATCAAATGTAGATCTTTTTAGATCTGATAAACGGAGAAAAATTTTGTTTTATAAGTTTTCAGGGATTTTTCAAGATTCCAAAACTCTAAAGATAAAATTGATGGATCTTTCCACCATTACCATAGAGCTATGCTCTTTTAAGGAATCTTGTTCCCTTGAGATCAGGGTTTGACAAATGTCACTCTGTGACAGAGCTTTGCTCTGAAAGAGAATATTTCTCCTTGTCTCTAGGGATTTCCCATCAGTGAGGATATTCTTTTGGGGACCTTTTCATTAATTGACAGTCTCATCTAATGATGGGGTTGTCTTATTAAATGATGTACCGTCATCCAGATTTTGTGGGTCCCTCTTTTTGTCCCCTACCCATTACATCATAGTGTTGAGTAAGATTTCAAAATGCCAAGTGTCAGAACACTAACGGTTATTTTTATCTTTCTACAGGAAACATGTCTGACGACTTATCTTTCCCCTTTGTTCGCTCGGAAGGAGGGTTCCCCCATTCGCCGGTGGACTGGGTGGTGTTCGCTTTGATTAAAGATCATGATCCAGAGTGCAAGAGACTCCACCTGTGGGGAAGGTGGTACAGCCAAATCATCCAAGGCCGTCGCAGCTTCAGCTCCGCTTCGCCTTCTGAGCCCATAGTTACGATCCCTTATGCGGACAAGCCCCCGGTGGAGTATGCCGTGGAGGTTAAAAATTGGAATGCCGATGACCTCCTTCAGCCTGCAATCGGTGCCATTCCGGTGCAGCCGCCGCTGGCTATAGATATCTTGGGGAGGCGAATCTGTCAGGGTGAAGCACGCCCTTGGGGACAGGCTTATAACATTGGATTGATCCCGCGGCCGCTTGCCGGATATTTGCAATGGGCCCGTTACATTTTGGCGACGAAGAGGGCTCTCCTGACGACGATTGGTTTATACTCAGCTGTCTGCGTCTCGCTTTTTGAGTATCCCTCTCCTCCGACGTGGTGGATAAAGGCCTTCATCGAACAATGGAATATCCCCACCCATACCTTCCTGACAGCGGATAGGGAAGTCTCCATCTCTCTGGAGGAGTTTGCTGAGATTTCAGGTCTGCCAATGAGGGGAGAACACTACGAGGAGCTGCTTCCTCCTGACGAGTATGTCTTCGCCACCAAGCAGCTTGTATTTGACTTAACTCCGGAAAATGCCATTCAGCATCAGCACCCGGGCTTGGTGAAGGTGTTGGAGATTTATGAGGAACTCCATTTGGAATCGGGCGACCGGGGCGTCAGTTTCACGGATTTCATTGCTCGTTTTATCCGCCCGGAGTTCCTATCAGAGCAGGGCGAGAAGTTCGCTCAGCTTGCTGACCCCTTTGGTTTCGGCTTGGACCGCCGACCTTCATCGGAAAATGACCAGCGGGATTTTTATTTCCCCGGCACTGCCAGCGTCCCTTTCTCAGAGATCGCCGTTCCTGGCATGGACGAGGAGACTTTTTTCATAGGGTTCTTGGGTCTATGGCTATGCAGCTTCGCGCTTCCCATGCACCCACGCCTCATGCGGTCCTCTGTCTTTTACCCGGCGCATCGAATGGCGGCTGGTTTACAGTTATCAGTAGGGATCGCCGGGCTGGCTTACCTCTACAATGGACTTAGCGTAGCGGCGGATGCTAATGAGCCTGGGGTACAGCCTGCTAACTTCCCGATGCACTACTTCACTTCTTGGATGGAGCTGCATGTGCGAGGGGTGTTTGGTGCCCATAAGACTCCTCCGTTTTTTGAGAAATACAGACTCCCAAGAATCATGCGGTTGGTCGGGGCTTCAATTGTGGTTGCACCTCCACGGGAGTCTAGGGGACTGCTCCTGCGTTCACATCTATTCGGAGCGAAGACCTCTTTTGTGGATAAGGTCATCACCATAGGCTCCGAGACCACTAAGTCAGTGGTGTCGCTGCGTGATGACTTTAAGGGCGGGGTTTCTGTACTGAAGGCTCGGGAAATCCTTCACCTTTACTCCATTCGGCCGGGCTACCAAGTATTTAGGCAGAATGAGACGGCTCTCTTTATGAGGTATAACCCACATCGATTTGCCCGACAATCGAGTTACAATCAAGGGATCCCGATGGAAGCCTTTCTGGAAACACCCGCGGCCAACCAAGGGGGAATAAGGAATGCTATGCATCATTTCACCCGGCTCAATACAGGCTCTTATTTTTTTATCAGTGAGCCTAGCTGTGCCCCTAAAATAATCCATCCGTATGTAGCCTGGTATGCGCATGCTATGGGCCCAATCATTTTAATGGAGAAACGCCTGCTGGTTGACCGTAGGGGTGCGCCTCCTGGTGGTGATCGCAAGGCTCCCGTTCGTCCCTCCGCTAAAAGAGGCTGGAGTCGCTCGACCGCGCGTGTTGAGCCCCCCGCGGGGATTGCCATTGCCTACTACGGTGGATGCACCGCCAGCGCCCCGTGCTCCCACGAAGACGGTTAATGTGGTATCACTAGGGTCCAGCGCAGGAGCAGAGATCGGGACCCGCCGCCCTAAAGTGGCTGCCAAGCGCAAATCCGCTCCGGGTGGGTCTAAAGCTGGTGGACAGCAGAAGAAGAAGAAGTCCGCTCTTTCCCTCGATGCGATCCTCAGCTTAAAGCCTGCGGCTCCTCCCGCCGAGGCCATATGTGAATACGGCAGCAATGAGGGTTTCGTGATAGATCCTGCGGACACCAATCTGGCTGCCGCCATTGCAGCTTCGGAGCGATCGGCTAGCCTCGAAGCGATGCTAAGCAAACTCGCTGAGTCCGGTAATCATCAGACGCTTCATTTGTCATTTTATTGCACCTTGTATTATTATCTTTAACTAACATTTGCTCCATTTTCAACAGGTGTCTCTACTGAAGAGGCTATTGCTGCCTCCCTGAAAACCTTCCAGGAGGAGGAGGAGAAGCGTGCCCTAGCAGGCGCTGGTATGTTTCACCCCTTTCTCTTTTATAAGGAAAGTTTGTTGTCTTTTTTTGATGGTCAACCTAACCTTCTTTCGTTTCTTAGCAGGGGTTATATCAGTTGATGCGGGGATCCTTCCCGAGCCTGTTACTGAAGTCCCGGCTTCGTCAAAGTTGCCGCAAGAGCCTCGGCTTGACAAAACGACGAGGGATGCCCTGAAAACTTTAGAGGCTTCCCTATTCACGGACGAGGACACCTCAATTAGGGAAGCTCTAGTGGCATCCGTCTCAACGGCTCGGGAGGAGCGGAAGCGGTTGAGACGCGAAGCAAAGGCGCGTAGAGCTGCTTTGGCCGCGGGAGCGGGTCCCAGTACCATTCCTCGCGCTGACACTCCTTCTGAAGAGGCCCCTGTCGCCCTGTCTACTGCTTATAGGCAAGTGGCGCGCGCGGCCCGAAGTGCGAACAATAAATCCCCTTCAGGTAGCATCTCTTTCAGAACCTTATTGTAAGAATTATTTTAAAGCCATTGGCTCATATGCATTCCATCTTGCAGGACCAAGTCAGACTGAGGGGGAGGCGGAGACCGTTGAACCCAGGGAAACGGCGGAAGCAGTGCCTGCCGAACCCGAGCCAACAGTGGGCATCGTCGTCGGGGCCACGGCGCCTGAAACAGAAGTTGAAGGATCCGCCGCCGAGAAGGTCATTGATGCCGCGTCTGAAGTGGCGGCAGATGAGATGATTGTCGAGCCGAAGGCGGTAGAAGTCGAAGCACTTGGGGCTGGAGACGTCACGGTGCCGATGGACGAGACAACCGTGACCGCAGAAACCGAGGGAGTATCGGGTGAGGCGGCCACGATTCCTGAGGAGGAGCGAACCGCTCTTTCCCAGGAATCTGGTAATACTCCGATCATAGCCCTCCCTGCATATGGTTCCTTGCTGTCTCCCGGGCTCGCGAGCACAACAACGGTTCCCATCGAGTCTGGTGATGAGGCTACGGGCGATGGTCTCATGTCGATGGATGAGGGGATTGCTTCAGTTTCTGCTGGCAGCTCGTCGGGTAAATTTTTGAGTCACCAGCGTTTCCCCCTTTTTCTATATATCTTGCGATCTCTTCTAACAAGCTTGTCTTTGCAGGTGCGGTCAGTGCCGATGCTCCATTGCTCGAGGGGGCACCGTCGACTACTGCTTTGGCGGTGGTCACCTCCCCGCCTTCCCTTGTACCATCCCGGATGTTGGAAGGTATGGATTCACGACTCATGCATTAATCTTTCAAAAATGTAGCTTTGTACTAACGTTATACCATTGTGCCTTTGCAGGAGTGCTCTTCAATCATTTATATCAAGTGTTGCTCCCACACTTCTCTTTCCCATCCGAACTCGCTTCTCCCTCTGGTGGCGCCGGTGAGTATACTTTCACTATAATATCTTTATTTACCTCCTTTTTTCTAGGAATGGGATAATTTCTGACTTTTCCTTTTCTCTATTGCAGTGCCACAAATCGAAGGAGGGGATGCAAGGGCTGCCGTGCTACCTGCCCTTCCGGCTTTGCCGTCCGTTGCAGCTGGTATAGTAAATTTCCTTTTTTGGTAACCCTTCAACATCTTCTGAACCATCGTTTAACCATGTTTTGTTTTGCAGCTATTGTTCCGGCTCCGGTCCCCTTTGAGGCTCGCGTCCTTTCACCGGCAGGCCCTTTTTTGAGACGTCCATCTTCCAAGGGTGCTGTGATGAGTTTGGGCATGCTGAGTGGGTACATTGAAGAGCTCAATATGGACGCTCTCCCTTCTGCCGTAGATTTTGCTGCGGAGGTTAACCCGATGTTGGCGGCGCTCGTAAATTTTCATAACGAAGGCGTCGTCGAATCTTGGGTTAACCACTGCAGGGGGATCGAGGCCTGTCTATATCGGCTGGAGTCGACGCGCCCTTCTCCCGAAGTTTTAGCTCTGAGCACCCAACGCACAACTTGGCTCGAGCAAAGCACTTCGCACCTCCGCCACTTGGAACAAGAAGCAGCTTCAAGACTAAGGGAATGCCAAAAGACCTCGAACGAAACGGCCCATCTGCACGCTGAGGTTGAGGCAAATGCTGCCCAAGTGAAGACTATCTTCGAGGGTCTCTTGGAGCGTATCTCCCATGGGCTAAACTTGAAGCGGAAGCTTGACGTAGCTGAGCGCAATACCCCAAGTCGGGAAGCTGCTTATCAGGTCGTCAGGGAGCAGCTTGCGTCGGTCTTGCAGCAGCGAGCCCAAGTGGAGGCAGAGCTGGCGGTGGTAGCCGATCGAGAGAAGACGTGGAAGGAAGTATGCGAGCAATTGTTAAATCTATGCAAGACGCTTCCTTCCCAGTAATTTCTCCTTGTATCATTTGTACTTGTAAAATATATGTATATATTTTTTTTATTCTTTAGTACAATGTATTCTGTATCCAGTCAATGTTCATGAATAAAAGATATACATTTTTGTAACGTCCTGTGTCATTTCTTCGCCTTTTTCATTCTTTTCAGCATGACATATTTAATACACCTTATTGATAGATAACTTCATTTCTCCCAGAGATAACGATGGCCTAAACTGCAGGTTCAGATCTGCCGCCTAGGACTTTTCAACTCTATGAGCCGTGAGGGTCTCATAGAGACTTTTCTTCTTACGGATCGAGAGGATCTCGTAGGCGGGATTTTCTCCTTAGGAATCGCGAGGATTCCTAAGTGTGGTTTTCTCTTACAAGTCGTAAGGCTCCTGCAAGAGTTTTTCTTTCTCACGAGTCGTAGGGACCCGTAAGCGGTTGTTTCCCTCCTTATCGAAACTCGATTTTAAAGAGTGAGTCCCGCGTATAGTATGCAAGAGACCAATTTAGATCGACTTGTAGGGTCCCACTGTTCAGGAAGCAAGTTCTCCTACCTCTGATGCCTGAGGCTTCATTTTGCAGACCAAGAAGCAAGTTCAATTTGTTGAAGAAATCCCTTTTCTGAAAGATTTGGCGGGATTTCCCCCACCATCGGATCTTTGATCTAGGGGCTTCTGTTTTACAGAAGATAATAACCGAAAATATTTCTACAGAACCTTTTTGTTTAGCGTGAATGCTCCAGGGTATGACGCGTGTCGCACAGCACACAGTGCAGTGCAACTGCGCTAGCACATCTACGCTGACACGTGTCATGCAGCGCACGACGCATACGCCGCTGAAGCGTTGCTTCCTTTGGTTTTGCTTGAAACAAAGCTTTGCTTTGGCTGGGTGCGCTGCTTTGGGGTGCTTCGCTGATGCGTTTGCGCTGGACACGTGGCGTGTAGCGCGCAGCGCAACGCAACTGCGCTAGCGCTTCCGTGCTGAAGCGTCGCTTCTTCAAGACAGAGCTTTGCTCTAATCGGGGAAGGATGAAGCATTGCTTCATCTCCTGTCTCGGAATTCGAACGGAAATTCGCTCCAATTAGGGTAAACTGCCGTGACGAGTCTTGGGAGTCGAAGAGGCACTTGAGGCCTATAAATAGGACCTTTGGTCCTCCTCCAGATACTTATCATCTTCCAGATTTCCATTTTTGAAGACTTCAGAGCTTTGTTCTTGCCTTTAAGAACTCCGGTGCCTTGCTCCCTTTTTTTAAAGTTTTTAAGAATAACTTCAGGTAAAATCGATTCTTAGATCAATCTTAAATAGCAGAGCTCTCGTCTAGTGGGTTTCATCTTTGAACATAGTTTTGCTCTCTAGGAATTTAGTCATCCATGTATATTATTGCTTTTCTATTGTTGATCTTCCTGTAATATTTTCTCCAGGCATAATGGCGGCGGTGCATCTATACAGTCTGCACGAGTTCATTACCTATGATGATATCCGCGCTCAGGGTCGTCAACAAAACCAGGAGTTTACAGACGCCGAATGTGCAGAAGTTATGGGTCGTCTGAACGCAAGCGGTGGTTGGCTGTTGCCTCGGCGTTCGGCTCTTTTGAAAGTCGTGCTGGGAGCAATATGGAGGGCACTTCCGGGTCTTCACGAGGCCCTACCACTCAATGCGCTGGATGATGCCGAGGACAAGGTGCATTCAGTGCACCTGACAGGGCTGATCTCAAAGAAGCGACGGAACGACCTCGTTGACATCCTGCATCAAGTGTTTCAGCAGACGACGATCGTTGCTGCTTATCAAAGGCCGGAAGGGCTTGCCGATGATATCGACACCGAGGAGCGCGAAAGACTGCGCATAAGAATAATTAGAAAGGCCAGAAGAACTCTGGATGGCCTTACTTTTGATTTTCTCAATCCGTGCCCCGGATCCGAGGTTATACCGTTGTAATATTTTGAAAAATGTTTCTTATGCATTATTCTTATGCTTGTAAAAAACTTTTAGCGGTATGAATGAAAACCCTCCCCTTTTCTATTTCAGCTTGTCTTATTTCTCGTCCTGAGTCTTCTGTCCATGCATAAATGAATGCGTCACGCATGCCAGATCAAATGTAGAACGGATATTCTTTCTGTCATCTTCTTTCTTTTAATGTCAATAGGCTGCCTTAATAATCATGGTTGATGGATGTCTAAAACGAGTATTCCGACTTCCTCAGGAAATAGCGATGGCTTAGGCCGCAGGTTCAGGTTTACCGCCTAAGACTTTTCAATTCTATGAGCCGTGAGTGTCTCATAGAGGCTTTTCTCCCTACGGATCGAGAGGATCTCATAGGTGGATTTTCTCCTTAGGAATCGTGAGGATTCCTAAGTGTGGTTTTCCCTTATAAGTCGTAGGGATCTTATAAGAGAATTTTCCCTCTTACGAGTCGAGAGAATTCGTAAGCGGTTGTTTCCCTCCTCGTCAAAATTCGACTTCGGAGAGTGAGACCCGTGAATAGTATGCAAGAGACCATTTTGGATTGACTTGCAGGGCCCCATTGCTCAAGAAGCAAGCTTTTCAATCCTCTGATGCCTGAGACTTCTTCTTACAAATTGAGACGAATCGGGAATTTGCTCGCGGAGAGGGTGATGGCTCTGCGAGTTGACATGAGTTAAGAGGCTCTCATCACGGAGTGTTTGTATCCGTGAGTCGAGGAGTTTGCTAGGGATTATTTGTTTCCCAAGCACCAAGGATTATTTGTTTCCTTGGGGTTTGAAACGAGTCGAGGATTCCTACGGAGGCACTGGTGGCTCTGCGGGTCGACGCAGATCAGGAGGCTCTCGTCAAGGAGTGTTTGTATCCGTGAGTCGAGGAGTTTTTCTAGGGATTATTTGTTTCCCAAGCACCAAGGATTATTTGTTTCCTTGGGGTTTGAAACGAGTCGAGGATTCCTACGGAGGCACTGGTGGCTCTGCGGGTCGACGCGGATCAGGAGGCTCTCGTCAAGGAGTGTTTGTATCCGTGAGTCGAGGAGTTTTGCTAGGGATCATTTTTTTCCCAAGCACCAAGGATTATTTGTTTCCTTGGGGTTTGAAACGAGTCGAGGATTCCTACGGAGGCACTGGTGGCTCTGCGGGTCGACGCGGATCAGGAGGCTCTCGTCAAGGAGTGTTTGTATCCGTGAGTCGAGGAGTTTTGCTAGGGATTATTTGTTTCCCAAGCACCAAGGATTATTTGTTTCCTTGGGGTTTGAAACGAGTCGAGGATTCCTACGGAGGCACTGGTGGCTCTGCGGGTCGACGCGGATCAGGAGGCTCTCGTCAAGGAGTGTTTGTATCTGTGAGTCGAGGAGTTTTGCTAGGGATCATTTGTTTCCCAAGCACCAAGGATTATTTGTTTCCTTGGGGTTTGAAACGAGTCGAGGATTCCTACGGAGGCACTGGTGGCTCTGCGGGTCGATGCGGATCAGGAGGCTCTCGTCAAGGAGTGTTTGTATCCGTGAGTCGAGGAGTTTTGCTAGGGATTATTTGTTTCCCAAGCACTAAGGATTATTTGTTTCCTTGGGGTTTGAAACGAGTCGAGGATTCCTACGGAGGCACTGGTGGCTCTGTGGGTCGACGCGGATCAGGAGGCTCTCGTCAAGGAGTGTTTGTATCCGTGAGTCGAGGGATTTGCTAAACACACTGGCTTCTTCGGTTGAAATGAACCGTCGAGGTTTGGCTTCGTCGTCTGACGGAGTCTGTTGGGAAAGTATGGTTCCCTCTTTGTTTACGCCCTTGGATTGTATACAGGGATCGATGTGATCTTAACTGTAGGGCCAAAATTTTATCATCATTATTTTTTTTGTTTTATTTCCGCGATGCTCTATCATTTCAGCTTTTATATCGCGAAGGTCGCGATCGCCCAATCATTTCGGCTATTTTTCGCGGTGCCCAATCATTTCGGCTGTTTATTTTATTTCCACTCGCTGCTTTTTATTGCGAGTTGCCCAATCATTTCGGCTATTTCTTCATGCATATATTTTTACTTGCTGCTTTTTTTATTGCAAGTTGCCCCATCACTTCGGCTATTTCGTATGCATGTACGGTCTACTGGCTTTTCGCCGTGAACCTTAACTTGGACACTGATTTTGGCATCAGCACCGCTACAACTGGGATATTGCCAGGAGCGAATCATCATTTGCTTCTGTCATTGTCGAACAAAGGAGGCTTAGCGACCGGGGTTAGGGTCCTGTCGACTAAGGCATTTGACTTTATGAGCCGTAAGGGTCTCACAAAGCTATTTCTCCCTATAAGTCGTCAGGATCTTATAGGTGTATTTTCTCCTTAGGAATCGTGAGGGTTCCTAAGTGTTTTGTTCCTCTGTAAGTCGTAAGGATCCTATAAGAGGGTTTTCTCTTTGCAAATCGAGAGGATTTACAAGGGTTATGCGAACATATCCCCAGTCACGGGTGGACCTTGGTTAGGGAAATGTTTATTCGCGCCCGTGGATTGTATACAAGGGTCAGTATTGAGCCACTTGTAGGGCAATATCGAAAGTTGTGGGGGTTGCTTAAGCACATGTTTAGATCTCTGTAACTTAAGACTTTCAAACCTTACGAGCCGTGAGGGTCCCATAAGAGCGTTCTCCTTACGAGTCGTGAGGATCTCGCAAGTGTATTTTCTCCTTAGGAACCGTGGGGATCCCTAAGTGCGTTGCTCCCTTGTGAGTCGTAAGGATCTCACGCGGGTGGTTTCTCCTTACAAGGTCGAGAGGATCTTGTAAGTGTTCTTTAACGAGGTTGCGCCCTTTCAGGTTTTCACAAACACTCGCCGGTAGTCCTGCTGTTTTTACTCACGGAGCCCTTTCGGGTTTTCATCCGTGCCCATTTTGCTTATGGACATACCATTTTTTTATTCTTTTTATTTCCTTTTTCTCTTTTTTTTTTACGAGGTCGCGCCCTTTCGGGTTTTTCACGAACACTCGCCGGTAGCCCTGCTGTTTTTACTCACAGAACCCTTTCGGGTTTTCATCCGTGCCCCTTTTTGCTTATGGACATACCGTTTTTATTTTATTTTATTTTTATATATATATTTTTTTTCGTCAGTCTAAAGATGCTGCGGTAGTAGTTTAAAGACGTTTCGGTCTGCTATTAGTTTAAGGACATTTCGGTCCGCTGTTAGTTTAAGGACATTTCGGTCCGCTGTTAGTTTAAGGACATTTCGGTCCGCTGTTAGTTTAGGGACATTTTGGTCCGCTATTGAGAAGTTGGCTACTGCTTATACAGTTTGAGCTTAGGAAGATAGCGAGCGGACATAGTCGTCGTCATCTATCGTTGACCTAGGCTGTGGCTCATTAAGCGTAGTATTTCTTTAGGAAGCGACCGTTTATTGGTCTGAAAGGCCTTTCACCGTGCATGTCCATGAGTAGGTAGGCCCCACCCTGATAAACTTTATCTATGATGTACGGGCCTTCATAGTTCGGCTCGAATTTTCCCCGCTTGGCGCGATTGGGGATCATAGGCCTTTTGACCACTAGCACGAGTTCGCCTTGGTGGAATGTCCTCGGTCGGGTCAATCTTTCGTATGAGCGCATCATCTTTGCTTTATAGGCCTCCAGATTTTGTTGCGCTATGAGCCGTGTTTCTTCAAGGGCGTCAAGCTCCTCAAGCCGAAGATGAGCATTTTCTTCGTCCGTCAGTTCGTAATGGACTGCCACTCGTAGAGAGGGTAACTCTACCTCGAGAGGGAGTACTGCTTCCGTACCGAACACCAACGCGTATGGCGTTGTGTTTGTAGCTGTCTTGAACGTGGTTCGATACGCCCAAAGAGCTTCTTGCAGTCTCTCATGCCAGTCTTTCTTATTTCGGGACACTGTTTTCTTTATAATTTTCGTCAAGGTCTTGTTGAAGGCCTCGGCGAGACCGTTAGCTCGTGGATTATAGACTGAGGAATATCTCTAGTCTATGTTATGCTGCTGTGCGAAGCGGCTGATTTTATGACTTCGGTAGGCTGGCCCGTTATCGGAGATGATCCGCCTCGGAGTTCCAAACCGATATATGACGTGCGTTTTGAAGAAATGAAGGATATTCTCCGTCTTCACTTCTCTCAATGGTACTGCTTCTGCCCACTTAGAGAAGTAGTCAGTCGTCGCTAGGATGAAACGATGTCCTTTAGACGATGCTGGTTCGATGGGGCCGACTATATCAGTCCCCCACATTTCGAATGGCCAGCTAGCTACCGTTGGATGCAGCGGATTTGGGTGCTGGTGGATGAAGTCCCCATGAATCTGGCATGAGTGACATTGCTTCGCATATTCGATGCAGTCTTGAATCATCGTGGGCCAGTAATAGCCCATCCGTTTGATCTTCAACTTCATCTTTGGACCTGCTTGGTGAGAACCGCAGATTCCGTCATGAATTTCCTGAACGACTCTTTCCGATTCGTCCGGTCCTAAGCATCTCAGCCACAGAGAATCGAATGACCTCTTGTAGAGAGTATCATTGACGAAGGCGAAGGACAGAGCTCGTTTTATGAGTTGATGTCTTGCGGACGCATCTTCGGGCATTTGGTGGGACTTGAAGTAGTCTATAAAGACTTCCCTCCAATCCTCAACCTTCTCATGTTCTTTTATTTGCAAGGTCGCTTGTCTAGTCACTCCCTTCTCTTCGGGTGATTCCGAAGGTATTTCTGCGGGGGCGAGCACCTGACGACTTTGTACCATGATTCTAACGTCATCGAGGTTCTCGTCAGCCATTTCTTTAGCGAGTTTGGCTAACGCGTCCGCTTTGCTGTTATCCGCGCGTGGTATGCTCTCCAAAGTATAGGAGGGAATTTGGGTTAGCAGTTGTTGCACCTTTTCACCGTATTTTACTAACTCCGGTTTGCATGTTTGGTAATCGCCGTTTACTCGACTAACGACCAGTTGCGAATCTCCGTATATGAGGAGGTTTTCAATTCCCATGTCAATGGCGATCTCGAGGCCTGCTATCAGAGCTTCGTATTCGGCTTCGTTGTTTGTCCTCGGTTCCGTCAGGGAGAACGCGTAGCGCATTATCCCTCCTTGTGGAGTTATAAAGATGAGTCCTACCCCCGATTTGATTATAGGGGTACTTTGTTTGCGCTTCTTCACGGAAGATGCTCCGTCAAAATAAAGCTCCCATTGGGTATTATGACCATCGATCGCATCAAACGCATGTTCGTCTGGAAGATCGCAGTTTAAAGGAGAATCGGCGGGTATTGGATGCTCAGCGAGGAAGTCGGCGATGGCCTGGCCTTTCACTGCCTTGAGAGGTCGGTACGTTACCGAGAACTCCATCAAGAGCAGGGTCCATTTAGCGAGTCGTCCCGTCAATATGGCCTTTGACATTAGATATTTGAGAGGGTCCACCTTTGAAATGAGATAGACTTCATGCGCTAATGCGTAATGTCTAAGCTTCGTTATTGTGAAGATCAACACCATGCAGTGTTTTTCAATGGGGGAGTAATTGCTTTCTGCCCCCAGCAGCACTCGACTTAAGTAGTAAAGTGCTCTTTCTTTCCCCTGGTCATTCTCTTGTGCCCATAATGCGCCCAAAGAACCTTCAAGGGCGGCCGTGTAAAGAATGAGAGGTTTTCCCTTCACTGGAGCAGCCAACACTGGAGGGTTTTGCAGGTACTGTTTGATCTCGTCTAGTGCGCTTTGGCACTTTTGATCCCAGACAAATGGGGTTCCCTTTTTCATTAGGTGGCTGTAAGGGCGGCACTTTCTTGAGAGGTTGGCTATAAATCACCGTATGTACGCGAGCTTCCCTTGGAGAGACCGCAGCTGTTTGAGAGTTCTCGGCGGAGGCATTCCCATGATTGCCTTGATCTTGGACGGATCTATCTCGATACCTCGGTGTCGAACGATGAATCCCAGGAATTTACCCGAGGAAACCCCGAATGCACACTTCAGAGGGTTCATCTTCAAGTTGTATTGTCGAAGACGTTGAAATACGGTCTTCAGATGCTCGAGATGTTCCTCATATGATTTGCTTTTAACAACGAGGTCGTCGATATAGCATTCAACGATTTCGTGTATAAGGTTATCGAAAATCTTCATCATGGCCCTTTGGTAGGTTGCACCGACGTTCTTTAAACCGAAGGGCATCACCTTGTAACAGAATATTCCCAAAGGAGTCCGGAAAGCCGTGTGTTTCTGGTCTTCAGGGTGCATTTTTATTTGATTATATCCTGATGAGCCGTCCATGAATGAGAAAATCTCATGCGTGGACGTATTTTCTATCATTAGTTCGGTGACTGGTACTGGGAAATCATCCTTCGGGCAGGCTTTGTTGAGATCCCGAAAGTCCACGCATATGCGCACCGTACCATTTTTCTTCATCACTGGGACGATATTAGCAATCCATTCAAGGTATTGAACCTCTTGGATAAAGCCGGAGTCTATCAGCTTTTTGACTTCCGCGTTGATGCTCATTTCGAGCTCAAGCCGCATTCTTCTCGGCGCTTGTTTGACCGGCTTGACACTCGGGGATATTGCCAGTCTATGTACAGCAACTTCTGGATCAAGTCCCGGCATCTCGGAATAGTTCCATGCGAAGCAATCTTTATGCTGTACAAGGACGTCCTTTAACGCAGCCACCATTTCCTCGGACAGCAGCTCGCTGACGAATGTCGGTCGCTGATCGTTTATCGTCCCCAACTCAATTTTCTTGAGGTTATCCGCAGTGGTATGTATGCCGTCCTCCAGTTCTTTCGGAGCTGGGGGAAATTCTGAGATCACCTCATCATTGCTGTTTTCGAGGCACCAGGGAAGGCTGTCTATGTTCTCGGACTCTTCTTTTAGTATCGTTATCATATGACAGGTGCGAATTTTCTTCCAATCCCAATGCGGAGTTGGTTCTGTTCTTGTGTTTTCGGGTTCGTGCTTTTGTGGCGGCGCTACCCTCCAGTTGTCAGACAACGCGAATTTGCCAAGCTGATACTGGTCCTCAACCCAATTCTTAAAGGTGAAGCAATCTTCAAGCGGATGCCCTACTACTCGATGGTAAAAGCAATAATTTGGGTTGAATAGCTCGCCTGCGTGCTCAGGGTTCTTGGACTCTGGCAGCGTAAGCATTTGATGTTTTAGAGCAAGATCAAATATCTTCCTTGTTTTGTTCCGAGGAAATGAGTATGCTCGACCCATTTTCTTCATGAGGGCTAAGTCAGTAACGCTCGACTCTCGGATACGTGGTTTCTTAGCTCTGCCTTGTGATTGTTGAGCGTCTTTTCTGCCCTCTGACTTGTTTTTGCTTTCGCGTCGAACCTTTTTTGTAGCAGGTTGACAAGGAGCGGCCTTTTCATCCTTCACGGCCTGTCGGAGAAGGCGTTGCGTCTTGGCTTTCTCATAGATGGCCATCTCGCGGTTGTGGTCATCTCGGACTTTTTGACCAGCTTCCCTTATAAGCCTGTCCATTTGTTCTTCTAATGATGGACCGGGCAATTTTTCATCAGGAACTTTTACTGGCTTAGGACTAGCGTCCTCCCATTGAGCGTCCGCATCTTCATCGAAGTCATACATGACATAACAGCTATTTACTAGCTCTCGTTTCTTTAGCCGGATGTACCCAAGCCCTTTTGTTTCCATTCTCCCGTTAGGCAGTTTGCGTTGGGTCCCGGGAACATTCCAGACCCTGTCATAGAATTTGGCCTCTCTAACAGTCTGTCTGAAGGATATCCCCTGGCGTTTCAGCAGTTTCTTCAAACCTTCGGTATAATATCTGGGAAGACGGATAGGCTGAAGCCTGTCGAGCGTGGGATCCACGCCATGCCAAACTTCTTTTTCCACTTTGTTTTCTTCAGAACGGTAGAATATGATTGCCTTCTCGCCTTCTCGTCCGGGAGGGATATAAAATGTCTGCAATTCTTCTACGCTGTTGGTGTTGAGTGCATCCAATTCTTTGTAATGTTCAAGCGGTACCATGGTTATCTGCAGACTTCGCTCTTCATCAGCGGAAGCCCGTATTGAAGGCCGAGCAGAGAATACGACATGGACCTCATCCTCCGAGTCACTACCAAAGACCAATGTAGGAGTGGACGGTCCTGGCTTGTTATATTGGGGCGGACCCGAATAAACGACCTCCTCTTCTTCCTCGGTATCACTGCCGAAGACAGGGATGGTGGCGTTAGTTTTATTTTTTGGCTTGTGACACTTCTCCGTGTCTTCGAAATCCGGCAAGAAGTATTTGGCATCTTCGTATTTGCGAACCTCGTTCACAGAGAACGGGTTTAGTTCTCCCGTCACGGTATATTCGAAACCATCCTTAAAATACTTCATACACTGATGTTGTGTAGAAGGGATGATGTTGTACTCGTGTAACCATGATCGGCCGAGCAAAGCGTTGTAGCATGTCTTGGCATCTATGACGTGGAACTTAATGTCCGTGACGAGTAATCCGAAGCGTAGCGTCAGTATCACAGATCCAAGAGTCTTTGACGATTGGGAGTCGAACCCGGATATGGTGATCTTGTCCCGAGCAAGGTGCTGGACGCTCATGCAGATTTCCTTCAACACCTGCACGTTGAGTAGGTTAACAGACGACCCGTTATCGATCAGAATCTTGCCTATCTTTATATCATGGCAGTATCCCGAAACATAGAGAGGGCGATTGTGTTCGCAAGTCCCAAGTAGAAGGTCCTCATCGCCAAAAGTAACATCAGCCGTGTGTACTTCCTCCAACTCATCCTTCATCTTTTCCTCGGCCAGGCATGCTTGGAATTGTTCCAGGTCTTGGAGTGCCTTAATCAATGAATCTCTCGCCTCTTTTGATAGCAAAAGGGCGTCGAGAATGCTGAGCTGCAAGGGCAGTTTCCTCAGATGTGCTAAAACGTTGTAATCCACCTTATTCTTCTTTAGTGGGTTCTTAGCGGTTAACTCTTCCGCAACTTGGTCATCGAGAGTAATATCCTCAGAGACCTTTTCTTTCCCTTTATCTTTTCTGTTCAAGGGTCCGAGGTTCTTTTCAGGCAGCGTCCGATTTCGCAGCCGGATATTTTCGCAGACCTTCGGTTCTTCTTCTTTTCCTGAAGCGGACTCTTTAAAGAGAGGGGCAAGTTCTAGCTCTTCATCAGAATCACTCCCGAATGTAGGCACTTGTGATCTACCGGCGTCAATCATGCAACAACCACTGCTAGTTTTATCAAGCACTTTGATCATTCCGTTCTGCTCTCGGCGGGCTTTGCGTTTTTCCCGCTTAAACTGTTGCCGGTGAGTAACATATCCTTGCCACCACTTACCGAAAGCTTTGCACTCTTCGGTGGGATGCGACACCTTCCGATGGTACAAGCAATAGGAGGGGTGGTTTTCCATTTCACCCGTAATGTTTTTCTCGGAGGGTGGTAGCTTCATACCCATCGACACAGCCTTAGCGAATCTCTTCTTTATCTTGAACTTGATTTTATCTGTGGGGGGTGTATTTTGTTCTAGCGGGAGTACCGCAATTCTTTCGCCAAGGCGCTGGCGTTTGGCCTTTTCGAATATAACCGCTTCGTTATCCCGATCAGCTTTGCCCTTTAAAAACGCCTGATTTAGGAATGCATCAATCGCTTCATCCGACGGCTCCAGGATTTTTAGTGCAGGCTCTGCCCCCAGCTTTTCAGCACGAGGAGTCTCCTCATCGCTTGTGGACAAATGGGAAATCACATGGCAACTTGCTACTTGTTCTTCAGATTCATTTGACGAACTACCTCCCTCATCTTCTGCTTGGAAGACGTGGTTGAAGAACTCTTGCAATGTGACGGGAGTCCACGCCTTCTGGTTGTATTCTTCCAGCGCGTCAATTTGCTTTTTCAAGTCCGTGCGCCTATCGCTAGGCTTCACCGGTTTCTTGGCCTTCTTCTTTTTCTTCGAAGACTTTGGCGACTGGCTACTAGTGCTTGAACCCCCATCATTGGTCTTTGGAGTTGGACGTGGCTTTAACATCCCCTCAACGACCTGCGGTTCCAATGGGCTTTTCCTCTTGATCGCCGGACATGTCCGAAGATCATTTAGCATTCTCTTCGTTTTTGAAGATAATACAACCTCCTACGGAGTTTCTTCAATGACAGAGCATGTTGCCCCCGGCGTATTCGTCCCTTTAGAGGTGTGGGGCTGTGGGGGATTCACCTTCCTTTTGTCAGATAACGCAAATTTTCCCTGTCTATACTGGTTTTCAAGCCAATTTTTGAAAACGTAGCAGTCCTCAATCGGATGGCCTAGCACTCGATGATAGGGGCAGTAATTAGGTTCGTTGACGTCACTTGGTTGCAACGGACTTTTTGGATCTGGCAGATTTATGAGTCTGTTGCGTAATGCCAGCTCGAATAACCTCTTCGTTTTATCGCTGGGAAAGGAATAAGGACGTCCCATCCTATCCTCAAGGGGTACGTAAGGGCGCGTATTGTTTGGACGAGCAACCGGCTTCAAGTCGTTCGGTTGTTGTTGAGCATTAGCGACAATGATCGCTTTTCCCTTTCCTTTGTCAGTTCGGGAATCTGGCTTTGGGAGAGGGGGTTTATGACCCATCTGGTCCATTTGCGCTAATTTGTCAATCAAAGCCTGGAAGGAAGTCGGCTTGAAAAACATCATAAACTGTGAGATGGTTGCCTGTGGATCGAGGGTTCCAACAAACATTCCCACCGCAGGGGCTTCTTCTATGCGCTGCTCACACTTTGACCATAGATTACGCCACCGTATAGCGTACTGAACCCATGTCTCGCCGGGTTTTACCCTAGCGTTAAACAGTGTCGTCATCGGGGTACGTTCACTGGCACTTGCAAAGCGTTGGGTAAACAGCAGCTCCATCTCCGCGAAGGTTTTAATAGAATCATTAGGGAGTTCAGAGTACCACTCGAATGCCGTATCTGATAGACTTCCGACAAACTGGCGGAGCAAAAGCTTGTCATCGCCGCCGGTGTTACCGTAAAGCGCCCTGAACTGGGCGACATGCTGATGGGGATTGCCAGTCTCTTTGTAGACATGAAACTTGGGAATTGTGTAACCCGGCGGGTACTTGATGTAGGGTTCCTAGGCACCCTATGAAGGTCTCACAAGGCATCGAACATGCCAATATAAAATTTTAACGGTGCCGAGAAACCCGACTACGGATCGTTTGCTAGAAATCTAGGCGAAAAACAATCTAGTTAACACTTAACTATAAGAATCGGAAATACAACCTTTGTAGATCCAGTGCTCCACCTCCATAGCTCCGCAACGAAGTCGTCTCCGCTGTCCAAAAGGAATCCGGGCTCTAGAGTCGGCTTCGTCGGAGAAAAAGCGAGCTAGGTCGTCGATGTCCATGCCGAAGATGATCTACGTCGAAGCATCGCTAGATCAAGCTCCACCTTCACCAAGTCTTGAAACTTGTGAAGGAAACACACTCTACTACTTGGCAAGAGGTAGAGGATGAAGAAATAGGAAGTGGGTAGACTTTAGAATTGGATTTCTCACACTTATGCTCAAATTGCCATTGTTGAAGCAAGCTTTCTTCTTGAAGAAGAAGAAGAAGAAGATGATAAATCTTATGATAAGTTAATTCAAAATAGAAAATAAATTGAACACTTATTATGTGGCAACCATGGTCAAGTGTAGAGAATAAATCATGGTTAGAAGGAGTGGTTAGGGTTAAGCATGAAGACAAAAATGGTCACTTAGTCAAAGCTTCATGAACTTTCAATGTAAAACAAAACTAGCAACCATTTTCTTTTCTTTTGCCATTTCTTTTCCAAAATAAAATAAATGCAATAAATAAATAAATGAAAAAGAAAACCCTAACCAATATACAACCATGGTTTAATCTTTACACAAACCCTAAAGAGCATGTATCATCAAACATGATACAATCAAGTGCACAAAAAGTATATCACATATACAATGTGCACATCCGAGCGAGAAAATCCATCTTAAGTAAACCGATACTAGTTGATGCAAAGTAATATATCAAATATATAAATATGCATCAAATCATTAAATTAACACTTGATTCAATGATCCGGTCATGTCGCACACAACCGACTAGTATACAATGTATCGGCTTATCGGATCAACGCTTGAATCGATAACTAGGTTATATCGCATACAACCATTCGATACATTCATCGCGAGAATGAAATACGGTATCACATACACGCATTATTCTCGGTCCCACACATATCTCATATGCGCTCCTATTTCGTTTCGCTTGAGCCAGGAAACCTCTGTGTAGGACTCTAAAGACTCGTCAATACGCCGGCAGCAGGTGATGATCATATCAAACACCCACAAGCCGCAAGCGGTCTGCTAAACGTAACGGCCACCCGGGTATTGAGCGATCTGAAGATCGACGAGCAAGCCCGCTCACACTCCAGTGAATCCAACCAGTAAAACTACTGTACAGTCCGGTCTGATCGTCTGATATGTCGCATATCTTGCCTAGGGGTGGTAAACGTCAGACCCCAATAGCTCGATAAGTCGTGTCGATATGAGGCTCATAACGGGTCGAGAAACTACTGGTAACACTTACCAGCAATTCTCTGAGCAGCCCTGGCCAGGGACTTCCTGTTATAGCCAATCGAACACTGTGCAACATCAACTCCCTATACCGGGAGAGACGAATCCCCTCCTATCGCTCATTGCCTCCATGTGACTCGGGACTGTACCCAAAAACCACCGTTTTGCACGCCTTCTTGGACGTGGTAAGATGGAAATCAAAGCACAGTGGGAACCACACAAGACTCTATGACGATCTCGGGTCAACAGACTACTCTGTACCAGTGTCACCAGAGAACTGCCATCTGACGTGAGGTATAATACCATCTGGGAGTTCTCGGCGAGTCCGTCCAGTGTACCCAGTCTCTACTGAGCACCCGTATATCATCTCTGATGTCAAACACCAATGGATATGGGATCATCCATCGCCCATCTTTATGGGTCGAGAAGGTATACGCTAGTCTACTCTGGTATATCGATGCCCCGTCTCGATACACCCACGACTAGGGACTTTGAAGGATGTACTTATGGACTACCATGTCCCCACTAGTATGATCCGCATCATAGTCCAGGTAGTCAAGCACACATCCTAAGGGCTTTACCAATATGTAACAGAGAGACAATCAGTATACACGTTAAGGTAAAGTTCAACCAGATAGCATACTATCATGTCGAGCAAGAAAGTCCTCCCTATATATGTCCCAGCATCCACTACAATATACATCGTATGTATAGTAATGGCCTCTCGGGCATACATATAACTAACAATCTCCCACTTGCACTAGGGCCATCTGATAGCAGTGGTTGCAGTATCTCATACTCAACCATCCCATAAAAGTCTCTCTCTGGGAACAGGCCTTTGTGAGTGGATCCTCTGTGTTGTCCTCTGAGTCTACTCTCCTAACCTCGATCTCCCTGGAGATCAACCATCTCCATGATCAAGTGATACTGCCTTAGAATATGTCTGGATCACTAATGGGACGGACGTTCCTTGGCATAAGCCACAACTCCATTGTCTCACAATGGTTGGAACGTAGTTCATCTCATGAACCAATATACACCCAGACTGCCTCTTTGGTAGCATCTTAAGTAGCGATGTATCGTGCCTTTATCGTCTAGTATGTCACGGTATCTAGCTTGGAACTCTTCCAACATACCGTCCCTTTACTGAGGGTAAAGACAATGCCTGCGACTGACATTCAGTCGTCTTTATCACCCTGGAACCCTTCCAGTGATTCTCCCCAGGATCATGTGATACCATCTCACTTCGACAAGTGAGAATCCTAACATCCATTTAGATCTAACTCATAGATCCAAAATCGAGGATTTAGGAGGTATCACTTTGATCCTATATGGAGAATCATTGTGATAAGCGGAGATTGACTGAGCGTAGCACAGGAAACTCCTTCCCTATCATGAGCATGACATCCACGTACTCTACGAGGATCACCACCATACTCCCTACTACCTTTTTGTTTATACAAGGTTCATCTACCATTTTGATGATGTCAAACTCTTTGACTTATCCATCAAAACAGATGTTCCAACTCCGCGATGCCTGCTTTATCCTATAAAGCATCTTGCACACGTTTCCGCTGCTCCCACTGTCTACGAAGCCCTCTGGCTGTGTACTTATAGACGCACTCTTCTAAAACATCATTTAGAAAAACAGTCATGACACCCAACCACCAGATATCGTAGTCATGGTATGTAGCCGTGACAAGTAGGATCTGGATGGACTTAAGCATAGCTCCTTAGAAAAGGTTTCGTCATGATCCATACCTGGTCAATGATGCAAACCTTTAACAAGTCTAGCTTTGAAAGTCTCAACTTTTCCATGTACATCAAGTAATCTTCTCAAGATATACTTGCTCCTGATGGGGATTTAACCCTTCAGATATAGCAACCAAAGTCCATACTTTGTTGGTGTATAAGGATTCCATCTCAGATCACTAAGCATCCAGCCATTCTTACAGAGTCTTACTCCTGATGGCCAGCTCGAAACTAGTTGGGTCATCATCTCATGATGTAATCCTCGCTCCCACTGTCATAGAGAAACCGAAGTATCTCTCAGGTGGGTGAGGAACCCTACTAGATCGGCGGAGAGGCTGAGGTTCGTTGGTAACTATCAAATCCTTTGGTTCTTTTAAATCATCAGCTGTTGTTTGTATAGCTGGAACCTTTCCAGTTCTACAATACAGACTTTGCCTCGAGCTTGTCCGGATTCTGCTTTCAGACATAGGCCGGACAACCCCAAATCTTAACTAACTTAAGACATGGGCCCTTCCCATTCCATATCACATATGAAATGGTAGGCAACTGATTTGATTCGAACCTATTCAATAGGTATGCAGCTTCTCAAGCGCATAACTCCCAAAAGGAAAAAGGTAACTCAGCAGTACTCATCATAGAGCACACCTTATCATATAGGGTGTGATTGCTCCACCCCGATATACCATCGTGCTATGGTGTATGCGGAGGAGTAATGCCGAGAGAGAATCTCATTCTCCTTTAGAATAGTCCAGTATTTCCGAGCTCAAGTATTCTCCTCCCTGATCACATCAAAGGACATAATACTTATACCCGTGTTTTGGTTCTCTACTTCTAACTTATATTCTGTGAATATCTCAAAAGGTTCGGACTTGTGTTTCAACAGGAACATATGACTGAATCTTGAGAGATTATCAGAGAATGTAATGAAGTATAAAGAACCAGTCCTGGCATGTGTAGACAGGAGACTTACATACATCATCATGTATCAGTCCCAAGAGTTCATTAACTCTTTCTCTGTTTCCAGTAAACGGAGCTATGGTCATCTTATCTTTGTGACATGACTGGCGAGTTTCACAAGATGTAAATTCAAACTGATTTAAATATGCATCTATATGTAACTCCAGCTAGTCGGGTCGCATTGACATGACCTAGTCTACAATGCCTCAAGAAGGATTCGTTCATATCTGAACTCTTCCTCTTCTGTGTGTTCTATATACAAAGAACTGTAGTTTGATTTAGAACATCAATGCTTTTAGATAACGTGCCTGAACCGATCAACTTTTGATATAGGAAATGTTCAAAACATTATCCAACAATAAAAAATTTTATCATTTCTTTACTAATAAAGAGACTGATATGATTTTGTATATCAGGTTCGGTATCTAATAACATTCGTTCAGAATCAATGTATCGGTAATACAGGGTGACAGTGACCAACAGACTTGGCTGCAACACTTGCCCCGTTTTCTGTCTCATGAAACTTATCACCCTTTCTCAGTTCTCTACCTATCTGTAGCCCTATGCAACAGATTATATATCTGGGATCCTGATCTGGTATCACATACCCAGAACGTAAAGGATACTGAGAAACAGTTCTGTATAATGAACACACCCGAAGATGATGCATCAGCATGCACTCTCTTCGTTTGGGCGGCACGGGAATTCTGGTAATTCCCAATTTCCTGCTCTATCTTATAACAATTATAAGTTGGAGCGGGACCAACGTTCCCCAGCTCAGTATAACAAGCGGGTTCGGTCAATATTCCGTATTATTATCTTGATTAAGGCGTGATATGGTCGCTACCTGGAGAGAGAGAGAAGAAAACACTCAGCGTGCGCTCTGTCAAGAATAGATTGGTTATTATTTTATCTAATCAGGATGGCTCCCACTGCTTTTTATCAAATCTTCCTTCAAACCCTAAAAGGAAAGACTTGCCGGGATTAATTACACACTACAAGTTCGCCAATCTTTCAGCCAGGCCAGTGTCGGTACTTTGAGGGAGGTCCCCCGTGCTTTCGCACGAACCTAATTAATGTAAACCTCGTTTTCCCAGAGGCGTAACCCCGTTGACACCTTTCTAGACACCTACTTGATCGGCTAATTGTAATGTATAAAACTCTCCCAGGAGTAACTCTTACTCGCAGCGGGTATCGGGATCCAACTATCTCATAGAAGGTATGCAATCTCATTGCAAATCTCAACACTTGAAATTCCCGATAATATTTTGCCCCTAACGTGCTATGACCTTGACGGAAGCCAACAAACCATAGCCCGCTAGTCAAGTTCAACCCGTACATTTCTTGATCGAATTAAACCCACCCGCACGACCCTTGACGAAAGCCAACAAAGCCGCACGACTACCCTAATCCAATCGCATCGTATGCTAGCAGATAAGAAGCATATAGCTACCGCACACTGCACCTTGACGAAAGCCAACAAATGCAGCACGAATACTATATACAACTTATTTGAAATGACGGAGGGCTACGACAGGTTTTTCTGAAAACCTATTGCGTAATGAACTTGATATCGTTGTAGGATCGAATGAATTTTGAAATGGAGTGTTTTTTAGGCTTTTCTAGTTTTGCTAAAGGAGTCACTCCCGGTGAAGGGATCGTCGGTCCTTTCCTCGTCGAATGAGGTGCGGGATATATCATATATATCACTGTGCAAAGCAAAAACACTTAAAAGCAATCAAAAGACAAACCGAGTATGTAGCATCTGCCAGTTATTGCTAAAGGAGTCACTCCCGGTGAAGGGATCTCGGTCTTTTCCTCATCGAATAAGGTGCAGGATATATCACATATACCTCTATGCAAAGCAAGAACAGTAGCTACCTGTTTTAATTTTGAAATTCGATTCTACAACATCTTAGGTTTCTTTTATTTCATTAATCACATTAATGAAGTCCCATCATTTAAATACCTAAACATCACAGATAAATACGACGTACACTTATGCCATCCGTATTCGCCTCGATGTCCCCTCGTGCACCGTTAGGTTAGGTAACTAACGGCAGAGCGGGGCAGGGCTAGCGCGGGTGTAAAACATAAGTAACGTCTATATAATATATCATATATACTATATACAGTATCTATCAGAGAACATCACATGATCACATCACAGATATCGCAGCAGAAGAATCATATGAAATATTGGATATACTAGGACGTCCGTGTTTTCAATACGAGCCAGTATAAAACACGGATTCCACGGTCGTGATGAATAGCCAAACCCACACCCCTAGACCCCTACGAGAGCGGCAAGTAACCCTACCAATTCTAGAGTTAGGAGACCCGGACTCGACTCCTCGATTTGGTCTCCCACTGGACTCCAGAACCCGGTTACTTGTGCCCTCCTCCTTGGGTCTATCCTAGTGCGGAAAAGTAAATAATATACAAACGGTGACAACTTCCGCAACCTGGAAGCGCCCCAATAAAAGAATATTACATACAAGTTTTTACATGAATGAAAATGAAAAACACTCATCTCACATAAAAACCCCCGGCTATTCAAACACGACGATCCAATATAACATATCCAGCAACACATAACATCATATGTCATCAACGTAAGTAAATATGTCCATCCCAATTGTCGTTGACATATAGCAACGAAACCGGCGATATCACATATTACACTTACGGTCACAGAAAAGAAAGTGTAAAACTACAACAGTTGGAATCCGCAACCATCTCAGACATCGCATGCCTGACCAAATGAATTCCTTAGACATCACATGCCTAACAATTATAAACCCCGCATTTTAGTCTCAAAATCGAAAACACTTTTCAATATCAAGTCGGGCAATTCAACAAGATTCCCGACATCCTGATCGAATGCTCGTCGCAAACTTTAGTAGACGGCCGCACCCCCGAAATCGTCGACGAAGTGCACCAAGGCGGAACACCGCTACCGCGAGCACCCGAACGGATGCTTTCGGCGACGGGGTTCTCCTACAGTCACTTGGTCGGGGCTATGGAGTGAGGCTGTCTATCAAGTTTACCCGGCGAGTATCCGCGTACACTACGTGATTGCGACGGACTTTTGATCACATCAAAATTCCGTGGCAACCGATCAAGTGAGACTAAACTGCTATGTTTATAATATTCATTCCGTTATCTCATAACAATTTATGAATTCCAATTATTGTATCACATTCCGGATAAATAGAAAATGTTAAACTTTCCGATCGAACAATCGAACACCCAAGTTTTCCCGATACAGCTCAACACATGAAACAAGTCTAACAACATTCCGTTCGTGCCTCAGTACCAACGGTCCAGCCGTAGAAGGGTCAAGCCAACGCCTCACATGTGGCACGCCGTACTGCCCCAAACCCGAAGGTTCAAAGGGCAGTTCAAGACGGTCACATAATCGAGTTAAGGTTTGTTGTCTTCTAGAGGGACCATCGCGTTACTTGCACTACTTAGAACGTCGTTAAACTTCGGAAAAATCCAACACTTGGAAATTTCCCGACAGAGGAAAAATTGGGTATTTATATCCGGTCGAACTTTTTAACATATTCTAAAAATATCCGGAAAGTCAAATAGACAAAATTTGATACCCCGATCGAAACACCGAATACCCAAAACAATTCCAGAAAATTCAACTCTGGAAATTTTTTTAAAAATTCCCAGAAAACTCAGCAGAATTTATCAGGTATTACTGTGCAAACAGTAAGGGATGACGTCATGATGGAGCCGCGGAACCGCCGCATAAGCAGGGCTTATGCCGCGGTTCCGCCGCCTAAGTTACTGTTCATCCAATAATTTTTGCATCGTAATTCTTATTTTTTCTTACTGAATTTTTTAGCAATTTTTAATTCACAAAAAACCTGAAAAACAGAAAATGTCCAGAGAGCTATTTTTGGGTCGAGTTTCGGTTCGATCGGACTTCAGATTCCGTCTGGACTTCGCCTAAGGCTCTAGCTAGGCTCTGATACCACTGTAGGGTTCCTAGGCACCCTATGAAGGTCTCACAAGGCATCGAACATGCCAATATAAAATTTTAACGGTGCCGAGAAACCCGATTACGGATCGTTTGCTAGAAATCTAGGCGAAAAACAATCTAGTTAACACTTAACTATAAGAATCGGAAATACAACCTTTGTAGATCCGGTGCTCCACCTCCATAGCTCCGCAACGAAGTCGTCTCCGCTGTCCAAAAGGAATCCGGGCTCTAGAGTCGGCTTCGTCGGAGAAAAAGCGAGCTAGGTCGTCGATGTCCATGCCGAAGATGATCTACGTCGAAGCATCGCTAGATCAAGCTCCACCTTCACCAAGTCTTGAAAACTTGTGAAGGAAACACACTCTACTACTTGGCAAGAGGTAGAGGATGAAGAAATAGGAAGTGGGTAGACTTTAGAATTGGATTTCTCACACTTATGCTCAAATTGCCATTGTTGAAGCAAGCTTTCTTCTTGAAGAAGAAGAAGAAGATGATAAATCTTATGATAAGTTAATTCAAAATAGAAAATAAATTGAACACTTATCATGTGGCAACCATGGTCAAGTGTAGAGAATAAATCATGGTTAGAAGGAGTGGTTAGGGTTAAGCATGAAGACAAAAATGGTCACTTAGTCAAAGCTTCATGAACTTTCAATGTAAAACAAAACTAGCAACCATTTTCTTTTCTTTTGCCATTTCTTTTCCAAAATAAAATAAATGCAATAAATAAATAAATGAAAAAGAAAACCCTAACCAATATACAACCATGGTTTAATCTTTACACAAACCCTAAAGAGCATGTATCATCAAACATGATACAATCAAGTGCACAAAAAGTATATCACATATACAATGTGCACATCCGAGCGAGAAAATCCATCTTAAGTAAACCGATACTAGTTGATGCAAAGTAATATATCAAATATATAAATATGCATCAAATCATTAAATTAACACTTGATTCAATGATCCGGTCATGTCGCACACAACCGACTAGTATACAATATATCGGCTTATCGGATCAACGCTTGAATCGATAACTAGGTTATATCGCATACAACCATTCGATACATTCATCGCGAGAATGAAATACGGTATCACATACACGCATTATTCTTGGTCCCGCACATATCTCATATGCTCTCCTATTTCGTTTCGCTTGAGCCAGGAAACCTCTGTGTAGGACTCTAAAGACTCGTCAATACGCCGGCAGCAGGTGATGATCATATCAAACACCCACAAGCCGCAAGCGGTCTGCTAAACGTAACGGCCACCCGGGTATTGAGCGATCTGAAGATCGACGAGCAAGCCCGCTCACACTCCAGTGAATCCAACCAGTAACACTACCGTACAGTCCGGTCTGATCGTCTGATATGTCGCATATCTTGCCTAGGGGTGGTAAACGTCAGACCCCAATAGCTCGATAAGTCGTGTCGATATGAGGCTCATAACGGGTCGAGAAACTACTGGTAACACTTACCAGCAATTCTCTGAGCAGCCCTGGCCAGGGACTTCCTGTTATAGCCAATCGAACACTGTGCAACATCAACTCCCTATACCGGGAGAGACGAATCCCCTCCTATCGCTCATTGCCTCCATGTGACTCGGGACTGTACCCAAAAACCACCGTTTTGCACGCCCTCTTGGACGTGGTAAGATGGAAATCAAAGCACAGTGGGAACCACACAAGACTCTATGACGATCTCGGGTCAACAGACTACTCTGTACCAGTGTCACCAGAGAACTGCCATCTGACGTGAGGTATAATACCATCTGGGAGTTCTCGGCGAGTCCGTCCAGTGTACCCAGTCTCTACTGAGCACCCGTATATCATCTCTGATGTCAAACACCAATGGATATGGGATCATCCATCGCCCATCTTTATGGGTCGAGAAGGTATACGCTAGTCTACTCTGGTATATCGATGCCCCGTCTCGATACACCCACGACTAGGGACTTTGAAGGATGTACTTATGGACTACCATGTCCCCACTAGTATGATCCGCATCATAGTCCAGGTAGTCAAGCACACATCCTAAGGGCTTTACCAATATGTAACAGAGAGACAATCAGTATACACGTTAAGGTAAAGTTCAACCAGATAGCATACTATCATGTCGAGCAAGAAAGTCCTCCCTATATATGTCCCAGCATCCACTACAATATACATCCTATGTACAGTAATGGCCTCTAGGGCATACATATAACTAACACTTGATTTGGTCATACCAGCCTGGATATGGCCGCCCCGTTTTTACGACGTGGCTGGCTGCTTCGGCCGCATGATGAACCTTTATTTGCTGGGCTATGTATTCGTCCAGATCAGTCTTAGAGATTGTATCCTCTTTAGCTGTCAATAGAGCGGGCTGCGGATTTAATGTATCTCCCTTATCATCTCCAAGGACGGTTAGGGGTTCTTCAGCGGGAGGATCTTGTTGTATCATCATCCCTATCATGTCCTGGAAGAGGAGGCCCATCCGCTGTATGTTGGCCGCTTGTTCAGCAGCCTCTTTGTCCCTCTTTTCCAGTACTAGGCGAAGGAACTCGGCGTCGGTCTCTTCCTCCTGGCGCTCATCTAAGGATGCCTCAGGGTTCTCTTTTGGCCCAGTGAGTGCAGCCATTGTGGTCATCATCTCCTGGAGCTTTTGTTGCTGCTCCTGAGCCTTGGTCACTGATCGGGTGAGCGGTCGGTGACCCGTAGAAGTACGGCTTTCTTCCTTTCCAGAAGCCATATAAACCGTATGAACAATTATGCCCCATGACTTGGGGCGTTTAGGTTCACCGCTTTTAAACTTTGCCGCTGACGCGGGAGCTTTCTCTGGCCTCCTTCTTTCGTGGGCCATCGAGGTTAAAGGAGCCGTTGGAGTAGGCATCCTAGCAATTGTTGCCCCCTGTTGTTTAATGGGGCGGTTTTTGTCTTTTTCCACCTTTGCCCTTTTCTGGCGATGAAAGTGGTCCGGGTCAACCACAGAGTCTTGAACTCTACGCCAAACCTTGTAAACTTTTGAGGATAGCCGTTGAGGGGGCTGTTCTTGTTTTGTTTCTGGAATTCTCTCCGTAGGTGGAGGAGATCTTTTCAAGGTAGCGGTTGGAGAGTTCTTACGCACTCTCCTCAGTAGTTCAAAGCTGTTCCCAGTTGGAACAGCAGCGTTGACTTCCACCATGGAGCGGGTGGAGTTATCCCTGAGGGGGAGTTGCCCCCTGCTTTCCTCACTCGTTGCCAATGGAGACGTCGCGCATGACGAGCCATTAGGACTGGCTCGGAAATCGAGATGGTTTCTTGTTGCCCCCTGTTTGAGTGTGGGGTAACTGCCGATGTCATCCTGTCGAAGACTGATGCCTTTTGACCAGCTGGGGGAGGAGTGGGAACCGTCAATCTTGTGAAGACCGACTCTATGATGGGAGAAGCCGCTTTAACGACTTCCGAAGCAGCGGCCGTTGCCTTCTTTAGGACGGCCACTTTATTGTTCTGACCTAGCCTGGTGAAAACGGAGGCTGTCGGTTTAGTAGCGGGCGACCCATTGACAGGGTCTGTCGAAACAGTGAGCCGGTTGAAGACCGACTTTTTACCCACTTCCGGTGCATGTATTGGTGCAGAAAAGCTTGCAGGTGGGATCATAGTCCCGAAGAACAAGCCAGTGGTGGCTTGGGTCACCTGGTCTACCGGCAGAGTAAGGAAGGATGCCGCTTGGGGCCCATATGCTACACCTCCTGGTGAGGTGGAGCGTCCGTTGCAACGGCATTTCGAGCAGTTGGTACAGCTAGAGGCCATCGAATCTTGAATTCTGCACCAGGTAAAAGACCAAATCTTAGTAACTTGAAATCCGAAGACAACCATTTAATGAACCGCGATTGGTTCGCGAAGATGACACACGGAGTGTGGAGTGGAAAGAGGAAGAGGTCCCACCGGGCGTGCCAGAATCTGTTCCCCTCCGAAAGGCGGCCTAGACTTGGCGTCCATGCCTGATGTTCGGGGCAGATGCTATTTGGTTTTATCCGTTTATCTCTCCGAAGATGCCAAGTTGATTTATGGCACCGTGTATCGGAGGTTTAGACGGATGCGGCCGATGTAGCAGACTTCGTCAGATTCCACCTCAGGATGAGGGGTTTTTGATTATGGGGACGCTCTTCCCTGCAGGCGCAAGCCCCTGCAGTTAATTACGCTACCGCATCGCGGTAACAACTTTCTCCTTCTCCAGAATTTCACTTCGTGTCGTGTGTGTTCATTTTGTTTGTGGTTGCCCGTGGATTGTATACGGAGACCGAGTAATGCCGTCGCCCGTAGGACGTGGATTAGTCCAAATCCGTATTTACTTAGATTTGGGTTTGGTGTTTTCAGTTTAAGGATGCATTAGTCGCGTTGCGGCTAAGATCAACTTAAACGTTCGTCAAGGACGTTAGTCCTGTTTTAGACTAAGATCAACTCAACGTAGTGATTAATTTAATGTATGGCCATCGGGGCTCGTCACCACTCTGACGTCGTTGAAGGATTACAACGACATGTATCAAAGGAGCTCGGAGATGTACCCTCGAACCAGAGTTGATTGGGAGTTTTATAATCCATTTGAATATTTAAGGATACGTTAGCCGTGTTTGGGGCTAAGATCAACTTAAACGTTTGTTAAGGATACGTTAGTCCAGTTTGAGACTAAGATCAACTTAACGGGACCGTTTAGATCCGACAAAAGAGCATTTGGGCTCTATTGTGCCAGTTTAGGGACGTGGTGGTCCGATATTAGTTTAGGGACGTTTCGGTCCGATATTAGTTTAGGGACGTTTCGGTCCAATATTAGTTTAAGGACGTTTCGGTCCAATGTTAGTTTAAGGACGTCTCGGTCCAATATTAGTTTATGGACGTTTCGGTCCATTATTAGTTTAGGGACGTTTCGGTCCGATGTTAGTTTAGGGACGTTTCGGTCCGGTATTGGGTGTGTGGCCGTTGGGACCCGTCACCTCTTTGACGTCGTTGAGGAATTACAACGATGGATGTCAAAGGAGTTCGGAGATGTACCCTCGAACCGGATGTAGATTGATTTAGGAGAGCCATTTTGCTCAGCCAATTTAATTTAAGGACTTATGGCCACGATTGGGCTAAGTCCAGTAAAAAAAATGTCCAACATTGCTTTTGCATTTCCTTTTATTTTTATTTGGGCTTTGCCCAGAAAAGATGCAGGGCATCAATTTGTTTTGGGCTCTGTTCTTTATGAATGATGCAGAGCATCAATTTTATTTGGGCTCAGCCCTTTTATTGCTTTGCAATTTATTTTGGCCTGCTAGGTCTTTTTGAGTTGAGCCTGGCCCTTCAAGTAATGCATTGCATTTGTGCAAAGCACCAAGAATCTTTTAGATTCAAGGAAAGGAGTGCAGAGCACTTTTTAATTTCTTGATCTAAATTTAGATCAAAGAGAAGAAAAAATCTTTTCTTTCTTTCTATCTCAGAGAACCAGAGGTTCTCTAGCAAGTGCAAGGCACTATTTTTTTATTATTTTTATTTATTTATTTATTTATTGAAGATCACTGATTTTGTCTTTCAGATCAATGATCTATTCCTAAGAGAATTTTCTCTTATTTCAAAGGTTTTTACCTTCTTCTTTGTGTTCTCAAGAAGTTCTCTTCTTCTTTTTTTTTTAAATCCAATTCTCTCTCCTTGAAATGGGGTCTGGGGTCCTTTTTATAGTGCTAAAAAATCAGTTAAATTTGTTAAAAAGATCTTTTCTGAGTGATTTGGGGAATTTTCCCCACCGTTGGATCTTTGATCCAAAGCCCCCTGTTTTACAGAAGAAATCTTCTTGTTTAAACAAGAACAGAAAAATATCCTTAAATCTTCACTCTGTTGTTGCGCAACTCACCAGCGTGTGACACGTGTCGCGCAGTAAAGCGCTTGCGCAACTGCGCAGACACGTATCGCGCAATGAAGCCCTTGCGCAACAGCGCTTGCGCAACTGCGCAGACACGTATCGCGCAGCGGTGCGCTTGCGCAGTTGTGCTTGCGCAACTGCGCAGACACGTGTCGCGCAGCCGTGCGCTTGCGCAGTTGAACGTTGCTTATGTTTTTTAAAGAGCCTTGCTCTGATTGGACGTACTGCCTTGGGCGTTGTGCTGCCGTGTCAACTTCTGACACGTGGCGCGTTGCGCGCAGCGTACGGGAACTGAAGCGTTGCTTCAAAATTTGAATTTTCAAAATTCAAGCAGAGCCTTGCTCTGATTGGGGGAACAATAACGTAGAACTACGTATTAAATAACGCACCAACACTAAACTAACTCGCGAGAGTACGTTTAGTGGCTAACGTGCGTCACGATACCACAAAACCTACCCAAGCACAACAGCTGCACCAGATCACGATTCGTGTCGCAAAACGTAACACGCGGACTCAAAACACTAGATTATAGGTAACCGATCCCAGATTTTGTATACTGAAATTACTAAAAAAGTAAACAGTACCAAACACCCCTAACCAATAGCAGACAACTACCCACAGAACCCAAACCCCAACACCCTCCTACAAAACCGGCGTCGCCGAAATTCGCCATAGGGGTCGCTGGCCCCGGCCGGTGGGCTGGTCCCCGTGTCTCAAGTGGTGTCTCAGGTTCACTGGTACATCACTATAATTTTGTTTGGTCACTCACTAACTTTTCCAGGTCACAGCAGATATAAAAGCTCTAAAAAGACACTAAAAACCCGATATTGCACAAATCGATATAAAAAGCGTTCTACGCTACAACCAATGAGCAAAACAACATAAGAAATTCTAAATAACAGTGTAGGGATTATACCTAACAATCTTGCTCACAAGATCAACGCTTTTCCTAGCTCCAAGTGATCCAAGAAGGCAAAAACAAGACTTGGTGTATATTTTGGGATTTATTTGGGAATTTTGGAGATTTTTGAGTTTGGATTGATGCAAAATGAGAAGGAAAAGAGCAAGGGATGTAGGAAAAGAAGGGATCTCGGCCAAGAGAGGAGGTGGGAGTTTTGTGAGGGATTTCCTAGCAATTACCAACATTAAATGCAATTAAATGCATTCATACACACATATGCACACATGCATGCACCTCTTTCTTTTCTTTTCTTTAATCCAATAAAACCTAACCACCATACAAAAATCTAGATACCAAGTGAATGGTTTATTAACCCAATCTTAAATTATGAAAAGATCGCTTTATAGAAATTTCCCAAAATGTGAATACCGCATTAAAATAATATTAAAATTGGGAAAAATTCTAATTGAACCAAAACGTCCTATATACCCCCAAAGCTTGTGCATTAGCTTTATTTTAGCTAAACTAGGTGCTGGCAAGTCTATATGGTTGTTTGATCACAGTCGGGTCAAAACGGGAAAAACCGACAATTTTACCCTAAAATGGAAAAATTCGCATAACGATTTCTAAAACGTTACAACAATGGTCAATTTGGTCAAATGGTCAAACCAAATTAGCCATAACACAATTATCTCTAATAAAAATTAGCAATCAATTTCCTCCACCTCATAATGGTTTTAATCAAGTCAATGGTCAAAACACTAATGAAGTGTCTCCTTCTCTGCCTTTGTCAACCGTACATACATACTCGCATTTGTGTTCCGAAGAACATGAATACAATGAGACTAAACCAACCCAAAATCAAATACTAGGATCTGGCTTAAACCAAAGCTCAATAGTATCAACTGCCCGAACACCAATCGCGCATAAGTACGCGTATGTGAACGAACCCCGTCGTAAAACCATACGACCTCTACTACGTTTCGCCCAAAGGTGAAAAACCCTATGTGTGGGACTCTAAAGACTCGACATTTTGCTGGCAATGGGTTTAACCACATGCCGCAAGTGGCACTAGTTGTACGTAACGGTCCCCAGGTAGATGTCGATAAGAAGGCTGATGAGGAAAACCCATCTGAACTCCTACTGAGTCTGAATGTGACAATCTCCGTACAGTCCGGTCTGTTTGTCTAAGAGTATCGCATATCGGACCTAGGGGGCGGTAAATTTCAGTCCCCTAATAGCAGTATAAGTCGTGTCGGAGTGTAGTCCAAAACACGCTGAGAAACTACTGGAGTACCTACCAGTAAATCTCGCTTGCCCTGGCCAGGGACTTTGTGTAATGGCTCTCCAAACACAGCGCGATATCAACCCCCAATACTGGGAGAGACGAATCCTATCTAACTGCCACTGCCTCCAAGTGCTTCGGGACTGCACCCAACTACTTCCTGTTTGCACGACTCAATAGAGCCGTGGTAGGGTAGCAATCTAAGAACAGTGGGAACACATTTGAGGCGAAGAAGCAGTGTCAAGTCAACGGACTAAGCTATACTCATGTCACCTGGGAACTGTTAACTGACGATAGGTATAGTACCAACCAACAGTTCCCGATGAGTCATGTCCAGTGTACTCATAACCTAACGAGCACCTGCATGATACCTCCAGTACGACGTACTGATGGCTGTGGGATAGACCATCTCCCGTGCTGGGATGAGAAGCATACACACCAGTCTACTCTGGAGTATCGATGCCCTGTCTCGATAATCCTACGACCAGGGACCTGTATAAAGATGTGCTTGTGGACTACCCATCCCCTACTAGTGTGACTGCCATCACAACGCTGGTAGTCAAGCAAAGATCCTAAGGGCTCTATCAATATGTATTAGCGATATGTTAAAAGAAACACATACACATATTAAGATAGATACAAACCATGTACCATACTACCATATTGAGCAAGACTGTTATAAATCCGTGTATATATCCCAAGCTTCCAAAATGTAATATACAAACTAATACTATACAATAATGGCCTCTAGGGCATATCACACTAACACTCTCCCACTTGCACTAAGGCCATATGCTGGCATATCGCAGACCTATCATCTCGAATAGTCTTTCAAACTGCGTTTGAGGAATAGCCTTTGTGAATGGATCTGCAGTGTTATCCTCTGAAGCAACCCTCCGAACCTCGATCTCCCGGCGATCCACGATCTTCCTGATCAGGTGATACCGTCTCAAGATGTGTCTGGACTTTTGATGGGACCTGGGTTCCTTCGCTAAAGCTATAGCCCTATTGTTGTCACAATACAGAGGTATTGGATCAATAATGGACGGAACCACCTGAAGTTCTGTTAAGAACTTCCTCATCTAGACTGCTTCTTTTGCGGCATCTGAAGATGCGATATACTCCGCTTCCATTGTCGAGTCAACAACGGTTTCCTGTTTGGAACTCTTCCAATAGACCGCCCCTCCATTGAGGGTAAAGACATAACCCGACATGGATTTGGAGTCATCCTTGTCACTCTGGATGCTGGAGTCAGCAAAGGTCTTGATCTGGAGGTCTTTTCCACCGTAAACCAAGAACATATCCTTAGTCCTTCTTAGGTACTTGAGAATGTTCTTTATCGCTATGCAGTGCTTCTCCCCAGGGTTTGACTGATACCGGTTTACTACACTCAGTGCATAAGCTACATCTGGTCTGGTACACAACATCGCATACATTATAGAGCCTACCGCAGAAGCGTAGGGTATAATAGACATGCGATCCCTTTCCAAATCAGTCTTGGGAGACATCTCTTTGGAGAGGGTGATTCCGTGACAAGCCGGAAAATTACCGCGCTTTGAATCTTCCATACTGAATCTTTTTAGTATGGTGTCGATGTACCTGGACTGTGAAAGTCCCAACATCCTCTTAGATCTATCACGATAGATCTGGATCTCCAGAATGTAAGAGGCATCACCCAGGTCTTTCATGAAGAACCTGTGTGACAAGAACCTTTTGACAGATTGTAGAATAGGAATGTAATTTCCTATCAAGAGAATGTCATCCACGTACAAGACGAGGAATACAACAGGTCATGCTACAATCTTACTATAAATGCATGGCTCATCTGGATTTTTGATAAAGTCAAATTCTTTGACCGTCTCATCAAAACAGATGTTCCAACTCCGCGATGCCTGCTTTAGTCCATAAATGGACTTAAGCAACTTGCACACTTTCCCGCTGCTCCCACTCTGAATGAAACCCTCTGGCTGGTCCATATAGACACACACTTCTAAATTTCCATTTAGAAAAGCAGTCCTTACGTCCATCTGCCAAATCTCATAATCGTGGAAGGCAGCAATGGAAAGAAGGATCCGAATGGATTTGAGCATAGCCACTGGAGAAAAGGTTTTGTCATAGTCCAGATCAGGTCTTTGACGGAATCCTTTTGCAACAAGTCTAGCCTTATAGGTTTCAACCTGTCCATCTACACCAATCTTCTTTCTGAAGATCCATTTGCAGCTTACGGATTTTACCCCTTCTGGAGCAATGTCTAAAGTCCATACTTTGTTGGTGTACATGGACTCCATCTCGGTCCGCATTGCATCCATCCATTTTACCGAGTCAGTGCTTTGAATGTCATGCTGGAAGTTAGTCGGCTCATCATTATCAATGATGCAATCCTCTCTATCCCCGTCTATGAGAAAACCGTTGTATCTCTCAGGCGGATGAGACAGCCTACTACTCCTGCGGAGAGGTGAAGGAATGTCCTGTTCTTTTGAAACTTCTGGTTCCACCATGCTTTCCGTAATAGCTTATGGTTCTGGAATTTCTTCCAGTTCTATTGCGCTCCTACTTGTTTCTTTTTCTAAAAACTGATGTTCCAGAAAGTGGGCATGACGAGAAACAAAAACCTTTTGTTCCTCTGCGTGATAGCAAAGATATCCCCTGGATTTCTTTGTGTATCCTACAAACTTACACAGTACTGAGTGTGCCTCGAGTTTGTCCGCATGCTGCTTTTTAACAAAAGCTGGACATCCTCATATCTTCAGATACTGAAGATAGGGTTTCTTCCCACTCTACAACTGATATGGAGTGGTAGGAACAGTCTTGGTAGGAATCTTGTTCAAAAGATATGCAGCTGATTCTAGTGCATAGCCCCAGAATGATCGCGGTAACTCAGCGTTACTCATCATAGAACGTACCATATCCATAAGGATTCAGTTCCGTCTCTCCGATACACCGTTGTGTTGTGGTGTGTGTGGAGGAGTAAGCTGATAGAGAATTCCATTCTCTTTTAGGTAATCCAGGAACTCGGCACATAAGTATTCACCACCTTGATCAGATCTCAGTGTTTTGATACTTTTGCCGGTTTGTTTTCCTACTTCATTCTTATACTCCCGGAATTTCTCAAAGGCCTCGGATTTATGCTTCATCAAGAAGGCATGTCCATACCTGGAGAAATCATCCGTAAAAGTAATGAAATAGGAAAAACCACTTCTTGCATGTGTAGACATTGGACCACACAGGACGCTGTGTATGAGTCCCAAGAGCTCGCTCGCTCTTACTCCGTGTCCAGTGCACGGAGTCTTTGTCATCTTTCCTTTGAGACATGATTGACAAGTTGCATAAGATTGATATTCGAACGGATCCAAATATCTTTCTTTATGTAACTTGGTTAACCTTGTCTCATTGATGTCACCCAGTCTACAATGTCATAAGAAAGCATGATTTAATTCTGGAGACTTTCTTTTGTGTGTATTCTGGATATTGAAAATCTGCGGTTGGTTTAATACGTATATACCTTTGCTTAATGTACCCGACCCAATCAAACTATGATTAAGGTGGATGTTTACAACATCGCTTACAAATGCAAAATCATAACCTTCTTTAGACATTAAAGAAACAGATATGATATTACAAGTCAAACTGGGTATATAATAACAGTTGCGCAAAACCAAAACATGTCCATTAGTCAATCCTAAGTGATATTCCCCTACGGACATAGCATCCATGCTTGCTCCGTTTGCAACTCTGAGGGTCATATCACCCGCCTTCAAAACTCTACAGCTTCTTAGTGCCTGCAAAGAATTACAGATATGAGATCCTGATCCGTTATCCAATACCCAGAAAGTAGAGTTGATTGACATACAGTTTTTAATTACATACACACCTGAAGCCGAAGCCACAACTTGCTTCAGGTCCTAGTTCTTGGCCTTCCAAGCCCTGCAATCTTTCTTCCAGTGTCCTTTCTTATGACAATAGAAGCATTCTTCCCTTCCCACTGTTGGTCTCGCCACTTTTACCTTTCCTTTGGCTTCTACCTTACTAACACCGCCTCTCGGTTTGGTAGGGGCCTTCTTCTTCTTTCCTTTGGCTTTCGCTTTGGACTTAGAAGAGGAAGCACCACCAACAAACAGAGCGGGTGTTTCCCTGGATTTGTGCAGGGTGCCCTCTGCACTACTCAACATGTTGAGAAGTTCCGGAAGTTCAACTTTTTTACCCTGAATATTAAAATTGAAGATAAATTGGGCATAGGTGGAAGGTAAGGACTGGAGAATCAAGTCTGTGTACATCTCGTTCTCTAACGTGGTCCCGAGGTCCGCGAGCTCCTCAATGTAGCCAATCATCTTAAGGACGTGTTCCCCTACAGATAATCCGACGACCAACCTCACTTGAAATAATTTCTTTGAGGTCTCGGCTCTTGCGATACGAGATTGCTCTCCATATAATTCCTTGGTATGGAGGAATATGAATTCAAGATCCATATTCTCGTGCCTCTTCTGATGTTCAATGTCCATAGAGGCAAGCACGAGGAACTTGGCCTTCGCGCAGTCAATCTCCCACGTCTTATGGATTTCCCTATCCGCGATGCTGGATTTTGGACCTGGGACGGCGGGGGCTTTATTAGTAAGGAGATACCCCAACTTGTCATAAGTGATTGCCATTTTGACATTCCTGAACCAATCTTTATAGTTTGGCCCGGTCAGTATGTTTTTATCTAGTAATAACTTAAGGCCCGTCATGTTGTTGGTCACTGCAATTAGGAGAGAGAGAAGAAACACTTTAGCATGATGCTCTTGCAAGTTTAGAGTGGTTTTTAGTTTATCTAAACAGGATGGCTCCCACTGTTTCTCGAATCTTTCCTCAAACCATAAAAGAAGAATTAGTCAGGATTAATCTCACCATATAATACTTGCTTAACCGTTCAGCCAGGCCAGTGTCGGCACTTCGAGGGAGGTTTTACGACGCTTTCGCGAAGTTTCTTAATTAAATAACCTCTTTTCCCTGTGGGCGTAGCCCCGCTTACACCTTTCTAGACACCTACTTGATTTATAGCATTGATCGTTAAGTGAAAAAATCTCCCGAGGAGAAGCATATACTCACAGTAGGATCGGGATCCAAATATTATTGTGTGATAAAGTTGGAGGAATCCTACCAAAATTATCACACTCCAAATGGTATGCAACTCTAGCAAGTTTCAGTTTCTTTAGAAACTCCCGATGTGGATTTTTGCCCCATGCTCTTATGACCTTGACGAAGGCCAACAAATCATAAGTCACATGTCAAGTTCTACCCATCATTATCCATGTTAATTTGAACCCACCCGTTCATACCCTTGACGAAGGCCAAAATGACAGTACGACTGTCCCAAACCAACACATCTATTTATGCTACAGATAAATATTCAGTAGCTACCAATCACTATGCCTTGGCGAAGGTCAAAATACATAGCTTGAATACTACTAAACATTTAACTGAAATGACAGAGGGCTACGAATGGTTTTGGCGTAACCATGAACGTAGTGAACTTGATATAATCGAAGGAACCTGATAGCTTTTAAAAGGAGTGGTTTAAGCTCAACATTTTAAAAGTTTTGCTGTTAAAAAAAAACCGAGTGGTTTTGAAATTGTTCCAACGATTCAAATTTGGTTTGTTTTCTTTGCATTTATTTAATGCAGTCCCATCAATTAATCCTACCATTGCAGAAAACAACAAAAATATAACGTACGCTTATGTCATCCGCATTCGCCACTGGGCCCCGTCATCACCCGTTAGGTTACTTAACTAACGACAGAGCGGGGGATGGACTAGCGCGGATGTAAAACATAAGCAACGTCTACTAGATATCATATATAGATATATACATTCGTCAGATGCAATGATAGTCATTCCAGATCACAGATGAACACATTGGATATACTAGAAATCCGTGTTTCGTTCGATCCTGCAACAAAATACGGATTACATAGTCGTGATGAATAGCCAAAACTCCACCCTAGACCCTATGGGTGCGGCAAATTACCCGCCAAATACCCGAAGTGAAGCAACCTCCCTCAACAAAGTGAGTAGGCCACTCGGCACTTCAAAGTATCCGGTAGTTTGTGCACCCCACCTTGGGTCTATCCTAGGAGCAGAAAACAGTAAAAGAAATAATATACAATGGCGGGTACATCCTCAACCCGGATGTGCGACCATAAAATAATATTACATCAATTTATAATTTATATCAAATGAAAGATAAATAAGCACTCATCTCACATCCCCGGCTATTCATCCATGACAATCCAACAAGTTCATATACACAAACCAATATCACAGATCATAGATATGTACAACCCCACTAATCGACGTATAGTGATTAGCAGACTTTCAGCACATATAACACATCACAGATATAATTCGATTAGCTAAAGTTTATAGAATTTCGATCAATAACCATATTTGATTCTACTCCAAGCACAACATTGTGCAGAAGAATTCCTGAGCAGAAACAAGACATCCCAGAAAACACAAAACAACCACAGAGAACACCAAAAAAAATTTAGACCAACTCGAAGTTGACTCGGCAGCGTATCCGCGGTGGAACACATGGTTCGGCCCTGGTTCCGCGGTGGTCTAACCGAGTTAGGCGCCCAAATTTCTTCAGTGTTCTTCAAAAAGCCTGCATGTATTTTTCAGGTCTCTGAAAATATTTTTAGACCTGATTTAAAAATCGACAGAAAATGCTATTTTTGTCGAGTTTTCTGGATTTTTTCCATGATCGAATTTCTAACACTTTGCTAACATGTTAGTTATAGTTTAGCTTGGCTCTGATACCACTGTTAGTCTATGATACCCACCCCGGTAGTTTGCGGGGAGGCGGAATAGGTAAAAAATGATTTTTCCTTCAAGGTAACATAGACTAGCCATAAAGATCTTTGCTAAACATTAACTAACAAACTAACTAGGAGTTCTAACTACTATGTTAGATGGTTATACCTCAAGCTTGAACTCCTTCTTCTCCTTGTTGTGCTTCTCCTTGTAGTGAGCTCCTTGGAGTGGTTGTGGATGGTTCCTTCTCACCGGCTTCTCCACGTCAAAGATGATCCACCCGAAGGTCTCTACCTTGAGCGCCAACCTCTATAATGAAGTAAATAGAGTGCTTGGTGTGCTAAACTAAGAACCCTAGAGTGAGTAGAGAAGTGCTTTGGTGGTTTGGTTTCAATAGCTCTTGATTTTCAACTCATGGAACACTAGAGCTTTTAGAGAGGAAGAAGAAGAGAGAGCAACCATGAGAGAGAATGTCTACTTGATAAATGAAGAGTGAGCTCTAATATTAGGAAAAAGAATAATAAGTTTTATTTAGATAATTGTCATGGTTGATGTTGATTTGACCTTTATCATGTCACAATTAATGCTGAGCAAAATATCTTTTGCTCAACAGAATATCTAAGTCAACAATGGTCAACATGGTCAAATGGTCAAACTAAATTAGCCATAACACAATTATCTCTAATAAAAATTACTAATCAATTTCCTCCACCTCATAATGGTTTTAATCAAGTAAATGGTGAAAACCCTAATGAGGCGTCTCCTTCTCTGCCAGTGTCAACCGTATACATACCCGCATCCTTGTTCCGAAGAACACGAATACAATGTGACTGAACCAGCCCAAAATCAAATACTAGGATTTGGCTTAAACCAAAGCCCACTAGTACCAACTTCCTGAACACCAAACACGCACAAGTACGCGTATGTAAACGAACCCCGTCGTAAAACCATACGACCTCTACTATGTTCTGCCCAAAGGTGAAAAACCCTTTGTGTGGGACTCTAAATACTTGACACTACGCTGGCAGTGGGTTTAACCACAGGCCGCAAGCAATACTAGCTGTACGTAACGGTCCCCAGGTAGATGTCGATAAGAAGGCCGATGAGGAAAACCCATCTGAACTCCTACTGAGTCTGAATATGACAATCTCCGTACAGTCTGGTCTGTTCGTCTAAGAGTATGGCATATCGGGCCTTGGGGGCGGTAAACGTCAGTCCCCTAATAGCGGTATAAGTCGTGTCGGAGTGTAGTCCAAAACTACCTTAGAAACTACTGGAGTACCTACGAGTAAATCTCGCTTACCCTGGCCAGGGACTTTGTGTAATGGCTCTCCAAACACAGCGTGATATCAACCCCCAATACCAGGAGAGGCGAATCCTATCTAATCGCCATTGCCTCCAAGTGCTTCGGGACTGCACCTAACTACTACCTGTTTGCACGATTCAGTAGAGCCATGGTAGGGTAGTAATCTAAGAACAGTGAAAACACACTTGAGGTGAAGCAGCAGTGTCAAGACAACGGATTAAGCTGTACTCATGTCACCTGGGAACTGTTAACTGATGATAGGTATAGTACCAACCAACAGTTCCCGACGAGTCCTGTTCAGTGTACTCATAACCTAACGAGCACCTACATGATATCTCCAATAAGACGTACTGATGGCTGTGGGACAGACCATCTCCCGTGCTGGGATGAGATGCATACACACCAGTCTACTCTAGAGTATCGATGCCCTGTCTCGATAATCCTACGACCAGGGACCTGTATAAAGATGTGCTTGAAGACTACCTAGCCCCCACTAGTGTGACTGCCATCACAACGCTGGTAGTCAAGCAAAGATCCTAAGGGCACTATCAATATGTATTAGCGATATGTTAAAAGAAACACATACTCATATTAAGATAGATACAAACCAAGTAGCTTACTACCATATTGAATAAGACCGTTATAAATCTGTGTATATATCCCAAGCTTCCAAAATGTAATATACAAACTAGTACTATACAATAATGGCCTCTAAGGCATATCACACTAACATAAAACTCCCAAAGTTAAGTCTAAGTCCTATAAGGTAAAGTCCAGGTCACAAAAGTGCATGCCTAGACCCCCTATAGCCAACCCTAGACCCGAACAAAGGTTAAACCAAATGCTCTGATACCAACTTTGTCACGACCCAATTGTGGCACGTGACCGGCACTTAAATCACGTGACATCTAATGACGCCGACGCGGTTTAAGTAAGCCGAAACCCGGATTCTAAACCTTTTTCTTTTGAAAACCTTGGAAGTGATGTTTAAATAATCATCAGAAGGAATCAATTTAAATTAGCCATTTGATTTTCACTAAGTATGTTTAAAGAGCATCTATGACAATTTCAAATTTGAAAGCACCTCCTTTGTAGATTTTGCATAAAATACGATACAACTACAACAATAAAATAGCATCCCAACGGGAGCTAACTTCCACGCCCAAACGGCGGAGCAACCAAACACACGATAAAAAAAGTCGACTACAATGAGTGCGACATCACAACACCCAAATTCTAAGTCTTGTTTCTAAGTCCACAATATTATATTTCTAAGTTAATGGAGTTTTACTAGATACAAGAATATATGAATAACCAAGTGTGAGTACGATGCAATAGTAACCCACTTACCAATCAAGCACCGAAAGGAATGTGTGCCCAAGCCGCTGATAATCCAAGCGGTAAAACCTGCAAGAAACTGTGGCACAACGGGGGTGAGTTGCCGACTCAGTGAATAAAAGTACATCACAAGGTAGAAATCGAAATGCACGATGATACCTAGGTCATAAGTAAAGTACTATCATAATCTGTACTAGTATAATATGATATGCATATGTATCATAATGCAACACTAACAATCATGCAATCCCAAGTAGAATATATCAAATGCAAATGACCTGTATCTAGGTATAAGCCCAATGTAACCGAAAATATATCTATATAAATCTCTTCTTTAAAATAGCCGCGGAATAGGTATGTCACGGCATAAAGCAGACGCGATAGTATGAAATATAATAAGCATCTTTACTTAGGATATACGTCCTGCTGTTTTGATGGAAAATGTTAAGAGGTTTACAATTTAAAAATCTCAGTGCCATATCAGATATTTCAAAATAATGAGTCTATAGCTTATGTTTGAATTCCTTTTTATGTACATGAATGCCCGTACGAATATATACAGGTACTGTCCCCCGGATCAGTCCTGGTCGGCTACAATAACCATAATCTACTGTATATCTCAAGATAACAACATATCAATATATATGTATGGATGTCCAGCATCGACACCCAAAATCAGAAATCTCTCGTGTCCATCACCGATACGTAAATCCTCAAATCTCTCGTGTCCAACACCGACACGCAAATGCAGATATCGTCGACACCATCTCAACAGATGATAGCCACCCGATATCCCTGGCCCCAGTCGGCATCCCCTGGATATCCGGCGTGCTCGAATCTAGCCTCGGTCAGTATCCCCTGGAAATCTGCCGTGCTTATCTCTATCTCCGGTATCGAGTATCCTCGCTAGGCTCCTCGCCTCACATGCGGCTATCCTGCCCCTCGGTCTCTACAGGGTCCACCATGTATCCGACTGTATAGCCCCCCACTCAATCTGGATAAGTAGCAAGTCCGAAACCGTATATCCCCCAACTCGGGTCGGAATAAAACAATCAGAAAACATCAAGCTCATGGTGGACATCAACTCATCATATTTAGAAATATCAAGTGAAGAATGAGAATACTTCTATAGATTATTCTGATGATATATTATATATACACATATATAACAGTGTCCCATACCACTGATATATATCATCAGGGGTAAAATATCCAGAAAATCCATAAGAATCAAATATAAACACCCATAGCACTGATATCAGTAATATGCAACAGATAATAAAGGAAGACTGTGTAAATAAATCATACAGGTACAAAGATATCAATTCTACTGTGTCATGACACTACTAATGATGTGTGGTGTAGCATACGCGTCTGTACTCGTGCAGCATGACAATCATTTGTATTTGTGCAAGTGTTCTACAGGTGTATTAACCTATTCATATCAACATATATATATATATATATATATATATATATATATATGCATTATATATCATAACGGTCCTACAGTGACATGGCAGTACCAATGAGGTGTAGTGTAACATATGTATACGTGCTTGTGTAGCATAGTACTCATTGGTAGTTGTGCAGTGTTCTATCAGAGTGTTCGTATTACAGAAAAGTATAACATCAATAATTATAACATAACCAAGTAAAGTAAATATAAGCATTATCTTACGAGTCTAAAGGGAACTGGGCCGTTATTCAGCATACGAATCTCATAATCATCAATACGGTATAATTCCCCGAACAATTCCTCACATTATCACTCTATTTAAATCATCTCTAGTACGGCATGATCTTTCGTACTTTTTTACCAAACCATTTGTACACTATATGCAATTGATTATCACATAGATGCAAATTAATTCCAATATCCATATCTTACATAATTATTAAAACTACTATATATCATAATATTATTTATAAGGTTGCGGGGCTGCTATACGCCATCCACCCGACTTCCTCCGTAGATGTAAATTTACTCACCAACTTGATGAGCTTGCTGAAATCCATGCTGCGATGTCCGCCACTCCGTCTCGAAAACCTTCACGATCGTACCTATAATCGTAGTTATAGCATACCGACGTAAATATCACACCAAAACTCAAAACAATGAGATAGGCATCCATAGGTTAGAACCTACAGTATACTTAACCCAAAAACGACAATACAATCCCATTGTTAACGTACAAACGTTAACGGTTCAGTTGCAGTTCAAAATACGAACACCCGTATCGTAATATCGGAAATTTGATAAAACCTTAACTATTTACTGCCAGATTTCTCTGTATAATTATTTAGACAAATCAAACAATACAGAAACTTATAAAATACCAAACCTAAGTTACAGAAGAAAATTCAACATCAAAATCCACCAAAAGTCCGCCAACCTCGGCCAAACAGGGATTCTCGCCAGGTCGGTTATGGAGATGGGGTCTCGGGCTTTAAGTGTAGTCTCCTAGTGGTCTCATGATGCTTATGGTGTTACTAGTTGTTCTAGTGGTTATACCTATTGGTTCCAGATTCAATATTAGTTTGCTACATATCACAATTTTTCCCAGTTTATGATACTACACATACTAAATATGCTATGTGAGGATATTGTGACTATCTAACATTTATACTAACCTAAGTTAACCCTTTGCTGTCTGTAACCGTAAAAACAGAATCGTATCACGAAGCATCCGTGTTGTATTTTAGAATTTTAACCTCAAAACTGATAGTATCTTCCAGATTTTATATACGGGATAATTTACATATAGTAACAATACCAAACAACCCAAAATATAAACAGAGAGCTACCCTAAAAACCCCAACACCTAACTCCCTACAAAAACTGGCGAGCTCGGATTTTAGTTGAATGTCGCCGGCCAAAATCCGAGGAAACGGGTCCGTTTTCCTCGTGATTATTCTAGGTCCAAATTACAATATGAAGGCACTATTTGATTTTCTTAATTATCATCTAAACTATAGCAGATTCACAACAGAGTCTAGATTGACCAAATACGATATTTTCGATATCCTACTTCTATACTAAAACAGAATTAAACAAGATCTGAGATTTGAGATCATACCAACTGAGGATCCACTGAGTTAATTCATCAAAGAAAGCACAAGAACAAGGTAGCCTACCTTGAGAGTTTAGGTAAGGAATCACTATCTCTCATTTTCTTTGGTGAGTGTTAGGATCGTTTTCTTCTAAGCTAGTTAACTTGGTTCCTAACTTGCTATATCAACTGAATCAAAAATAAATGATAAGAGAAATGAAGGATAAAGGTAGTAGGAGGTGTCACCAAGATGAAGTGTGGTGTATCCATGCAAGGAGGAGGTGTGAGCATGAAGTGTCAACATGAAAATCTCATGCAAGCATGAAGTGTCACCTAGGTTGTGATATTCCATAAGTGTAACTTAACCTTAATCATTACCTTACCCTTTTTACACATAAACCCTCACAAAATTCCAATTTCCACAAATAACTAAACTTTTCACAAAACCACTCATAATACTTATTATTGTATAAACAACTATTTTCTTACTAATTTAACCTACTATATTAAAAGGTTTTTTATTACAGTAAAAATTAATTTAACATTTTTAATTAAATAAATAAATTAATTAATTACCTAAAATATTTCAAATTGTTAAAGTAGCTTGAGTTGGAGGGACTTCGCGTGGATCATCTTCGGCACGAAGGTCATCGGAGGAAGCTCGTCTAAAGTCTCAAGTGGAGCCTAGTGGAGTCGCGGGACTACTACACGGAGCATGTGAAGTGAAGGACTCGATCTACGAGGGTATAGCCATCTTTCGCTTCTTTAGTTTTAGTAGATATCAAACAATAACCCTAACCACCTAGCTAACGATCTTGTTTAGTCTAGCCTACCGCCATAAAATTTTTAATTTGGCATGCTTGATGCCTCTTAGACCCCTTGCTGGTGTTAGGGTAGACTTTCATTGTATCAGAGCCTAAGCTAGAAGATTAGACGATATAATTAGAATCACGAAACCGAAACAACTCCGAAACTACGCCATGAAACCCTGTTCTCTGTCGAATTTTTCAGAGCCTCTAAATTTTTTTTAAACAACTGCAGAGTGCTATTTATAATGAATCTAGAACACCACAAAAATTTCAAGATTTTTGGCAAAAATTGGGCCGGCGACATTGGTGAAATCTCCATTCTCACCCGTTTTACTGTAGCATTATCCCTTGGAATTTTTGTGGGGTTCTGATCTCTGGGAGTTGTGTTTAATAGTTATGTTTGATTAGCCCAGTTTGCATGTGATGTTAACAGTTCTATTGGGGCTAATATGGAGTGTTTCGTATTCGTAATTTAACATCGTTTCGGATTTAGATTGATATGGATGCAGTAGTTGGAATCCACATTTAATTGGTTTTATGAAAACTAGTTAGTGTTTATAAATCTAGTGTTTTAGTCTCGGTAGATCGATTGCCACGAAGTTTCGATTCGGATCGAAACTCCATCGCAATCGCGTATCGTACGCGAATACTCGCTGATTAACTTTACTAGATAGCCTCTCCCCATTGCCCCAACCAAATGACTGTAGAAGAACCCCGTTGCCAATAGCACCCACTCGGATGCTCGCGGCCACAGTGTTCTGCCTAAGTGCACTTGGTCAACGACATTGGGGTTGCGGCCATCTACTATAGTTTTTGACGCATATTCGATCGGGTAGTCGGGAATTTTGTTGAATCACCCGACTAATATATTGAAAAGAGTTTTTGATATGAGACTAAAATGCGGGGTTTGTAAAGTTAGGCATGAAATCCGGAATATGAGATATTCCGGGTTTATGATGTCTAAGGATATGTGGATTCTAATTATTGCAGTTTTATATTTCTTTTCCGCGACCGTAAGTGTAATATGTGGGGTATCCCAAATCTCGTTGCTATATGTTAATGGAATTTGGGATACGCGTATTTACTTACGTTGATGATATGTGATATCACGTGTGGCTGGTTATATGTTTTATTGGATTGTCGTGATTGAATAGTCGGGGTTTTATATCAGATGAGAGTTTTTCAATTTTCATTCATGTTAAAAATTTATGTAATAATTTTTTATTGAGGCACTTCCGGGTTGTGGATGATGTCACCATTCATGTATATTATTTACTTTTCCGCATTAGGATAGACCCATGGAGGGGATCATAAGTAACCGGGTTCTACAGTCCAGTGGTCGACCATCTCAAGGAGTTGAGACCGGGTCTCCTAACTCTAGAATTGGTAGGGTTATTTGTCGCTCTCGTAGGGGTCTAGGGATGCGGGTTTGGCTATTCATCACGACCGTGGAATCCGTGTTTTACATTACTGGTTAAATTTAAAACACGGACATCCTAGTATATCCAATATTTTATATATTGCTTCTGCTTCTTAGTTCTGTGATGTGATCATATAACCGTGTGAGACGAATGTTGTATTATATATATGATATATAATAAACGTTGCTTATGTTTTGCACCCACGCTAGTCCAGCCCCCGCTCTGCCGGTAGTTAAGTAACCTAATGGTGCATGATGGGGCCCAGTGGCGAATGCGGATGGCATAAGCGTACGTTCTATTTTCGTTTCACTTTTCTGTAACGTTTACGAAACATTATATTATGGGACTTCATTAATGAGATTAATTAAAAGAAAGAAATCTAAAGATGTTGTAGAATAAAATTTTCAAAAAGGATAGCTTTATTTTTTGCTTTGCATAGTGGTATTCCTTGATGAATATCCAGCACCTGATCCGATGAGGAAAGAGTCGAGATCCCTTCGCCGGGAGTGACCACTTTAGAGAAACTAGCAAATGCTACAACCCACTCGGTTTTGTTTTTTATAGCTTCTCTAGTTCTTGCTTAGCATAATGGTATTCCTGAATATCTTGCACCTCATTCGATGAGGAAAGAGCCGAGATCTCTTCACCGGGAGTGACCTCCTTAGCGAAACTAGAAAAAGCCTAAAAAACACTCCTTTTCAAAATCATTAGATTCTACAACGATTTCAAGTTCATTACGCTCATGGTTTTCTTAAAAACCTGCGTAGCTCTCCATCATTTCAGATAAGTACTATTTCAGTATTCGTGCTACGTTTGTTGGCCTGCGTCAAGGCATAGTGTGCGGTAGCTGATTAGTGCTTATCTGCTAGCATGTGATGCGATTGGATTAGGGTAGTCGTATGACATTGTTTGGCCTGCGTCAAAGGTCGTACGGGTGGGTTTAATTCAATCAAGAAATGAACGGGTTGAACTTGACTAGCGCCCTATGGGTTGTTTGGCCTGCGTCAAAGTCATAGGATGCTAGGGGTAAAAACATTATCAGGAATTTCAAGTGTTGAAATTTGCAATCAGATTGCATACCTTTTATATGATAGTTGGATCCCGATACCCACTGCGAGTAAGAGTTACTACTGGGAGAGTTTTGGACTTTACAATCAGCTAATCAAGTAGGTGTCTAGAACGGTGTCAGCAGGGTTATACCCCTAGGGAAACGAGGTTTATTTTAATTAGGTCCGTGCGAAAGCACGGGGAACCTCCCTCGGAGTACCGATACCTGCCTGGCTGAACGATTGGCGAACTTGTAGGGTGTATGTAATAAATCCCAGGTAATCTTATCTTTTAGGGTTTGAAGGAAGATTTGATAAAAACAGTGGAAGCCATCCTGATTAGATAAAATAAACAATCTAATCTTGCAAAGAGCGCACGCAAAGTGATTATCCTTCTCTTTCTCCTGGTAGCGACCAATGACATGCCTTAATTAAGATAATAATATGGATGTATTGCCCGAACCTACTTATTATACTGGGCTAGGTTCCGCTCTACCTTATGATTGTCATAAGTCTGAGCAAAAGGAATAGGGGAATATCCGGATTCCCACGCTACCCAAACGAAGAATAAGCATGTTGATGCATTATTTTCAGGTGTGTTCATTACCAAGAACTGTTTCTCAGTTTATTCTATGTCTTGGGTATTGGATACCGGATTAGGATCCCACACATGTAATTTGTTACATGGGCTATAGAAAGGTGGAGAACCGGGAAAGGGTGATATGTCTCTAGTAGTAGAGATGGTGCAATTGTTGTAGCCAAAGCTGTTGGCAGATATCATGTAGTGTTACCAACTGGTAATACAATGATTCTGAGCGATTGTTATTTCGTACCAAAAATATTGTGAATATTTTCCTAAATCAAGTGTTGATTAGGTAAGGTATGTTTATAACAGTGTACACGTTCTGAATCAAACCACAGTTCCAAACATACAGAACACACACAAGAGGAATAGTTCAGAAATGAACGAATTCTTCTTGAGGCATTACAGACTAGGTCATGTCGATGAGACAAGACTAGATAAAGTTCCATAAGGATGCATATTTGAATCCGTTCGAATTTACATCTAATGAAACTTTCCAGTCATGTCTGAAAGGCTAGGTGACCAAATCTCCGTTTACTGCAAACGGAGAATGAGCTACTGAACTCTTGGACAGATATATAGTGATGTATGCGGTCCTATGTCTACACATGCCAGGATGGTTTCGCGTACTTTATTACATCCACCCATGTTCTCTCAAGATACGGACATGTGTTCTTGTTGAAACCAAATCTGAATCATTTGAGAATTTCAAGGAATAAAAGTACGAAGTTGAGAACTAGATGGGTAAATGTATTCAAATACTTCGATCTGATCGGGAGGAGAATACTTGAGCACGGAATTCCGGGATTATTTAAAAGAGAATGAGATTCTCTCTCAGCATACTCATCCGTACACATCACAACACAACGGTATATCGGGGTGGAGGAATTGCACCCTATGAGATATGGTGCGCTCTATGATGAGTACTGCTGAGTTACCTATTTCCTTTTGGGATATGCACTTGAGATAGCTGCATACCTATTGAATAGAGTTCCAACCAAATCCGTTGCCTACCACTCCATATGAGATATGGAATGGGAAGAGACCATCTCTTAAATGAGTTAAGATATGGGGTTGTCCGGCTATGTTGAAAAGAAAAATCCGGACAAGCTTGAGGCAAGGTCAGTTCTGTGCAAGTTTGTAGGATATCCCAAAAATTCACGAGAGTATATCTTCTACCACACCGAGAAACAAAAGATGTTTTGTTTCTCAACATGCCACCTTTTTAGAAAAGGAATTTCTTGTGGAAGAAATTAGTGGTGATGAGGTAGAACTGGAAGAAGTTCCAGCAAAGCAAACTATAACTGACGATTTGGTGGAACCGGAGGATTCAATAGTCCCCGACGAACCGCAGCCACATTGCAGATCTAGTAGGGTTCCTCATCCACATGAGAGATACTACGGTTTTCTTTTTGACGGTGGGAGCGAGGATTGCATCATGGAGATGGTGGCCCAACTAGTTTCGAGCAGGCCATCATAAGTGGAGACTGTGTGAAATGGCAGGATGCTATGCGATCTGAGATAGAATCCATGTACACCAACAAAGTGATGACTTTGGAAGTTGCTCCTGAAGTGGTAAAACCCATCGGGAGCAAAAGGATCTTTGAGAAAGATAATTTTGTGTAGATGGAGAAGTTGAGACTTTAAAAGCTAGACCTGTCGCTAAGCTTAAGTCCATCAGGATCCTACTTACCATTGCTGCATATCATGACTACGATATCTGGCAGACTGCACATCAAAACCCCTTTTCTAAATGGTGGTTTAGAAGAGAGCGTGTATATGACACTGCCAGAGGGCTTCGTATACAGCGGAAGCAGCGGAAGCATGTGCAAGCTTCTTAAATCCATTTATTGGTTAAAAGAGGCATCGCGGAGATGGAAAATCTGTTTTAATGAAGCTGTCAAAGAGTTTGACTTCATTAAAAATGTAAATGAACCATGAATAAATAAGAAGGTTGTAGAGAGTATGGTTTTCTTCCTCGCATTTTATGCGGATGACATACTCTTGATAAGAAAGGGTGTTCCTATACTATACTCGGTCAAGCACCTCTTATCACACAGGTTCTCCATGAAAGATCTTACCGATAGCTCCTACATCCTGGGGATAAAGATCTATAGAGATAGATCTAAATGGATTTGGGATTGTCCCAATCCAGGTACATAGACACCATGCTAAAGGGGTTTAGTAAGCGTGGTAATGTACCCGCTTGTTCAGAAATCACTCTCTCCAAAGAGATGTCTCTCGAGACTGATTTAAAGAGGTCTCGCATACAAGGGATACCCTATGCTTTGGCAGACGGGTCAATCATATATGTGATGTTATGTACCAGACCAGATGTAGCTTACTCACTAGGTGTAGTGAATAAATACCAAAAAGATCTTTGGGAAAACCACTGGACAACTGAAGAACATTCTTAAGTGCTTGAGAAGGACTAAAGAGATGTTCTTGGTGTATGGTAACAGTGAACTCCAGATGGAGTCCATTACCGATTCGAGCTTCCTGAGTGATAAGGACGACTGAAATTCAGTCTCGGGTTTTGTCTTCACCCTCAGTGAAGGGACTATGTTAGAAAGATTCCAAGCTATATACCGTAGCAGACTTGTTGATAGAGGCAAATTACATCGCTACCAATGATGCTGCCAAAGAGGCTGTCTGGATGAATAGAGTTCATGAAATGAACGAGGTTCCTACCATTAGGAATCCAATACCTGTGTATTGTGATGACAGTGGAGCTGTGGCTTCGTCCTAGGAACCCCGGTCCCGTCAGCGATCCAGACATATTCTTTGACAGTATCACCTGATCAGGGAGATAGTTGATCTCCGGGAGATCAAGGTCAGGAGAGTTGACACAGAGGATAACACAGTGGATCCACTCACTGAGGCCATCCACCAGATGCTATTCGGGAGACTTTTGGGACATTGGGTATGAGATACTACAACATCTGGCCTTACTGCAAGTGGGAGATTGTTAGTAATATGTATGCCCTAGAGGCCATTATTGATGATATAGTGGATGCTTGGACATATATATAGAGGACTTTCTTGCTCGACATGATAGTATGGTATCAGGTTACCTTTATCTTAACATGTAGACTGGTATTTATACTGTCTGTCTTTTGCATGTTCATAAAGTCCTTTGGATATGTACTTGACTACTAGGACTATGATGAGATCATACTAGTGGGGCCAGGGTGTCCAAAAGTACATCCTTTAATTAGTTCCTAGTCGAGAGAATATCGAGACTAGGGCATCGATATTCCAGAGTAGACTAGTATGTACGTTTCTTGTCCCTTAGAGGGCGATGGTTGATCCCACAACCATTGATGTGTGACATCAAAGATTGTACACAGGTGCTCATTGGAGAATGGGTACACTGAACAGGACTCGCCGAGGACTCTTATGTGGTAGTACACCTAACGTCAGATAGCAGTCCTCTGATGACACTGGTACAGGTTAGTCTGTAGACCTGAGATCGTCATAGAGTCTTGTGTGGCTCCCACTTTGCTTTGATTTCCTCGCTACCATGCTCAAAGGAGACGTGCAAACAGGTGGATTTTGGGTACAGTCCCTAGTCGCATGGAGGCAATGAGCGATAAGAGGGGTTTCGTCTCTCCCGGTATTGGGGGTTGATGTTGCGCTATACTCGATTGGCTATAATTGGAAGTCCATAGCCAGGGCTGCTTCCGAGATTTACTGATAAGTGTTATCAGTAGTTTCTCGAACCGTTATAGGCCAGACATCGTGTCAAGCCCCGAAGTGTACCGAGCGTGACTGGCAGTTAAATTACGAAACGTCTCGAGGCGTACGTAATCTAAGTAAGCCAAAATCCAGAACTCAAAACCAAAAGAAGCGGTAGAGTTAAGGAAAACCCAATTTAAAGAAAGTAGTTTTAATAGCATAAGCCGAATTATGCATTTTAAAAACATCAAGTCATTTCTAAAAATTTCGGCAGAGTTTCCTTTGTAAATACTGGCCCCGAATGGGGTACAACATGAATAGTATATGAAATAATAAAAGGCATCCCCAAGCGGGAGATAGCTCTTCGTCAATCGACGGTCACAACCACGCAAGAAAGATAATATACAACGCCGAAGGGCGAGGATCAAAGCTCAAAAGAAACTTAATCAACATGAAAACCATAATAATATAACGCGCGACTCTAAGGTCGAAATAAATACAAGTCTGGTTGATGGAGTTTCTAGATACAACAATGAAACTAAAATACAAGGGTGGTCACGATGCAAGTGAACCCATCTAACAAAGCAATCACTCGGAATTGGAGCAGTGTGCCAGAAAAGCCGCAACGATACCTGTACGGCAAAACCTGCAAGGAACTATGGCATAATGGGGGTGAGTTGCCAACTCGTGAGTAGAAAACATCACAGAGCAGAAATCGCATGCATAATGCAATCCTAGGTCATACGATCAGTAATATCCTCAAAATAATAATATGGCCTGAAGCATAATATAATGGTAAGGGTAAAAATCTATACCTAAGTGGAATACCAAGTGCTCGTGTCAGCGCCTCAGGTAACAACATGTAACGAATATGATGTACAAATGTCAGGTAACAATGTCACTAAAATGATGTGCAATGCATATAATGAGAACAGAGTACATCATGAATCGAAGAACTGTTTTTCTTTATTTAATGAGATTTCTGTATGTATATAAATCGAGATATCATCAATGAAATCAACATAGAATCCGTGTCAAGCATCGACACAAAACACAAATCTCAATATCTCAGTGTCTCAAATCTCAAAATCTCAAAACCTCGGGCTCCGTCAGTCCGGATCGGCCCATATTATCAATCTCACGACCACGAACGGTATCCTCCGGATATCCGCCGTGCAAGACAATCACCGGTAGACAGTCTGCCCCTGCCGGGCTCATCGTCTACAACTGGAGCTTCTTGCCCCGGGGTACCATACCGGGTCCACCATGTACCCGCAGACGGTTCATTCAACTCCTCGAATCGGGTCTCGAAAACCATCTCAGAACCGAGAAAAACATCATGGTGGACAACACTCATCATATCAAGGAAAACCACATCTTTCTCTTTAAAACAATTCATCAGTTTAAATAAACTTTGACATGCGGTTACCAAATCCAGAAAAATCGCAAGAAGGATCTGAAATCATCAAATCACCATATCAATAAACAGTGAAAACTTGCATAAATCTCTATAATACTGCATAACCAATGAATATATAAATGTTTCTGATATCATGCAATGAATGCAATAGTTAAACTAGCATATGAAAGTTATAAAATATTGCAACTATCAGCTAGCAAGCTATGTACATGAAATAGTATTCTCTAAAGTGTACGTTACATGGCAATTACCGATGATGATGTGTGTGAGCCGGCAAGCAAGTGTATATGGAGCATACGTATCATCGGTAATGGTGCTGGTGTCCTGACAGCATGGTTTCATAATAATTACAGATAACATATGTATAAGCATGCAATGCGATGAAACATCAGGAATATACAGAAGGTGATATAGTAACGCAACACCGAAGAATAAACCTACCCAATAAACGAGTCATACAGTTTGGTACTTTAAAGTACCTGCGATTCACAGCACTTGAAAACAGGTATGACTCGAGCCCAGTCAAAAGGGTAAGGAAAACCACCTAGTATGAGTCGATCTATGTACACCTAGTAGTCGGTGATCTCGCCTCAATAATATCACGTACGATACAATATACAGATATGACATCCTTGAGTCAAGAGTGCGGATCTAACATCATAATTATATCTCGTACGGTAAATTTATCGTACGGCATCCCAATTCAGGGTACGGGTCAAATATCACATTTATCTCATTATTCATATGATATCCACATCATCACATATCGTGAGCAGTGGGGTACTGATCTAAGTCTAGTACACTACAATATCATCAACAATATCATGATTTGGCTACTGATTTAAAGTCTCAAACAATCCGATGTCATCAACACATATTAAGTATCCCACGGCATCATGCCGATCATATAGACTCATTCGCAAGTATCATATAACATCCTCATCATCCAAGCATATGAATACCAATATATATATATATATATCCCCAATACGCACAATGAAGTAAATGTACGCGAGTATGTGTATGCAAATCTTTACTCTAGGGTTTCCCGACTAAGAAATCCACTAAACCACTTTCCTCAAATCTCGCTAAAACTAATGCATGATTTCCTAAAGCTTTCTTGCTAAGTGTTCATATCCCTCAATAACATATTTAAGTATATCTATGTCACAACATATCATTTCTTACGACATTGCGGGGGTGATATACGCCATCCACCCGACTTCTCCCCGTAGATATATATCTACTCACCTTGATCTTCGCTTGCCGATGCCGATGTCGCCACGCGTTTGCTTGTTATCTCGAAGTCCTCGTGAGGGTACCTACATGTCATAATACATCGCATCGCATTAAAATCCGACTCATGACCCAATGATAGACGAATCTCACATAGGACAAAACCTATGGCCCGCTCATGCGAAAGAACCAAACAACCCTCGACATCGGCGTACAAACACCGATTGATCGAGAAAAACCCAAAAGTATCCATTTGCCCATTCACAAAACACCAATTATAAAATGAAATAGGTTGTAATTCACCAAAACCTCAAACTCACTTTAAAAGCTATTTTTCCGAAAACCTAATAAGCAAACTTTTCCATTTTAGTATAAAACTAAATGTTTTAACAATTTTAGTGGCTACAATGCTCACTAAATATATTAACTAAGCCACCCAAACCATTACTAGATTTTTAATCCACTTATTTTCAAAATTCTAAAAATCTGTTGGAGATAGTGCCCTCAGAGTCAATTATTGGATCACAGGCACGTGATTGCAATGATTGAGAGAGGACCTATGCCGGTAGGACAGTCTTACTCAAGATGATAGTATGCTATCTGATTTATCTTTATCATCGTGTACTACTTTAGGTGACCTTACAGGTTACAATTGCGCGTTGATAGAGCCCTTAAGATTCTTTCTTGACAGCCAGCAGTATGATGGCGATCATATACGTGGGAGCTGGTAGTCTATAAGCACATCTTTAAAAGGTCCCTAGTTGTGGGAGTTTCGAGACAGGGCATCGATACTCCAGAGTAGACTAGTGTATACAGTCGAGACCCCGACGAGGGGCGGTGGCCGGTCTCACAAGCCACTGGTGTCAGTTGGTTCACCTAAGATGTATACAGGTGCTCATTGGGTTATGAGTACAACGGACAGGACTCGCCGGGAACATGCTAGTTGGTCTTATACCTGACGTCAGATAGCAGTTCCCTGGTGACATGTGTACAGGTTAGTTCTTCGACCTGAGATCGTCATTTGTCTTGTGTGAGTTCCCACTGTACTTTTATTACTACCCTACCACGCTCAAAGGAGACGTGCAAACAGGTTTTAGTTGGGTACAGTCCCGAGCCGAGCAGATCTGCAGGGGTTCGTCTCTCCCGGTATTGGGGGTAAGGTCGCGCTGTGTCTAGGAGAACCATTACACGAAGTCCTTGGCCAAGGCAGGAGATTTACTGGTAGGTATTCCAGTAGTATCTCAGGGTGTTCTGGGCTACACTCCGACACGACTTGTACCGCTTTTGGGGGTCTGACTTTTACCAACCTCCTAGGCCCGCCATGCGATGCTCATAGACGAACGGACCGGACTGTACGGATATTGTCACTGACAGGCTCAGTAGCGTGTCAGGATGAGTTCGCTCATCGACATCCCTTTTGGTCAATACCTGGTAGGCCGTTACGTATGGATAATACCTCTGACGTGCTAGTGGTTAAATCCACAGCCAAAATATTGATGAGTCTTTAGAGTCCCCCACAGACAGTTTCTTAAGTTTTCGGGCGAAACGCTGTAGAGGCCGTATGGAGATATGGCAGGGTTTGATCTTATCCGTGCGGTATTGCACGGATCATGATCGGACAGATAATACTAGCGGTCTTTGGATTAAGCCGGATCCTAGTATTGTACAGTGTAGATTTTGTCTCTTTGCATTTGTATTCGGTCTAAATACAAATGCTGGTATGTATATACAGTCGCGGGGTTTTCCTGTAATTTATTACGGGATCGATTTTCTGAAGTTGCCAGTTTGCATTACGTTTCGGCCATTTTCCTTTGTATCTTTCTTTGGCTGAAAATTGGTGGAGAAGGGGTTATTTGCAAGCTTGCAAATTTGATTAGTGGAGGGTGTTATTTGCAAGTTGTAGTGTCATGATGGTTCCACCATACATTGACTTCTTGCTTCATGATTGGGCATCATCATTGCTTGACTTTTGGGTTATGATTAGGTGATGGATTGGAGGCTTTGTAGTAATGATTTTTTCTCATGATAACCCTTTCTCTCTCTTGCATTATTGGGCTCACTCATTCTTTCTCTACTCATTGATTTTCCTCAAGCCATTGGCCGTCCATTCTTCAAGGGGGTTGCCCCAATTTTTTGTGTAGGGAAATACTCTCATTTGGGTTTGCAAAAATCCCATAGCTCCTCCTCCAAAAGTTCATTTTCTTCACCTCCATCAAAAGGGCAACTTCATACAACCCCAAGAGACAAATAGTTCTACGCTTCATCTACAGCATCTTTGGGCACGTCGACTCGCCAACTTCATGCTTGAGTTACCTCGGTCCAGAGGTGGGAACCCGTAAAAGAACCCGGCGATGTGGTGCCCTTCCGACGAGGAGATGAAGACCGGAGATTCCGCGGGGAGATCGGGACGACGACGAGAAGACCGAAGGACACGGATCGCTCGGTATATCTCTTTACCCCTTCTCTCGTTAGCTAGGAGTAGGTTAATGGCCCGATCCAAGATTTTAGTGCGCGGTGGTGCCGGTTCAAAAGTTTTGTAAAAGTATCGTTTCCGCATTTTGACCTCGTTCGGACGGCCGGGGCGCCGCCGTGCACTTACACTGGTATCAGAGCCACGCCATTAACCTAGTCTAGCTTGCTCGAACGTGTTTACAAGTTCGATCGAACGAATTTCCAAAAACCACATTTTCCATGCATCAGTTTCTGTCGAATTTTTCCAGTCGTCAAAAAAATATTTGGTATATTAGAAAATTACGTGTAGGGTTTTTTGAGAATTTTGTGAAAATTTGGTCGGCTGATATTATTGTAGCGCGGCGGATCAGCGGCCAAAACCATGTTTGGGCCGCGGATCCGCCGCCGTTTTGTGTCCAAACTGCACCAAATTTTAAAGTGAGCTTCTGACATGGACATAGGGTTTCTGGTATATTCTTTATGGGCCCAGATTATTTTTGAGTGCTACAGTTGTGCTTGGGGCCCACTTCGGGAAATTTAGTCGATCGAAAATTTTAAACATGTTTGTTCACAGTATTTACTTTATATCTGCGACCGTGAATATCACTTGATCGGTAAATCCTGTCTAACTGCTATAACCCTTTTAGACGGATTTGCGAACGTGACATTCACGTTGATGTTCTGTGTTGTGCTGTGATGTTGCGGATTGTTCGTGGTGGATAGCCTGGATGTAATGTTAGTACAGTTTGGTTTATTATGTACATTTGATATTGCGGGGTGAGCGTCCGACATGTGGACTACCGTCACTTCCTGTTTGTATATTATTCTTTTGGGGCACGACCGGGCTGAGGTCGATGTACCCGTTGTATGTATATTTTACTTTCTGTACTAGGATTACCCCAAGGTGGGGTGCACGGATAGCCGGGTTTTTGAGGGCAACGGGCCCGCATCTTATGGCATTGAGACGGAGGGGGCTTTACTCTAGAATTGGCGGGCAATTCGCCGCACTCGTAGGGGGTACAGGTTGACCCAAGGAGGGGTGCCTAAGTTACCGGATTCCTTGAAGTGCTGGGTGGTCCATTCACGTTGCTGAAGGGGGCTGCCTCGCTTCAGGTTTTGGCGGGTGACTTGCCGTGCCCGTAGGGGTCTAGGATTTTCATTGCACAGGCTATCCACACGACCAGGGGAACGTCGGGTTTCAGTAGCGGCTCTATGAAACCCGGGGATCCCAGATATCTATATTATTCTGTGATGCTTATTACATTTCTGTGATGTTGCATTTTATCACGCCTTGAGTGAATATTATATATTGATATATATACTAGTAGAAGTTGTATATGTTTTGCATCCGCGCTAGTCCAGTCCCTGCTCTGTCGTTAGTTAAGTAACCTAACGGGTAATGATGGGACCCAGTAGCGAATGCGGATGGCATATACGTACATCATTATTTTCGTTCTTTATTGGTGCGATCAATTGATGGGACTGCGTTGATTCGGATCAATCCAAGCTAAACAAACCTAATCTGATGTTGTTGGAACAATTTTTCAAAGAGCTGTTATTGCAAGGAGTTCCCTTTTGTTTTGCACAGTGGTATTCGGTTATGAATATCCAGCACCTCAGTCGACGAGGCAAAAGTCGAGATCCTTTCACCGGGTGTGACCTCTTGGACAGAAGTTTGCGTCAGGGCAATAACTTCACTATAGTCGATTACTTTTGCTTTGCATCGTGGTATTCAGTTGGAATATCCTGCATCTCATTCTACGGGGAAAGAGCCAAGATCCCTTCACCGGGAGTGGCCTCTTTAGCAAAGGTTTTCGTCACTATATTTTTATAAAAGCTATCCGGTTCCTTCAACGATATCAAGTTCATTACGTTAAAGGTTTTTCGCCAAAAACCATTCGTAGCCCTCGGTCATTTCAGACGGGTAGCACGTAGTATTCATGCTATGTTTGTTGGCCTTCGTCAAGGCATAGTGTATGGTAGCTGCTTGTTACCTTTCTGCTGCATAGATAGATGCGTTGGTTTGGGACAGTCGTATAGCCTTGTTGGCCAAAGTCAAGGTCTTGTACGGGTGTGTTCAAATCAACCTGGATAATGACGGGTAGAACTTGACATGTGACTTATGATTTGTTGACCTTCGTCAAGGTCATAAGAGCATGGGGTAAAAAATAACATCGAGAGTTTCTAAAGAAACTGAAACTTGCCAGATATGCGCATACCTTCTGGTGTGTGATAACGTGAGCGGATTCCGTCACGTTATCATGCGATGATAGTTGGATCCCGATTCCCACTGATGAGTTGGTTTACTCTTCGGGTGATCCCGACTAATTCTTCTTTCAGGTTTGGAGGAGAATTTGACGTTACCGTGGGAGGTTTCCTGATTAGATAAATTGGTAACCATTCTGATCTAGGTTAGAGTGCACGCTGAGTGTTTCTTTTCTCTCTCTCTTTGGCAGCGACCATGACCCGACCCTAGACTATGACTCAGTGACCAAAATTAACCGAACTTTCTTAAAACACTGACTTTTGGATTGTCAGAGTTGCAAACCTCATTGCCACTCCTACTTTTACCCTTTTCTCAAGGACACCCCGTATTACTACGAACGTCCACTTCCATTGGATAAAACCATCGTATGGTTATATACGAACTCGAAGGAATTTATTCGAGGATGGTTTCTGGTTCTGCAGAAAACGAATAGGACTATTCAGTTATCTTTTCCTTTTACCTTCTCTCAGGTTGCGAGTGCCCCTTAGATTAGGGGATAATACACCTATTACGCAAATTGGATAGTCTTCTTCCAAACCATAGGCAGGTGCCGACCGGTAGGGAATGAAGAAAACCAATTAGCCTAACGATGGTGTACAGAAGGTATTATGTAAAGACAAAGAAAGGGATTAGAAGGAGGGCAAAGTAAATTGCGACTGCTATTCACGACCAAACCAAGTATTTCATTACCACGCCCACTTCACCTTTGTATTTCTCCAGGGCACTCCATATCACTACGAAGATCCACAGTTTATTGGATACTCTATCGTATGGTTATATACGAACTCGAAAGGAACTTGTTCCAGTTCGGGGATGGATTTTGGTTCAGGAGAAATAGGAATAAGGTTTATTCAGGTGTCTTTTTTCTTCACCTTCTCTCGCGTTGCGAGTGCCCCTAGGATTGGGACAGTACACCCATTACGCTTATTGGATAGCCTTCTTCCAAACCATAGGCTGGTGCCGAACGGTAGGGAAGGAAGAAAACCATTTGGCCTAAAGGGGTATGCAGAAGGTAATGAATAAAGACATATGAAGGGATGTGGAGAGATGTCATAGAAATATACGGTTACAGTTGTGAATCTGGATAATGGAAGAGGCATTACTAGGAATACCCGGATACCCCATCGAAACATTTCAATGTTTCATTTTCACTGTGTACTGTTAATGGAAAACTGATTTCCCAATTAGACATTTGCTCTAGGGTATGTATTTACCAGGTTTGATTCTCACATCTGTATGGTTTTACAGATGATGAGTGGGAGTAAGTTATTGGGAATTGGGTGATCATCCTCATTATATCGGGATTCGTTGTAATTGGTGATATTTGAAGAAGTCACCTGGGTTGTTTGCCGGATGGCAAATATTTGGTTTTGAATATCCGCTGTTATGCACCAATTTCAAATTGATATATTTGTACGTATATTTTTATAGAGTGAGATATACCTTTTTGAAATTATGTCCATGACATTTACCTATATCAGTGGATGGTTATGTAAGGAGCATTAAACAGCGGTGTAATTTTTCTTAACCATAAGCACAGTTTTCAACCTACGACACACAGGGTTTGAGTTATTAGACTCAGGGGACTTATACAGAGTATTGTATGTTGTCCAGTGTCCACTATGTTAGTTATATGTATGCCCTAGAGGCCATTACTGTACATAGGATGTATAATGTAGTGGATGCTGGGACATATATAGGGAGGACTTTCTTGCTCGACATGATAGTATGCTATCTGGTTGAACTTTACCTTAACGTGTATACTGATTGTCTCTCTGTTACATGTTGGTAAAGCCCTTAGGATGTGTGCTTGACTACCTGGACTATGATGCGGATCATACTAGTGGGGACATGGTAGTCCATAAGTACATCCTTCAAAGTCCCTAGTCGAGGGTGTATCGAGACGGGGCATCGATATACCAGAGTAGACTAGCGTGTACCTTCTCGACCCATACAGATGGGCGATGGATGATCCCATATCCATTGGTGTTTGACATCAGAGATGATATACGGGTGCTCAGTAGAGACTGGGTACACTGGACGGACTCGCCGAGAACTCCCAGATGGTATTATACCTCACGTCAGATGGCAGTTCTCTGGTGACACTGGTACAGAGTAGTCTGTTGACCCGAGATCGTCATAGAGTCTTGTGTGGTTTCTACTGTGCTTTGATTTCCATCTTACCATGTCCAAGAGGGCGTGCAAAACGGTGGTTTTTGGGTACAGTCCCGAGTCACATGGAGGCAATGAGCGATAGGAGGGGATTCGTCTCTCCCGGTATAGGGGGTTGATGTTGCGCTGTGTTCGATTGGCTATAACAGGAAATCCCTGGCCAGGGTTGCTGAGATTTACTGGTAAGTGTTACCAGTAGTTTCTCGAAATGTTATAGACCTCATATCGACACGACTTATCGAGCTATTGGGGTCTGACGTTTACCACCCCTAGGTGAGATATGCGACATATCAGACGATCAGACCGGACTGTACGGTAGTGTTACTGGTTGGATTCACAGGAGTGTGAGCGGGCTTGCTCGTCGATCTTCTGATCGCTCAATACCCGGGTGGCCGTTACGTTTAGCAGACCGCTTGCGGCTTGTGGGTGTTTGATATGATCATCACCTGCTGCCGGCGTATTGACGAGTCTTTAGAGTCCTACACAGAGGTTTTCTGGCTCAAGCGAAACGAAATAGGAGCGCATATGAGATATGTGCGGGACCGAGAATAATGCGTGTATGTGATACCGTATTTCATTCTCGCGATGAATGTATCGAATGGTTGTATGCGATATAACCTAGTTATCGAATCAAGGGTTGATTCGATAAGTCGATACATAGGATACTAGTCGGTTATATGTGATATGACCGGATCGTTAAATCAAGTGTTTGATTTAATGATTTAATGTATAATTATATATTTGATATATTACTTTGCATTAACTAGTATCGGTTCACTTTAGATGGATTTTCTCACTTGGATGTACAAGTTGTATATGTGATATACTTTTTGTGCATTTTATTGTATCATGTTTGATGATACATGTTTACTTGGCTAAGTGTAAAGAATTAAACCATGGTTAAACTTATGATTAGGGTTTTATTTCCTTTTCTCATTTATTTATCTATTTATTCATTTTGGAAAATAAATGGAAAAGAGAAAAGAATGGTGGCTTTTTTTGTTGTTTAGTGGAAGCTTCATGAAACCTTAGCCCTAACCATTCATTTAACCTAAGTTAATTCTCTACACTTTACCATGGTTACCTTTATGATAAGAATTATTATTCTTTTCTTTTCTAATTAACTTATCATATCATTTCTTCTTCTTCTTCCTTGAACTCAAGAAGAAACCTTCACTTCATCAATGGTAGATTGATGAAATGAGTGAGAAATCCAATTCTAAAGTGTACCCACTTCCTATTTCTTCATCCTCTACCTCTTGCCAAGTAGTAGAGTGTGTTTCCTTCACAAGTTTTTATGACTTGGTGAAGTTTGGAGCTTGATCTTGCGATGCCTCGACGTAGATCATCTTCGGCATGGACATCGACGACCTAGCTTGCCCATTCTCCGACGAAGCCGACGCTAGAGCCCGGATATCGATTTGGACAGCGGAGAGGACTTCATTGCGGAGCCTTGGAGGTGGTGGACCGGATCTACAAAGGTTGTATTTCCGTATCTCTTAGTTAAGTGTTAACTAGATTATATTTTCGCCTAGATTTCTAGCCGACGGTCCGTAGTCGGGTTTCTCGGCACTTAGATTTTTTGAAATTGGCATGTTCGATGCCTTGCGAGACCTCATTAGGGTGCCTAGGAACCCTACAGTGGTATCAAAGCCTAGCTTGAGCCTTAGGCGAAGTCTAGACGGATTTTGAAATCCGAACGACCCGAAACCCCAACCGGAAAATGCTCTCTGGACGTTTTCTGAAAACGTGGATTTTTTCAAATTAAAAATTGCTAAAAAATTCAGCAGGGAAAAATAAGAATTATGATGCAAAAATTTTTCGATGAACAGTACAAACCGCGGCGGAACCACGGCAGAAGCCTGCCTTATGCGGCGGTTCCGCGGCGGAATGATGACGTCATCGTACACTGTTTGCACCGTAACTCCTATTATTTTATGCTGGATTTTCTGGGTATTTTTAAAATTTATTCTAGAGTTGAATTTTCTGGAGTTGTTTTGGGGATTCGGTGTTTCGATCGGGGTATCAGATTTTGTCTATTTGGATTTCCGGATAATTTTTTGATTATGTTAAAAAGTTCGACCGGATATAAATACCCAATTTTTCCCCTGTCGGGAAATTTCCAAGTGTTGGATTTTTCCGAAGTTTAACGACGTTCTAAGTAGTGCAAGTAACGCGATGGACCCTCTAGAAGACAACAAACCTTAACTCGATTATGTGACCGTCTTGAACTGCCCTTTGAACCTTCGGGTTTGGGGCAGTACGGCGTGCCACATGTGAGGCGTTGGCTTGACCCTTCTACGGCTGGACCGTCGGTACTGAGGCACGAACTGAATGTTGTTAGACTTATTTCATGTGTTGATCTGTATCGGGAAAACCTGGGTGTTCGATTGTTCGATCGGAAAGTTTGACATTTTCTATTTATCCGGAATGGGATACAATAATTGGAATTCACAATAAGTTATGAGATAACTGAATGAATGTTATAAACATAGCACTTTAGTCTCACTTGATCGGTTGCCACGGAATTTTGATGTGATCAAAAGTCCGTCGCAATCACGTAGCGTACGCGGATATTCGCCGGGTAAACTTAATAGACAGCCTCACTCCATAGCCCCGACCAAGTGACTGTAGGAGAACCCCGTCGCCGAAAGCATCCGTTTGGGTGCTCGCGGCAGCGGTGTTCCTCCTTGGTGCACTTCGTCGACGGTATCGGGGGTGCGGCCGCCTACTGAAGTTTGCGACGAGTATTCGATCAGGATGTCGGGAATCTTGTTGAATTGCCCGACTTGATATTGAAAAGTGTTTTCGATTTTGAGACTAAAATGCGGGGTTTATAATTGTTAGGCATGCGATGTCTAAGTAATTCATTTGGTCAGGCATGCGATGTCTGAGGTGGTTGCGGATTCCAACTGTTGTAGTTTTACACTTTCTTTTCTGTGACCGTAAGTGTAATATGTGATATCGCCGGTTTCGTTGCTATATGTCAACGACAATTGGGATGGACATATTTACTTACGTTGATGACATGTGATGTTATGTGTTGCTGGATATGTTATATTGGATCGTTGTGTTTGAATAGCCGGGGGTTTTTATGTGAGATGAGTGTTTTTCATTTTCATTCATGTAAAAACTTGTATGTAATATTCTTTTATTGGGGCACTTCCAGGTTGCGGAAGATGTCACCCTTTGTATATTATTTACTTTTCCGCACTAGGATAGACCCAAGGAGGGGAGCACAAGTAACCGGGTTCTGGGGTGCAGTGGGAGACCAACTCGAGGAGTCGAGTCCGGGTCTCCTAACTCTAGAATTGGTAGGGTTGCTTGCCGCTCTCGTAGGGGTCTAGGGATGTGGGTTTGGCTATTCATCGCGACCGTGGAATCCGTGTTTTATACTGGCTCGTATTGAAAACACGGACGTCCTAGTATATCCAATATTTCATATGTTTCTTCTGCTGCGATATCTGTGATGTGATCATGTGATGTTCTGTGATAGATACAGTATATAGTATATATGATATATTATATAGGCGTTACTTATGTTTTACACCCGCGCTAGCCCTGCCCCGCTCTGCCGTTAGTTACCTAACCTAACGGTGCACGAGGGGACATCGAGGCGAATGCGGATGGAATAAGTGTACGTCGTATTTATCTGTGATGTTTAGGTACATAAATGATGGGACTTCATTAATGTGATTAATGAAATAAAAGAAACCTAAGATGTTGTAGAATCGAATTTCAAAGTAAAACAGGTAGCTACAGTTTTTGCTTTGCACAGCGGTATATGTGATATATCCTGCACCTTATTCGATGAGGAAAGGACCGAGATCCCTTCACCGGGAGTGACTCCTTTAGCAATAACTGGCAGATGCTACACACTCGGTTTGTCTTTTGATTGCTTTTAAGAGTTTCTGCTTTGCACAGTGATATATATGATATATCCCGCACCTCATTCGACGAGGAAAGGACCGACGATCCCTTCACCGGGAGTGACTCCTTTAGCAAAACTAGAAAAGCCTCGAAAGCACTCCATTTTAAAATCATTTGATTCTACAACGATATCAAGTTCATTACGCAATAGGTTTTCAGAAAAACCTGTCGCAGCCCTCCGTCATTTCAGATAAGTACTAGTTAGTATTCGTGCTACGTTTGTTGACCTCTGTCAAGGCGTAGTGTGCGGTAGCTGATTAGTGCTTATCTGCATAAGCATATGATGTGATTGATTTAGGGTAGTCGTGCGACCTTGTTGACCTCTGTCAAGGGTCGTGCGGGTGGGTTTACTTCAATCAGGAAATGACGGGTTGAACTTGACTAGCAGCCTATGGTTTGTTGACCTCTGTCAAGGTCATAGGACGCTAGGGGCAAAATATTATCGGGAATTTCAAGTGTTGAAATTTGCAATGAGATTGCATACCTTCTATGAGATAGTTGGATCCCGATACCCGCTGCGAGTAAGAGTTACTCCTGGGAGAGTTTTATACATTACAATTAGCCGATCAAGTAGGTGTCTAGAAAGGTGTTAACGAGGTTACGCCTCTGGGAAAAACCAGGTTTACATTAATTAGGTTCGTGCGAAATCACGGGAGACCTCCCTCAAAGTACCGACAATGGCCTGGCTGAAAGATTGGCGAACTTGTAGTGTGTAATTAATCCCGGCTAGTCTTTCCTTTTAGGGTTTGAAGGAAGATTTGATAAAAAGCAGTGGGAGCCATCCTGATTAGATAAAATAATAACCAATCTATTCTTGACAGAGCGCACGCTGAGTGTTTTCTTCTCTCTCTCTCCAGGTAGCGACCATATCACGCCTTAATCAAGATAATAATACGGAATATTGACCGAACCCGCTTGTTATACTGAGCTGGGGAACGTTGGTCCCGCTCCAACTTATAATTGTTATAAGACAGAGCAGGAAACAGGGGATTACCAGAATTCCCGTGCCGCCCAAACGAAGAGAGTGCATGCTGATGCATCATCTTCGGGTGTGTTCATTACAGAGAACCGTTTCTTAGTATCCTTTACGTCCTGGGTATGTGATACCAGATCAGGATCCCAGATATGTAATCTGTTACATAGGGCTGCAGAAAGGTAGAGCTGAGAACGGGTGATAAGTTTCATGAGGCAGAAAACGGGGCAAGTGTTGCAGCCAAGTCTGTTGGTCACTGTCACCCTGTATTACGAATACAGTGATTCTGAACAAATGCTATTAGATACCAAACCTGATATACAAAATCATATCTGTCTCTTTATTAGTAAAGAAACGGTAAAATTTTGTATTGTTGGATAATGTTTTGAACATTTCCTATATCAAAAGTTGATCGGTTCAGGCATGTTATCTAAAAGCATTAATGTTCTAAATCAAACTACAGTTCTTAGTATACGGAACACACACAAGAGGAAAAGTTCAGAAATGAACGAATCCTTCTTAAGGCATTGTAGACTAGGTCATATCTATGCGACCCGACTGGCTGTAGTTACATGTAGATGCATATTTAAATCAGTTTGAATTTACATCTTGTGAAACTCGCTAGTCATGTCACAAAGATAAGATGACCATAGTTCCGTTTACTGGAAACAGAGAAAGAGTTAATGAAGTCTTGGGATGATACATGTTGATGTATGTAGGTCCCCTGTCTACACATGCCAGGACTTGTTCTTTATACTTCATTACGTTCTCTGATGATCTCTTTAGATTCAGACATATGTTCTTGTTGAAACATGAGTCCGAACCTTTTGAGATATTCACAGAATATAAGGTAGAAGTAGAGAACCAAAACACAGGTATAAGTATTATGTCCTTTGATGAGATCAAGGAGGAGAATACTTGGGCACGAAATTCTTGGACTTTTCTAAAGGAGAATGAGATTCTCTCTCAGCATTACTCCTCCGTATACACCATAGCACGATGGTATATCAGGGCGGAGCAATCACACCCTATATGATAAGGTGTGCTCTATGATGAGTACTACTGAGTTACCTGTTTCCTTTTGGGGGTTATGCACTTATGAAGTTGCATACCTATTGAATAGGGTTCCAATCAAATCAGTTGCCTACCACTTCATATTTGATATGATAAGGGAAGAGCCATCTCTCAAGTTAGTTGAGATTTGGGGTTGTCCAGCCTATGTCTGAAAAGAAAATTCCGGACAAGCTCGAGGCAAGGTCTGTAATGTAGAACTGGAAAGGTTCCAGCTATACAAACTACAGCAGATGATTTGATACAACCAAAGGATTCAGTAGATTCCAACGAACCTCAGCCTCTCCGCCGATTTAGTAGGGTTTCTCACCCACCTGAGAGTTACTTCGGTTTCTCTATGACAGTGGGAGCGAGGATTGCATCATGAGATGATGACCCAACTAGTTTCGAGCTGGCCATCAGGAGTAAGACTCTATAAGAATGGCTGGATGCTTAGAGATCTGAGATGGAATCCTTATACACCAACAAAGTATGGACTTTGGTTGCTATATCTGAAGGGTTAAATCCCCATCAGGAGCAAGTATATCTTGAGAAGATTACTTGGTGTACATGGAAAGGTTGAGACTCTCAAAGCTAGACTTGTTAAAAGTTTGCATCATTGACCAGGTGTGGATAATGATGAAACCTTTTCAAGTAGCTATGCTTAAGTCCATCCAGATCCTACTTGTCACGGCTACATACCATGACTGCGATATCTGGTGGTTGGGTGTCTTGACTGCTTTTCTAAATGATGATTTAGAAGAGAGCGTCTATAAGTACACAGCCAGAGGGCTTCGTAGACAGTGGGAGCAGCGGAAACGTGTGCAAGATGCTTTATAGGATAGAGCAGGCATCGCGGAGTTGGAACATCTATTTTGATGTATTAGTCAAAGAAGTTGACATCATCAAAATGGTAGATGAACCTTGTATAAACAAAAAGGTAGTAGGGAGTATGGTGACGATCCTCGTAGAGTACGTGGATGACATACTCTTGATAGGGAAGGAGTTTCCTATGCTACGCTCGATCAATCTCCGCTTATCACTATAATTCTCCATATAGGATCAAAGTGATACCTCCTAAATCCTGGGTTTTGGATCTATGAGCTAGATCTAAATGGATGTTAGGATTCTCACTAGTTGTAGTGAGATGGTATCAATCGATCCTGGGGGAAATCACTGGAATAGTTCCAGGGTGATAAAGACGACTGAATGTCAGTCACAGGCATTGTCTATACCCTCAGTAAAGGGACGGTATGTTGGAAGAGTTCCAAGCTAGATACCGTGGCATACTAGACGATTAAGGCTGGATACATCGCTACTTAAGATGCTACCAAAGAGGCAGTCTGGGTGTATATTGGTTCATGAGATGAACTAGGTTCCTACCATTGTGTAACAATGGAAGTGTGGCTTTGGCCAGGGAACCCCTGTCCCATCAGTGATCCAGACATATTCTAAGGCAGTATCACCTGATCGTGAAGATGGTTGATCTCCATGGTGATCAAGGTTAGGAGAGCAGACTAAGAGGACAACACGCCGGATCCACTCACGAAGGCCTATTCCCAGAGAGAGACTTTTAAGGGATGGTTGAGTATGAGATACTACAACCACTGCTACAGATGGCCCTAGTGCAAGTGGGAGATTGTTAGTTATATGTATGCCCTAGAGGCCATTACTGTACATAGGATGTATAATGTAGTGGATGCTGGGACATATATAGGGAGGACTTTCTTGCTCGACATGATAGTATGCTATCTGGTTGAACTTTACCTTAACGTGTATACTGATTGTCTCTCTGTTACATGTTGGTAAAGCCCTTAGGATGTGTGCTTGACTACCTGGACTATGATGCGGATCATACTAGTGGGGACATGGTAGTCCATAAGTACATCCTTCAAAGTCCCTAGTCGAGGGTGTATCGAGACGGGGCATCGATATACCAGAGTAGACTAGCGTGTACCTTCTCGACCCATACAGATGGGCGATGGATGATCCCATATCCATTGGTGTTTGACATCAGAAATGATATACGGGTGCTCAGTAGAGACTGGGTACACTGGACGGACTCGCCGAGAACTCCCAGATGGTATTATACCTCACGTCAGATGGCAGTTCTCTGGTGACACTGGTACAGAGTAGTCTGTTGACCCGAGATCGTCATAGAGTCTTGTGTGGTTCCCACTGTGCTTTGATTTCCATCTTACCACGTCCAAGAGGGCGTGCAAAACGGTGGTTTTTGGGTACAGTCCCGAGTCACATGGAGGCAATGAGCGATAGGAGGGGATTCGTCTCTCCCGGTATAGGGGGTTGATGTTGCGCTGTGTTCGATTGGCTATAACAGGAAATCCCTGGCCAGGGTTGCTGAGATTTACTGGTAAGTGTTACCAGTAGTTTCTCGAAATGTTATAGACCTCATATCGACACGACTTATCGAGCTATTGGGGTCTGACGTTTACCACCCCTAGGCGAGATATGCGACATATCAGACGATCAGACCGGACTGTACGGTAGTGTTACTGGTTGGATTCACAGGAGTGTGAGCGGGCTTGCTCGTCGATCTTCTGATCGCTCAATACCCGGGTGGCCGTTACGTTTAGCAGACCGCTTGCGGCTTGTGGGTGTTTGATATGATCATCACCTGCTGCCGGCGTATTGACGAGTCTTTAGAGTCCTACACAGAGGTTTCCTGGCTCAAGCGAAACGAAATAGGAGCGCATATGAGATATGTGCGGGACCGAGAATAATGCGTGTATGTGATACCGTATTTCATTCTCGCGATGAATGTATCGAATGGTTGTATGCGATATAACCTAGTTATCGAATCAAGGGTTGATTCGATAAGTCGATACATAGGATACTAGTCGGTTATATGTGATATGACCGGATCGTTAAATCAAGTGTTTGATTTAATGATTTAATGTATAATTATATATTTGATATATTACTTTGCACTAACTAGTATCGGTTCACTTTAGATGGATTTTCTCACTTGGATGTACAAGTTGTATATGTGATATACTTTTTGTGCATTTTATTGTATCATGTTTGATGATACATGTTTACTTGGCTAAGTGTAAAGAATTAAACCATGGTTAAACTTATGATTAGGGTTTTATTTCCTTTTCTCATTTATTTATCTATTTATTCATTTTGGAAAATAAATGGAAAAGAGAAAAGAATGGTGGCTTTTTTTGTTGTTTAGTGGAAGTTTCATGAAACCTTGGCCCTAACCATTCATTTAACCTAAGTTAATTCTCTACACTTTACCATGGTTACCTTTATGATAAGAATTATTATTCTTTTCTTTTCTAATTAACTTATCATATCATTTCTTCTTCTTCTTCCTTGAACTCAAGAAGAAACCTTCACTTCATCAATGGTAGATTGATGAAATGAGTGAGAAATCCAATTCTAAAGTCTACCCACTTCCTATTTCTTCATCCTCTACCTCTTTCCAAGTAGTAGAGTGTGTTTCCTTCACATGTTTTCATGACTTGGTGAAGTTTGGAGCTTGATCTTGCGATGCCTCGACGTAGATCATCTTCGGCATGGACATCGACGACCTAGCTTGCCCATTCTCCGACGAAGCCGACGCTAGAGCCCGGATATCGATTTGGACAGCGGAGAGGACTTCATTGCGGAGCCGTGGAGGTGGTGGACCGGATCTACAAAGGTTGTATTTCCGTATCTCTTAGTTAAGTGTTAACTAGATTATATTTTCGCCTAGATTTCTAGCCGACGGTCCGTAGTCGGGTTTCTCGGCACCTAGATTTTTTGTCCACTAGGACATAGGGGTTGGTCCTCGTACTATATTCGGTTTACTTATGACTTCTCTAGTTTTTAGACAAGTGTTTCGTAGAAACGCAAGGTCCGAATTTTGAGAAGTTATAGGTATAAGAATAGAGTAGAGAACCAGATGTTGCAAGTATCCGGATTCTTCAAGGTGATCGAAGATGTAGATACTTATGTATGGTATTCAGTTGATAGTAATGATTAAGAGAACTTGCTTCTCTTTCAGGTTACTCATAATTGGAAGCACTCCTAAGTTGAGTAACGCTGATCGGACTCTTTCCATTTAGTTGACATGCACTGGAGACAGCTGCATGATTTGAATCTAGTTTAATTAAATCAGTGCCTCTGTTTCTATATTGGATATAGAACAGTTCATATCTTGACATTGTTAAGGTACGAAGAGTTGTCCAGCTTATGCTTAAAACCAGACACTGGATAACTCAAGGCACGTTTCTGTAATGGCTGTTTGTGGGTTGACCCAGGCTATGACGAGGGTTGACTTTCTACCATCTGGAAGATCAATAGTGATATTGTTCTTGACCCGCCACAGTTTTCATAAAAATGGATTTTTTCAGAAAACAGTAGTGGGAGTATGGTAGAACTGGAAGTGATTCCAGAACCGCAAATGATTACTGAAAATTTGATAAGAACCTAAAGATTCAATCTGGATTGACATTCCATTGGCCACTCTGCAGATAAGGTGGGTAACCTCAGGCACCCGAGAGGTTCTTTTTTACCCAGACTTTCCATTGCTGTTGTTCCAGACTGTGAGACCCGGCAGGAGGATGAGTATAGCGTCGTTCTAAACTAGCTTTAGAAGTGTATGTCTATATGACTCTGCCTGAGGGTTGTCATGGTCAGTGGGAGCAGCGGAAGCATAGTGGACAAGTGTCTTATGTCTATTTGTAGACTAAAGCAGATATAGCGGGGATAGATCATCTATTTCTGATGTGACAGTCATAGGTTTGACTTCATCAGAATAGGGGATGGATCTGTTAAGAAGGTAGCAGGGTGTGATGTCCTGGTATCTGGATGACATACACAGAGTAGGAAGTGATATTCCTATACTACGGTCGGTTATACTTTGGTTGTCACACAGTGGTTTCTCCACATAGGAATTGGATATTATATCAGACATTCTGGTTACTAGATCTATGGTTTTAGATCTAGATTTGGGTAGTTTCCCAATCTGGGTACTTAGACAGCATTCTAAAGGTGTTTTTAAAATGGACGACTCCTAGCATGGTGGTGTACCTGCAGCTGATGGAGTCACCCTCTCTGAAGGTGTCTTACAGACTAATGGGGAGAGGGATGTGCATGATTGGCAGATCATTTGCTTAGGCAATTGAGTTGATCATGAGATGTCAAGTACCACATCAGATGTTGTTTTTGCACTAGATGCAATAAGTTGATATTAATCCAATCCTGGAGAAACATTAGGAAGCAGTTTTAGAACATAAGTGGATGTTCTAAGGATATGATAACGACAGCCTCATTCGGGAGACAGTTATCATTCCAGGCTTCCAAGGTGACATGGATGACAGAGTGACTGTCAGAGTTATAGTTTTCCTTTTGATGAGGGGCAGTATTTTGGACAGGTGGTCCAAGGGGATACTGAGTGAGGCATGATGCAGGATACTGATTAAGTTCAGTTGACGATACAGTCTAAGAAGTTTGGATTTGGAGTTCATTTATGAGCTAGGTCCCATCAGATATCCAGACATATTCTAAGACAGGTATTGCTCATTTCGGGAGATGGCTTTCTCCGCAAACTTGAGATAAAGAGAGACATAGAAAGAAACATCAAGGCGGATCCACTCACTGAGGCTATTCCTCGAACACAATAGTTTCGCAAACGGGTTTTGTGAGACTGATTAGTAGAGGAGTTGGGTGTTCGGTATCACACGGGCTGTGAGTATGCGACATTGCAATAATTAGCCTTGAGTGCAAGTGGGAGATTGTTGGAGATAGTGCCCTTAGATTCAATTATTGAATCACAGGCACGTGATTGCAATGATTGAGGTAGGACCTATGCCGGTAGGACAGTCTTACTCAAGATGATAGTATGATATCTGGTTTATCTTTATCATCGTGTACTGCTTTAGGTGACCTTACAGGTCACTATTGCGCGTTGATAGAGCCCTTAGGATTCTTGCTTGACAGCCAGCAGTATGATGACGATCATATACGTGGGAGCTGGTAGTCTATAAGCACATCCTTAAAAGGTCCCTAGTCGTGGGAGTTTCGAGACAGGGCATCAATACTCCAGAGTAGACTAGTGTATACAGTCGAGACCCCAACGAGGGGCGGTAGCCGGTCTTACAAGCCACTGGTGTCAGTTGGTTCACCTAAGATGTATACAGGTGCTCATTGGGTTATGAGTACAACGGACAAGACTCGCCGGGAACATGCTAGTTGGTCTTATACCTGACGTCAGATAGCAGTTCCCTGGTGACATGTGTACAGGTTAGTTCATCGACCTGAGATCGTCATTTGTCTCGTGTGAGTTCCCACTGTACTTTGATTACTACCCTACCATGCTCAAAGGAGACGTGCAAACAGGTTTTAGTTGGGTACAGTCCCGAGCCGAGCGGATCTGCAGGGGTTCGTCTCTCCCAGTATTGGGGGTGAGGTCGCGCTGTGTCTAGGAGAACCATTACACGAAGTCCTTGGCCAAGGCAGGAGATTTACTGGTAGGTATTCCGGTAGTATCTCAAGGTGTTCTGGGCTACACTCCGACACGACTTGTACCTCTTTTGGGGGTCTGACTTTTACCAACCCCCTAGGCCCGCCATGCGATGCTCATAGACGAAAGGACCGGACTGTACGGATATTGTCATTGACAGGCTCAGTAGCGTGTCAGGATGAGTTCTCTCATCAACGTCCCTTTTGGTCAATACCTGGTAGCCCGTTACGTATGGATAATACCTCTGACATGCTAGTGGTTAAATCCATAGCCAAAGTATTGATGAGTCTTTAGAGTCCCCCAGAGACAGTTTCTCATGTTTTCGGGCGAAACGATGTAGAGGCCATATAGAGATATTGCAGGGTTTGATCTTATCCGTGCGGTATTGCACGGATCATGATTGGACAGATAATACTAGCGGGCTTTGGATTAAGCCGGATCCTAGTATTGTACAGTATAGATTTTGTCTCTTTGCATTTGTATTCGGTCTGAATACAAATGTGGGTATGTATATACAGTCGCGGGGTTTTCCTGTAATTTATTACGGGATCGATTTTCTGAAATTGCCAGTTTGCATTACGTTTCGGCCATTTTCCTTTGTATCTTTCTTTGGCTGAAAATTGGTGGAGAAGGGGTTATTTGCAAGCTTGCAAATTTGATTAGTGGAGGGTGTTATTTGCAAGTTGTAGTGTCATGATGGTTCCACCATACATTGACTTCTTGCTTCATGATTGGGCATCATCATTGCTTGACTTTTGGGTTATGATTAGGTGATGGAGTGGAGGCTTTGTAGTAATGATTTTTTCTCATGATAACCCTTTCTCTCTCTTGCATTATTGGGCTCACTCATTCTTTCTCTACTCATTGATTTTCCTTAAGCCATTGGCCGGCCATTCTTCAAGGGGGCTGTCCCAATTTTTTGTGCGGGGAAATACTCTCATTTGGCTTTGCAAAAATCCCATAGCTCCTCCTCCAAAAGTTCATTTTCTTCACCTCCATCAAAAGGGCAACTTCATACAACCCCAAGAGACAAATAGTTCTACACTTCATCTACAGCATCCTTGGGCACGTCGACTCGCCAACTTCGTGCTCGAGTTGCCTCGGTCCAGAGGTGGGAGCCCGAAAAAGAACCCGGCGATGTGGTGCCCTTCCGACGAGGAGATGAAGACCGGAGATTCCGCGGGGAGATCGGGACGACGACGAGAAGACGGAAGGACACGGATCGCTCGGTATATCTCTTTACCCCTTCTCTCGTTAGCTAGGAGTAGGTTAATGGTCCGATCAAGGATTTTAGTGCGCGGTGGTGCCAGTTCAAAAGTTTTGTAAAAGTATCGTTTCCGCATTTTGGCCTCGTTCAGACGGCCGAGGCGCCGACGTGCACTTAAAAAATCTAGTTTACAAAATTTATGATTTGGACAATTCTTAAAATAACAATTGGCAAACTAGAAACTAACTTACATTTTACATGTCTTAAAATGTCAAACTACCCATTATATTATTAATGATGTGATGAAAACCTTAACAATATTTTAATCTCACATTTTGAATTAATTTCAAAAACCTAGTTTGCTAAAAAAAGCTTAATTTGGACATTCTATATGTAACAATTTGTAATCTAACTACTAACTTACATTCTTCAAATCCTAAGATGGTAAGCTATCCATTACAACCATAATTATATAATAAAAACAATAACTTGCATTCAAACCCCTCTCTTGAATTCTCAAGTATTGAAATTGGTACCATAATTAAACACCAATTATGCTAGATTCAAGTAATTAAACAACAAATTGAGTAAAGGGTTAGAATTTATATCCAACAAATTGAAGATCCCACAAGAAAACTTAGCCCTCCAAATTAGCTTCTTTTTACCAAGATCCATACTAGATAGGCTAAAGAAAAATGGGTAGGGCTTGGATTTGGGTTTTGTGGGATTTCTTGTGTTGATTTTTTGGCATGTTATGAATAAATTTTGAGGTGAAATGTGAAGAGAAGAGGGGGGGACTGCTGCTGCAGTGAGGATGGGGGGTTCGGCCAAAATTGAGTGGAGGAAGAGAGAGAGTGAAGTTGGGGTGTGGGTTGAAGTCAACAAAGTCCACTTCATGTTAAATACCATACCTCATCAATTAATCTTTTCATTCTTCTTTCTTTTCTTCTTCTATTTTTTTTTCAAACTTAACAAGTAGGAAATTTTGTGGAGGGGCTGTGCTCAGCCAGGTGTCATGGGTGTGTGTGTGGGAGAAATTTTCATGTAAGAAAACCATAACTCAAATTAATTTATTATATTCTTTTAAATTTTCTTTTCTATTTAACCCTTCTCTAAATTTCAAAAACCATCTCGACAATTTCTTTTCATTTAAAAAACAACATTTTAAATTTTGGTTTAATGTGTCATGATTTACAAAATTTGTATTAACACATTCTAATATGTAATTATCACTAATTAAATGTATTAGTGACGGCTTAAAATAATATTAAAATAATTAATTTCGGAAAAATTTTCAGTCAACTAGAAATTTGCAAGTAACTCAATAAACACCAAATACTAGCAATTTCATAACTAGAATATGTATATTTAATTTTATATTAAAATATATTTATATTTACGGAAAACACCCGTTATTTTACCGAATTCTCCGAAATTTCACCTAAACGATTTTCAAAACGTTACAATCTTTCCCCCTTAAGAAAATTCGGTCCGCGAATTTAAATTAAAACTCCCCCAAATACTAAAACATTTCAGCAAACCAATCAAGTCGTCGGGGCTCCGAAATCATAAATACATAAAACATATCGTAGCGCAATGTATGCGCATGAAAAACGGGTATATCAATCAAAAGCAAAACTCCGTCAAGCATCCCGCAACCATCGGAGTTATGGTGAAGACACGAATGTCAAATCCAATATGAAAAACAACATGATATACATCAAACTATAACACGTAAACAGTACGAGTCGGGTAAACTCGTCAAAACATCATCTCACAGGGAAATCAAATCTAAAATATGTACATGAATGCCACGTGCGTCTGGTGCGCACGGAAATCGAAATCAATGAATGTATCATATATGTGCACATAAGGAAAATCTAAGTGCAACAGGTGTGCACGAAAACACCTATCAATGGCAACGGTTGTGCCTGACAACAATATCAGGTGCATCTGATATGCATGAAGAATCTCGATTGAGTGCATCTGGTGTGCATCAAAATCGCATCAAGCGCCCAAATATGCGATCCAGTGCACAAGGTGCACGAAAACAATATCGAATATCGCAATCGAAATCGACGGTATACGGCACGTCTCAATCCAAATCCAAATCAGGTATACCGTGATATATAATCTCACAATCATATGCATCAGCGTGCATAAAATCGAATCAAAATACTAAAAGTGTATGAAAACTATGCTGAAAGCATAAGTCAAATCACATGCATACCGTAGGCATGAAATCAAAATCAACATCTCGAATGATATCTAATCAAAATCAAGTGCTACTGTGGTGCACAAAATCTCAATCCAGTGCAACTAACATGCACGAATGGAAATCCCAATCGAGTGCATCCGGTGTGCATAAAACCATATCTCATATCATGCGCTCAACATGCACGAAAATCCAAATCAAGTACATCCGTCATGCACGAATGAAGGCTAAATCAAGGGCATCGAACATGCATGAATAAAATCTAAATCAAGTGCATCCGATGCGCACAAAATCCAATATTAAGCAGCTAATATGCGTAAAAATCGAATCCAAGAGCGTCAGTCCGTGAAAAGTATGTAGTGCAGTAACATGCATGAAAACGAACATCTAGTGCAGACACGCACAAAATACAAATATGGTGCATCAAGTGCACAAAATACCAACTCCAGTGCATCCAGTGCACGAAATATCAAATACAGTGCATCCAGTGCACGAAATATCAAATACAGTGCATCCAGTGCACGAAATATCAAATACAGTGCATCCAGTGCACGATATACCAAATACAGTGCATCCAGTGCACGAAATACCAAATACAGTGCATCCCGTGCACGAAATACAATATGGTGCAACAATGCACAGCGTAAAAACCTAGTGCAACAACTGCACAAAATACAAATCGGGTGCATACCACCTGCACAAAAATCAAATCAGCTGTATGCAATCCATGAAATCATAAACATGTGCAGCCAAGGCACAAAACTGAATCAAGTGCAATAAACCTGCACAAATCATAAATCAACACAACGGTGTATAAAGCATATCTCAAGTGCAATAACTATGCACAAAACGTAAATACTCAGTAGGTGCAGCCATGGTGCACGAAAACAAATATCATGAAACTCAGTCATCAAAACTTAATCATTCGAATAGATCGCCGAAAATACCGAAGTCAAGTATGGCGGAATAGTCCTGCTCAAGCACATCCTCTAAGAGCCTCTGGCTAACCGTCATGGTTACTCATAACATGTCTCGTCGATGATGTTGAACTCTGGCCTGCTGGGTGTGCATAATACAACTGATCCTGGGTCCAGGTCTTCTCGTATAGTACTACAGGAAGGTTCTGTCGAAGTATCTCCTAAATCTCGTTTCCGCCGAACTGCCCGGAAGTCATCATCTTTCACTAAATCTATTTCTTGTTCCGGAACGACTGCATACCCATCACGACTCCTTCTGGAAGATATATCCATATACAACGCCTCTACATACGTATCACATCTTTGATGTCGGTGGAGTGGAACGGCATCTCATCAAGATCTCGTACGAACCTCTTACTCCACATTTCTCTAATGTCGACTGTTTCGGACTCGTCTCTTCGTGGCTGCATGGACTGCGCTCCAACATCTATACTCGTATCTGGAGTCTCCCAAGCAATGTATCCCATCACATGATATCCGAATGATGTCGAACCTTTCGATCGATTTGTCAAAGTTCCATAATCCCCCAAGAGCTCAACATCTTAAGTATAGTTTAATAGTATTGAGTAAATGACACAGCACCGGTGGACCAATCGTAGAAGGGCAAATCCAAGCCTCACCAATGGCACCATTGAACTGCCGCAAACCCTAAGGTTCAAAGGCTTTCATATGGTCATTATGTCGAGTTAGGATTTCATTTTTCTAGAGGGTCCATAGCATTACTTGCATTTGTCTCTGAGTACTTTAAACTTGGAAAATGGGTTCCTGACATTCGATCGTCTCTATCGACTCTCAACGTACCTGCGTGAAGTCGTCTCTAACTGGAATCAATCAATCTGATGACCTCACATCGGGGTAGGCAATGAATCACATGTCCTAGTCTCCCATCTTTGGTGACTAGCGATATTCTAGCATATCTCGAAGTATAACTCGTGCGGCATTAACTTCAAACATCTGGGGCGACATCTTGTCATTCGCAGCAATCACTAGCTCATTTGTCCGCACGCTGAACAGTGCCTCAATCATCAAAATAATCGGTGAATTGACAGTCATCACATTCTCGCTGGCCTCTAGTGGTAGCCCAAATCCTCTGGTGCTGATCTGCACGTCCGAGAAATCTTATAGAAGCGATCCATCAAACGCTCCTGGCGCGAAAACACAATAAAACGACGCTTCTAAGCAAATCGTATGTACCCGGAATCACGCCCTGGTCAGTCCTCGTCCGTGACGAGCTCATGCTGACGCAACTCAAGCCGTAGCTCTCTCTGCCCGTATAATCATGGCAGTAAAACCATAAGCCGATACTGATGAGGATAGATCATAAGGATGAATATAATGATGTGCAAGGAAATGTACATCCTAAGGCCTCTTAAGCGGAGTAGTGTATCGTAAGTATGCCGCGGAACATACACACGGTACGTCACTCTACTTGAGTTACCTACTCCATCAACAAAGGATCATCCTACACTCCGAAGGTAAAACCTAACGCTCTGATACCAACTTTGTCACGCCCCAAAAAGTACCGAGCGTGACTGGCACTTAATTTACGAAACGTCTCGAGGCGTACGTAATCTAAGTAAGCCAAAACCCAGAAATCAAAACCAAAAGAAGCGGTAGAGTGAAGGAAAAACCAATTTAAAGAAAGTAGATTTAATAGCATAAGCCGAATTATGCACTTTAAAAACATCAAGTCATTTCTAAAAATTTCGGGAGAGTTTCCTTTGTAAATACTGGCCCCAAACGGGGTACAACATGAATAGTATACGAAATAATAAAAGGCATCCCCAAGCGGGAGCTAGCTCTTCGTCAAACGACGGTCACAACCACGCAAGCAAGATAATATACAACGCCGAAGGGCGAGGATCAAAACTCAAAAGAAACTCAATCAACATGAAAACCATATAATACAACGCGCGACATTAAGGTCGAAATAAATACAAGTCTGGTTGATGGAGTTTCTAGATACAACAATGAAACTAAAATACAAGGGTGATCACGATGCGAGTGAACCCACCTACCAAAGCAATCACTCCGAATGGGAGCAGTGTGCCACAAAAACCGCAACGATACCTGTACGGCAAAACCTACAAGGAACTGTGGCACAACGGGGGTGAGTTGCCAACTCGTGAGTAGAAAATATCACAGAGCAGAAATCGCATGTATAACGCAATCCCAGGTTATACTGCAACGTTTTAGAAATCGTTATGCGAATTTTTCCGTTTTAGGGTAAAATTGTCGGTATTTTCCGTTTTAACCCGACTATGATCAAACGTCCGTATAAAATTGCCAGCACCTAGTTTAGCTAAAATAAAGCTAGTTCGCGAGCTTTAGGGGTTTATGGGAAGTTTTGGTTCAGATAGAATTTTTCCCAATTTAAATATTATTTTAATGTGGTATTTACATATTGGAAATTGGGAAATTTCCTTCTATGAGAATTATTGCAAATAATCAAACTTGAGTAAAACAAAACCTTCACATAATATCTAGATATTTGTTTGTGTATTATAATTAAAGTTCAAAGTAAAGAAATGAATGGGAGAGGTGGCATGTGCATGAATGCGCCTTTATGTGCATTTATCACAAGATTTAGCTAGAAAACTCTACCCAATTTCCTCACCTCCTCCCTTGGCCGAGTTCCTTCTTCTTCCTTCTGCCCTTGATCATTTCTTTTCCATTTGCAACAATTCCAAGCTAAATAAATCTCCAAAAATTCCAAAAATAAATCACAAAAACACATCAAGTCTTTCTTTTTGCCTTTTTGATCACTTGGAGCTAGGAAAGCTTGGATCTTGGGAGCAAGTATTGATAGGTAAAATCCCTAATCTGTTAAATAGGAGTTTTTATGATGTATATCTCGTTGGTTGTTGCGTGGAACACTTTAAGTATGGATTAGTGCAATATCTTGTTTTTAGTGTCTTTTTAGAACCTCTGTGATCTGCTGTGACGTGGGATTTTTATTGAGTGCCCAAACAAGATTTTAGTGATGTACAAGTGAACCTAAGATTCCACCTGAGACCCAAGAACCACCCCACCGGCTTTGGCCGGCGACCTAAGCAGGAATTCCGGCGACATCGGTTTTTAAGGGGAGTTGGGTGTTGATTTTTTTTGGGTAGCTATCTGCTGTGGTTTAGGGATGTTTGGTACTGTTTAAATTTTTAGTATTTACAGTATGAAAAATCTGGGACCGTTTTCCTATAATCTAGTGTTTTGAGTCCACGTGTTACGTTATCCGACACGGATCGTGATCTTGTGCAGCTGCTGCACTTGGGTTGGTTTCGTAGTGTCGTCACGCATGTTAACTACTAGACGGACACATGTGAGTTAGTTTGGAGTTGGTGTGTCATTTAAAACGTAGATTTACGTTATATTGATCGTTTTCTGAGATTTTGCTCTGTTTATGTGTTTGTGAAATTATAGTATCACAAGCGGGGACTTCGAACGCTGCGAACAAGGGGAAGCAAGTGGTTGGATTTTTATAGCTCGAGACCATCGGTGAGTAGATTTAACATCTACGGGGAAATCGCCCGTATGGCGTTAAGCGTCAGGGCTAGATATGATATGATATTAGCCGCATGTTTATATTCTCATATAGAGATGATGCAAGCATTTCATTGCATATAGCGACTTGTTGTGCCTGAACCTGTATTCTTTGTACACTACACTATTATTGACAGTCCATGTTGCACGAGCACCAATGATATGCTACACACACTGTCGGTAATTGCCATGATACGCACAACAAAAAAATTCATTGATATACCTTGCTATTGGCTAGTGACATAGAAACAGTTATTCTTGTGCGATAGCGCATATGACATATAGCATACCTGTATACCTACATGCCTATACATATGCCATACTATACCTACATGCTCGCACATATACTTTGCTATTGTTACATGATCAGTTTTTTATAACATATATATCGGTGGAATGGGACGCTGTATATATATGTAATTTGGATTTGGATATTTGGGAACCGCGAGATATATTTAATGACTTGATGCAGTTAAATAGCGGACTTTTCCCGTGATATGTTCATATTGATGTTTTATGTTGCATATGTTATTTTACATGGATTTACGCATTTGAGATATGTTTTCATGCGATATGGGAATTTCAAGTGTCGATGTTAGGCACTTATATTCCGAGAGATATATGGATTTTGAAAGACCGATACGTGGAACACAAGTGTCGAGGTGGGATACTTGGGTTTCGAGGAACATATGGATATCAGAAAGACCGATACGTGGAACACAAGTGTCGAAGTGGGATACTTGGGTTTCGAGGAACGTATGGATACGAGCATTTACGTGTCGATGTTAGGCACTGGTTTTCATGATGTTTTAGAGTGTCGATATTTGACACTCAGGTTCCATGAGACTTATAGGATTTGAGGGCCGATCCGAGGACCGATCTGAGTATTTTGGGATTTGGGGTGTTGTTGGTTTCCACCGGGTTTTTCAATGCTTATGATTTGTGCATGAGATTATGTATTATCCCGCACTCAGTATTCAGTGATATGCATTTGATTCATGTAGATATAGTACCCTGGTGGTGTACCTCGATCATGATAGTTGCATATTCATATTGTCATACTTATGCTAGCAGCTTACATGTTATTGATCAATGCTATTAGTGCATACTTGCGATTTCAGTATGATGTTATTTACTATTCACGAGTTGGAAACTCATCCCCGTTGTGCCACAGTGTTTTGCAGGACTTACCCTCTGAGTAGTCGCGGCAGGGCGTCTTATCATCTCTACTTTTGCGGATACCGCTATGGTTGGCTGTGAGGACTTTGCTTTTAGCTGGGTTTGCGGTTATCTGTTTGTACATTGTATATCTTTTTGTTGGATCTAGTATTCTCCATCTACCACTTCTTGTATTTGACTTAGAGACTAGTTGTGAGGATTCGGTGTTGTATTATTATTTTGTGGACTTTGGATGCCGTACTCGTAGGAGCCGGTTTGTGTTGAAAAGTTTTACTTCCTTATGCAGTTTTCTTTTATATTTCTTCGCTTCGGTGTCGTATATATGTTTATCGTGGGTGTCTCCGCCATTGGGCATGATTTTCTCCCGTTTGGGATGCTTTATATATTATCTATGTTGTACCCATTTTCGGGGCTAGTTTTTACAAAGGAGGTGTTGCCGAAATTTTCAAGAAAGAAAACTGGAGTTAGAGATTTTACTTATGATTTTCCGAATGTTTTAAACTATGTTTTTCTCCGTTGATCCAGTTTTGGGTGGTTTAGATTTCTGGGTTTCGGCTTACTTAAGTTGCGTATGCCTGTGGACGTTACGTAGTTTAAGTGCCGGTTACGGGCCAAATATTGGGTCGTGACAAAGTTGGTATCAGAGCGCTAGGTTTTACCTTTCGGAGTGTAGGATGACCTTGGTATGATGGAGTAGGTAGCTTAAGCAGAGTGCGTAGCGTGTGTATGTTCCGCGGCATACTTACGACACGGTACTCCGCCTAAGTGACCTTAGGACTTATTGATTGAAATTCCTTCCGTGATTGATATACATCCTTGTGATTCGATTTCCGTGTCCTTATCGAATCTTGTTTTAATTTCAAGCTTATGCCGCTGAAGACTCCGAGGGCACAGAGATCGGCCTCGAGGGCCGAGGTCAGAGTTGACTCGTCTGAGGCAAGGACTGACCAGGGTGGTACGCCTGTTGTACCGGAGCACATTGTTATGTTTGGGGATGGTATGCAGGACCTGCGCCAGATGATGGGGACTTTAGTTGAGGCTACTAGAGCGCAGGGGCAAGCAGTTGTTCCACCCGTTGCAGGGACCACGATGGTACCTACTGTTCCGGCAGTCGCAGTTACAGCTCCGGAGGTTAATACCGTGTCACTGACAAAGTTCATGAGACTGAGGCCTCCGGTGTTCACTGGCACAGATGCTACCGAGGATCCACAGTCGTTTATCGACCGGATGTCCAGGATTTGTTGTTCGCTCCGATGCTCCGATGAGAGATGGGTGGAGTTCGCGAGTTTCCGTCTGGAGGGTCTGGCCCAGAAGTGGTGTGAGTCCTTGGAGAGGGGCAGAGCCGCAGGTCTTGCTCCTATGACTTGGGCTGAGTTTGTGATGGTGTTTCTCGCCCGTTTTCTTCCACCGAGCGTCAGGGATGTGCGAGCGCGTAGATTTGAGTCATTACTCCAGACTCTGGGGATGACGGTGTCTGAGTATGATGTACTGTTTACCGTGCTGTCTGTGTACGCTCCGTACTTGATGGAGACTGAGGAGATGAGGGTGAAGAGGTTTGTTCGAGGCTTGCTTACCCAGTAGTTCCTAGCCATCGGCATTCAGCATTGCGACACGTATGCGGCAGCAGTGGATGCAGCCCTATTGGTGGAGGAGCGTCTTTCTGAGTCGTCAGTTGCTCCGGAACCGAAGAGGGTTCATACTGGTGATCCGGGACGTCGTGACAGTTCCCGTTCAGATAGTGGAGGTTCGGGACGAGGTTGGCTTTATAGCTCTTACCCTGAGGAGGGTCAGCAGTTTGCATCTGGATGTTACCGGTGCGGGAGTATGGGTCATCGGGTTCGAGATTGTGCTGAGCCACGTGTGAGCGAGGCAGCTGTACCGCAGGATACCTTACCACCTTCTCCACCTCAGAGGGTGTTGCCTCTTATGCGGTTGTTGCTCCGCGTCAGACTCTTATGCAGAGAGGTCGGGGTCGCGGTGGTTTTGTACCGAGAGGGCGGGGTGGTAGAGGCGGAGGTCAGCCAGTTGCTGGTAAAGGGCAGGCTCGGGTGTTTGCCTTGACTCACCAGGACGCTCAGGCATCCAATGCTGTGGTTTCAGGTACCCTTTCTGTATGTTCTTATGATGCACATTTTCTTTTTGATCCGGGATCTACGCATTCGTATGTTTTAATGCACTTCGTGCCGAGGTTAGGCCGAGAGTCGTGTTGGCTAGATCAGCCGCTTGTTGTGGCTTCTCCTGTAGGAGAGTCGTTTGTTGCACGACACGTGTTTCGGTCGTGTGCTGTCCGTATAGGAGACAGAGATTTGCCCGTCGATTTGATCCTTCTTGAGATGTTGGACTTCGACATTCTGTTGGGCATAGACTGGTTAGCTACTTGGTACGCATCCATGGACTGCCGAGAGAAGACAATTAGGTTTTGTTTTCCCAGCGAGTCAGTGTTTGTTGTGCATGGGGACCGTGGTGCCGCCCCTCACAGTTTGATTCTGTCCTGTGCGCTAGTCGGCTTTTGAGGAGGGGATATCGGGGATTATTGGCATTCATTCATGATACAGGTGCCACAGTGGAGTCGTTGGACCTGGTTCCTACCATGCGAGAGTTTCCTGACGTCTTTCCCGATGAGTTACCTGGGTTGCCGCCAGAGCGCGATATTGAGTTCTGTATTGATATGATTCCAGGCACGGAGCCTATTTCTATACCGCCTTATCGGATGGCACTGGTAGAGCTTAGAGAGCTTAAAGATCAATTGCAAGGATTGCTTGATTGTAAGTACATGTCACGCACCCCACGAGCTCACGGGGAGGCGGAATATATGAAAAACAATTATCAAAGCTTCGTAACACGGACTTGAGCACACGGATCATGTCTAAACCATTACTAGCAAACTACGAGAGGTTTAACTACTCAGATTCGAAGTTATACTTCACGTTACTTGTCCTTCGGGTCTTCATCGCTGTCCTCCACACCTCGTAGGCTCTATGGAATGGGCACCTCAACGGCCTCCTCGAGTCAAAGACGATCCACCCGAGAGTCTATAGTCCGAGCTTCTATCTCGAATCTGAGATAACTACAGCTTCTAGATTGCTAATCTAGAAGTCCTAGAGGGTGTAGAGTAATTAAATGGATTACTTAGTCACTTAAACCCTAGGATTCTCAACTCATGAGAGCTTTTAGGGTTTTGAGGAAGAAGATGAAGTCTTGAAGAGAGAGAAAGCTTTTGTGATAATGAAATGAATAATTCATCATGATAGAATAATATCAAGCATACAAATATCTCATGATAAATATCTAGAAATATCTTGTAAGCTTCATTTAATCCTAATGGTGAATCACCTCATGAGTCATTAAGCATTTAATGAAAACCTACACCTCATCTCTCCTCCTCATTTGTGTTTAATCCAAAAGAAATAAATACAAATGAGTCATCTTCTTCTAGAAGCTTCCCGACAAATTACGAGACTGCCCCTCCCATCCGTATTTCCGAAAAATATGGATAATCTTTGACTGAATAAATCCATCTGTATAATACTAGAATCTGGCTTAAACCAAAGCCCGCTAGTATTATCTTCCCGATCATAATACGTGCACAAATGTACGTAAGTGATCGCGGCCCTGCCGTAAAACCATACGGCCTCTACACCTTTTGCCCGGTGCAGGAAAACTCTCTGTGTGGGACTCTAAAGACTCGACACTACGCTCGTGGTGGGTTTAACCACAGGCCGCAAGCGGTACTAGCTGTACGTAACGGTCCCCAGGTAAATGTCGATAAGAAGGACGATGAGGAAACCCATCTGAACTCCAACTGAGTCTGATGTGACAATCCCCGTACAATCCGGTCTGTTCGTCTATGACTATCGCATATCAGGCCTAGGGGGCGGTAAACGTCAGACCCTTAACCGCGGTATAAGTCGTGTCGGAGTGAAGCCCATTACACCTTGAGAAACTACTGGAAGCCTACCAGTAAATCTCGTTTGCCCTGGCCAGGGACTTTGTGTCATGGCTCTCCATACACAACGCGATATCAACCCCTAATACCGGGAGAGACGAATCCTGTCTAACCGCCACTGCCTCCAAGTGCTTCGGGACTGCACCCAACTACTATCTGTTTGCACGACTCCTTTGAGCCGTGGTAGGGTAGTAATCTAAGTACAGTGGGAATACACCCGAGGCGAAGTAGCAGTGTCAAGTCGACGGACTAAGCTGTACTCATGTCACCTGGGAACTACTATCTGACAATGGGTATAAAACCAACCGGCAGTTCCTGGCGAGTCCTGTCCGGTGTACCCGTAACCTAACGAGCACCTGCATACTATCTCCAGTACGATGTACTGATGGCTGTGGGACAGACCATCTCCCTATGTTGAGATGAGAAGCGTATACACCAGTCTACTCCGGAGTATCGATACCCTGTCTCGATAATCCTACGACCAGGGACTTGTATAGGATGTTGCATATAGACTACCCAGCCCCCACTAGTGTGACTGCTATCACAACGCTGGTAATAAGGCAAAGATCCTAAGGGCTCTACTAATATGTATCAGCGATACGTTAAAAGAAACATATGCGCATATTAAAGTAGATACAAACCAAGTAGCATACTACCATTTTTAGCAAGACTGTCAATACAACTGTGAATATCCCAAGCTTCCATTAAGTATTATACAAACTAGTATGATACAGTAATGGCCTCTAGGGGATAAACACTGACAATCTCCCACTTGCACTAGGGCCATTTACTGGCATATCGCAGACCTATCATCTCGAATAGCCTCTCGAACTGCGTCTGAGGAATGGCCTTTGTGAATGGATCAGCAGTGTTATTCTTCATATCTACTCTATTCACCTCGATCTCCCGGCGATCTACGATCTCCCTGATCAGGTGATACCGCCTTAAGATGTGTCTGGACTTCTCATGGGACCTGGGTTCCTGGGTTTGCCTGATACCGGCTTACAACGCTCAATGCGTATGCTACATCTGGTCTGGTACATAACATCGCCTATATTATAGAGCCTACCGCAGAAGCGTAGGGTATAATCGACATGCTGGCCCTTTCCAAATCAGTCTTAGGAGACATCTCATTGGAGAGGGTGATTCCGTGACAATCTGGTAGGTTACCGTGCTTAGAATCTTCCATACTGAATCTTTTCAATATGGTGTCTATGTACCTGGACTGCGAAAGTCCCAACATCTTCTTTGATCTATCACGATAGATCTGGATCCCCAGAATGTAGGTGGCATCACCCAGGTCCTTCATGGAGAACTTCTGTGACAAGAATCCTTTGACTGACTGTAGCATAAGAATATCATTTCCTATTAGGAGAATGTCATCCACGTACAAGACGAGGAATACTACAGCTCTCCCTACAATCTTACTGTATATGCATGGTTCATCTGGATTCTTGATAAAGTCGAATTCTTTGACAGTATCATCAAAACAGATGTTCCAACTCCGCGATGCCTGCTTTAGTCCATAAATGGACTTAAGCAACTTGCACACTTTACCGCTGCTCCCACTCTGAATGAATCCCTCTAGCTGATCCATATAGACGCATTCTTCCAAATTACCATTTAGAAAAGCCGTCTTTACGTCCATCTGCCAGATCTCATAATCGTGGAAGGCAGCAATGGCAAGAAGGACCCGAATGGATTTGAGCAAAGCCACTGGAGAGAAGGTTTCATCATAGTCCAAACCAGGTCTTTGACGAAAACCTTTTGCAACAAGTCCATCCATATAGGTTTCAACCTGTCCATCTATACCAATCTTCTTTCTGAACATCCATTTGCATCCTACGGGTTTTACCCCATCTGGAGCAATGTCCAAAGTCCATACTTTGTTAGTGTACATGGACTCCATTTCGGTCCGCATTGCATCCAGCCATTTTACCGAGTCGCCGCTCTGAATGGTTTGCTGGAAGCTAGTAGGGTCATCATTATCAATGATGCAATTTTCTCGAACCTCGTCTATGAGAAAACCGTAGTATCTCTCGGGCGGATGAGACTGCCTACTACTTCTGGGGTTAGGCGCTGGGATGTCCCCTTCTTCTGAACCTTCTTGTTCTACCAAACTTTCAGTAACAACTTGTGGTTCTGGAATTTCTTCCAGTTCTATTTCGCTCCCACTCTTTTGATTTTCTAAAAATTCAGCTTCCAAGAAGTGGGCATGACGAGAAACAAAAACCTTTTGTTCCTCTGCGTAATAGAAACAATACACCTTGGAGTTCTTTGGATATCCCACAAACTTACACTGTACTGAGCGTGCCTCGAGCTTGTCCGCATGCTGCTTTTTAACAAAAGCTGGACATCCCCATTTCTTCAGGTACTGAAGATAGGGTTTCTTCTCACTCTACATCTAATATGATGTGGTAGGCACAGTTTTGGTTGGAACCTTGTTCAAAAGATATGCAGCTGATTCTAGTGCATAACCCTAGAAAGATCGCGGTAACTCAGCCTTACTCATCATGGAACAAACCATATCCAATAGGGTTCGATTCCGCCTTTCCGATACACCGTTGTGTTGTGGTGTGTATGGAGGAGTAAGCTGAAAGAGAATTCCATTCTCTTTTAAGTAACCCAGGAACTCGGCACTTAAGTATTCACCACCTCAATCAGATCTCAGTGTCTTGATACTTTTGCCTGTTTGGTTTTCCACTTCATTCTTGTATTCCCGGAATTTCTCAAAGGCCTCGGATTTATGCTTCATCAAGAAGATATGTCCATACCTAGAGAAATCATCCGTAAAAGTAATGAAGTAGGAATAACCACCTCGCGCATGTATAGACATTGGACCACACACATCGCTGTGTATGAGTCCCAAGAGCTCGCTCGCTTTTACTCCGTGTCCAATAAACGGAGTCTTTGTCATCTTTCCTATGAGACAAGATTCACAAGTAGCATAAGATTGATATTCGAACGGATTCAAATATCCTTCTCTATGTAACTTAGTCAACCGTGTTACATTGATGTTACCTAGTCTCCAATACCATAAGAAAGCCTGATTTATTTCCGGACACTTTCTTTTAAGTGTCTTCTGGACATTGAAAACCTGAGCTTGCTTCAATACGTATATACCGTCATCTAATATACCGGACCCAATCAGAACATGATTTAGGTGGATGTGAACCACATCGCTTACGAATGTAAAATCATATCCCTCTCTCGAAAGTGAGGACACTGATATGAGATTACAAGTCAAACTAGGTACATACAAACAGTTACATAGAATCAATATCTGCCCACTTGTCAAACCTAGGCGATATTCTCCCATGGATTCAGCGTCCACGCTCATTCCGTTTGCAACTCTGAGAGACAAATCACCTACCCTGATAACTCTACGGTTTCTCAAAGCATGTAATGAATTACAGATATGAGATCCTGCTCCGGTATCTAATACCCAGGAAGTAGAGTTAATTGACAAACAGTTCTCAATCTCAAACACACTTGAGGCCGAAGCCACAACATGCTTCGAATCCTGGCTACTAGCTTCCAAAGCCCTGCAATCCTTCTGCCAATGCCCATAACCATAACAATAGGGACATCCCTCCTTCCCTATATCATGTCCCGAAACTTTTACTCTTCCCTTTCCTTTTACTTCACTGACACCGTATATCGGCTTTGTGGAGGTCTTCTTCTTTTCACCCTTGGCTTTCGCCCTGGATGCAGAAGAAGAAGGTCCCCCATTAAGCAGAGCGGGTGTCTCCCTAGTTTCTTTCAGGGTGTAAATAGAGGGTAGGGACTGTGGAAATAAGTCAGCATATGACATGTTTCCCAATGTAGTCTCCAAGTCCGTGATCTTATCAATATAGCTAGTCATCGTAAGGACGTCGTCCCCTACAGATGACCCGATAGCCAACCTCTCTTGAAGCAATTCGTTCGAGGTCTCATATCTTGCGATACGAGATTGCTCTCCATATAAATCTTTGTTATGGAGGAAGATGGAAACTATGTCCATCTTCTCGTGCTGCCTCTGGTATACACCATCAACTGAAGCCAACACGAGGCACTTGTCTTTCGCAATGTCCTTTTCCCTATATCGACGGATATACATATCCACGACGGTGGAAACTGGACCTGGGATGGCGGGGGCTTGATTAGTAATAGGATGGTCCAGCTTGTCATAGGCAATGGACATCTGGACAGACCTTTGCCAGTCATAAAGTCAGATTCAGTCAATTTGTTATTTAGATGTAACCTATTCATGGTCACATGGTTGCTGCAGTTGAGAGAGAGAAGAAAACACTTTAACATGATGCTCTTGCAAGTTTAGATGGTTTTTAATTTATCTAAACTGGATGGCTCCCACTGTTTCTCGAATCCTTCCTCAAACCATAAAATAAGAATTAGTCAGGACTGATTTCACCATACAATACTTGCTTAACCGTTCAGCCAGGCTAGTGTCGGTACTTCGAGGGAGGTTTTACGAAGCTTTCGCGAAGTTCCTTAATCCAATAACTTCTTTTCTCTGGAGGCGTAGCCCCGCTGACACTGTTCTAGACACCTACTTGGTTTATAGCATTGATCGTTAAGTGACAAATCTCCAGATGAGTAGCGGATACACACAGTAGGATCGGGATCCAAATATCATCGTGTGATAATGCTGAAGGAATCCTACCAACATTATCAAACTCCAAATGGTATGCAACACTAGTAAGTTTCAGTTTCTTTAGAAACTCCCGATGTGGATTTTTGCCCCATGCTCTTATGACCTTGACGAAGGCCAACAAATCATAAGTCACATGTCAAGTTCTGCCCATCATTATCCCTGTTAATTTGAACCCATCCGTACATACCCTTGACGAAGGCCAACAAGGTAATACGACTGTCCCAAACAAACGCATCTATCTATGCTACATATGAATACCTCAGCAGCTACCAAACACTATGCCTTGAAGAAGGACAACAAACATAGCTTGAATACTACTGACCAACCATATGAAATGACGGACGGCTATGACTGGTTTTGGCGAAACCGTGAACGTAGTGAACTTGATATAATCGAAGGAACCTGATAGCTTTTTAAAAGGAGTGGTTAAAGCTCCGTAATTAAAAATTCTGCTCTTTTAAAATAACCGAGTGGTTTCTTTTAAATTTGTTCCAACGATTCAACTTTGGTTTATTTTCTTTGAATTAAAATAATGCGTCCCATCATTTATCCTATCATTGCAGAAAACAACGAAAATACAACGTCCGCTTATGCCATCCGCATTCGCCACTGGGCCCCGTCATTCATCCGTTAGGTTACTTAATTAACGATAGAGCGGGGGCTGGGCTAGCACGGGTGCAAAACATAAGTGATGCCTACTAGATATCATATATAGATATTATACATCCGTCAGACGCAATAATAGGCATTCCAGATCACAGATGAACATTATTGGATATACAAGCAATCCGCGTTTCCTTTGAGCCTGCAACGAAAGACAAATTACACAGTTGTGATGAATAACCATTACCCCACCCTAGACCCCTACGGGTACGGCAAACTACCCGCCAAATACCCGAAGTGAAGCGGTCTCCCTCAACAACGTGAGTAGGCCACTAATCATTTCAAAGTACCCGGTAGTTTGTGCACCCCACCTTGGGTCTATCCTAGGAGCAGAAAACAGTAAATGAAATAATACAACGGTGGCTACAACCTCAGCCCGGATGTGCCCCGCAAAAGAATATTACATCATATTACAATTTACATCGAATGAAAGAATATAAAAACTCATCTCAAACCCCGGCTAATCATCACAGCTATCCAATGAAGTTCATATACACAAACCAGTAAAAACAATTACAGAAATGTGCAACCCCCTGCTAACCGACATACTAGCAATTAGAGGAGGTTTACGAACACATTAAACATCACAGATAAAACTGGAATAGCAAATAACTTAGAATTTTGATCGACAACATTTTCCCGTCTCTACCCCAGATGCAAGCCCGCACTGAAATAACCTGGGCAGAAACAAAATATACAGGAAAACAGAACACCCAAAAATAAGAGTTACTGTGTAAATACGAGTCAACTAGGAGTTGAATCGGCCGCGGATCCGCGGCGGATCGCACCAATCCGCCGTGCTTCCGCGGCAGTCTAACCGAGTTAGCACCTCGTATTTCTCCAGTATTCTTAGAATTCCCTGTTGTGAATTTCATACCTCTGAAATAATTTTTTTGACAGGTTTAAAATCGACAGAAACTTGAGGGGTCTGGGGTTAAGTTTTCGTGTTTTTCCGACGATCGAAGTTCTAATAAGTTGCTAACGAGCTAGTAAAGGTTTAGCAGGCTCTGATACCACTCTGTAAGTCCATGTCACGCACCCCACAAGCTCGTGGGGAGGCGGAATATATGAAAAACAATTATCAAAGCTTCGTAACACGGACTTGAGCACACGGATCGTGTCTAAACCATTACTAGCAAACTACGGGAGGTTTAACTACTCGGATTCGAAGTTATACCTCATGTTACTTGTCCTTCGGGTCTTCATCGCTGTCCTCCACACCTTGTAGGCTCTATGGAACATGGGCACCTCAACGGCCTCCTCGAGTCAAAGACGATCCACCCGAGTGTCTATAGTCCGAGCTTCTATCTCGAATCTGAGATAACTACGGCTTCTAGATTGCTAATTTTGAAGTCCTAGAGGGTGTAGAGTAATTAGATGAATTACTTAGTCAATTAAACCAAAGGATTCTCAACTCATGAGAGCTTTTAGGGTTTTGAGAAAGAAGATGAAGACTTGAGGAGAGAGAAAGCTTTTGTGATAATGAAATGAATAATTCCTCATGATAGAATAATATCAAGCATACAAATATCTCTTGATAAATATCTAGAAATATCTTGAGGCTTCATTTAATCCTAATGGTGAATCACCTCACGAGTCATTAAGCATTTAATGAAAACCTACACTTCATCTCTCCACCTCATTTGTGTTTAATCCAAAAGAAATAAATACAAATGAGTCATCTTCTTCTAGATGCTTCCCGAAAAATTACGAAACTGCCCCTCTCATCCGTATATCCGAAAAACATGGATAATCTTTGACTGAATAAATCCATCTGTATAATACTAATATCTGGCTTAAACCAAAGCCCGCTAGTATTATCTGCCCGATCATAATACGTGCACAAGTGTACTTAAGTGATCGCGGCCCTGCCGTAAAACCATACGGCCTCTACACCTTTTGCCCGGTGCAGGGAAACTCTCTGTGTGGGACTCTAAAGACTCGACACTACGCTGGCAGTGGGTTTAACCACAGGCCGCAAGCGGTACTAGCTGTACGTAACGGTCCCAAGGTAAATGTCGATAAGAAGGACGATGAGGAAACCCATCCGAACTCCAACTGAGTCTGATGTGACAATCCCCGTACAGTCCGGTTTGTTCGTCTATGACTATCGCATATCAGGCCTAGGGGGCGGTAAACGTCAGACCCCTCTAACAGCGGTATAAGTCGTGTCGGAGTGAAGCCCATTACACCTTGAGAAACTACTGGAAGCCTACCAGTAAATCTCGTTTGCCCTGGCCAGGGACTTTGCGTAATGGCTCTCCATACACAGCGCGATATCAACCCCCAATACCAGGAGAGACGAATCCTGTCTAACCGCCACTGCCTCCAAGTGCTTTTGGACTGCACCCAACTACTATCTGTTTGCAAGACTCCTTTGAGCCGTGGTAGGGTAGTAATCTAAGTACAGTGGGAATACACCCGAGGCGAAGTAGCAGTGTCAAGTCGACGGACTAAGCTGTACTCATGTCACCTGGGAACTGCTATCTGACGATGGGTATAAAACCAACCGGCAGTTCCTGGCGAGTCCTGTCCGGTGTACCCGTAACCTAACGAGCACCTGCATACTATCTCCAGTACAACGTACTGATGGCTGTGGGACAGACCATCTCCCTATGCTGGGATGAGAAGCGTATACACCAGTCTACTCCGGAGTATCGATGCCCTGTCTTGATAATCCTACGACCAGGGACCTGTATAGGTGTTGCTTATAGACAACACACCCCCACTAGTGTGACTGCCATCACAACGCTGGTAATCAAGCAAAGATCCTAAGGGATCTACTAATATGTATAAGCGATACATTAAAAGAAACATATGCACATATTAAAGTAGACACAAACCAAGTAGCATACTACCATTTTTAGCAAGACTATTAATACAACTGTGAATATCCCAAGCTTCCATTAAGTAATATACAAACTAGTATAATATAGTAATGGCCTCTAGGGCATAAACACTAACATTGATAGGGGACTTGTGCGTCCGAGTGTTTCACCGTGGGGAGCTCCTATTCTGTTCGTCAAGAAGAAGGACGGTAGTTTGAGGCTGTGTGTGGATTATCGTCAATTGAACCGAGTTACGGTGCGGAATAGGTATCCTTTACCTCGCATTGACGATTTATTTGATCAGCTCCAGGGTGCGAAACATTTTTCTAAGATTGATTTGTGTTCGGGTTATCATCAGTTGCGGGTTCGGAATGATGACATTTCGAAGACTGCTTTTCGTACACGCTATGGGCATTATGAGTTTTTGGTGATGTCGTTCGGACTCACCAATGCGGTAGTAGCGTTCATGGATCTGATGAACCGGATTTTCAGGCCGTTCCTCGACCAGTTTATTATTGTGTTTATTGATGACATACTGGTCTACTCTAGGAGTCGTGAGGAGCATGAGCAGCACTTGAGGATTGCTTTACAGATTTTGAGAGAGCACTAGCTGTATGCTAAATTCTCAAAGTGCACATTTGTCTTGATAGTGTTGACTTCCTGGGTCATGTGGTGACGGGTGCTGGTATTCTTGTGGACCCGAGGAAGATCGAGGCTGTACAGCTTTGGCCCATACCTGTATCGGTGACTGAGGTCGGCAGCTTTTTGGGCATAGCTGGTTATTATCGTCGTTTTGTGCAAGATTTCTCGAATATCGCTGCACCGCTGACTGGACTGACCCGGAAGGGAGTTCCTTTTCTTTGGACTGATGCGTGTGAGCAGAGTTTTCAGCAGTTGAAGACTCGGTTGACGACAGCACCAGTTCTATCTCTGCCTTCTGGATCGGGCGACTATGTCGTTTATTGTGATGCTTCTCGAGTGGGGCTCGGCCGTGTATTGATGCGGCACGATAGAGTGATTGCTTATGCTTTTAGGCAGCTGAAGAAGCACGAGCAAAATTACCCCACTCACGATCTTGAAATGGCCGCGGTGGTCTTTGCGTTGAAGATTTGGAGACACTACTTGTACGAGGAGTCGTGTCAGATCTTTACGGATTACAAGAGCTTGAAGTACATCTTCCAGCAGCGAGATCTGAATTTGCGACAGCGCCGTTGGATGGAGCTAGTGAAGGATTATGATTGTAAGATCCTTTATCACCCGGGAAAGGCCAATGTGGTAGCTGATGCTTTGAGTCGTAGGCCCAGGGGTAGCTTGTCCCAATTGAGCGCAGTTCAGCGTCAGTCTGCTGCAGATTGGCAGCTCTTGTGTGATGGTAGAGTGCAGTTTGAGTTCACTTCCACTGGGGGACAGCTTGCTCATGTCCACGCCTGTCCACTACTACTTGATCATATCCGTGAGGCGCAACCCAGTGATGCCTGTTTGTCTGAGATTCTTGTGCTTGTTCGGTAGGGTACAGTTTTGGAGTTCATGACTGATGACCAGGGTGTGCTACGATGCGGGACTCGCTTGTGTATACCAGATACTGATAGGTTGAGACGCGAGATCCTAGAGCAGGCACATCAGTCGGCCTTTAGCGTTCATCCAGGTTCCACCAAGATGTACCGTGACTTGAGAGACTTTTACTGGTGGGAAGGGATGAAACGCGATATTTCGGACTTCGTTTCGAGGTGCCTGACTTGTCAGCAAGTTAAGGCTGAGCATCAGAGACCGGCTGGAGAGTTGCAGCCTTTACCCATTCCAGAGTGGAAATGAGAGCAGATTTCCATGGACTTCATTGTGGGTCTAGCCAGGACCAGTAGAGGGTATGACTCCATTTGGGTGATTGTTGATCGGTTGACGAAAGCGACTCACTTCCTTCTAGTGAAGACCACTTTCGGTTATGCTCGGTATGCTTAGTTATATATAGATGAGATTGTGCATTTGCACGGTATTCCCACATGCATAGTATCCGACAGAGGCACCTAGTTTACTAGCCGTCTTTAGCAGAAGCATCAGGAAGCTTTGGGTACCCGGTTGAGTTTTAGCACCGCTTTTCATCCACAGACCGATGGTCAGTCGGAACGGACTATACAGACTTTGGAGGATATGCTTTGTGCATGTGTGCTTGATTTTGGTGGCAGTTAGGATCGTCACTTGCCGTTGATTGAGTTCTCCTACAACAATAGCTTCCAGGAGACTATTCAGATGGCACCTTTTGAGGCTTTATATGGTAGGAAGTGTTGATCGCCAGTCTGTTGGATCGAACTCAGCAAGAGTAGAGTTTTGGGACCCCAGCTAGTTCAGCAGACTACAGAGAAGATCCAGCTGATTTAGGACAGGATGAGATCAGCCCAGTGCAGGCAAAAGACTTATGCCGACCGTCGTCGTCACAGACTTGAGTTTGCAGTAGGGGATCATGTATTTCTGAGGATTTCTCGAATGAAGGGCGTTATGCGATTTGGGAAGAAGGGGAAGCTCAGTCCCAGATTTATAGGTGTTGGAGATAGTACCCTCAGAGTCAATTATTGGATCACAGGCACGTGATTGCAATGATTGAGGGAGGACCTATCCCGGTACGACAGTCTTACTCGAGATGATAGTATGCTATCTGGTTTACCTTTATCATCGTGTACTACTTTAGGTGACCTGACAGGTCGCTATTGCACGTTGATAGAGCCCCTAGGATTCTTGCTTGACTGCCGGCAGTATGAGGGCGATCATATACGTGAGAGCTGGGGTCTACAAGCATATCCTTAAAAGGTCCCTAGTCGTGGAAGTTTCGAGACAGGGCATCGATTCTCCAGAGTAGACTAGTGTATACAGTCGAGACCCCGACGAGGGGCGGTGGCCGGTCTCACAGGCCACTGGTGTCAGTTGGATCACCTAAGATGTATACAGGTGCTCATTGGGTTATGAGTACACCGGACAGGACTCGCCGGGAACATGCTAGTTGGTCTTATACCTGACGTCAGATAGCAGTTCCCAGGTGACATGTGTACAGGTTAGTTCATCGACCTGGGGATCGTCATTTGTCTCGTGTGAGTTCCCACTGTGCTTTGATTACTACCCTACCACGGCTCAAAGGAGTCGTGCAAACAGGTTTTAGTTGGGTACAGTCCCGAGCCACATGGAGGCAGTGAGCGGATCTTCAGGGGTTCGTCTCTCCCGGTATTGGGGGTGAGGTCGCGCTGTGTCTAGGAGAGCCATTACATGAAGTCCTTGGCCAAGGCAGGAGATTTACTGGTAGGTATTCCAGTAGTATCTCAGGGTGTTCTGGGCTACACTCCGACACGACTTGTACCGCTTTTAGGGGTCTGACTTTTACCCACCCCCTAGGCCCGACATGCGATGCTCGTAGACGAACGGACCGGACTGTACGGATATTGTCACTGACAGGCTCAGTAGGGTATCAGGATGAGTTCGCTCATCGATGTCCCTTTTAGTCAATAGCTGGTGGCCCGTCACGTATTGGCTTATACCTCTGACGTGCTAGTGGTTAAATCCAGAGCCTTAGTATTGACGAGTCTTTAGAGTCCACCACACATTCAGTTACTCAGCTTTCGGGCGAAACGCTGTAGAGGCCGTATGGAGATATGGCAGGGTCCGATCAGATACGTGCGGTATTGTACGGATCAGGATCGGACGGTTTGTACTAGTGGCCGTATGGATATATGGCAGGGTTCGATCAGATACGTGCGGTATAGCACGGATCAGGATCGGACGGATATTACTAGCCGGCTTTGGTTTAAGCCGGATCCTAGTATAGTACAGTGTAGATTTTGTCTCTTTGCATTTGTATCCGGACGGAATACAGATGCGGGTGTGTATGCACAGTATCGGGGTTTTCCTGTAATTTATTACAGGACCAGTTTTCTGGAGTTGCCAGTTTGCATTCCGTTCCGGCCGGTTTTCCTTTGTTCTTTCCCGGCCGGACTTTTCCGATGGAGGGGGTTATTTGCAATTGTGCAAATAACATTTATGGAAGGGGTTTTCTTGCAAAAGTATTGATTATGATATCTTTCATCCATTACTTGCATTAAATGAGATTAGAAAGGGTATGGGTTGGATTTAAATGAAGCATGGTTGATGTTTGTTTATGGTCACCATTTTCTATCTCCTACACTCACCTCCCTCTTGTGATATACTTTGTTTCCCTCCACCATTTCCTTGTGAGAATTGGCTGGCCACAATATTTGGGAAGGGAGAAAAATATGAGAGGGTTTGATTTTGGTTGTGGTGGCATCATTCTTGTTCTCATATTCCTCTTGCTAGAAAATTGAAAGCACCAATTTTCCTAACCTCCTCCTTCATCCTCCATGGCAACTTCACCGCCCCAAAAGAGACTATGATTCTACACTACACATTCTACAGCAAATCTTGGGTATGTCGACTTGCCAGCTTCATGCCCGAGTTGCCTCGGTATAGAGGCGGGAGCCCGTAAAAGATGCATGCGACGTGGTGCCCTTCCGGCGAGGAGATGGAGACCGGACATTCCGCGAGAGATCGGGACGACGACGAGAAGACCGGAGGACTCGGATCACTCGGTATATCTCTTCCCTTTCTTCTTGTTAGCTAGACTAGTTAATGGTTACGATCCGGGTGTTTATTGCGCGGTGGTGCCGGTTTGCTAAGTTCGTAAAATTAAAGTTTATCACCGTTTCCGCATTTGGCCGTCGGATTGACGGCCGGGGCGCCGCCGTGCACTTACAGTGGTATCAGAGCCTCGCCATTAACTTCGTCTAGCTTCGTTTGATGTGTTTTGCATTTCCGATCGACCAAAATTCCAAAACTTGCATTTTTTGTTCACATCAGTTTTCTGTTGAAATTTTTTGGTCTCGAAAAATTTTTCAGGTTGTCTCAGAATGATGTGTAGGGAGTTCTAAGAACACTGGAAAACTTCGACAACACGATCCCTCCGTACGACCGCGGATCCGCGGCTATTACCACTCTGGAGGCCGCGGATCCGCCGCATGAATGAGGGACCATGTCATCATTTTTTCCCAGTGGGCTTGTGGGCTAAAAATAGGGGTTTTGGAATATTAAAATTGTGCCCAGATTTTCTGTGAGTGCTACAGTATTGCTTGGGGGCCCACTTGTTAATTTTTGATCGATCGGATATTTTAAACACATTATTTCACAGTATTTACATTATATCTGCGACCGTGAATGTCACTCGATCGGTAAATCCTGTCTAACTGCTATAGCACGGTTAGACGGATTTGCGAACGTGACTTTCACGTTGATGTTCTGTGTTTTTGCTGTGATGTTGCGGATCGGTCGGTGGGGATAGCCTGGATGCAATGCTAGTACAGTTTGGTTGTATTATGTACATCTGATATTGCGGGGCGAGCGTCCGACATGTGGACTGCCGTCACTGCCCGTTTGTATTATTCTTTTGGGGCACGACCTGGTTGCGGTCGATGTACCCGTTGTATGTATATTTTACTTTCTGTACTAGGTTTACCCCGCGGAGGGATGCACGGATAGCCGGGTTCTTGAAGGCAACAAGCCCGCATCTCATGGCATTGGGACGGAGGGGGCTTCACTCCAGGATTGGCTGGCTATTCGCCGCACTCGTAGGGGGTATAGGATTTCATTGCACAGGCTATCCACACGACCAGGGGAACGTCGGGTTTCAGTAGTGGCTCTGTGAAACCCGGGGATCCCAGATATCTGTATTGTTCTGTGATGCTGTACATTTCTGTGATGTTGCATTTTATTCACGCCTTGAGCGAATATAATATATTGGTATATATATTAGTAGATGTTGTATATGTTTTTCATCCACGCTAGTCCAGTCCCCGCTCTGCCGTTAGTTAGCTAACCTAACGGGTGATGACGGGACCCAGTAGCGAATGCGGATGGCATATACGTACATCAGTATATTTTCGTTCTTTGTGGTGTGATCAATTGATGGGACTGCGTTGATTCGGATCAATGCAAGTTAAAACAAACCTTTTCTGATGTTGTTGGAACACTTTTCAAAAAGCAGTTATTGCAAGGACGTTCACTTTTGTTTTGCATCGTGGTATTCATTTAGAATATCCTGCTCCTCAGTCGACGAGGCAAGGGCCTAGATCCCTTCACCGGGAGTGACCCCTTGGACAGAAGTTTGCGTCAGGGCATTAACTTCACTATAGCCGATTACTTTTGCTTTGCACAGTGGTATTCGGTTATGAATATCCAGCACCCCATTCTACGGGGAAAGAGCCGAGATCCCTTCACCGGGAGTGACCTCTTTAGTAAAGGTTTTCGTCACTATATTTTCTAAAAAGCTATCCGTTCCTTCAACGATATCAAGTTCATTACGTTAAAGGTTCTCGCCAGAAACCATTCGTAGCCCTCCGTCGTTTCATATGGGTAGTCAATAGTATTCAAGCTGTGTATGTTGGCCAAAGTCAAGGCACAGTGATTGGTAGCTATTGGGTATTCATATGCAGCATAGATAGATGTGTTGGTTTGGGGCAGTCGTACTACCATTTTGGCCCAAGTCAAGGGTATGTACGGGTGGGCTCAAATTAACCTGGAGAATGACGGGTTGAACTTGACATGTGACTTATGATATGTTGGCCAAAGTCAAGGTCATAAGAGCAAGGGGTAGAAATTCACATCGGGAGTTTCAAAAGTACTAAAACTTGCCAGATATGCGCATACCTTCTGGAGTGTGATAGGGTGAGCGGATTCCGTCACGTTATCATGCGATGATAGTTGGATCCCGATTCCCACTGATGAGTTAGTTTACTCCTCGGGTGACCCCGACTAATTCTTCTTTCAGGTTTGGAGGAGAATTTGAGGTACAGTGGGAGGTTTCCAGATTAGATAAATTGGTAACCATTCTGATCTTGGGTAGAGTGCACGCTGAGTGTTTCTTTTCTCTCTCTCTCTTTGGCAGCGACCATTGACCCGACCCTAAGACTATAACTCAGTGACCAAGTTGACCGAACCTTCTTAAACACTGGCATTTGGATTGTCAGAGTCGCAAACCTCATTGCCACTCCTACTTTTACCCTTTTCTCTAGGACACCCCGTATTACTACGAACGTCCACTTCCATTGGACAAAACCATCGTATGGTTAGATACGAACTCGAAGGAATTCGAGGATGGTTTCCGGTTCTGGAGAAAACGAATAGGATTATTCAGTTGTCTTTTCTTTTCACCTTCTCTCAGGTTGCGAGTACTCCTTGGTTTAGGAGTAGTACACCTATTACGCAAATTGGATAGTCTTCTTCCAAACCATAGGCTGGTGCCGACCGGTAGGGAATGAAGAAAACCAGTTAGCCTAAACGGTGTACAGAAGGTATTAAGATTAAGACAAAGCAAGGGATTAGTAAGAGGGCAAAGTAAATTGCGACTGATATTCACGACCAAACCAAATATTTCTCCGCCAATCCTAAATCACCTTTGTATTTCTCCAGGACACTCCGTATCACTACGAAGATCCACAGTTTATTGGATACTCCATCGTATGGTTATATACGAACTCGAAAGGAACTTGTTCCAGTTCGGGGATGGATTCTGGTCCAGGAGAAATAGGAATAAGGTTTATTCGGTTGTCTTTTATCTTCACCTTCTCTCGCATTGCGAGTGCTCCTAGGACTAGGACAGTACACCCATTATGCTTATTGGATAGTCTTCTTCCAAACCATAGGCTGGTGCCGAACGGTAGGGAAGGAAGAAAACCATTTGGCCTAAGGGGTGTGCAGAAGGTAATGACTAAAGACATATAAAAGGATTTGGAGAGGTGGCAAAGAATTATACGGTTATAGTTGTGAATCTGGATAATGGTAGAGGCATTACTAAGAATACCAGGATACCCCATCGAAACATTTCAATGTTTCAGTTCAATTGTGTACTGTTAAAAGAAAACTGATTTCCCGATTGGACACTTGCTCCAGGGTATGTATTTACCAGGTTTGATTCTCACATCTGTATGGTTTTACAGATGATGAGTGGGAGTAAGTTATTGGGAATTGGGTGATCATCCTCATTATATCGGGATTCGTTGTAATCGGTGATATTTGAGGAGATCACCTGGGCTGTTTGCCGATCGGCAAATATTTGGTTTTGAATATCCGCTGTTGTGCACCAATTTCAAATTGATATATCTGTACGTCTATTTGAATAGAGTGAGATATACCTTTTGATATTATGTCGATGACATTTACCTATATCAGTGGATGGTTAGGTAAGGAGCATTAAACAGCGGTGTAATTCTTCTTAACCATAAGTACAGTTTTCAACCTACGACGCACAGTGAAAGAGTTGTTAGACTCAGCGGACTTATACAGAGTAATGTATGTTGTCCAGTGTCCATTAGGACAGAGGGGTTGGTCCTCATACTATATTCTGTTTACTTTTAACTTCTCTAGTTCTTAGACATGTGTTTCGTAGAAACACAGGGTCTAAGTTTTGAGGAGTTATAGATATTTGAATAGAGTAGAGAACCAGGTATAGCAAGTATCGGGATTCTTCAAAGTGATCGAAGATGTAGATACTTGTGTATGGTATTCAGTTGATAGTAATGATAAAGAGAAATTGCTTCTCTTTCAGGTTACTCATAATTGGAAGCATTCCTAAGTTGAGTAACGCTGATCGGCCTCTCTCCATTTGGTTGACATGCACTGGAGACAGCTGCATGATTTGAATCTGGTTCAATTAAATCAGTGCCTCTGGTTCTATATTGGATATAGTACAGTTCATATCTTAACATTGTTAAGGTACGGGGAGTTGTCCGGCTTATGACTAAAACCAGACTCTGGATAACTCAAGGCACGTTTCTGTAATGGCTGTTTGTGGGTTGACCCAGGCTATGACGAGGGTTGACTTTCTACCATAAGAAAGATCAATAGTGATATTGTTCTTGACTCGCCACAGTTTTATTAAAAATGGATTTTTTTCAAAAACAGTAGTGGGAGTATGGTAGAACTGGAAGTGATTCCAGAACCGCAAACGATTACTGAAGATTTGATAAGGAACCTAAAGATTCAATCTGTTTTGACATTCCATTGGCCACTCCGCAGATAAGGTGGGTAACTTCAGGCACCCGAGAGGTACTCCGGTAGCCTCAAGGACGGTGACAGGGAAGTTCTTGTTTACCCACACTAGCCATTGTTGTTGTTCCAGGCTGTGAGACCCGGCAGGAGGATGAGTATAGCGTCGTTCTAAACTAGCTTTAGAAGTGCACGTCTATATGACTCTGCCAGTGGGTTGTCGTAGTCAGTGGGAGCTGCGGAAGCATTGGTGGACATCAGGCTTATATCTATTTATAGACTAAAGCAGATGTAGCGGAGATAGATCATCTATTTCTGATGTGACAGTCATAGGTTTGACTTCATCAGAATAGGGGATGGATCTGTTGAGAAGGTAGTAGGGTGTGATATCCGGGTTTTGGATGACATACACGTAGTAGGAAGTGATATTCCTATACTACGATCGGTTACACTTTGGTCGTCACACAGTGGTTTCTCCACAAGGGACTTGGACATTATATCAGACATGCTGGTTACTAGATCTATGGTTTTAGATCTAGATTTGGGTGGTTTCCCAATAAGGGTACTTTGACAGCATTCTAAGAGTATTTAGAATGGACGACTCCTGGCACGGTAGTGTACCTGCAGGTGATGGAGTCACCCTCTCTAAAGGTGTCTTATAGACTAAAGTAGAGAGGGATATGCATGATTGGCAGATCACTTGCTTAGGCAATTGAGTCAATCATGAGATTTCAAGTACCACACCAGATGTTGTTCTTGCACTAGATGCAATAAGTTGACATTGATCCAATCCTGGAGAAACAGTCGGAAGCAGTTTTAGAACATAAGTGGATGTTCTAGGGATATGATAACGACAGCCTCATTTGGGAGACAGTTATCATTCCAGGCTTCCAAGGTGACATGGACGACAAGGAGGTTGTCAGAGTTATAGTTTTTCCTTCTGACGAGGGGCAGTATTCTGGACAGGTGATCCAAGGCAATACTGAGGGAGGCATGGCGCGGGATACTGATTAAGTTCAGTTGACGATACAGTCTGAGAAGTTTGGATTTGGAGTTCATTTATGAGCTAGGTCCCATCAGACATCCAGACATTCTAAGACAGGTATTGCTCATTTCGGGAGATGGTATTCTCCACGAACTTGAGATATAGAGAGAGACATAGAAAGAAACTTCAGAGTGGATCCACTCGCTGAGGCTATTCCTCGAACGCAAGAGTTTCGCAAACAGGCTTTGTGAGACTGACTAGTAGAGGAGTTGGGTGTTCGGTATCACACGGGCTGTGAGTATGCGACATCGCAATAATTAGCCTTGAGTGCAAGTGGGAGATTGTTGGAGATAGTGCCCTCAGAGTCAATTATTGGATCACAGGCACGTGATTGCAATGATTGAGGGAGGACCTATCCCGGTACGACAGTCTTACTCGAGATGATATTATGCTATCTGGTTTACCTTTATCATCGTGTACTGCTTTAGGTGACCTGACAGGTCGCTATTGCACGTTGATAGAGCCCATAGGATTCTTGCTTGACTGCCGGCAGTATGAGGGCGATAATATACGTGAGAGCTGGGGTCTACAAGCATATCCTTAAAAGGTCCCTAGTCGTGGAAGTTTCGAGACAGGGCATCGATTCTCCAGAGTAGACTAGTGTATACAGTCGAGACCCCGACGAGGGGCGGTGGCCGGTGTCACAGGCCACTGGTGTCAGTTGGATCACCTAAGATGTATACAGGTGCTCATTGGGTTATGAGTACACCGGACAGGACTCGCCGGGAACATGCTAGTTGGTCTTATACCTGACGTCAGATAGCAGTTCCCAGGTGACATGTGTACAGGTTAGTTCATCGACCTGGGGATCGTCATTTGTCTCCTGTGAGTTCCCACTGTGCTTTGATTACTACCCTACCACGGCTCAAAGGAGTCGTGCAAACAGGTTTTAGTTGGGTACAGTCCCGAGCCACATGGAGGCAGTGAGCGGATCTTCAGGGGTTCGTCTCTCCCGGTATTGGGGGTGAGGTCGCGCTGTGTCTAGGAGAGCCATTACACGAAGTCCTTGGCCAAGGCAGGAGATTTACTGGTAGGTATTCCAGTAGTATCTCAGGGTGTTCTGGGCTACACTCCGACACGACTTGTACCGCTTTTGGGGGTCTGACTTTTACCCACCCCCTAGGCCCGACATGCGATGCTCGTAGACGAACGGACCGGACTGTACGGATATTGTCACTGACAGGCTCAGTAGGGTATCAGGATGAGTTCGCTCATCGATGTCCCTTTTAGTCAATAGCTGGTGGCCCGTCACGTATTGGCTTATACCTCTGACGTGCTAGTGGTTAAATCCACAGCCTTAGTATTGACGAGTCTTTAGAGTCCACCACACATTCAGTTACTCAGCTTTCGGGCGAAACGCTGTAGAGGCCGTATGGAGATATGGCAGGGTCCGATCAGATACGTGCGGTATTGCACGGATCAGGATCGGACGGTTTGTACTAGTGGCCGTATGGATATATGGCAGGGTTCGATCAGATACGTGCGGTATAGCACGGATCAGGATCGGACGGATATTACTATCCGGCTTTGGTTCAAGCCGGATCCTAGTATAGTACAGTGTAGATTTTGTCTCTTTGCATTTGTATCCGGACGGAATACAGATGCGGGTGTGTATGCACAGTATCGGGGTTTTCCTGTAATTTATTACAGGACCAGTTTTCTGGAGTTGCCAGTTTGCATTCCGTTCCGGCCGGTTTTCCTTTGTTCTTTCCCGGCCGGACTTTTCCGATGGAGGGGGTTATTTGCAATTGTGCAAATAACATTTGTGGAAGGGGTTTTCTTGCAAAAGTATTGATTATGATATCTTTCATCCATTACTTGCATTAAATGAGATTAGAAAGGGTATGGGTTGGATTTAAATGAAGCATGGTTGATGTTTGTTTATGGTCACCATTTTCTATCTCCTACACTCACCTCCCTCTTGTGATATACTTTGTTTCCCTCCACCATTTCCTTGTGAGAATTGGCCGGCCACAATATTTGGGAGGGGAGAAAAATATGAGAGGGTTTGATTTTGGTTGTGGTGGCATCATTCTTGTTCTCATATTCCTCTTGCTAGAAAATTGAAAGCACCAATTTTCCTAACCTCCTCCTTCATCCTCCATGGCAACTTCACCGCCCCAAAAGAGACTATGATTCTACACTACACATTCTACAGCAAATCTTGGGCATGTCGACTTGCCAGCTTCATGCCCGAGTTGCCTCGGTATAGAGGCGGGAGCCCGTAAAAGATGCAGGCGACGTGGTGCCCTTCCGACGAGGAGATGGAGACCGGACATTCCGCGAGAGATCGGGACGACGACGAGAAGACCGGAGGACTCGGATCACTCGGTATATCTCTTCCCTTTCTTCTTGTTAGCTAGACTAGTTAATGGTTACGATCCGGGTGTTTAGTGCGCGGTGGTGCCGGTTTGCTAAGTTCGCAAAATTAAAGTTTATCACCGTTTCCGCATTTGGCCGTCGGATTGACGGCCGGGGCGCCGCCGTGCACTTACAGTAGGTCCTTTCGAGATCCTTGAGCGAGTGGGTTCCATTTCTTATCGTTTGGCGCTCCCGCCTAGTTTTCCGGATGTTCAACCCGTTTTCCATATGTCGATGCTTCGTAGATACCTTCATGATCCTTCTCAAATGATTCGGCATGAAACTGTTCAGCTTGTGCACGATCATTCGTTCACCAAGCAGCCGGTAGTTATTTTGGATCGGCAGTTGAAGAAACTTCGATCAAAGGTCTTGCCATCTGTGAAGGTTCTTTGGTGTAGTCCTACTTGTGAGGAGATCACTTGGGAGGCCGAGAGCGAGATGCGGAAGAAATTCCCTCATCTCTTTGATGGTACGCTTAGTAGTTAATTTTAATTCGGGGACCAAATTTCTTTAAGGGGGGTGATTGTAACGTTTTAGAAATCGTTATGCGAATTTTTCCGTTTTAGGGTAAAATTATCGGTATTTTCCGTTTTAACCCGACTGTGATCAAACGAATGTATAAACATGCCAGCACCTAGTTTAGCTAAAATAAAATTAGTGCGCGAGCTTTGGGGGTTTATGGAAAGTTTTGGTTCAGATAGAATTTTTCCCAACTTAAATATTATTTTAATGTGGTATTTACATATTGGAAATTGGGAAATTCCTTCTATGAAAATTATTGCAAATAATCAAACTTGAGTAAAACAAAACCTTCATATAATATCTAGATATTTGTTTGTGTATTAGAATTAAAGTTTAAAGAAAAGGAATGAATGGGAGAGGTGGCATGTGCATTTATGTGCATTTATCACAAGATTTAGCTAAAAAACTCTACCCAATTTCCTCACCTCCTCCCTTGGCCGAGCTCCTTCTTCTTCCTTCTGCCCTTGATCATTTTTTTCCATTTGCAACAATTCCAAGCTAAATAAATCTCCAAAAATTCCATAAATAAATCACAAAAACACATCAAGTCTTGCTTTTGCCTCTTTGATCACTTGGAGCTAGGAAAGCTTGGATCTTGGGAGCAAGTATTGATAGGTAAAATCCCTAATCTATTAAATAGGAGTTTTTATGATGTATATATCGTTGGTTGTTGCGTGGAACACTTTAAGTATCGATTAGTGCAATATGGTGTTTTTAGTGTCTTTTTAGAACCTCTGTGATCTGCTGCGACCTGGGATTTTTACTGAGTGACCAAACAAGATTTTAGTGATGTACAAGTGAACCTAAGATTCCACCTGAGACCCGAGAACCACCCCACCGGCTTTGGCCGGCGACATCGGTTTTTAAGGGGAGTTGGGTGTTGATTTTTTTTGGGTAGCTATCTGCTGTGGTTTAGGGATGTTTAGTACTGTTTAAATTTTTAGTATTTACAGTATGCAAAATCTGGGACTGTTTTCCTATAATCTAGTATTTTGAGTCCGCGTGTTACGTTATCCGACACGGATCATGATCTTGTGCAGCTGCTGCACTTGGGTTGGTTTCATAGTGTCGTCACGCACGTTAACCACTAGATAGCCACTTGTGAGTTAGTTTGGAGTTGGTGTGTCGTTTAAAACGTAGTTTTACGTTATTTTGGTCGTTTTCTGAGATTTTGCTTTATTTATGTATTTGTGAAATTATAGCGTCGCAAGCGGGGACTTCGGACACTGCGAACAAGGGGAGCAGGTGATTGGATTTTCATAGCTCGAGACCATCGGTGAGTAGATTTAACATCTACGGGGAAATCGCCCGTATGGTGTTAAGGGTCAGGGCTAGATATGATATGATATTAGCCGCATGTTTATATTCTCATATAGAGATGATGCATGCATTTCATTGCATATAGCGACTTGTTGTGCCTGAACCTGTATTCTTTGTACACTGCACTATTATTGACAGTCCATGTTGCACGAGCACCAATGATATGCTACACACACACTGTCGGTAATTGCCATGATACGCACATCAAAAATATTCATTGATATACCTTGCTATTGGCTAGCGACATAGAAACAGTTATTCTTGTGCGATAGCGCATATGACATATAGCATACCTGTATACCTACATGCTTATACATATGCCATACTATACCTACATGCTCGCACATATACTTTGCTATTGTTACATGATCAGCTTTTTATAACATATATATCGGTAGATTGGGACGCTGTATATATATGTAATTTGGATTTGGATATTTAGGAACCGCGAGATATATTTAATGACTTGATGCAGTTAAATAGCAGACTTTGCCCGTGATATGCTCATATTGATGTTTTATGTTGCATATGTTATTTTACATGGATTTACGCATTTGAGATATGTTTTCATGCGATATGGGAATTTCAAGTGTCGATGTTAGGCACTTATATTCCGAGAAATATATGGATTTTGAATGACCGATACATGGAACACAATTGTCGAGGTGGGATACTTGGGTTTCGAGGAACGTATGGATATCAGAAAGACCGATACGTGGAACACAAGTGTCGAAGTGGGATACTTAGGTTTCGAGGAACGTATGGATACAAGAATTTACGTGTCGATGTTAGGCACTGGTTTTCATGATGTTTTAGAGTGTCGATGTTTGACACTCAGATTCCATGAGACTTACAGGATTTGAGGGCCGATCCGAGGGCCGATCTGAGTATTTTGGGATTTGGGGTGTTGTTGGTTTCCACCGGGTTTTTCAATGCTTATGATTTGTGCATGAGATTATGTATTATTCCGCACTCAGTATTCAGTGATATGCATTTGATTCATGTAGATATAGTACCTCAATCATGATAGTTGCATATTCATATTGTCATACTTATGCTACCAGCTTACATGTTATTGATCATTGCTGTTAGTGCATACATGCGATTTCAGTATGATGTTATTTACTATTCACGAGTTTGCAACTCACCCCCATTGTGCCACAGTGTTTTGCAGGACTTACCCTCTGAGTAGTCACGGCTGGGCGTCTTATCATCTCTACTTTTGCGGATACCGCTACGGTTGGCTGTGAGGCCTTTGCTTTTAGGTGGGTTTGCGGTTATCTGTTTGTACATTGTATATCTTTTTGTTGGATCTAGTATTCTCCATCTACCACTTCTTGTATTTTACTTTGAGACGAGTTGTGAGGATTCAGTGTTGTATTATTATTTTGGTGGACTTTGGATGCCGTGCTCGTGGGAGCCGGTTTGTGTTGAAAAGTTTTACTTCCTTATGCAGTTTTCTTTTATATTTCTTCGCTTCGGCATCGTATATATATTTGTGGTGGGTGTCTCCGCCGTTGGGAGTGATTTTCTCCCGTTTGGGATGCTTTATATATTATCTATGTTGTACCCATTTTCGGGGCTAGTTTTTACAAAGGAGGTGCTGCCGAAATTTTCAAGAAAGAAAACTAGAGTTTGAGATTTTACTTGTGATTTTCCGAATGTTTTAAACTATGTTTTTCTCCGTTGATCCAGTTTTGGGTGGTTTAGATTTCTAGGTTTCAGCTTACTTAAGTTGCGTACGCCTGTGGACATTACGTAGTTTAAGTGCCGGTTACGGGCCAAATATTGGGTCGTGACACATACGATCAGTAATATCCTCAAAATAATAATATGTCCTGAAGCATAATATAATGGTAAGGGTAAACATCTTTCCCTAAGTGTAATACCAAGTACTCGTGTCAGTGTGTCAGGTAACAACATGTCACGAATATGATGTACAAATATCAGGTAACAATATGTCACTAAAATGATGTGCAATGCATATAATGAGAACAGAGTACATCATGAATCGAAGAACTGTTTTTCTTTATTTAATGAGATTTCTGTATGTATATAAATCGAGATATCATAAATGAAATCAACATAGAATCCGTGTCAAGTATCGACACAAAACACAAATCTCAATATCTCAATATCTCAGTGTCTCAAATCTCAATATCTCAAAATCTCGGGCTCCGTCAGTCCAGATCGGCCCATATCATCAATCTCACGACTACGAACGGTATCCTCCAGATATCCGCCGCGCTAGACAATCACCGGTAGGCAGTCTGCCCATGCCGGGCTCATCGTCTACAACTCGAGCTTCTTGCCCCGGGTACCATACCGGGTCCACCATGTACCCGCAGACGGTTCATCCAACTCCTCGAATCTGGTCTCGAAAACTATCCCAGAACCGAGAAAAACATCATGGTGGACAAGACTCATCATATTAAGGAAAACCGCATCTTTCTCTTTAAAATAATTCATTAGTTTAAATAAACTTTCACATGCAGTTTCCAAATCCAGAAAAATCTCAAGAAGGATCCGTAATCATCAAATCACCATATCAATAAACAGTGAAAACCGGCATAAATCTCCATAATACTGCATAACCAATTAATATATGAATGCATCTGATATCATGCAATGAATGCAATAGTTAAACTAGCATATGAAAGCTATAACATATTGCAACTATCAGCTAGCAAGCTATGTACATGAAATAGTATTCTCTAAAGTGTACGTGATGATTGATCGTCTTCGTTGTGATGAAATGTAAAGTGTTCACAATCAAAGATATTTATACCGCAATCAATTAACGGTGTCGATGTAGCGCGTTAATGAATACGGATCGTCCATGGAGATGTATGTTTTGATCAATCTTGTTTTAGATGAGTCGAAATGAAAATGTTAAAGAAAATGGAAGAAAATTGATTCAAGATTTGAAAGATTTCAATTCAAGAAACATAAAGAATATAGATCTAGAATCAAGAATTAATAATATTCAAGAAGATGTCCAAATTGAATGAATTATCAAGATTTGTAAAGAGACTTATAGGAATCGATCCAATCGATAGTGATGATGAAGAATTATGATTACAAATTCTTATCTATTGATGATTTGTTGCTAGATCGATGACGATCAACGAGAATTAGGGATCTATTAAAGAAACTAGGGTTTCTCCTTTTATCCCTTGTCCTTTCGTAGATTAGCATTCAAATTCTATCCTCTAGGAAATTCAATCATCGATCGTTGATCTCTAATTTGGAGCGAAAACATTCAAGAAAGCATCTCGCTCAAATTAGGTTGTCGATGATTCAATTTCCTAAAGTTTACAAAACTCATAAGACTTAAAAATCGTTCAAGAATTTAATCATCATCATCTACCTATTTTCTCGATTCCTCCACAAGCGGAGTTTTCACTTAAACATCATGAAAAAGAAAACAATCAAGAATTGATGACTCTTCGTAATGCTCAAATGTAAAGAAAAGCAAGATCAAGAATTTTCACCTTTTATAAATCAACGTTTTGTTACAATTCACTCAAAGATTACAAGATTTTGAGGAGAGAACTCAATCGTCGAAACTAGCTTCGCATCGTCCTCTTGAGTCGCGGATCGTCGTGGATCTCTTGCTCGGATGAAGATCGGCGTCGCTTCAAAAGGCTCGTTGAAGGCTTGCTTTGGCTGGGTACTCGGTGGATCTTGATTTGGATCAAATTGTGTCACTCAATTTAATTTTGAAATGATTTGGATCTACAATTTTTACCACTCAAAATGATTTCTCTTCAAATTCAACAACCTCCAAATTCTAGATCAAGATCCATTTTTATAACCACTCATTTGAATCTTCCCTCCAAAGCTAGGTTGTTAGAGAGAGACTTCTAGAAAAAGTTTGTTGTAGGGAATATTCTAGAATAAGGTTGTTGGAGAGAGCCTTCTAGAATGATTTTGTTAGAGGGAATATTCTAGAAGAAGGTTGTTACAAGGAGGCTTCTAGAAGAAGGTTGTTATAAGGAATATTCTAGAGTGAGTTTGTTATGCAGAGCCTTCTGGAAGAAGCCACATGCTTTTTGGGAGTCTTTTGGAAGCTTGGCCGTTACAAGAAAGCATGTGGAGAAATATGAGCTGGTGACGTGTCTAACAAGCCGCGGATCCGCGGCGGATAGGCCAACTTGGCCGCTGATCCGCGGCCTATTGGTGGAGTTACTGCATGCAAATTTCTGCGCTGATTTGTGTTGGCTTCATTGTACTTTTCTGATCTCCGGAATTTTATAAATCTTTCTTGTTTACTGCCAGATCATAAATCTTGGACTTGGTGTATTTTTATCAGCACTTTTAGCAGTTCTGGCTCTTTTACCTGGAGAATTTTCCGCACACAATCTTGAGACAAGTGTTTGATATACAAAAGATCATGCGTGCAATAATAAACACTCAATTTCCCTCAAAATGCCGGTTATAATGTATAACACATGTTATTTGGTATTTTGGCATACAAATTGCTAATATGTGCTATATTTATACCAAACACTTTTAGATGATTGCAAAGAGTAGGGAAATTGATATGTTAAAATTGCAATATTTTCGACTGATCACGTGACATGGCAATTAACGATGATGATGTGTGTGATCCGGCAAGCAAATGTATGTGGAGCATACGTATCATCGGTAATGGTGCTGGTGTCCTGACAGCATGGTTTCATAATAATTACAGATAACATATGTATAAGCATGCAATGCGATGAAACATCAGGAATATACAGAAGGTGATATAGTAACCGCAACACTGAAGAATAAACCTACCCAATATACGAGTTATACAGTTTGGTCCTTTATAGTACCTACGATTCACAGCACTTGAAAACAGGTATGACTCGAGCCCAGTCAAAAGGGTAAGGAAAACCACCTAGTCTGAGTCGATCTATATACACCTAGTAGTCGGTGATCTCGCCTCAATAATATCACGTATGATACAATATACACATATGACATACTTGAGTCAAGAGTGCGGATCTAACATCATAATTATATCTTGTACGGTAAATTTATCGTACGGCATCCCAATTCAGAGTACGAGTCAAATATCACATTTATCTCATTACTGATCTGGTATCCATATCATCACATATCGTGAGCAGGGGGTACTGATCTAAGTCTAGTACACTACAATATCATCAACAATATCATGATCTGGTTACTGATCTAAAGTCTCATACAATCCGATGTCATCAACACATATTAAGTATCCCACGGCATCATGCCCGATCATATCGACTCATTCGCAAGTATCATATAACATCCTCATCATCCAAGCATATGAATATGTCACGACCCGAAAGTACGGAACGTGACCGGCACTTAGATTACGAAGCGTCTAGAGGCGCCACGTAACCTAAGTAAGCCGAAGCCCAGAAATCTAAACCATAGAAGAAGAAGAAGAAGAAAAAGAAAACAAGTTTAAAAGCATCAGCAATTTTTACCAAAAATTTCGGCAGAGTCTCCTCTGCAAAACTGGCCCCCAAACGGGTACAACAAGTATAATATACATAAACAATAAAAAGCATCCCCAAACGGGTGCTAGCTCAACGCCAACAGGCGGAGACAACCACAACAATCACAGTAATATACAACGCCAAAGGGCGAGGCTCAAATCTCAAAAGAAAACAAAAACCACCAGATCAGAATAACACATGCGCGACTCTAAGGTCGAAATAAACAACTGGTCCAATAAGCTTATCAAGTAATACAAATATGGTTGATGGAGCTTTCTAGATACAAATGAAATAATAAAAATACAACGGCGGTTCAGATACAAATGAACCAACCTACCGTGCAAATCACCCGAAATGAAAATGATGTGCCAGCAACTGCCAAGGGAAACCTGTACATCGCACCTGAAAAGAATTTGGCACAACGGGGGTGAGTTGCCAACTCGTGAGTAGAAGACATCTACGAAAAGAAATCGAATGTACGACGCTAACCTAGGTCATAATAACACACTACTGTATCCCAAACATCTAGTAATAGCAGGGTAATACTACGTATAAGTGCAAATACTCCGTGTCGTGTCAGTGCCTCATATAATACTATGCCATATGAAATGAAATGCATGCACCATGAATGTAAAGTAACAAATCCTGAAATCCAGATATATATGTATAAGAAATCTGTAGCTGTTATCATCGTAAAATGTGTATAAGAATCTGAAATCTCAACAATGAAATCCATAGAAATCCGTGTCAAGCATCGACACAACACATGTAGTCTCAAGTCTCAATATGTCGGGCTCCGTCAGTCCGGATCGGCCCATATCATCAAATCTCACGACAACGGTCGGTATCCTCCGGATATCCGCCGCGCCAGACATCACCGGTAGGTAGCCTTCCCCTGCCAGGCTCATCGTCTACAACTCGATCTTCTTGCCCCGGGGTACCATACCGGGCCCACCATGTACCCGAGACGGTTCATCCACTCCTCGAATCGGGTCTCGAAATCCATCAGAAAACACGAAATCTCATGGTGGACGACACATACATCACGAGAAAACCGCATCTTATTTAAAAAGAAAGGAGGAGAGAGAGAAAAGTTTTTATATATATTCTTGCGGTTTTCCCCAAAAAAATCCAGAAATCTCAAAATCATGAGTAGTATATGATAAATGTCGGCATATGCTCATAATACTGTGCGATAACATAAAAATATGAATGCAGGAATGTCTAAGTTATGAATATCTTGTCTATACTAACATCAGAGAGTAATCACAATATTATATCGGTTCAGTTGTTAACTGATTCTATCAACAAAATATAATATGATCTAAAGTGTACGTGACATAGCAATTACCGATGATGATGTGTGTGAGCCGGCAAATAAGTGTGCGTGGAATATGCGCATCATCGGTAATGGTGCTGGTGTCCTAACAGGTAAGGTTTATACTGTTATAGCAACATATGTATGAACATGCAATATTATGATTACAGTGTGGAAGTAAAGACGAATGTGCGTTATCCACTCATTTAATATACTTATACTACTACCACTATATGACTCAACCCTAACCTAGTGTCCATCTACCCTCCTAAGAACTAGTCATTAAGAAACTAAAGTCTACCTAAGGTCTGAATCAATATCTCTAATAGTCGGCGATCCCGCCTCAATAGCGTCACGTACGTAGTACGGCTTCCTCGAATCAAGAGTGCGGATCAATCATCAAATCTAAGCCTCGTACGGTAACATCCATCGTACGGCATCCCAATATCGGGGTACGGTCAAGTATCTCCTAGGTGTCTCATCATTCGTATAATGTCATCCTCAGGAATGTCATGTCCTATGTATCGTGTTGTGATTAAGTCATACGGATATCATATCGTCCTCAAGTCACACCTCTATAGTATCGACATCAGGTCGCACCTATGTGATGTCGTAATCAAGTCATACATATCCCATAGCACAATCAGTCACGAGTTATAGTCCGGGTTCTAGCGTCCCATGTACATCAATATCACCACCACTCCTTACAACTTATATATTCATGTTCACTATCTCATTCTCTAATGATCCGCTAACACTTTATTTCGACTGTATAGTCAAGAATCACGGCATCAAGCCCAGTTATACTGTTTCATCATACCTCGGATATCATATCACATCAATGAATCACCTATACGTGTTGTATATATATGTATATACCTATACCTAGTTATATATATATACACATACACGTACCCCATATCGAGTTCCCGTGTGTGCGTGGGTGTGTTTCTATCTGAAACCTACGAATCTCTTCCAAGGTACTCATCCTCTGATATGGCTTTCCTAAATCAGTCTAGTACAGCCTAGGGTCAATACTAGGGTCCTACTAGGGTCACGTCTGGTTTCCTAATGTCAATAGGTACTAATCCTATTCTACGTTGCGGGGGTGCTAAACGCCATCCACCCGACTTTCCCCCGTAGATATGCATCTACTCACCTGGTCCATGTCAGCCGAAGACGGTGTCGCCATCCTCCTCTTCATCGCCCGCAGTCCACGTGGGGGTACCTAGACGCAAACATATAAAGAGCATCGTAACTAGAATCACGTACAATAGTCAAACGATACAAAGAACAATCATAGGTTAAAACCTATGTCCCGTCCAAGCAAAAGAACCAAATACCACTCGATATCGGCGTACAAACTCCGATGGATCGAGATAAGTATCAACAGATAACTCATAGGTTTAAAACACATTACTTATATTGCAAAACATGATCAAATTCATCGAAACACTAAAATCGATCAAATCGTCCGTTTCCGAAAAACCCGAAAATGCCAATTTACCGTTTTTCATGAAAACTTGACATTTAAATGAAACCAAGGGTCATAAAACTCATTAAATAGCATAACTAGACTATACAACCCCTTACTATATTTTTATTGCACAATTTTGCATTAGTTTGAAATTTCAAGTTTGCAACCATTAGCAATTTTCAACACCTTTCAAGAAAAATTCACCATTCCACTACAACACTTGATTTTGTATGAATTAATGTATCAAACTACAATTTACAATGATAAGGATATAATGAAACCTTAATTTATATTTTAAATCTCATTTATTTAATAATTTCCAAAAACTAGTTAGCAAAATAGCAAATTTTTATCAAAATTTATCAATTATCAATAATACTAGTAACTAAACTAAGTTTTCCCATTCCTTTAACATGTCAATATCCTCATTTAAACAACAATCTATTGTTACAAACATTCATTGGAATTTATCTCACCAATATATAAAATATATAGAAATCTAGTTTGCTAAAAAAAATGGTTTAATTTAACCATTTTGGATAAACAATGTACAATCTATCCTCCATACAAGAATCTCCACTTCTAAAAATGTTAAACTAGTTATAATAACCCTAATTAATTAATAAAAATCATAACTTTATTTTACAACCCTAACTTGAATTTTTAAAACTTAGAATTAGAATTAATTCATTAAATCAATTTATGCTAGAATGAAACATTTAAACAATAATAATTCAAAAGAACAAGATTTATACCTTCACACAAGAAATCCAAAGTTGAAAATGAGCCTCAAAAATACATGCTTTCCATCTCCAAAATCCATGCAAAGAAGAGCAAGGAATAGAGGGTATGACTTTATTAGGATTTTGTGGATTTTTATTTGGATTTTTAATGAATTTTTTGATGGATTTTGCAACAAAAATGAAGTGGGAAATGGGGGGGGCTGCCATGAGAGGGAGGCCGGCCAAACTTGGGGGAGGAAAGGGAGAAAGAAGACAATGAGGAATTGTGTAGAAACTTCACTCAAAACATCACCATCTTTAAGTCTTTTCATGATTTATTTGTTTTCTTTTCAATTCTTTACTAAAACAACCTAGAAAACTCTAGAAAAATGGGAAAATTTGCAAATAAATTTTGCATGATACACACTAATTTCTAATATGCCATGGTTCATTTTTACAAATTAAAACCATTTAAATTTGTAATTTACACTAATTTAGTGTAAAAATAAAGTTTATGTTAATATTTAAAATAATTAATTTAGGAAAAATATTTTATTAAACTAAAAATTTATAAGTGGCTAAATAAACACTATTTACTAGTAATTACATAATTAAATAGGTATTTTTGAATTTATAATGAAAAACAATTGCGGTTTGATTTTACGAAAAATACATTTTATTTTACCGAAAATCAAAATTTCACTTACACAATTTTATTCATTTAATTAATTATTTAATTATTTTTAAAACGTTACAGAATACCAATATATATATGTCCCCAATACGTACAATGAAGTAAATGTATGCGAGTATGTGTATGTGCGTGTATGTAAATCTTTACTCTAGGGTTTCGCGACTAAGAAATCCACTAAACCACTTTCCTCAAATCTCGCTAAAACTAATCCATGATTTCCTAAAGCTTGCTTGCTAAGTGTTCATATCCCTCAATAACACATTTAAGTATATCTATATCACAACATATCATTTCTTACGACATTGCAGGGGTGCTATACGCCATCCACCCGACTTCACCCCGTAGATATATATCTACTCACCTTGATCTTCGCTTCCCGATGCCGATGTCGCCACGCTCTTGCTTGTCGTCTCAAAGTCCTCATGAGGGTACCTACATGTCATAATACATCGTATCACATTTAAATCCGACTCATGACCCAATGACACACGAATCTCATATAGGTCAAAACCTATGGCCCGCTCATGAGAAAGAACCAAATAACCATCGACATCGGCGTACAAACGCCGATTGATCGAGAAAACCCAAAAGTACCTATTTGTACATTCACAAAACACTAATTATAATATGAAATAGGTTGTAATTCACCAAAACCTCAAACTCACTTTAAAAGCTATTTTTTCGAAAACCTAGTAAGCAAACTTTTCCATTTTAGTACAAAACTAAATGTTTTAACGATTTTAGTGGCTACAATGCTCACTAAATATCTTAACTAAGCCACCCAAACCATTACTAGATTTTTAATCCACTTATTTTCAAAATTCTAAAAATCTAGTTTACAAAATATATGATTTGGACAATTCTTAAAATAACAATTGGCAAATTAGAAACTAGCTTACATTTTACATGTCTTAAAATGTCAAACTACCGATTATATTGTTAATGATGTGATGAAAACCTTAACCATATTTTAATCTCACATTTTGAATTAATTTCAAAAACCTAGTTTGGTAAAAAAGCTTAATTTGGACATTTTACATGTAACAATTTGTAATCTAACTACTGGCTTACATTCTTCAAATCCTAAGATGGTAAGCTACCCATTACAACTATAATTACATAATAAAAACCCTAACTTGCATTCAAACCCCTCTCTTGAATTCTCAATTATGGAAATTGGTACCATAAGTAAACACTAATTATGCTAGATTCAAGTAATTAAACAACAAATTGAGCAAAGGGTTAGAATTTATACCCAACAAATTGAATATCTCACAAGCAAACTTAGCTCTCCAAATTAGCTTCTTTTTATCAAGATCCATACTAGATAGGCTAAGGAAAAATGGGTAGGGCTTGGATTTTGGTTTTGTGGGATTTCTTGTGTTGATTTTTTGGTATGTTATGAAGAATTTTGAGGTGAAATGAGAAGAGAAGAGGGGGGGGCTGCTGCTGCAGTGAGGATGGGGGGTTCGGCCAAAATTAAGTGGAGGAAGAGAGAGAGAGTGAGGTTTGGGTGTGGGCTGAAGTCAAAAAATTCCACCTCATGTTAAATACCATACCTCATCAATTAATATATTCAGTCTTCTTTCTTTTCTTCTTCTATTTTTTTTTCCTAAACTTAACAAGTGGGAAATTTTGTGGAGGGGCTGTGCTCGGCCAGGTGGCATGGGTGTGTATGTGGGAGAAATTTTCGAGTAAGAAAACCATAAATCAAATTAATTTATTATATTCTTTTAAATTTTCTTTTCTATTTAACCCTTCTCTAAATTTCAAAAACCATCTTGACAATTTCTTTTCATTTCAAAAACAACATGTTAAACTTTGGTTTAATGTCTCATGATGTACAAAATTTATATTAACCCATTCTAATATGTAATTATCACTAATTAAATGTATTAGTAACGGCTTAAAATAATATTAAAATAATTAATTTCGGAAATTTTTTCAGTCAACTAGAAATTTGCAAGCAACTCAATAAACACCAAATACTAGCAATTTCATAGCTAGATTAGGTATATTTAATTTTATATTAAAAGATATTTATATCTTTGCTTTTACGGAAAACACTCGTTATTTTACCAAATTTTCAGAAATTTCACCTAAACGATTTTCAAATCGTTACACATCGGCATGACTTATCACGTTACTGGGGACTGACGCTTACCACCCCTAGACATGATATGCGACATATCAGACGAAGTGATCGGACTGTACGGTAGTGTTACTGATAGGCTTCATGGAGACTGTGGAGGACCTTTCTTGTTGATCTTCATATCGCTCAATACCCGGGTAGCCGTTACGTCCAGCTAGTACCGCTGACGTCTTGTGAGTGACTAATGTGATCATCACCTACTGCTGGCGTATTGACGAGTCTTTAGAGACCCACACAGAAGTTCCCTGGTTCAAGCGAAACGAAGTAGGACACATATGTAATATGTGTGTGGGCCTGATTAAATACGTGTATGTGATACCGTATTGTAATCTGACAGTTATCTGTTATCAGTTCAGATATATATGATATAACCAGATTGTCGAATCAAGTGTTGATTTGATAATGTGATATACAGATAAACGATATTAGTCGGTCATATGTGATATAACCGGATTACTAAATCAAGTGTTGATTTAATAATGTGATATATATTATATGTGATATAATTATATCTTAACTAATATCATTAGCTCACTAATTATTCTTCATAATATATAAATATATATATATATATATATATATATATTTAATGAAGCATGGTTTGATTTTCTATTTTTGAGAAAAATAGAAATGAGGTGTAAATTGGGAGCATGGTTGTAAACATGGGCTTTATATTTGTTTATTCATCTTGACTCACTATTCAAGCATGGTTGCAATTTTATATTGCAAAATTCCATGATTGAATGAGTGAGGGGTCAAGAGTTGCCATTCATTCTCAACATTTAGCCATTTCTTGAGTTGCTCCCATGGTTGCTCTGTAGCTTCTTCTTCCTCCTCAATCCCATGGTTCAAGTTTCAACCCTCACATGTGATGTGAACCATGAAGCATGAACACAAACTTGTGAGCTTTTAACATTCCCTACTTCACCATCCTACACTTGACTAGCGATCGAGTGTAGCGTGTTTCCTACGCTAAAGAGTTTAGTGTAGAGGTAGCTTGAGTTGGAGGGACTTCGCGTGGATCATCTTCATCATGAAGGTCATCCGAGGAAGCTCGTCCAAAACCTCAAGTGGAGCCTACTGGAGTCGGGGGACTACTACAAGGAGCATGTGAAGTGAAGGACTCGATCTACGAGGGTATAACCATCGTTCGCTTCTTTAGTTTTATTAGATATCAAACAATAACCCTAATCACATAGCTAACGATCTTGTTTAGTCTAGCCCAAAGCCATAAAAAATTTAATTTGGCATGGTTGATGCCTCTTTGACCCCTTGACGGTGCTAGGGTAGACTTTCAGTCATTGTCAAGGTTAATTTGAACCCACCTATACTCGCCCTTGACGAAGGTCTACAAGGCTGTACGACTGTCCTAAACCAACGCATCTATCTATACAACAGAAAGGTAACAAACAGCTATCATACACTATACCTTGATGAAGGTCAACAAACATAGCATGAATACTAAGTGCTACCCGTCTGAAATGACGGAGGGCTACGAATGGTTTTTGGCGAAAAATCTTTAACGTAATGAACTTGATTTCGTTGAAGGAACCGGATAGCTTTACAAATTTATAGTGACGAAAACCTTTGCTAAAGTGGTCACTCCCGGTGAAGGTATCTCGGCTCTTTCCTCGTGAAATGAGGTGCAGGATATTCCCAACTGAATACTTCGATGCAAAGAAAAAAAGTAATCGACTATAATGAAGTTATTACCCTGATGCAAACTTCTGCACAAAAGGTCACTCCCGGTGAAGGGATATCGGCTCTTGCCTCATGGAATGAGGTGCTGGATATTCATAACCGAATATCGCTGTGCAAAACAAAAGAAAACGCCCTTGTAATAACAGTTTTTGAAAATTGTTCCAACAACATTGAATAGGTCTGTTTTCCTTGCATTGATCAGAATCAACGCAGTCCCATCAATTAATCACACCAGAAAAGAACGAAAATATGATGTACGTATATGCCATCCGCATTAGCCACTGGGCCCCTGTTAGTGTATATGCCCAAGGGGCCATTATTGTATCATACTAGCTTGTATATTACTTAATGGAAGCTTGGGATATTCACAGTTATATTAACAGTCTTGCTAAACATGGTAGTACGCTACTTGGTTTGTATCTATCTTAACGTGTGTACATGTTATCATATCGAGAATACATATTGATAGAGCCCTTAGAATCTTGCTTGACTACCAGCGTTGTGATGGCAGTCACACTAGTGGGGGCTGGGTAGTCTACAAACACATCCTTTTTCAGGTCCCTAGTTGTAGGATTATCGAGACAGGGCATCGATACTCCGGAGTAGACTAGTGTGTACGCTTCTCATCCCAGCAGAGGAAATGGTCTGTCCCACAGCCATTAGTACGTTGTACTGGAGATAGTATACAGGTGCTCGTTGGGCTACGGGTACACCGGACAGGACTCGCAGGGAAATGTTGGTTGGTACTATACCCGTCGTCAGTTAACAGTTCCCAGGTGACATGAGTACATCATAGTTCGCAGATTTTACACCGCTGCTTCGTCTCAAGTGTGTTACCACTGTTCTTAGATTGCTACCCTACTACGGCTCAAAGGAGTCATGCAAACAGGTAGCAGTTGGGTGCAGTCCCGAAGCACTTAGAGGCAGTGGCGGTTAGATAGGATTCGTCTCTCTCGGTATTGGGAGTTGATATCGCGCTGTGTTTGGAGAGCCATTACGCAAAGTCCCTGGCCAAGGCAAACGAGATTTACTGGTAGGATTTCCAGTAGCTTCTCTAGGTGTAATGGGCTTCGCTCCGACACGACTTATACCACTTTTAGGGGACTGACGCTTGCCGCCCCCTAGGCCCGATATGCGATTGTTGTAGACGAACAGACCGGACTGTACTGAGATTATCACATCAGGCTCAGTAGGAGTTCGGATGGGTTTCCTTATCGGCCTTCTTATCGACATCTACCTAGGGACCGTTACGTACAGCTAGTACTACTTGCGGCCTATGGTTAAACCCACTGCCAACGTAAGTGTCGAGTCTTTAGAGTCCCACATAGAAAGGTTCCCTGCTTCAGGCGAAATGATATAAAGGTCGTATGGTTTTACGACAGCGTTCGGACATATACGTGTTTTTACGCACGTACGATGTTCGGACAGTTTATAGTAGCAGGCTTTGGTTTAAGCCAGATTCTAGTATTGGATTATTGGATTTATACAGTCTCAGTATTTCCGTGTTTTTGCGGATGGGAGGGGAATTCTCGTAATTAGTCGAGAAGCTTCTAGAAGATTGATGAGTTGGAGGCTTGGGTAGAATTTGCATTAAATGGATTAGTGACTCATGGTGTGATTCATCAAATGAGTTAATGAAGCATTTATTGCTTAATGACTCATGAGATGATTCACCCAAAGAGAGTTAATAAAGCATGGTTGATATTATTATTTTGTTATTCATTGTAATAATTATCATGCTTCATATATATTCTAAAATGAGTTATAATTCATTATCATTCTCACTCACACCTTCTCTCTCCTCATGCTCTCTCTCTTCAAGAACTAACCCTAACCTCTCATGTGTTGAGATCCAAGGGTTAGCAAGACTAATAGATCCCTAATCCTCTTCTATATCCTCTAGGTTGCTTTGATTAGCACTCATAGCCACTTAGTTACCTCAAGTGAGAGGTTAAAACTTGGAGAAGTAGCTCTCGGGTGGATCTTCTATCACATCGAAGAGGCCGACGAGGAGGTGATCAACGAGAACAAAACGGACTTGATTCATTAGGTATAATCATCTTTCATAGTTGCTAATCACTTCTATGTAGTTGTTAGTTAGGGTTTAGCAAAGATCCGTAAAGTTAGTCGATATTAGTTTAAACAAAATGATTGTTTTACCTATTCGGCCTCCCCGCATCATGTGGGGTGTCTAACGTCGACTTACAGTGGTATCAGAGCCTCGCTAAACCATAACTAACTTGTTAGTAAAGTCGTTAGAAATTCGATCGCAAAACGAACCCGGAAAAACAACATTTTCACTATGTTTCTGCCGATTTAAAAACGGGGTCTAAAAATTTTTCCGGGACCCTTAAAAATACAAGCATGGAATTTTAAGAATTATAGAGAAATTTAGGACTGTGACTCGACCAAAGCGCCACGGAACCGCCGCTGATCCAAGCGATCCGCCGCGGATCCGCGACCGAGTTGACTCGGTGTCAACCCAAATTTGCTCAGTTATTCTTCTGTGTTGATTTTGTATTTTCTGGGATGTTTTGTTTCTGCTCTGGTTTCATGTGCACAGAGAATTATTTGGAGTAGAATCATTTGTGTTTGCTTGATCGAAATTCTAAGATGTTTGGCTAACTTGATTATTTCTGTGTTTTGTTTAATGTGTTCGTAAACCTCTCCTAACTGCTAGTATGTCGGTTAGCAGGGGTTGCACATTTATGTAATGGTTTTTACTGGTTTGTGAATATAGACTTGTAGGATTGTCGTGAATGGATAGCCGGGGATGTGAGACTAGCGTTTCTTTCATTCAAATGTAATTTGTAAATTGTTGTAATATTATTTTGCGGGGCACATCCGGGTTGAGGTTGTAGCTACCGTTGTATTATTTCATTTACTGTTTTCTGCTCCTAGGATAGGCCCAAGATGGGGTGCACAAACTACCGGGTACTTTGAAGTGCTTAGTGGCCTACTCACGTTGTTGAGGGAGACCGCTTCACTTCGGGTACTTGGCGGGTAGTTTGCCGTACCCTTAGGGGTCTAGGGTGGGGTTTTGGCTATTCATCGCGACTGTGTAATCCGTCTTTCTTTGTATGCTCAAAAGGAATGCGGGTTCGTAGAAAATCCAATATGTTCATCTGTGATCTGGAATGCTTATTATTGCGTCTGACGAATGTACAATATCTAAATATGATAGCTATTAGACGTTACTTATGTTTTGCACCCGCGCTAGCCCAGCCCCCGCTCTGTCGTTAGTTAAGTAACCTAACGGGTGAATGACATGGCCCAGTGGCGAATGCGGATGGCATAAGAGGACGTTGTATTTTCATTGTTTTCTATAATGATAGGTTAATTGATGGGACGCATTATATTAATGCAAAGAAAATAAACTAAAGTTGAATCGTTGGAGCAGTTTAAAAGAAACCACTCGGTTATTTTAAAACAGAAGATATTTTTAATTGCGGAGCTTTAACCACTCCTTTTAAAAGCTATCAGGTTTCTTCGATCATATCAAGTTCACTACGTTCACGGTTTCGCCAAAAGCAGTCGTAGCCCTCCTTCATTTCATATGAATGGTCAGTAGTATTCAAGCTATGTTTGTTTGGCCCTTAGTCAAGACATAGTGATTGGTAGCTGCTGGGGTGTTCACATGTAGCATAGATAGATGTGTTGGTTTGGGACAGTCGTATTACTTTGTTTGGCCCTTAGTCAAGAGTATATACGGGTGGGTTCAAATTAACAAGATAATGATGGGTAGAACTTGACATGTGACTTATGATTTGTTGGCCCTTAGTCAAGGTCAGAAGAGAATGGGGGCAAAAATCCACATCGGGAGTTTCTAAAGAAACTGAAACTTGCTAGTTTTGCATACCATTTGGAGTGTGATAATTTTGGTAGGATTCCTTCAGCTTTATCACACGATGATATTTGGATCCCGATCCTACTGTGAGTATCCGCTACTCATCAGGAGATTCGTCACTTAACGATTAATGCTATAAACCAAGTAGGTGTCGAGAAAGGTGTCAGCGGGGCTACGCCCCTAGAGAAAAGAGGTTATTTAATTAAGGAACTTCACGAAAGCGTCGTAAAATCTCCCTCGAAGTACCGACACCGGCCTGGCTGAACGGTTAAGCAAGTATTATACGGTGAGAATAGTCCTGACTAGTTCTTCCTTTTTGGTTTGAGGAGAGATTCGAGAAACAGTGGGAGCCATCCTGTTTTGATAAACTAAAAACCACTCTAAACTTGCAAGAGCATCATGCTAAAGTGTTCCCTCTCTCTCTCTCTTTGCAGCGACCATGTGACCATGACTAGGTTACATCTAGATAACAAGTTGGCTGAATCTGACTTTTATGACTGGCAAAGGTCTGTCCAGATGACCATTGCCTATAACAAGCTAGACCACCCTATTACTACTCAAGCCCCAGCAGTCCCAGGTCCAGTTCCCACCGTCGCGGATATGAATATCCGTCAGACAAGGGAAAAGGACAGTGCGAGTGCCAAGTGCCTCTGTTGGCTTCAGTTGATGGTGTATACCAGAAGTAGCACGAGAAGATGGACTTAGTTTCCATCTTCCTCCCTAACAAAGATTTATATGGAGAGCAATATCGTATCGCAAGATATAAGACCTCGAACGAATTGTTTCAAGCGAGGTTGGCTGTCGGGTCATCTATAGGGGATGACATCCTTATGATGACTAGCTATATTGATGAGCTCACGGACCTGGAGACCACGTTGGGAAACAGGTCATGTACTGACTTATTTCCACAGTCCCTACTCTTTACTTACACCCTGAAAGAAACCAAGGAGACAGCTACTCTGCTTAATGGGGTACCTTCTTCTTCTACATCCAGGGTGAAAGCAAAGGGTGAAAAGAAGAAGACCTCCAAAAAACCGATATACAGTGTCAGTGACGTAGAAGGAAAAGGAAGAGCAAAAGTTTCGGGACTTGGTGTAGGGAAGGAGGGATATTCCTATTGTTATTGGAACAGACATTGGCAGAAAGATTGCAGGGCTTTGGAAGCCAGTATCCAGGATTCGAAGCATGTTGTGGCTTCGACCTCAGGTGTGTTTGTTATTGAGAACAGTTTGTCAATTAACTCTACTTTCTGGGTACTAGATACCGGAGCAGGATCTCATATCTGTAATTCATTACATGCTTTGAGAAACCGTAGAGTTATTAGGGTAGGCGATTTGTCTCTCAGAGTTGCGAACGGAATGAGCGTGGACGCTGAATCCGTGGGAGAATATCGCCTAGGTTTGACAAGTGGGCAGATATTGATTCTACGTAACTGTTTGTATGTACCTAGTTTGACTTGTAATATCATATCAGTGTCCTCACTTTTGAGAGAGGCATTTGATTTTACATTCGTAAGCGATATAGTAAACATCCACCTAAATCAAGTTCTGATTGGGTCCGGTACATTAGATGACGGTATATACGTATTAAATCAAGCTCAGGTTTTCAATGTCCAGAACACACTTAAAAGAAAGTCTCCGGAAATAAATTAGCCTTTCTTATGGCATTGTAGACTAGGTCACATCAATGAAACACGGTTGACAAAGTTAAATAGAGAAGGATATTTGAATCCGTTCGAATATCAATCTTATACTACTTGTGAATCTTGTCTCATGGGAAAGATGACAAAGACTCCGTTTACTGGACACGGAGTAAGAGCGAGCGAGCTCTTGGGACTCGTACACAGAGACGTGTACGGTCCAATGTCTACACATGCAAGAGGTCGTTATTCCTACTTCATTACTTTTACGAATGATTTCTCTAGGTATGGACATATCTTCTTGATGAAGCATAAATCCGAGGCCTTTGAGAAATTCCGAGAATACAAGAATGAAGTGGAAAAACAGACAGTCAAAAGTATCAAGACAATGAGATCTGATCGAGGTGGTGAATACTTAAGTGCCGAGTTCCTGGGATACTTAAAAGAGAATGGAATTCTCTCTCAGCTTACTCCACCATACACACCACAACACAATGGTGTATCGGAAAGGCGGAATCGAACCCTATTCGATATGGTTCGTTCCATGATGAGTAAGGCTAAGTTACCGCAATCTTTCTGGGGTTATGCACTAGAATCAGCTGCATATCTTTTGAACCAGGTTCCAACCAAGACTGTGCCTACCACACCATATCAGATGTGGAGTGGGAAGAAACCCTGTCTTAAACACTTTAGGACATGGGGATGTCCATCTTTTGTTAAAAAGCATCATGCGGACAAGCTCGAGGCACGCTCAGTACAGTGTAAGTTTGTGGGATATCCAAAGAACTCTAAGGGGTATTATTTCTATTACGCAGAGGAACAAATGGTTTTTATTTCTCGTCATGCCCACTTCTTGGAAGCTGAATTTTTAGAAAATCAGAAGAGTGGGAGCGCAATGGAACTGGATGAAATTCCAGAACCATAAGTTGTTACTGAAAGTATGGTAGAACCAGAAGTTTCAGAAGAAAGGGACATCCCAGCGCTTATCCCCAGAAGTAGTAGGCAGTCTCATCCTCCCTAGAGATACTACGGTTTTCTCATAGACGGGGATCGAGAAGATTGCATCATTGATAATGATGAATCTACTAGCTTCCAGCAGGCCATCCAGAGCGGCAACTCGGTAAGATGGCTGGATGCAATGCGGACCGAAAAGGAGTCCATATACACTAACAAAGTATGGACTTTGGACATTGCTCCAGATAGGGTAAAACCCGTAGGATGGAAATGGATCGTCAAAAAGAAGATTGTTGTAGATGGACAGGTTGAAAGCTATAAGGCTAGACTTGTTGCAAAGGGTTTTCGTCAAATACCTGGTTTGGACTATGACGAAACCTTTTCTCCAGTGGCTATGCTCAAATCCATTCGGGTCCTTCTTGCCATTGCTGCCTTCCACGATTATGAGATCTGGCAGATGGACGTAAAGACGGCTTTTCTAAATGGAAATTTAGAAGAGTGCGTCTATATGGATCAGCCAGAGGGATTCATTCAGAGTGGGAGCAGTGGTAAAGTGTGCAAGTTGATTAAATCTATTTATGGACTAAAGCAGGCATCACAGAGTTGGAACATCTGTTTTGATGATACTGTTAAAGAATTCGACTTTATCAAGAATCCAGATGAACCATGCATATACAGTAAGATTGTAGGGAGAGCTGTAGTATTTCTCGTCTTGTACGTGGATGACATTCTCCTAATAGGAAATGATATTCCTATACTACAGTCAGTCAAAGGATTCTTGTCACAGAAGTTCTCCATGAAGGACCTGCCACCTACATTCTGGGATCCAGATCTATCGTGATAGATCAAAAAGGATGTTGGGACTTTCACAGTCCAGGTACATTGACACCATATTGAAAAGATTCAGTATGGAGGATTCTAAGCGCGGTAACCTACCGGCTTGTCACGGAATCACCCTCTCCAAAGAGATGTCTCCCAAGACTGAAATGGAAAGGGCTCGCATGTCAATTATACCCTACGCTTCTGCGGTAGGCTCTATAATGTATGCGATGTTATGTACCAGACCAGATGTAGCATACGCATTGAGCGTTGTAAGCCAGTATCAGGCAAACCCAGGGGAGAAGCACTGGATAGCAGTAAAGAACATTGTCAAGTACCTGAGAAGGACTAAGGAGATGTTCTTGGTGTATGGCGGAAAGGAACTCCAGATCGAGGCCTTTGCTGACTCCAGCTTCCAGAGTGGCAAAGATGACTCCAAGTCCATGTCGGGTTATGTCTTTACCTTCAATGGAGGGGCGGTGTGCTGGAAGAGTTCCAACCAGGACACTGTTGTTGACTCGACGATGGAAGCGGAGTATATAGCTTCTTGCGATGCCGCAAAAGAAGCCGTCTGGATGAAGAAGTTCCTAACAGAACTTCAGGCGGTTCCTACCAGTGTTGATCCAATACCTCTGTATTGCGACAACAACGGCGCTATAGCTTTAGCAAAGGAACCCAGGTCCCATCATAAGTCCAGACACATCTTAAGGTGGTATCACCTGATCAGGGAGATCGTAGATCACCGGGAGATCGAGGTGAAGAGAGTAGATACGAAGAATAACACTGCAGATCCATTCACAAAGGCCTTACCTCAGACGCAGTTCGAGAGACTATCAGAGATGATAGGTCTTCGATACGGCAGTACATGGCCCTAGTGCAAGTGGGAGATTGTTAGTGTATATGCCCTAGGGGCCATTATTGTATCATACTAGCTTGTATATTACTTAATGGAAGCTTGCGATATTCACAGTTATATTAACAGTCTTGCTAAACATGGAAGTACGCTACTTGGTTCGTATCTATCATAATGTGTGTATATGTTAGCATATCGAGAATACATATTGATAGAGCCCTTAGGATCTTGCTTGCCCACCAGCGTTGTGATGGCAGTCACACTAGTGGGGGCTTGGTAGTCTACGAGCACATCGTTTTTCAGGTCCCTAGTCATAGGATTATCGAGACAGGGCATCGATACTCCGGAGTAGACCAGTGTGTACGCTTCTCATCCCAGCAGGGGAAATGGTCTGTCCCATAGCCATTAGTACGTTGTACTGGAGATAGTATACAGGTGCTCGTTGGGTTATGGGTACACCGGACATGACTCACAGGGAACTGTTGGTTGGTACTATACCCATCGTCACTTAATAGTTCCCAGGTGATATGAGTACAGCATAGTCCGCAGACTTGACACTGCTGCTTCGTCTCGAGTGTGTTCCCACTGTTCTTAGATTGCTACCCTACCACGGCTCAAAGGAGTCATGCAAACAGGTAGCAGTTGGGTGCAGTCCCGAAGCACTTGGAGGCAGTGGCGGTTAGATAGGATTCGTCTCTCCCGGTATTGGGAGTTGATATCGCGCTGTGTTTGGAGAGCCATTACGCAAAGTCCCTGGCCAGGGCAAACGAGATTTACTTGTAGAATTTCCAGTAGCTTCTCAAGGTGTAATGGGCTTCGCTCCGACACGACTTATACCCCTTTTAGGGGACTGACGCTTGCCGCCCAATAGGCCCGATATGCGATAGTCGTAGACGAATAGACCGGACTGTACGGAGATTGTCACATCAGGCTCAGTAGGAGTTCGGATGGGTTTCCTCATCGGCCTTCTTATCGACATCTATCTGGGGACCGTTACGTACAGCTAGTACCGCTTGCGGCCTGTGGTTAAACCAACTGCCAGCGTAAGTGTCGAGTCTTTAGAGACCCACATAGAGAGTTTCCCTGCTTCAGGCGAAACGATATAGAGGTCGTATGTGTAAGTGCACGGCGGCGCTCCGGCCGTCAATCCGACGCCGGAATGCGGAAGCGGTGATTTACTTTAACTTTTCAAACTGGCACCACCGCGCACTATAAACCCGGATCGTGCCATTAAACTAGTCCTAGCTAACTACAAGATGGGAAGAGAGATATACCGAGTGATCCGTGTCCTCCGGTCTTCTCGTCGTCGTCCCGATCTCGCCGCGGAATCTCCGGTCTCCACCTCGTCGCCGGAAGGGCACCACATCGCCGGCTTCTTTTACGGGCTCCCACCTCTGGACCGAGGCAAATCAGGCACGAAGTTGGCGAGTCGACGTGCCCAAGATTTGCTGTAGAATGTGTAGTGCTCTATGTCTCATTTGGGGTTGTAGGAGGTTTCCATTTTGGTGGAGGAAATGAAGTAAGACTTTTTGGAGATGAACTTGGGAATTTTGTAGCATGAAATGAACAAAAAATCCCACTAGAATTTTTGGACAGCCCCCCCAAGAGCCATGGCCGGCCATGCCTGAGGATGGAATGAATTGAGAGAATGAGGGAGAGAGTGTATCAAAAGAATGAGAGTCTCTCATGATCCAAGAGAGAGAAAAGAGATGATGAGAAGAAATCATCACAAGGAAAATCAAACACTCAACCAACCAATCATCACTCCAAAAGGTCAAGCCATGATGGAAGAAGAAGTCAAATGGTCAAGGGATGGTGCAACCATCATGACACTATAAGATGCAAATACCACCCTCGAAAAAGCTTATTTGTACAAATGCAAATAAGCCCTCCTCCACCAATCTTCGGCCAATGAAAGATACAAAGGAAAATGGCCAAAACGGAAAGCAAACTGGCAACTCCAGAAAAACTGATCCCGTAATAAATTACAGGAAAACCCTTCTACTGTGTATACACACCCGCATCTGTATTCCAACCGAATACAAATGCAATGAGACAAAAACTACACAGTATTATACTAGGATCCGGCTTAAACCAAAGCCCACTAGTATAAACCGTCCGATCAGGATCCGTGCAATACCGCACGTATCTGATCGAACCCTGCCATATCTCCATACGGCCTCTACAACATTTCGCCCGAAAACTTGAGCAACTGAATGTGCGGGACTCTAAAGACTCGTCAATACTATGGCTGTGGATTTAACCACTAGCACGTCAGAGGTATTAGCCATACGTGACGGGCTACCAGCTATTGACCAAAAGGGACGTCGATGAGCGAACTCATCCTGACACCCTACTAAGTCTGTCAGTGACAATATCCGTACAGTCCGGTCCGTTCGTCTATGAGCATCGCATGGCGGGCCTAGGGGGTTGGTCAAAGTCGGACCCCCAAAAGCGGTACAAGTCATGTCGGAGTGTAGCCCAGAACAACGTGAGATACTACTGGAATACCTACCAGTAAATCTCCTTCCTTGGTCGAGGGCTCTGTGTAATGGCTCTCGTAGACACAGCGCGACCTCACCCCCAATACCGGAAGAGACGAACCCCTGAAGATCCGCTCACTGCCTCCATGTGGCTCGGGACTGTACCCAACTAAAACCTGTTTCCACGTCTCCTTTGAGGGTAGTAATCAAAGTACAGTGGGAACTCACACGAGACAAATGACGATCCTCAGGTCGATGAACTAACCTGTACACATGTCACCTGGGAACTGCTATCTGACGTCTGGTATAATCCCAACTAGCAGGTTCCCGGCGAGTCCTGTCCGGTGTACTCATAACCCAATGAGCACCTGTATACATCTTAGGTGAACCAACTGACACCAGTGGCTTGTGAGACCGGCCACCGCCCCTCGTCGGGGTCTCGACTGTATACACTAGTCTACTCTGGAGTATCGATGCCCTGTCTCGAAACTCCCATGACTATGGACCTTTTAAGGATGTTCTTATAGACTACCAGCTCCTACGTATATGATCGCCCTCATACTGCTGGCAGTCAAGCATGAATCCTAGGGGCTCTATCAACATGTAATAGCGACATGGCAGGTCACCTAAAGCAGTACACGATGATAAAGATAAACCAGATAGCATACTATCATCTCGAGTAAGACTGTCCTACTGGCATAGGTCCTCCCTCAATCATTGCAGTCACGTGCCTGTGATCCAATAATTGACTCTGAGGGCACTATATCCAACAATCTCCCACTAGCACTCAAGGCTAATTATTGCGATGTCGCATACTCACAGCCCGTGTGATACCGAACACCCAATTCCTCTACTAGTCAGTCTCACAAAGCTCGTTTGCGAAACTATTGCATTCGAGGAATAGCCTCAGTGAGTGGATCCGCTTTGATGTTTCTTTCTATGTCTCTCTATATCTCAAGTTCGCGGAGAAAGCCATCTCCCGAAATGAGCAATACCTGTCTTAGAATGTGTTTGGATGTCTGATGAGACCTAGCTCATAAATGAACTCTAAATCCAAACTTCTTAGACTGTATCGTCAACTGAACTTAATCAGTATCCTGCGTCTTGCCTCCCTCAGTATTTCCTTGGACCACCTGTCCAAAATACTGCCCCTCGTCAGAAGGAAAAGTATAACTCTGACAACCTCCCTGTCGTCCAAGTCACCTTGGAAGCCTGGAATGATAACTGTCTCCCGAATGAGGCTGTTGTTATCATATCCCTAGAACATCGACTTATATTCTAAAACTGCTTCCGACTGTTTCTCCAGGATTGGATCAATGTCAACTTATTGCATCTACTGCAAGAACAACATCTGGTGTGGTACTTGACATCTTATGATTGACTCAATTGCCTAAGCAAGTGATCTGCCAATCATGCACATCCCTCTCCCCTTTAGTCTGTAAGACACCTTTAGAGAGGGTGACACCATCACCTGCAGGTACACTACCGTGCCAGGAGTCTTCCATTCTAAATACTCTTAGAATGCTGTCTAAGTACCCTTCATTGGGAAACCACCCAAATCTAGATCTAAAACCATAGATCTAGTAACCAGTATGTCTGATATAATGTCTAAGTCCCATGTGGAGAAACCACTGTGTGACGACCAAAGTATAACCGATCGTAGTATAGGAATTTTACTTCCTACTCTGTGTATGTCATCCAGATACCATGACATCACACCGTACTACCTTCTCAATAGATCCATCCCTTATTCTGATGAAGTCAAACCTATGACTGTCACATCAGAAATTGATGATCTATCTCCGCTCTATCTGCTTTAGTCTATAAATAGACATAAGTCACCTGTCCACCAATGCTTCCGCTGCTCCAACTGACTACGACAACCCTCTGGTAGAGTCATATAGGCGTACACTTCAAAAACTAGTTTAGAACGGCGCTATACTCATCCTCCTGCCGGGTCTCACAGTCTGGAACAATAGCAATGGCAAATCTGGGTAAACAAGAACCTCCCTGCCATCGTCCTTGAGGCTACCGGAGTACCTCTCGGGTGCCTGAGGTTACCCACCGTATCTGTGGAGTGGCCAATGGAATGTCAAACCAGATTGAATCTTTAGGTTCCTATCAAAATCTTCAGTAATCGTTTGTAGTTCTGGAATCACTTTCAGATCTACTATACTCCCACTTCTATTTTCTGAAAAAATCCATTTTTTATTAAAACTGTGGCGAGTCTAGAACAATATCACTATTGATCTTCCAGATGGTAGAAAGTCAACCCTCGTCATAGGCCGGACAACTCCCCGTACCTTAACATCGTTAAGATATGAACTGTTCTATATCCAATATAGAAACAGAGGCACTGATTTAATTGAACGAGATTCAAATCATGCTGCTGTCTCCAGTGCATGTCATGTAAATGGAGTGAGGCTGATCATCATTACTCAACTTAGGAGTACTTCCAATTATGAGTAACCTGAAAGAGAAGCAAGTTCTCTTAATCATTACTATCAACTGAATACCATACACAAATATCTACATCTTCTATTTCCTTGAAGAATCCCGATACTTGGAACACCTGGATCTCTATTTTATTCATATATAACTTCTCAAAATTCGGACCCTGTGTTTCCACGAAACAGCTGTCTAAAAACTAGAGAAGTCATAAGTAAACTGAATATAGTACGAGGACCATCCCCTCTGTCCTAATGGACACTGGACAATATACAATACTCTGTACAAGTCCCTTGAGTCTAATAACTCACTCCCTATGTGTCGTAGGTTGAAAACTGTACTTATGGTTAAGAAGAATTACACCGCTTTTTAATGCTCCTTACCTAACCATCAACTGATATAGGTAAATGTCGTCGACATAATTTCAAAATAGTATATCTCACTCTATAAAAATAGACGTACAGATATATCAATTTGAAAACGGTGCATTATAACGGATATTCAAAACTAAATATTCGCCGTCCGGCAAACGACCCAGGTGACTTCCTCAAATATCACCAATTACAACGAATTCCGATATAATGAGGATGATCACCTAATTCCCAATAACTTACTTCCACTCATCATCTGTAAAACCACACAGATGTGAGAATCATACCTGGTAAATACATACCCTAGAGCAAGTGTCTAATCGGGAAATCAGTTTTCCTTTAACAGTACACAGTGAAGCTGAAACATTGAAATGTTTCGATGGGGTATCCTGGTATTCCTAGTAATGCCTCTTCCATTATCCAGATTCACAAATGTAACCGTGTAATTCTTTGCCATCTCTCCAAATCCCTTCATATGTCTTTAGTCATTACCTTCTGTACACCCCTTTAGGCAAAATGGTTTTCTTCCTTCCCTACCGTTCGGCACCAGCCTATGGTTTGGAAGAAGACTATCCAATAAGCATTATGGGTGTACTGTCCCAATCCTAGGAACACTCGCAATGCGAGAGAAGGTGAAGATAAAAGACACCTGAATAAAACTTATTCCTATTTCTCTCGAACCAGAATCCATCCCCGAACTGGAACAAGTTCCTTTCGAGTTCGTATATAACCATACGATGGAGTATCCAATAAACTGTGGATCTTCGTAGTGATACGGAGTGTCCTGGAGAAATACAAAGGTGAAGTGGGAGTGGTAAAGAAATACTTGGTTTGGTCATGAATAGCAGTCGCAATTTACTTTGCCCTCCTTCTAATCCCTTTCTTTGTCTTTACATAATACCTTTTGTACACCATCGTTAGGCTAATTGGTTTTCTTCATTCCCTACCGGTCGGCACCTGCCTATGGTTTAGAAGAAGACTATCCAATTTGCGTAATAGGTGTACTATCCCCTAATCTAAGGGGTACTCGCAACCTGAGAGAAGGTAAAAAGAAAAGACAACTGAATAGTCCTATTCGTTTTCTGCAGAATCGGAAACCATCCTCGAATAAATCCCTTCGAGTTCGTATATAACCATACGATGGTTTGTTCCAATGGAAGTGGATGTTCGTAGTAATACGGGGTATCCTGGAGAAAAGGGTAAAAGTAGGAGTGGCAAAGAGGTTTGCAACTCTAACAATCCAAAAGCCAGTGTTTAAGAAGGTTCGGTTAATTTTGGTCACTGAGTCATAGTCTAAGGTCGGGTCAATGGTCGCTGCCAAGGAGAGAGAGAAAAGAAACACTCAGCGTGCACTCTAACCTAGATCAGAATGGTTACCAATTTATCTAATCTAGAAACCTCCCACTGTACCGTCAAATTCTCCTCCAAACCTAAAAGAAGAATTAGTCGGGATCACCCGAGGAGTAAACCAACTCATCAGTGGGAATCGGGATCCAACTATCATTGCATGATAACGTGACGGAATCCACTCACGTTATCACACTCCAGGAGGTATGCGCATGCCTGGCAAGTTTCAGTTTCTTTTGAAACTCCCGATGTGATTTTTGCCCCATGCTCTTTTGACCTTGACGAAGGCCAACATATCATAAGTTACATGTCAAGTTCTACCCGTTATTGTCCTGGTTAATTTGAACCCACCCGTACATACCCTTGACGAAGGCCAAAATAGTAGTACGACTGTCCCAAACCAACGCACCTATCTATGCTGCATATGAATACCCAATAGCTACCAATCACTATGCCTTGACTTTGGCCAACAAAAATAGCCTGAATACTATTGACCACCCATATGAAACGACGGAGGGCTACGAATGGTTTCTGGCGAAAACCTTAACATAATGAACTTGATATCGTTGAAGGAACAGATAGCTTTTTAGAAAAATATAGTAATGAAAACCTTTGCTAAAGAGGTCACTCCCGGTGAAGGGATCTCGGCTCTTTCCCCGTAGAATGAGGTGCAGGATATTCCAACTGAATACCACGATGCAAAGCAAAAGTAATCGGCTATAGTGAAGTTATTGCCCTGACGCAAACTTTTGTCCAAGGGGTCACTCCCGGTGAAGGGATCTCGGCCCTTACCTCGTCGACTGAGGAGCAGGATATTCCAACTGAATACCACTGTGCAAAACAAAAGTGAACGTCCTTTCAAATAACAGCTTTTTGAAAAGTGTTCCAACAATATCAGATTAGGTTTTTTTAACTTGCATTGATCCGAATCAACGCAGTCCCATCAATTTATCACACCACAAAGAACGAAAATATATTGATGTACGTATATGCCATCCGCATTCGCCACTGGGTCCCGTCATTACCCGTTAGGTTAGCTAACTAACGACAGAGCGGGGACTGGACTAGCGCGGATGCAAAACATATACAACATCTACTAGTATATATATATATATCAATATATAATATTTCGCTCAAGGCGTGATAAAAATGCAACATCACAGAAATGTACAGCATCACAGAACAATACAGATATCTGGGATCCCCGGGTTTCACAGAGCCGCTGAAACCCGACGTTCCCCTGGTCGTGTGGATAGCCTGTGCAATGAAAATCCTAGACCCCTACGGGCGCGGCAAGTTACCCGCCAAAACCTGAAGCGAGGCAGCCCCCTTCAGCAACGTGAATGGACCACCCAGCACTTCACGGAATCCGGTAACTTGGGCACCCCTCCTGGGTCAACCTGTACCCCCTACGAGTGCGGCGAATAGGCCGCCAATTCTAGAGTGAAGCCCCCTCCGTCTCAATGCCATGAGATGCGGGCTCGTTGCCCTCTAGAACCCGGCTATCCGTGCACCCCTCCTTGGGGTAATCCTAGTACAGAAAGTAAAATATACATACAACGGGTACATCGATCGCAACCTGGTCGTGCCCTAAAAGAATAATATACAAACAGGCAGTAACAGCAGTCCACATGTCGGACGCTCGCCCCGCAATATCAAATGTACATAATACAACAAAAACTGTACTAGCATTGCAACCAGGCTATCCCCCACGACCAATCCGCAACATCACAGCAATACACAGAATATCAACGTGAATGTCACGTTCGCAAATCCGTCTAACTGGGCTATAGCAGTTTGACAGGATTTACCGATCAAGTGACATTCACGGTCGCAGATATAATGTAAATACCGTTAACTAATGTGTTTAAAATATCCGATCGATCAAAAATTACCAAGTGGGCCCCAAGCACTGCTGTAGCACATAAAGAAATTCTGGGCTCAAAAAGAATGTTCCAAAAGCCCTATTTTCAAGTCAGGAATCACTGCATGAAATTTGGTGCAGTGAGCTCACTTTTCTGCGGCGGAACCGCGGCCAAATGGGGGTTAAGGCCGCGGTTCCGAGGCTATACAGAGAGTTCAGCCGACCAAATTTCACCAGTATTCTCATGACACCATGCACATCTCTCTGCAACAAGCTGAAAAATTTTTAGAGTCCAAAAAAATTTCGACAGAAACTGCGCAAATGAAAATATGGTTTTTGGGGATTTTTGTTCGATCGGAAATGCAAACACATTAGACCAAGGTAGACTAGGTTAATGGCGATGCTCTGATACCACTGTAAGTGCACGGCGGCGCTCCGGCCGTCAATCCGACACCGGAATGCGGAAGCGGTGATTTAGTTTAACTTTTCAAACAGGCACCACCGCGCACTATAAACCCGGATCGTGCCATTAAACTAGTCCTATCTAACTACAAGATGGGAAGAGAGATATACGGAGTGATCCGTGTCCTCCGGTCTTCTCGTCGTCATCCCGATCTCGCCGCGGAATCTTCGGTCTCCACCTCGTCGCCGGAAGGGCACCACGTCGCCGGCTTCTTTTACGGGCCCCCACCTCTGGACCGAGGCAACTCGGGCACGAAGTTGGCGAGTCGACGTGCCCAAGATTTGCTGTAGAATGTGTAGTGCTCTATATCTCATTTGGGGTTGTAGGAGGTTGCCATTTAAGTGGAGGAAATGAAGTAAGACTTTTTGGAGATGAACTTGGGAATTTTGTAGCATGAAATGAACAAAAAATCCTACTAGAATTTTTGGACAGCCCCCCCAAGAGCCAAGGCCGGCCATGCCTGAGGATGGAATGAATTGAGAGAATGAGGGAGAGAGTGTATCAAAAGAATGAGAGTCTCTCATAATCCAAGAGAGAGAAAAGAGATGATGAGAAGAAATCATCACAAGGAAAATCAAACACTCAACCAACCAATCATCACTCCAAAAGGTCAAGCCATGATGGAAGAAGAAGTCAAATGGTCAAGGGACGGTGCAACCATCATGACACTACAAGATGCAAATACCACCCTCCAAAAAGCTTATTTGCACAAATGCAAATAAGCCATCCTCCACCAATCTTCGGCCAATGAAAGATACAAAGGAAAATGGCCGAAACGGAAAGCAAACTGGCAACTCCAGAAAAAATGATCCCTTAATAAATTACAGGAAAACCCCGCTACGGTGCATACACACCCGCATCTGTATTCCAACCGAATACAAATAAAATGAGACAAAATCTACACAGTACTATACTAGGATCCGGCATAAACCAAAGCCCGCTAGTATAAACCGTCCGATCATGATCCGTGCAATACCGCACGTATCTGATCGAACCCTGCCATATCTCCATACGGCCTCTACAGCGTTTCGCCCGAAAACTTGAGCAACTGAATGTGGGGGACTCTAAAGACTCGTCAATACTTTGGCTGTGGATTTAACCACTAGCACGTCAGAGGTATTAGCCATACGTGATGGGCTACCAGCTATTGACCAAAAGGGACGTCGATGAGCGAACTCATCCTGATACCCTACTGAGCCTGTCAGTGACAATATCCGTACAGTCCGGTCCGTTCGCCTATGAGCATCGCATGGCGGGCCTAGGGGGTTGGTAAAAGTCAGACCCCCAAAAACGGTACAAGTCGTGTCGTAGTGTAGCCCAGAACACCCTGAGATACTACTGGAATACCTACCAGTAAATCTCCTTCCTCGGCCGAGGGCTTTGTGTAATGGCTCTCCTAGACACAGCGCGACCTCACCCCCAATACCAGGAGAGACGAACCCCTGAAGATCCGCTCACTGCCTCCATGTGGCTCGGGACTGTACCCAACTAAAACCTGTTTGCATGTCTTCTTTGAGCGTGGTAGGGTAGTAATCAAAGTACAGTGGGAACTCACACGAGACAAATGACGATCCTCAGGTCGATGAACTAACATGTACACATGTCACCTGGGAACTGCTATCTGACGTCTGGTATAATCCCAACTAGCAGGTTCCCAGCGAGTCCTGTCCGGTGTACTCATAACCCAATGAGCACCTGTATACATATTAGGTGAACCAACTGACACCAGTGGCTTGTGAGACCGGCCACCGTCCCTCGTCGGGGTCTCGACTGTATACACTAGTCTACTCTGGAGTATCGATGCCCTGTCTCGAAACTCCCACGACTAGGGACCTTTTAAGTATGTGCTTATAGACTACCAGCTCCATGTATATGATCGCCCTCATACTGCTAGCAGTCAAGCAAGAATCCTAGGGGCTCTATCAACGTGTAATAGCGACATGTCAGGTCACCTAAAGAAGTACATGATGATAAAAATAAACCAGATAGCATACTATCATCTCGAGTAAGACTGTCCTACCGGCATAGGTCCTCCCTCAATCATTGCAATCACGTGCCTGCGATCCAATAATTGACTCTGAGAGCACTATATCCAACAGTATGGTTTTATGACAGTGTTCGGACACATACGTGTTTTTACGCACGTACGATGTTCGAACAGTTTATACTAGCAGGCTTTGGTTTAAGACAGATTCTAGTATTGGATTATTGGATTTATACAGTCTCAGTATTTCCGTGTTTTCACAGATGGGAGGGGCATTCTCGTAATTGGTCGAGAAGCTTCTAGAAGATTGATGTGTTGGAGGCTTAGGTGGAATTTGCATTAAATGGATTAGTGACTCATGGTGTGATTCATCAAATGAGTTAATGAAGCATTTATTGCTTAATGACTCATGAGATGATTCACCCAAAGAGAGTTAATGAAGTATGGTTGATATTATTATTATGTTATTCATTTTAATAATTATCATGCTTCATATATATTCTAAAATGAGTTATAATTCATTATCATTCTCACTCATACCTTCTCTCTCCTCAAGCTCTCTCTCTTCAAGAACTAACCCTAACCTCTCATGTGTTGAGATCCAAGGGTTAGCAAGACTAATAGATCCCTAATCCTCTTCTATATCCTCTAGGTTGCTTTGATTAGCACTCATAGCCACCTAGTTACCTCAAGTGAGAGGTTAAATCTTGGAGAAGTAGCTCTCGGGTGGATCTTCTATCACATCGAGGAGGCCGACGAGGAGGTGATCAACGAGAACAAGAAGGACTTGATTCATTAGGTATAATTATCTTTCAAAGTAGCTAATCACTTCTATATAGTTGTTAGTTAGGGTTTAGCAAAGATTCATAAAGTTCATCGATGTTAGTTTAAACAAAATGATTCTTTTACCTATTCCGCCTCCCCGCATCATGTGGGGTGTCTACCGTCAACTTACAGCCCCGTTATCACCCGTTAGGTTACTTAATTAACGACAGAGCGGGGGCTGGACTAGCGTGGGTGAAAAAAATATACAACTTCTACTAGTATATATATAACAATATATAATAATCGTTCCAGGCATGATAAATGCAACATCACAGATAAGGGATAAGCATCACTGAACAGTACAGAATATCCGGGAGCTCCGAGTTTCCTTTGAGCCGCAAGTGAAACCCGACATTTCCCGGGTCGTGTAGATAGCCTGTGCAATGAAAACCAAGACCCATACGAGTGCGGCAAGTTACCCGCCAAAACCATAAGTGAGGCAACCCCCTTCATCAAGGTAAATAGGCCACCCAGCACTTCAGAGAATCGGGTAACTTGAGCACCCCTTCTTGGGTCAACCTGTACCCCCTACGAGTGCGGCGAATAGCTCGCCAATTCTAGAGTGGGGCCCTCTCCGTCTCAACGCCATGAGGTGCGGGCCTGTTGCCCTCTAGAACCCGGCTATCCGTGCACTCCATCGAGGGGTAATCCTAGTACAAAAACGAAAATATGTACAACGGTGACATCGACCTCAACCCGGTCGTGCCCCAAATAAATAATATACAAACAGGCAGTGACGGCAGTCCACATGTTGGATGCTCACCCCGTAATATCAAATGTACAAATAAAACTGAACTGTACTAACATTGCACCCAAGCTATCCACCATGACGATTTCTCCACAACATAGCACAACACAGAACATCAACGTGAATGTTACATTCGCAAACTTGTTCAAAAGACATATCGTAATTAGACAAGTTGTACCGCTCTATTGACATTCACGGTCGCTGATAGTAATGTATGTACTGTAAAACTTTAAACAGTGTTAGAAATATTAATTTCGAAACACCCCGAATAGCCCCCAAAACTAATAGATAAAACCATATCCAAACTGGGCTAAACAAGTAATACCATTGAACCAATATTCCAGAGACTTGCACACACTCCAAAATTCAAGTCCCAGTTCCACTTTTGGACCGGCCAGGCCGGACATTTATCAAATCTCGCCGGGTCACTTCAGGTGAATGGGGCTCGTATTTGGGGAGTGTTCTAGTGTAGGGTTCCTAGGCACTCTAGTTAAGTCTCACAAGTGATCAAACATGCACAAATAAAATTTTACGGGTGCCTACAAACCCGACTACGGATCGTTTACTAGATATTTAGGCGAAACAAGCAAACTAGTTAACATTTTAACTAAGGGAACAGATATACAACCCTTGTAGATCCGGTCCACCACCTCCACGGCTCCGCAACGAAGTCCTCTCGCTGTCCAAGTGAACTCCCGGGCGCTAGCGTCAGCTTCGTCGAAGAATAAGAGAGCTAGGTCGTCAATATCCATGCCGAAGATGATCTACGTCGAGGCATCGCTAGATCAAGCTCCACCTTCACCAAACCTTGAAAATTTGTGAAGGAAACACACTCTACTACTTGGCAAGAGGTAGAGGATGAAGAAATAGGAAGTGGGTAGACTTTATTTTTGGATTTCTCACTTGATTTGGCTAGTTGCCATTAAAGTAGAAAGCTTTTCTTCATGTTGAAGAAGATGAAGAAGAAGAAGAAGATATGATAAGATTATTAAAAAAGAAAAAAAAAATAATACTTATCATGACTTCAACCATGGTTTAGTGTAGAGATTTAACCAAGGTTTAGATGAGTGGTTAGGGTTAGAGAAAAGACAAGAATGGTGGACTTAGTCAAGGTTTCAAGAAGCTTTAAAGAAAAAGACAAACTAAGCCACCATTTCATTTTCTCTTTATCTTTTCCAAAACAATAATAAAAGGATAAATAAATAAGAGAAAAGAAACCCTAACCATTCAATAAACATGGTTTAATCTTTACATAAACCCAAAAGAGCAAGTATCATCAAATATGATACAATTTTGTGCACAAAAGTATATCACATATACAATGTGCACAAACCAAGTGAGTTAATCCATTTAAAGTGAACCATTACTAGTTAATGCAAAGTAATATATCAAATATATAATTATACATTAAATCATTAAATCAACACTTGATTCAATGATCCGGTTATATCGCATATAACCGGCTAGTATCCAATGTATCGGCTTATCGAATCAATCCTTGATTCGATAACTAGGTTATATCGCATACAACCATTCGACACATTCATCGCGAGAATGAAATACGGTATCACATACACGCATTATTCTCGGTCCCGCACATATCTCATATGCGCTCCTATTTCGTTTCGCTTGAGCCAGGAAACCTCTGTGTAGGACTCTAAAGACTCGTCAATACGCCGGTAGCAGATGATGATCATATCAAACACCCACAAGCCGCAAGCGGTCTGCTAAACGTAACGGCCACCCGGGTATTGAGCGATTAGAAGATCGACGAGCAAGCCCGCTCACACTCCTGCGAATCCAACCAGTAACACTTTCCGTATAGTCCGGTCTGTTCGTCTGATATGTCGCATATCTCGCCTAGGGGTGGTAAACGTCAGACCCCAATAGCTCGATAAGTCATGCCGACTTGAGGTCCATAACATTCGTGAAACTACTGATAACTCTTACCAGTATATCACTGCAACCCTGGCCAGGGATTTCCTGTTATGGCCAGTCGAGCATAGCACAACATCAACCCCTAATACCGGGAGAGACGAATCCCCTCCTATCGCTCATTGCCTCCATGTGAATCGGGACTGTACCCAAAAACCACCTGTTTGCACGACTCAGTAGAGCCGTGGTAGGGTGGAAATCAAAGCACAGTGGGAGACACACAAGACTCTATGACGATCTCGGGTCAACAGAATAAGCTGTACCAGTGTCACCAGAGAACTGCCATCTGACGTGAGGTATAATACCATCTGGGAGTTCTCGGCGAGTCCGTCCAGTGTACCCAGTCTCTACTGAGCACCCGTATATCATCTCTGATGTCAAACACCGATGGATATGGGATCATCCATCGCCCATCTGTATGGGTCGAGAAGGTACACGCTAGTCTACTCTGGTATATCGATGCCCCGTCTCGATACACCCACGACTAGGGACTTTGAAGGATGTACTTATGGACTACCATGTCCCCACTAGTATGATCCGCATCATAGTCCAGGTAGTCAAGTACAGATCCTAAGGGCTTTACCAACATGTAATAGAGAGACAATCAGTGTACACGTTAAGGTAAAGATCAACCAGATAGCATACTATCATGTCGAGCAAGAAAGTCCTCCCTATATATGTCCCAGCATCCACTACAATATACATCCAATGTACAGTAATGGCCTCTAGGGCATACATATAACTAACAATCTCCCACTTGCACTAGGGCCATCTATAGCAGTGGTTATAGTATCTCATACTCAACCATCCCATAAAAGTTTCTCTCTGGGAACAGGCCTTTGTGAGTGGATCCGCTGTGTTGTCCTCTGAGTCTACTCTCCTATCCTCGATCTCCCTGGAGATCAACCATCTCCATGATCAGGTGAAACTGCCTTAGAATATGTCTGGATCACTGATGGGACCGACGTTCCTTGGCATAAGCCACAACTCCATTGTCTCACAATGGTTGGAACGTAGTTCATCTCATGAACCAATATACACCCAAACAGCCTCTTTGGTAGCGTCTTAAGTAGCGATGTATCCAGCCTTTATCGTCTAGTATGTCACGGTATCTAGCTTGGAACTCTTCCAACATACCGTCCCTTTACTGAGGGTAAAGACAATGCCTGTGACTGACTTTCAGTCGTCTTTATCACCCTGGAACCCTTCCAGTGATTCTCCCCAGGATCGATTGATACCATCTCACTACAACTAGTGAGAATCCTAACATCCATTTAGATCTATCTCATAGATCCAAAATCCAGGATTTAGGAGGTATCACTTTGATCCTATATGGAGAATCATGGTGATAAGCGGAGATTGATCGAGCGTAGCATAGGAAACTCCTTTCTTATCAAGAGTATGTCATCCACGTACTCTACGAGGATCGTCACCATACTCCCTACTACCTTTTTGTTTATACAAGGTTCATCTACCATTTTGATGATGTCAAACTCTTTGACTTATCCATCAAAACAGATGTTCCAACTCCGCGATGCCTGCTTTATTCTATAAAACATCTTGCACACGTTTCCGCTGCTCCCACTGTCTACGAAGCCCTCTGGCTGTGTACTTATAGACGCTCTCTTCTAAATCATCATTTAGAAAAGCAGTCATGGCACCCAGCCGTCAGATATCGTAGTCATGGTATGTAGCCGCGGTAAGTAGGATCTGGACAGACTTAAGCATAGCTACTGGAAAAAGGTTTCATCATTATCCACGACTGGTCGATGACGAAAACCTTTAACAAGTCTAGCTTTGAAAGTCTTAACTTTTCCATCTACACTAAGTAATCTTCTCCAGATATACTTGCTCCTGATGTGGATTTAACCCTTCAGATATAGCAGCTAAAGTCCATACTTTGCTGGTGTATATGGATTCCATCTCAGATCGCTAAGCATCCAGCCATTGTTACAGAGTCCCTACTCTCGATGGCCTGCTCGAAACTAGTTGGGTCATCATCTCATGATGCAATCCTTGCTCCCACTGTCATCGAGAAACCGAGGTATCTCTCAGGCGGATGAGGAACTCTACTAGATCGGCGGAGAGACTGAGGTTCGTCGGGAACTATAGAATCCTTTGGTTCTGTCAAATCATCAACTACAGTATTTTATAGCTGGAACCTTTCCAGTTCTACAGAACTGATCCTGCCTCGATCATGTCCGGATTTTGCTTTAAACATAGGCCGGACAACCCTAAATCTTAACTTACTTAAGAGATAGGATCTTCCCGCACCATATCTCATATGGAGTGGTAGGCACTAATTTGATTCGAACTAATTCAATAGGTATGCAGCTTCTCAAGTGCATAACCCCAAAAGGAAATAGGTAACTCAGTAATACTCATCATAGAGCACACCATATCTAATATTGTGCAATTGCTCCGCCCTGATACACCGTTGTGCTGTGGTGTATTCAGAGGAGTAGTACGGAGAGAGAATCTCATTCTCCTTTAGAATGGTCCAGGAATGCCATGCACAAGTATTCTCCTCCCTGATCTCATCATAGGACATAATACTTATACCCGGTTATTGGTTCTCTACTTCTAACTTATATTCTGTGAATACCTCAAAAGGTTCGGACTTATGTTTCAACAGGAACACATGACTGAATCTTGAGAAATTATCAGAGAATATAATGAAGTATAAACAACCAGTCCTGGCATGTGTAGACAGGAGACTTTACATACATCATCATGTATCAGTCCCAAGAGTTTACTAACTCTTTCTCTGTTTCTAATAAACAGAGCTATGGTCATCTAATCTTTGTGACATGACTGGCAAGTTTCACAAGATGTAAATTCAAACTGATTTAAATATGCATCTTAAATGTAACTTCAGCCAGTCGGGTCGCGTTGATGTGACCTAGTCTACAATGCCTCAAGAATGATTCGTTTATTTCTGAACTCTTCTTCTTGTGTGTGTTCAGTATACTAGGAACTGTAGTTTGATTTGGAACGTTAATGCTTTTAGATAGCGTGCCTGAACCGATCAACTTTTGATATAGGAAGTGTTCAAAATATTATCCATCAATACAAAATTATATTATTTCTTTACTAATAAAGAGACTGATATGATTTTGTATATCAGGTTCGGTATCTAATAGCATTTGTTCAGAATCAATGTATTCGTAATACAGGGTGACAGTGACCAATAGACTTGGCTGCAACACTTGCCCCGTTTTCTGTCTCATGAAACTTATCACCCGTTCTCAGTTTTTCTACCCTTTTGTAGCCCTATGTAACAGATTACATATCTGGGATCCTGATCCGGTATCATATACCCAGGATGCAGAGGATACTGAGAAACAGTTCTTTGTAATGAACACACCCGAAGGAGATGCATCATATGCACTTTCTTCATTTGGGCGGCATAGGAATTCTGGTATTCCCCAATTTCCTGCTCTGTCTTATAACAATTATAAGTTGGAGCGGGACCAACGTTCCCCAGCTCAGTATAACAAGCGGGTTCGGTCAATACATCCGTATTATTATCTTGATTAAGGCGTGATATGGTCGCTACCAGGAGAGAGAGAGAAGAAAACACTCTGCGTGCGCTCTTGCAAGATCAGATTGGTTATTTATTTTATCTAATCAGGATGGCTCCCACTGTTTTTATCAAATCTTCCTTCAAACCCTAAAAGGAAAGACTAGCCGGGATTAATTACACTCTACAAGTTCGCCAATCTTTCAGCCAGGCCAGTGTCGGTACTTTGAGGGAGGTTCCCCGTGCTTTCGCACGGACCTAATTACAGTAAACCTCGTTTTCCCAGAGGCGTAACCCCATTGACACCTTTCTAGACACTTACTCGATCGGCTAATTGTAAAGTGCAAAACTCTCCCAGGAGAAACAATTACTCGCAGTGGGTATCGGGATCCAACTATCACATAGAAGGTATGCAATCTCATTGCAAGTTTCAACACTTGAAACTCCCGATAAAGGTTTTTACCCCTAGCACTTATGACCTTAACTATGGTCAACAAATCATAAGTACTAGTCAACTTCTACCCGTCATTTCGTGATTAATTAGACCCACCCACATGACCCTTAACTAAGGTCAACAAAGTCACGCGACTGTCCTAACTAATCGCATCATATGCGGTGTAGGAAGACATCACTTAGCTACCGTACACTGTGCCTTGACTATGGTCAACAAACACAGCACGAATACTAAGTACTCTACTTCCTAAAATGACGGAGGGTTGCGACTGGTTTTTGTGAAAACCTTTGACGCTTTGAACTTGATTTCGTTGCGGAATCAAATGGTTTTTAAGTGGAATGTTTTTGAGGCTTTTCTAGTTTTGCTAAAGGGGTCACTCCCGGTGAAGGGATCGTCGGCCCTTTCCTCGTCGAATGAGGTGTGGGATATATCATATATATCGCTGTGCAAAGCGGAAACTATAGAAGCAATCAAATGACAAACCGAGTGTTGTAGCATCTGCCAGTTATTGCTAAAGGAGTCACTCCCGGTGAAGGGATCTCGGTCCTTTCCCTATCGAATAAGGTGCAGGATGTTCTACAAGGAACACCACGATGCAAAGCAAGAACTGTAGCTACCTGTTTTATTTTGAAATTCGATTCCACAACATCAATTAGGTTTATTTTCTTTCATTAATCTCATTAATGAATATCCCATCATTTAAGTCCACCTAACCATCACAGATAAATATAACGTACGCTTATGGCATCCGCATTCGCCTCGATGTCCCGTCTGCACCGTTAGGTTAGGTAACTAACACCAGAACGAGGCAGGGCTAGCGCGGGTGTAAAACATAAGCAACGTCTATATAATATATCATATATACTATATATAATACCTGTCACAGAACATCACATGATCACAGATAAAACACAGCAGAAGAAACATATGAAATATTGGATATACTAGGACGTCCGTGTTTTCAATACGAGCCAGTATAAAACACGGATTCCACGGTCGCGATGAATAGCCAAACCCACACCCCTAGACCCCTACGAGAGCGGCAAGCAACCCTACCAATTCTAGGGTTAGGAGACCCGGACTCGACTCCTCGAGTTGGTCTCCCACTGGACCCCAGAACCCGGTTACTTATGCTCCCCTCCTTGGGTCTATCCTAGTGCAGAAAAATAAATAATATACAAACGGTGACTACTTCCGCAACCTGGAAGTGCCCCAATAAAAGAATATTATATACAAGTTTTTACATGATTGAAAATGAAAAACACTCATCTCACATAAAACCCCCCCGGCTATTCAAACACGACGATCCAATATAACATATCCAGCAACACATAACATCACATGTCATCAACGTAAGTAAATATGCGCATCCCAATTGTCGTTGACATATAGCAACGAAACCGGCGACATCACATATTACACTTACGGTCACAGAAAAGAAAGTGTAAAACTACAACAGTTGGAATCCGCAACCACCTCAGACATCGCATGCCTGACCAAATGAATTCTTTAGACATCACATGCCTAACAATTATAAACCCCGCATTTTAGTCTCATTATCGAAAACTCTTTTTCAATATCAAGTCGGGCAATTCAACAGGATTCCCGACATTCTGATCGAATGCTCTTCGTAAACTTCAGTAGACGGCCGCACCCCCGACGCCGTCGACAAAGTGCACCAAGGCGGAACACCGCTACCGCGAGCACCCGAACGGATGCTTTCGGCGACGGGGTTCTCCTACAGTCACTCCGAGAATTTCCAATTGTTGGATTTTTCCGTAGTTTAACGACGTTCTAAGTAGTGCAAGTAACGCGATGGACCCTCTAGAAGACAACAAACCTTAACTCGATTATGTGACCGTCTTGAACTGCCCTTTGAACCTTCGGGTTTGGGGCAGTACGGCGTGCCACATGTGAGGCGTTGGCTTGACCCTTCTACGAGCATAGCATAACATCAACCCCTAATACCGGGAGAGACGAATCCCCTCCTATCGCTCATTGCCTCCATGTGAATCAGGACTGTACCCAAAAACCACCTGTTTGCACGACTCAGTAGAGCCGTGGTAGGGTGGAAATCAAAGCACAGTGGGAGACACACAAGACTCTATGACGATCTCGGGTCAACAGAATAAGCTGTACCAGTGTCACCAGAGAACTGCCATCTGACGTGAGGTATAATACCATCTGGGAGTTCTCGGCGAGTCCGTCCAGTGTACCCAGTCTCTACTGAGCACCCGTATATCACTGTCAAATTCCGGGTATCGGGAAAACTTGGGTGTTCGATTGTTCGATCGAAAAGTTTAGCATTTTCTATTTATCCGGAATTTGACAGTGATATACGGGTGCTCAGTAGAGACTGGGTACACTGGACGGACTCGCCGAGAACTCCCAGATGGTATTATACCTCACGTCAGATGGCAGTTCTCTGGTGACACTGGTACAGCTTATTCTGTTGTGACTTCAACCATGGTTTAGTGTAGAGATTTAACCAAGGTTTAGATGAGTGGTTAGGGTTAGAGAAAAGACAAGAATGGTGGACTTAGTCAAGGTTTCAAGAAGCTTCAAAGAAAAAGACAAACTAAGCCACCATTTCATTTTCTCTTTATCTTTTCCAAAACAATAATAAAAGGATAAATAAATAAGAGAAAAGAAACCCTAACCATTCAATAAACATGGTTTAATCTTTACATAAACCCAAAAGAGCAAGTATCATCAAACATGATACAATTTTGTGCACAAAAGTATATCACATATACAATGTGCACAAACCAAGTGAGTTAATCCATTTAAAGTGAACCATTACTAGTTAATGCAAAGTAATATATCAAATATATAATTATACATTAAATCATTAAATCAACACTTGATTCAATGATCCGGTTATATCGCATATAACCGGTTAGTATCCAATGTATCGGCTTATCGAATCAATCCTTGATTCGATAACTAGGTTATATCGCATACAACCATTCGACACATTCATCACGAGAATGAAATACGGTATCACATACACGCATTATTCTCGGTCCCGCACATATCTCATAAGCGCTCCTATTTCGTTTCGCTTGAGCCAGGAAACCTCTGTGTAGGACTCTAAAGACTCGTCAATACGCCGGTAGCAGATGATGATCATATCAAACACCCACAAGCCGCAAGCGGTCTGCTAAACGTAACGGCCACCCGGGTATTGAGCGATTAGAAGATCGACGAGAAAGCCCGCTCACACTCCTGCGAATCCAACCAGTAACACTTTCCGTATAGTCCGGTCTGTTCGTCTGATATGTCGCATATCTCGCCTAGGGGTGGTAAACGTCAGACCCCAATAGCTCGATAAGTCATGCCGACTTGAGGTCCATAACATTCGTGAAACTACTGATAACTCTTACCAGTATATCACTGCAACCCTGGCCAGGGATTTCCTGTTATGGCCAGTCGAGCATAGCACAACATCAACCCCTAATACCGGGAGAGACGAATCCCCTCCTATCGCTGATTGCCTCCATGTGAATCGGGACTGTACCCAAAAACCACCTGTTTGCACGACTCAGTAGAGCTATGGTAGGGTGGAAATCAAAGCACAGTGGGAGACACACAAGACTCTATGACGATCTCGGGTCAACAGAATAAGCTGTACCAGTGTCACCAGAGAACTGCCATCTGACGTGAGGTATAATACCATCTGGGAGTTCTCGGCGAGTCCGTCCAGTGTACCCAGTCTCTACTGAGCACCCATATATCATCTCTGATGTCAAACACCGATGGATATGGGATCATCCATCGCCCATCTGTATGGGTCGAGAAGGTACACGCTAGTCTACTCTGGTATATCGATGCCCCGTCTCGATACACCCACGACTAGGGACTTTGAAGGATGTACTTATGGACTACCATGTCCCCACTAGTATGATCCGCATCATAGTCCAGGTAGTCAAGTACAGATCCTAAGGGCTTTACCAACATGTAACAGAGAGACAATCAGTGTACACGTTAAGGTAAAGATCAACCAGATAGCATACTATCATGTCGAGCAAGAAAGTCCTCCCTATATATGTCCCAGCATCCACTACAATATACATCCAATGTACAGTAATGGCCTCTAGGGCATACATATAACTAACATCTAGTAGTCATACAGGTAGTCTTCTGCAGTTGCTTAAATAGTTTTAGAAGACCAAATAAAATTCATAGAAACTAGAATACAAGTTGGTATTGTTTCGGAGTTGTTTCGGTTTCGATACTTTAACATCATCTAAAACAACTAGTATGCGGTAAATGGGTTGGCTCTGATACCATGTTGGGTTACGCCAGCGCCCCGGCCATCAATTCGTGGCCAAATGCAGAACAAAAACTTAATTAAACCGGCGCTAACGGAACCCGATTCCCGGATCGTACCATTAACCCTAAACTTGTTATATGTAAAGGAGTTTAGAAAGGTTATACTAAATGATCCATGTCCTTCGGTCTTCAACCTCTGTCCCAAGCACCTCGTGGCTTCCTCGATCATGTTTGATCTCCGATCTCCCCCATCGAAGACGATCCACCTCGAGTGTTTGTATTATGGGCTCCGACCTTAAAACCGAAGCAACTCGAGTATTTAGTTTGCTAACCTAGATTGCCAAGATGAAGTAGAGAGAGTTTATGATTACTTTGTTTCAATACACCTTAGGTTTCTTAACACATGAGACATATAGGATGGAGGTTGAAGAAGATGCCAAGAGAGGAGAGTGTCAGGCTTGAGAAAAAAAAGTGAAGAAGGAAAGGCTTGAGTGTGTTGTGTTATATTTGTTGTGAGCAGTTAGCAACTCAAGAAAAGCCATCCAAGAAAAAATATCTGATGCCCATCACTTGCTCACCACACATATATCTCACAACTCTCTCAAAATATTAAGCATGGCATGTAATGCCAACAATGACTCACACCATGAGTCACCAAGTGCACATGCTATAATCAATGCCAAAATAATGAGTCACACTTTCCTCAAATAAACATTTAAACCAAATGTTTAATAGAAACAGAAATGGCATCTACTAAAGTAAACTTGCAATAGAATTACAAGAATACCCCACATCCGTATATACATACCCGCATCCGTATTCCGAAAGAATACGAATACAACGAGACGAAAATAATCCAACAATATAATACTAGGATCCGGCTTAAACCAAAACCCACTAGTATTATCTGTCTGAATCATGATCCGTGCACAAGTGCACGTATATGCTCGAACCCTGCCATAAAACCATACGGCCTCTACAACGTTTCACCTGAAGTGGGGAAACCCTCTGTGTGGACTCTAAAGACTCGTCAATACGTTGGCAGTGGGTTTAACCACAAGCACGTCAGCGGCACTAGCTGTACGTTACGGCTACCCAGGTATTGAGCGAAAGGGAGGCTGATGAGCAAACTCATCTTGAAACCCCTACTGAGCCTGACAGTGACAATATCCGTACAGTCCGGTCCGTTCGTCTATGAGTATCGCATATCGAGTCTAGGGGGGTGGATAAAGTCAGACCCCTAATGACTTGATATTCAGTGTCGGTATGAAACATATCACCACTTAAGAAACTACTGATCCGAGTCAGTAATTCTCGACTACCTTAGCCAAGGATTTCTGGTGATGGCTACTCGTGCACACCGCGACATCAACCACAAATACCGGGAGAGATGAATCCCCTAACGATCCGCTCACTGCCTCCATGTGGCTCGGGACTGTACCCAACTAAAACCTGTTTGCACGACTCCTTTGAGCCGTGGTAGGGTAGTAATCAAAGCACAGTGGGAACTCACACGAGACAAATGACGATCTCAGGTCGATAGACTAACCTGTACACATGTCACCAGGGAACTGCTATCCGACAATAGGTATAATACCAACTAGCAGGTTCCCGGCGAGTCCGTTCGGTGTACTCATAACCAAATGAGCACCTGTATACATCTTAGGTGAACCAACTAACACCAATGGCTTGTGAGACCGGCCACCGCCTCTCGTCGGGGTCTTGATCAGTATACACTAGTCTACTCTTGGAGTATCGATGCCCAGTCTCGAAACTCCCACGACTAGGGACATTTTAAGGATGTGCTTATAGACCACCCAGCTTCCACGTATATGATCGCCATCATACTGTAGGTAGTCAAGTAAGAATCCTATGTGCTTTATCAACATGTAATAGTAATATGTAATGTCACCTAAAGCATGTAAACGATGATAAAGACAAACCAGATAGCATACTATCATCTCGAGTTAGACTGTTCTACCGGTATAGGTCCTCCCTCAATCATTGCAATCACGTGCCTGCGATCTAATAATTGACTTAAGGGCACTATAGTCAACAATCTTAACATGTACACTTGCATTATTATACCGTCTCTCTCTGATACATGTTGATAAAGACTTTAGGATGTTTGCTTGACTACCAGGACTATGAAGTGGATCATACTACTGGGACTTGTGTAGTCCACAAGCACATCCTTTAATTGTTCCTAGTCGAGGGGATATCGAGGCAGGGCATCGATATTCCAGAGTAGACTAGTGTGTACGTTTCTTGACCCTGTAGAGGGCGATAGTTGATCCCATAACCATTAGTGTTTGACATCAAAGATTGTACACAGGTGCTCATTAGAGAATAGGTACACCGAACAGGACTCGCCGAGAACTCCTAGATGGTACCATACCTATCGTCAGATAGCAGTTCTCTAGTGACACTGGTACAAGTTAGTCTGTAAACCCGAGATTGTCATAGTGTCTTGTGTGGCTTCCACTGTGCTTTGATTTCCTCCCTACGACGGCTCAAAAGAGTCGTGCAAACAAGTGGATTTTGGTTACAGTCCTGAGTCATATGGAGGCAGTGAGCGATAGGAGGGGTTTCGTCTCTCCCGGTATAGGGAATTGATGTTGCGCTATGCTCGATTGGCTAAAACAGTATGTCCCAGGCCAGGGCTGATGAGATTTATTGGAAAGTGTTATCAGTAGTTTCTCGAAAAGTTATGAGCCATACATCGGCATGACTTATCAAGTTACTGGGGTCTTACGATTCCACCCCTAGACTTGATATGCGACATATCAGATGAAGAGACCAGACTGTATGGCAAGTGCGACTTATAGGCTTTACGGGAGTTTGGACAAGCTTGCTTGTTGATCTTCTATTCACTCAATACGTGGGTAGCCGTAACTATTAGTTATATGTATGCCCTAGAGGCCATTATTGTACATAAGATGCATATTATAGTGGATTCTTGGACATATATAAAGAGGACTTTCTTGCTCGACATGATAGTATGCTATCTGGTTGCACTTTGTATTAACATGTAGACTTGTATTGTGATACTGTCTTACTCTCACATGTTGATAAAACCCTTAGGATGTGTACTTGACTACCAGGACTATGATGGAGATCATACTAGTAGGACCACGGTAGTCCACAAGTACATCCTTTAATTGTTCCTAGTCGAGGGTGTATCGAGACGAGGCATCGATATTCCAGTGTAGACTAGCGTATACGCTTCTTGACCCATATGATGGGCGATGGATGATCCCACACCCATTGGTGTTTGACATCAAAGATGGTATACGGGTGTTCAGTGGAGACTGGGTACACTGAACGGACTCGCCGAGAACTCCTAGTTGGTATTATACCTATCGTTAGATAGCAGTTCTCTGGTGACACTGGTACAGGTTAGTTTGTAGAACCGAGATCATCATAGAGTCTTGTGTGATTCCCACTGTGCTTTGATTTCCACCTTACCACGTTCAAGAGAACGTGCAAAACGGTAGTTTTTGGGTACAGTCCCAAGTCACATAGAGGCAATGAGCGATAGGAGGGGATTCATCTCTCCCGGTATTGGGGGTTGATGTTGCGCTGTGCTCGATTGGCTATAACAGGAAGTCCAAGTCCAGGGCTGATACGGAGATTTACTGGTAAGTGTTATCAATAGTTTCTCGACCCGTTATGAGCCTCACATCGACATGACTTATCGGTTACTGGTGTCTTACGTTTACCACCCCTAAACTGGATATGCGACATATCAGACGAAGAGACCGGACTGTACGGTAGTGTTACTGACAGGATTTACAGGAGTATGAGCAGGCTTGCTTTTTGATATTCTGATCGCTCAATACCCGGGTAGCCGTTACGTCCAGCTAGTACCGTTGACAGCTTATGGGTGACTGATATGTTCATCACCTACTGCCGGCGTATTGACGAGTCTTTAGAATTCTACACAGACGTTTCCTGGCTCAGGCGAAACGAAGTAGGAGAACATATGTGATATGTGCGGGACCGAGATTTATATGTGTATGTGATACCGTATTCTTTTCTCGCGATATGTGATATCGGTCGGTTATATGTGATATAGCCGGGTTATCGAATCAAGTGTTGATTCGATAAGTTGGTACACATGATATTAGTCGGTTATATGTGATATAGCCGGATTATTGAATCAAGTGTTGATTTAATAATTTAATGTACAATTATATATTTGATATATTAATTTACATTAACTAATATTTGCTCACTTGTGCATTTCTTTTTCTCACATGTGCACACTTAATATATATGTGATATATATTAATTGTGTTTTCTTTTTGTGTCATGCTTGATTATACATGCAACATGGGTGTATGAGACTCACACCATGACATGGATAATTGGGGGTGTTTATTTATTTAAGGTAAATCAAAATTGGTTGGAAATTAGCCCATGGTTGAAGCTTGTGGAACTATTGACATAGTCCAATAATTTTATTTTACTTAAGATATTTATTAACCCAACCATTATCAATAGCCATGGTTAAGTCTCTACATGAGTTATATGAGATATTTCTCACCCATGGTTGCCTCTCTCTCATGATTCATTATTCACAACATTATCTCTTCATCTCCTTCTTCATCAAGAGTGAGCTCTTTAGCTTTTGAGGAGGTGAGGAATACTAGTGAGAAAATTAATTCTAAAGTGAGCAAAAATCCTGCTTCATCATCCTCTACTAGACTAGCCATTTAGTTTAGGGTGTTTGCTTCACTAATCCCTAATTAGCGAAGAGGTAGCTTGGGTTGGTGTCTCATCGACGTAGATCATCTTCGGCCTTGAAGACTTCGTGCAAGCTTGTTCCTTTCATCTTGTGGAGCCATTCTAGAGTCTGGAAGATCACTAATTGGAGCGAAGGGACTACTACACGAGCTATTGAAGTGAAGGAACAGTCTACAAAGGTTTTATTCCATATTCACTTAGATGTAAAGTTGTTTACATGTTGTATTGTCTAATTCTCTAGTTAAGATTCTAGGGTTCGGGTTGTTTAGCATGGCAATTTTTTGAAAATGGCATGGACGATGCCTCCCGAAACCTTGCTGTCATGCTAGGTAATCCTACAGTGGTATCAGAGCCAAGCTAGAGAATTAGATGATGTTTGTAGAATTACGAAACCGAAACAACTCCGAAAAAAACGAAACATAATCCTAGTTTCTTTCGATTTTTTAAAAGCCTCTAATTTTTTTTAAGCAACTGCGGAATGTTACATGAGATGTAATATGACACCAGACGAACACGAACCCAATCCGACGGATTTGACATGGAGAGAAGCTCCAAAATTCCGGCTTGGCCAGTTCTGTTATCTTATTTTTGGTTCGTTTTGGTTTTGTGTTCTGGTCTTTGGGTTTTGGTATTTTAGGTGTTGCTTGTTTTTACTGAAATTGCATGTGATGTTAACTTTTTGTAAAAGCAATTCGGAGTGTTTTGTAGTCGTAATTCTAACATCGTTTCGGGTAATTTGGACGACGTTAAAAAGTTCGAACGAATATCAAATACCCAATTTTCTTCCTCGCTGGAAATTTTCCAAAAGTTGGATTTTTCCAAGTTAAAGAACATTCAAAATTCATGCAAGTGATTCAATAGACCCTCTAGGAGAACGAAACCCTAACTCGATTCTGTGACCGTCGAAACCGCCGCCAAACCTTAGGGTTTGTGGTAGTTCCGTGGCGTCATAGGTGAGGCAAAGGTTGGTCTTTCTACGGTTGGTCCGTATGCACTGTGGCATGTACTGAGTATTTTTAAACTACGCTCAAGTGTTGAGCTCTTTGGGAAATTTTGGGTGTTTGTTGATTCGATCGGAATGTTTAACATCGTATAGCTATCTATGGAATGTGATACAATATTTGGAATTCATTTGATTAGGCATGAAATCCGAAGTATGTGATATTTCGGGTTTATGATGTCTAAGGAGGTTGCGGATTCCAAATGTTGTAGTTTGACATTTTCTTTTCTGTGACCGTAAGTGTAATATTTGGTGTATCGCCGGTTTTGTTGCGATATGTCAACAACAATTGGGATACACATATTTACTTACGTTGATGACATGTGATATTATGTGTTTCTGTGATATGTTGTATTGGATCGTCGTGTTTTGAATAGCCGTGTTTTTTTTATGTGAGATGAGAGTTTTTTTCATTTTCATTCATGTAAATACTTGTATGTAATATTCTTTTATTGGGGCACTTCCGGGATGAGGATGATGTCTCCAATGATGTATATTATTTACTTTTCCGCATTAGGATAGACCCAAGGTGGGGAGCACAAGTAACCGGGTTCTAGAGTCCAGTGGGAGACCATCTCGAGGAGTCGTGTCCGGGTCTCCTAACTCTAGAATTGGTAGTGTTGCTTGCCGCTCTCGTAGGGGTCTAGGGATGCGGGTTTGGCTATTCATCGTGACCGTGGAATCTGTGTTTCTTACTGGCTTAATTTAAAACACGGAAATCTTAGTGTATCCAATATTTCATATGTTGTCTTTTGCTGCTGATATTCTGTGATGTGATCACTTTATATGCTTGAGACGAATGCTTTATTATTATATATATGATATATAATAAACATTGCTTATGTTTTACACCCGTGCTAGTCCCGCCCCGCTATGCCATTAGTTAAGTAACCTAACGGTGCATAACGGGACACTGTGGCGAATGCGGATGACATAAACGTACGTTGTATTTTCATTTCTTCTGTGATGCTTAGGATGCATAATTGATGGGACTTCATTAATGAGATTAATGAAAAAGAAAGAAACCTAAAAAGATGTTGTGGAATCAAATTTTCAAAAAGGGTAGCTGTAGTTTTTACTTTGCATAGCGGTATTCCTTGTAGAATATCCAACACCTTATTCGATGAGGAAAGAGCCGAGATTTATTCACCGGTAGTGACCTCTTTAGCGAAACTAGCAGATGCTACAACCCACTGGGTTTTGTCTTTTGATTGCTTCTCTAGTTCTTGCTTTGCATAGTGGTATTCGTGAATATCCAGCACCTCATTCGATGAGGAAAGAGCCGAGATCTTTTCACCGGGAGTGGCCTCTTTAGCGAGACTAGTAAAAGCCTCTCCTTTCCAAAATCACTAGATTCTAAAATGATATCAAGTTCATTACGCAAAAGGTTTTTCTAAAAACCTATCGTAGCCCTCCGTCATTTCAGATAAGTACTACTTAGTATTCGTGCTACGTTTGTTGGCCTGCGTCAAGGCGTAGTGTGCGGTAGCTAACTAGTGCTTATCTGCAATATAAGATGAGATTGGATTAGGGTAGTCGTACGATTTTGTTGGTCTACGTCAAAGGTCGTACGGGTGGGTTTAATTCAATCAGGAAATATACGGGTTGAACTTGACTAGCGGACTGTAGTTTGTTGGCCTACGTCAAGGTCATAGGATGCTAGGGGAAAAATATTATCAGGAATTTCAAGTGTTCTATTTTGCAATGAGATTGCATACCTTCTATGAGATAGTTGGATCCCGATACCCACTGTGAGTAAGAGTTACTCCTGAGAGAGTTTTACACATCACAATTAGCCGATCACGTAGGTGTCTAGAAAGGTGTTAACGAGGTTATGCCCCTGGGAAAACGAGATTTATTTTAATTAGGTCCGTGCGAAAGCACGGGGAATCTCCCTCAAAGTACCAACACTGGCCTGGCTGAAAGATTGGCGAACTTGTAAGATTTAATTAATCCCGGCTAGTATTACATTTTAGGGTTTGAAGGAAAATTTGATAAAAACAGTGGGAGCCATCCTGATTAGATAATATAATAACCAATCTAATCTTGCAAGAGTATACGCTAAGTGTTTTCTTTTCACTCTCTCCTGGTAGCGACCATGTCAGGTCTTAATCAAGATAATAATATGGATGTATTGACCGAACCCGCTTGTTTTACTGAGCAGGGGAACGTTGGTTCTGCTCCCACTTATAATTGTTATAAGTCCGAGCAGGAAATAGGGGAATATCCGGATTCCCACGCCACCCAAACGAAGAATGAGCATGTTGATGCATCTTCTTCGGGCATGTTAGTTACAGAGAACTATTTCTCAGTACACTGTACGTCCTGGTTATTAGTGTAAGTGCACGGCAGCGCCCGGCTGTCTGAACGAGGCCAAAATGCGGAAACGATACTTTTCTTTAACTTTTGAACCGGTGCCACCGCGCACTATAAAACCTGGATTGGGCCATTAACCTACTCCTAGCAAACTAGAGAAAGGGTAGAGAGATATACCGAGCGATCCGTGTCCTTCGGTCTTCTCGTCGTCATCCCGATCTCCCCGCGGAATCTCCGGTCTTCATCTCCTCATCGGAAGGGCACCAAATCGCCGGGTTCTTTTACGGGCTCCCACCTCTGGACCGAGGCAACTCGAGCACGAAGTTGGCAAGTCGATGTGCCCAAGGATACTGTAGATGAAGTGTAGGAAGCTTTGTCTCATTGGGGTAAAGGAAGTTGCCATTTGGAGGTGTAGAAGGAGATGTGAATTTTTGGGTGAATAAAGGGATTTTTGGCAAGAAAATGAGTCTCATTCTTCCCCTCAAAAATTTGGACAGCCCCCTCACCATAATGGCCGGCCATGGCATGAAGAAAATGAGAAGAGGGAGTGAGCCAAAAGAATAATGCAAGAGAGAGAAAAAATGGTGATCAATGATTGGTAAATTTTCCGTTGTGTTTGTAGAAAATTGTAAAGAAATCACAACCAAAAATTATTTGACCGCAATCAAACTACGGTGTCAATTATAGTTCATGAATGAGTGCGGATCGTCCACAGGGATTGCACGATTCATTTATATTTTTTTAATATGTTTGAATTGAAAAGTTAAGTAACGATAAAAGAAAACATGATTCAAGAATGATTCATATCAAGTGTCACTATTCTTATTCAAGAATCAAGAAAATGTTAAACAATCTAGAATCGGTGTATTGATGATATTTCCAATCAATAGTCAAGAATCTAAAAGAGGCTCGTAGGAATCGATCGGATCGATAGACGTGATGTAATCTAAAGATTTCGTGTTCTTTTCCTTCGAAGGATTGATACTAGATCGATGATCGTCGACGAGAGTTAGGGCTTTCTCATGAAACTAGGGTTTCATCTTATCCCTTGTTCTTTTGTCGATATCATTCACATTCTAGCCTCTAGCAATTTCAAGAAATGATCCTAACTCCCCAATTTCGAGCGATATCATTCAAGAAAGCATCGTAACGAAATGGGTTGTCGGTTCTTGAACTTGCTAGGGTTTACAAAACTTGTAGGAATCAAGAATCGATTAAAGCTATGTTACATCATCATTCTATTGACCGTCTCGACTCCTTAACGAGCGGAGTTTTATTCACACATCACCACACAGAAAAGATTCACAAATTGTAAAGATATCATGATGCAGAATTTAAAGAAAACAAGATAAAAGAATATCACATTTATTTATCTCAACAATTTTGATTACATTCGCTTCAAGAACTACAAGAGGAAGAATCTAGATTGTTGATCGGGCGTCGCTCGGCTTCGTGAGTCGTGGATCGGCTCGGATCGCTTGCTCCGTTGAAGATCGGCTCCGCTCCTAAAGGTTGTAGGGCTTCTTGCTTAATGGGTACTCGGGATCTTGATTTTGATTGGAATTAGGGTTAGGGTTTCACACAAGCCCTGTCACTAGACTTGTGGAAGAAGAGGATGAAGAAAGAGGTAGAATGGGTCTAGTTTGATACTAGATTTTGGATTGATGATCTTATTTTTCCCAAGATGAATAGTTAGTGAGCCTAGGGTCTTATTTATAGAACACCCAAACCCTAGGTCTAAGTTTGAACTTCCCTTTCCCTCCAAAAGTTTGTTGAGGAGTTTCTAGAAGGAGTTTGTTAGGAGCTAGCTTAGGGTTTAAGCTAGGGTTTAGGGGGAAAGTTCTTGAATGATAGGCTAGTTTAATGTGGATCAAAGTGTTTGCTGATCTGGTAGAAATCCCTGGAGTCTTCTGGAAGTTGGAGTGCATTTCTGAACTGTAGGCCCTGAAACAGGAATTTTGCACTAAAATTGAGAGGCTAACTCCTTGGTTCAACCGCGGATCCGCGGCATTAGCAAGCCCCTGCCGCGGATCCGCGGCTCTTTAATGGGGTTGGCCTTTGGGTCTTCTGGTATGGACTTGTGCTGGAGTTTGGGGCTTCTTCCGATATGCTGAATTGTTATTACTACTTTGCATTGATACCAGATCCGAAGTTAGTGAGTTGGCGTATCTTTTGAGCAGTGTTGATTTGAGCATGCTTCTAGTTTCCTGCACAGACTTCGAAACACGGGTTGCGACATATAGAAATATTGCGATACCATGCAATGCAGTCAATTTCCCTAGAAATGCCGGTTTTAAGGTCTAATACATGTAATCTGATATTTTTCGATAGTTTTGTTAATATGTAAAATATGAATGCCGTACACTTCTAAATGAGTGCAAAAGATAAGGAAATTGCCGGCTAAAATATACAATATTTTCGACTGATCAAATACCCCCAAACTTAATTTCGATCGTTTCGAGCGAATGTTTTATTAAAAAGAGAAGGAGAAAATAAAGAAAGAGAAAAACTAACTAGCACACTTTCGTAGGCAACACGATTGCACTGAGCACGTGCAACAAGCCTTTAAACCTCTAGGTGTCCCTAGTAGGAGGAGTGTTGTCTCCTGAGGGTTTTCAGCGGATTGCACCCACAAAATCCAATAATAAAAGGAAGATCATGAATATTACATTTAAAGACAAGAATTGTAAAAGAAAAGCTTCGAAAATTAGGGTTTCCAACTAAGCTATCTTTTCGGTTGTCATGAGCCCTATCTTAATGGTCATGAAAAGATGTTAGAAATCACGTCCTCCCTCAATAAAATATCGTCTTATTTTTCATTCCTGTCTTTCTTCCAAACATCGATCATATCACCCTGCGTGTGTGTAAAGGACATCCCTACACCCGGAGAATTCAATTCAAGCTATCATACTCTTGCCCATCAGCCTCGGTACTTTTTAATTAATGAATATTTAGATGAGATTGCTCACACACTTTCATGCGACCGTTTATACTTCTTGAGGTACTAACCGACCGATTACTCATGTGCTTGCTTATTTGGTGTATTTTCCTCGTCTTGCACCACCTTAGGCATAGCAGTGACTCCCAGACCAGTTGGCCTTAGGGCACTAGGTGAAAAGGCACCCTCGCTATATATTTTTTATTGCCCTCGGTGATAACAAAACCAGTGTCCATTTTTCTCACCACTTTATATATATATATTTTTTTTATTTCCTTCATACATCGGCTTTAAGACAAGAGCATTTCAAGGTATCCTCTACTATCCCAGGCTTTAAGACATGTGTAAGTGCGAATAGCAGGGTATCAACGTTCAAAATGTTTGGCTTCCAGAATAGAAACTATTTTTCAGACTTAATTTTATCCTCAGATTAGTGACGTCTTTCATCTTACTAACCCTTGGGACAACGGCTCATAACTACTTATTACTAGTTCGTATAAGAAAACTTCTAATTTTCTTGGTTTTCTTAAATTTTTCTAATCTCATGGGTGTAATTTTTCACTATCTAAACTTTCATTATCTTATTTATGTACAAAAAATATTTTTATATTTTGAAAATTTTTTAAAATTTTTTATAGGTTTTCTAAAAAAAAAAAAGGTTTTGTGCTTATGCAAATGATATGCAAATGATGCGAAAATAAGCACAAACCTCCCCCAAACTTGTTTTCAACAGTGTCCTCACTGTTGCCATCTGCTAAATCTCGAAAAACCTGTAAGCTTGGGAGGAATTTATTAGTGGTGGCAAAATATTTAAGTGAAGAACCTCCCCCAAACTTATTTTTGGCTCATTATTTTGTAAAGATTTTCTTTTTAGGAGCCAGAAAATATATACCCCCCCAAACTTGAGTTATGCAATGTTAAACTTTGAAAATCACAAGAGGGGGTCAAAAATCAGTGGTCGATGCCAAGCTTTGCAAAGACCGAATGTCAACACCAACCATTCAAAAATTTTATCAATGCAGTGCTCGGGTTGGTGGAAGAAAAAGTGGGGAAAAGGTAAGTGGTGGAAGAGAATGTGTGTGCGTCTCGTTTTGGAGAGACGATGCAGTGTATGTGATGGATTACTCGCATTCTTCTTACAATTCAGAAGAAGGGGTGGAGGTTCAATTTCAGTGAGTGGAACCTGATTCATCTCAACACCCGTGTTATTCAGAAATGCGATTTCATCAGCGAAGATCTCCTCAAAAGTTTCATCTATACCCCGAAGAATAATGTCATCACAAAGTGCGGGGTGATCTTCAGACTCTAAAAGCAGTTCATAATCAGTGTTAATTGTTGACCCGGACATCTCGGTGGAAGAGTCCGTATGTGTATAATATATAGTTGGGTCAAACAATAACGTATGAAAAGAGTCAAGATCGGTATCAGGAGGATCATCAGTTTCGCTGCTGTCGACATCCATTAAGTCGACAGAACAAACCTGAGCAGTAGGTTCAGAGGGTACACTTCCTAACTTGTAAATGTTCATCTCAATTGTCCTCTTCCCGAAAGATAGGGTCATAGAACCGTTACGACAATTGATGATAGCATTGGAAGTGGCCAAAACGGGGCGACCTAAAATCACCGGAATTTGATTCCGTGAGTTCGCTACAGGCTGTGTATCAATTACAATAAAGTCTACAGGAAATATAAATTCCTCGATTTTTATTAACACATCCTCTAGTTCACCCCTAGGTCTGGTGATTGATCGGTCAGCCATCTGGAGAGTGCATGGAGATGGTTTTAACTCTCCGATCCCTAACTGCTCATAAACTGAGAAAGGAAGTAGGTTAACACTTGCCCCAAGATCTAGTAGAGCACGGTTAATGTGTTTCTCCCCAATAGAGATGGAAATAGTAGGATATCCAGGATCCTTACGTTTCCTCGGTAATTGCTGGGGGAAAGCTGTGTCTACTGTTTTTGCCATGAATATCTTCTTGGGCATTTGTTTCTTCCTCTTTCTAGTGCAAAAGTCTTTAAGAACTTTAGCATATGCAGGGACTTGTTGGATAGCATCTAGAAGAGGGATATTGATGTTAACCTGTTTAAACATCTCAGTGATCTTCTCCATTTGTGGACTTGGTGTGTTAGCCCTTAACCGATTAGGATAAGGTGCTTTAGCAATAAGTGCTGGGTCTATCATAGGAGAAGGAAGTGGGTGTGGAACCGATCCCAGAATAGAAGTGGGAATCGTCCGTGGAGGGGTAAAAGAGGTGGGCTGTAGTGGCGAGCCTTTTGGGAAACGAAGAATAGGCTCGGAAGAAGGTGGTTGGGTAGAAGAACTGAGGTCAGAATTAGAAGTGTGTGTGTGTGGAAAGATCTCAGCCGGGGTGTTGATAGGATTGTCAGTATCATCAACTTCTTCCCCAATATGATTGTCAAGCACTCGTCCAGATCTCAACGTGGTGATTGCATTCACATGATGTGAATAGCCAGGATTGGGTAAGGGTTGAGCTGGAAGTTTCCCTTTCTCTCTTGCACTCATTTCGGCTTTTAATCATGCAATTTCTTCTTCCATCGATTTAATACTCTCGTTTTGGGACGCAGAGTTTTTCTCAATTTTATCGACAGAAGACTTCATTTCAGCCGAAACTTGCATGATATTTGTTAAGATCAAATTCATGTATTGTGCAAAAGAAGAGGATTCATCAGTTCCGGTCAACTGTAAAGGACTAGACAGTGCAGGTGTGTTGACCTGATTTTGAAAATTATGTGCTTGAAAGGGGTGCTGACTCAATTGAAGTTGTGGCTGCTGTTGTGGCGGAGAAACCCTTTGAAAATTGTTTTGGTTTGGAACCGTGTTTTGTGATTGTGATTGGTTCCAAGCAAAATTAGGGTGATTCTTCCAACCCTGATTATATGTGGAAGAAAAAGGATCGTTTCTAGGTCATTGAAATGCGGCATTGGTATGCTCACGACCTTGAAATGGACATTCTTCCGTCAAGTGAGACGGATCAGAACAGCAGCCACATACAGTTTTGGAAAGTGACATTTGATTAAGGGAGGCGGCTAAAAATTTGTTTTCCATAGTCTCGAGTTTCTTTTGTATGGCTGAAATGTCAGCTCTAACTCCTATGGAAACATCTGATTGGTTGTTGCCACTCCTAAATGATGGACTTTCCCACTGTAAAGACTTTTCAGCGAACTCTTCTAAATATCGCCAAGCTTCCCCATCATCCTTAGACATAAAAGTACCTTGACACATGTTTTCAAGGCTCTGTTTAGTGTTAGGGTTACTGCCCTCATATATGATTCGGCACAATTCCCATCTCGGGATGCCGTGATGAGGACACTGAACCAATAGATCCTTGAAACGTTCAAAGCATTTTGAAAATGGTTCAGCAGGGAGCTGGGCAAATTGATTCAGTTCGCTACGGATTCGAGCTGTCTTTTGTATTGGGTAAAATTTCTTAAGGAATGCCGCGACGAATTCTCCCCAATTCGTAATAGAGTGTGCGGTAGTGTTATATAGCCACTTCTCGGCTATATCGCACAATGTAAATGGAAGAAGTCGTAGACGCATCGTATCCACTGAAAGTTGTGACGTACCCATCATTGCGCATACGTTTTCAAATTTGGTAATGAAAACGTAAGCATCCTCAGTCTCGAGTCCGTGGTATTTAGGTAAAAGATTGATATACTGGGCTTAATCTCAAAGTTATCCCCATTGGCTGGTGGTGTGGATAAGCAGGTCGAAAGAGGACCTCGAATAGGGTAGCACCTCTCCTGGAGAGAGATGCGGGGTGGATTCTGCGCACCAACGGACGGCGGCAGATTAGGGTTAAAGAAGTTTGATGGATTCGGATCCATCGGTGTGGGTGTGATAGTGGGTAAAGAAAAGGTAAATGGAGAAATATCGACTTCGGAGTCGATAAAGGGTATGCGGACTAAACGGGCACTAGAATCCCGTGTCCAGCCTATCTTGTACTAAAAAGGGTTAGTACAAGTGGCAGCGTTGACTTATAATTAGGGGTAATGAATGCGGTGTTTGCTTTTGAAAAAGGGACGGATTTTTGAAAAATGATGCGACAAAACAAATGCAGCACACAACCCTAGAATCTAGTGGTCACCTATGTCCGGCTTTAGACCGCTCCTAACTGCCAAAAGACAAGTCACAGGATAGAATCCTCCACTGCCTCTTTGTCCCCCTGTGGCTGGATAAGTGCCAGGTAAGTGGGAAGGTACTCCACTACGTAAGTAGTGGGCCTAATTAAAAACCACTAGCCTTAGACACACTCGCCTTAGGCACCACAAGAAAACGCGGATAAGCAATGAATTACCCACGGCCTTCTCTTGTCCTAATTGAGCGCGACAGTCCTTAGAGTCTTCTCTAGATTTCTTTTAGTAATGAGGGTAATGCGGATGCAAGTTTGGTGGTTTTCGGGGCCTAGGAAGGGTAATGAAATCCCCACCTAATTTGGATTTGGCCGTGCCCCTTAAATTTCCGTATTAGAATGCAATCAACCAAGAAATCAAAATCACGCACAAATTTAATTTTGCTTTTGCGGCGCTGCGATTATTTGCAAAGAATCCTGCAGCAAAGTGTTAGTTGGAGCTAAAAGAGGAGAGAGGAGAGAGCAAGAAGTTACCTGCACTAAAAAAATTTCAGAGAACCCCCAAATGCGCGGCGGTTCCGCCGCAAATGGTAGGCGATGGCCGCGGAAACGCGTTCCTCTGGTGTGATCTCTGCACCAAAATTCACTAGGAAGCTCCTGTTGCTTCCCTCTGTTCTCTGGTATATTCCAAAAATTTTCTTCAATTTCCAAACAGCTCCAGATTTCCTTGCAATGAACAACAGCAAATCGTTTAGGGTTTGCACGAATTTTGATCTCAAAAACAACAATGGAATAATTCTTTCAATTCAAACTATAATATGAAACGAATTAGCGCGCGATCCCCGGTAACGGCGCCATTTTGATTGGTAAATTTTCCGTTGTGTTTGTAGAAAATTGTAAAGAAATCACAACCAAAAATTATTTGACCGCAATCAAACTACGGTGTCAATTGTAGTTCATGAATGAGTGCGGATCGTCCACAGGGATTGCACGATTCATTTATATTTTTTTTATATGTTTGAATTGAAAAGTTAAGTAACGATAAAAGAAAACATGATTCAAGAATGATTCATATCAAGTGTAACTATTCTTATTCAAGAATCAGGAAAATGTTAAACAATCTAGAATCGGTGTATTGATGATATTTCCAATCAATAGTCAAGAATCTAAAAGAGGCTCGTAGGAATCGATCGGATCGATAGACGTGATGTAATCAAAAGATTTCGTGTTCTTGTCCTTCGAAGGATTGATACTAGATCGATGATCATCGACGAGAGTTAGGGCTTTCTCGTGAAACTAGGGTTTCATCTTATCCCTTGTTCTTTTGTCGATATCATTCACATTCTAGCCTCTAGCAATTTCAAGAAACGATCCTAACTCCCCAATTTCGAGCGATATCATTAAAGAAAGCATCGTAACGAAATGGGTTGTCGGTTCTTGAACTTGCTAGGGTTTACAAAACTTGTAGGAATCAAGAATCGATTAAAGCTATGTTACATCATCATTCTATTGACCGTCTCGACTCCTTAACGAGCGGAGTTTTATTCACACATCACCACACAGAAAAGATTCACAAATTGTAAAGATATCATGATGCAGAATTTAAAGAAAACAAGATAAAAGAATATCACCTTTATTTATCTCAACAATTTTGATTACATTCGCTTCAAGAACTACAAGAAGAAGAATCTAGATTGTTGATCGGGCGTCGCTCGGCTTCGTGAGTCGTGGATCGGCTCGGATCGCTTGCTCCGTTGAAGATCGGTTCCGCTCCTAAAGGTTGTAGGGCTTCTTGCTTAATGGGTACTCGGGATCTTGATTTTGATTGGAATTAGGGTTAGGGTTTCACACAAGCCCTGTCACTAGACTTGTGGAAGAAGAGGATGAAGAAAGAGGTAGAATGGGTCTAGTTTGATACTAGATTTTGGATTGATGATCTTATTTTTCCCAAGATGAATAGTTAGTGAGCCTAGGGTCTTATTTATAGAACACCCAAACCCTAGGTCTAAGTTTGAACTTCCCTTTCCCTCGAAAAGTTTGTTGAGGAGTTTCTAGAAGGAGTTTGTTAGGAGCTAGCTTAGGGTTTAAGCTAGGGTTTAGGAGGAAAGTTCTAGAATGATAGGCTAGTTTAATATGGATCAAAGTGTTTGCTGATCTGGAAGAAATCCCTGGAGTCTTCTGGAAGTTGGAGTGCATTTCTGAACTGTAGGCCCTGAAACAGGAATTTTGCACTAAAATTGAGAGGCTAACTCCTTGGTTCAACCGCGGATCCGCGGCATTAGCAAGCCCCTGCCGCGGATCCGCAGCTGTTTAATGGGGTTGGCCTTTGGGTCTTCTGGTGTGGACTTGTGCTGGAGTTTGGGGCTTCTTTCGATATGCTGAATTGTTATTACTACTTTGCATTGATACCAGATCCGAAGTTAGTGAGTTGGCGTATCTTTTGAGTAGTGTTGATTTGAGCAAGCTTCTAGTTTCCTGCACAGACTTCGAAACACGGGTTGCGACATATAGAAATATTGCGATGCCATGCAATGCAGTCAATTTCCCTAGAAATGCCGGTTTTAAGGTCTAATACATGTAATCTGATATTTTTCGATAGTTTTGCTAATATGTAAAATATGAATGCCGTACACTTCTAAATGAGTGCAAAAGATAAGGAAATTGCCGGCTAAAATATACAATATTTTCGACTGATCTATCATAAAAAAGCAATCCTCACTCTATCATCATAACCCTTCATTATCATCAAGTCAGAAGTCAAGCAATCATGAATAATCATGAACCAAGAAGTCAATGTATGGTGGAACCATCATGAAACTACCAATTACAAGAAACACCCTCCACAATGCTAATTTGCACATTTGCAAATAAGCCCTCCTCCACCAATTTTCAGCCAAGGAAAGAAACAAAGGAAAATGGTCGAAACGGAAAGCAAACTGGCAACTTCAAAAAAAACCGATCCCGTAATAAATTACAGGAAATCCCCGCGACTGTATATATATACCTGCATTTGTATTCCGACCGAATACAAATCCAATAAGACAAAAACTACACTGTAAAATACTATTATTCGGCTTAAACCAAAGCCCGCTAGTATTATCCGTCCGATCATGATCCGTGCAATACCGCACGTATATGATCGAACCCTACCATATCTCCATACGGCCTCTACAGCATTTCGCCCAAAACTTGAGAAACTGTCTCTGGGGGACTCTAAAGACTCGTCAATACTTTAGCTGTGGATTTAACCACTAGCACGTCAGAGGTATTAGCCATACGTAACGAGCTACCGGGTATTGACCAAAAGGGACGTCGATGAGCGAACTCATCCTGACACCCTACTGAGCCTGTCAGTGACAATATCCGTACAGTCCGGTCCGTTCGTCTATGAGCATCGCATGGCGGGCATAGCGGGTTGGTAAAAGTTAGACCCCCAAAAGCGGTAAAAGTCGTGTCGGAGTGTAGCCCAGAACACCCTGAGATACTACTGGAATACCTACCTGTAAATCTCCTGCCTAGGCCAAGGACTTCGTGTAATGGCTCTCCTAGACACAGCGCGACCTCACCCCCAATACCGGGAGAGACGAACCCCTGCAGATCTGCTCACTGCATCCATGTGGCTCGGGAATGTACCCAACTAAAACCTGTTTGCACGACTCCTTTGAGCCGTGGTAGGGTAGTAATCAAAGTACAGTGGGAACTCACACGAGACAAATGACGATCTCAGGTCGATGAACTAACCTGTACACATGTCACTAAGGAACTGCTATCTGACGTCAGGTATAAGACCAACTAGCATGTTCCCGGCGAGTCCTGTCCGGTGTACTCATAACCCTATGAGCACCTGGATACATCTTAGGTGAACCAACTGACACCAGTGGCTTGTTAGACCGGCCACCGCCCCTCGTCGGGGTCTCGACTGTAAACACTAGTCTACTCTGGAGTATCGATGCCCTGTCTCGAAAACTCCCACGACTAGGGACCTTTTAAGGATGTGCTTATAGACCCCAGCTCCCACGTATATGATTGCCATCATACTGCTGGCCATCAAGCAAGAATTCTAATGGCTCTATCAACGCGCAATAGTGACCTGTAAGGTCACCTAAAGCAGTACACGATGATAAAGATAAACCAGATAGCATACTATCATCTTGAGTTAGACTGTCCTACCGGCATAGGTCCTCCCTCAATCATTGCAATCAAGTGCCTGTGATCCAATAATTGACTCTGAGGGCACTATCTCCAACAATCTCCCACTTGCACCCAAGGCTAGTTATTGCGATGTCGCATACTCACAGCCCGTGTGATACCGAACACCCAACTCCTCTACTAATCAGTCTCACAAAATCCGTTTGCGAAACTAATGCGTTCGAGGAATAGTCTCAGTGAGTGGATCCGCTCTGATGTTTCTTTCTACGTCTCTCTTTATCTCAAGTTCGTGGAGAAAACCATCTCCCGAAATGAGCAATACCTGTCTTAGAATATGTCTGGATATCTGATGGGACCTAGTTCATAAATGAACTCCAAATTGAAACTTCTTAGACTGTATCGTCAACTGAACTTAATCAGTATCCTGCGCCATTCCTCCCATAGTATCTGCTTGGATCACCTGTCCAAAATACTGCCCCTCGTCAGAGTGAAAACTATAACTCTGATAGTCACTCTGTCATCCAGGTCACCTTGGAAGCCTGGAATGATAACTGTCTCCCGAATGAGGTTGTCGTTATCATATCCCTAGAACATCCACTTATGTTCTAAACCTGCTTCCGAATGTTTCTCCAGGATTGGATCAATATTAACTCACTGCATCTACTGCAAAAACAACATCTGGTGTGGTACTTGACATCTCATGATTGACTCAATTGCCTAAGCAAGTGATCTGCCAATCATGCACATCCCTCTCCCCTTTAGTCTGTAAGACACCTTTAGAGAGGGTGACTCCATCACCTGCAGGTACACTACTGTGCCAGGAGTCGTCCATTCTAAATACCTTTAGAATGCTGTCTAAGTACCCTGATTGGGACACTTCCCAAATTTAGATCTAAAACCATAGATCTAGTAACCAGAATATCTGATATAATATCCATGTCCTATATGGAGAAACCACCGTGTGACAACCAAAGTATAACCGACTGTAGTATAGGAATTTCACTTCCTACTCTGTGTATGTCATCCAAATACCAAGACATCACACCCTACTACCTTCTTAACAGATCCATCCCCTATTCTGATGAAGTCAAACCTATGACTGTCACATCAGAAATAGATGATCTATCTCCGCTACATCTGCTTTAGTCTCTTAATAGACATAAGCCACTTGTCCACCAATGCTTCCGCTGCTCCCACTGACTACGACAACCCTATGGCAGAATCATATACACGTGCACTTCTAAAGCTTGTTTAGAACGACACTATACTCATCTTCCTGCCGGGTCTCACAGTCTGGAACAACAGTAATGTCAAGTCTGGGTAAACAAGAACCTCCCTGTCACCGTCCTTGAGCATACCGAAGTACCACTCGAGTGCCTGAGGTTACCCACCTTATCTGCGGAGTGGCCAATGGAATGTCAAACCAGATTGAATCTTTAGGTTCTTATCAAATTTTCAGTAATCGTTTGCGGTTCTGGAATCACTTCCAGTTCTACCATACTCCCACTTCATAGCCTGGGTCAACCCACAAACAGCCATTACGGAAACGTGCTTTGAGTTATCCAGAGTCTGGTTTTAAGCAGATGCCGGACAACTCCCCGTACCTTAACATCGTTAAGATATGAACCGTTCTATATCCAATATAGAAATAGAGGCACTAAATTAATTGAACCAGATTCAAATCATGCAGCTGTCTCCAGTGCATGTCAACGAAATGGAAGGAGGCCTATCAGCGTTACTCACCTTAGGAATGCTTCCAATTACGAGTGACCTGAAAGAGAAACAAGTTTATCAAAATCATTACTATCAATTGAATACCATACACAAGTATCTACATCTTCGATCACCTTGAAGAATCCTGATACTTGCAATACCTGGTTCTCTACTTTATTCATATACCTATAACTTCTCAAAACTTAGACCTTGTGTTTCTACGAAACACTTGTCTAAAAACTAGAGAAGTCATAAGTAAACCGAATATAGTACGAGGACCAACCCCTCTGTTCTAATGGACACTGGACAACATACAACACTCTGTATAAGTCCCCTAAGTCTAATAACTCATTCGCTGTGTGTCGTAGGTTGAAAACTGTACTTATGGTTAAGAAGAATTACACCGTTGTTTAATACTCCTTACCTAACCATCAACTGATCATGGACATAATTTCAAAAAGTTATATCTCACTCTATAAAAATAGACGTACAGATATATCAATTTGAAATTGGTGCATTACAACGGATATTCAAAATCAAATATTTGCCGTCCGGCAAACAACCCAGGTGATTTTTTCAAATATCACCAATTACAACGAATCCCGATATAATGAGGATGATCACCCAATTCCAAATGACTTACTCCCACTCATCATCTGTAAAACCATACAGATGTGAGAATTATACCTGGTAAATACATACCCTGGAGCAAGGGCTAATTGGGAAATCAGTTTTCTTTTAACAGTACACAGTGAAACTGAAACATTGAAATGTTTCGTAGGGGTATCCTAGTATTCTTAGTAATGCCTCTTCCATTATCCAGATTCACAACTGAAACCGTATATTTCTTTGCCATCTCTCCAAATCCCTTCATATGTCTTTAGTCGTTTACCTTCTGTACACCCTCTTAGGCTAAATGGTTTTCTTCCTTCCCCACCTTTCGGCACCAGCTTATGGTTTGGAAGAAGACCATCCATTAAGCATAATGGGTGTACTGTCAGAATCCTAGGAGCACTCGCAATGCGAGAGAAGGTGAAGATAAAAGACAACTGAATAAAGCTTATTCCTATTTCTCCTGAACCCGAATCCATCCCCGAACTGGAACAAGTTCCTTTCGAGTTCGTATATAACCATATGATGAAATATCCAAATAACTGTGGATCTTCGTAGTGATACGGAGTGTTCTTGAGAAATACAAAGGTGAAGTAGGAGTGGTAATAAAATACTTGGTTTGGTCGTGAATAGCAGCCGCAGTTTACTTTGCCCTCTTACTAATCCCTTTATTTGTCTTAACTTATTACCTTCTGTACACCATCATTAGGCTAATTGGTTTTCTTCATTCCCTACCGTTCGGCACCTGCCTATGGTTTGGAAGAAGACTATCCAATTTGCGTAATAGGTGTACTGTCCTAATCCAAGGAGCACTCGCAACCTGAGAGAAGGTAAAAGGAAAAGACAACTGAATAGTCCTATTCGTTTTCTCAAGAACCGGAAACCATCCTCGAATAAATTCCTTCGAGTTCGTATATAACCATACGATGGTTTTATCCAATGGAAGTGGACGTTCGTAGTAATACGGGGTGTCCTGGAGAAAAGGGTAAAAGTAGGAGTGGCAATGAGGTTTGCAACTCTGACAATCCAAAAGCCAGTGTTTAAGAAGGTTCGATTAATTTGGTCACCGAGTCATAGTCAAGGGTCGGGCCATTGTCGCTGCCAAAGAGAGAGAGAAAAGAAACACTCAGCGTGCACTCTAACCTAGATCAGAATGGTTATCACTTTATATAATCAGGAAACCTCCCACTGTACCGTTAAATTCTCCTCCAAACCTGAAAGAAGAATTAGTCGGGATCACCCGAGGAGTAAACCAACTCATCAGTGGGAATCGGGATTCAACTATCATCACATGATAATGTGATGGAATCCACTCACGTTATCACACTCCAGAAGGTATGCGCATATCTGGCAAGTTTCAGTTTCTTTAGAAACTCCCGATGTGATTTTTACCCCATGCTCTTATGACCTTGATGAAGGCCAACATATCATAAGTCACATGTCAAGTTCTACCCGTCATTATCCAGGTTGATTTGAACCCACCCGTACCTACCCTTGACTTTGGCCAACAAGGCAGTACGACTGTCCCAAACCAACGCATCTATCTATGCAGCAGAAAAGTAACAAATAGCTACCATACACTATGCCTTGACGAAGGCCAACATACATAGCATGAATACTAAGTGCTACCTTTCTGAAATGACGGAGGGCTACGAATGGTTTTTGGTGAAAAACCTCTAACGTAATGAACTTGATATCGTTTTAGGAACCGGATAGCTTTTATAAAAATATAGTGGCGAAAACCTTTGCTAAAGAGGTCACTCCCGGTGAAGGGATCTCGGCTCTTTCCCCGTAGAATGAGGTGCAGGATATTCCAACTGAATACCATGATGCAAAGCAAAGGACAATCATCTATAGTGAATTTATTACCCTGACGCAAACTTCTGTCTAAGGGGTCACTCCCGGTGAAGGGATCTCGGCCCTTGCCACGTCGACTGAGGTGCAGGATATTCCAACTGAATACCACTGTGCAAAACAAAAGAGAACGTCCTTGCAATAACAGCTTTTTGAAAAATGTTCCAACAACATCAGAATAGGTTTGTTTAGCTTGCATTGATCCGAATCAATGCAGTCCCATCAATTGATCACAGCAATAAAGAACGAAAATAATGATGTACATATATGCCACTCGCATTCGCCACTGGGTCCCGTCATTACCCGTTAGGTTACTTAACTAACGACAGAGTGGGGACTGGACTAGCGCGGATGCAAAACATATACAACATCTACTAGTATATATATCAATATATAATATTCGCTCAAAGCGTGATAAAAATGCAACATCACAGAAATGTAATAATCATCACAGAACAATACAGATATCTGGGATCCTCTGGTTTCATAGAGCCGCTACTGAAACCCGACGTTCCCCTGGTCGTGTGGATAGCCTGTGCAATGAAATCTTAGACCCCTACGGGCGCGGCAAGTTACCCGCCAAAACCTGAAGCGAGGCAGCTCCCTTCAGCAATGTGAATGGACCACCCAGCAATTCACGGAATCCGGTAACTTGGGCACCCCTCCTTGGGTCAACCTGTACCCCTTACGAGTGCGGCGAATAGCCCGCCAATTCTAGAGTAAAGCCCCCTCCGTCTCAATGCCATGAGATGCGGGCTCGTTGCCCTCTAGAACCCGGCTATCCGTGCACCCCTCCGCGGGGTAATCCTAGTACAGAAAGTAAAATATACATACAACTGGTACATCGACCTCAGCCCGGTCGTGCCCCAAAAGAATAATATACAAACAGGCAGTGACGGCAGTCCACATGTCGGACGCTCGCCCCGCAATATCAAATGTACATAAAAATACCAAAACTGTACTAATATTGCATCCAGGCTATCCCCCATGACCAATCCGCAACATCACAGCACAACACAGAACATCAACGTGAATGTCACGTTCGCAAATCCGTCTAAAAGGGCTATAGCAGTTAGACATGATTTACCGATCAAATGACATTTAAGGTCGCAGATATAATATAAATACTGTGAACTAACATATTTAAAATTGTCGATCGACTGAATTTTCCGAAGTGGGCCCCAAGAACAACTGTAGCACTCAAAAACATCTGGGCCCAAAAAGAATATACCAAAAACCCTATTTCCATGTCAGGGAGCCACTATAAAAATTTCATGCAGTGAAGCCAAAATTCGGCGGCGGATCCGCGGCCAAAACGTGGTTTTGACCACTGATCCACCGCGCTACAGTAACTTCAGCCTACCAAATTTTCACAGAATGCATAAAAAACCCTGCACGTATTTTTACAATGTACAAAATAATTTTTAAAGCACTGGAAAAATTATACAGAAACTTGTCATGGAAACGCGGTTTTTTGAAAATCCGTTCGATCGAACTTATAAACACGTTCGAGCAAGCAAGACTAGGTTAATGGCGTGGCTCTGATACCAGTGTAAGTGCACGGCAGCGCCCCGGCCGTCTGAACGAGGCTAAAATGCGGAAACGATACTTTTCTTTAACTTTTGACCGGCGCCACCGCGCTCTATAAAACCCGGATCGGGCCATTAACCTACTTTTAGCAAACTAGAGAAAGGGTAGAGAGATATACCGAGCGATCCGTGTCCTTCGGTCTTCTCGTCGTCGTCCCGATCTCCCCGCGGAATCTCCGGTCTTCATCTCCTCGTCGGAAGGGAACCACATCGCCGGGTTCTTTTACACGCTCCCACCTCTGGACCGAGGCAACTCGAGCACGAAGTTGGCGAGTCGACGTGCCCAAGGATACTGTAGATGAAGTGTAGAAAGCTTTGTCTCATTGGGGTAAAGGAAGTTGCCATTTGGAGGTGTAGAAGGAGATGTGAATTTTTGGATGAATAAAGGGATTTTTGGCAAGCAAATGAGTCTCATTCTTCCCCTCAAAAATTTGGACAGCCCCCTCACCATAATGGCCGGCCATGGCATGAAGAAAATGAGAAGAGGGAGTGAGCCAAAAGAATAATGCAAGAGAGAGAAAAAATGGTAATCATCAAAAAGCAATCCTCACTCCATCATCATAACCCTTCATCATCATCAAGTCAAAAGTCAAGCAATCATGAACCAAGAAGTCAATGTATGGTGGAACCATCATGAAACTACCAATTACAAGAAACACCCTCCACAATGCTAATTTGCACATTTGCAAATAAACCCTCCTCCACCAATTTTCAGCCAAGGAAAGTAACAAAGGAAAATGGCCGAAACGGAAAGCAAACTAGCAGCTTCAAAAAAAACCGATCCCGTAATAAATTACAGGAAAAACCCGCGACTGTATATACATACCTGCATTTGTATTCCGACCGAATACAAATGCAATGAGATAAAATCTACACTGTACAATACTAGGATCCGGCTTAAACCAAAGCCCGCTAGTATTATCCGTCCGATCATGATCCGTGCAATACCGCACGTATATGATCGAACCCTGCCATATCTCCATACGGCCTCTACAGCGTTTCGCCCGAAACTTGAGAAACTGTCTGTGGGGGACTCTAAAGACTCGTCAATACTTTGGCTGTGGATTTAACCACTAGCATGTCAGAGGTATTAGCCATATGTAACGGGCTACAAGGTATTGACCAAAAGGGACGTCGATGAGCAAACTCATCCTGACACCCTACTGAGCCTGTCAGTGACAATATCCGTACAGTCCGGTCCGTTCGTCTATGAGCATCGCATAGCGGGCCTGGGGGGTTGGTAAAATCCAGACCCCCAAAAGCAGTACAAGTCGTGTCGGAGTGTAGCCCAGAACACCCTGAGATACTACTGGAATACCTACCAGTAAATCTCCTGCCTTGGCCAAGGACTTCTTGTAATGGCTCTCCTAGACACAGCACGACCTCACCCCTAATACCGGGAGAGACGAACCCCTGCAAATCCGCTCACTGCCTCCATGTAGCTCGGGACTGTACCCAACTAAAACCTGTTTGCACGACTTCTTTGAGCCGTGGTAGGGTAGTAATCAAAGTACAGTGGGAACTCACACGAGACAAATGACGATCTCAGGTCGATGAACTAACCTTTACACATGTCACCACGGAACTGTTATCTGACGTCAGGTATAAGACCAACTAGCATGTTCCCGGCGAGTCCTGTCCGTTGTACTCATAACCTAATGAGCACCTGTATACATATTAGGTGAATCAACTGACACCAGTGGCTTGTGAGACCGGCCACCGCCCCTTGTCGGGGTCTCGACTGTATACACTAGTCTACTCTGGAGTATCGATGCCCTGTCTCGAAAACTCCGACGACTAGGGAACTTTTATAGATGTGCTTATAGACCCCAGCTCCTACGTATATGATCGCCATCATACTGCCGGCCGTCAAGCAAGAATCCTAAGGGCTCTATCAACGCGCAATTGTGACCTGTAAGGTCACCTAAAGCAGTACATGATGATAAAGATAAACCAGATAGCATACTATCATCTTGAGTAAGACTGTCCTACCGGCATAGGTCCTCCCTCAATCATTGCAATCACTTTCCTGTGATCCAATAATTGACTCTGAGGGCACTATCTCCAACAATTAGTATCGGATCGGGATCCCACATATGTAATATGTTGCATGGGCTAAGGAAAGGTAGAGAATTGGGAATAGGTGATCATTCTTTAAGAGTAGGGAATGGTGCAAATGTTGCAGCCAAAGCAGTTGGCAAATATCACCTTGTGTTACCAAATGGTAATACACTGATTCTGAACGAATGCTATTACATAACGAACCTGATATGCAATCTTATATTAGTTTCTTTATTAAGTAAAGAAAGATATAATTTTGTAGTACAGGATAATGTTATGAATATTTTTCTGAATCAAAAGTAGATTGGATCTGGCTCGTTAAATAATGGCATATACGTTTTAAATCAAAACACAGTTATTAATGTACAAAACACACACAAGAGGAAGAGTTCAAAAATTAATGAATCCTTCCTGTGGCATTGTAGACTAGGTCATATCAATGCGACACAACTAGCTAAGTTACATAAGGATGGATATTTGAATCCGTTCGAATTATCATATTATGAAATTTGCTAGTCATGTCTCATAGGAAAGATGACCAAAACTCCGTTTACTGGACACGGAGAAAGAGTTACAGAACTCTTAGGAATGATACATAGTAATGTATGGGGCCCCATGTCTACACATGCCAGGAACGGTTCCTCGTACTTTATTACATTCATTGACGATCTCTCAAGATACGGACATGTGTTCCTGATGAAACACAAGACTGAAGCTTTTGAGAAATTCAAAGAATATAAGAATGAAGTTGAGAACCAGACGAGTAAAAGTATTAAAATCCTACGATCTGATCGGGGAGGAGAATACTTGAGAACGGAATTCTGTGACAACCTAAAAGGGAATGAGATTCTCTCTCAGCTTACTCCTCCGTATACACCACAGTACAACGGTGTATCGGAGCGGAGGAATCACACCCTATTAGATATGGTGCGCTCTATGATGAGTTATGCTGAGTTGCCTATTTCAATTTGGGGATATACACTGGAGAAAGCTGCAGACCTATCGAATATGGTTCCTCCCAAATCTGTGCTAACCACTCCATATGAGATGTGGAAAAGGAAAGAGACTGTATCTTAATTATGTTAAGATATGGGGTTGTCTGGCATATGTGAAAGCACAAAATCCAGACAAGCTCGAGGCAAGGTCTTTTCTGTGTAAGTTTATTGGATATCTCAAACATTCGTGAGGGTATATCTTCTACCACACCGAGGAACAAAAAGTGTTTGTTTCTCGACATGCCACCTTTTTAGAAAAGGAATTTCTTGAAAAAGAAATTAGTGGCAAGGAGGTAGAACTGGAAGAGGTTCCAGCTATACAAACTAGGTTAGAAGATTTGGTAGAACCAGAGGATTCGATAGTTCCAAACGAACCTCAGCCTCTCCGCCGATCTAGTAGGGTTCCTCATCCACCTGAGAGATACTACGGTTTTCTCATTGATGGTGGGAGCGAGGATTGCATCATGGAAGATGATGACCCAATTAGCTTCGAGCAGGCCATCACAAGTGGAGACTCTATGAAATGGCTGGATGCAATGCGATCTGAGATGGAATCCATGTACACCAACAAAGTATGGACTTTGGAAGATGCTCCCGAAAGGGTAAAACCCATTGGAAGCAAGTAGATCTTCAAATTTTTTTTTGGTGTAGATGGAAAAGTTGAGACTTTCAAAGCTAGACTTGATGCAAAAGATTTTCGTCAACGACCAGGTGTGGATTATGATGAAACCTTTTCTCCAGTGGCTATGCTTAAGTCCATCTAGATCCTACTTGCCATTGTTGCATACCATGACTATGAAATCTGGCAGATGGATGTTAAGACCTCCTTTCTAAATGGTGATTTAGAAGAGCGCGTGTACATGACTCAGCCAGAGGGCTTCGTAGACAGTGGGAGCAGCGGAAAGGTGTGCAAGCTGCTTAAATCCATCTACGGGTTAAAGAAGGCATCGCGGAGCTGGAACATCTATTTTGATGTGGTAGTCAAAGAGTTTGACTTCATCAAAAACGTAGATGAACCTTGTATATACAAGAAGGTGGCAGAGAGTAAGGTTGACTTCCTCGTATTGTACGTGGATGACATGCTCTTGATATGAAATGATGTTCCTATACTGCACTCGGTCAAGCTCTTATTATCACAAAGATTCTCAATGAAAGATCTAGGTGATGCCTCTTACATCATGGGGATTAAGATCTATAGAGATAGATCTAAACGGTTACTGGGATTTTCCCAATCCAGTTATATTGACACAATACTAAAGAGATTTAGTATGAAAGATTCCAAGCGTGAGAATTTACCCACGATCTCAGGACTCACTCTCTCCAAAGAGATGTCTCCTAAGACTGATTTGGAGAGAGCTCGCATGCAAGGGATACACTATACTTCGGTAGTAAGCTCTATCATGTACACGATGTTATGTACCAGAGCCGATGTAGCATACTCACTAAGTGTAGTGAGTAGGTATCAAGCAGATCTAGGAGAGAATCACTAGACAGCTGTGAAGAACATTCTCAAGTACTTGAGAAGGACTAAGGAGATGTTCTTGGTGTATGGTAACGGAGAACTCCAAGTTGAGTCCTTTACCGATTCAAGCTTACAGAGTGATAAGGACGACTCTAAGCCGGTCTTGGGATTTGTCTTTACCCTCAATGGGAGGCTGTTTGTTGGAAGAGTTCCAAGCAGGAAACCGTGGCAGACTCGACGATGGAGGCAGAATACATCGCTGCTAACGATGCTGCCAAAGAGGCTGTCTGGATGAAGAAGTTCATAACCGAACTTGGTATGGTTCCGTCCATCGAGCATCCAATACCTTTGTATTGTTATAACAATGGAGCAGTGGCTTTGGCCGAGGAACCCAGGTCCCATCAACGATCCAAGCATATTCTGAGGTGGTATCACCTGATCTGGGAGATAGTTGATCGCCGGGAGATCGAGATCAAGAGAGTTGACACAAAGAACAACACGAAGGATCCACTCACCAAGGACATACCCTAGATACAATTTGAGAGACTCTTCGGGATGTTGGGTATGAGATACTACAACAACCGACCTTAGTGCAAGTGGGAGATTGTTAGTTATATGTATGCCCTAGAGGCCATTATTGTACATATGATGTATATTATAGTGGATACTTAGACATATATAGAGAGGACTTTCTTGCTCGACATGATAGTATGTTATCTGGTTGCACTTTATCTTAACATACAGACTTGTATTGTGATACTGTCTTGCTCTCACATGTTGATAAAGCCCTTAGGATGTGTACTTGACTACCAGGACTATGATGGAGATCATACTAGTGAGGCGAGGGTAGTCTACAAGTACATCTTTTAATTGTTCCTACTCGAGGGTGAATCGAGACAGGGCATCGATATTCCATAGTAAACTAGCGTATACGCTTCTTGACCCATATGATGGGCGATGGATGATCCTACATCCATTGGTGTTTGACATCAAAGATGGTATACGGGTGATCAGTGGAGACTGGGTATACTGAACGGACTCGCCGAGAACTCCTAGTTGGTATTATACATATCGTCAGATAGCAGTTCTCTGGTGACACCGGTACATGTTAGTCTGTAGACCCGAGATCGTCATACAGTCTTTTGTGATTCCCATTATGCTTTTATTTCTACCTTACCACGTCCAAGAGAACGTGCAAAATGGTGGTTTTTGGATACAGTCCCGAGTCACATGGAGGCAATTAATGAGCGATAGGAGGGGATTTGTCTCTCCCGGTATTGGGGGTTGATGTTGCGCTGCGCTCGATTGGTTATAACAGGAAGTCCATGGCCAGGGCTGATACGAAGATTTACTGGTAAGTGTTATCAGTAGTTTCTCAACCCGTTATGAGCCTCACATCGGCACGACTTATCGGTTACTGGGGTCTGACGTTTACCATCCCTAGACTGGATATGCGACATATCAGACGAAGAGACCAGACTGTACGGCAGTGTTACTAACAGGCTTTACAGGAGTATGAGCAGGCTTGCTTGTTAATCTTCTGATCGCTCAATACCCTGGTAGCCGTTACGTTCATCTAGTACCGCTGACGGCATGTGGGTGAGTGATATGATCATCATCTATTTGCGGCATATTGATGAGTCTTTAGAGTCCTACACAGAGCTTTCCTGGCTCAGGCGAAACGAAGTAGGAGCACATATGTGATATGTGCGGGACCGAGATTAATACGTGTATGCGAACCGTATTCTTTTCTCGCGATATGTGATATCGGTCGGTTATATGTGATATAGCCGGGTTATCGAATCAAGTGTTGATTCGATAAGTTGATACATATGATATTAGTCGGTTATATGTGATATAGCCGAATTATTGAATCAAGTGTTGATTTCATAATTTATTGTATAATTATATATTTGATATATTAATTTACATTAACTAATATTTGCTCACTTGTGCATTTCTTTTTCTCATATGTGCACACTTAATATATATGTGATATATATTAATTGTGTTTCTTTTTGTGTCTTGCTTGATTATATATGCAACATGGGTATGTGAGACTCACACCATGACATGGATAATTGGGGATGTTTTTTATTTAAGGTAAATCAAAATTGGTTGGAAATTAGCCCATGGTTGAAGCTTGTAGAAGCTTGTGGAACCATTGACTTAATCCAATAATTTTGTTTTACTTAAGATATTTATTAACCCAACCATTATCAATAGCCATGGTTAAGTCTCTACATGAGTTATATGAGATATTTCTCTCCCATGGTTGCCTCTCTCTCATGATTCATTATTCAACGTTATCTCTCCATCTCCTTCTTCATCAAGAGTGAGCTCTCTAGCTTTTGAGGAGGTGTGGAAAACTAGTGAGAAAATTAATTCTAAAGTGAGCAAAAATCCTACTTCATCATCCTCTACTAGATTATCCATTTAGTATATGGTGTTTGCTTCACTAATCCATAATTAATGAAGAGGTAGCCTGGGTTGGTGTCTCCTTGACGTTGATCATCTTCGGCCTCGAAGACTTTGTGCAAGCTTGTTTCTTTCATCTTGTGGAGCAATTCTAGAGTCCGGAAGATCACTACTTGGAGCGAAGTGACTACTACACGGAGCTATTGAAGTGAAGGAACAGTCTACAAAGATTATATTCCTTGTTCACTTAGATGTAATGTTGTTTACATGTTGTATTGTCTAATTCTCTAGTTAAGATTCAAGGGTTAAGGTTGTTTAGCATGTCAATTTTTTGAAAATGGCATGGATGATGCCTCTCGAAACCTTGCCGTCGTGCTAGGTAATCCTACAGTTACTTCTAGCTAGTACCGCTGATGGCTTGTGGGTGGCTGATGTGATCATCTTCTACTGCTGGCGTATTGACGAGTCTTTAGAGTCCCACACCGAGGTTTCATAGTTCAAGTGAAACGAAATATGGCACATATGTTGATATGTGTGGGGGCATGATTAAATATGAGTATGTGATACCGTACTCTAATCTGGTGGTAATTTGTTATCAGTTAGGTTATATATGATATAACCAGATTATTGAATCAAGTGTTGATTTGATAATGTGATATACAGATAAATGATATTAGTCGGTTATATGCGATATAACCGGATTATTAAATCAAGTGTTGATTTAACAATTTGATGTTTATTTATATTTGATATAATCATACATTAACTAATATTATTGCTCACTAATTATTTCTTCTTTATATATATATATATATATATATATATATATATATATATAGATAGATGATGTGTGTGTGTGTATTATGAAGCATGGTTGGAATTTCTATTTTGGGTAAATATAAATGAGGTGGAAAAATGAGGAGATATTTTGAGCATGGGTGAAGCATGGAATTTTAGATTTGTTTATTCATTTGTGTTCACTATACAAATATGGTTGCAATTTATTATTGCAAATTTATTCCATGCTTCAATAAGTGAACTCAATTGAGTTGCCATTCTTCACTTGATTTTTTTGGTGAATTCATTTCCTTTGCTCTCTAGCTCTCTCCATTCTTTCCATCTTCTTCCACCTCTTGCTTAAGCTCTAACTCTCACATGAGTTATGAACCCTAGAGCTTAAGATAAACCTAAGTGAGCTTAAAACCCCTACTTCACCATACTACACTTGATTAGCACTTGAGTTTAGGGTATTTCCTTCACTAAAGAAAGTTTAGTGAAGATGTAGCTTGAATTACAGGAGCTTTGGGTCGATCATCTTCGACACGAAGGTCGCGAAGGAAAATCATTCATTCTTCAAGTGGAGCCTAGAGGAGTCGTAGGGATTGCTACCCGGAGCTATAGAAGTGAAGGACACGATCTTCAAAGATTGTAATCTCTTTCATTTAGCTTAAAACTTTTATATATATCATACTAAAACCCTAATACTCTAGTTAAGATTTTTGGATAGTGTAGCTTAGCACCAAGATTTTTTAAAATAGTATGCTAGATGCTTGGGAAAACCCAATGGTGGTGATAGGGTAGACTTTCATTGTATTAGAGCCAAAGCTAGAGCATTAGACGATGTTAGTTGAATTACGAAACCGAAACAACTCCGAAAACTGAAACCTAAAAACCAAGTTTCTGTAAATTTTTAAACGGTTTCTGAAATTTTTTTAAACAAGTACAGTATGTTACATGTGATGTAACTAAAACACCAGAGAAATTCGAGTCCAAAAATCCAAAAACGACCCGGCGAAAACCTCTATTTAGCCGGCCTGGCAGGTTTTCCTGTTCATTTTTTGGCTCGTGTTTGTTTGGTGTTCTGGTGTGAGGATTTTAGGGTTTCAGGTTATGTTTGTTTTTGCCAAGATTGCATGTGATATTATCTTTCTGTTAAGGCAATTCAGAGTGTTTCGTAGTCGCAATTTTAATATCGTTTCGGGTTTAAGTTTGATATGTGATACAATACTTGGTATCCACATTAAATTAGTTATGTGAAAACTAGTTTTTAATTTGTAAATCTTGCATTTTAATCTATGTTGATCGATTGCCACGGAGTTTTGATTCGGATCAAAACTCCGTCGCAATCTCGTATAGTACGCGAATACTCGCTGGATAACTTTACTAGATAGCCACGCCCCATAACCCCGTTGCTAAAAGCATCTACTCGGGTGCTCGCGGCCACGGCGTTCCGCCAAAGTGCACTTCGTCGTCGACATCGGAGGTGTGGCCATCTACTAAATTTCCCAACGAGCATTCGATCGGGTAGTCGGGAATCTTATTGAATTACCCGACTAAATTATTGAAAAGTGTTTTCGATATGACACTAAAATACAGGGTTTATAGAGTTAGCCATGAAATCCGGAATATGAGATATTCCGGGTTTATGATGTCTAAGGAAAATGCGGATTCTAATTATTGTAGTTTTTCATTTCTTTCCTGCAACCGTAAGTGTAATATATGGGGTATCCCCGATCTCGTTGCTCTATGTCAACGACATTCGGGATACGCATATTTACTTACATTGATGACATATGTGTAAGTCCACGTTGCCCACCTCGGTGCTTGCGGGGAGGCGGAAAACGGAATAAAAATCGGATTTTTATCACTTTAGGCAACATGGACTAGAAAAAGAAGGATCTTTGCTAAAGAAAAACAAGCTAAAGCTAACTAGAAACTAGCTAAAGGGTAGAATGGTTATACCTAGGGCTTTATGTCCTTCTCTCCTTGCTCCTTGGAGTAGTAGAAAGGGATCACCTTTGTCGTCTTCTTGAGTCGAAGAAGGATCCACCCGAAAGCCTCAACCTTTGGCTTAAACTTCAAGCTAGAAGTAACTAGGGTGCTAGAAGTGCTAGTCCTAAAACCCTCGATGAGAGTAAAGATTATCAAGAAGAGGTTTTTCTCAAGCTCAAGTGTTTCTCAACACATGAGAGGGGAGAGCTTGAGGGAGAGGAAGAACAAGAGAGAGAAAGTGAATGATAGAATGAGAAAATAAAACAACCATTCTCACATATATGTGTGAATTATTATAAATTGATAATTAGCTAGATAATTGTCATGGTTAATCAAGACATGACCATTATCATTTCATTTTTAATGCAAATTGCAAGGATCAAAGAGTATCTTCCAAATGAAATGATGATGGTCAAAGTGTCAACCTAGGTCAACAAGTCAAGAAGGTTAAATGGTCAACAACCATAACCATGCATAGTTATATTAAACTAATATCAATTAACCATAATACACACATAAGCATTAGGGTTAATAAAATGACAATGGTCATTAACCCTAATCAAAGTCCCCTCCCTCTGTCTCAAGCAACTGTGCATACGCACCCGTATTCGCGATCCGAGGAACACGAATACAAAGAGATAAAACCAATCCCAAATCATATACTAGGATCCGGCTTAAACCAAAGCCCGCTAGTATAAGCTGTCCGGACAGCAAACGTGCACGAGTGCGCGGATGTGAACGAACCCAGTCGCAAAACCATGCGACCTCTACTCATTTTGCCTAAAGGCGAATAGCTCTCTGTGTGGGACTCTAAAGACTCGACACTACGCTGGCAGTGGGTTTAACCACAGACCGCAAGCGGCACTAGCTGTACGTAACGGTCCCCAGGTAGATGTCGATAAGAAGACTGACGAGGTGAACCCCATCTGAACTCCTACTGAGCCTGTATGTGACAGTCTCCGTACAGTCCGGTCTGTTCGTCTGATACATCGCATGGCGGGCCTAGGGGGGCGGTGAACGTCAGTCCCTTAATAGCGGTACAAGTCGTGTCGGAGTGTAGTCCAGAACACCCTGAAATAACACTGGACACCTACCAGTATATCTCGCTTGCCCTTGCCAGGGACTACTCGTGTAATGGCTCTCCTGGACACAGCGCGATGTCAACCCCTAATACCGGGAGAGACGAATCCTGTCTAACCGTCACTGCCTCTAAGTGCTTCGGGACTGCACCCAAAAACTACCTGTTTGCACGACTCCTTTGAGCCGTGGTAGGGTAGTAATCAAAGTGCAGTGGGAACACACTTGAGGCGAAGTGACAGTGTCAAGTCAGCGGACTAAGCTGTACTCATGTCACCTGGGAACTGATAACTGACGATAGGTATAATACCAACCAACAGTTCCCGACGAGTCCTGTCCAGTATACTCGTAACCTAACGAGCACCCGCATACTATCTCAAGTACGACGTACTGACGGCTGTGGGACAGACCGTCTCCTACGCTGGGATGAGAAGCGCATACGCTAGTCTACTCCGGAGTATCGATGCCCTGTCTCGATAGTCCAACGACTAGGGACCTGTATAAGGATGTGCTTATGGATTACCCAGCCCCCACGAGTGTGAGCGCCATCACAACGCTGGTAATCAAGCAAAGATCCTAAGGGCTCTACTAATATGTATATCAGCGATATGCTAAATGAAACACATGCACATATTAAAGCAGAGACAAACCAAGTAGCATACTACCATTTCGAGCAAGATTGTATATACAACTGTGAATATCCCAAGCTTCCATCAAGTAATATACAAACTAGTATGATACAGTAATGGCCTCTAGGGCATATACACTAACAATCTCCCACTTGCACTAAGGCCATGTACTGGCATATCGAAGACCTATCATCTCGATCAGCCGCTCGAACTGAGTCTGGGGCAAGGCCTTGGTGAATGGATCTGCAGTGTTATCTTCTGAAGCAACCCTCCGAACCTCGATCTCCTGGTGATCACGATCTCCCTGATCAGGTGATACCGCCTCAAGATGTGTCTGGATTTCTGATGGGACCTGGGTTCCTTCGCTAAAGCTATAGCCCCGTTGTTATCGCAATACAGAGGTATTGGGTCAACAATGGACGGAACCACCTGAAGTTCGTTCAAGAACTTCCTCATCCAGACAGCTTCTTTTGCGGCATCAGATGCAGCGATGTATTCCGCTTCCATAGTCGAGTCAGCAACGGTTTCCTATTTGGAGCTCTTCCAACACACCGCCCCTCCATTGAGGGTAAAGACAAAACCCGACATGGACTTGGAATCATCCTTGTCACTCTGGAAGCTGGAGTCAGCAAAGGCCTCAATCTGGAGGTCATTTCCGCCATACACCAAGAACATCTCCTTAGTCCATCTCAGATACTTGAGAATGTTCTTTACCGCTATCCAATGTTTTTCCCCAGGGTTTGACTGATACCTGCTTACCACACTCAGTGCATAAGCCACATCTGGTCTGGTACACAACATCGCATACATTATAGAGCCTACCGCAGAAGCGTAGGGTATAATAGACATGCGATCCCTCTCCAAATCAGTCTTGGGAGACATCTCTTTGGAGAGGGTGATCCCGTGACAAGCCGGTAGATTACAGCGCTTGGAATTTTCCATACTGAATCTCTTCAGTATGGTGTCGATGTACCTGGACTGTGAAAGTCCTAATATCCTCTTGGATCTGTCACGATAGATCCGGATACCCAGAATGTATGAGGCATCATCCAGGTCTTTCATGGAGAACCTGTGTGACAAGAACCCCTTGATAGATTGTAGCATAGGAATGTCATTTCCTATTAAGAGAATGTCATCCACGTATAAAACGAGGAATACTACAGTTCTCGCTACAAATCTACAATAGATGCATGGTTCATCTGGATTTTTATTAAAGCCAAATTCCTTGACCGTCTCATCAAAACAGATGTTCCAACTCCGCGATGCCTGCTTTAGTCCATAAATGGACTTAAGCAACTTGCACACCTTTCCGCTGCTCCCACTCTGAATGAAACCCTCTGGCTGTTCCATATAGACACACTCCTCTAAATGTCCATTTAGAAAAGCGGTCTTTACGTCCATCTGCCAAATTTCATAATCGTGGAAGGCAGCAATGGCAAGAAGGATCCGAATGGATTTCAGCATAGCTACTGGAGAAAAGGTTTCGTCATAGTCCAAACCAGGTCGCTGACGAAAACCCTTTGCAACCAGTCTAGCTTTATAGGTCTCAACCTGTCCATCTACACCAATCTTCCTTTTGAAGATCCACTTGCATCCTACGGGTTTTACCCCATCTGGAGCAATGTCCAACGTCCATACTTTGTTGGTGTACATAGACTCCATTTCAGTCCGCATTGCATCCAGCCATTTTACCGAGTCGACGTTCTGAATGGCTTGCTGGAAGCTAGTAGGTTCATCACAATCTATGATGCAATCCTCTCTATCCCCGTCAATGAGAAAACCATAGTATCTCTCGGGCGGATGAGACTGCCTACTACTCCTGCGGAGTGGCATGGGAATGTCCTGATCTTTCGAACCCTCTGGTTCTACTAAGCTTTCAGTAATAGCTCGTGGTTCTGGAATTCCTTCCAGTTCTATTGCGTTCCCACTTATTTCTTTTTCTATGAACTGGTGTTCTAGAAAGTAGGCATGGCGAGAAACAAAAACCTTTTGTTCATCTTCGCTATAGAAGAAATATCCCTTGGAGTTCTTTGGATATCCCACAAACTTGCACTGTACTGAGCGTGCCTCGAGCTTGTCCGCATGCTGTTTTTTTACAAAAGCTGGACATCCCCATGTCTTAATGTGATTAAGATAGGGTCTCTTCCCACACCACATCTGATATGGCGTAGTAGGAAATGTCTTAGTTAGAACTCGGTTCAAAAAGTATGCAGCTGATTCTAGCGCATATCCCCAGAACGATCGCGGCAACTCAGCGTTACTCATCATGGACCGTACCATATCCAATAGGGTTCGGTTCCGTCTCTCCGATACACCGTTATGTTGTGGAGTGTATAGAGGAGTAAGCTGAGAGAGAATTCAATTCTCTTTTAAGTAACCCAGGAACTCGGCACTCAAGTATTCACCACCTCGATCAGATCTCAGTGCCTTGATACTTTTGCCTATTTGTTTTTCTACTTCATTCTTATATTCCTGGAATTTTTCAAAAGCCTCGGATTTATGTTTCATTAAGAAGATATAACCGTACCTTGAAAAGTCATCCGTAAAAGTAATGAAGTAAGAATAACCGCTTCGTGCATGTGTAGACATTGGACCGCACACGTCACTGTGTACGAGTCCCAAGAGCTCGCTCGCTCTTACTCCGTGTCCAGTAAACGGAGTCTTTGTCATCTTTCCTTTGAGACAGGATTGACAAGTTGCATACGATTGATATTCGAACGGATCCAAATATCCTTCTGCATGTAACTTAGTCAACCTTCTCTCATTGATGTGACCCAGTCTACAATGCCATAAGAAAGTTTTATTGATTTCTGGAGACTTTCTTTTGTGTGTATTCTGGACATTGAAAATCTGTGGTTGGTTTAATACGTATATACCGTTGTTCAATGTACCTGACCCAATCAAAACTTGATTAAGGTAAATGTTCACTACATTACTTACAAATGCAAATTCATAACCTTCTTTAGATAATAAAGATACAGAAATGATATTACAGGTTGCATTTGGTACATAATAACAACTACGCAAAACCAAAAAGTGTCCATCTGACAGTCCCAGGTGATAGTCCCCCACGGCCTCAGCATCCATGCTAGCACCGTTTGCAACTCTGAGGGTCATGTCACCTGCCTTCAAAACTCTACGCTTTCTCAACGGCTGCAAAGAATTACAGATATAAGACCTGATCCGGTATCCAATATCCAGGATGTAGAGTTTATTGATAGACAGTTTTCAATAACATACACACCTGAAGCTGAAGCCGCAACTCGCTTCAAATCCTGTGTTCTGGCCTTCCGAGCCTTGCAATCCTGTTTCCAGTGACCACTTTTGTGACAGTAGAAGCATTCTTCCTTCCCCACCAGCTTTCCCACTACCTTTGTTGCTTTTCCTTTTCCCTTCGTATCCACTTTACTGACACCGCCTCTTGGTTTGGCGGAGGCTTTCTTCTTCTTGCCCTTGGCTTTCGTCCTGGACCTAGAAGAGGAAGATCCTCCTACAAACAAAGTGGATGTCTCCCTACTTTTCTGTAGGGTGCCCTCTGCACTCCTCAACATGTTGAGGAGCTCTGAAAGTTCAACTTCCTTTTCCTGTAAGTTGAAGTTCAGGATGAACTGGGCGTAAGTGGAAGGAAGGGACTGGAGAATCAGGTCCGTATAGAGCTCATTCTCCAACGTGGTCCCAAGTTCTGCGAGCTCCTCTATGTAGCCAATCATCTTAAGCACGTGTTCCGCTACCGATGATCCGACGGCCAACCTTGCCGAAAACAACTTCTTCGACACTTCGTATCTGGCGATACGAGACTGCTCTCCATACAGTTCTTTTGTATGAAGAAATATGGACTCTAGGTCCATATTCTCGTGCCTCCTCTGATGTTCGTTGTCCATCGAGGCAAGTACGAGGCATTTGGCCTTTGCGCAATCTATTTCCCAGGTCTTATAGATTTCCCTATCTACGACACTGGTTTTGGGACGTGGGACAGGGGGAGCTTTGGTGGTAAGGAGATACCCCAGCTTGTCGTAAGTGATTGCCATCATGACATTCCTGAGCCAATCTTTGTAGTTTGGCCCTGTCAGTATGTTTTTATCTAGTAATAACTTAAGTCCGGTCATGTTGAATGGTCGCTGCAATTAGGAGAGAGAAAAGAAACAATTTAGCATGATTCTCTTGTAAGTTTAGAGTGGTTTTTAGTTTGTCTAAACAGGATGGCTCCTACTGTCTCTCGAATCCCTTCTCAAACCGTAAAGAAAGGATTAGTCAGGATAAATCTCACCGTACAATACTTGCTTAACCGTTCAGCCAGGCCAGTGTCGGTACTTCGAGGGAGGTTTTCCAACCCTTTCGCGAAGTTCCTTAATTAAGTAACCTCTTTTCCCTGTGGGCGTAGCCCCGCTAACACCTTTCTAGACACCTACTAGGTTTATAGCATTGATCGTTAGGTGAGAGTTTTCCCGAGGAGTAGCATATACTCACAGTAGGATCGGGATCCAAATATCATCGTGCGATAAAACCGAAGGAATCCTACCAGAATCATCACACTCTAAATGGTATGCAGCGCTAGCAAGTTTCAGTACTTATGAAACTCCCGATGTGGATTTTTGCCCCATGCTCTTATGACCTTGACTTTGGCCAAAATATCATAAGTCACATGTCAAGTTCTACCCGTCATTCTCCTGGTTAATTTGGACCCACCCGTACCTACCCTTGACTTTGGCCAAAATGGCAGCACGACTGTCCCAAACCAACGCATCTCTCTATGCTGCATATGAATACCCAATTAGCTACCAATCACTATGCCTTGACTTTGGCCAAAATACATAGCTTGAATACTTTTTGACTATTCATGTGGAATGACGGAGGGCTATGAATGGTTTTGGCGAAACCGTGAACGTAGTGAACTTGATATAATCGATGGAACGAGATAGCTTTTAAAAGGAGTGGTTCAAGCTCCGCGTTTAAAAGTTTAGTTTTGAAAAGAACCGAGTGGTTTTCAAAGTGTTCCAATCGACTTTTACTTGGTTTATTTTCTTGCATTAGTTCTTTTAATGCGTCCCATCATTTAATCCTACCATTGCATAAAACAACCAAAATATGACGTACACTTATGCCATTCGCATTCGCCACGGGGCCCCGTCATCACCCGTTAGGTTACTTAACTAACGACAGAGCGGGGGCTGGGCTAGCGCGGCTGTAAAACATAAGCAACGCCTAAATAGTTATAATATATAAATATAAAGCAATGATAGACATTACAGATCACAGATGAATACATTGGATATACTAGGAATCCGCAATCCGTTCGAGCCTGCAACGAAAAGCGGATTACACGGTCGTTGTGAATAGCCAATACCCCATCCAAGACCCCTATGGGTGCGGCAAACTACCCGCCAAGTACCCGAAGCGAAGCAACCTCCCTCACCACCGTGAGTAGGCCACTCGGCACTTCGAGATACCCGGTAGTTTGTGCACCCCCTCCATGGGTCTATCCTAGGAGAAAAAGCAGTAAAAAGAATTATACAATGACGGCTACAACCCCGACCCGGTTGTGCGGCCATACAAATAATATTACATCAATTTACATGTTACAATGAATGAAAGAAAAAGAAACACTCATCTCACATCCACCCCGGCTATTCACCCGCGACAATCTAATGCATTCATATACGCATACCATCATCAAACACAGATCACAGATATGTATAACCCCCACTAATCGACATATAGCGATTAGCCGACGTTGAATACATATAAACATCACAGATATTACCCTTTAGTCAAAGTGTGTTGAAGTTCGATCAAAAATACGGATTTATAGGCCCCCAAAAACAAATTTCTTTTCTGGAAAACCTGGGCACATATAAACCATCTTAAAAATCCCAAAACCATGCCAGAAGAACACTGCACCAAACTCGACCCAGAGCCGAGCCAAAACGGCCGCGGTTCCGCGGCAATAGCTTGATATTGCCGCGGAACCGCGGCGCTTTGAACGAATCTCTGGATCGTTTTTGGTGGCTTTCTTCACAAAACCCTGAGATGATTTTTGATGTACGATTTATTTTATTTTGAACAGAAAAATTTTTAACAGAAACTTGGGTCTTTGTAAACTCGGTTTTGCGATTTTTTCCGATTGAACTTCCATACACTTAACTACCTAGCTAGTTTATGTTTAGTTAGGCTCTGATACCACTGTAAGTCCACGTTGCCCACACCGGTGCTTGCGGGGAGGCGGAAAACGGAATAAAAATCGGATTTTTATCACTTTAGGCAACATGGACTAGACAAAGAAGGATCTTTGCTAAACAAAAACAAGCTAAAGCTAACTAGAAACTAGCTAAAGGGTAGAATGGTTATACCTATTGTTAGTGTATATGCCCTAGAGGCCATTACTGTATCATACTAGTTTGTATATTACTTAATGGAAGCTTGGGATATTCACCTTGTATATACAATCTTGCTCAAAATAGTAGTATGCTACTTGGTTTGTTTCTACTTCAATGTGTACATGTGTTTATTTTAGTATATCGTCTATACACATTAGTGGAGCCCTTAGGATCTTTGCTTGATTACCAGCGTTGTGATGGCAGTCACACTAGTGGGGCTGGGTAATCTATAAGCACATCCTTATGCAGGTCCCTGGTCGCAGGACTATCGAGACAGGGCATCGATACTCCGGAGTAGACTAGCGCATGCGCTTCTCATCCCATTGTGGGAGACGGTCTGTCCCACAGCCGTCGGTACGTCGTACTTGAGATAGTATGCGGGTGCTCGTTGGGTTACGAGTACACTGGACAGGACTCGTCGGGAACTGACTAGTTGGTATTATGCCTATCGTCAGTTATCAGTTCCCAGGTGACATGAGTACAGCTTAGTCCGCTGACTTGACACTGTCAGTTCACCTCGAGTGTGTTCCCACTGTACTTTGATTACTACCCTACCACGGCTCAAAGGAGTCGTGCAAACAGGTGGTAGTTGGGTGCAGTCCCGAAGCACTTGGAGGCAGTGACGGTTAGACAGGATTCGTCTCTCCCGGTATTGGGGGTTGACATCACGCTGTGTCTAGGAGAGCCATTACACGAGTAGTCCCTGGCCAGGGCAAACGAGATATACTGGTAGTCTTCCAGTGTTATCTCAGGGTATTTTGGGCTTCACTCCGAAACGACTTGTACCGCTATTGGGGGACTGACGTTTACCGCCCCCTAGGCCCGCCATGCGATGTATCAGACGAACAGACCGGACTGTACGGAGAATGTCACTTTCAGGCTCAGTAGGAGTTCAGATGGGTTTCGCCTCGTCAGTCTTCTTGTCGGCATCTACCTGGGGACCGTTACGCACAGCTAGTGCCGCTTGCTGTCTGTGGTTAAACCCACTGCCAGTGTAGTGTCGAGTCTTTAGAGTCCCACACAGAAAGCTATGCGCCTTTAGGCAAAAGAGTAGAGGTCGCATGGTTTTGCGACAGGTCGCATGGTTTTGCGACAGGGTTCGGTCACATCCGTGCACTTATGCATGTACAGTGTCCGGACAGTTTACACTGGCGGGCTTTGGTTTAAGCCAGATCGTAGTGTACGTATTGGGATTGGTTTTATCCAGTTTGTATTCGTGTTCCTTGGAACGCGGATGCGGGTGTGTATGCACAGTTGACGGAGAGACAGAAGCAGAGGATTCTCATTAGGGTTGTTGACCGTTGACCGTTGACTGTTGACCTTTTTGCTCAACCCTAATGAGAATATGATATATGATTAACAATAATATTAATTAAGTATTGTGGTGACATGGTTGTTGAGGGGTTGACTTTGTTGACTTGTTGACTTTTGTTGACTTGTTGACTTTGTTGACCGGTTGACTAGGCTTGACTAGTTGACCATCATGATAACTATAGCTATCATTTCATGGCAAAGACTTTTGCTTGCTTGCTCTTTTGTGCAAAATGAGTGCATGAAATGATATGGCTATGGTTGCTTAAACCATCACATAATACTTGATTGATATGAGGTGTTATGATTGTTTTGGATTATGAGAGCCAAAATGAGAAAAGTCTTCTCTCATTCTTTCATGCTAATTCTCTCTCTTGTTCTTGAGCTCTCATCTACTCCTCTTGCTCTCCCTCTCTTGACTCTATGGTTCACTTGTCTCATGAGTTGAGAACCAAGAACCATAGATAAAATCCCATACAAACTCTTCTCTACTCACTCTAGTTCACAAGGTTTAGCAAACCGAGTGAACTAGTTTCTTCAAAGTTCGAAGAAGGAGCCAAAGGTTGAAGCTTTCAGCTGGATCTATCTTCGGCGCAAGGAGACGACGGGGAGAAGCCGATTTGGACGACCATCGAAGCTTGAAGACGAAGGAGTTCGAGAAAAAGAAAGGTATAACCCCCTAACCGAGTAGTTTGCAACTCGTAGTTAGGTTGTTAGTTAGATATTTAACAAAGATCCGGTTTTGAGTCCATGTTACCACCTCTAAGAAAATTGTTTTTCACCAAATTCCGCATGCCCGAAAGTACCGGGAGAGGTAGCATGGACTTACAGTGGTATCAGAGCCAGGTTAAACTCTATCTAACATGTTAGCAAAGTAACGAGAAGATCGATCAAAGAAAAAGTCACGAAACCAACCCAAGATTGTCAAGTTTCTGCCGATTTTTATTCTGTTCAAAAGTTAATAAATTTCATCTTAAAAATTGGCTCAGGCTTTTTATAGAATAACCACAAAATTTGGTCCCACGAACCGTTCAAAGCGCCGCGGAAACGCGGCGGGAGCACGCTCCCGCCGCGGTTCCGCGGCCGAGTTGACTCGGCCGAGGTCCAAATTTGGTGCAGTGTATTTCTGGGGTTGTTTTGGGATTTTTGGAATATGTATTTTCTGCCCAGATTTTCCAGAACGAAAATTTTGTATTTGGGGCCTGTAAATCCGTATTTTTGATCGAACTTCTAAAAGACTTAAGCCGACGGGTTTTTCTGTGATGTGATATTTGTATTGAACGTCTGCTAATCGCTATATGTCGATTAGTGGGGGTTATACAAATCTGTGATCTGTAATGTTATTGGAATGTGTATATGGATTCATTGGATTGTCACGGGTGAATAGCCGGGGGTTGTGAGACGAGAGTTTTCTTTTCTTTCAATTCATGTAAATTTGTAAATTGATGTAATAATTATTTGTATGGCCGCACAACCGGGTCGGGGTTGTAGCCGTCATTGTATAATTTCTTTTTACTGTTTTTGCTCCTAGGATAGACCCATAGAGGGGGCGCACAAACTACCGGGTATGCCGAAGTGCCGAGTGGCCTACTCACGGAGTTGAGGGAGGTTGCTTCGCTTCGGGTACTTGGCGGGTAGTTTGCCGCACCCGTAGGGGTCTTGGGTGGGGTATTGGCTACTCACCGCGATCGTGTAATCAGCTTTTCGTTATAGGCTCGTACGAATTGCGGATTCCTAGTATATCCAATGTGTTCATCTGTGATCTGAAATGGCTATCATTGCAATATATCTATATATGATATTATTTAGGCGTTGCTTATGTTTTACATCCGCGCTAGCCCAGCCCCCGCTCTGTCGTTAGTTAAGTAACCTAACGGGTAATGACGGGGCCCCATGGCGAATGCGAATGGCATAAGCGTACGTCATATTTTCGTTGTTTTCTGCAATGGTAGGATTAAATGATGGGACGCATTAAAAGAACTAATGCAAGAATATCACGCATTAAAAGAACTAATGCAAGAAAATAAACCAAGTTAAAATCGTTGGAACACTTTCGGAAACCCACTCGGTTCTTTTCAAAACTAACTTTTAAATGCGGAGCTTGAGCCACTCCTTTTAAAAGCTATCTCATTCCATCGATTATATCAAGTTCACTACGTTCACGGTTTTTCCAAAACCATTCGTAGCCCTCCATCATTTTAGTTAAATATTCGGTAGTATTGAAGCTATGTATTTTGACCTCATGCCAAGGCATAGTGATTGGTAGCTGCCGGATATTTATCTGTTGCATAGATAGAATGCGTTGGTTTGGGACAGCCGTACTACCATTTTGGCCTACGTCAAGGGTAGGTACGGGTGGATTCAAATTAACCTGGATAATGATGGGAAGAACATGGCATGTGACTTCTGACATTTTGACTTCACGCCAAGGTCATAAGAGCATGGGGCAAAAATCCACATTGGGAGTTTCAAAAGAACTGAAACTTGCTAGTGTTGCATACCATTTGGAGTGTGATGATTCTGGTAGGATTCCTTCAGTTTCGTCACGCGATGATATTTGGATCCCGATCCTACTGTGAGTATATGCTATTCCTCGGGAAATTTCTCACTTAACGATCAATGCTATAAACCTAGTAGGTGTCTAGAAAGGTGTTAGCGGGGCTACGCCCCCAGGAAAAAGAGGTTATTTAATTAAGGAACTTCGCGAAAGCGTTGGAAAACCTCCCTCGAAGTACCGACACCAGCCTGGCCGAACGGTTAAGCAAGTATTGTACGGTGAGATTGATCCTGACTAATTCTTCCTTTATGGTTTGAGGAGGGATTCGAGAAACAGTGGGAGCCATCCTGTTTAGACAAATTAAAAACCATTCTAAACTTGCAAGAGCATCAAGTTGAGTGTTTCTTCTCTCTCCTAATTGCAGCAACCAATCGACATAACTGGACTTAAGTTACTTCTAGATAAAAACATACTGACAGGGCCAAACTACAAAGATTGGCTCAGGAATGTCAAGATGGCAATCACTTACGACAAGCTGGGGTATCTTCTTACCACCAAAGCACCCCCTGTCCCTGGTCCCACTTCCAGCGTCGCGGATAAGGAAATCTGTAAGACTTGGGAGATTGATAGCGCGAAGGCCAAGTGCCTCGTACTTGCCTCTATGGACAATGAACATCAGAGGAGGCACGAGAATATGGACTTAGAATCCATATTTCATCATACAAAAGAACTGTATGGAGAGCAATCTCGTATCGCAAGATACGAAGCGTCGAAAAAGTTATTTTCGGCAAGGATGGCCGTCGGATCATCAGTAGCAGAACACGTGCTTAAGATGATCGGCTACATTGAGGAGCTCGCGGACCTAGGGACCATATTAGAGAGTGAGCTCTATACGGACTTAGTTCTCCAGTCCCTTCCTTCCACTTACGCCCAGTTTATACTGAACTTCAACTTACAAGAAAAAGAAGTTGAACTTTCAGAGCTCCTCAACATGCTGAGGAGCGCAGAGGGCACCCTACAGAAAGGTAGGGAAACATCCACTTTGTTTGTAGGAGGATCATCTTCTTCTAGGTCCAAGGCGAAAGCCAAGGGAAAGAAGAAGAAAGCCCCCGCCAAACCAAGAGGCGGTGTTAGTAAAGTGGATACGAAGGGAAAAGATAAAGCAACAAAGAAAGCGGGGAAGCTTGTGGATAAGGAAGAATGCTTCTATTGTCATAAGAAAGGACACTGGAAGAATGATTGCAGGGCCTGGAAGGCCAGAACACAGGAATTGAAGCAGGTTGCAGCTTCAGCTTCAGGTGTGTATGTTATTGAAAACTGTCTTTCAATAAACTCTACTTCCTGGGTATTGGATACCGGATCAGGATCTCATATCTGTAATTCTTTGCAGGCATTGAGAAACCGTAGTGTTTTGAAAGCAGGTGACATGACCCTCAGAGTTGCGAACGGGGCTAGCATGGATGCTAAAGCCGTGGGGGACTATCACCTGGGAATGTCAGATGGACATGTTTTGGTTTTGCGTAATTGCTTTTTTGTACCCAACGCAACTTGTAATATCATTTCTGTATCTTTGGTTTCTAAAGAAGGTTATGAATTTGCGTTTGTAAGCAATGTTGTAAACATTCACCTTAATCAAGTTCTGATTGGGTCAGGTACATTGAGCAATGGTATATACGTATTAAACCAACCACAGATTTTCAATGTCCAGAATACACACAAAAGAAAGTCTCCGGAAATAAATCAGACTTTTTTATGGCATTGTAGACTGGGTCACATCAATGAGAGAAGGTTGACAAAGTTACATACAGAAGGTTATTTGAATTCGTTCGAATATCAATCGTATGCCACTTGTCAATCCTGTCTCAAAGGAATGATGACAAAGTCTCCGTTCACTGGACACGGAGTAAGAGCGAGCGAGCTCTTGGGACTCATACACAGCGACGTGTGCGGTCCAATATCTACACATGCGCGAAGCGGTTTTTCTTACTTCATTACTTTTACGGATGACTTTTCAAGGTACGGTTATGTCTTCTTAATGAAACATAAGTCCGAAGCCTTTGGAAAATTCCAGGAATATAAGAATGAAATAGAAAAACAAACCGGCAAAAGTATCAAGATTCTAAGATCGGATCGAGGTGGTGAATACTTGAGTGCCGAGTTCCTGGACTATTTAAAAGAGAACGGAGTTCTCTCTCAGCTTACTCCTCCATACACTCCACAACATAATGGTGTATCGGAGAGACGGAACCGAACCCTATTGGATATGGTACGGTCCATGATGAGTAACGCTGAGTTACCGCGATCATTCTGGGGGTATGCGCTGGAATCAGCTGCATACCTTTTGAACCGAGTTCCCACTAAGACTGTGCCTACCACACCTTATGAGTTATGGAGTGGGAAGAAACCCTATCTTCAATATCTGAAGATCTGGGGATGTCCAGCTTTTGTCAAAAAGCAGCATGCGGACAAACTCGAGGCATGCTCAGTACTGTGCAAGTTTGTAGGATACCCAAAGAACACCAGGGGGTATCTTTTCTACCACGCAGAGGAACAAAAAGTCCTTGTTTCTCGTAATGCCCACTTTCTAGAACACCAGTTCTTAGAAAAGGAAATTAGTGGGAGCGCAGTAGAACTGGAAGAAATTCCAGAACCACGAGCTATTACTGAAAGCTTAGTGGAACCAGAGGGTTCAAAAGAACAGGACATTCCTACGCCGCTCCGCAGGAGTAGTAGGCAGTCTCATCCGCCCGAGAGATACTACGGTTTTCTCATAGACGGGGATAGAGAGGATTGCATCATAGATTATGATGAGCCTCCTAACTTCCAGCAGGCCGTTCAGAGCGTTGACTCAGTAAAATGGCTGGATGCAATGCGGACCGAAATGGAGTCCATGTACACCAACAAAGTATGGACATTGGACATTGCTCCAGACGGGGTAAAACCCGTAGGATGCAAGTGGATCTTCAAAAGGAAAATTGGTGTAGGTGGACAGGTTGAGACCTATAAAACTAGACTTGTTGCAAAAGGGTTCCGTCAATGACCTGGCTTAGACTATGACGAAACTTTTTCTCCAGTGGCTATGCTGAAATCCATTCGGATCCTTCTTGCCATTGCTGCCTTCCACGATTATGAGATCTGGCAAATGGACGTAAAGACCGCTTTTCTAAATGGAAATTTAGAGGAGTGTGTCTATATGGACCAACCAGAAGGTTTCATTCAGAGTGGGAGCAGCGGAAAGGTGTGCAAGTTGCTTAAGTCCATCTATGGAATAAAGCAGGCATCGCGGAGTTGGAACATCTGTTTTGATGAGACAGTCAAGGAAATTGGCTTTATCAAAAATCCAGATGAACCATGCATCTATTGTAGATTTGTAGCGAGAACTGTAGTATTCCTCGTTTTGTATGCGGATGACATTCTCTTAATAGGAAATGACATTCCTATGCTACAATCTGTCAAGGGGTTCTTGTCACACAGGTTCTCCATGAAAGACCTGGGTGATGCCTCATACATCCTGGGGATCCGGATCCATCGTGATAGATCCAAGAGGATATTAGGACTGTCACAGTCCAGGTACATCGACACCATACTGAAAAGATTCAATATGGAAGATTCCAAGCGCGGTAACCTACCGGCTTGTCACGGGATCACCCTCTCTAAAGAGATGTCTCCCAAGACTGATTTGGAGAGGTATCGCATGTCTATTATACCCTACGCTTCTGCGGTAGGCTCTATAATGTATGCGATGTTGTGTACCAGACCGGATGTAGCTTATGCACTGAGTGTGGTAAGCCGGTATCAGTCAAACCGTGGGGAGAAACACTGGATAGCAGTAAAGAACATTCTCAAGTACCTCAGAAGGACTAAGGAGATGTTCTTGGTGTATGGCGGAAAAGACCTCCAGATCGAGGCCTTTGCTGACTCCAGCTTCCAGAGTGACAAGGATGATTCCAAGTCCATGTCGGGTTTTGTCTTTACCCTTAATGGAGGGGCGGTGTGTTGGAAGAGTTCCAAACAGGAAACCGTTGCAGACTCGACGATGGAAGCGGAATACATCGCTGCATCTGATGCCGCAAAAGAAGCTATCTGGATAAGGAAGTTCTTGAAAGAGCTTCAGGTGGTTCCGTCCATTGTTGATCCAATACCTCTGTATTGCGACAACAACGGGGCTATAGCTTTAGTGAAGGAACCCAGGTCCCATCAGAGATCCAGACACATCTTGAGGCGGTATCACCTGATCAGGGAGATCGTGGATCGCCAGGAGATCGAGGTTCGGAGAGTCGCTTCAGAAGATAACACTGCAGATCCATTCACCAAGGCCTTGCCCCAGACTCAGTTCGAGCGGCTGATCGAGATGATAGGTCTTCGATACGCCAGTACATGGCCTTAGTGCAAGTGGGAGATTGTTAGTGTATATGCCCTAGAGGCCATTACTGTATCATACTAGTTTATATATTACTTAATGGAAGCTTGGGATATTCACCTTGTATATACAATCTTGCTCAAAATAGTAGTATGCTACTTGGTTTGTTTCTACTTCAATGTGTACATGTGTTTATTTTAGTATATCGCCTATACACATTAGTGGAGCCCTTAGGATCTTTGCTTGATTACCAGGGTTGTGATGGCACTCACACTAGTGTGGCTGGGTAATCTATAAGCACATCCTTATGCAGGTCCCTGGTCGCAGGACTATCGAGACAGGGCATCGATACTCCGGAGTAGACTAGCGCATGCGCTTCTCATCCCAGTGTGGGAGACGGTCTGTCCCACAGCCGTCGGTACGTCGTACTTGAGATAGTATGCGGGTGCTCGTTGGGTTACGAGTACACTGGACAGGACTCGTCGGGAACTGACTAGTTGGTATTATGCCTATCGTCAGTTATCAGTTCCCAGGTGACATGAGTACAGCTTAGTCCGCTGACTTGACACTGTCACTTCGCCTCGAGTGTGTTCCCACTGTACTTTGATTACTACCCTACCACGGCTCAAAGGAGTCGTGCAAATAGGTGGTAGTTGGGTGCAGTCCCGAAGCACTTGGAGGCAGTGACGGTTAGACAAGATTCGTCTCTCCCGGTATTGGGGGTTGACATCGCGCTGTGTCTAGGAGAGCCATTACACGAGTAGTCCCTGGCCAGAGTAAACGAGATATACTGGTAGGCTTCCAGTGTTATCTTAAGATGTTTTGGGGTTCACTCCGACACGACTTGTACTGCTATTGGGGGACTGACGTTTACCGCCCCCTAGGCCCGCCATGCGATGTATCAGACGAACAGACCGGACTGTACGGAGAATGTCACATTCAGGCTCAGTAGGAGTTCAGATGGGTTTCGCCTCGTCAGTCTTCTTGTCGGCATCTACCTGGGGACCGTTACGCACAGCTAGTGCCGCTTGCGGTCTGTGGTTAAACCCACTTCCAGCGTAGTGTCGAGTCTTTAGAGTCCCACACAGAAAGCTATTCGCCTTTAGACAAAAGAGTAGAGGTCGCATGGTTTTGCGACAGGTCGCATGGTTTTGCGACAGGGTTCGGTCACATCCGTGCACTTATGCACGTACAGTGTCCGGACAGTTTACACTAGCGGGCTTTGGTTTAAGCCAGATCGTAGTGTACGTATTGGGATTGGTTTTATCCAGTTTGTATCCGTGTTCCTCGGAACGCGGATGCGGGTGTGTATGCACAGTTGACGGAGAGACAGAGGCAGAGGATTCTCATTAGGGTTGTTGACCGTTGACTGTTGACCTTTTTGCTCAACCCTAATGAGAATATGATATATGATTAACAATAATATTAATTAAGTATTGTGGTGACATGGTTGTTGAGGGGTTGACTTTGTTGACTTGTTGACTTTTGTTGACTTGTTGACTTTGTTGACCGATTGACTAGGCTTGACTAGTTGACCATCATGATAACTATAGCTATCATTTCATGGCAAAGACTTTTGCTTGCTTGCTCTTTTGTGCAAAATGAGTGCATGAAATGATATGGCTATGGTTGCTTAAACCATCACATAATACTTGATTGATATGAGGTGTTATGATTGTTTTGGATTATGAGAGCCAAAATAAGAAAAGTCTTCTCTCATTCTTTCATGCTAATTCTCTCTCTTGTTCTTGAGCTCTCATCTCCTCCTCTTGCTCTCCCTCTCTTGACTCTATGGTTCACTTGTCTCATGAGTTGAGAACCAAGAACCATAGATAAAATCCCATACAAACTCTTCTCTACTCACTCTAGTTCACAAGGTTTAGCAAACCGAGTGAACTAGTTTTTTCAAAGTTCGAAGAAGGAGCCAAAGGTTGAAGCTTTCAGGTGGATCTATCTTCGGCGCAAGGAGACGACGGGGAGAAGCCGATTTGGACGACCATCGAAGCTTGAAGACGAAGGAGTTCGAGAAAAAGAAAGGTATAACCCCCTAACCGAGTAGTTAGCAACTCGTAGTTAGGTTGTTAGTTAGATGTTTAACAAAGATCCGGTTTTGAGTCCATGTTACCACCTCTAAGAAAATTGTTTTTCACCAAATTCCGCATGCCCGAAAGTACCGAGAGAGGTAGCATGGACTTACACCTAGGGCTTTATGTCGTTCTCTCGTTGCTCCTTGGAGTAGTAGAAAGGGATCACCTTTGTCGTCTTCTGAGTCGAAGAAGGATCCACCCGAAAGCCTCAACCTTTGGCTTCAACTTCAAGCTAGAAGTAACTAGGGTGCTAGAAGTGCTAGTCCTAAAAGCCTAGATAAGAGTAAAGATTATCAAGAAGAGGTTTTTCTCAAGCTCAAGTGTTTCTCAACACATGAGAGGGGAGAGCTTGAGGGAGAGGAAGAACAAGAGAGAGAAAGTGAATGATATAATGAGAGAATAAAACAACCATTCTCACATATATGTGTGAATTATTATAAATTGATAATTAGCTAGATAATTGTCATGGTTAATCAAGACATGACCATTATCATTTCATTTTTAATGCAAATTGCAAGGATCAAAGAGCATCTTCCAAATGAAATGATGATGGTCAAAGTGTCAACCTAGGTCAACAAGTCAAGAAGGTCAAATGGTCAACAAACATAACTATGCACAATTATATTAAACTAATATCAATTAACCATAATACACACATAAGCATTAGGGTTAATAAAATGACAATGGTCATTAACCCTAATCAAAGTCCTCTCCCTCTGTGCATACGCACCCGTATTCGCGATCCGAGGAACACGAATACAAAGAGATAAAACCAATCCCAAATCATATACTAGGATCCGGCTTAAACCAAAGCCCGCTAGTATAAGCTGTCCGGACAGCAAACGTGCACGAGTGCACGGATGTGAACGAACCCTGTCGCAAAACCATGCGACCTCTACTCATTTTGCCTAAAGGCGAATAGCTCTCTGTGTGGGACTCTAAAGACTCGACACTACGCTGGCAGTGGGTTTAACCACAGACCGCAAGCGGTACTAGCTGTACGTAACGGTCCCCAGGTAGATGTCGATAAGAAGACTGATGAGGTGAACCCCATCTGAACTCCTACTGAGCCTGTATGTGACAGTCTCCGTACAGTCCGGTCTGTTCGTCTGATACATCGTATGGCGGGCCTAGGGGGGCGGTGAACGTTAGTCCCCTAATAGCGGTACAAGTCATGTCAGAGTGTAGTCCAGAACACCCTGAAATAACACTGGAAACCTACCAGTATATCTCTCTTGCCCTTGCCAGGGACTACTCGTGTAATGGCTCTCCTGGACACAGCGCGATGTCAACCCCCAATACCGGGAGAGACGAATCCTGTCTAACCGTCACTGCCTCCAAGTGCTTTGGGACTGCACCCAAAAACTACCTGTTTGCACGACTCCTTTGAGCCATGGTAGGGTAGTAATCAAAGTGCAGTGGGAACACACTTGAGGCGAAGTGACAGTGTCAAGTCAGCGGACTAAGCTATACTCATGTCACCTGGGAACTGATAACTGACGATAGGTATAATACCAACCAATAGTTCCCGACGAGTCCTGTCCAGTGTACTCGTAACCTAACGAGCACCCGCATACTATCTCAAGTACGACATACTGACGGCTGTGGGACAGACCGTCTCCCACGCTGGGATGAGAAGCGCATACGCTAGTCTACTCCGGAGTATCGATGCCCTGTCTCAATAGTCCAACGACTAGGGACCTGTATAAGGATGTGCTTATGGATTACCCAGCCCCCACGAGTGTGAGCGCCATCACAACGCTGGTAATCAAGCAAAGATCCTAAGGGCTCTACTAATATATATATCAGCGATATGCTAAAAGAAACACATGCACATATTAAAGCAGAGACAAACCAAGTAGCATACTACCATTTCGAGCAAGATTGTATATACAACTGTGAATATCCCAAGCTTCCATCAAGTAATATACAAACTAGTATGATACAGTAATGGCCTCTAGGGCATATACACTAACAATATGATGTTATGTGTTGCTATGATATGTTATATTGGATCGCCGTGATTGAATAGCCGGGATTTTTGCGCGAGATGAGAGTTTTTCTATTTTCATTCATGTAAAAATTGTATGTAATATTCTTTTATTGGGACACTTCCGGATTGAGGATGATTTCACCATCGATGTATATTATTTACTTTTATGCATTAGGATAGACCTAAGGCGGGGAGCACAAGTAACTGGGTTCTAAAGTCCAGTGGGAGACCATCTCGAGGAGTCAAGACCGGGTCTCCTGACTCTAGAATTGGTAGGGTTGCTTATCGCTCTCGTAGGGGTCTAGGGATGTGGGTTTAGCTATTCATTACGACCGTGGAATCCGTGTTTTTCATTACCGGCTAAATTTAAAATACGGACCTCCTAGTATATCCAATATTTCATATGTTAACTTCTGCTGCTTGAGTTTTGTGATGTGATCATATAACTGCGTGAGACGAATGCTTTATACATATGATATATATATAATAAACGTTGCTTATGTTTTGCACCCGCGCTAGTCCAGCCCCCGCTCTGCCGTTAGTTAAGTAAACTAACTGTGCATGGCGGGGCCCCGTGGCGAATGCGGATGGCATAAGCGCACATTCTATTTTCGTTTCTTTTCTGTGATGTTTAGGGAAACATAAATGATGGGACTTCATTAATGAGATTAATGGAATGAAAAGAAACCTAAAGATGTTGTAGAATCAAAATTTTCAAAAATGTAGCTCTAGTTCTTGCTTTGCATAATGGTATTCCTTGATGAATATCCAGCACCTCATTCGATGAGGAAAGATCCGAGATCCCTTCACCCGGAGTGGGCTCTTTAGCAAAAACTAGCAAATGCTACAACCCACTTGGTTTTGTTTTAATAGCTTCACTAGTTCTTTCTTTTGCATTGTGGTATTCCTTGATGAATATCCAGCACCTCATTCGATGAGGAAAGAGCCGAGATCCCTTCACCGGGAGTGACCTCTTTAACAAAAGTAGAAAATGCTACAAAAACAACTTCTTTTTCAAATCAGTAGATTCTACAACAATATCAAGTTCATTACGCTAAAGGTTTTCTTAAAAACCAGTTGTAGCCCTCTGTCATTTCAGTTAAAGACTATTTAGTATTCGTGCCGTGTTTGTTGACCTTGTCAAAGTGTAGTGTGCGGTAGCTGATTAGTGCTTATCTGCAGCATGTGATGTGATTGGATTAGGGTAGTTGTATGGCCTTGTTGATCTTGTCAAGGGTCGTGCGGGTGGGTTTAATTCAATCACGAAATGAACGGGTTGAACTTAACTTGCAGTTTATGGTTTGTTGACCTTGTCAAGGTCATAAACCGCATGGGGTAAAAACAGATATCGGGTATTTCAAGTGTTGAAATTTGCAATGAAATTGCATACCCTCTATGAGATAGTTGGATCCCGATACCCGCTGTGAGTAAGAGTTACTCTTGGGAGAGTTTTCCACTTTACAATTTGCTGATCCAGTAGGTGTCAAAGAAAGGTGCTAACGGGGTTATGCCCTTATGAAAACGAGATTATTTAATTTGTTCCATGCGAAAGCATGAGGAGACTCCCTCAGAGTACCAATACCTGCCTGGCTGACCGATTGGCGAACTTGTAGGATGTAATTAATCTCGGCTAATCTTACATTTTATGGTTTGAAGGAAGATTTGAAAAAAACAGTTGGAGCCATTCTGATTAGATAAGAAAATAACCAATCTAATCTTTCAAAGAGCGCACGCTAAAGCGTTTACTTCTCTCTCTCTCCAGGTAGCGACCAATGACACGCCTTAATCATGATAATAATATGAATGTATTGACAGAACCCACTTATTATACCAAGCTGGAGAACTTTAGTTCCGCTTTTTCTTATGATTGTCATAAGTCTGAGCAAAGAATAGGGGAATATTAGGATGCCCACGTAACCCGAACGAAGAATAAGCATGATGATGCATCGTCTTCGGTTGTGTTCGTAATCGAGAACTGTTTCTCAGTTTTCTCTACTTCCTGGGTATTGGATACCGGATCAGGATTCCACGTACGTAATTTGTTACATGGGTTAAGGAAAGGTAGAGAACTGAGAAAATGTGATATGTCTCTAAAAGTAGGGAATGGAGCAATTGTTGCAGCTAAAGCAGTTGGAGAATATCACCTTGTATTACCAAATGGTAATACATTGATTCTGAACGACTGTTATTGCGTACCAAAAATGATGTGCAATATTATATCAGTTTTTTTGTTGCATAAAGAAGGATATAACTTTGTATTGGAGGATAATGTTATGAACATTTTCCTAAATCAAGTGTTGACTGGGTTTGGAACGTTAAGTAATGCTATATACGTTCTAAATATATAGAACACACACAAGAGGAAAAGTTCAGAAATGAACGAAGCCTACTTGTGGCATTATAGACTAGGTCATATTAATGTGACAAGACTGGCTAAGTTGCATATAGATAGATATTTGAATCCGTTCGAATTCACATATTATAAAACTTGCCAGTCATGTCTCAAAGGTAAGATGACCAAAACTCCGTTTATTGGACACGGAGAAAGAGCTACTGAACTTTTGGGACTGATACATAGTGATGTATGCGGTCCTATATCTACACATGCCAGGAATGGTTTCTCGTACTTAATTACATTCACCGATGATCTCTCAAGATTCGGACATGTGTTCCTATTGAAACACAAGTCTGAAGCTTTTAAGAAATTCAAGGAATATAAGTACGAAGTTGAGAACTAGACGGGTAAGAGTATTAAAATCCTACGATCTGATCGGAGGGGGGAGAATACTTAAGCACGGAATTTCGAGACTATTAAAAAGAGAAAGGGATTCACTCTCAGCATACTTCTCCGTATACACCAAAGCACAATGGAGTATCGGAGCGGAGGAATCACACCCTATTAGATATGGTGCGCTCTATGATGAGTAAAGCCGAGTCAGTTATTTCTTTTTGGGGTTATACGCTTGAGACAGCCGCATACCTATTGAATCAAGTTCCATCAAAATCTGTGCCTAAAACACCATATGAGATATGGAGTGGAGAGAGACCATATCTTAAAAAAGTTAAGATATGGAGTTGTCTGGCTTATGTTAAAAAGAAAAATCCGGAAAAGCTCGAGGCAAGTTCAGTTCTATGAAAATTTGTAGGATATCCAAAGAATTCATATGGATATCTCTTCTACCATAGTAAGGAACAAAAAGTATTTGTTGCTCAACATGCCACCTTTTTAGAAAATGAATTTCTTGTAAAAGAAATTAGTGGTAATGAGGTAGAACTGGAAGAATTTTCAGCCGTACAAACTACAACTGATGATTTGGTGGAACCGGAGGATTCGATAGTCCCCGACGAACCTCGGCCACTCCGCAGATCTAGTAGGATTCCTCATCCACCTGAGAGATACTACGGTTTTCTCATAGATGGTGGGACCGAGGATCGCATCATGGAAGATGATGACCTAAATAGTTTCGAGCAGGCCATCACAAGTGGAGACTCTGTGAAATGGCTGGATGCTATGCAATCTGAGATGGAATCCATGTACACCAACAAAGTATGGACTTTGGAAGTTGCTCCTAAAGGGGTAATACCCATCAGGAGCAAGTGGATCTTTAAGAAGAAAATTGGTGTAGATGAAAAGGTTGAGACCTTCAAAACTAGACTTGTAGAAAAAGGTTTTCATCAACGACCCGGTTTCAACTATGATGAAACCTTTTCTCATGTCGCTATGCTTAAGTCCATCAGGATTCTACTTGCTATTGCTGTATACCATGACTACGAAATCTGGAAGATGGACGTCAAGACCGCTTTTCTAAATTGTGATTTAGAAGAGGGCATGTACATGACTCATCCAGAAGGCTTCGTAGACAGTGGGAGAAGCCGAAAGGTGTGCAAGCTGCTTAAATCCATCTACGAATTAAAGCAGGCGTCACGGAGCTGGAATATCTGTTTTGATGAAGCTTTAGAAATGTTTGACTTCATCAAAAATGTAGATGGACCATGAATATACAAGAAGGCTATAGAGAGTAAGGTTGTCTTGCTCGTATTGTACTTGGATAACATACTCTTGATTGAAAATGATGTTCCTATACTACACTCGGTCAAGCTCTTCTTATCACAAAAGTTCTCTATGAAAGATCTAAGCGATGCCTCCTACATTCTAGGGATAAAGATCTATAGAGATAGATCTAAACAGATGTTGGGATTGTCCCAATCCAGGTACATAGACACCATACTAAATAGGTTTAGTGCGGAAGATTCTAAGCGTGGTAATTTACCCGCTTTCTCAGGAATCACTCTCTCCAAAGAGATGTCTCCCAAGACTGATTTAGAGAGGGCTCGCATGCAAGGGATACCATATGCTTCGGCAGTCAGGTCTATGATGTATACGATGTTATATACCAAACCGAATATAGCTTACTCACTAGGTGTAGTGAGTAGGTATCAATCAGATCCTGGGGAGAAATACTGGACAGCTGTGAAGAACATTCTTAAGTACTTGAGAAGGACTAAAGAAATGTTCTTGGTGTATGGTAACGGTGAACTCCAGATGGAGTCCTTTACCGATTCGAGCTTCTAGAGTGATAAGAAGGACAGTAAGTCTGTATCGGATTTTGTCTTCACCCTCATTGGAAGGGCGGTATGTTGGAAGAGTTCCAAGAAAGATACCGTAGCAGACTCGACGATGGAGGCTGAATACATCGCTGCCAACGATGCTGCTAAAGAAGCTGTCTGGATAAAGAAGTTCATTGCTGAACTTGGTGTGGTTCCATCCATTGAGCATCTAATATATGTGTATTGTGATAACAATGGAGCTGTGACTTTGGCCAAGGAACCCAGTCCCATCAGCGATCCAGACATATTCTTAGGAAGTATCACCTGATCCGGGAGATAGTAGATTGACGGGAGATCGAGGTCAGTAGAGTTGACACGAAGGACAACGTAGCGGATGCACTTATGAAGGCCTTCCCCCAGACGCAATTTGAGAGACTTTTTAAGATGTTAGGTATGAGATACTATAACAACCGGCCTTAGTGCAAGTGGAATATTGTTGGGAATATGTATGCCCTAAATGCTATTATTGTATGATATAGTCGATGCTTGGACATATATATAGAGGACTTTCTAGATCGACATGATAGTATACTATCTGATTGCTCTTTATCATAATATGTACACTTGAATTATTATACCGTCTCTTTCTGATACATTTTGATAAAGACCTTAGGTTGTTTGCTTGACTACCAGGACTATGATGTGGATCATACTACTGGGACTTTTGTAGTCCACAAGTACATACTTTAATTGTTCTTAGTCAAGGAGATATCGAGACAGGGCATCGATATTCCAGAGTGGACTAGTATGTATGTTTCATGACCCTGTAGGGGGCGATGGTTGATCCCATAACCATTAGTGTTTGACATCAAAGATTGTACTCAGATGCTCATTAGAGAATGGGTACACCGAACAGGACTCACTGAGAAATCCTAGATGGTACCATACCTATCGTCAGATAGCAGTTCTCTGGTGACACTTGTACATGTTAGTCTGTAGACCCGAGATCGTCATAGTGTCTTGTGTGGCTCCCACTGTGCTTTGATTTCCTCCCTACCATGACTCAAAAGAGTCGTGTAAACATGTGGATTTTGGGTACAGTCTCGAGTCACTTGGAGGCAGTGAGTGATGGGAGGGGTTTCGTCTGACCCGGTATAAGGAGTTGATGTTGCGTTATGCTCGATTGGCTATAACAGTAATTCCCTAGCCAGGGATGATGAGATTTACTGGTAAGTGTTATCAGTAGTTTCTTGAACCGTTATGAGCCATACATCGGAATTACTTAGCAAGTTACTGGGGTCTGACGATTCCACCCCTAGACTTGATATGCGACATATCAGACGAAGAGACCAGACCGTACGGTAAGTGTTACTTATAGGCTTCACGGGAGTTTGAACAAGCTTTCCTGTTGATCTTCTATTCACTAAATACTTGGGTAGCCATTACATCCAGCTAGTACCGCTGACGGCTTGTGGGGTGACTGATGTGATTATCACCCACTGCTGGCGTATTGACGAGTCTTTATAGCCCCACACAGAGGTTTCATAGTTCAAGAGAAACGAAGTAGGGCACATATGTGGATATGTACGGGGGCCTGATTAAATACGAGTATGTGATACCGTATTCTAATATGGCGGTAATTTATTATCAGTTAGGTTATATGTGATATAACCGGATTATTGAATCAAGTGTTGATTTGATAATGTGATATACAGATAAATGATATTAGTCGGTTATATATGATATAACCGGATTATTAAATCAAGTGTTGATTTAATAATTTGATGTATATTTATATTTGATATAATCATACATTAACAAATATTATTGCTCACTAATTATTTTCTTCTTAATATATATATATATATATTTATTATATATGTATATATATATATATATATATTATGAAGCATGGTTGGAATTTTTATTTTGGGAAAATAGAAATGAGGTGGAAAATTCGGGAGATATTTTAAGCATGGGTGAAGCATGGCATTTTACATTTGTTTATTAATTTGTGTTCACTATACAAGAATGGCTGCAATTTATAGGGTTTGTAAGCATGTAAACAAGTTTTACACTAAGTGAATAGAGAATAAAACCTTTGTAGACCGGTTCTTCACTTCTAAAGCTCCAAGTAGTAGTCCCTTAGCTCCAAGTAGTGGTCCCTAGAACTCTTCTTAGGCTCCACTTGGTGAAAGGAACGAGCTTGCTTCGTCATCTTCGAGGCCGAAGATGATCCACCTTGAAGTTACTCTAACTCAAGCTATCTCTTCACTAATAAAGAATTAGTGAAGTAAACAGTCTAATCTTATGGGCTAGATAAGAGAAGGTTGATGAAGTAGGAATTTTGCCTACTTTAGAATTCTTATTTTCTTTTCATTTTTTTCACTCAAGAAAACCTAGAGAGCTCTTGAGAGAAGAAGATGAACTAGGGTGAAGAAATATCCCAAGAGATAAGTGGAAAGAGTTAACCATAAGCTAAAGATAATGGCTAGGTTATAAAATATCTAGAATAAAACAAAAATTAGAAAGATGAGCCATGGCTTCTACATGCTTCTACAAGCATCTAAGCCTTGCACATTTTCCACTAATTTCTTTTTCTCTTAATAAATAATCACCCAAATAATCTTTAGTCTTGGTGTGAGTCTCATACACCTATGTTCTATGTATCATCTACCACGGCACAATATATAAATACATATATTAATATATATCACATATATATCAAATGTATTTCAAAGAGAAGAAAATCTTTAGTGAGCTAATATTAATTAATATATATTTATATATCAAATATATTAATATATATCAAATTATTAAATCAACACTTGATTCAATAATCCGGTTATAACACATAAAACCGACTAATATCATTTTTATATAAATTAACACTTGATTCAATAACCCGGTCATATCATATATAACCGACAAATATTCAATACTACATTAAATCAACACTTGATTCAATAATCCGGTCATATTGTATATAACCGGCCAGTATCAAATATATATATACATATAACATATCATTGAATCAACACTTAATTCAACAATCCGGTTATATCACATATAACCTAACCGATATGATATATCGCGAGATTAGAATACGGTATCACATACTCGTATTTAATCAAGCTCCCGCACATATCACCATATGTGCCTTAGTCCGTTTCGCTTAAGCTAGGAAACCTCTGTATGGGACTCTAAAGACTCGTCAATACGCCAGCAGTAGGTAATGATCACATTAGTCACCCATAAGCCGTCCGCGGTACTAGCTGGACGTAACGGCTACCCAGGTATTGAGCGAATAGAAGATCAACAAGCAAGCTTGTCCAAACTCCCGTAAAGCCTATAAGCAAAACATACCGTACAGTTTGGTCTCTTCGTCTGATATGTCACATATCAAGTTTAGGAGTGGAATCGTCAGACCCCATTAACTTGATAATTCATGCCGAGGTGTGGCCTATAACCATTCGAGAAAATACTGATAACGCTTACAAGTAAATCTCATCACCCTTGGCTAGGGGCTTGCTGTTATAGCCAATCGAGCATAGCGCAACATCAACTCCCTATACCGGGAGAGACGAAACCTCTCCTATCTCTTATTGCATCGATGTGCTTCGGGACTGTACCCAAAATCCACTTGTTTGCATGACTCCTTTGAGCCGTGGTAGGGAGGAAATCAAAGCACAGTGAAAACTACACAAGACTCTAGTTTAGTATGCAACAATGACAAGTAGGATCCGGATGGACTTAAGCATAGTCACCGGAGAAAAGTGCTCGTCATAGTCGACACCTGGCTGTTGACGAAAATCTTTTGCTACAAGTCTAGCTTTGTAGATCTCAACCTTTCCGTCTACACCGATCTTCTTATTGAAGATCCAATTGCTCCCAATGGGTTTTACCTCTTCAGGAGCAACTTCCAAAGTACACACTTTGTTGGTGTACATGGATTCCATCTCAGATCGCATGGCATCCAACTAATTCACAGAGTCCCCACTTGTGATGGCCTACTCGAAACTAGTCGGGTCATCATCTTCCATGATGCAATCCTCGCCCCCACCGTCTATGAGAAACCCATAGTATCTCTCAGGTGGATGAGAAACCCTACTAGATCTGCGGAGTGGCTGAGATTCGTCGGGTACTATTGAATCTTCCGGTTCTACCAAATCTTCAGTTTTAGTTTGTGTTTCTAGAATTTCATCTAGTTCTACTACACTACTGTAAGTGCACGGCGGCGCCCCGGCCGTCAATCCGACGCCGGAATGCGGAAACGGTGATAAACTTAAATTTTGCGGACTTTGCAAACCGGCACCACCGCGCACTAAACTCCGGATCGTAACCATTAACAAGTCTAGCTAATCAACAAGAAAGGGAAGAGATGTATACCGACGATCCAAGTCCTCCGGTCTTCATCTCCACTCCGATCTCCTCGCGGGATCTCCGTCCGTCTCCTCCTCGTCGGAAAGGGCACCACATCGCCTGTAGCTTTTACGGGCTCCCACCTCAATACCGAGGCAACTCGGGCGCGAAGCTGGCGAATCGACGCGTCCAAGATTTGCTGTAGGAAGTAGTGTAGAATACGCTTTGTCTCACTTTGGGGTTGGTTGCCTTGATGGAGGAATCAAGATGATATGAACTTGGAGATTTTTGTGGCAATGAAAATGATATGAATGATTAATTTTCTCCACACCAAAATGAAGCCTATCATTTTCTCTCCTCTTCAAATTGTGGCCGGCCATCATATGGTGGAAAATGGTGGAGGGAATAACAATATGAAGTAAGAAGGGAGGTGAGTGTAGGAGTGAAGCAAAGGTGACCATATACAAACATGAACCATGCTTATACCTTTATCAAACCATACCCATTCATGTCATAATTAAAGCAAGCATGGTGCAAAGAAAAGAAAGCCATCATAATCAATAGATTTACAAGAAACCCCCTCCACAAAGATTATTTGCACAATTGCAAATAACCCCCTCCATCGAAAAAGTCCGGCCGGGAAAGAACAAACGAAAACCGGCCGGAACGGAATGCAAACTGGCAACTCCAGAAAACTGGTCCCGTAATAAATTACAGGAAAACCCCGACACTGTGCATACACACCCGCATCTGTATTCCGACCGGATACAAATGCAATGAGACAAAATCTACACTGTACTAAACTAGGACCGGCTTAAACCAAAGCCGGCTAGTAATATCCGTTCGATCCTGATCCGTGCAATACCGCACGTATCTGATCGAACCCTGCCATATACCTATACGGCTACTAGTACAAACCGTCCGATCCTGATCCGTGCAATACCGCACGTATCTGATCGGACCCTGCCATATCTCCATACGGCCTCTACAGCGTTTTGCCCGAAAGCTTGAGTAACTGAAAGTGTGGTGGACTCTAAAGACTCGTCAATACTATGGCTGTGGATTTAACCACTAGCACGTCAGAGGTATAAGCCAATACGTAACGGGCCACCAGCTATTGACTAAAAGGGACGTCGATGAGCGAACTCATCCTGACACCCTACTGAGCCTGTCAGTGACAATATCCGTGCAGTCCGGTCCGTTCGTCTATGAGTATCGCATGGCGGGCCTAGGGGGTTGGTAAAAGTCAGACCCCCAAAAGCGGTACAAGTCGTGTCGGAGTGTAGCCCAGAACACCCTGAGATACTACTGGAATACCTACCAGTAAATCTCCTTGCCTTGGCCAAGGACTTTGTGTAATGGCTCTCCTAGACACAGCACGACCTCACCCCCAATACCGGGAGAGACGAACCCCTGAAGATACGCTCACTGCCTCCATGTGGCTCGGGACTGTACCCAACTAAAACCTGTTTGCACGACTCCTTTGAGCCGTGGTAGGGTAGTAATCAAAGTACAGTAGGAACTCACACGAGACAAATGACGATCCCCAGGTCGATGAACTAACCTGCACACATGTCACCAGGGAACTGCCATCTGACGTCTGGTATATGACCAACTAGCATGTTCCCGGCGAGTCCTGTCCGGTGTACTCATAACCCAATGAGCACCTGTATACATCTTAGGTGATCCTACTGACACCAGTGGCTTGTGAGACCGGCCACCGCCCCTCGTCGGGGTCTCGACTGTATACACTAGTCTACTAATGGAGTATCGATGCCCAGTCTCGAAACTCCCACGACTAGGGACCTTTTAAGGATATGCTTGTAGACCCCCAGCTCCCACTTATATGATCGCCCTCATACTGCAGGTGGTCAAGCAAGAATCCTAGGGGCTCTATCAACGTGTAATAGCGACGTGTCAGGTCACCTAAAGCAGTACACGATGATAAAGGTAAACCAGATAGCATACTATCATCTCGAGTAAGACTGTCCTACCGGGATAGGTCCTCCCTCAATCATTACAATCACGTACCTGTGACCTAATAATTGACTTTGAGGGCACTATCTCCAACAATCTCCCACTTGCACTCAAGGCTAATTATTGCGATGTCGCATACTCACAGCCCGTGTGATACCGAACATCCAACTCCTCTACTAGTCAGTCTCACAAAGCTCGTTTGCGGAACTATTGCGTTCGAGGAATAGCCTCAGTGAGCGGATCCGCTTAGTTGTTTCTTTCTATGTCTCTCTATATCTCAAGTTCGCGGAGAAAGCCATCTCCCGAAATGAGCAAAATCAGTCTTAGAATATGTCTGGATGTCTGATGGGACGTAGCTCATAAATGAACTCCAAATCCAAACTTCTTAGACTGTATTGACAACTGAACTTAATCAATGTCCTGCGCGCCATGCCTCCCTCAGTATTGCCTTGGATCACCTGTCCAAAATACTGCCCTACGTCAGAGGGAAAACTATAACTCTGACAACCTCCCTGTCGTCCAGGTCACCTTGGAAGCCTGGAATGATAACTGTCTCCCAAATGAGGCTGTCGTTATCATATCCCTAGAACATCCAACTTATGTTCTAAAACTGCTTCCGACTGTTTCTCCAGGATTGGATCAATATCAACTTATTGCACCTACTGCAAGAACAACATCTGGTGTGGTACTTGACATCACATGATTGACTCAATTGCCAAAGCAAGTGATCTGCCAATCATGCACATCCCTCTCCCCTTTAGTCTGTAAGACACCTTTAGAGAGGGTGACTCCATTACCTGCAGGTACACCACCATGCCAGGAGTCGTCCATTCTAAATACTCTTAGAATGCTGTCTAAGTACCCAGATTGGGAAACCACCCAAATCTAGACCTAAAACCTTAGATCTAGTAACCAGTATGTTTGATATTAAGTCCAAGTTCCATGTGGAGAAAACACTGTGTGACGACCAAAGTATAACCGATCGTAGTATAGGAAAATCACTTCCTACTACCTTCTCAACAGATCCATCCCCTATTCTGATGACGTCAAACCTATGACTGTCACATCAGAAACAGATGATCTATCTCCGCTATATCTGCTTTAGTCTATGAATAGACATAAGCCTGATGTCCACCAATGCTTCCGCTGCTCCCACTGACTACGACAACCCTCTGGCAGAGCATATAGACGTGCACTTCTAAAGCTAGTTTAGAACGACGCTATACTCATCCTCCTGCCGGGTCTCGCAGCCTGGAACAACAACAATGGCAAGTGTGGGTAAACAAGAACTTCCCTGTCACCGTCCTTGAGGCTACCGGAGTGCCTCTCGGGTGCCTGAAGTTACCCACCTTATCTGCGGAGTGGCCAATGGAATGTCAATCCAGATTGAATCTTTAGGTTCCTTATCAAATCTTCAGTAATCGTTTGTGGTTCTGGAATCACTTCCAGTTCTACCATACTCCCACTATTGTTTTCTGAAAAAATCCATTTTTAATAAAACTGTGGCGAGTCTAGAACAATATCGCTATTGTTCATCCAGATGGTAGAAAGTCAACCCTCGTCATAGCCTGGGTCAACCCACAAACATCCATTACAGAAACATGCCTAGAGTTGTCCAATATCTGGTTTTAAGCATAAACCGGACAACTCCCCGTACCTTAACATCGTTAAGATATGAACTGTTCTATATCCAATATAGAATAAGTGGCACTGATTTATTTGAACCAGATTCACATCATGCAGCTGTCTCCAGTGCATGTCAACTAAATGGAAAGAGGCCGATCAGCGTTACTCAACTTAGGAATACTTCCAATTATGAGTAACCTGAAAGAGAAGCAAGATCTCTTTATCATTACTATCAACTGAATACCATACACAAGTATCTACATCTTCGATCTCTTTGAAGAATCCCGATACTTGCTATACCTGGTTCTCTACTCTATTCAAATACCAATAACTTCTCCAAATTCGGACCCTGTGTTTCCACGAAACACTTGTCTAAAAACTAGAGAAGTCATAAGTAAACTGAATGTAGTACGAGGACCAACCCCTCTGTCCTGATGGACCCTGGACAACATACAATACTTTGTATAAGTCCCTTGAGTCTAACAACTCTTTCACTGTGTGTCGTAGGTTGAAAACTGTACTTATGGTTAAGAAGAATTACACCGCTGTTTAATGCTCCTTACCTGACCATCCACTGATATAGGTAAATGTCGTAGACATAATTTCAGAAAGGTATATCTCACTCTATGAAAATAGACGTACAGATACATCGATTTGAAATTGGTGCATAACGGCGGATATTCAAAACCAAATACTTGCCGTCCGGCAAATAACCCAGGTGACTTCCTCAAATATCACCGATTACAACGAATCCCGATATAATGAGGACAATCACCTAATTCCCAATAGCTTACTCCCACTCATCATCTGTAAAACCATACAGATGTGAGAATCATACCTGGCAAATACATACCCTGGAGTAAGTGTCTAATCGGGAAATCAGTTTTCTTTTAACATTACACAGTGAAACTGAAACACTGAAATGTTTCGATGGGGTATCCTGGTATTCTTAGTAATGCCTCTTCCAGATTCACGACTGTAACCGTATAGTTCTTTGCCACCTCTCCAAATCCCTTCATATGTCTTTAGTCTTTACCTTCTGCACACCCTTTTAGGCCAAATGGTTTTCTTCCTTCCCTACCGTTCGGCACCAGCCTACGGTTTGGAAGAAGACTATCCAATAAGCATAATGGGTGTACTGTCCTAGTCCTAGGAGCACTCGCAATGCGAGAGAAGGTGAAGATAAAAGACACCTGAATGTACTTTATTCCTATTTCTCCTGAACCAGAATCCATCCCCGAACTGGAACAAGTTCCATTCGAGTTCGTATATAACCATACGATGGAGTATCCAAATAAACTGTGGATCTTCGTAGTGATACGGAGTGTCCTGGAGAAATACAAAGGTGATGTGGGAGTGGTAACGAAATATTTGGTTTGGTCGTGAATATCTGTTGCAATTTACTTTGCCCTCTTACTAATCCCTTGCTTTGTCTAAACTTAATACCTTCTGCACACCATCGTTATGCTAATTGGTTTTCTTCATTCCCTACCGGTCGGCACCAGCCTAAGGTTTGGAAGAAGACAATCCAATTTGCGTAATAGGTGTACTACCCCTAAACCAAGGAGTACTCGTAACCTGAGAGAGGGTAAAAGGAAAAGACAACTGAATAATCCTATCCGTTTTCTCCAGAACCGGAAACCATCCTCGAATTCCTTCGAGTTCGTATCTAACCATACGATGGTTTTGTCCAATGGAAGTGGACGTTCGTAGCAATACGGGGTGTCCTGGAGAAAAGGGTAAAAGTAGGAGTGGCAATGAGGTCTGCAACTCTGACAATCCAAAAGCCGGTGTTTAAGAAGGTTCGGTCAACTTGGTCACTGAGTCATAGTCTTAGGGTCGGGTCAATGGTCGCTGCCAAAGAGAGAGAGAAAAGAAACACTCAGCGTGCACTCTAACCTAGATCAGAATGGTTACCAATTTATCTAATCTGGAATCCTCCCACTGTACCTCAAATTCTTCTCCAAACCTAAAAGAAGAATTAGTCGGGGTCACCCGAGGAGTAAACTAACTCATCAGTGGGAATCGGGATCCAACTCTCATCGCATGATAACGTGACGGAATCCGCTCACGGTATCACACTCCAGAAGGTATGCGCATATCTGGCAAGTTTCAGTTCTTTTGAAACTCCCGATGTGATTTCTGCCCCATGCTCTTATGACCTTGGCGTGAGGTCAAAATATCATAAGTCACATGTCAAGTTCTGCCCATCATTATCCAGGTTAATTTGAATCCACCCGTACATACCCTTGACGTAGGCCAAAATAGTAGTACGACTGTCCCAAACCAACGCATCTATCTATGCAACAGATAAATACCCGGCAGCTACCAAACACTATGCCTTGGCGTGAGGTCAAAATACATAGCTTGAATACTACCGAATATTTAACTGAAATGATGGAGGGCTACGAATGGTTTCTGGCGAAAACCTTTAACGTAATGAACTTGATATCGTTGAAGGAACGGATAGCTTTTTAGAAATATAGTGACGACAACTTCCGCTAAAGAGGTCACTCCCGGTGAAGGGATCTCGGCTCTTTCCCCGTAGGATGGGGTGCAGGATATTCCAACTGAATACCACGGTGCAAAGCAAAAGTAATCGGCTATAGTGAAGTTAATGCCCTGACGCAAACTTTTTGTCCAAGGGGTCACTCCCGGTGAAGGGATCTCGGCCCTTGCCTCGTCGACTGAGGAGCAGGATATTCTAAATGAATACCGCGATGCAAAACAAAAGTGAACGTCCTTGCAATAACAGCTTTTTGAAAAGTGTTCCAACAACATCAGAATAGGTTTGTTTAAACTTGCATTGATCCGAATCAACGCAGTCCCATCAATTGATCACACCACAAAGAACGAAAATATACTGACGTACGTATATGCCATCCGCATTCGCCACTGGGTCCCGTCATCACCCGTTAGGTTAGCTAACTAACGGCAGAGCGGGGACTGGACTAGCGCGGATGAAAAACATATACAACATCTACTAATATATATACCAATATATTATATTTCGCTCGAGGCGTGAATGAAATGCAACATCACAGAAAATGAACAGCATCACAGAAACAATACAGATATCTGGGATCCCCGGGTTTCACAGAGCCACTGCTGAAACCCGACGTTCCCCTGGTCGTGTGGATAGCCTGTGCAATGAAATCCTAGACCCCTACGGGCGCGGCAAGTTACCCGCCAAAACCTGAAGCGAGGCAGCCCCCTTCAGCGCCGTGAATGGACCACCCAGCACTTCACGGAATCCGGCAACTTGGGCACCCCTCCTGGGTCAACCTGTACCCCCTACGAGTGCGGCGAATAGCCCGCCAATCCTAGAGCGAAGCCCCCTCCGTCTCAATGCCATGAGATGCGGGCTTGTTGCCCTCCAGAACCCGGCTATCCGTGCACCCCTCCGCGGGGCAATCCTAGTACAGAAAGTAAAATATACATACACCGGGTACATCGACCGCAACCAGGTCGTGCCCCAAAAGAATAATACAATCAGGCAGTGACGGCAGTCCACATGTCGGACGCTCGCCCCGCAATATCGAATGTACATAATACAACAAAACTGTACTAGCATTGCATCCAGGCTATCCCCACGACCGATCCGCAACATCACAGCAAATACATAGAACATCAACGTGAAAGTCACGTTCGCAAATCCGTCTAACCGGGCTATAGCAGTTAGACAGGATTTACCGATCGAGTGACATTCACGGTCGCAGATATAATGTAAATACTGTGAAAAATGTGTTTAAAAAATTTCCGATTGATCAAACAATTAACAAGTGGGCCCCAAAGAAAACTGTAGCACTCACAGAAACAATTGGCCCAACTTTAATATTCCAAAGCCCATATTTTAAGCCCAGAAGGCCTCTGTAAAAAAATGGTGAAGTGATGTGAATAGTGCGCGGCGGAAGGGCCGCACAAAGGGGATTTTCGCGGCGGTTCCGCGCTCCAACTGTGGAGTCACTTCATCGAATTTTTACAGAGCTCTTAGATTTTCCAGTACATCAATATTTTACAACCTGAAAAATTTTTCGAGACCAAAATATTTCAACAGAAACTGATGTGAACAAAAAAATACGGTTTTTGGAAATTTTGGTCGATCGGAAATGCAAACACATAACACAAAGCTAGACTAAGTTAATGGCGCGGCTCTGATACCACTGTAAGTGCACGGCGGCGCCCCGGCCGTCAATCCGACGCCGGAATGCGGAAACGGTGATAAACTTAAATTTTGCGGACTTTGCAAACCGGCACCACCGCGCACTAAACTCCGGATCGTAACCATTAACAAGTCTAGCTAATCAACAAGAAAGGGAAGAGATGTATACCGACGATCCAAGTCCTCCGGTCTTCATCTCCACTCCGATCTCCTCGCGGGATCTCCGTCCGTCTCCTCCTCGTCGGAAAGGGCACCACATCGCCTGTAGCTTTTACGGGCTCCCACCTCAATACCGAGGCAACTCGGGCGCGAAGCTGGCGAATCGACGCGTCCAAGATTTGCTGTAGGAAGTAGTGTAGAATACGCTTTGTCTCACTTTGGGGTTGGTTGCCTTGATGGAGGAATCAAGATGATATGAACTTGGAGATTTTTGTGGCAATGAAAATGATATGAATGATTAATTTTCTCCACACCAAAATGAAGCCTATCATTTTCTCTCCTCTTCAAATTGTGGCCGGCCATCATATGGTGGAAAATGGTGGAGGGAATAACAATATGAAGTAAGAAGGGAGGTGAGTGTAGGAGTGAAGCAAAGGTGACCATATACAAACATGAACCATGCTTATACCTTTATCAAACCATACCCATTCATGTCATAATTAAAGCAAGCATGGTGCAAAGAAAAGAAAGCCATCATAATCAATAGATTTACAAGAAACCCCCTCCACAAAGATTATTTGCACAATTGCAAATAACCCCCTCCATCGAAAAAGTCCGGCCGGGAAAGAACAAACGAAAACCGGCCGGAACGGAATGCAAACTGGCAACTCCAGAAAACTGGTCCCGTAATAAATTACAGGAAAACCCCGACACTGTGCATACACACCCGCATCTGTATTCCGACCGGATACAAATGCAATGAGACAAAATCTACACTGTACTAAACTAGGACCGGCTTAAACCAAAGCCGGCTAGTAATATCCGTTCGATCCTGATCCGTGCAATACCGCACGTATCTGATCGAACCCTGCCATATACCTATACGGCTACTAGTACAAACCGTCCGATCCTGATCCGTGCAATACCGCACGTATCTGATCGGACCCTGCCATATCTCCATACGGCCTCTACAGCGTTTTGCCCGAAAGCTTGAGTAACTGAAAGTGTGGTGGACTCTAAAGACTCGTCAATACTATGGCTGTGGATTTAACCACTAGCACGTCAGAGGTATAAGCCAATACGTAACGGGCCACCAGCTATTGACTAAAAGGGACGTCGATGAGCGAACTCATCCTGACACCCTACTGAGCCTGTCAGTGACAATATCCGTGCAGTCCGGTCCGTTCGTCTATGAGTATCGCATGGCGGGCCTAGGGGGTTGGTAAAAGTCAGACCCCCAAAAGCGGTACAAGTCGTGTCGGAGTGTAGCCCAGAACACCCTGAGATACTACTGGAATACCTACCAGTAAATCTCCTTGCCTTGGCCAAGGACTTTGTGTAATGGCTCTCCTAGACACAGCACGACCTCACCCCCAATACCGGGAGAGACGAACCCCTGAAGATACGCTCACTGCCTCCATGTGGCTCGGGACTGTACCCAACTAAAACCTGTTTGCACGACTCCTTTGAGCCGTGGTAGGGTAGTAATCAAAGTACAGTAGGAACTCACACGAGACAAATGACGATCCCCAGGTCGATGAACTAACCTGCACACATGTCACCAGGGAGCTGCCATCTGACGTCTGGTATATGACCAACTAGCATGTTCCCGGCGAGTCCTGTCCGGTGTACTCATAACCCAATGAGCACCTGTATACATCTTAGGTGATCCTACTGACACCAGTGGCTTGTGAGACCGGCCACCGCCCCTCGTCGGGGTCTCGACTGTATACACTAGTCTACTAATGGAGTATCGATGCCCAGTCTCGAAACTCCCACGACTAGGGACCTTTTAAGGATATGCTTGTAGACCCCCAGCTCCCACTTATATGATCGCCCTCATACTGCAGGTGGTCAAGCAAGAATCCTAGGGGCTCTATCAACGTGTAATAGCGACGTGTCAGGTCACCTAAAGCAGTACACGATGATAAAGGTAAACCAGATAGCATACTATCATCTCGAGTAAGACTGTCCTACCGGGATAGGTCCTCCCTCAATCATTACAATCACGTACCTGTGACCTAATAATTGACTTTGAGGGCACTATCTCCAACAACTACCACTAATTTCTTTTACAAAAAATTCCTTTTCCAAAAAGGTGGCATACTGAGAAACAAACACTTTTTGTTCCTCAGTGGGGTTTTAAGCACAGATTTTGATGGAGCGTAATTCAATAGGTACGCGGCTGTTTCAAGCGTATAATCCCATAATGAAAGAGATAAATCAACAGTACTCATCATAAAGCGCACAATATATAATAGGGTGCAATTCCTCCGCTCCGATACACCGTTGTGCTGTAGTGTATACGAAAGAGTAAGCTGAGAGAGAATCCCATTTGCTTTTAGATAATCTCGGAATTTCGTACCTAAGTATTCTCCTCCTCGATCCGATCAAAGAATTTTGATACTTTTACCCATCTGGTTCTCTACTTCGCTCTTATATTTCTTGAATTTTTCAAAAGTTTCAGACTTCTGTTTCAACAGGAACACATGTCCAAATCTTGAGAGATCATCTGTGAATGTAATGAAGTACGAGGAACCATTCCAGGCATGTTTAGACATAGGACCACATACAACACTATATATCAGTCCCAAGAGTTCAGTAACTCTTACTTCGTGTCTTTTAAACGGAGTTTTGATCATCTTTCCTTTGAGACAAGATTGACAAGTTTCATAAGGTGTGAATTTGAACGGATTCAAATATCCATTCTTATGCAACTTAGCTAGTCTGGTCGTATTGATATGACCAAGTCTTCAATGCCATAAGAAGGCTTCGTTCACATTTGAACTTTTCCTCTTGCATGTGTTTTGTATGTTTAGAACTATATTTTGATTTATAACTTATAAACTATTATACAATGTACCAATCCCAATCAACACTTGATTTAGGAAAATATTCACAACATTTTTCTTTAATGCAAAGTTATATCCATCTTTATCTAATAAAGAAACGGATATTATATTGCACATCATAGATGGTACGAAATAACAGTCGTTCAAAATCAATGTATTACCAGTTAGCAATACAAGGTGATTGATTGATCTGAAAATGTAGGGTTCCTAGGCACTCTTGTCAAGGTTCATAAGGCATCAAACATGCCCGGATAAAAATTTAGACGTGCCGAACAACCCAAAGCCGGGATCTTTGCTAGATTATTAGGGTTAAACATGCAAGATGATAACTTTTATCTAAGTGTGAGGGATTACAACCTTTGTAGTCCGCTCCTTCGCTTCACAAGCTCCGAGTAGAAGTCCCTTTGCCGCGATCCACGATCTCCCGGACTCATGAGAGGCTCCACGACTCGAACGATCCATGCTAGCTTGAAGTGTTCCAAATCTCCGATGATCTACGTCGAAGTTGCAAAGACTCAAGCTTTCTCACTCTGAAGAGATGAACACACTAATCTCATGGGCTAGATGAGATGAGGATGAGAGAGTAGTATTTTTGCTTTCTTTTTAAATCATTTTCTCATATTTATTCATCACATAAAGAATTTCAAGTGAGCTTCTTCAAGAGAGAGAAGAAGATGATAATGGAAAAGATAATGATAAATCCTTTTGTGATGAATAGAAATAAAAGCATATGATTGATATATAAACCATGGTCAAGGATGAGTGGCTAATAATGTGTAGAGAAATAACTAGAGTTAGGGTTTGGTTTGGTTAGGAAATGTGTCATCACAAAATATCTTAACCATGACAAAAGAAAATGCTTCTAGAAGGTGCATGAAGCAACTAACCCTAATCAAACCCTAACCTTATTTAATCATCCTTAAACATGTTTAATAATAAATCATATCATGTCACAATAATATATATCACATATATATTATATATTTGCAACAAAAGAAAATAATACAATTAACATATATCGCATATATATCAATGTATCATCCAGTGAGAAAATGAAATAATAAAGCGAGCCAATATTAGATAATGTAATACAATATATCATATATATTATTATACATTAAATCATCGAATCAACACTTGATTCGATGATCCGGCTATATCGAATATTACCGACTAATATATCATGTACCGATTCACCGAATCAACACTTGATCTGATGTCCCAGTTCATATCTAAATATCGCGAGAATATAATACGGTATCTCATAGCGCATTATCCTCGGTCCTGCACATATCACATATGTGCCTCTACTCCGTTTTGCCTGAGCCAAGAAACCTCTGTGTAGGACTCTAAAGAATCGTCAATACACCGGTAGCAGGTGATGATCATATCAAACACCCACAAGCTGCAAGCGGTCAGCTAAACGTAACAGCCACCCAGGTATTGAGCGATCAGAAGATCAACAAGCTAGCCTGTGCGTTCTCCTGTGAATCCAATCAGTAACACTCCCGTACAGTCCGGTCTGTTCGTCTGATATGTCGCATATCAAGTCTAGGGGTGGTATACGTCAGACCCCAGTAACCGATAAGTCGTGTCGATGTGTGGCTCATAACGGGTCGAGAAACTACTAGTAACACTTACCAGTAAATCTCTATATCAGCCCTGGCCAGGGACTTCCAGTTATAGCCAATCGAACACAGCACAACATCAACTCCCTATACCGGGAGAGACGAATCCCCTCCTATCGCTCATTGCCTCCATGTGATTCGGGACTGTACCCAAAAGCCACCGTTTTGCACGCCCTCTTGGACGTGGTAAGGTGGAAATCAAAGCACAGTGGGAATCACACAAGACTCTATGACGATCTCGGGTCTACAGGCTACCCTATACCAGTGTCACCGGAGAACTGCCATCTGACGTGTGGTATATCACCATCTGGGAGTTCTCGATGAGTCCGTCCAGTGTACCCAGTCTCCACTGAGCACCCGTACACCATCTCTGATGTCAAACACCGATGGATATGGGATCATCCATCACCCATCATATGGGTCAAGATGCGTATACGCTAGTCTACTCTGGTGTATCGATGCCCTGTCTCGATATACCCTCGACTAGGAACAGTTATAGGATGTACTCATCGACTACCGCGGCCCTACTAGTATGATCTCATCATAGTCCCAGTAGTCGAGTACAGATCCTAAGGGCTTTATCAACATGTGAGAGAAAAGCAGTAAACCAATACAAGTCAAGATGTTAAGATAAAGTGCAACCAAATAGCATACTATCATGACAAGCAAGAAAGTCCTCTCTGTATATATCTAAGCATCCATCATAATATACATCATATGTACAACAATGGCCTCTAGGGCATATACATAACTAACAATCTCCCACTTGCACTAAGGCCAGCTGCTGTAGTATCTCATACCTAGCATCCCGAATAATCTCTCAAACTGTATCTGGGGAATAGCCTTCGTGAATGGATCCGCAGTATTGTCCTTCGTATCTACTCTCCTGACCTCGATCTCCCGGCGATCAACTATCTCCCTGATCAGGTGATACCGCCTCAGAATATGTCTGGACTTCTGATGGGACCTGGGTTCCTTGGCTAACGCCACAGCTCCATTGTTATCGCAATACAGAGGTATTGGATGCTCAATGGATGGAACCACACCAAGTTCACTAATGAACTTCTTTATCCAGACAGCCTCCTTGGCAGCATCGTTGGCAGCGATGTATTCAGCCTCCATCGTTGAGTCTGCAACGGTATCCTGTTTGGAACTCTTCCAACATACCGCCTCTCCATTGAGGGTAAAGACAAAACCCGAATGCGACTTAGAGTCGTCCTTATCACTTTGGAAGCTGGAATCGGTAAAGGACTCCACCTGGAGTTCTCCGTTACCATACACCAAGAACATCTCCTTAGTCCTTCGTAAGTACTTGAGAATGTTCTTCACTGCTGTCCAATGACTCTCTCCAGGATCTGCTTGATACCGACTCACTACACTTAGTGAGTATGCTACATCGGGTCTGGTACATAGCATCGCATACATGATAGAGCCTACTGCCGAAGCATAGGGTATCCCTTGCATGCGAGCTCTCTCCAAATCAGTCTTGGGAGACATCTCTTTGGAGAGAGTGAGTCCAGAGATCGTGGGTTGGTTCCCACGCTTGGATTCTTCCATACTAAACCTCTTTAGTATGGTGTCAATGTACCTGGATTGGGACAATCCCAGTATCCGTTTAGATCTATCTCTATATATCATGATTTCCAATACGCAGGAGGCATCACCTAGATCTTTCATTGAGAATCTCTGTGATAAGAAGAGCTTGACTGATTGCAGCATAGGAATATCATTTCCTATCAAGAGTATGTCATCCACGTACAATACGAGGAAGACAACCTTACCCTCTGCTACCTTCTTATAGATACAAGGTTCATCTATATTTTTGATGAAGTCAAACTCTTTGACTACAACATCAAAACAGATGTTCCAACTCCGCGATGCTTGCTTTAACCCATAAATGGATTTAAGCAGCTTGCACACCTTTCCGCTGCTCCCACTATCTACGAAGCCCTCTGGCTGAGTCATGTACACGCACTCTTCTAAATCACCGTTTAGAAAGGCGGTCTTAACATCCATTTGCCAGATTTCGTAGTCATGGTATGCAGCAATGGCAAGTAAGATCCGGATGGACTTAAGCATAGCCACTGGAGAAAAGGTTTCGTCATAATCCACACCTGGTCGTTGACGAAATCCCGTTGCTACCAGTCTAGCTTTGAAAGTCTCAACTTTTCCATCTACACCAAATTTCCTTTAAAAATCCACTTGCTCCCAATGGGTTTTACCCCTTCAGGAGCATTTTCCAAAATCCATACTTTATTGGTGTACATGGATTCCATCTCAGATCGCATTGCATCTAGCCATTTCACAGAGTCACCACTCGTGATGGCCTGCTCGAAACTAGTCGGTTCATCATCATCCATGATGCAGTCCTCGCTTCCACCATCAATGAGAAAACCGTAGTATCTCTCAGGTGGACGAGAAACCCTACTAGATCGGCAGAGAGGCTGGGGTTCGTCGGGTACTACTGAATCCTCTGGTTCCAATAAATCATCAGTTGTAGTCTGTGGTGCTGGAACCTCTTCCAGCTCTACCTCTTTGCCACTAATTTCTTTTGCAAGAAATTCCTTTTCTAAAAAGGTGGCATATTGAGAAACAAACACTTTTTGTTGCTCAGCGTGATAGAAGATATATCCATAAGAATCTTTTGGATATCCTACAAACTTACATAGACCTGATCTTGCCTCGAGTTTGTCCGGATTTTGCTTTTTAACATAGGCCGGACAACCCTATATCTTAACTCGTTTAAGAGATGGTCTCTTCCCATTCCATATCTCATATGGAGTGGTAGGCACCGATTTAGTTGGAACTCTATTCAATAGATATGTGGCTGTTTCCAGCGCATAACCCCAAAAGGAGATAGGTAACTCAGCAGTGCTCATCATAGAGCGCACCATATCTAATAGGGTGCGATTCCTCTGCTCTGATACACCGTTGTGCTGTGGTGTATAAGGAAGAGTAAGCTGAGAGAGAATCCCATTCTCTTTTAGATAATCCCGAAACTCATTACTTAAGTATTCACCTCCTCGATCAGATCGAAGAATCTTAATACTTTTGCCCGTTTGATTCTCTACTTCGTGCTTATATTCTCTGAATTTCTCAAAAGATTCAGACTTGTGTTTCATCAGGAACACATGTTCGAATCTAGAGAGATCGTCAGTGAATGTAATGAAGTAGGAAGAACCGTTCCTGGCATGCGTAGACATGGGACCGCATACATCACTATGTATTAGTCCTAAGAGTTCAGTAACTCTTTCTCCGTGTCCACTAAACGGAGTTTTGGTCATTTTTCCTTTGAGACATGAATGGCAAGTATCATAAGATGATAATTCGAACGGATTCAAATAACCATCCTTATGTAACTTAGCCAGTCGTGTCGCATTGATATGACCAAGTCTACAATGCCACAAGTAGGATTCGTTCATATCTGAACTTTTCCTCTTGTGTGTGTTTTGTATATTGAGGACTGTATTCTGATTTAGAATGAATATGCCATTATGTAACGAGCCTGATGCAATCAACTTTTGATCTAGGATTATGTTCATAACATTATCCATTACTACAAAATTATATCCTTCTTTACTTAATAAAGAAACAGATATAATGTTGCACATCATGTTCGGTATATAATAGCACTCATTTAGAATCAGTGTATTACGACTTGGTAATATTAGGTGATATTCGCCAACTGCTTTGGCTGCAACATTTGCACTGTTCCCTACTTGAACGGAATGATCACCCTTTCCCAGTTCTCTACCTTTACGTAGCCCATGTAACTGTTTATATATATGGGATCCTGATCCGGTATCTAATACCCAGGACGTAGGGTGAACTGAGAAACAGTTCTCAATAGCTAACACACCTGAAGAAGATGCATCAACATGCATGTTCTTTTGGGCGGCGTAAGAATCCAGATATTCTCCTGTTTCCAGTTCAATATAATAATCGGGTTCAGTCAATACATCCATTTTATTATCTTGATTATGGCCTGACATGGTCGCTACCTGGAGAGAGAGAGAAGAAAACACTTTAGCGTACGCTCTTGCAAGATTAGATTGGTTATTATCTTATCTAATCAGGATGTCTCCCACTGTTTTTATCAAATCTACCTTAAAACCCTAAAAGGTAAGATTAGCCGGGATTAATTACACCTTACAATTTCGTCAATCTTTCAGCCAGATCTGTGTCGGTACTTTGAGGGCGGTTCCCCGTGCTTTCGCACGGACCTAATTAAAGTAAACCTCGTTTTCCCAAAGGCGTAACCCCGTTAACACTTTTCTAGACACCTACTTGAATGACTAATTGTCCTGTGAAAAACTCTCCCAGGAGTAACTCTTACTCGCAGTGGGTACCGGGATCCAACTATCTCATAGGAGGTATGCAATCTCATTGCAAATTTCAACTTTTGAAATTCCCAATAATGCTTTTACCCCTAGTGTCTTATGACCTTAACTATGGTCAACAAATCATAAGCTCTAGTCAAGTTCTACCCGTCATTTCTTGATTAATTTAGACCCACCCACATGACCCTTAACTATGGTCAACAAAGTCATATGACTGTCCTAATTAATCACATCTTATGTTATATAGGAAAACATCACTTAGCTACCGTACACTGCGCCTTAACTATGGTCAACAAACGCAGCACGAATACTAAGTACTCTATTTTCCTAAAATGACGGAGGGTTACGCAGGTTTTTCAGAAAACCCTGAGCGCAATGAACTTGATATCGTCGTAGAATCGAGTGTTTTTGAAAAGGAGTGTTTTTGAGGCTTTTCTTGTTTCGCTAAAGGGGTCATTCCCGGTGAAGGGATCGTCGGCCCTTTCCTCATCGAATAAGGTGCAGGATATATCATATATACCGCTGTGCAAAGCAAAACACTAAAAGCATTCAAAAGACAAACCGCGTTTTGTAACATCTGCCAGTTTCGCTAAAGAGGTCACTCCCGGTGAAGGGATCGTCGGCTCTTTCCCCATCGAATAAGGTGCAGGATATATCATATATATCACTGTGCAAAGCAAAACTGTAGCTACCCTTTTTATAAAGTTTTGATTCTACAACATCTATAGGTTTCTTTTCTTTTTATTAATCTCATTAATAAAATCCCATCAGCTTATGCTTCCTAAGCATCACAGAAGAAACGAAAGCAGTAATATTTATATATCAGCATATATATATAGTATAAGCATTCGTCTCAGGCAGGAATATGATCTCATCACAGAACATTGCAGCAGAAGAACATATATGAAATATTGGATATACTAGGATGTCCGTGTTTTCAATACGAGCCTGTATAAAACACGGATTCCACGGTCGCGACGAATAGCCAAACCCACATCCCAAGACCCCTACGAGAGCGGCAAGTAACACTGCCAATTCTAGGGTTAGAAGACCCGGTCTCGACTCCTCGAGATGGCCTCCCACTGGACCCTAGAACCCGGTTACTTGTGCTCCCCTCCTTGGGTCTACCTAATGCGGAAAAGTAAATAATATACACTGGTGACAGCAACCTCAACCTGGAAGTGCCCCAAATAAAAGAATATTACATTACAAATGAATTTTACATGAATGAAAATAAAAAACCTCATCTCACATAAAACCCCCGGCTATTCAGAACGCGACGATCCAATATAACATATCACAGCAACACATAATATCACATATCATCAACGTAAGTAAATATGCACATCCCAATTGTCGTTGACATATAGCAACGAAACCGGCGATGTCACATATTACACTTACGGTCACAGAAAAGAAAGTGTAAAACTACAATATTTGGAATCCACAATCACTTTAGACATCGTAAATCCGAAATATCACATACTTCGCATTTCATGCCTAACTCTATGAATTCCACATATTGTATCACATTCCAGATAAATAGACAGTATTAAACTTTCCGAACAGATAATCAAATACCCAAATTTCCTAAATTGCTCAACACTTGAGCGGAGTTCAAATAATCCCAGAATATGTCACAGTATCGGTGATCCAGCCGTAGAAGGGTCAAGCCAACGCCTCACATGTGGCACGCCGTACTGCCCCAAACCCGAAGGTTCAAAAGACAGTTCAAGACGGTCACATAATCGAGTTAAGGTTTGTTGTCTTCTAGAGGGTCCACCGCTTAACTTGTACAATTTTTCTGAAAGATTTAAACCCGATAAAAATTCAACACTTGAAAGTTTTACGTGCCGGGAAAAAGTGAGTTAATAATATCCGTTCGAACTTTTAAACAATTTCTAAATATCCGGAAAGAAATACGAATTTAAATATTCCGATCGAATCTACGATTACAAAATAAACCCCAGAATACTCAACACTTGAGTCAGATTAAAAATATCCATAAAATAGTAAACACAGAGACGAGAATTACTGTGCAAAAAACCGTGGCTAATTCCCTTATACTGCCGCGGAACCGCCGCCAATGGGGGATCTTTGCCGCGGTTCCGCGGCCACGTGGTCGAATTAGAAGCATGAATTTCACAGTAATTCTTATCTTTTGTTGCTGTATTTTTCAGGTATTTTTAATTCAGAAAAATCCCAAATTTTGAAAAATTTCCAGAGAGGGGGTTAAATTCGTCGGTTCGGGTTCGATCGGAGTTTTAACTTCGTAAACACATCGCCTAATGCTCTAGCTAGGCTCTGATACCACTGTAGGGTTCCTAGGCACTCTTGTGAAGGTTCATAAGGCATCAAACATGCCCGGATAAAAATTTAGACGTGCCGAACAACCCAAAGCCGGGATCTTTGCTAGATTATTAGGGTTAAACATGCAAGATGATAACTTTTATCTAAGTGTGAGGGATTACAACCTTTGTAGTCCGCTCCTTCGCTTCACAAGCTCCGAGTAGAAGTCCCTTTGCCGCGATCCACGATCTCCCGGACTCATGAGAGGCTCCACGACTCGAACGATCCATGCTAGCTTGAAGTGTTCCAAATCTCCGATGATCTACGTCGAAGTTGCAAAGACTCAAGCTTTCTCACTCTGAAGAGATGAACACACTAATCTCATGGGCTAGATGAGATGAGGATGAGAGAGTAGTATTTTTGCTTTCTTTTTAAATCATTTTCTCATATTTATTCATCACATAAAGAATTTCAAGTGAGCTTCTTCAAGAGAGAGAAGAAGATGATAATGGAAAAGATAATGATAAATCCTTTTGTGATGAATAGAAATAAAAGCATATGATTGATATATAAACCATGGTCAAGGATGAGTGGCTAATAATGTGTAGAGAAATAACTAGAGTTAGGGTTTGGTTTGGTTAGGAAATGTGTCATCACAAAATATCTTAACCATGACAAAAGAAAATGCTTCTAGAAGGTGCATGAAGCAACTAACCCTAATCAAACCCTAACCTCATTTAATCATCCTTAAACATGTTTAATAATAAATCATATCATGTCACAATAATATATATCACATATATATTATATATTTGCAACAAAAGAAAATAATACAATTAACATATATCGCATATATATCAATGTATCATCCAGTGAGAAAATGAAATAATAAAGCGAGCCAATATTAGATAATGTAATACAATATATCATATATATTATTATACATTAAATCACCGAATCAACACTTGATTCGATGATCCGGCTATATCGAATATTACCGACTAATATATCATGTACCGATTCATCGAATCAACACTTGATCCGATGTCCCAGTTCATATCTAAATATCGCGAGAATATAATACGGTATCTCATAGCGCATTATCCTCGGTCCTGCACATATCACATATGTGCCTCTACTCCGTTTTGCCTGAGCCAAGAAACCTCTGTGTAGAACTCTAAAGAATCGTCAATACGCCGGTAGCAGGTGATGATCATATCAAACACCCACAAGCTGCAAGCGGTCAGCTAAACGTAACAGCCACCCAGGTATTGAGCGATCAGAAGTTCAACAAGCTAGCCTGTGCGTTCTCCTGTGAATCCAATCAGTAACACTCCCGTACAGTCCGGTCTGTTCGTCTGATATGTCGCATATCAAGTCTAAGGGTGGTATACGTCAGACCCCAGTAACCGATAAGTCGTGTCGATGTGTGGCTCATAACGGGTCAAGAAACTACTAGTAACACTTACCAGTAAATCTCTATATCAGCCCTGGCCAGGGACTTCCAGTTATAGCCAATCGAACACAGCACAACATCAACTCCCTATACCGGGAGAGACGAATCCCCTCCTATCGCTCATTGCCTCCATTTGATTCGGGACTGTACCCAAAAGCCACCGTTTTGCACGCCCTCTTGGATGTGGTAAGGTGGAAATCAAAGCACAATGGGAATCACACAAGACTCTATGACGATCTCGGGTCTACAGACTACCCTGTACCAGTGTCACCGGAGAACTGCCATCTGACGTGTGGTATATCACCATCTGGGAGTTCTCGGCGAGTCCGTCCAGTGTACCCAGTCTCCACTGAGCACCCGTACACCATCTCTGATGTCAAACACCGATGGATATGGGATAATCCATCACCCATCATATGGGTCAAGATGCGTATACGCTAGTCTACTCTGGTGTATCGATGCCTTGTCTCGATATACCCTCGACTAGGAACAGTTATAGGATGTACTCATCGACTACCGCGGCCCCACTAGTATGATCTCATCATAGTCCCAGTAGTCGAGTACAGATCCTAAGGGCTTTATCAACATGTGAGAGAAAAACAGTAAACCAATACAAGTCAACATGTTAAGATAAAGTGCAACCAAATAGCATACTATCATGACGAGCATGAAAGTCCTCTCTGTATATATCTAAGCATCCATCATAATATACATCATATGTACAACAATGGCCTCTAGGGCATATACATAACTAACAGAAAAAGGTGGTTTGTAGTAAACAAAGTTAATCGCAATCAATAACGGTGTCGCGTGTAGCTAGCCTAGATGAGTACGGGTCATTCTCAAGGATGCGTGGAACTTTTAATCTTGCTTTAGACGAGTTGAATGAAAGAAAGGGAGATTGGTTGTAGATCTACGATATACGGATGTAGAATATATAAAGAAGAGGCTTGTAGGGTTCATAGAATTTTGTAGTAATGGATGATTAATTAAAGATGACTCTTTTTATCTTTTAATAAATTTAAAACTAGATCGATAGTGATGAATGTGGATTAGGGTTCTTTTGGAAGAAACTAGGGTTTCCCCACTCTTAACCCTTATCCTTGCATTGATCTCTATTCATGTCTAGCGTTTACCAAAACAATTGTTAATCTAATCTCAAATTACGTTCGAAAGTATCAATAAATTGGTAGCGCGCCCGATAAGGATGTTAACATTTACTTTGCGAAAGTTTATAAACTTTATAAGATGTAAACCAAGTTAAGGGATTTTATCATCCATTGATCTACCCTAATCCTACGAAACCTAGCAAGTTAGGAATTACTCACGCATGGTTGAGATAGAAGAAGATAGAGAAGGAAATCATAATGTAAATGCAGAATATAAATGCGAAATAATGAAACTAATGATTTATCTTTATTAATCAACGTTACAAGTACAAATCGTTCAAATTTAGATTACAAGAGAAATAAGTTGCCCTCGATCTATGCCTCGTAGAAGTAATTGCTCCATCGATATTCACGTCGCTCTATCACGTCGAATCGCGGACCTGTCATGGATCTCTTGTTCTTTGACGGTGATTGGCTTCGTATAAAAGGTGATGGATTTTAACTTTATCCGTCGGTCCTTTATGCAGACCTTAAATCAGAAACCCTAGATCTCATAGGTTAAGCTATGCTTGTTACATTTCAGAAATATAAAATATTATTTTTGGAAATTTAATAATAAAATAATATATTTCGCGAAAACTACCCGATTTGCGAAACTGGGGTTTTCGTAAAATGGTTTAAATATATACCAATATTTGTGAAATAATTTGGAGATTGAAAATGATTTATTCATTTAAAAATATTGTGGCAATGGAATTTATGTACAAGTGGCTAGTGTTTTCTTTTTGGCCAAAAAAATTCATTTTTTGCTGTGTTGGCCATTCTTGCACTGAAAATTTCGTGGGCATGGGGAGCATGGTTTTTTAGTGAGGTGTCCTTTGAATTAATTGTTTCTTATTTGTGTGAAGGATATTTTGGTGGGGGTTCCTTTGTGGTGGCTGTGGACTTCTTTTGTGGTGGTGATTTTCTAAATTGATTAATTAATCCATCACATATATTAGCACCACCTCACTTCACATTCCAGTGAGAGCCCCTTGTTGTTTTGGCCGAGACCAATTCCAATGAGCAAATTTTTCCCTCCTAGCAAAAAATCTTGTGCTCACATTTTCTTTCACCAATGGCAACTTCATTTACCGCCACCCAAATCATTGGGTGCTTTGAGACAAAGTATTCACACACTATCTCTACTTCGTCTTGGATATCTAGGCTGGCAAACTGGACGCCCGAGTTGCTTCGGTTTAGAAGCGGGAGCCCGTATAAAGTATCCTCGATGTGTGTTCTCTTCGACGAGTGTGACCGGAGAGCTAACTTCGTCGAGGCACCCGCAACATGCTAGGGACTGAGATTGAAGACCGAAGGACACGGATCGATGGGTATAATTTCTTAAAACCACTTTACAGTTTACTAGTATAGGGTTAATGGTTCGATCTGGGTTTTAGGGTTATGTTAGCGCTAAGTTTAAAAGTTTTGTTCCGCATTTGGCCATGGATTGATGGCCGGGGCACTGGCATAGACTTACAGTTTGTACGTCAACGACGAGAGTTGTTTGGTCATTTTTGCATGCGTAGGCTTTAAGTTCTAACCTATGAGCGCACCGTGTGCCGTATCAGTTTTCCCGTTGTGATTTTCAAAACGTGGCGATATGTGTTGATTTGTAGGTACCTTCGAGTGGATTCCGATACGACGGAGCACACGACTACGGCTGAATAAGGAGTTCCACAGATGAGTAGATTTATATCTACGGGGGAAGTCGGGTGAATGGCATATAGCACCCCCGCAATTTATGAATGGAAACCGATATATGTAGAATACAGTAGGAGAAACCTACATTAGAAAACTATAGATGTGGTTAAAAAGATAGTTATAGGTGATATTAATGATTAAGTATATATCGAGATATGAGATGAAAGCTATCGTGACATAACTCTTGACATGATATGATAGTGTAGGGTTACTAGGCACTGTCACAAGGTTCTACAAGGCATCAACCATGCCCGATTTAAATTTTAGACGTGTCGAACAACCCTAACCAAGATCTTAGACTAGAGATTAGGCGAAACAAAAAGCAAGTAAACAACTTTACTTCTAAGAGTTTGGGATTACAACATTTGTAGTCCGTTCCTTCGCTTTATAAGCTCCGTGTTGAGGTCCCTTCGCCGCGATCATCATGTACCCGGACTCTAGAGAGGCTCCATGAAGAGAATGATGCAAGCTTGCTTCCGATCATCGATAACAAAGATGATCTACCTTGAAGAAACTCAAGCCCAAGCTTTTGCTTCACTAATCAAGTATTAGCAAAGCAAACACCCTAATCTAAGTGGCTAGAATAGATGAGGATGATGAAGTAGGAATTTATCTCTCATTTGTTTTCTTTATCTCACTCATTTTCATCACTTTTGAAAAAGCTAGAAAACTTTTTATTAAAGAGGAGGAAGAAGAAGAAGCAAAACCATTTGTGATGAATAATGAATCTCTTGAGGTTAGAAATGCAACCATGGGTTAAGTATGAAGACTTAACCCATGTAGAGAATTAACAATGGTTAAAGGGTTGGGTTGGGTTAAAGAAATATCTTTGCAAAATATCCAAGTCAAAGTCAAAGATTCAAGAAGCTTCTTGAAAGCTTCATGAAAGCTTAACCCTAATCCAAACCCTAACCATATTTAAACTCCACAAATCATGTTGCATTTATAACCATAACATGTTACAATATCATATATCACATATACAATATTTATTGTAATAAAATAAAAAAATACAATTAACATATATCACATATATATCAATGTATTACCCGAGTGAGAAAAAGAATCTTTAAGTGAGCTAATATTAGTTAATGTAATCTAATATATCAAATATATAATTATACATTAAATTATCGAATCAACACTTGATCCGATAATCCGGCTATTTCACAAATAACCGACTAATATAATCTGTATCAGTTCATCGAATCAACACTTGATCCGATGACCCGGCTATATCACATATACCCGGCCGATATCTCATATCGCGAGAATCTAATACGGTATCGCATACACGTATTATTCTCGGTCCCGCACATATCACATATGTGCTCCTACTCCGTTTTGCCTGAGCCAGGAAACTTCTGTGTAGGACTTTAAAGAATCGTCAATACGCCGGCAGTAGGTGATGATCATATCAAACACCTACAAGCTGCAAGCGGTCAGCTAAACGTAACAGCCACCCAGGTATTGAGCAATCAGAAGATCAACAAGCAAGCCTGTACTTTCTCCCATGAATCCAACCAGTAACACTCCCGTACAGTCCGGTCTCTTCGTATGATATGTCACATATCTCGCCTAGGGGTGGTAAACGTCAGACCCCAGTAGCTTGATAAGTCGTGCCGATATGAGGACCATAACAGTTCGAGAAACTACTGATAAATTTTACCAGTAAATCTCAACAACCCTGACCAGGGATTTCCAGTTATAGCCAATCGAACACAGCGCAACATCAACTCCCTATACCGGGAGAGACGAAACCCCTCCTATCGCTCATTGCTTCCATGTTATTCGGGACTGTACCCAAAAGCCACCGTTTTGCACGCCCTCTTGGACGTGGTATGTTGGAAATCAAAGCACAGTGGGAATCATACAAGACTCTATGACGATCTCGGGTCTACAGACTAACCTATACCAGTGTCACCAGAGAACTGCCATCTGACGTGAGGTATAATACCATCTGAGAGTTCTCGGCGAGTCCGTCCAGTGTACCGAGTCTCCACTGAGCACCCGTATACCTTTTCTAATGTCAAACACCAATGGATATGGGATCATCCATCGCCCATCATATAGGTCAAGAAGCGCATACGCTAGTCTACTCTGGTATATCGATGCCCTGTCTCGATTGTAAGGTTCCTAGTCACACTATAGAGGTCTCACAAGGCATCAACCATGCCAATTTCAAATTTTATTGGTGCCGAGAAACCCTAATACGGATCGTAGACTAGATGTTTAGGCAAAATACGAATCTAGTTAACAATTTAACTAAAGGAGAGAGGCTACAACCTTTGTAGATCCGGTTATCCACTTCCTTGACTCCACGTAGGCGTCCTCTCGCTGTCCATCTCGAATTCCGAACTCAAACGTCAGCTTCATCGGAGAATTGGGCGGACTAGGTCGTCGGCTTCGTGCCGAAGATGATCTACGTCGAGGCATCACAAGTTCAAGCTCCGACTTCACAAATTTGTGAAACTTGTGAAGAAAACACCCAAAACTCCTTGGCAAGAGGTAGAGGGTGAAGAAATAGGAGGTGGGTTCACTTTGGAATTGGATTTCTCACTTTAGATCTCAAGTTGCCATTGATGGCATCAAGCTTTCTATCTTGAAGAAGAAGATCAAGAAGAAGAAAAGAATATGATAAGTCTTTAAAATGAAAAAGGAAATGATTACTTATCATAATCTTAACCATAGTTAAGTGTAGAGAATGAACTAGGGTTAGTTCAAATGGTTAGGGTTAAGCATGAGACAAGAATGGTGACTAAGTCAAAGCTTCATGAAGCTTCAATAAGAAACAAAGAAAGCCACCATTCTCATCAATATCTTTTCCAAATAAATAAATGAACAAATAAATAAATAAATGAATATGCAAAACCCTAATCATCAAATTAATCATGGTTTAATTCTATACACTTAACTAAATGATCAAGTATCATCAAACATGATACAAATATGTGCACAAAAGTATATCACATATACTTCTTGCACATCAAGTGAGAAAATCCATATAAAGTGAACTAATACTAGCTAATGCAAAGTAATTTATCAAATATATAATTATACATTAAATCATTAAATCAACACTTGACTTAACGATCCGGTCATATCGCATATAACCGACAAGTATCCTATGTATCGGCTTATCGAATCAATCGTTGATTCGATATCTAGGTTATATCGAATATAACCATTCGATACATTCATCGCGAGAATGGAATACAGTATCACATACACGCATTATTCTCGGTCCAGCACATATCTCATATGCGCTCCTATTTCGTTTCGCTTGAGCCAGGAAACCTCTGTGTAGGACTTTAAAGACTCGTCAATACGCCGGTAGCAGATGATGATCATATCAAGCACCTACAAGCCGCAAGCGGTCTGCTAAACGTAACGGCCATCCGGGTATTGAGCGATCAGAAGATCGACGAGCTAGCCCGCTCACACTCCTGTGAATCCAACCAGTAACACTTACCGTACAGTCCGGTCTGTTCGTCTGATATGTCGCATATCAAGTCTAGGGGTGGTATACGTCAGACCCCAATAACCGATAAGTCGTGCCGATGTGAGGCTCATAACGGGTCGAGAAACTACTGGTAACACTTACCAGCAAATCTCTGATCAGCCATGGCTAAGGACTTTCCTGTTACGGCCAATCGAGCACAGCGCAACATCAACCCCCAATACCGGGAGAGACGAAAACCCTCCTATCGCTCATTGCCTCCATGTGACTCGGGACTGTACCCAAAGACCACCGTTTTGCACGCCCTCATGGACGCGGTAAGGTGGAGATCAAAGCACAGTGGGAATCACACAAGACTCTATGACGATCTCGGGTCTACAGACTAACCTGTACAAGTGTCACCTGAGAACTGCCATCTGACGTGAGGTATAATACCATCTGGGAGTTCTCGGCGAGTCCGTCCAGTGTACCCAGTCTCCACTGAGCACCCGTATACCATCTCTGATGTCAAACACCAATGGATATGGGATCATCCATCGCCCATCTCATGGGTCGAGAAGCGTATACGCTAGTCTACTCTGGTATATCGATGCCCCGTCTCGATACACCCATGACTAGGGACCTTGAAGGATGTACATATGGACTACTATGTCCCCACTAGTATGAGCTGCATCATAGTCCAGGTAGTCAAGTACACATCCTAAGGGCTTTACCAACATGTAACTATAAGACAGTTTAAAGAGACAAGTGTACATGTTAAGATAAAGTGCAACCAGATAGAATACTATCATATCGAGCAAGAAATCATCTCTATATATGTCCAAGCATCCAATATAATATACAACATCTGTACAATACTGGCCTCTAGGGCATACATACAACTAACAATCTCCCACTTGCACTAGGGCCAGCTGCTGTAGTATTGCATACCGAGCATCCCTAAGAGTCTCTCAAATTGTATCTGGGGAATGGCCTTCGTGAGTGGATCCGCCGTGTTGTTCTTCGTGTCAACCCTCCTGACCTCGATCTCCCGGCGATCAACTATCTCCCGGATCAGGTGATACCGCCTCAGAATATGCCTGGATCGCTGATGGGACCTGGGTTCCTTGGCCAAAGCCACCGCTCCATTGTTATCGCAATACAAAGGTATTGGATGCTTAATGGATGGAACCACTCCAAGTTCAGTAATGAACTTCTTGATCCAGACAGCTTCTTTAGCAGCATCGTTGGTAGCGATGTATTCAGCCTCCATCGTCGAGTCTGCCACGGTTTCCTGCTTGGAACTCTTCCAGCTAACCGCCCCTCCGTAAAGGGTAAAGACAAATCCCGACTGCGACTTAGAGTCGTCCTTATCACTCTGGAAGCTCGAATACGTAAAGGACTCCACTTGGAGTTCTCCGTTACCATACATCAAGAGCATCTCTTTAGTCCTTCGCAAGTACTTGAGAATGCTCTTCACAGCTGTCCAGTGATTCTCTCCAGGATCAGCTTGATACCTGCTCACTACACTTAGTGAGTATGCTATATTGGGTCTGGTACATAGCATCGCATACATGATAGAGCCTACAGCTGAAGCATAGGGTATCCCTTGCATGCGAGCTCTCTCCAAATCAGTCCTGGGAGACATCTCTATGGAGAGAGTGACTCCAGAGATCGTGGGCAAGTTCCCACGCTTGGAATCTTCCATACTAAACCTTTTTAGTGTGGTGTCAATGTACCTGGATTGGGACAATCCCAATATCCGTTTGGATCTATCTCTATAGATCCTTATTCCCAATATGCAGGAGGCATCACCAAGATCTTTCATTGAGAATCTTTGTGATAAGAAGAGCTTGACCGATTGCAGCATAGGAATATTATTTCCTATCAAGAGTATGTCGTCCACGTACAATACGAGGAAGACAACCTTACTCTCTGCCACCTTCTTGTAGATACAAGGTTCATCTGGATTTTTGACGAAATCAAACTCTTTGATAACGACGTCAAAGCAGATGTTCCAACTCCGCGATGCTTGCTTTAATCCATAAATGGATTTAAGCAGCTTGCACACCTTCCCGCTGCTCCTACTGTCTACGAAGCCCTCTGGCTGAGTCATGTACACGCACTCTTCTAAATCACCATTTAGAAAGGCGGTCTTAACATCCATTTGCCAGATTTCGTAGTCATGAAAGGCAGCAATGGCAAGCATGATTCGGATGGATTTAAGCATAGCCACTGGAGAAAAGGTTTCGTCATAGTCCACACCTGGTCTTTGACGAAAACCTTTTGCAACAAGTCTAGCTTTGAAAGTCTCCACTTTCCCATCTACCCCAAGTTTTTTCTTGAAAATCCACTTGCTCCCAATGGGTTTTACCCCTTCAGGAGCAACATCCAAAGTCCATACTTTGTTGGTGTACATGGATTCCATCTCGGACCGCATAGCATCCAGCCATTTCACTGAGTCCCTACTCGTGATGGCCTGCTCGAAGCTAGTTGGGTCATCATCCTCTATGATGCAATCCTCGCTCCCACCATCCATGAGAAAACCGTAGTATCTCTCAGGTGGGCGAGGAACCCTACTAGATCGGCGGAGAGGCTGAGGTTCATTGGGAACTACTGAATTCTCTGGTTCAACCAAATCTTCTGTTGTAGTCTGTATTGCTGGAACCTCTTCCAGTTCTACCTCCTTGCCACTAATCTCTTTTTCAAGAAATTCCTTTTCTAAAAAGGTGGCTTGTCGAGAAACAAACACCTTTTGTTCCTCGGTGTGGTAGAAGATATACCCGCGCAAATGTTTGGGATATCCAATAAACTTACACAGAATGGACCTTGCCGCGAGTTTGTCCGGATTTTGCGTTTTTACATATGCCGAACAACCCCATATCTTAACATAATTAAGACATGGTCTCTTTCCTTTCCATATCTCATATGGAGTGGTTGGCACGGTTTTGGTGGGAACCATATTCAATAGATCTGCAGCTGTTTCCAGTGCATATCCCCAGAAGGAAATAGGTAACTCAGCTGTGCTCATCATAGAGCGCACCATATCCAATAGGGTACGGTTCCTCCGTTCTGATACACCGTTGTGCTGTGGTGTATATGGAGGAGTCAGCTAAGAGAGAATCTCATTCTCTTTTAGGAAGTCCAGGAATTCATTGCTTAAGTATTCTCCTCCTCGATCAGATCGTAGGATTTTAATACTTCTTCCGGTTTGGTTCTCAACTTCTTGTTTATATTCCCTAAATTTCTCAAAAGCTTCTGATTTGTGTTTCATCAGGAACACATACCCGAACCTAGAGAGATCGTCAGTGAATGTAATGAAGTATGAAGAACCATCCCTGGCATGTGTAGACATGGGACCGCATACATCACTATGTATAAGTCCCAAGAGTTCGGTAACTCTTTCTCCGTGTCCCGTAAACAGAGTTTTGGTCATCTTGCCTTTGAGACATGACTGGCAAGTGTCATAAGATGAAAATTCAAACGGATTTAAATATCCATCCTTATGCAACTTAGCCAGTCGTGTCATATTGATGTGACCCAGTCTACAATGCCACAAGAAGGATTCGTTCAGTTCAGAACTCTTCCTCTTGTGTGTGTTAGTTATGCTCAGAACTGTTGATTGATTTAGAACATAAATGCCATTGCACAACGTGCCTGATCCAACCAACTTTTGTTTACGGAAAATGTTCATAACATTGTCCTGTAATACAAAATTATATCCCTCTTTACTAAGCAAAGAAACTGATATAATGTTGCACATCAGGTTCGGCATGTAATAGCATTCATTCAGAACCAATGCATTACCAGTTGGTAATACAAGGTGATATTCCCCGACAGTCTTAGCTGCAACAATTGCACCATTTCCAACTCTAATGTCTTTATCACCTTCTCCAAGTTCTCTACCTTTTCTAAGCCCATGTAACTGATTACATATATGGGATCCTGACCCGGTATCTAATACCCAGGACGTAGGGCAAATGGAGAAATAGTTCTCTGTAACGAACACACCCGAAGAAAATGCATCAACATGTACTTTCTTCAAACGGGTGGCATGGGAATCCTGGTATTCCCCTATATCCTGTTCAGTCCTATAACTCTTATAGGAAAGAACGGAACCAACGTTCCCCAGCACAGTATAACATGCGGGTTCGGTCAATACATCCATATTATTATCTTCATTAGGGCATGAAATGGTCGCTACCTGGAGAGAGAGAGAAGAAAACACTTTAGCGTATGCTCGTGCAAGATCAGATTGGTTATTATCTTATCTAATCAGGATGGCTCCCACTGGTTTTTATCAAATCTTCCTTCAAACCCTAAAAGGAAAGACTAGCCGGGATTAATTACACCCTACAACTTCGTCGAACTTTCAGCCAGGCCAGTGTCGGTACTTTGAGGGAGGTCCCCCGTGCTTTCGCACGAACCTAATTAATGTAAAACCTCGTTTTCCCAGAGGCGTAACCCCGTGGACACCTTTCTAGACACCTACTTGATCGGCTAATTGTAATGTGTAAAACTCTCCCAGGAGTAACTCTTACTCGCAGTGGGTATCGGGATCCAACTATCTCATAGAAGGTATGCAATCTCATTGCAAATTTCAACACTTGAAATTCCCGATAATGTTTTGCCCCTGGGGAATTTTCCTGATAGACAGATAACTCAAAATTTCTTGACGCAGGCCAACAAACCATAGTGCGCTAGTCAAGTTCAACCCGTCATTTCCTGATTAAATTAAACCCACCCGTACGACCCTTGACGCAGGCCAACAAAGTCGCACGACTACCCTAATCCAATCTGCATCATAGGCATAAGCAGGTAAATACTAGTTAGCTACCGCACACTACGCCTTGACGCAGGCCAACAAACGTAGCACGAATACTAACTACTACTTATCTGAAATGACGGAGGGCTACGACAGGTTTTTCTGAAAACCTATTGCGTAATGAACTTGATATCGTTGTAGAATCAAATGAAGTTTTGAAATGGAGTGATTTTGAGGCTTTTCTAATTTTGCTAAAGGGGTCACTCCCGGTGAAGGGATCGTCGGCCCTTTCCTCGTCGAATGAGGTGCGGGATATATCATATATATCACTGTGCAAAGCAGAAACTATAGAAGCAATCAAAAGCAAACCGAGTGTGTAGCATCTGCCAGTTATCGCTAAAGGAGTCACTCCCGCTGAAGGGATCTCGGTCCTTTCCTCATCGAATAAGGTGCAGGGTATATCATATATACCGCTATGCAAAGCAAGAACTGTAGCTACCTGTTTTGTTTAAAATTTGATTCTACAACATCATTTGGTTTCTTTTCTTTCATTAATCACATTAATGAAGTCCCATCATTTAAATACCTAAACATCACAGATAAATACGACGTACACTTATGCCATCCGCATTAGCCTCGATGTCCCCTCATGCACCGTTAGGTTAGGTAACTAACGACAGAGCAGGGCAGGGCTAGTGCGGGTGCAAAACATAAGTAACGTCTATATAATATATCATATATACTATATACTGTATCTATCACAGAACATCACATGATCACATCACAGATATCGCAGCAGAAGAAACATATGAAACATTGGATATACTAGGACGTCCGTGTTTTCAATACGAGCCAGTATAAAACACGGATTCCACGGTCGTGATGAATAGCCAATCCCACACCCGTAGACCCCTACGAGAGCGACAAGCAACCCTACCAATTCTAGGGTTAGGAGACCCGGACTCGACTCCTCGAGTTGGTCTCCCACTGGACCCCAGAACCCGGTTACTTGTGCTCCCCTCCTGGGTCTATCCTAATGCGGAAAAATAAATAATATACAAAAGGTGACAACTTCCGCTACCTGGAAGTGCCCCAAATAAAAAGAATATTACATACAAGTTTTTATATGAATGAAAATGAAAAACACTCATCTCACATAAAAACCCCCGGCTATTCGAACACGACGATCCAATATAACATATTCAGCAACACATAACATCACATGTCATCAACGTAAGTAAATATGCATACCCCAATTGTCGTTGACGTATAGCAACGAAACCGGCGATATGAACATACTACACTTACGGTCACAGAAAAGAAAGTGTAAAACTACAACAGTTGGAATCCGCAACCTCTTTAGACATCACATGCCTAATCAAATGAAATACTTAGACATCACATGCCTAACAGTTATAAACCCCGCATTTTAGTCTCATTATCGAAAACTCTTTTCAATATCAAGTGAAACTAAACCGCTAGATTTATAACATTCATTCAGTTATCTCATAACTGTTTGTGAATTCCAATTATTGTATCACATTCCAGATAAACAGAAAATGTTAAACTTTCCGATCAAACAGTCGAATACCCAAGTTTTCCCGATACAGCTCAACACATGAAATAAGTCTAACAACATTCAGTTCATGCCTCAGTACCAATGGTCCAGCCGTAGAAGGGTCAAGCCAACGCCTCACATGTGGCACGCCGTACTGCCCCAAACCCGAAGGTTCAAAGGGCAGTTCAAGACGGTCACATAATCGAGTTAAGGTTTGTTGTCTTCTAGAGGGTCCATCGCGTTACTTGCACTACTTAGAACGTCGTTAAACTACGGAAAAATCCAACACTTGGAAATTTCCCGACAGGGGAAAAATTGGGTATTTATATCCGGTCGAACTTTTTAACATATTCTAAAAATTATCCGGAAATACACAAAGACGAAATTTGATAATCCGATCGAAACATCGAAGCTCTAAAAAACCCCAGAAAATTCAACTCTTGAATAAATATTAAAAATACCCATAAAACTCAGATTCTGAAATAATGAATTACTGTGCAGAGGAGGAGGGCTGACGTCATACTTTAGCCGCGGAACCGCCGCCTAAGCTGGCTTAGGCCGCGGTTCCGCCGCTTATTACACTGTTCATTGAAAACAAATTGCACCGTAATTCTTAGAATTCCCTACTAAATTTTTTAAGCATTTTTAATATTGAAAAATCCCAGATTTTAGAAAAAGTCCAGAGAGCACTTGGGTTTTAGGGTTTCGGGTTCGTTCCGATTTCAAACGTCGTCAAGACTTCGCCTAAGGCTCTAGCTAGGCTTTGATACCAGTGTAAGGTTCCTAGGCACACTATAGAGGTCTCACAAGGCATCAACCATGCCAATTTCAAATTTTATTGGTGCCGAGAAACCCTAATACGGATCGTAGACTAGATGTTTAGGCGAAATACGAATCTAGTTAACAATTTAACTAAAGGAGAGAGGCTACAACCTTTGTAGATCCGGTTATCCACTTCCTTGGCTCCACGTAGGCGTCCTCTCGCTGTCTATCTCGAATTCCGAACTCAAACGTCGGCTTCATCGGAGAATTGGGCGGACTAGGTCGTCGGCTTCGTGCCGAAGATGATCTACGTCGAGGCATCACAAGTTCAAGCTCCGACTTCACAAATTTGTGAAACTTGTGAAGAAAACACCCAAAACTCCTTGGCAAGAGGTAGAGGGTGAAGAAATAGGAGGTGGGTTCACTTTGGAATTGGATTTCTCACTTTAGATCTCAAGTTGCCATTGATGGCATCAAGCTTTCTATCTTGAAGAAGAAGATCAAGAAGAAGAAAAGAATATGATAAGTCTTTAAAATTAAAAAGGAAATGATTACTTATCATAATCTTAACCATAGTTAAGTGTAGAGAATGAACTAGGGTTAGTTCAAATGGTTAGGGTTAAGCATGAGACAAGAATAGTGACTAAGTCAAAGCTTCATGAAGCTTCAATAAGAAACAAAGAAAGCCACCATTCTCATCAATATCTTTTCCAAATAAATAAATGAACAAATAAATAAATAAATGAATATGCAAAACCCTAATCATCAAATTAATCATGGTTTAATTCTATACACTTAACTAAATGATCAAGTATCATCAAACATGATACAAATATGTGCACAAAAGTATATCACATATACTTCTTGCACATCAAGTGAGAAAATCCATATAAAGTGAACTAATACTAGCTAATGCAAAGTAATTTATCAAATATATAATTATACATTAAATCATTAAATCAACACTTGACTTAACGATCCGGTCATATCGCATATAACCGACAAGTATCCTATGTATCGGCTTATCGAATCAATCGTTGATTCGATATCTAGGTTATATCGAATATAACCATTCGATACATTCATCGCGAGAATGGAATACGGTATCACATATACGCATTATTCTCGGTCCTGCACATATCTCATATGCGCTCCAATTTCGTTTCGCTTGAGCCAGGAAACCTCTGTGTAGGACTCTAAAGACTCGTCAATACGCCGGTAGCAGATGATAATCATATCAAGCACCTACAAGCCGCAAGCGGTCTGCTAAACGTAACGGCCATCCGGGTATTGAGCGATCAGAAGATCGACGAGCTAGCCCGCTCACACTCCTGTGAATCCAACCAGTAACACTTACCGTACAGTCCGGTCTGTTCGTCTGATATGTCGCATATCAAGTCTAGGGGTGGTATACGTCAGACCCCAATAACCGATAAGTCGTGCCGATGTGAGGCTCATAACGGGTCGAGAAACTACTGGTAACACTTACCAGCAAATCTCTGATCAGCCCTGGCTAGGGACTTTCCTGTTACGGCCAATCGAGCACAGCACAACATCAACCCCCAATACCGGGAGAGACGAAACCCCTCCTATCGCTCATTGCCTCCATGTGACTCGGGACTGTACCCAAAGACCACCGTTTTGCATGCCCTCATGGACGCGGTAAGGTGGAGATCAAAGCACAGTGGGAATCACACAAGACTCTATGACAATCTCGGGTCTACAGACTAACCTGTACAAGTGTCACCTGAGAACTGCCATCTGACGTGAGGTATAATACCATCTGGGAGTTCTCGGCGAGTCCGTCCAGTGTACCCAGTCTCCACTGAGCACCCGTATACCATCTCTGATGTCAAACACCAATGGATATGGGATCATCCATCGCCCATCTCATGGGTCGAGAAGCGTATACGCTAGTCTACTCTGGTATATCAATGCCCCGTCTCGATACACCCATGACTAGGGACCTTGAAGGATGTACTTATGGACTACCATGTCCCCACTAGTATGATCTGCATCATAGTCCAGGTAGTCAAGTACACATCCTAAGGGCTTTACCAACATGTAACTATAAGACAGTTTAAAGAGACAAGTGTACATGTTAAGATAAAGTGCAACCAGATAGCATACTATCATATCGAGCAAGAAAGTCATCTCTATATATGTCCAAGCATCCAATATAATCTACAACATCTGTACAATACTGGCCTCTAGGGCATACATACAACTAACATCGATACACCTACGACTATGAACATTTGAAGGATGTACTTGGCGGCTACATTGTCCCTACTAGTATGATCCGCATCATAGTCCTGGTAGTCAAGTACTCATCCTAAGGGCTGTATCAACAAGTAACATAGAGACAATCAGAGTACATGTTAAGATAAAGAGTAACCCGATAGCATACTATCATGTCGAGCAAGAAAGTCCTCCCTATATATGTCCAAGCATCCACTACAATATACATCGTATGTACAGTAATGGCCTCTAGGGCATACATATAACTAACAATCTCCCACTTGCACTAGGGCCATCAGTTGTGGTATCGCATACCCAACAATCAGCTGTGGTTGAAGTATCTCATACTCAACCATCCCATAAATGTCTCTACTGGGAAATAGGCCTTTGTGAGTGGATCCGCGCTGTTGTCCTCTGTGTCTACTCTCCTAACCTCGATCTACATGATCAGGCGATACTGCCTAAGAATATATCTAGATTTCTGATGGGACGGGGGTTCCTAAGCATAAGCCACAACTCCATTGTCACACAATGGTAGGAACGAAGTACATCTCATGAACTATTATATATATCCAGACTGCCTCTTTGGTAGCATCCTTGGTAACGATGTATCTTGCCTTTAATCGTCTAGTAAGTCATGGTATCTAGCTTGGAACTCTTCCAACATACCGTCCCTCAGCTGAGGGTAAAGACAATGCCTGCGACTGACATTCAGTCGTCCTTATCATCCTGGAACTTTTCCAGTGATTCTCCGCAGGATCGATTGATACCATCTCACTACAACTAGTGAGAATCCTAACATCCAATTAGATCTATCTCATAGATCCATAACCCAGGATTTAGGAGGTATCACCTTGATCCTATATGAAGAATCCTTGTGATAAGAGGAGATTGACCGATCGTAGCATAGGAAACTCCTTCCCTATCAAGAGTATGTCATCTACGTACAATACGAGGATCACCACCATACTCCCTACTACCTTTTTTGTATATACAAGGTTCATCTACCATTTTGATGAAGTCTAACTCCTTGACTACCACATCAAAACAGACGTTCCAACTCCGCGATGCCTGCTTTATTCTATAAAGCATCTTGCACATTTTTCCGCTGCTCCTACTGTCTACGAAGCCCTCTAGCTGTATACATATAGACTGTCTCTTTTAAATCATTATTTAGAAAAGCAGTCAGGACACCCAACCGCCAGAAATCGTAGTCATGGTTTGTAGCAATGGCAAGTAGGATTTGGATGGACTTAAGCATAGCTTTGAAAGTCTCAACTTTTCCATGTATACCAAGTAATCTTCTCAAGATATACTTGCTCCTGCTGGGGATTTAACCATTCAGATAAAGCAACCAAAGTCTATACTTTGTTGGTGTATAAGGATTCCATCTCAGATCACTAAGCATCCAGCCATTCTCACAGAGTCCCCACTCCGGATGGCCTGCTCGAAATAAGTTGGGTCATCATCTCATGATGCAATCCTCGCTCCCACTATCATGGAGAAACCGAAGTATCTCTCGGGTGGATGAGGAACCCTACTAGATCGGCGGAGAGGCTGAGGTTCGTTAGAAACTATTGAATCCTCCGGTTCTACCAAATCATTAGCTGCAGTTTGTATAGCTGGAACTCTTTCCAGTTCTACCTCATGACCACTAATTTATTCAAAAGAAATTCCTTTTCCAAAAGGTGGCATGCTGAGAAAACAAAACATCTTTTGTTCCTCGATGTAGTAGAAGATATTCCTTTGCTAATGCTTGGGATATCCAACAAACTTCCACAGAACTGACCTTGCCTTGAGTTTTTCCGGATTTTGCTTTTGACATAGGCCAGACAACCCCAAATCTTAACTTCTTTAAGAAATGGGCTCTTCCCATACCATATCACATATGGACTGATAGGCATCTGATTTGGTTGGAACCCTATTCAACAGATATGCAACTTCTCAATTGCATAACCCCAAAAGAAAATAGACTACTCAGTAGTACTCATCATAGAGCACACCATATTACATAGGGTGTAATTGCTTCGCCCCGATACACTGACGTATTGTTGTGCATGCGGAGGAGTAATGCTGAGAGAAAATCTCATTCTTCTTTAGAATAGTCCTGGAATTCCATGCTCAAGTATTCTCCTCCTTGATCTGATCAAAGGACATAATACTTATACCCATTTTTGGTTCTCTACTTCTAACTTATATTCATTGAATTTCTCAAAAGTTCCAGACTTGTGTTTCAACAGGAACATATGTCCGGATCTTGAGAGATAATCAGTGAGTGTAATGAAGTACAAAGAACCGGTCTTGGTATGTTTAGACAGGGGACCTTCATACATCATCATGTATCAATCCCAAGAGTTCACCAACTCTGTCTCTGTTTCCAATAAAGAAAGCTGTGGTCATCTTATCTTTGTGACATGACCGGCAAGTTTCACAAGATGTAAATTCAAACAGATTTAAATATGTATCTAAATGTAACTTCAGCTAGTCGGGTCACATTGATATGACCTAGTCTACAATACCTCAAGAAGGATTCGTTCACCACTGAACTCTTCCTCTTGTGTGTGTTCTGTATGCTAAGAACTCTGGTTTGATTTAGATCGTATTTTCTTTTAGATAACGTGCCTGAACCGATCAACACTTGATATAGAAAATGTTCAAAACATATCCAACAATACAAAATTATATCCTTCTTTACTAATAAAGAGACAGATATGATGTTGTATATCAGGTTCGGTATCTAATAACATTCGTTCAGAATCAATGTATTCTGGTAATACAGGGTGATAACTGCTAACAGACTTGGCTGCAAGACTTACATCATTTCCAACTCTTGAAACTTATCACCCGTTCTCAGTTCTCTACCTATCTATAGCTCATGTAACAAATTACATTCGCGGGATCCTGATCCGGTATCTCATACCCAGGATTTAAAGGATACTGAGAAACAGTTCTCGGTAATGAACATACCCGAAGATGATGCATCAACATGCACTTTCTTCGTTTGGGCGGCACGGTAATTTTGGTAATCCCCTATTTCCTGCTCTGTCTTATAACAATTATGAGTTGGAGCGGGACCAACGTTCCCTAGCGCAGTATAACAAGCGGGTTCGGTCAATACATCCGTATTATTATCTTGATTAAGGCGTGACATAGTCGCAACCAGGAGAGAGGGAGAAGAAAACACTCAGCGTATGCTCTTGCACGATTAGATTGGTTATTAATATATCTAATCAGGATGTCTCCCACTGTTTTAGTCAAATCTTCCTTCAAACCCTAAAAGGAAAGACTAGCCGGTATTAATTACACTCTATAAGTTCGCAAATCTTTCAGGTAGGCCAGTGCCGGTACTTTGAGGGAGGTTCACCGCGCTTTCGCACGGACCTAATTAAAATAAACCTCGTTTTCCCAGGGGCGTAACCACGTTAACACCTTTCTAGACACCTACTTGATCGACTAATTGTAATGTGTAAAACTCTCCCATGAGTAACTCTTACTCGCAGCGGTTATCTGGATCCAACTATCTCATAGAAGGTATGCAATCTCATTGCAAATTTCAACACTTGAAATTCCCAATATTATTTTACCCCTAGCAACTTATGACCTTGGCTAAGGTCAACAAATCATAAGCGCTAGCCAAGTTCAACCTGTCATTTCCCGATTGAATTAAACCCACCCGCACGACCCTTGGCTAAGGTCAACAAAGTCGCACAACTACCCTAACTCAATCGCATCATATGCTTATACAGATAAGCACTAATTAGCTACCGCACACTTTGCCTTGGCTAAGGTCAACAAACGTAGCACGAATACTAAGTAGTACTTATCTGAAACGACGGAGGGCTACGACAGGTTTTTAAGAAAACCCTTTGCGTAATGAACTTGATATCGTTGTAGAATCGAGTGATTTTGAATGGAATGTTTTTGAGCTCTTTTCTAGTTTTGCTAAAGAGGTCACACCCGGTGAAGGGATCTCGGCTCTTTCCTCATCGCATAAGGTGCAGGATATTTCACAAATATCACTATGCAAAGCAAAAACTATAAAAACAATTAAAAGACAAACCGAGTTTGTAGCGTCTTCTAGTTTCGCTAAAGATGTCACTCCCGGTGAAGGGATCTCGGCTCTTTCCTTATCGAATAAGGTGCTGGATATTCTACAAGGAATACCGCTATGCAAAGAAAGTACTAGAGCTACCAGTTTTTAAACAAGTTTCTACAACATCTTTAGATTTCTTTTAGTTTCATTAATCTCATTAATGAAGTCCCATTTTAATTATGCTTCATAAGCATCAGATATGAAACGAAATCAACAATATATAATATATATCTCATATATATAATATAAACATTCGTCTCAGGCAGTAATATGATATCATCACAGAACATTGCAGCAGAAGAACATATATAAAATATTTGATATACTAGGATTTCCGTGTTTTATGCGAGCCTGTATAAAATGCGGATTCCACGGTCGCGATGAATAGCCAAACCTACATCCCTAGACCCCTACGAGAGCTGCAAGCAACACTGCCAATTCTAGGGTTAGGAGACCCGGTCTCGACTCCTCGAGATGGTCTTCCACTGGACCCTAGAACCCGGTTACTTATGCTCCCCGCCTTGGGTCTACCTAATGCGGAAAAGTAAGTAATATATAACGGTGACATCATCCTCAGCCCGGAAGTGCCCCAATAAAAGAATATTACATAAAAATGAATTTTACATGAATGAAAATGAAAAACTCTCATCTCACATAAAACCCCCGGCTATTCAAAACACGACGATCCAATATAATATATCACAGCAACACATAATATCACATATCATCAACGTAAGTAAATATGCGTATCCCAATTGTCGTTGATGTATAGCAAGGAAACCGGCGATACACCACATATTACACTTACGGTCGCAGAAAAGAAAGTGTAAAACTACAACAGTTGGAATCCGCAACCACCTTAGACATCGCATGCCTAACCAAATGAATTCCTTAGACATCGCATGCCTAATAATTATATACTCCGCATTTTAGTCTCAATATCGAAAACTCTTTTCAATATCAAGTCGGGCAATTCAATAAGATTCCCAACATCCTGATCGAATTCTCGTCGCAAACTTTAGTAGACGGCCGCACCCCCGGATGCCGTCGACGAAGTGCACTAAGACGGAATACCGCTACCGCGAGCACCCGAACGGATGCTTTTGGCGACGGGGTTCTCCTACAGTCACTTGGTCGGGGCTATGGGGCGTGGCTATCTATTAAGTTTACCGGACGAGTATCCGCGTACGCTACGTGATTGCGACGGACATTTGATCACATCAAAATCCCGTGGCAACCGATCAAATGAAACTAAACTGCTAGATTTATAACATTCAAATTAGTTATCTCATAACTATTTGTAGATTCGAAATAATGTATCACATTCCAGATAAATAGACAATGTCAAACTTTCCGATCGAATAAACAAACACCCAAGATTTCCCTGATAGCTCAACACTTGAGCGGAGTTTAAAAATTATCCATCACATGCCACAGTACCAATGGTCCAGCCGTAGAAGGGTCAAACCAACGTCTCATATGTGGCAACGCCGTACTGCCCCAAACCCTAAGGTTTAGAGGCGGTTCAGATGGTCACATAATCGAGTTAAGGTTTGTGTTCTTCTAGAGGGTCCATCGCGTTACTTGCATGACTATGAATGTTCTTTAACTAAGGAAAAAATCCAACACTTGGAAATTTTCCGGCAGGGTAAAAAGTGAGTTATTGAAATCCGTTCGAACTTTTTAACACGTTCTAATTTACCCGGAAAATTAAACGATGTTAAACTTTCCGATCGAATCAACGAATACAAAAGATTTCCAGAACACTCAATACTTGAGTAATAATAAACATTCCCAGAAGCACTTGGTAATAGCTACGGATTGCCCATAGAAATTGCTAACCATGATTCCCTAGTACGGCCGCGGAACCGCCGCTAAAAGCCCATTATGGCCGCGGTTCTGCGGCTATTTGAGTGAATTTTTGGTTTGAATTTCGCAGTTATCCATACAATTACCTGCTTGATTTTTTGAGAATTTTTAATACAGAAAAAATCAACATTTTAAAAAATTTCCAGTGAGGGGGTATTGTGTGACGTTTCGGGGTTCGATCGGACTTTAAACTTCATCTAGACATCGCCTAAAGCTCTAGCTTGGCTCTGATACCACTGTAGGGTTACTAGGCACTGTCACAAGGTTCTACAAGGCATCAACCATGCCCGATTTAAATTTTAGTCGTGCCGAACAACCCTAACCAAGATCTTAGACTAGAGATTAGGCGAAACAAAAAGCAAGTTAACAACTTTACTTCTAAGAGTTTGGGATTACAACCTTTGTAGTCCGTTCCTTCGCTTTATAAGCTCTGTGATGAGGTCCCTTCGCCGCGATCATCATGTACCCGGACTCTAGAGAGGCTCCATGAAGAGAAAGATGCAAGCTTGCTTCTGATCTTCGATAACAAAGATGATCTACCTTGAAGAAACTCAAGCCCAAGCTTTTGCTTCACTAATCAAGTATTAGCAAAGCAAACACCCTAATCTAAGTGGCTTGAATAGATGAGGATGATGAAGTAGAAATTTATCTCTCATTTGTTTTCTTTATCTCACTCATTTTCATCACTTTTAAAAAAGCTAGAAAGCTTCCTATCAAAGAGGAAGAAGAAGAAGAAGCAAAATCATTTGTGATGAATAATGAATCTCTTGAGGTTAGAAATGCAACCATGGGTTAAGTATGAAGACTTAACCCATGTAGAGAATTAACTATGGTTAAAGGGTTGGGTTGGGTTAAAGAAATATCTTTGCAAAATATCCAAGTCAAAGTCAAAGCTTCTTGAAAGCTTCATGAAAGCTTAACCCCAATCCAAACCCTAACCATATTTAAACTCCACAAATCAAGTTGCATTTATAACCATAACATGTTGCAATATTATATATCATATATACAATATTTATTGTAACAAAATAAAATAATACAATTAACATATATCACATATATATCAATGTATTACCTGAGTGAGAAAAAGAATCTTTAAGTGAGCTAATATTAGTTAATGTAATCTAATATATCAAATATATAATTATACATTAAATTATCGAATCAACACTTGATCCGATAATCCGGCTATTTCACAAATAACCGACTAATATAATCTGCATCAGTTCATCGAATCAACACTTGATCCGATGACCCAGCTATATCATATATACCCGGCCGATATCTCATATCGCGAGAATCTAATACGGTATCGCATACACGTATTATTCTCGGTCCCGCACATATTACATATGTGCTCCTACTCCGTTTTTCCTGAGCCAGGAAACCTCTGTGTAGGACTCTAAAGAATCGTCAATACGCCTACAGTAGGTAATGATCATATCAAACACCTACAAGCTGCAAGCCGTCAGCTAAACGTAACAGCCACCCAGGTATTGAGCAATCAGAAGATCAACTACTAATCCTATACTTTCTCCCGTGAATCCAACCAGTAACACTCCTGTACAGTCCGGTCTCTTCGTCTGATATGTCACATATCTCGCCTAGGGGTGGTAAACGTCAGACCCCGGTAGCTTGATAAGTCGTGTCGATATGAGGTCCATAACAGTTTGAGAAACTACTGATAACTCTTACCAGTAAATCTCAACAACCCTAGCCAGGGATTTCCAGTTATAGCCAATCGAACACAGTGAAACATCAACTCCCTATACCGGGAGAGACGAAACCCCTCCTATCGTTCATTGCCTCCATGTGATTCGTGGCTGTACCCAAAAGCCACCGTTTTGCACGCCCTCTTGGTCGTGGTATGATGGAAATCAAAGCACAGTGGGAATCACACAAGACTCTATGACGATCTCGGGTCTACAGACTAACCCGTACTAGTGTCACCAGAGAACTGCCATCTGACGTGAGGTATAATACCATCTGGGAGTTCTCGACGAATCCATCCAGTGTACCCAGTCTCCACTGAGCACCCGTATACCTTCTCTGATGTCAAAAACCAATGGATATGGGATCATACATCGCCCATCATTTGGGTCAAAAAGCGCATACCCTAGTCTACTCTGGTATATCGATGCCCTGTCTCGATACACCTACGACTAGGAACATTTGAAGGATGTACTTGGCGACTACACTGTCCCCACTAGTATAATCCGCACCATAGTCCTGGTAGTCAAATACTCATCCTAAGGGCTTTATCAACATGTAACATAGAGACAATCAGAGTATATGTTAAGATAAAGAATAACCAGATAGCATACTATCATGTCGATCAAGAAAGTCCTCCCTATATATGTCCAAGCATCCACTACAATATACATCGTATGTACAGTAATGGCCTCTAGGGCATACATATAACTAACAGATAGGAATGATATCTCGAATTGATTTATAAGGATACGAAAAGTGAATATGAATCACAATATATAGATATGTAGTTGCATGAGATTAAGTATGAGATTTAGAGTAGCGTGACATGAGATTCATATAATAGAATGCACATGTAAAATGACTTGATGTGAGAGATTTATGCGATGAAAAGAGTATACGATGAGATATGATGACTTGGTTGATATGTCCTTATATGGATGCGAGTCGATAAAAGATAGTTGATACCTTACCGGTCCCCTGATACGAGATTGATACGGATGTGTCTTGAGAGATAGGTAATATATACTAACGGCTATTCCTGGCTCGGCTCCGATAACAGGATAATGATGTGCATAATGAGTGATATGCCATACGAGACTTAGATCTGTACCCCCGTTGTTGTATAGGTTGATAGAAACCCTAATTGTTTAATGCCGTCGTACGATGGATTACCGTACGCGATGAGTTTTACCTGTTGATTGATCCATACCCTTGATTAGAGGATGCCGTACGATGGATTGTACCGTACTTGATGTTGTGAGTCTGAATGCCAAATGATAGTTTTACCGACTCGGATATATTGTAGACACGTATACCTTTTAGCGTTTCTCTTAAGATGTACTTTATGCTACGTTCATGTTATTTGCATTGCATTGCATATACCTGTGCTAGTACACCTACACCATTATCGATGATGCGTATGTTACACTTACACAGATTGGCCGGCTCACACACCTTCATCATCGATAATTGCTATGTCACTTACATAGTAGAATTGCTGCATCACGCCATGATATTACTTACTATGCTCACATCACTATGCTATGTTGCATGATATTACTTGCTATGCTCACATCACTATGCTATGTTGCATGATTTACTTGCTATGTTCACATCAGTGTTCCATGTTGCATAATATACGGATATGCTCACATTTTTATTATATGTTTGCATACATCATGCTTACGACTATATTACGCATTGAGATACTATTTTCATGAGATTCTGGATTTAAGAACCGGGGTTATATTTCAAAGAAAATTATGTATTGTTTTGAAAACCCGGTTTCTCTTGATATGATATTTCGAGACATCCACCATGTGTTTTCTCGATTCTGAGATTGGTATGTGAAACCCGATTCGAGGAGTGGTAGGCACCGTCTGCGGGTACATGGTGGACCCGGTGAGGTACCCCGGGGCAAGAAGACTCATATTTTTAGGTGGTGAGCCTGGCAGGGGAGCACTACCTACCGGTGATAGTATTTGGACTCGGCGGATATCTCGAGGATACCGACCGGAGTTATGAGATGAGATAGGCCGATTCGTACTGCCGGAGCCCGCGAGCCGATCCCGCAGACGGAGCCTATGGTTTCATGATGTTGCGAGTGTCGATATTGGACACTTAGGTTCCATGAGACTCACAGATTTGAGGGCCGATCTGAGGATGCGGCGCCTGAGATATGAGGATTTACCTGTCGATGCTGGACACGGGTTTCATGATGTTTCGAGTGTCAGTGTTGGACACTCAGGTTCCATGATTTGATGTGTCATTGATGGACACACGTTCTTTGATAACCTCATATATTTACATGCACATGCTTTCATGATGTTTCGAGTGGACGAGATCCACATGCATACAGCCATTGATTATATTGTTGGACGATATCCATATGCATACATGCATTGATTATATTGTTGGATGATATCCACATGCATACAGGTATTGATTATATGGTTGGATGAGATCTAATTGCTGATAGGCTTTATGATTATGTGTTGGCACATATGCAGATACGGTTACCCTAGATATCATAGTATTACCTTCATGATATAGTTTACCTAGGAACCGTTGTTTATTTCGATTTCTACCTGATGATGTTTTGTACTCATGTATTGGCAACTCACCCCTGTTGTGCCATAGTTCTTGCAGGTTGACTGCATGGATCAGTAGCGGCATCGCTGGCACACAGCTGCATTCGGGTGATTTGCTTAGTAGGTGGTACATGTTGGATCGTGCCACTCTTGTATTATTATACCTATTGTATCTAGTCAACTCCATCAAATCAGAAACTAGTGTTTGAATTTGTAGTAAGACTTAGTAAGACTTGTAGTTTCGAGACTTAGAGCGATAGGTTATATGTTCGCTTGGTGGTTTTGATGTCTTGCTTTTCATTTTCCTTTGTGTTAATCATCGCCGTTGGACGCCGTATACATATTTATGCTTGTGGTGGTTGTTGTAGGGTTACTAAGCACTGTCACAAGGGTCTATAAGGCATCAACCATGCCGTATTTAAAATTTAGAAGTGCCGAACAACCTAAAGCGAGGATCTTTGCTAGATAATTAGGGTTAACAAAGCATGTAAACATCTTTACATCTAAGAGAAAGGGATTACAACCTTTGTAGTCCGTTCCTTCGCTTCATTAGCTCCGAGTAGTAGTCCCTTCGCCAGAATCCATGAACTTCCGGACTCTAGAGAGGCTCCACAAGCCGAACGATCCATGCTTTCTTGAAGTCTTCCTTTTCGAAGATGATCTACATTGAAGAATCTTTAACTCAAGCTCTCACTTCTCTAATCAAGTATTAATGAAGTGAACACCCTAATCTAAATGGCTAGAATAGATAAGGATGATGAAGTAGGAATTATGCTCTCTTTTATTATCAATTTCTCACTTACCATCATCACAAACACAAAAGCTAGTAAGCTTTTTTTTAAGGAGGAAGAAGAAAATGAAGTCTTTTGTGATGAATAATGAAATTATTACTATGGTTACCAAACAACCTTGAGTTAATAATATCAAGTATTAACTCATGTAAAGAATTGACTAGAGTTAAGGGTTTGGGTTGGGTTAGATAATATCTCCAAAATATCATCACAAAATATCTTAGCTTAAAACAAAATAAACCTTCTAGAAGCTTCATGAAAAAGCTAACCCAAATGATAACCAAAATCAAACCCTAACTTGTTTAATCTCCACTAATCATGTTGTATTTGTAATCATGACTTGTTACAATATTAGATATCACATATATAATATATTTTTGTAACAAAGAAAATAATACAATTAACATATATCGCATATATATCAATGTATTATCCGGTGAGAAAATGAATCAATAAAGCGAGCTTATATTAGTTAATGTAATGTAATATATCGTATATATAATTATACATTAAATTATCGAATCAATACTTGATCCAACAATCCGGCTATATCGAATATAACCGACTAATATAACATGTACCGATCGAATCAACACTTGATCCGATGACCCGGCTATATCACATATACCTGGCCGATATCATATATCGCGAGAATAGAATACGGTATCTCATATCGTATTATCCTCGGTCCCGCACATATCATATATGCGCTCCTACTCCATTTTGCCTGAGCCAAGAAACCTCTGTGTAGGACTCTAAAGAATCGTCAATACGCCGGCAGTAGGTGATGATCATATCATACACCCACAAGCTGCAAGCGGTCAGCTAAACGTAACAGCCACCCAGGTATTGAGCGATCAGAAGATCAACAAGCAAGCCTGTACATTCTCCTTTGAATCCAATCAGTAACACTACCGTACAGTCCGGTCTTTTCGTCTGATATGTCGCATATCTAGTCTAGGGATGGTAAACGTCAGACCCCAGTAAACGATAAGTCGTGTCGATGCGAGGCTTATAACAGTTCGAGAAACTACTGATAACACTTACTAGTAGCACTCTATATCATCCATGGCCAGGGACTTCCAGTTATAGCCAATCGAACACAGCACAACATCAACTCCATAGCACAACATCAACTGCCTATACCGGGAGAGACGAAACCCCTCCTATCGCTCATTGCCTCCATATGATTCGGGACTGTACACAAAAGCCACCATTTTGCACGCCCTCTTGGACGTGGTAAGGTGGAAATCAAAACACAGTGGGAATCATACAAGACTCTATGACGATCTCGGGTCTATAGACTAACCTGTACCAGTGTCACCAGAGAACTGCCATCTGACGTGAGGTATAATACCATCTGGGAGTTCTCGGCGAGTCCGTCCAGTGTACCCAGTCTCCACTGAGCACCCGTACACTATCTCTGATGTCAAACACCAATGGATATGAGATCATCCATCGCCCATCATATGGGTCAATATGCGTATACGCTAGTCTAATCTGGTGTATCGATGCCCTGTCTCGATACACCCTCGACTAGGAACAGTTATAGGATGTACTCGTTGACTACCCTGGCCCCACTAGTATGATCTCATCATTGTCCCAGTAGTCGAGTACATATCCTAAGGGCTTTATCAACATGTAAGAGTAAGACAGTAAACTAATATAAGTCAACATGTTATAAAGTGAAACCAAATAGCATACTATCATGTCGAGCAAGAAAGTCCTCTCTATATATATCCAAGCATCCACTATAATATGCATCATATGTACAATAATAGCCTCTAGGGCATATACATAACTAACTATCTCCCACTTGCACTAAGGCCAGCTGTTGTAGTATCTTATACCCAGCATTCCGAAGAGTCTCTCAAATTGTATCTGGGTATGGCCTTCGTGAGTGGATCCGCAGTGTTGTCCTTTGTATCAACTCTCTTGACCTCGATCTCCCGGCGATCAACTATCTCCCGGATCAGGTGATACCGCCTCAGAATATGTCTGGACTTCTGATGGGACCTGGGTTCCTTGGCCAAAGCCACGGCTCCATTGTTATCACAATACAAAGGTATTGGATGCTCAATGGACGGAACCACACAAGGTTCGGTAATGAACTTCTTCGTCCAGACAGCCTCTTTGGCAGCATCGTTGGCAGCGATGTATTCAGCCTCCATCATCGAGTCTGCAACGGTTTCCTGTTTGGAACTCTTCCAACACACTGCCCCTCCATTGAGGGTAAAGACAAATCCCGAGTGCGACTTAGAGTTATCCTTATCACTTTGGAAGCTTGAATCGGTAAATGACTCCACCTGGAGTTCTCTGTTACCATACACCACGAACATCTCCTTAGTTCTTCTCAAGTACTTGAGAATGTTCCTCACAGCTATCCAGTGACTCTCTCCAGGATCTGCTTGATACCGATTCACTACACTTAGTGAGTATGCTACATCGGGTCTGGTACATAGTATCGCATACATGATAGAGCCTACTGCCGAAGCATAGGGTATCCCTTGCATGCGAGCTCTCTCCAAATCTGTCTTGGAAGACATCTCTTTGGAGAGAGGGAGTCCAGAGATCGTGGATTGGTTCCCACGCTTGGATTCTTCCATACTAAACCTCTTTAGTATGGTGTCAATATACCTGGATTGGGACAATCCCAGTATCCGTTTAGATCTATCTCTATAGATCTTTATTCCCAGTATGCATAAGGCATCACCTAGATCTTTCATTGAGAATCTTTGTGATAAGAAGAGCTTGACCGAGTACAGCATAGGAACATCATTTCCTATCAAGAGTATGTCATCCACGTACAATACGAGGAAGATAACCTTACTCTCTGCAACCTTCTTGTATATACAAGGTTCATCTACGTTTTTGATGAAGTCAAACTCTTTGACTACAACATCAAAGCAGATGTTCTAACTCCGCGATGCTTGCTTTAACCCATAAATGGATTTAAGCAGCTTGCACACCTTTCCGCTGCTCCCACTGTTTACGAAGCCTTCTGGATGAGTCTTGTATACGCACTCTTCTAAATCACCATTTAGAAAGGCGGTCTTAACATCCATTTGCCAGATTTCGTAGTCATGGTATGCAGCAATGGAAAGTAAGATCCGGATGGACTTAAGCATAGCCACTGGAGAAATGGTTTCGTCATAATCCATACCTGGTCGTTGACGAAAACCCTTTGCAACAAGTCTAGCTTTGAAAGTCTCAACTTTTCCATCTACACCAAGTATCTTCTTAAAGATCCATTTGCTTCCAATGGGTTATACCCCTTCAGGAGAAACTTCCAAAGTCCATACTTTGTTGGTGTACATGGATTCCATCTCAGATCGCATTGCATCCAGCCACTTCACAGAGTCACCACTCGTGATGGCCTGCTTGAAGCTAGTTGGGTCATCATCTTCCATGATGCAATCCTCGCTCTCACTATCAACGAGAAAACCGTAGTATCTCTCAGGTGGATGAGAAACTATATTAGATCGGCGGAGTGGCTGAGGTTCGTTGGCTACTATTGAGTCCTATTGTTCCACTAAATCTTCAGTTGTAATTTGTTCTGCTGGAACTTCTTCCAGCTCTACCGCATCGCCACTAATTTCTTTTGCAAGAAATTCCTTTTCTAAAAAGGTGGCATGTCGAGAACCAAACACCTTTTGTTCCTCGCCGTGGTAGAAAAGATATCCATGTGAATGTTTAGGATATCCTACAAATTTACAAAGAACTAACCGTGCCTCGAGTTTGTCCGGATTTTTCTTTTTGACATAGGCCAGACAACCCTATATCTTAACTCGTTTGAGACACGGTCTCTTCCCACTCCATATCTCATATGGTGTGGTAGGTACAGATTTAGATGGAACTTGATTCAATAGGCATGCAGCTGTCTCCAGTGCATGTCCCAAGATGGAAATAGGTAACTCAGCAGTGCTCATCATAGAGCGCACTATATCTAATAGGGTGCGATTCCTCCGCTCCGATACACCGTTGTGCTGTGGTGTATATGGAGGTGTAAGCTGAGAGAGAATCCTATTCTCTTTTAGATAATCTAGGAACTCATTGCTCAAGTATTCTCCTCTTCGCTCAGATTGAAGGATCTTAATACTTCTGCCCGTTTGGTTCTCTACTTCGTTCTTATATTCTCTGAATTTCTCAAAAGCTTCAGACTTGTGTTTCATCAGGAACACATGTCCATATCTTGAGAGATCGTCAGTGAATGTAATGAAGTAGGAAGAACCGTTCCTGGCATGTGTAGACATGGGTCCACATGCATCTCTATGTATCAGCCCTAAGAGTTCTGTAACTCTTACTCCGTGTCCACTAAACGGAGTTTTGGTCATTTTGCCTTTGAGACATGACTGGCAAGTGTCATAAGATGATAATTCGAACGGATTCAAATATCCAGCCTTATGCAATTTAGCTAGCCGTGTCACATTGATATGACCTAGTCTACAATGCCGCCAGAAGGATTCGTTCATTTCTGAACTTTTCCTCTTGTTTGTGTTCTGTACATTAAGAATTGTAGTTTGATTTAGAACGTACATGCCATTATTTAACGATCCTGATCCTATCAACTTTTGATTTAGGAATATGTTCATAACATTATCCTGCATTACAAAATTATATCCTTCTTTATTCAATAAAGAAACTGATATAATATTGCATATCAGGGTCGGAATGTAATAGCATTCGTTCAGAATCAATGTATTACCTTTTGGTAACACAAGGTGATATTCGCCAACAGCCTTGGCTGCAACATTTGCACCATTCCCTACTGTTACGGAATGATCACCCATTCCCAGTTCTCTACCTTTACGTAGCCCATGTAACATATTACATATGTGGGATCCCGATCCAGTATCTAATACCCAGGACGTAGAGTGAACTGAGAAACAGTTCTCGATAACTAACACACCCGAAGAAGAAGCATCGGCATGCTTGTTCTTCGTTTGGGCGGTGTGAGAATCCAGATATTCTCCTATTTCCTGCTCAGTCTTATAACACTTATAAGAAAGAACGGGACCAACGTTCCCCTGCTTAGTATAATAAGCGGGTTCAGTCAATACATCCATATTATTTTTTGATTAAGGCCTGACATGGTCGCTACCTGGAGAGAGAGAGAAGAAAAACACTTTAGCGTATGCTCTTGCAAGATGACATTGGTTATTATCTTATCTAATCAGGATGTCTCCCACTGTTTTTATCAAATCTTCCTTCAAACCCTAAAAGGAAAAACTAGCCGGGATTAATTACACCATACAAGTTCGCCAATCTTTCAGCCAGGCCAGTGTTGGTACTTTGAGGGAGGTTCCCCGTGCTTTCGCACGGACCTAATTAAAGTAAACCTCATTTTCCCAGAGGCTTAACCCCGTAAACACCTTTCTAGTCACCTACTTGATCGGCGACTCTTACTCGCAGTGGGTATCGGGATCCAACTATCTCATAGGAGGTATGCAATCTCATTACAAATTTCAACACTTGAAATTCCCGATAATGCTTTTTCCCCTAACCCCCTATGACCTTGACAAAGGCCAACAAACCATAGGAAGCTAGTCAAGTTCAATCCGTCATTTCTTGATTGAAATAAACCCACACGCACGACCCTTGACAAAGGCCAACAAGGTCGTACGACTACCATAATCCAATTGCATCACATGCTTAAACAGATAAGTACTAGTCAGCTACCGTACACTATGCCTTGACAAAGGCTAACAAACGCGGCACGAATACTAAACGGTCTTTATCTGAAATGACGGAGGGCTACGCAGGTTTTTCAGAAAACCATGAGCGTAATGAACTTGATATCGTTTCTAGAAACAAGTGATTTTTGAAAAGGAGTGTTTTTGAGGCTTTTCTAGTTTCGCTAAAGAGGTCACTCCCGGTGAAAGGATCTCGGCTCTTTTATTATCGAATAAGGTGCAGGATATTTCACAAATACCGCTGTGCAAAGCAAAACTATAGAAGCAATCAAAAACTAAACCGCGAGTTTGTATCATCTGCTAAAGTGGTCACTCCCGGTGAAGGGATCTCGGCTCTTTCCTCATCGAATAAGGTGCAGGGTATATCATATATACCGCTGTGCAAAGCAAGACTGTAGCTACCCTTTTTATAAAGTTTTGATTCTACAACATCTTTTAGGTTTCTTTTCTTTTATTAATCTGATTAATAAATCCCATCAGTTGTGCTTCCTAAGCATCACAGAAGAAACGGAAGCAGTAATATTTATATATCAACATATATATATATAGTATAAGCATTCGTCTCAGGCAGTAATATGATCTCAACACAGAACATTGCAGCAGAAGATAACATATGAAATATTGGATATACTAGGACGTCCGTGTTTTATTTCGAGCCTGTACAAAACACGGATTCCACGGTCGCGGTGAATAGCCAAACCCACATCCCTAGACCCCTACGAGAGCGGCAAGTAACACTGCCAATTCTAGGGTTAGGAGACCCGGTCTCGACTCCTCGGGATGGCGTCCCACTAGACCCTAGAACCCGGTTATTTGTGCTCCCCTCCTCGGGTCTACCTAATGCAGAAAAGAAAATAATATACAATGGTGATATCAACCTCAACCTAGAAGTGCCCCAATAAAAGAATATTACATACAATTAATTTTACATTAATGAAAATAAAAAAACCCTCATCTCACATAAAACCCCGGCTATGAACACGCCGATCCAATATAACATATCACAGCAACACATAATATCTTATATCATCAACGTAAGCAAGTATGCGTATCCCGATTGTCGTTGATGTATAGCAACGAAGCCGGCGATACACCACATACTACGCTTACGGTCACAGAAAAGAAAGTGTAAAACTACAACATTTGGAATCCACAATCACTTTAGACATCTTAAATCCGAAATATCACATACTTCGCATTTCATGCCTAACTATATAAATTCCACATATTGTATCACATTCCATATAAATAGACAAAGTTAAACTTTCCGATAGAATAATCAAACACCCAAGATTTCCCAAATAGCTCAACACTTGAGCGGAGTTCAAAAATCCCCGAACATGTCACAGCCCCAATGAACCAGCCGTAGAAGGGTCAAACCAACACCTCACATGTGGCAACGCTAAACTACCACTAACCCTAAGGTTCTATGGCAGTTTTGACGGTCACATAATCGAGTTAAGGTTACGTTCTTCTAGAGGGTCCACAGATATGCTTGCATATTTTTCCGAAAGTTTCAAACTCGAGAAAAATTCAACACTTGAAAGTTTTCCATCATGAAAAAAATGAGTTATTGATATCCGTTCGAATCTTTTAACACGTTCTAAATTACCCGAAAAGCTAAACGATGTTAAACTTTCCGATCGAACCAACGAATTGTATAGATCTCCAGAAAACTCAACACTTGAGTAATATTAAAAAATTCCAGAAGCATGTAGTAATACATACTGATGAACCCAAGAAATTACTTTCCCTGACACCCAAGTACGGCCGCGGAACCGCCGCGCAAAGCATGGTATTGCCGCGGTTCCGCGGCGACTTAAGGTAGTTAGGAGCTCGTATTTCACAGTTATTCATAGAATCACCTGCTGAATTTTCTGAGTATTTTTATTAATTAAAAAACCATCTTTTTAAAAAATTTCCAGAGAGGAGGTCAAAATTGACGTTTCGGGGTTCGATCGGACTTTTAACTTCGTGTACACGTCGTCTAATACTCTAGCTAGGCTCTGATACCACTGTAGGGTTACTAGGCACTATCACAAGGGTCTATAAGGTATCAACCATGCCGTATTTAAAATTTAGAAGTGCCGAACAACCTAAAGAGAGGATCTTTGCTAGATAATTAGGGTTAACAAAGCATGTAAACATCTTTACATCTAAGAGAAAGGGATTATAACCTTTGTAGTCCGTTCCTTCGCTTCATTAGCTCCGAGTAGTAGTCCCTTCGCCGCGATCCATGAACTTCAGGACTCTAGAGAGGCTCCACAAGCCGAACGATCCATGCTTGCTTGAAGTCTTCCTTTTCGAAGATGATCTACATTGAAGAATCTTTAACTCAAGCTCTCACATCTCTAATCAAGTATTAATGAAGTGAACACCCTAATCTAAGTGGATAGAATAGATAAGGATGATGAAATAGGAATTATGCTCTCTTTTATTATCAATTTCTCACACACCATCATCACAAACACAAAAGCTAGTAAGCTTTTTTTTAAGAAGGAAGAAGAAGATGAAGTCTTTTGTGATGAATAATGAAATTATTACTATGGTTACCAACCAAGCTTGAGTTAATAATATCAAGTATTAACTCATGTAGAGAATTGACTAGAGTTAAGGGTTTGGGTTGGGTTAAATAATATCTCCAAAATATCAACACAAAATATCTTAGCTTAAAACAAAATAAACCTTCTAGAAGCTTCATGAAAAAGCTAACCCAAATGATAACCAAAATCAAACCCTAACTTGTTTAATCTCCACTAATCATGTTGTATTTGTAATCATAACTTGTTACAATATTATATATCACATATATAATATATTTTTGTAACAAAAGAAAATAATACAATTAACATATATCGCATATATATCAATGTATTATCCGGTGAGAAAATGAATCAATAAAGCGAGCTTATATTAGTTAATGTAATATAATATATCATATATATAATTATGCATTGAATTATCGAATCAACACTTGATCCGACAATCCGGCTATATCGAATATAACCGACTAATATAACATGTACTGATCGAATCAACACTTGATCCGATGACCCGGCTATATCACATATACCCGGTCAATATCATATATCGCGAGAATAGAATACGGTATCTCATATCGTATTATCCTCGGTACCGCACATATCACATATGTGCTCCTACTCCATTTTGCCTGAGCCAAGAAACCTCTGTATAGGACTCTAAAGAATCGTCAATACGCCGACAGTAGGTAATGATCATATCAAACACCCATAAGCTGCAAGCCGTCAGCTAAACGTAACTGTAACACCTTAGAATGTGTTTTGTGGCTAATTATATTTTAATGTATGGTTTTTTAATAAAAAGTTTACCAAATTGGTTTTCAATTATTTTATCCTATTTAATGAATATTTTATTATATTTTTCCTAGGTTTGCACTCACTTGTGCATGATTACTAGGGTTGTAATTTGGGGTTTAGCCATGATTAGCATCATGGTGAGCTAACCATTTCTTTAAGCTAGTTTTAAAGTTTATATCAGGTGCTTTGTGTTTTCTTTGCATGGTTGTTGTTTTAAAAAGAAAAAATGAAAAATGAATTTAAAAGGATTTTTAAATTGGTTTGAATTGTTGACTTTGAGAGAGTGAGGGCATGGTGCTACATGGAGTGAGCCATGCCTCATTTAATGAGGAGAGAGAGTGAGAGGGGAGGGTTTTTTGAGTGTTCTCTCATTTCTCACTCATTCTCTCACACTCTCAAACACACACACACACAAAGGCAGCTCCAGCAGCAGCACCAGAAGCAAGCAGCAGCACCAGAGGCAACATCAGCATCAGCAGCAAGCAGCAGTAGCAGCAACAGCATCAGCAGCAGCTTCTGCAACAGCAGCAGCAGAGGCCCCAGCAACTTGCAGCAGCTCTTCTTCCTCCATACACTTCTTCTCCTACTTCTTAGGGTACCATAGGGTATAATTCCTGAACCCAATCCCCTTATTGCTTAGCTTGTGTGTAGATTAGTGTCGCTTTGCGATTTTAGTGAGTTTTATGCTAGATTATGGGGAATTGGGTGGAATTTTGGTTAAGTGATGATTGTGTTAGTTAACCTAGCCTATTTTAGTGTTATTAGGGTCACTTTAACTGAGATTTAACCCAGATTTCACTAAAATACCATAGGGTTTACATTTATGTGCAAATTGGTGTTTTTAAGCGATATATTGGCTTTCCATAATCTGCTATTGACCCGGATCCTTCAGGATAAAATTGAGAATACTGCAGCATGCACACTAGGTCTAGAACACACCACCAGAACACGAGCCACCTATTCCAAATCTTGGCCGCATATTTAATACATATGGCCGCAAATTACGGCCAGGCAGGGGGCTGGAGTGTTGGGGTCTTGGCTAGGGTTCTATGCAGTGTTTTCTAGTGTTTTGGCATGTGTAGTTTTGTGAGATTTGACCTGTGGGAAAATCTGGGACAACATATCGCATTTCTAGTTCGTTGTGTTTGCGCGATACGCGCGATACGTGAGTGGGTTCAGTGATCTAGCGTGTCGCGACGTGTCGCGGTAGTTTTAGACGCGTATACACACGTTTCAGCGTATCATGCACACGCGCATTTAGTTCACGACGCGAGTTTCTCGTTTAGTGTCGATATCGCATTTTGCGAGATATTTGCTTATATATATGATTTCCATGTCTAATTTTCAGGTTTGCAGGCGGGGACTACGGACACAGCTACAAGGGGAAACAGGTGGTAGGATTCACCAAGCGTGGAGCGCTGGTTAGTAGGTTTAACATCTACAGGAGAATCGACCACATGGCGTTATGCGTCTGGGCTAGAATTCTAATACTTGTCGCATATTCTACATCATTGTTAGAAATGCGCCTTTACCCTATTTACTTAGATATAGTTGTACTGTGACTAGTAGCCGTAGAACACTGCACATATTATTGACGGTTCATGTTGCACGAGCACGGATTGTATGTTACACACACACCGTCAATAATTCCCATGTGACACACAAACCATTATAGATATTATATTACTTATCACATTTGACATTTAGCTACAGAGATACCTTGCTCATATTTTACTTATACTCAGGGGGTATACTACCTCATTTACTTATAGGTAGACACCTATACTTAGCTGTACCTTATTGATTTCGCATACATCTGGTTTCAGCTACATATTTTCCTTTATATGCTCGCATTTCAGATATATCGCATATATTTATTCAACGATTTGCGCATTGTTATTTGGATTTTACATGATGTTTTCTGGATTTGGGAACCGCGGGAGTTCATGAAATTATGCATTATTTGAAAAACCCGATTTCCTTGATATGATATTTGCACATCCACCATGAGATTTATCGGTTCTGATTATATACTCCATACAAGGAGTGGGTGCCGTATGAGGGTACATGGTGGGGCCCGGTATGGTTCCCCTCGGCAAGATGATCGATGGACTTTGCCGATTGAGCCTGGAGGTGGGCGAGTACCTACCGGTGATAGTACCAATGACTCGGCGGGGATCATGGGGATACCGTTGGGAGTCATGTATGTATGGATACGCGGGAAGACGAGGGTCAGAGCTAGGCACTCGTGCTTTTCAGGATAGCGTATGATACGTACCTATCAGGATGCTAGTCTTGGTGACGGCATCTGATAGATCAGTATTTCTGTGTCGATGCTTGGCACATTGTTTTCATGATATTTCTTTAACATCTTTTGTATATATAACAGGGGATTTAGCCGTTGTTATATATACCCTTACACCAATATTAGTAGAGTGGGACGCTAATATATGTGTATTGACCCCATCATATTTATTTCTGCAAATATATATTTAGGATGCAAGAATCTTACTTGAGATTTGATTTGGGATATTAGGTGATTCATTGAGATTGGATACCGGATACATATGAGATTGTCGATTTGTACATTCGGGATATAGGAGATTATTCGATATTGTACATTGAGGAGATGTGAGACTTATATGATATGAGAGCCCAACTTGGGGGCTGATTTGAGGAATTGAGATTTGAGTGTCTTGATGGATTGTGATCCTACCATGATGTCAGGATTTCGTGGAAATGTCATATTTCACTCCAAACCTCATACCTACTTATTTATGCACTGTTCATGTATTAGTAGTACCTGTTAGTGTATCCTTCATGATTACTGCATATCTACATTCTCATATCCCTATCGCATGATTATTGCATACTATTGTCATATCACTATTGCTTCATACATTGGTTGTACCTGCTAGTGTACTTTCCATTATTCTGCATTGATATGACCTGTTATTACTGCTAATTGCATATCTTAGATTCATGCTGTACGTACATACCTGCGATTACCTGCATATGTTATCTACTATTCACGAGTTGGCAACTCACCCCCGTTGTGTCATAGTTGTTTTGCAGGGTGTTTCTCCAGAGTAGTTGAGGCAGGCTATTCATCTATCATCTTTTGCCACAGATACCGCATCGGCTCATAGCGTGCTGTTTTGCTTAGATGGGTTTGGTGGTTGTCTGTATTTTGTATTGTACATTCGTTGTATCTTGTACTCTCCATCTACTATTATGTTGTTGACTTAGAGACTTGCTGAGGACGATACTGTATATTATTTGTGGATTTATTGTCTTTTATATAGCTTTATCTCTATTGTCTTTTATTTCTTCGTTACGGCGTCGTATATTTGTGGTGGTGATTGTTTTTCGCCTTTGGGCATGTACTTGTTCCCGTTTGGGATGCTTTATTTATCTTTATCTGTTGTACCCCTTTTGGGGTTAGTTTTTACAAAGGGGGTGCTGCCAAAATTCTAAAGAAAGAAGTTGGACTTTTAAAGAATTTGGGTTGCGATTTCAAATGTTTTAAAAACTTTTATTATCTTTTCCGTATTTTCATGGTTTAGATTTCTGGGTTTTGGCTTTCTTTTACTGCGTTACGTCTTTAGGCGTTGCGTAGTATTAGGGTCGTCACATGCCAATTTCGGGTCGTGACAAAGTTGGTATCAGAGCGCTAGGATTTACCTTTCGGAGTGTAGGATGACCTTGGTATGATAGAGTAGGTAGCTTAAGCAAAGTAACGTAGTGTGTGTATGTCTACAGCATACCCACGATGCGGTACCTCGCCTTAAGTGACCTAAGTACAAATTGCTTGAAATTCCTTCCTTGATGATTCATATCCTTGTGATTCGATTTCCTTATTCTTATCGAATCTTATCTCTATTTATATCCTTGCCGCCGATGACTATGGGGACTCAGAGTGATGCAGCGAGGGCCGAGGTCAGAGTTGGTTCGGGTGAGAAGAGCACTGACCTGGATGGCACTCTAGTTGCACAGGTGCAGACTGATCAGCCTTCGACATATAGTATCGATAGGCTTGTGGGAGAGATGCTGGACTTCCGCCAGACTATGAGTTCATTGCTTGATGTCGTTCAAGCGATGTGACAGGAGGTTGTCACCCCTGTTACTCAGTTGTCCCTTGCGATCAGCATGCAGCAGTCCGTCACCTATATAGCTCCCGTAGTTGCAGCCCCAGTTGACGAGGCACATATTCCAGAGACACTGAGAGTTCCAAGACAGTGGAAGACTCGTACCAGTGTACCAGCCCAGAGACAGAGGTTTGTTCGTCGAGACAGATTTCGTGGCCGTCGCGGGAGTAGCAGAGGCTTAGGACGAGGACAGTCGTTCAGCTCTCATTCCTAAGAGGGTCAGCAGTCACCACGTGGATGTTTTCGATGCGGGAGCCTTCAGCACTTCGTCAGACATTGTTCCTTAGCACCTCGTCAGGGACATATTCAGAGAGGTCGTAGACGTGGAAGGTTCGCTCATAGGAGTCAGTCTACCATAGGAGTTCAGTCAGTTGCGGGTAGGGAGCAGACACAGGAGTTTGCTTCTACTCATCGGGACGTGCAAGCATCCAATGCAGAGTTTTCAGGTATCCTTAATTTATAAGTTATTTTGGTGTATTTGTTTGTTTTTCACTTGTACCGTGGTTGGGACGAGAGTCGTGTTGGGTAGATTAGCCGTTTGTTTGTTTTAACTTCTGTCAGCGATTCTTTTGTTGCGCGACACGTATTTCAGTTGTGTGCCAATCGGATAGGCGATAGAGATTTGTCCATCGTTTTGGTCCTTCTAGAGAGGTTGGATTTGACGTTCTCCTGGGCATGGACTGGTTAGCTACGTGCTAGGCTTCTGTGGACTACCGTAAGAAAACAGTCAGGTCTTGTTTTCCCGGTGAGTCAATTCTTGTTGTGCGGGTGGATAGTTGTGTTGCCTCTCACAGCTTAAATTCAGCTTGTTTCGCTAGTCGGCTTTTGAGGAGATGTCGAGGATTCTTGGAGTTTATGCATGATACCAGAGCCACGGTGGGATTGCTGGACCGGGTTCCTATCGTGCGAGAGTTTTCCGACGTTGTTCCAGATGAGCCAGCGAAGCTTAGGGAGCTTAAGGATCTGCTGCAGAGTTATTTGTTGGGGAGTTTTGTGCGTCTGAGTGTTTTTCTTTTGGAAACTCCTATTTCTATTCGTTAAGGACGACAGATTGCGGTGGTGGATTGATGAGTCGTCGATTGAACCGGCTGACGGTGTGGATGGGTATCCTTTACCTCGCATTGACGGTTTCTTCCATCAGCGCCTCAGTGCGAGACATTTTCTAAGTTTATTCGGGATCAGGTCATCATTGTTGCGGGTTTGGAGTGATGGCATTCCGAAGACTGCCTTATGCGTGCTACGGGCTTTGTGTGTTTTGGTGAGTCATTGGATTCATTGATGCCCTAGCAGCATTCGTAGATATGATGAACCAGATTTCTTCAGGCCGTTCCTCGACCAGTTATTGTTGTGTTATTTACGATATTCTGGTCTATTTATTGTGTCTTGAGGGACAGGAGTAGCACTTGAGGATTTGTTTTGCAGATACTGGAAGAGCACCAGCAGTTTGCTTGATTCTCGGAGTGTTTTTTCAGGCTTGTTTGTGTAGACTCCTAGGTCTTGTTGTCACGGGAGACATTTTCGTATGGTTCCGAGGAAGATCGTGGCCGTACAGCTTAGGCCCAGACTTGTGCGCAGGACGGAGGTCCGCCGATTTTCGGGCATAGCAGGTTTTTACCGCCGTTTCGTGCAGAATTGCTAGAGTAGTGCTGCACCGTCGACCGAATTGACCGGAATGGAGGTTTCTTTTCTTTGTACCGAGGCATGTGTGCAGAGTTTTCAGCAGTTGAAGATTCGGTTAACAACTGCATTAGTTCTTTCTGTGCTATCTGGTTCGGGCGACCTCGTGGTTTAACTGTAATGTTTCTTGAGTGGGCTCGAGTGTGTGCTGAGGTGACACTATAGAGTTATCGCTTTTGCTTCCCTACATTTGGAGGAAGTACGAGAAGGATATTCCACTCATGATCTGGAGATGGCCGCGGTGGTTTTGCGTTGGAGATTTGGAGACACTACTTGTTCGAGAGTCGTGTCAGATTTTCACGAACCACCAGAGCTTAAAGTACATCTTCCAGCAGCGGATTTTGATTGTTGTGATAGTCTTCTGCAGATTTACAGTTCTTGTGCGATCGTCAAGTATAGCTTAAGTTCGACTCTACGGAGGGGACAGCTTGCTCATGTCCGCGCCCGACCACTTTTCTTTAATCGCTTTCGCGAGACACTGCCCGCCGATGCTCGTACGTCAGAGATACTTGAGCATACTCGACTGGGTAATGATTCAGAGTCCTTGAGTTGTGACACGGGTGTGCTAAGTTAGGGACGTGTTTGTGTACTTGATGTTATCGGGTAGAGACGTGGAATCCTAGAGTAAGCACATCAGTCAACTCTCTGTATTCATTCAAGTTCCATCAACATCGACGTGACTTGTGAGATAGTTACGGGTGGACAGGGATGTAAAGCGAAGTTTCAAGTTTCGTTTCAAGGTGTCTGTCTTGTGTATGTTTGGGTTGGGCATCTGAGGCCGGTTGGAGAGTTGCAAACTTTTAACCGTTCCGAAGTAGGAGTGGGAGCAGATCTCTACGAATTTCGTAATGGTTTCTACCCAAGTTAGTCAGGGTGTGACTACATTCGGATTCTTGTCATCCGGTTATACTCAGTTTGCTCAGTTGTTCTTTGTTAAGTTGTGCGTTTGTGTTAATTGTTGTTAGCAGTTGGGATCGTCACTCGCCATTGTTAGGGTTCTCCTTCGATAGCTGTTATCAGGAGACACTCCAATTGGCAACCTTTAGGTTTAGGGGTTAGGTCGTGTCGATCACCAGTCTGTTGTTTTTCTGACTCTGCGTAAGTAGGATTTTGGACCCCAGCTAGTCTAGAGACTTCGGAGATGATCCAGTAGATTCAGGTCAGGATGAGAGTAGCCAGTGCGGACAGAGGTCTTATGCCGACTGTGTTGGTCATAGACTTAGGTGCGCAGTGGCAAATCATGTATTCCTGTGGATTTTTCCGATAAATGACGTGTTGAGTTTTGGGAAGCTTATTCCTGGATTGTAGGTCCTTTCGAGATCCTATAAACGAGTTAGTTTCGTTGCCTTTAATTTGGCACTTCCGCCCAGATTATTGAGTTTTCACCCCGTATTCCTTGTGATGATACTTTACAATTACCTTCATGACCTTTCTTACATGATTCAGCACCAGACCATTTAGCTTGGTCGCGATCTTTCGTTCACCAGCAGCCAATTGTATAATGGCTCGGCAGGTAAAGAAACTTCGGTCAAGGGTTTTGCCATCTGTGAAGAGTTTTTCTTGGACGTAGCCGTATAGTGAGGTAATCACTTGGGAGGCTACGAGCGAGATTGGAGAGGTTGTAATCTTCTCTTTGAAGGTACGCTTAGTATATTTTTTAATTCGGGGACGGATTTCTTTTAAGGGGGGAGACTGTAACACCTTAGAATGTGTTTTGTGGCTAATTATATTTTAATGTATGGTTTTTTAATAAAAAGTTTATCAAATTGGTTTTCAATTATTTTATCCTATTTAATGAATATTTTATTATATTTTTCCTAGGTTTGCACTCACTTGTGCATGATAACTAGGATTGTAATTTGGGGTTTAGCCATGATTAGCATCATGGTGAGCTAACCATTTCTTTAAGCTAGTTTTAAAATTTATATCAAGTGCTTTAGGTTTTCTTTGCATGGTTGTTCTTCTAAAAAGAAAAATGAAAAATGAATTTAAAAGGATTTTTAAATTGGTTTGAATTGTTGACTTTGAGAGAGTGAGGGCATGGTGCTACATGGAGTGAGCCATGCCTCATTTAATGAGGAGAGAGAATGAGAGCGGGGTTTTTGAGTGTTTTCTCATTTTTCACTCATTCTCTCACACTCTCAAACACACACACACACAAAGGCAGCTCCAGCAGCAGCACCAGAAGCAAGCAGCAGCACCAGAGGCAACATCAGCATCAACAACAAGCAGCAGTAGCAGCAACAGCATCAGCAGCAGCTTCTGCAACAGCAACAGCAGAGGCCCCAGCAACTTGCAGCAGCTCTTCTTCCTCCATACACTTCTTCTCCTGCTTCTTAAGGTACCATAGGGTATAATTCCTGAACCCAATCCCCTTATTGCTTAGCTTGTATGTAGATTAGCGTCGGTTTGCGATTTTAGTGAGTTTTATGCTAGATTATAGGGAATTGGGTGGAATTTTGGTTAAGTGATGATTGTGTTAGTTAACTTAACCTATTTTAGTGTTATTAGGGTCACTTTAACTGAGATTTAACCCAGATTTCACTAAAATACCATAGGGTTTACATTTGTGTGCAAATTGGTGTTTTTAAGCGATATATTAGCTTTCTGTAATCTGCTATTGACCCGGATCCTTCAGGATAAAATTGAGAATACTGCAGCATGCACACTAGGTCTAGAACACACCACCAGAACACGAGCCACCTATTCAAAATCTTGACCGCATATTTAATACATATGGCCGCAAATTGCGGCCAGGCAGGGGGCTGGGGTCTTGGGGTCTTGGCTAGGGTTCTCTGCAGTATTTTCTAGTGTTTTGGCATATGTAGTTTTGTGAGATTTGACCTGTGGGAAAATCTGGGACAACATATCGTATTTCTAGTTCGTTGTGTTTGCGAGATACACGCGATACGTGAGTGGGTTGTGTGATCCAGCATGTCGCGGCGTGTCGCGGTAGTTTTAGACGCGTATACACATGTTTCAGCGTATCGTGCACACACGCGTTTAGTTCGCGACGCGAGTTTCTAATACTTTTCGCATATTCTACGTCATTGTTAGAAATGCGCCTTTACCCTATTCACTTAGATATAGTTGTACTGTGACTAGTAGCCGTAGGACACTGCACATATTATTGACGGTTCATGTTGCACGAGCACGGGTTGTATGCTACCACACACCATCAATAATTGCAATGTCACACACAAACCATTATAGATATTATATTACTTATCACATTTGACATTTAGCTACAGAGATACCCTGCTGATATTTTACTTATACTCAGGGGGGTATACTACCTCATTTACTTATAGGTAGACACCTATACTTAGCTGTACCTTATTGATTTCGCATACATCTGGTTTTAGCTACATATTTTCCTTTATATGCTCGCATTTCAGATATATCGCACATATTTATTCCTGGATTTGCGCATCGTTATTTGGATTTTACATGATGTTTCTGGATTTGGGAACCGCGGCAGTTCATGAAATTATGCATTATTTGAAAAACCCGGTTTCCTTGATATGGTATTTGCGCAGCCACCATAAGATTTATCGGTTCTGATATATACTCCATACGAGGAGTGGGTGCCGTATGAGGATACATGGTGGGGCCCGGTATGGTTCCCCTCGGCAAGATGATCGATGGACTTTGCCGATTGAGCCTGGAGGTGGGCGAGTACCTACCGGTGACAGTACCAATGACTCGGCGGGAATCTTGGGGATACCGTTGGGAGTCATGTACGTATGGATACGTGGGAAGACGAGGGTCAGAGCTAGGCACTCGTGCTTTTCGGGATAGCGTATGATACGTACCTATCAGGATGCTAGTCTTGGTGACGGCATCTGATAGATTAGTATTTCTGTGTCGATGCTTGCCACATTGTTTTCATGATATTTCTTTAACACCTTTTGTATATATAACAGGGGATTTAGCCATTGTTATATATACCCTTACTCCAATATTAGTAGAGTGGGACGCTAATATATGTGTATTGACCCCATCATATTTATTTCAGCAAATATATATTTAGAATGCTAGAATCTTACTTGAGATTTGATTTAGGATATTAGGTGATTCATTGAGATTGGATACCGGATACATATGAGATTGTCGATTTGTACATTCGGGATATAGGAGATTATTCGATTTTATACATTGAGGAGATGTGAGACTTATATGATACGAGAGCCCAACTTGGGGGCTGATTTGAGGAATTGGGATTTGAGTGTCTTGATGGATTGTGATCCTACCACGATGTCAGGATTCTGTAGAAATGACATATTTCACTCCATACCTCAAACCTACTTATTTATGCACTGTTCATGTATTAGTAGTACCTGTTAGTATACCCTTCATGATTACTGCATATCTACATTCTCATATCCCTATCGCATGATTATTGCATACTATTGTCATATCACTATTGCTTCATACATTGGTTGTACCTGCTAGTGTACTTTCCATTATTCTGCATTGATATGACCTGTTATTACCGCTAATTGCATATCTTAGATTCATGTTGTACGTACATACCTGCGATTACCTGCATATGTTATCTACTATTCACGAGTTGGCAACTCACCCTCGTTGTGCCACAGTTGTTTTGCAGGGTGTTTCTCCAGGGTAGTCAAGGCAGGCTATTCATCTATCATCTTTTGCCACAGATACCGCATCGGCTCACAGCGTGCTGTTTTGTTTAGGTGAGTTTGGTGGTTATCTGTATTTTGTATTGTACATTCGTTGTATCTTATACTCTCCATCTACTATTATGTTGTTGACTTAGAGACTTGGTGAGGACGATACTGTATATTATTTGTGGATTTATTGTCTTTTATACAGTTTTATCTCTATTGTCTTATATTTCTTCGCTACGGCGTCGTATATTTGTGGTGGTTATTGTTTTCCGCCTTTGGGCATGTATTTGGTCCCGTTTGGGATGCTTTATTTATCTTTATCTGTTGTACCCCTTTTGGGGTTAGTTTTTACAAAGAGGGTGCTGCCAAAATTTTAAAGAAAGAAGTTGGACTTTTAAAGAATTTGGGTTGTGATTTCAAATGTTTCAAAAACTTTTATTATCTTTTCCGTATTTTCATGGTTTAGATTTTTGGGTTTTGGCTTTCTTTTACAGCGTTACGTCTTTAGGCGTTGGGTAGTATTAGGGCCGTTACGTGCCAATTTCGGGTCGTGATAGTAACAGCCACCCAGATATTGAGCGATCAGAAGATCAACAAGCAAGCTTGTACATTCTCCTGTGAATCCAATCAGTAACACTACCGTACAGTCCGGTCTCTTCGTCTGATATGTTGCATATCTAGTCTAGGGGCGGTACAAGTCAGACCCTAGTAACCGATAAGTCGTGTCGATGTGAGGGTTATAACAGGTCGAAAAACTAATGATAACATTTACCAGTAGCACTCTATATCAGCCCTGGCCAGGGACTTCCAGTTATAGCCAATCGAACACAGCACAACATCAACTTCCTATACCGGGAGAGACGAAACCCCTCCTATCGCTCATTGCCTCCATGTGATTCGGGACTGTACCCAAAAGCCACCGTTTTGCACGCCCTCTTGGACGTGGTAAGGTGGAAATCAAAGCACAGTGGGAATCACACAAGACTCTATGATGATCTCGGGTCTACAGACTAACATGTACCAGTGTCATAAGAGAACTGCCATCTGACGTATGGTATAATACCATCTGGGAGTTCTCGGCGAGTCCGTCCAGTGTACCCAGTCTCCACTGAGCACCCGTACACCATCTCTGATGTTAAACACCAATGGATATAGGATCATCCATCGCCCATCATATGGGTCAAGATGCGTATACGCTAGTCTAATCTGGTGTATCGATGCCCTGTCTCGATACACCCTCGACTAGGAACAGTTATAGGATGTACTCGTTGACTACCCTGGCCCTACTAGTATGATCTCATCATAGTCCCAGTAGTCGAGTACATATCCTAAGGGCTTTATCAACATGTGAGAGTAAGACAGTAAACTAATATAAGTCAACATGTTATGATAAATTGAAACCAAATAGCAAACTATCATGTCGAGCAAGAAAGTCCTCTCTATATATATCCAAGCATCCACTATAATATACATCATATGTACAATAATGGCCTCTAGGGCATATACATAACTAACAGTTGTTTCCGCCGTTGGGCATGATTTGCTCCCGTTTGGGGATGCTTTATTTATTTTCTATATTTGTACCCGTTTCGGGGCTAGTTTTTACAGAGGAGGTGCTGCCGAAAATTTTTAAGAAAATAAAATTAAGTTTATGGAATTTTACTCAAGGTTTCCAAATGTTGTATCAATGTTTTCATTACTTACTTCTTTTGAAAGGTTTAGATTTCTGGGTTTCGGCTTACTTAGGTTATGTTACGCCTGTAGACGTTGCGTGGTTTATATGCCAGTCACGAGCTAATATTTCGGGTCGTGACAATGCTGTTGTGATCAGCCCCACAAAATCACAGATCTTGCGGACATGATATAGCCGCGGATCCGCCGCAATTAGCAAGGTTTGGCCGCGCAACCGCCGCGGTTTGGGGGAGTTAGGGTTCTGGTTTTCTGCTGTGGCCTCATGTTGACACTTGGAGATCCTCTATATATCTGGATTTTGGAAATATTTCCTGAGTCTCTGCCAGTATTGATTCCACGATTTTATTGGCAGATTTTTGATCTAGACATCTTGGAAATCTTGATTTCTTAACCTGAGCTAAATCTGCACAATATCTCCATGAATAATGTTAATAATATTTGTTATATTAGAGATATAGTTTTAATCATTTTATATGATAATAAATATTAATCATTTGATATGATATGCATATTTAAATTATCAAAATATCTTATAAATATAATATGCATATATTTTCCTTCATAATGTTAATTATAATATATAAACATATAGTAAAGAGTAAATTTACAGATAAACCCACATATGTTCTATATTTATAATAAACACCTTTAAATATTTAAGAAAAGTAAGGAAAAAGTTATATCAAATGTGCAATATTTTCGACTGAACAGTGATATTCGCTGACAGGTACGGCAGCAACAATTGATCCGTTCCTTACTTTGAGAGATATATCACCTTGTCCCAGTTCTCTACTTCTCTTTAACCCTTCTAACATATTACAAATGTGGGATCTTAATCCGGTATCCAATACTCAGGACGCAGAGCAGACTGAGAAACAGTTCTCAATGACTAACACACTATAAGAAGATACAACAGAATGCTCATTCTTCATTAGGGTTGCGTGGAAATCCATGCATTCCCATATCTCTTGTCCAGACTAATGAAAATTGTCATAAGCTAATGCAGAACCTACGTTCCCCAGCCCAGTATAATAAGTAGTTTCGGTCTATGCATCCATATTGTTATCTTGATTAAAGCATGTCATGGTCGCTACCTGGTGAGAGAGAGAGAGACACTTTAGTGTGTGCTCTTGCAAAATTAGAATGGTTATTATCTTATCTAATCAGGATAGCTCCCACTGTTTTTATTAAATCTTCCTTCAAAACTTAAAAAGAAAGATTAGCCGGTATTAATTACACTCTACAAGTTCGCTAATCGTTCAGCCAGGCTGGTATTGGTACTCCGAGGGAGTCTCCCCGTGCTTACGCAGGGAACTAATTAAATAACCTCGTTTTCGCAGAGGCATAACCCTGTTAACACCTTTCTAGACACCTACTGGATTAGCTAATTGTAAGTAGAAAACTCTCTCCGGAGTAACTCTTACTTGCAGTGGGTATCGGGATCCAACTATCATATAGAAGGTATGTAATCTCATTGCAAATTTCAACACTTGAAATTTCTGATAATGGTTTTTACCCCTAACAGCTTATGACCATAATGAAGTCAACAAATCATGAGTCGCTAGTTAAGTTCAACTTATCATGTCTTGATTAAGTTAGACCCACCCATATAAACTCTTAACGAAGTTAACAAAGCTATAAGATTGTCCTAACTAATCGCATCACATGCTGCAGAAAAGCATCAATTAGCTACCGAACACTACGCCTTAGGAAAGTCAACAAACATAGCATGAATACTAAGTGATACTTATCTGAAATGACGGAGGACTACGATTGGTTTTTACAAAAACCTTTAATGTAATGAACCTGATATCGTTGTAGAACCTAGTGATTTGAAAAGGAGTGGTTTAAGCTCTGCTTTAAAATCGAGTAGTTTTCAAAACAAACCGAGTGGGTTGTAGTATATGCTAGTTTTTGCTAAAGAGGTCATTCCTGGTGAAGGGACCTAGGCACTTTCCTCATCGAATGAGGTGCTGTATATTCATAATTGAATACGTTTATGCAAAGCAAAAACTAGAGCTCCCTTTTTGAAAAATGTGGTTCTACAATATCTTTTAGGTTTCTTTTCTTTTCATTAATCTTAGTAATGAAGTCCCATCATTTAAGTTTTCTAAACATCACAGAAGAAATAAAAATAAAACACATATATATGCCTTTCGCATTCGCCACAGAGACCCGGGTCTTCACCGTAACATTACTTAACTTACGACAGGGTGGGGTCAGGACTAGCGTAGATGCAAAACATATATAGTGTCTACTAATATATAATATATATAAGTAGCATTCGTCTCACGTATTTATATGATCACATCACAGCACAGCACAGCAAAAGCAGATATATGAAATATATGATATACTAGGAGTTCCGTGTTTTATAATAAGCCATTAACGAAAAACACGGATTCCACGGTCGTGATGAATAGCCAAGCCCACGCCTTAGACCCCTACGAGAGCGGCAAGCAACCCTGCCAACCCTGCCAATTCTAGAGTTAGGTGACCGGTCTCGACTCCTAGAGATGGCCATCGACTGGACTCTAGAACCCAATTACTTGTGCCCTCCGCCTTGGGTCTATCCTAATGCGGAAAAGTAAATAACATACATCAAGGTGACTACATCCTCACTCCCGGATATGCTCTAATAAAAGAATATTACATAAAATAATTTACATGAATGAAAATGAAAAAAGTTTCATCTCACATAAACCCCCGGCTATTCAATCACGACGATCCAATATATCATATTGATACAGCAACACAATCGTATCACATGTCATCAACGTAAATAAATATATGTATCCTTAATGTCATTGACGTATAGAAACGAGATTGGGGATACCTCTACATATTACACTCACGGTCGCAGAAAAGAAATACAACATACAACAATTAGAATCCACAACTGTAGACGGTGGATCCGCGGCAAAGGCATGGCCTAGGCGGCTGATACGCGGCCACTTTGGCGCTTTAGAGGATTCATTTTCTTGTGGCACCAAAGAAAAGCTTGTATGATTTTCTGATAATTTTTAATTTGAAAAATATCACATGTTGAAAAATTGGACAGAAAGGCGTAAAAGTCGGATATAAAATTGTCGATCGAACACTTTAAGTTCGTCTAAATATCGCCTAAGCCTCTAGTTTGGCTCTAATACCATGAAAGTAGATCCTAACATCTCTACTAAGGTTTTAACAACATCAAGTATGCACTTTTAAAATTCTAGAGAGCAAAGTTTACAAATAAGGATCGAACTAAAGGTTTAGGGTTACAAATGAAAGCTAACTAGAGATTTATACTAAGTGAAGAGGAGCTACAATCTTTATAGCCAAGCCCTTCACTTCAAAAGCTCCTTGTAGTGGTCCTTTGAACTCCTTCTAGGGCTCTACTTGAAGAAAAGAACAAGTTTTCTCGAAATCTTCCTTGTCGAAGATGATCCAACTTAAGGCAACTCTCACTCAAGCTCACACCTCACTAATCAAAATATTAGTGAAGTAAACAACCTAAACTAATTTTCTTGAAAGGTTTAGATTGATGAAGTAGGGTTTTTCTCACTAAACTTTGTTTTCTCTTTCTTCACTCTTGATGAATAGTGATTCAAGAAGAGATGAAGATGAAGAAGATAAAGATGGTTGTGATAAGAATGACCTTGGAGATGAGGATAAGTGCAAATCTTAGACTTATATCAACAAAAGAAAATAAGTAACAAGTCATGCAAAATCCAAAGTTCAAAACAAATGACTCATTCTTTCTTTTCTTTTATTCATATAAGGAATGATTATTCTCTTATCCTATAATCCAATGTGATTCTCTTATATACACAACTCTTGTGTATAATCAATCATGTCTAACAAGAATATATATTTTTATCATATACATAAATATATTAAAGAGATGAAAATATTAAGGTGAGCATAATATTAGTTTTTTTATATATATATATATCAAATTATTAAATCAACACTTGATTAAATAATCCGATCATATCATATATAACCTAGCTAATATCAAATAGTGCTAGATTAGAATACGGTATCAAATATCCATATTTAATCAAGCTCCCGCACATATTTTTATACATGCCCTAGTTCGTTTCGCTTGAACTAGGAAAGCTCTATGTGGGACTGTAAACACTCTCCGATATGCTGGCAGTTGGTAATGATCACATCAAACACCTACAATCAGTTAGCGGTACTAGTTGCACGTAACGGCTACCCAGGTATTGAACGAATAGAAGATCAACAAGTAAACTTGTCCAAATTCCCGTAGAGCTTATAAGCAACACTTACCGTATAGTCCGGTCTCTTCGTTTGATATGTTGCATATTGAGTCTAGGGGTGGAATCGTCAGACCCTAATAACTCGATAAGTCATGCCGATGTGTGGCCTATAACAAATCGAGAAACTACTGATAACCCTTATCAGTAAATCTCATCAGCCCTGACCAGGGACTTGCTGTTATAGCCAATCGAGTATAGCACAACATCAACTCCCAATACTGGGAGAGACGAAACCCCTCCTATCGCTCACCGCCTCCATGTGACTCGGGACTGTACCCAACTACCACTTGTTTGCATGACTCAGTAGAGACATAGTAGGGAGGTAATCAAAGCATAGTGGGAACCACACAAGAGACTATGGCGATCTCGGGTCTATAGACTAACATGTACAAGTGTCACCAGAGAACTGCTATTTGACGATAGGTAGGTACCATCTAGGAGTTCTCAGCAAGTCCGTTCGGTGTACTCATTCTCCAATGAGCACTTGTGTACAATTTTTGATGTCAAACACAAACGGTTGTGGGATCAACCATCGCCCCAATACTAGGTCAAGAAACGTGCACACTAGTCTACACAGGAATACGGATGCCCTGTCTCGATACTCCTTCAACTAGGAACACTTCAAGAATGTGCTTGTGGACTATTCATGCCCCACTAGTATGATCTACATCATATTCCTGGTAGTCAAGCAAAACATCCTGAGAGCTTTATCGATATGTATTAGTGAAAGAGTAAACTAGAAAAAATGTACATGTTAAGATAAAGAGCAACCAAATAGCATACTATCATGTTGAGCAAGAATGCTCTCTCTCTCTCTCTCTCTCTATATATATATATATATATATATATATGTCCAAGCATCCACTATAATTTACAATAATGGCCTCTAGGGTATACATATCATTAACAGATGGAAGCCACTCAAGTCACCACACTTCAGAAGGTATGCGCATGCATGGAATGTTTCCCGTATATTTAAAACTCCCGATGTGGTTTTTTTTGCCCCAAGCGGTTTATGACCTTAACAAAGGCCAACAAACCTTAAGTCACAAGTCAAGTTCTACCTATCAATATCCTTGATTACTCTAAACTCTCCAGTATGAACCCTTGACAAAGACCAACAATGCTATACGACTGTCCTAGATAATCGCATCTCTATACAGCAGAAAAGTATTACAGAGCTACCGCACACCACGCCTCGGTGAATAGCAACGACAACCGAAGCACGAATACTACGCAATACTAATTAGAAATGACGGAGGGCTATGGCTGGTTTTTGGTGAAAAACATTTAATGTAATGAACTTGATATCGTTAAAGGAACTCGAGTGGCTTTGAAAAGGAGTGGTTTAGGCTCCGCTTTTAAAACAAGTGGTTATGAAGAAAACCGAGTAGTTTTAAAAAATGGTTCCAACAACATCAATTAGGTTTTTTTCCTTTGCATTAAACCTATAATCCAATCCCATCAATTTCTAATATCACACCAAAAGAAACTAGAAAAAATGTACATGTTAAGATAAAGAGCAACCAAATAGCATACTATCATGTTGAGCAAGAATGCTCTCTCTCTCTCTCTCTCTCTATATATATATATATATATATATATATATATATATATATGTCCAAGCATCCACTATAATTTACAATAATGGCCTCTAGGGTATACATATCATTAACAGATGGAAGCCACTCAAGTCACCACACTTCAGAAGGTATGCGCATGCATGGAATGTTTCCCGTATATTTAAAACTCCCGATGTGGTTTTTTTTGCCCCAAGCGGTTTATGACCTTAACAAAGGCCAACAAACCTTAAGTCACAAGTCAAGTTCTACCTATCAATATCCTTGATTACTCTAAACTCTCCAGTATGAACCCTTGACAAAGACCAACAATGCTATACGACTGTCCTAGATAATCGCATCTCTATACAGCAGAAAAGTATTACAGAGCTACCGCACACCACGCCTCGGTGAATAGCAACGACAACCGAAGCACGAATACTACGCAATACTAATTAGAAATGACGGAGGGCTATGGCTGGTTTTTGGTGAAAAACATTTAATGTAATGAACTTGATATCGTTAAAGGAACTCGAGTGGCTTTGAAAAGGAGTGGTTTAGGCTCCGCTTTTAAAACAAGTGGTTATGAAGAAAACCGAGTAGTTTTAAAAAATGGTTCCAACAACATCAATTAGGTTTTTTTCCTTTGCATTAAACCTATAATCCAATCCCATCAATTTCTAATATCACACCAAAAGAAACGAAAATAGGAACGCACATATATACCATCTGTATTGGTCACAGGGTCCTGGGTCTTCACCGTAAGATTACTTATTTTATGGCAGGGTGGGGACAGGACAAGCGAGGATGCAAAACATATATAGCTTCTAATATATATATATATATATATACATATATATATATATATATATATAACACCATTCGTCTCAGGCATGATAATATCGTAAACACATAATCACGGTAGAAGCAAACACTATGAAATAGAGGGTATACTAAGAATTCCGTGTTTCATTTTAGCCATGGATGAAACACGGATTCCACGCATGTGAATAGCCAAACCCTAATCCCTAGACACCTACGAGTGCGACTAGTAGTCCTGCCAATTCGAAAATGGGATAACCCGTTCACAACTCCATAAGATAGCCATCCGTTTCTTCCTAGAACCCGGCTACTTGAGCACTCCTTCTGGGTCTATCCTAAGTACAAGAGATGAATCAAATATAATACATAGATGACACAATCTTAACTCGGAAGTTCCCTTCAAAAGAAAATACATCAAGCAGTGACGGCAGTCCACAAGTTGGACGCTCGCCCTGTAATATGAAGATACAAATGTAAATATAAAACTCTCATCTCATAAAAACCCTCGGCTATTCACTACGACGAACACAACTATTCCAATCCAAATAAGCATCACAGAGCTAACAATTATTTGCAACCCCGTCTAATCGACCTATAGAAATTAGATGATGTTCATAAACACAAATACAAACCACAAAGATATAAACAATGCAAAAGATTCGATTTCAAAACGTTCTTTGTTGCCTGAATGCAAAGATAACACCAAGTGAAATCTGGACAAAAATGAAGTTTACCAAAAATCCCCATTTTCAATACCCAAGACACTGTAGAAAGACGAGCGAAAACAGAGCAAAACAGACAGCAAATTGTGGTTTTGGGGAATTTTTTGACGGTTGAAAATTCTCCAATTGGCCTTGTGTTTGCACAGTGTCATGTTCATGGTTCTATTATCTTTCTGCAATACTCCAAAAAAAATTTGGAACCTAAAAATATTTGACAGAAACATGAAATATTGGTTTTTAAAAATACGGAAATTTGTCGATTCGAAACTTTATATATTGTCTAAACTAGTTATAGTATTTGGATGGTTCTGATACCATGTAGTTAGATTCTCATGGTTGTGCCGCAAACTAGCAGTGAGTGCGGAATACAAAATGAAAATTTTCTAAACTTGAGCACGAACAGTATAACCTAGAATCGAATCCAAACACTAAAGTAGAAACTAAACAAGAAGGAGTTAACTACTAGGTTTGTGATTATAACCTTTGTAGTTGTGTTCTTCGTGTTTTTTCCACTTCCTGAACTCCTTAGGTCGTCGGGAACAAGCTTAGGAGTCGGTCTTCCTTGTCAAAGATGATCCCTTCAAAAGAAACCTAGCTTAGTCTTTAGCTTCATAAGTGAAACAACTAGTGATCAAGACTTTCTAAGAACTGATCACTAGATGATGTAGTGGCTAATCTCTAGTTGTTCTCTCATTTTTTTTTCTTTTCTCAACTTGGGAAAAAACCAAGAGAGGAGAAGAAAAAGCATGGGTGTTTGTTTAATCAAGCATGGCTAATGAAAAAACTATCATCCCCATCTTTTCTCCTTCTCCATTTTCTTTTAATGTGAGAGTAAGTGGATTGTGACTCACCATGGTGAGTCACAAGCCCACAACAATCTCACATCTAAAAGAAAATATGAGAAGAGAAAGGGACCGCCTCATTGTCTATATATACATATATAAATATATACAAATATACTAATACAAGTATATGTTACATATACACTAATACAAGTATATGTTACAAATACTTACACCCGTATTCGTATCAAAATACAAATACCGTATTTGTATAAAATACGAATACCCGTATTTGTAATAAGATACAAATTCCCGTATTTGTATTAAGACACAAATACACATATTTATACAAATACTCATATTCGTATAAATACTGTATTCTGTCAAAATATGAATACCGAAAAGAGATAAACTTAAAGAGATATATAATACTAGCTCACATTTAATCCAAAATATGATAACCTGGCTATCTTGCAAATCAGTTAGTATTAACAAAATTGTCCGATTAAAAGTACGTGTACAAAAACACGTATTTAATTGAACCCAAATACGTATCAAAATACGTACACTACAATGTTTCATCCGAGCTGGGAAAACCCGGGACTCTAAAGACTCGACAATACACTGACAGTGGGTTTAACCACAAGCATGCCGGCGGCACTAGCTGTACGTAATGGATACCTAAGTATTGAACGAAAGGAAGGCCGACAAGAAAACTTTAATGTATCCCTACTGAGCCTCAAAGTGACAGTCTCCATAAAGTCTAGTCTGTTCGTTTAAGACTATCGCATATCGGGTCTAGGGGTGGATAAAGGCTGACCCCTAATAACGCGATAAGTTGAGTCGGTGTAAGGCCCATCACCCACTAAGAAACTACTGATCCATATCAGTAATTATTGTCCATCTCGGCCGAGGATTTCTGGTGATGGCTACTGTTGGCTATAGTTCCCTCAAGGCAATTATCATAGTCGCAGGCAGGTGATTATGATGATTGAAGGAGGGCTTATACCGGTAGAACAGTCTTACTCGAGATGATAGTAAGCTATCTGGTTTGTCTTTATCATCATGTACAACATTAGGTGGCATTACAGATCATTATTACCTGTTCATAGAGCCCATAGGATTCTTGCTTGACAGCCAGCAGTATGATGGCGATCATATACGTGGGAGCTGGGTAGTCTATAGGCACATCCTTAAATGTCCATAGTCGTGGGAGTTTCGAGACTGGGTATCGATACTCAAGAGTAGACTAGTGTATACTGATCGAGACCCCGACGAGGGGCGGTGGCCGGTCTCACAAGCCATTAGTGTCGGTTTGTCCACCTAAGATGTATACAGGTGCTCATTGGGTTATGAGTACACCGGATGGACTCGACGGGAATAAACTAGTTGTATTATACCTATTGTCAGATAGCAGTTCTCTGGTGACATGTGTACAGGTTAGTCTATCGACCTGAGATCGTCATTTGTCTCGTGTGAGTTCCCACTGTGCTTTGATTACTACCCTACCACGGCTCAAAGGAGTCGTGCAAACAGGTTTTAGTTGGGTACAGTCCCGAGCCACATGGAGGCAGTGAGCGGATCGTCAGGGGATTCATCTCTCCTGGTATTGGGGGTTGATGTCGCGTTGTGCACGGGTGGCCAGCACCAAAAATCCTTGGCCAAGATAGTCGATAATTACAGATTCAGATCAGTAGTTTCTGAGTGGATGATGGGCTTCATACCGACACTAAATGTCGCGTTATTAGGGGCATGACTTTATCCACCCCCTAGACTCGATATGCGATACTCATATACAAACGGACCGGACTGTACGAATATTATCACTGTCAGGCTCAGTAGGGGTTTCAGGATGAGTTTGCTCGTCGGCTTCCCTTTCGTTCAAAACCTAGGTAGCCATTACGTACAGCTAGTGCCGCTGACGTGCTTGTGGTTAAACCCACTGTCAGTGTATTGATGACTCTCTAGAGTCCTACACAGAGGGTTTCCCTGCTTCGGGCGAAACGATGTAGAGGCCATATGGTTTTACGGCAGGGTTCGATCACATACGTGTACTTGTGCACGCATGAGGTTCGGACGGATAATACTGGTGGGCTTTGGTTTAAGCCGGATCTCAGTATTATTTTGTTGGATTATTTTCGTCTCTTTGTATTCGTATTCTTCGGAATATGGATGCGGGTATGTATATACGGATGAAGGGTATTCTTGTAATTCATTACAAGATTACTTTTAGAAGATTACAGATCATCATGGTTTAGACCCTTTTGGATTAAAAGGTTATTGAGGTGTAGGATGAGGAATTTATTGCATTTTTGTGGCATGGCTAATTAGTGACTTGTGGTTACTATTCTAGCATGCTTAGGGTTTTTGTTTGTTGTGAGATTATATTGACTTGAGATATTTTGGTTGACTCAAGATATTTTGGATGGATCCATTATTTGTTTATTCTCTCAACACACAAAAATTAACACAAGCCATTATTCATTTCTTTTTCTCTCTCTTGAATTGCTCTCAACACTCTCATCCTCATGGTATCTTCTTCTTCCTCCATCCAAACTCTCTCATGTGTTGAGAAACCTTGGGTGTCTTGAGATGAATTAATCCTTCATCACTCTCTACTTCATCTACGGTATCTAGTGTAGCGATCTAGGTACCTAGTTACCTCGGATATCAGGTTGGAGCTCGATTCATAGACTCTCGGGTGGATCATCTTTGATGGAGGTGTAACATTTCAGAAAAATAAAATATTATTTTTGGAAATATATAAAATAAATAATAAATATTATGAATATTTGATAATGCGGTATAATTAATTTCCAATAAATTGGGAAATATTTGGAAAATTATAGGAATTTCTGAAATAAGGGTGTTTTATTTGATTTAAACAAATTATGAATTTTTTTAATTAATCATATACAATTTTAATGCTAATCGCGATTAAATATCACTAATCGTGCATTAAGCTTGTTTTGCACATGACATACACCAAGTCATTTTTCTTATTTGCTACATTTTCCTACCATGGCCTTTTCTTTATTTTTCATGCATGCTTTGTTTTAAATGAGAAGAGAAGAAAAGATAAAGAAAAAATGAAAAGGAAACAAAAGAAAAAGAAATTGGAATAAAGAATGGGGTATGGGAATGAGAGAGAGGTGAGAGAGAGGTGAGGGGTCTTGACCTTTGACCCATAGTGTTTCCTCTTCATCTGTTCATCATCTTTCCTCTCCCTCTCCCTCTCATGGCTGCCCTCGTCTCCCTCTTCCACAAAACCCTCACAAACACCCTCAATCCCTCATTAAAACTTCATCCCCCTTTCACTAAAAACATGTACAAGCTTCCTACAAGCACTTTGGACCAAGAAAAATCGGATTTTGAGCACTTGGGGCAACTCAAGAAAATTCTTAAGTTGCCAAATGAGGTAATTTCTTCACCATTAGCATAGTATTTCATTCACTTTAGCTTCCATGCATGTTTAGAAGTGTTTAAGTTTGGTTTAGTGAACTTTGAAAATTCCAAGTTGAGGATTAGGGATTGATTTGAATCCAAAGGTGTAATTGAGATTAGTAAAGGTCATACAACCCCTGTAGTGACGATATATTGGACTAAACCTTAGACTAAAACCCCATTTAGAAAACTTAGATTCCCCGATAACGTATTTTTGTGGAAATTGTGATGTGTTTTGGAGAACTGCTATAACCCGGGTGACCTGAAATTTTTTTAGCGATAACTGGGAGTCGTGCAGGCAACCTGGAAGATGCCCTAGAGCCTCGAGACCCCTATCAACTTTCAGGCCGCAATTTTAATCCCCTGGGCCGTAATTTGCGGCCTGGGTACCCCATTTTGGTCTCGTACTTCGTTTGTGGCTCGAGTATCTGTTAATTAGACCCTCCCGATATGCAAAATGTCCCAATTGTCACTGGAGGCAAATCTGAAAGTGTTTTACAAAGTTTATGATTTCTTTTTGCGACTTTTAATGAATTGCAATTTGGTATTTGATATTGTGTTCCTTCTTATGATATATGTACGTCAGCGACGAGGGTTGTTTTGAAGTTTTGCGGGCGTAGGCTATAGGTTCTAACCTATAAGCGATTTGCGTGCCGTTTTGGTTTTGTGCGTGATTTCTGTTTATGATGCTGTATGTGTATATATGTAGGTACCCCCATGTGGACTTCGGATGATGAAGAAGAGGATGGTGATATCGACTTCGGCGAGCAAGGATCATGTGAGTAGATATATATCTACATGGGAAGTCGGGTGGATGGCGTATAGCACCCCGGAGTTCGTAGTGTAGTATACAATATATATTATATATAAATTTGTGTTTTGTGAGAGTAAATGATTATCTGGATAGACTTTAGGGGTTCATGGATAAATTTTAGTGTAATTAGATGATAGCGTCGTTAGCTAGTTTTTAGTTGCGAAACCCTAGAGTAAAGATTTGCATACACGCGCGCACACACACATACACATACATTTTACTTTCTTGTGCATATATGGGGATATATATACATATATGTTGTGAGTATGTATGTATATATATATATATATATATATATATATATATATGTATACATATACATGGATATTGAGGATAGTTTATGGTACTTGGAGATGAGTCAATGTGATTGGGCATGATGCCACAAGATCGGTGATGAGACATGGTTCGTATTATGAGATACGACATGATATATTAGCGGGTCCTTAGGCGATGTGTTTTCGTACACACGCATATATATATATGTAAATGGTATCAGTATGTACTAGACTTTAGATCAGTATCCCTAATACATGCTATGATGGTATGGATACCAGATGAATAATGAGATAATGTGATATTTGACCCGTACCCAGATTTGGGATGCCATACGATGGATTTACCATACGTAATATGATTATGATGATAGAACCGCACTCTTGACTAGAGAATGTCATATGATATATTGTATCGTACGTGATACTATTGAGGCTGGATCACCGACTACTAGATATGGATATCGACTCAGACTTAGGTGGTTTTCCTTACCCTTTCGATTAGACTGTTAGTTTAGACCTGTAGTTAATTAGTAGATGTTAGACTGGACTCGAGTCATACTTATTTCAAAACTAACGAATCGTGAGTATTTTAAAGACAGGCCAAGGGATTCTACGGATATTTCAAAGGACGTACGTTTTCCTAAAAACACCGTAGCGCTATTTTTTAAACACCACGATTCGTATTATTTCAAATGACAATTGTATGACTCATATGCGTAATGTATATTCCCTATTGTTACATTTATTGTTTACCCTTTATACTTATGCTGTTCATATCGCATCGCATTGCATGTTTAAATGTACTTTTATTGTTATTATGAAACCATGCTGTCAGGACACCAGCACCATTACCGATGATGCGTATGTCTACGAAGACTTACTTGCCAGCTCACACACATCATCATCAGTAATTGCCATGTCACGTACACTTTAGAGAATATTAGTTAATTGTTATCGATTGCTAGCTGATAGTTTCGACATAGTACTAGTGCGCATGCCTTTATATGCTAATTTAGATATTGCATTTATTACTGTGATATTCCATGCATATTTATATATTCATTTGCCATGCGATATTTTAGACTAGTCCGGATTTGCCGGAGCCCAGTATTCACTGTTATTTACGCTTCATTTTTGGATTTCGGATTTTTCCATGAGATTTCTGGATTTGGAGAAACCTCAAGGATTTATAAATTGATAATCATTTCTAAAAATAGAAACTGCGGTTTTCTCATGATATGATTTGAAATATGTCCACTATGAGTTTTCTCGGCTTTTGAGCGATATCATACACCCGATTCGAGGAGGAGGAAGAACCGTCTGTGGGTGCATGGTGGACCCGGTGCGATACCCCGGGGCAAGATGGTCGCAGATGATGGCGTTGAGCCTAGCAGGGGAGCACTACCGACCGGTGATTGTTTTGTGACTCGACGGATATCCGGAGGATACCGATCGGAGAATGGGTCAGTCCAGATAGCCGGAGTCGTAGATTTTGGGATTTGATGATATGGGCCAGTCCGGATAGCCAGAGCCCTAGATATTGAGATTCGAGGATATAGGCCAGTCCGAATTGTCGGAGCTTGGGATATTGATATATTGGGATTTATATATATTTTGTGTTGATGCTAGACACCGATTCCATGTAGATTTCTTTGATGATACCTCGTTTTAAACATACAGAGATCTCACTAAACTAAGAAAACAGTTTTCTCATTCATGATGCATTCTGTTTTCATTATATTGCATTCATACCTCATATTTATGATATGTTGCTACCTGAGGCACAGACACGAGCACTTGGTATTACACATATGTATAGATGTTTACCCTTGCCACCTTATCATGCTCCAGGCTTTATCATTTTGAGGTTTTATATTTTTGATCGTATTGACCTAGGATTGAGTCATACATACGATTTCTGCTCGGTGATGTTTTCTACTCACGAGTTGGCAACTCATCCTTGTTGTGCCACAGTTTCTTGCAGGTTTTGTCGTACAGGTTTTTCTTGGCGGCTTTGCTGGCACACTGCTTCTTTCCGGGTGATTGCTTTGGTAGGTTGGTTCGCATGTATCGTGACCACCATTGTATTTTATTTATGTTCAGTTGTATCTAGAAACTCCATCAACCAGAATTGTATTATTTATAGACTTAGAAGAACAGTGTTTATTCTTTCAACCTTAGAGTCGCGCGTTGTATTATTATGGTTTGCTTTATGATTTTGAGTTTCCTTTTGAGTTTTGATCCTCTCCGTTCGGCGTTGTATATTATATTGCTTGAGTGGTTGTGACCGTCAATTGACGAAGAGCTAGCTCTCGCTTAGGGATGCCTTTATTCATATATTCATGTTTGTACCCGTTTGGGGCCAGTATTTACAAAGGAGACTCTACCGAAATTTTCGGAAAAGACTTGATGTTTTAAAAATGTTTTACTACGGATTTTCATGTGATTATATGCAAACCTTAAAATAAGTTTTCCTTCGCTTCTTCTATAAATGGTTTAGATTTCTGGGATTTTTTGCTTACTTGAATTAGATAGGGTCCTATAGACTTCAGATGATTCAAGTGCCAGTCACGTGCCATTTCGGGTCGTGACAAAGTTGGTATCAGAGTGCTAGGTTAACCTTGGTTCGAGTCTATGTTTGACTATGCGGAGCCTAGGGCGTTTGTATATATTCGGAACCTAGTCTTGACCTTACGGAACTTAGACTTAGTCAAGGGGGTATTAGACCCGAACTTTCATCACGCAGGTTGATCTTGGTTGATGGAGTATGTGACTTAAGGAGAGTGACGTACCGTGTGTATGTTCCGCAGCATACTTACGATACGCTACTCCGCTAAAGAAGCATTAGGATGTACATTTCCTTGCACAACATTATATTCATTCCTATGATCTATCCTCATCATTATCGGTTTATAGTTTTTGCTGCCACGATTACACGGGCAGAGAGAGCTACGGCTAGAGTTGCGTCAGCACGAGCTCGTTACGGATAAGGACTGACCAGGGCATGATTCCAGGGACACACAATTGCATAGGTGTATCGTCCTATTGTGTTTTCGCGCCATGAGTGTTTGATGGATCGCTTTTACAAGATTTCTCGGACGTGCAGATCAGCACCAGAGGATTGGGCCACTGCTAGAGGCCAGCCAGAATGTGATGATCGTCAAAGCACCGATTATTTGATGATTTAGGAACTGTTCAGCGTGCGGACGAATGAGCCAGTTGTTGCTGCGAATGACAAGATATCGCCCCAGATGTTTGAAGCTAATGCCGCACGAGTTATACTTAGAGATATGATAGAAAATCGCTAGTCACCCAAGGAGGAATGACTAGGACATGTGATTCGTTGCCTACCACGATGCGAGGTCATCAGATTGATTAATTCCAGCTAGAGACGACTTCATGAAGGTACGTTGGGAGTCGAAGGAAAACGATCGAATGTCAGGAACCTATTTTTCCAAGTTTAAAGTATTCGGAAAAACATGCAAGTCATTCCGTGGACCCTCTAGAAGAATGAAACCCTAACTCGATATTATGACCATTAGAACGATTTGAAACCTTAGGGTTTGCAGCAGTTCCGCGGTGCCATTAATGAGGCTTGGGTTTGCCCTTCTACATCTGGTCCATAGATACTGCGGCATGTACTGGAATACTATTAAACTGTACTCAAGATGTTGAGCTCTTAGGGGATTATGGAACTTGATTAATCGATCGAAAGGTTCGACGTCGTTCGGATATCATGTGATAGATACATTGATTGGGAGACTCCAGATATGAGTATAGCCGTTGGAGCGCAGTCCATGCAGCCACGAAGAGACGAGTCCGAATCAATCGACATTAAAGAAAAGTGGAGTAAGAGGTTCGTACGAGATCTTGATGACATGACGTTCCACTCCACTGACATCAGAAATGGGATACACATGCAGAGGCATGGTATATGGATATATCTTCCAGAAGGAGTCGTGATGAGTATGCAGCCGTTCCGGAACAAGAAATAGATTTAGTAAAAGGTGATAACTTCCAGGCAGTTCGGCAGAAACGAGATTCGAGAGAGACCTGACAAGATCTTTCTGGAATACTATATGAGAAGACTTGGACCCAGGATCGGTCATTTTACGCACACCGAGTAGGCCGGAGTTCGGCATCGTCGACGAGACATGTTACGAGTGACCATGACAGTTGGCTAGAGATTTTTTTTTGAGGATGTGCCAGAGCGGGGCTATTTTTGCCACCTTTGATTTCGGTATTTTGGGCGATTGATTTGCATGATTGTGATTTTTGTGCACCACAGTTGCACTTGACTTCGATTTGATGTCATTCGAGATGCTGATTTTGATTTCATACCTATGGTATGCATATGATTTGACTTGTGTTTTCGGCATAGTTTTCATGCACTTTTAGTATTCTAATTCGAGTTTGTGCACGCTGATGCACATGGTTGTGAGATTATATACCACGGTATACCTGATTTGGATTTGAATTGAAATGTGTTGTATACCGTCGATTTCGATTGTGATATTCGATATTTGTTTTCGTGCACCTTGTGCACCTGACTTGGATTCTTGCGCATACTTGATGCGATTTTGGTGCACGCCAGATGCACTAAATCGAGATTCTTCATGCATATCAGATGCACCTGATATTGCTGTCAGGTATACCCGTTGACTTTGACAGGTGTTTCGTGCACACCCGATGCACTTAGATTTTATTTCTGTGTACATGTATGGCACATTTATTGATTTTGATTTCCGTGTGCACCAGACGCACGCGGCATCCTTATATACATTTTGGGATGGATTTCTTTTGGAGCAGTATGTTTTATGATACTTACTATATGGTATAGTAGCTGAGCAGGTTAGTCCGAGGACAGTACCTGAATATATTTTTGTATGCATTGATAGTTATCGAAGGGATTTCCAAAAAGGAGCTATAGTCTCAGTATTTACCTACGTGTCCGAGATGACACGAGACATTTAACAAAAGAAACCTTTCTAAATTATTTTTCAAAACGGCGGGACGTGTATGTTAAACAAAGGGTATATATATATATATAGTTATTTTTTTACAATAATCGTCCACCACTGTGCAGTGATACGCGCATCGTACAGCAACTTGAAAGGTTTTGGCATGCATTTGTTTCAGACGTTTTGACGAGTTACAAAGATGTTTACATGTATAGTTTGATGTATATCATGTTGGTTTTCATATTGGACTTCGACATTGGTGTCTTCACCATAACTCCGATGATTGTGTGATGCTTGATGGAGTTTTGATTTTGGTTTACATACTCGTTTTTCATGTGCATGCATTGCGCTACGATGTGTTTTATGTATTTATGATTTCGGAGCCCCGAAAACTTGGTCTTTTTACTGAAATGTTTAAGTATTTGAGGAGTTTAAATTTAAATTCGGTGACCGAATTTCTTTAAGGGGGGAAGACTGTAACATTTCAGAAAAATAAAATTTATTTTTGGGAATATATAATATTAAATAATAAATATTATGAATATTTGATAATGCGGTATAATTAATTTCCAATAAATTGGGAAATATTTGGAAAATTATAGGAATTTCTGAAATGAGGGTGTTTTATTTGATTTAAGAAAATTATGAATTTTTATAATTAATCATATACAATTTTAATTCTAATCGCGATTAAATATCACTAATCATGCATTAAGCTTGTTTTGTGCACATGACATGCACCAAGTCATTTTTCTCATTTGCTACATTTTCCTACGATGGTCTTTTCTTTATTTTTCATGCATGCTTTGTTTTAAATGAAAGAGAAGAAAAGATATAGAAAAAAGTAAAAGAAAATAAAAGAAAAAGAAAATGGAATAAAGAATAGGGTATGGGCATGAGAGAGAAGAGAGAGAGAGGTAAGGGGTCTTGACCTTTGACTTATGGTGTTTCCTCTTCATCTCTTCATCATCATTCCTCTCCCTCTCCCTTTCAAGGCTGCCCTCATCTCCCTCCTCTACAAAACCCTCACAAACACCCTCAATCCCTCATCAAAACTTCTTCCCCCTTTCACTAAAAACATGCACAAGCTCCCTAGAAGCACTTTGGACCAAGAAAAATCGGATTTTGAGCACTTAGGGCAACTCAAGAAAATTCTTGAGTTGCCAAATGAGGTAATTTCTTCACCATTAGCATAGTATTTCATTCACTTTAGCTTCCATGCATGTTTAGAAGTGTTTAAGTTTGGTTTAGTGAACTTTGAAAATTCCAAGTTGAGGATTAGGGTTTGATTTAAATCCAAAGGTGTAATTGAGGTTAGTAGAGGCCATACAACCCCTGTAGTGACGATATATTGGACTAAACCTTAGACTAAAACCCCATTTAGAAAACTTAGACTCCCCAATATCGTATTTTTGTGGAAATTGTGATGTGTTTTGGAGAACTGCTATATCCCGGGTGACTTGAAATTTTTTTAGCGATTACTAGGAGTTGTGCAGGCAACCTGGAAGATACCCTAGAGCCCCGAGACCCCCTATCAACTTCCAGGCTGCAATTTTAATCCCATGGGCCGCAATTTACGATCTAGGTACCCAATTTTGGTCTCGTTCTTCGTCTGTGGCTCCAGTATCTGTTAATTAGAAACCCCCCGATATGCAAAATGTCCCAATTGTCACCTGAGGCAAATCTGGAAGTGTTTTACAAAGTTTCTGATTTCGTTTTGCGAGTTTTAATGAATTGGGATTTGGTATTTGGTATTGTGTTCCATCGTCTAATGTTTATACGTCAGCAATGAGGGTTGTTTGGTAGTTTTCCGGGCGTAGACTATAGGTTCTAACCTATAAGCGATTCGCGTGCCGTTTTGGTTTTGTGCGTGATTTTTGTTTACGATGTTGTATGTGTATATATGTAAGTACCGCCACGTGGACTTAGGATGATGAAGAAGAGGATAGCGACATCGACTTCAGCGAGCAAGGATAAGGTGAGTAGATATATATCTAAGGGGGAAGTCGGGTGGATGGCGTATAGCACCCCCGCAGTTCGTAGTATAGTATACGATATATATTATATATAAATTTGTGTTTTGTGAGACTAAATGATTATCTGGATATACTTTAGGACTTCATGGATAAATTTTAGTGCAATTGGATGATAGTGTCGTTAGCTAGTTTTAGTTACGAAACCCAAGAGTAAAGATTTGCATACACGCACACACACTCACATACATTTTACTTTCTTGAGCGTATATGGGGATATATATATATATATATGTTGTGAGTATGTATATATATATATATGTATACATATACATGGATATTGAGGATAGTACATGGTACTTGGAGATGAGTCGATGTGATTGGGCATGATGCCATGATATCGGTGATGAGACATGGTTCGTATTATAAGATACAACATGATATATTAGCGGGTCCTTAGGCGATGTGTTTTCATACACACGCATATATATATATATATATATATATATATATATATATATATATGTAAATGGTATCAGTATGTACTAGACTTTAGATCAGTACCCCTAATACATGCTATGATGATAAGGATACCAGATGAATAATGAGATAATGTGATATTTGACCCGTACCCAGATTTAGGATGTCGTACGATGGATTTACCATATGTGATATGATTATGATGATAGATCCGCACTCTTGACTCGAGTGTAGGGTTAGCATAGCACCTTAGCAAGGTTTAAGAAGGCATCACACATGCCATATTGAAATTTTTGGGGTGCTAAACAAACCCTAACCAAGATCTTAACTAGAGACTTAGGGTAAACATGCATGTAAACAACTTTACATCTAAGATAGAGGGATTACAATCTTTGTAGTCCGTTCCTTCGCTTCATAAGCTCCGAGTAGTAGTCCCTTTGCCGCGATCCAAGATCTCCCGGACTCAAGAGAGGCTCCACAAGTCGAATGATCCATTCTTGCTTGAAGTCTTCCTTTTCGAAGATGATCTACCTTGAAAAATCTCAAGATCAAGCTTTTACTTCTCTAATCAAGTATTAGTGAAGTGAACACCCTAATCTAAGTGGCTAGAATAGATGAGGATGATGAAGTAGTAATTTTGCTCTCTTTTGTTTTCATTTTCTCACTTTAAATCATCACAAGTCAAAAAGCTAGAAAGCTTTTTTTCAAGAAGGAAGAAGAAGAAGAAATCTATTTGTGATGATTAATGAATTAATTGTCATGGTTACAAATCAACCATGGGTTAAGAATGAAGGCTTAACCCTTGTAGAAATTTAACTAGGGTAAAGGGTTTGGGTTGGGTTAAGAAATATCAACACAAAATATCTATACAAAATATCTAAGCTTAAAACAAAATAAAGCTTCTAGAAGCTTCATGAAAAAGCTAACCCAAATACTAACCCAAATCAAATCCTAACTTGTTTAATCTCCACAAATCATGTTGTATTTGTAATCATAACTTGTTACAATATTATATATCACATATATAATATATTTTGCAACAAAAGAAAATAATACAATTAACATATATCGCATATATATCAATATATTATCCGGTGAGAAAATGAATCAATAAAGCGAGCTTATATTAGTTAATGTAATATAATATATCACATATATAATTATACATTAAATTATCGAATCAACACTTGATCCGACAATCCGGCTATATTGCATATAACCGAGTAATATAACATGTACCAATTCATCGAATCAACACTTGATCCGATGACCCGGCTATATCACATATACCCGGCCGATATCATATATCGCGAGAATAGAATATGGTATCTCATATCGTATTATTCTCGGTCCCGCACATATCACATATGTGCTCCTACTCCGTTTTGCCTGAGCCAGGAAACCTCTGTGCAGGACTCTAAAGAATCGTCAATACGCCGGCTGTAGGTGATGATCATATCAAATACGCATAAGCTGCAAGCAGTCAGCTAAACGTAACAGCCACCCAGGTATTGAGCAATAGAAAGATCAACAAGCAAGCCTGTACATTCTCCTGCGAATCCAATCAGTAAAACTCCCGTACAGTCCGGTCTCTTCATCTGATATGTCGCATATCCAGTCTAGGGGTGGTAAACGCCAGACCCCAGTAACCGATAAGTCATGTCGATAAGAGTTCCATAACTGTTCGAGAAACTACTGATAACACTTACCAGTAAATCTCAGCAACCCTGGCCAGGGATTTCCAGTTATAGCCAATCGAACACAGCACAACATCAACTCCCTATACCGGGAGAGACGAAACCCCTCCTATCGCTCATTGCCTCTATGTGATTCGGGACTGTACCCAAAAGCTACCATTTTGCATGCCCTCTTAGACGTGGTATGATGGAAATCAAAGCACAGTGGGAATCACACAAGACTCTATGACGATCTCGGGTCTACAGACTAACCTGTACCAGTGTCACCAGAGAACTGCCATCTGACGTGAGGTATAATACCATCTGGGAGTTCTCGGCGAGTCCGTCCAGTGTACCCAGTCTCCACTGAGCACCCGTATACTAACTCTGATGTCAAACATCAATGGATATGGGATCATCCATCGTCCATCTACATGGGTCAAGAAGCAAACGCTAGTCTACTCTATTATATTGATACTCTGTCTCGATACACCTGTGACTAGGAACATTTGAAGGATGTACTTAGCGACAACACTGTCCCCACTAGTATGATCTGCATCATAGTCCTGGTAATCAAGTACTCATCCTAAGGCCTTTATCAACATGTAACACAGAGACTATCAGAGTACATATTAAGATAAAGAGCAACCAGATAGTATACTATCATGTCGAGCAAGAAAGTCCTCCATATATATGTCCAAGCATCCACTACAATATACATCCCATGTACAGTAATGGCCTCTAGGGCATACATATCACTAACAATCTCCTACTTGCACTAGGGTCATCTGTTGTAGTATCTCATACCCAACAATCAGCTGTGGTTGAAGTATCTCATACTCAACCATCATATAAAAGTCTCTACTGGGAAATAGGCCTTTGTGAGTGGATCCGCGCTGTTGTCCTCTGTGTCTACTCTCCTAACCTCGATCTCCCTGGAGATCGACCATCTCCATGATCTGGTGTTACTGCCTTAGAATATGTCTGGATCACAGATGGGACGGGGTTTCCTTGGCAAAACCCAAAACTCTATTGTCACACAATGGTAGGAGTGAAGTTCATCTCATGAACTAGTATACATCCAGACTATTTCTTTGGTAGCATCCTTGGTAGTGATTTATCCTGCCTTTATCATCTAGTATGTCATGGTATCTAGCGTGGAACTCTTCCAACATACCGTCCCTCCACAGAGGGTAAAGACAATGCCTGTGACTGACATTCAGTCGACCTTACCACCCTGGAAGCTTTCCAGTGATTCTCCCCAAGATCGATTGATATCATCTCACTACATCTAGTGAGAATCCTAATATCCAATTAGATCTATCTCATAGATCCAAAACCAGGATTTATGAGGTATCACCTTGATCCTATATAGAGAATCCTTGTGATAAGAGGAGATTGACCGAGTGTAGCATAGGAAACTCCTTTCCTATCAAGAGTATGTCATCCACGTACAATACAAGGATCACCACCATACTCTCTACTACCCTTTTGTGTATACAAGGTTTATCTACCATTTTGATGAAGTCAAACTCTTTGACTACTACATCAAAACAAACGTTCAAACTCAGTGATGCCTGCTTTATCCCATAAAGCAACTTGCTCACGTTTCCGCTGCTCCCACTGTCTATGAAGCCCTCTGGCTGTGTACTTATAGATGCTCTCTTCTAAATCAATATTTAGAAAAGCAGTCATGACACCCAACCGCCAGATATCGTAGTCATGGTATGTAGCAACTGCAAGTAGGATCTGGATGGACTTAAGCATAGCTTTGAAAGTCTCAACTTTTCCATGTACACCAAGTAATCTTCTCAAGATATACTTTCTTCTGATGGGGATTTAACCCTTCAGATAAAGCAATCAAAGTCCATACTTTGTTGGTGTATATGGATTCCATCTCAGATCGCTAAGCATCCAGCCATTCTTATAGAGTCCCCACTCTTGATGGCCTGCTCGAAACAAGTTGGGTCATCATCTCATGTTGCAATCCTCGCTCCCACTGTCATAGAGAAACCGAAGTATCTCTGAGGTGGATGAGGAACCCTACTAGATCGGCGGAGAGGCTAAGGTTCGTTAGAAACTATTGAATCCTTCGGGTTTACCAAATCATCAGCTGCAGTTTGTATAGCTGGAACCCTTTCCAGTTCTACCTCATGACTACTAATTTCTTCATAAGAAATCCCTTTTCAAAAGGTGGCATGCTGAGAAACAAAACACCTTTTGCTCCCCAGTTTGGTAGAAGATATTCCTTTGCGAATGATTGGAATATCCAACAAACTTCCACAGAACTGACCTTGCCTCGAGTTTGTCCGGATTTTTCTTTGGACAACTCAAATCTTAACATCCTTAAGAGATAGGCTCTTTCCATACCATATCACATATGGAGTGGTAGGCACCTGATTTGGTTGGAACCCTATTCAATAGGTATGCAGCTTCACAAGTGCATACCCCCAAAAAGGAAATAGGTAACTCGGTAGTACTCATTATAGAGCACACCTTATCACATAGGGTGCGATTACTCCGCCCCGATATACCAACGTATTGTGGTGTATACGGAGGAGTAATGCTGAGAGAGAATCTCATTCTCCTTTAGACTAGTCCAGGAATCCCGTGCTCAAGTATTCTCCTCCCTGATCACATCGAAGGACATAATACTTATACCCGTTTTGGTTCTCTACTTCTGAAGTACAAAGAACCAGTCCTGGCATGTGTAGACAGGGGACCTCATACATCATTATGTATCAATCCCAAGAGTTCACTAACTCTTTCTCTGTTTCCAATAAACAGAGCTATGGTCATCTTATCTTTGTGACATGACTGGCAAGTTTCACAAGATGTAAATTCAAACTAATTTAAATATGCATCTAAATGTAACTTAGCTAGTCGGGTCACATTGATATGACCTAGTCTATAAAACCTCAAGAAGGATTCATTCATTTCTGAACTCTTCCTCTTGTGTGTGTTCTGTACATTAAGAACTGTGGTTTGATTTAGAAAATCTATACTTTCAGATAATGTGCCTGAACTGATCAACTCTTGATATAGGAAATGTTCAAAAAATTATCCAACAATACAAAATTATATCCTTCTTTATTAAATAAAGATTCTGATATGATGTTGTAGATCAGGTTCAGTATCTAATAACATTCGTTCAGAATCAATGTATTTGTTAATACAGGGTGATAACTGCCAACAGACTTGGCTGCAACACTTGCACCATTTTTAACTTTTACAACATATCACCCTTTCTCAGTTCTCTACCTATCTGTAGCCCATGTAACAGATTACATTTGCGGGATCCTGATCCGGTATCTCATACCCAGGACGTAAAGGATACTGAGAAACAGTTCTCGGTAATGAACACACCCGAAGAAGATGCATCAGCATGCACTTTCTTCGTTTGGGCGGCACGGGAATTCTAGTAATCCCCTATTTCCTGCTCTGTCTTATAATAATTATAAGTTGGAGCGGGACCAACGTTCCCTAGCGCAGTATAACAAGCGGGTTCGGTCAATACATCCGTGTTATTATCTTGATTAAGGCGTGACATAGTCGCAACAAGGAGAGAGAGAGAAGAAAACACTCAGCGTGCACTTTTGCAAGATTAGATTGGTTATTATTATATCTGATCAGGATGTCTCCCACTGTTTTAGTCAAATCATCCTTTAAACCCTAAAAGGAAAAACTAGCCGAGATTAATTACACCCTACAAATTTTCCAATCTTTCAGCCAGGCTAGTGCCGGTACTTTCAGTGAGGTTCCCCATGCTTTCGCACGGACCTAATTAAAGTAAACCTCATTTTCCCAGAGGCTTAACCCCGTTGACACCTTTCTAGACACCTACTTGTTCGGCTAATTATAATGTGTAAAACTCTCCCAGGAGTAACTCTTACTCGCAGCGAGTATCGGGATCCAACTATCTCATAGAAGCTATGCAATCTCATTGCAAATTTCAACACTTGAAATTCCCAATAATATTTTACCCCTTGCAACTTATGACCTTGGCTAAGGTCAAAAAATCATAAGCGCTAGCCAAGTTCAACCCGTCATTTCCCGATTGAATTAAACCCACCCGCACGACCCTTGGCTAAGGCCAACAAAGTCGCATGACTATCCTAACTCAATCGCATCTTATGCTTATACAGATAAGCACTAATCAGCTACCGCACACTACGTCTTGGCTAAGGTCAACAAACGCATCACGAATACTAACCAGTACTTATCTGAAATGACAGAGGGCTACGATAGGTTTTTAAGAAAACCTTTTGCGTAATGAACTTGATATCGTCGTAGAATCGAGTGATTTAAATGGAGTGTTTTTGAGGCCTTTCCTAGTTTTGCTAAAGAGGTCACTCCCGGTGAAGGGATCTCGGATCTTTCCTTATCGAATAAGGTGCAGGATATTTCGCAAATACCTCTATGCAAAGCAAAAATTATAGAAGCAATCAAAAGACAAACCGTGTTAGTAGCATCTGCTAGTTTCGCTAAAGAGGTCACTCCCGGTGAAGGGATCTCGGCTCTTTCCTTATCGAATAAGGTGATGGATATTCTACAAGGAATACCGCTATGCAAAGCAAGAACTAGAGCTACCAGTTTTTAAACAGGTTTCTACTACATCTTTATGTTTCTTTTATTTCATTAATCTCATTAATGAAGTCCCATTTTATTATGCTTCACAAGCATCACATTTGAAACGAAATCAACAATATAACATATATCTCATATATATAATATAAACATTCATCTAAGGCAGTAATATGATCTCATCACAGAACATTGCAGCAGAAGATAACATATGAAGTATTGGATATACTAGGACGTCCGTGTTTTATATCGAGCCTGTATAAAACACGGATTCCACGGTCGCAATGAATAGCTAAACCCACATCCCTAGACCCCTACGAGAGCGGCAAGCAACACAACCAATTCCAGAGTTAGGGACCCAGTTTCGACTCCTCGAGATGGTCTCCCACTGGATCCTAGAACCCGGTTACTTGTGCTCCCCACCTTGGGTCTATCCTAATGCGGAAAAGTAAATAATATACAACGGTGACATCATCCTCAACATGGAAGTGTCCCAATAAAAGAATATTACATACAAATGAATTTTACATGAATGAAAAAGAAACCCTTATCTCACATAAAAACCCCGGCTATTCAGAACACGACGATCCAATATAACATATCACAGCAACACATAATATCCCATATCATCAACGTAAGTAAATATGCGTATCCCAGTTGTCGTTGATGTATAGCAACGAAACCGGCGATACACCACATATTACACTTATGGTCGCAGAAAAGAAAGTGTAAAACTACAACATTTGGAATCCACAATCACTTTATACATCTTAAATCCGAAATATCACATACTTCGCATTTCATGCCTAACTATACGAATTCCACATATTGTATCACATTCCAGATAAATAGACAATGATAAATTTTCCGATCGAATAAACAAACACCCAAGATTTTCTAAATAGCTCAACACTTGAGCGGGGTTCAAAAATCCCAGAACATGTCACAGCCCTAATGAACCAGCCATAGAAGGGTCAAACCAATGCCTCACATGTGGCAACGTTAAACTACCACAAACCCTAGGGTTCGGTGGCGGTTTTGACGGTCACATAATCAAGTTAAGGTTACGTTCTTCTAGAGGGTCCATAGATAGGCTTGCATGATTTCCCGAAAGTTTTAAACTCAGGAAAAATCCAACACTTGAAAGTTTTCCGACAGGGGAAAAAGTGAGTTATTGATATCCGTTCGAACTTTTTAACACGTTCTAAATTACCCGGAAAAACTTAAACGAAGTTAAACTTTCCAATCGAATCAACGAGTTCCCAATATTTCCCAAAAAGCTCAACACTAGAGTAGAATTAAAAATTCCCAGAAGCATGAAAAAGTACCCAAGAATAAACCCCTGAAGTATTAGCCCCTAACTCCCAAAGATGGCCGCGGAACCGCCGCCAAACGCATGGTTTGGCCGCGATTCCGCGGTCCCTTGAGGGAGTTATGCTTTCGTACTTCACAGTAATTCTTAGAATTCCCTGCATAATTTTCTGAGTATTTTTAATATGGAAAATTTCAACGTTTGAAAAAATTTCCAGAGAAGGGGTTGTTTCCGGGGTTTCGGAGTTCGATCGGACTTTAAACTTCGTCCAGACAATACCTAAAGCTCTAGCTTGTCTCTGATACCACTGTACGGTTAGTATAGCACCTTAGAAAGGTTTAGGAAGGCATCACACATGCCATATTAAAATTTTTGGGGTGCTAAACAAACCCTAACCAAGATCTTAACTAGAGACTTAGGGTAAACATGCATGTAAACAACTTTACATTTAAGAGAGATGGATTACAACCTTCATAGTCCGTTCCTTCGCTTCATAAGCTCCGAGTAGTAGTCCCTTTGCCGCGATCCATGATCTCCCGAACTCAAGGGAGGTTCCACAAGTTGAATGATCCATTCTTGCTTGAAGTCCTCCTTTTCGAAGATGATCAACCTTGAAGAATCTCAAGATCAAGATTGTACTTCTCTAATCAAGTATTAGTGATATGAACACCCTAATCTAAGTGGTTAGAATATATGAGGATAATGAAGGTGGAATTTTGCTCTCTTTTGTTTTCATTTTCTCACTTTAAATCATCACAAGTCAAAAAGCTAGAAAGCTTTTTTTCAAGGAGGAAGAAGAAGAAATCTATTTGTGATGAATAATGAATTAATTGTCATGGTTACAAATCAACCATGGGTTAAGAATGAAGGCTTAACCCTTATAGAGATTTAACTAGGATAAAGGGTTTAGGTTTGGTTAAGAAATATCAACACAAAATATCTATACAAAATATCTAAGCTTAAAACAAAATAAAGCTTCTAGAAGCTTCATGAAAAAGCTAACCCAAATAAAACCCTAACTTGTTTAATCTCCACAAATCAAGTTGTATTTGCAATCATAACTTGTAACAATATTATATATCACATATATAATATATTTTGCAATAAAAGAAAATAATACAATTAACATATATCGCATATATATCAATGTATTTTCGGGTGAGAAAATGAATCAATAAAGCGAGCTTATATTAGTTAACGTAATGTAATATATCACATATATAATTATACATTAAATTATCGAATCAACACTTGATCCGACAATCCGGCTATATTGCATATAACCGACTAATATAACATGTACCAATTCATCGAATCAACACTTGATTCGATGACCCGGCTATATCACATATACCCGGCCGATACCATATATCGCGAGAATAGAATACGGTATCTCATATCGTATTATTCTCGGTCCCACACACATCACATATGTGCTCCTACTCCGTTTTGCCTGAGCCAGGAAACCTCTGTGTTGGACTCTAAAGAATCGTCAATACGCCGGCAGTAGGTGATGATCATATCAAACACCCACAAACTGCAAGCGGTCAGCTAAACATAACAGCCACCAGGTATTGAGCAATCAGAAGATCAACAAGCGAGCCTGTAGATTCTCCTGCGAATCCAATCAGTAACACTCCCTTACAGTCCGGTCTCTTCGTCTGATATGTCGCTTATCCAGCCTAGGGGTGGTAAACGTCAGACCCCAGTAACCGATAAGTAGTGTCGATATGAGTTCCATAACAGTTCGAGAAACTACCGATAACACTTACCAGTAAATCTCAGCTACCCTGGCCAGGGATTTCCAGTTATAGCCAATCAAACACAGCGCAACATCAACTCCCTATACCGGGAGAGACGAAACCCCTCCTATCGCTCATTGCCTCCATGTGATTCGGAATTGTACCCAAAAGCCACCGTTTTGCATGCCCTCTTGGACGTGGTATGATGGAAATCAACGCACAGTGGGAATCACACAAGACTCTATGACGATCTCGGGTCTACAGACTAACCTGTACCAGTGTCACCAGAGAACTGCCATCTGACGTGAGGTATAATACCATCTGGGAGTTCTCGGCGAGTCCGTCCAGTGTACCCAGTCTCCACTGAGCACCCGTATACTATCTCTGATATCAAACATCAATGGATATGGGATCATCCATCGCCCATCTACATGGGTCAAGAAGCATACGCTAGTCTACTCTGGTATATCGATGCCCTGTCTCGATACACCTCCGACTAGGAACATTTGAAGGATGTACATAGCGACTACATTGTCCCTACTAGTATGATCTGCATCATAGTCCTGGTAGTCAAGTACTCATCCTAAGGGCTTTATCAACATGTAACATAGAGACTATAAGAGTACATGTTAAGATAAAGAGCAACCAGATAGCATACTATCATGTCGAGCAAGAAAGTCCTCCATATATATGTCCAAGCATCCACTACAATATACATCGCATGTACAGTAATGGCCTCTAGGGTATACATATCACTAACATCGAGGATGTCATATGATATATTGTATCGTACGTGATACTATTGAGGCGGGATCACCGACTATTAGATATGGATACCGACTCAGACTTAAGTGGTTTTCCTTACCCTTTCGATTAGTCTGTTAGTTTGGACCTGTAGTTATTTAGTAGATGTTAGACTGGACTCGAGTCATATTTATTTCAAAACTAACGAATCGTGAGTATTTTAAAGACAGGCCAAGGGATTCTACGGATATTTCAAAGGACATACCTTTTCCTAAAAACACCATAGCCCTATTTTCTAAACACCACGATTCATGTTATTTCAAATGACAATTGTATGACTCGTATGCATAATGTAGATTCCCTATTGTTACATTTATATTTTATCCTATATACTCATGCTGTTCATATCGCATCGCATTGCTTGTTTAAATGTAGTTTTATTGTTATTATGAAACCATGCTGTCAGGACACCAGCAGCATTACCGATGATACGTATGTCTACGAAGACTTATTTGCCGGCTCACACACATCATCATCGGTAATTTCCATGTCACGTACACTTTAGAGAATATTAGTTCATTGTTATCGATTGCTAGCTGATAGTTTCGACATAGTACTAGTGAGCATGCCTTTATATGCTAATTTAGATATTGCATTTATTACTGTGATATTCCATGCATATTTATATATTCATTTACCATGCGATATTTTGGGCCAGCCCGGATTTGCCGGAGCCTAGTATTCACTGTTATTTATCTTTCATTTTTGGATTTCAGATTTTTCCATGAGATTTCTGTATTTGGAGAAACCGCAAGGATTTATAAATTGATTATCATTTCTAAAAATAGCAACTGCTGTTTTCTCATGATATGATTTGAGATATGTCCACCATGAGTTTTCTCGGCTCTTGAGCGATATCATACACCCGATTCGAGAAGGAGGAGGAATCGTCTGTTGGTGCATGGTAGACCCGGTGCGGTACCCCGGGGCAAGATGGTCGTAGATGATGGCGTTGAGCCTGGCAGGGGAGCATTACCGACCGGTGATTGTTTTGTGACTCGACGGATATCCGGAGGATACCGATCGGAGTATGGGCCAGTCCGGATAGCCGAAGCCCTAGATTTTGAGATTTGATGATATGGGCCAGTCCGGATAGCCGGAGCCCTAGATATTGAGATTCAAGGATATAGGCCAGTGTGGATTATCGGAGCCTGAGATATTGTTATAGTGGGATTTCTATATATTTTGTATCGATACTAGACACTGATTCCCTGTTGATTTCATTGATGAGACCTCGTTTTTTATTTACAGAGATCTCAATAAACTAAGAAAACAGTTTTCTCATTCATGATGCATTCTGTTTTCATTATATTGCTTTCATACCTCATATTTATGATATGTTGCTACCTGAGGCACTGACACGAGCACTTGGTATTACACTTATGTATAAATGTTTACCCTTGCCACCTTATCATGCTCCAAGCTTTATCATTTTGAGGTTTTATATTTTTGATCGTATTGACCTAGGATTGAGTCATACATACGATTTCTGCTCGGTGATATTTTCTACGCATGAGTTGGCAACTCACCCTCGTTGTGCCACAGTTTCTTGCAGGTTTTGTCGTACAGGTTTTTCTTGGCAGCTTTGCTGGCACACTGCTTCTTCCCGGGTTATTGCTTTGCTAGGTGGGTTCACTTGTATCGTGACCACCATTGTATTTTATTTATATTCAGTTGTATCTAGAAACTCCATCAACCAGACTTGTATTATTTATAGACTTAGAAGACCAGTGTTTATTCTTTCGACCTTAGAGTCGCGCGTTGTATTATTATGGTTTTCTTGATGATTTTGAGTTTCCTTTTGAGTTTTGATCCTCGCCCTTCGGCGTTGTATATTATATTGCTTGCGTGGTTGTGACCGTCAATGTCACGACCCGAAACTACGGAACATGACCGGTACTTAAACTACGAACGTCTCGAGGCGTACGTAATCTAAGTAAACCGAAAACCCAGAAATCCAAACCAAGAAGGATGTAGAGTGCAGGAAAAACCAACTTAAAGCAAGTAGTTTCAATAGCATAAGCCGAATTAGGCGGTTTTAAAAACATCAAAAATTTCCCGAAAATTTCGGCAGAGTCTCCTTTGTAAATACTGGCCCCCAAATGGGATACAACATGAATAGTATACGAAATCAATAAAAAGGCATCCCCAAGCGGGAGCTAGCTCTTCGTCAATCGACGGTCACAACCACACAAGCAATATAATATACAACGCCAAGGGCGAGGATCAAAATTCAAAAGGAAACTCAAAAACCACAAGAAAACCACAGAAATACAACGCGCGACTCTAAGGTCGAAAGAATAAACATCACTTGTCTTTATCTCAAATAAATACATGTTTGGTTGATGGAACTTTTAGATACAACAGAATAATAATATACAAGATATAAAATGGGGGTACGATACAAGTAAACCCATCTACTAGCAAATCACCCGAAGGAAACTATGCCCGCAAGCCGTAATGAAACCTGTACGGCAAACCTGCAAGAAACTGGGGCACAACGGGGGTGAGTTGCCAACTCGTGAATAGAAAAATATCTACGCACAGAAATCGCATAAATAACGCAACCTAGGTCAATGATCATAATATATCCTCAAATATAAGAATAACACATAGCCTATAACAAGGCTAGGGTGAATATCTAACCCGAGTGTAATCTCATGTGCCCGTGTCAGTGCCTCAAGTAGCAATATATCATATGAATGAGGTATGAATGCATGAAAACAGAATACATGTAAATGAAGAACCGTTTTCATAATTTAGTGAGATTTCCTTTGTATTTTTAAAATGAGGTATCATAATGAAATCAGCATAAAACAGTGCCTAGCATCGGCACAAAACGTAATCCCAATATCTCGATATCTCTGTATCACAGTCTCTGTACCTCAATATCTCGAAATCTCAATGTCTCAATCACAATATCTAGGGCGCCGTCAGTCCAGACCGGCCCCTACCATCCATCTCAAGACCATAACGGTATCCTCCGGATATCCGACGCGTCGGGTAAAATCACCGGTAGGTAATGCTCCCCTGCCAGGCTCACATCGTCATCATCACGCGCTTCTTGCCCCGAGGTAACTTACCGGGTCCACCATGTACCCGAAACGGTTCATCCGTCTCCTCGAATCGGGTCTCGAAATCCATCAGCAAACTCATGGTGGACGACTCATACATCATGGGAAAAACCGCACTTTTTATTTAAAAAGGGAGAAATTAGTTTATATAAGTTTTGCGGTTTTCCCTCCAAATCCAGAAAATTTCATGGAAATCCGAATCCAAATCATCAATAGCATGTAAAAACCATGAATATAGGCATAACAATGAATAACAGTATGCATGAAGTGACAAGTAATAACTACAATGTTAAGCTGGCATATAAGGCAGGCACACTAATATCATGTCAAATTACTAACTAACAAGCTAAGTCAAGCAATAATATTTTCTAAGGTGTACGTGACATGGTAATTACCGATGAAGATGTGTGTGAGCCGGCAAGTAAGTGTACGACATACGCATCATCGGTAATGGTGCTGGTGTCCTAACAATATGATATCAACATTCCAATAAGAAAAAATGCGATGTGAAGCGAACCACAATAATAAGCGGGAGCTGAATACTAGACGCAACTGTAACTAACCTGCATTAATCTAATATAAGTCCTACAAATGGTGCCTTTTGAAATAACACGAATCATGGGGTTTTGAAAATAGGGGCTACGGTGTTTTTATGAAAAGATACGTCTTTTGAAATATCCGTAGGATCCCTTGGGCTGTCTTTTAAAATACCCACGATTCGTTAGTTTTTGAAATAGGTAAGAATCGAATCTAATCTAACAACTAAATTAAACTAAAGGGCTAAGCTAACAAGCTGGACTACAGGTAAGGAAACCGCCTAACATCTGAGTCGATCCATATACATACCTGTATATATATTAGTCGGTGATCCCGCCTCAATAATATCATATCCGATACCATATCTACAATCAGCCATCCCAAGTCAAGAGTGCGGATCAATCATCAAGATATAGCTCGTACGTAAATCCGTCGTACGGCATCCCCAAATCTGGGTACGGGTCAATATCATATTCCTCACACCATTCCTCTGGTATCCTCTTTATTTAAGATCATAGTCTAGGGTACTGACCTATGTCTAGTACAATACTAATATCCTCAATATACTCATGATCTGACTACAGATCGACAATCTTGTACAAACCGATACCGTCAGCACATAGCATCATCAAGGGTATACATCGCCCGATACGGCCTAATATCAATATCTTAGCATATCATACCTCATATCACGATCACATGTCGACCATTTTATATATAACACTATTCACCCGTATCGCCGCCCCAAGATCCGCTATAACACCAGGGCGTACCTTAAGTACGAATCCTGCCATATCACCGATATCACAACCACAAAACAAATCTCATCGACTCAGCTCAATCCCAAGTATCATCCTCAAATCCGTATGTGAACACATAGTCCCATACCCATGTGATCACATAACTATAAAGAATCCCATGAGCACATATAAATAGGAATGTATGCAAGTATGTAGGTGTGTATGTGTAGTGCAACACTACCCTAGGGTTCGCAACACTAAAATAATCCAACACACCAATATCCATCCTAAATATCGTTATTAATCCCAAATAACATATAATAAATTGTTGGTGTGTATACGTATCCGTATACACCACCACGGACTGCGGGGGTGCTATACGCCATCCATCCGACTTCTCCCCGTAGATATAAATCTACTCACCTGGTCCTCGTTCGCCGGTGCCGACGTCGCCACGCGCTTGCTTGTCGTCTCGAAGTCCACATGGGGTACCTACATATCATAACGCACCATACCGCATTAAAATCCGACTCATGACCAAAACGACGCACGAATCCCACATAGGTCAAAACTTATGGTTGCTTTCGCAAATCGACCCAAAAACCCTCGACGTCGGCGTACAAATGCCAAACCATCGAGAAAACTCCCAACACACTCATTTGTACAATTACAAGCACTAATTATAATATAAAATAGCTTCAAATTCACAAAAACCCCAATTTCACTTAAAAAGTCATTTTTCCGAAAATCTAGCAAGCACAAATCACCGTTTTAGTACAAAACTCGATGTATAAACGAACCTAGCATCCACAATATTCACTAAATATCATAACAAAGTCATATAAACCATTCCTATAATTTATTCTCATCAATTTGCATAAATTCCAAAATCCTAGTTTGCAAAAATATCAATTTTTAACACCTTTTAAAGCAAAATTCACAATTCAACAATTAAGCTTGGTTTTGCATAACCTAAGATATTAAACCACTCATAATAATGTTAATGATTTCATAAAAACATAATTACATTTTTAACCCAATTATTTAACCAATTTTAAATAGCTAGTTAGCAAATTAGCGTAATTATCATAATTTTTAAACTAACAAGTAACAACTAGCTACTAACTTTGTTTTAACAAGCCATAAGAGTCTAATACATTACACAAGCATACACCAATTTCACAAAACTCTAACTTGCATTCAAACCATTTCTTGAATTTTATAACTAACAAAATCCAACCCAAACTATACATGAAACACTAAATTAGCACTAATTTGAAGCCCAAAAAGCAAGTTAAACTCTTAGATTTGGTTTGTATAAAACACTAGATAGCAAAATAGAATAATTAACTTAATAATGGTGTGCTAAAAACCCTAGTTTAACTCAAACCATTCTCTTGAAGATCCTAGATGAAAATAGCACCAATATTAACACCAAAACAACTCATTTAAAGAAATCTAACCATAAGAATTTAAATGGGTAAGAATTATACCTCTAGATCTAGAGATCTAGCAAGGAATTTTGACTCCAAATATGGCCTCCTAGCATCCAAAATCCATGCAAGAAAGGTTAAAAAGAATGGATGAAGGATGGGCTTGAAATTGTGAAGTTTAAATGGAATTTTGATAGAATTTTGATGAGTTTAGAAGAAAAATGAGAGGGAAAATTTTGGGGCTATTTATTACAGGAATTTCGGCTGAGGAGGGAGTGGGGAGAGGTGTGGGGGAGTTGTGAAAAAGAATCCAAGTCAAAGCCCCTCCCAAATTACCATAATACCCCCACCTACTTTACTGTATATAAAAACCTTATTTTAACCCATTTCTCACATGATTTAAGGTCAAAAAGAGGGAAATAAAATTCTTGGGCTGCTACAATAGTGTGGTGCCGGCCAAGGGGAGTGATGGTGAGTGTGAGAGACTTTATAAAAAGATTCTATGCAAAAAGACCCCCCACAATACCATATTTGCAAGTTTTAGTTCAAAATAACTATAATTTTGTTTTCCATAAAATAAATCAATTAAAACTTGAAATAAAATACTAAAAAATTATATTACAACTAGATTTTAATTAACATGATTTTAAAGATTAAAATTAGCCCATTTAAATTTGTATTTATCGCTAATTTAATGTATTTTCTTACCGGCTTAAAATAATATTAAAATAATTAATTTCGGAAAAATTTCAGAAAATTTGAAATTTCAGCAGTGGCTCAATAAACACCAAATACTAGCAATTACATAGCTAGAATATGTATATTTAATTTTATAATAAAGATATTTGCATTTTAACTTTTTACAGAAAACCCCCTTATTTTACCGTTTTTTTCGAAATTTCACCGAAACGATTTTCATAACGTTACAGTCAATTGACGAAGAGCTAGCTCCTACTTGGGGATGCCTTTATTCATATATTCATGTTTATACCCGTTTGGGGCCAGTATTTACAAAGGAGATTCTGCCGAAATTTTCGGAAAAAACTTGATGTTTTAAAATGGTTTTACTACGACTTTTCATGTGATTATATGCAAACCTTAAAATAAGTTTTCCTTCGCTTCTTCTTTAAATGGTTTAGATTTCTAGGATTTTTGGCTTACTTGAATTAGATGGGGTCCTATAGACTTCATATGACTCAAGTGCCAGTCACGTGCCATTTCGGGTCGTGACAGGAGGGAGACCGGAGATAAAGCTTGATTAGGAAGGCCTCTGGGAGCTTGGGAAGATGGTTCAAGACCGAAGGACACGGATCATTCGATATAACCATTCTAACCCCTTTACATGTTTTGTTATCTAGGGGTTATCGGTCGATCCGGGTTATAGGATTGTGTTAGCGCCGGTTTTTAAAAATTTTTGTTCCGCATTTGGCAACAGATTGATGGCCGGGGCACTTTCATAACCCAACATGGTATCAGAGCCACTCCATAAGCCTTAGTTAACTCTTTGCGACATTAGAAATCTTCCGTTTTGGTCGTGCAAAAACTTCCAACAAAAACAGTTCCGAAAATTGAATGTTTGAGGTGTTTGCACACCCCGCGGGGTCACGGTTTGAACTGAGAAGCCACGGGGTGGTGCATTGGCACCCCGGGGAACCTTTGGGGGGCCGAATGGCTGGGCCCACTTCCCAAGAACACCCCAAGATGGTCTTGGTGGTGGGGACCCGAAACTGACCAAGGTGGGGCAGTTTCGGGTCTGCCTCACCCCCTGGCCACCTCGTGGTGGCCTCGGGGGTGGGATACCCCCTCTAGGCCCTCCTACTCGAAGTTAATTTCGTGCTCTAACTCCACGTAAAGATTCGGGCGCGTTTTGTTTTGATTCGGACTTCCGAATTGGCTTTAAACGGTCGGTTTTTGGAACTTTAGCTCACTGTTTTTTCATGGTTTTGGAAATCGGTTTAGTTTGCTAATTGAACGCGGAATTCTAATATTATGGTTTCCAGTACATACATTACTATCTGTGACCATGAATGTCATTAGAGCGGTATAACTCGTCTAACTGCTATATTCTCTTTTAGACGGGATTGCGAACGCGACATTCACGTTAATGTTTTGTGTTGTGCTGTGGTTGTGGCGGTTTCGTCGTGGTAGATAGCTTGGGTGCAATGGTAGTACAGTTTGGATTTATTTGTACATTTGATATTCAGGGTCGAGCGTCCGATATGTGGACTGCCGTTACTGCAAGTTTGTATATTATTTGTTTGGGGCACGACCGGGTTGAGGTCGATGTCACCGTTGTACATATTCTTTTCTTTTCTGTACTAGGATTACCCCGCGGTGGAGTGCATGGTTAGCTGGGTTTTACAGGGAAACGGTCCCGCTTCTCATGGTATTGAGACAGAGGGGTTCTCACTCTAGAATTGGCGGGCTATTCGCCGTACTCGTAGGGGGTACAGGTTGACCCAAAGAGGGGTGCTCAAGTTACCGGATTCCGTGAAGTGCCGGGTAGCCCATTCACATTGTTAATTGGGGTTGCCTCATGATTGAAAGAATTAAAGTTAACCGCAATCAGGACGGCGTCGCTTTGCAGCTAGCCGCGATGAGCACGGGTCGACCCACAGGAAGACGGAGTGTTTATGGTTCTTGTCGTAACGAGTTAATGCGCGTGGGCGGAAAGTTCTTTATCTACCCTATGTGTTATATGCAAGTATAAAGCTTGTTAGGAAATGATAGGATAGTGTACGTTAATAGAAATCTGTATTCAAGTCCTTTGAGCCGAACATAACCAATGAAGCTAGAGCAATCGGCAACAACGTGGATTATTGTTCTTAAGCACGGTATTCGTGGAATCCGGCTTATTGACCCTTGTCCTTCCATTCTTGTCTCTTTCTTTCCCCTCCGGCTAAACCGAACGCATCCGGTCGTGGTTAGGAATCATCGTTACCTTGGTAGGGTAGGATGCCTAACGGAGCGCTTGCGTAACGTTTGGACGGAGTTCAATGGAAAATACGGGAAAAGGAAATGAGAAACGGAACGTTAACTTATAATATCTTTCTCTATTCCTAACAATACATATTCATAAACACTATATTAACAACACCGTATTAACAACAACAAAATGAGCAAAAGAAAAGAGAAAAGAAAAGAAAGGAAAAAGCATTACAAGTGAAGGTCATGGTAATAAATCGCAAGGTAAGTAAAGAAAGAATTAAAAGAGCATGATAATAAATTGCATGAATGTAAAAGCAAGAAATTAAAACAGCAAGATAAAGAGAGCTAGGAACCAAAGATCAAGTTACAGGTCATGGGTTCAATAAACTAATCTTAAACTTGCAAGCTCAATTAAGAGGTTGCAAGATCAAGAAGAAGCAATGAACTCATGGTGAATGAAGGGACAAAAAGAGAACTTTGTTAAACTTGAAGAATGATACAACCCTTGAGATCAATAACCAAAGCTTAACCTTGCAAGCTCAATGAAGAGGTTGCAAGATCAAGTTAAGGCAAATAACTCAAAGGGAAGCTAAGCTATGTACAAGAAAAGAGAAAAGAAAACTTGAGAGTTACAAAATGTGAACGAAACTTAGACCCCCCTCCCTTGCTGCCTTGTTTTGTATTTATAGGCTCAAAAGAAAATTAAACAAACAATAAAAATGAGCTGAGGTGGCATCAGGGGAGGGCCCATAGAAATCTGGGAGCCATTAGGGTAGATTGGGCCGGCGTGCTCGGTTTTGGTGAGCTTGTGCTCGGCCAAAATCCGAGGGCTTGGTCTCGTGATTTGTGTGTTGGCTTGTGTTGTCTCCTTCAGTCCACTGGTGTTGTTTGCTTGGTCAGTAAAATCTCTGGATGCACTCAAGGCTTGGAGGGAAACTTGGTTGCTATGAACCACATCACACTTTATGCATTTATTGCATGTCACACTCATGCCCACTTGCTCCTAGCCATCATGAGTGTGCCATGGCAGCCACCCTAGGTCCATAGTCCAAGCTCCAAGAGTTAGTGTGTACACATGTTATGTGTTGGACCAAAATATTGTGCACACACTTGTTTGCAAAATAACTCTTGGGATATCTGTTGGTTTGCGGTTCTGGTTGTAGTGTCAGCTCACAACTGATATATCCGTGATTCTGGATGTATTCCTAGTGTTTTGTCACGGATAACTGTAATCTGTATTACTGAGCAAACACCGGTTAATAGTACCGATATATACGAAAAATAGATAATGAATGAGCGGTATTAAAATGCAATATTCTGGTCTGAACAAATAGCCCCAAACTTATCTTTTGCTCGTCCCGAGCAAAACAAAATCCTAGGCTCACTTTCACTGAGAACGCGATTGCACTGAGCGCGTGCAACAAGCCGTTAAACCTCTAGGTATCCTAAGTAGGATGAGTGTTGTCTCCTGAGGGTTTTCAGCGGATTACACCCACAAAATCCTGTCAAGCTAGTTTCATAAGTTAATATCGACTCTACTCCTACAGTTTAGTATCTAGGTTAGAAACTCTATCATCCTAAGTTAGAAATATCCTACCCTTATATTTCACACCTCCTATCTATTTAACATCAGATCCTATACGTTCCAAGAAAGTTGCTGGTATCTCCTGAGTTTTCCTTCTAAAAGTGCGGTCTCAATTCAGGTATTTTTATCAACTTTACAGAAAACATAAGTCTTATTCTTCATTTCTATCTTTCCTCCAAAATCGATTGTATACCCTGTATGTGTACAGTTTCACCCCTACACTCAAGAATTCAATTCAAGCTATAGTACCCTTGCCCTAATAACTAATACTACTTCTTTTCATTAAGTGATGGTCGTTGTTGTTCACACATCTTTCATGCGACTATTAATGCTTCTTGAGGCACTAACGGCCGATTACAGAATGTGTGAGCTTAAAGCGTCAATAGCAGTTTCCAGGTCTTGTCTTATTTATTTTACTTTTTCTTTTTTTCTTTTTCTTTTCAAGACCGGATATATTTTTCAATAATACTCTTTTGGTGTTTAGCTTTAAATACCGTTTTTTCTTTCATACTAGGCTTTCAGGCAAGAGTATTTTTAGGTATCCTCTACTATCCCAAGTTTCAAGGTGCGTGTAAGTGCAGTTTGTTGGGTATATACTTTCTAAATTTGCACTCAAGAGTAGAAACTATTTTTCAGACTTATCTTTCAGTAAAGCTTCAATACTCTCCCTTCATCTTGACTTAACTAAAGAACTAAACTCAAGATTACTTTTTCTCAGAAAAAACTGTAAGGACGTATATTTACCAGGTTTAAACAGAAGGAGGGTTATTTTTAGGGTTTTCAATTTTTAAGCCTAGGATTTAGTTATTTTTAACATATTAACTAAACATTCGGAATAAAAATCTAAGTTACCCTATTAGCTAACTTGACGACAAAGTTTTTATATTTTTGTAAAATTTTTCGATTTTTGTGGGTTTTTAAATAAGTATGCAAGTGCAAAATATACATATAATGCGAAGGAAGAAAGCTTACCGAGCAAACCCCCAAACTTAAACTTGACAGTGCCCTCACTGTCAGGCTACACCAAGAAGGTCAAAATTGTCGGCGCTCCCCAAAAACAAATTATATACAAAACAAAAAGAAAACCAAAAAAATATATACACAAAAAGGTTCCCCCCAAACTTAAGTGAAACAGTGTTTCCACTGTTCAAGCGTTGATGTTCAGGATTAGGGGGAAGAGAACGGTATCAAACTATACAAGGCCTTACACAGGCCAAAAGTGAGCACCGACCATTCAAAAAATTTATCTCTATAGTGTGCTGTTTGGTGAAAGAATACGGTGAGGAAAGAAATGGAGAATACGAAAAACCGTATGGGGATAGAAGTGGTATACGGTCCCGGTATAGGAGAAGAAGAATGGCGGAAGGGAGAAAGAAGTGGAATACGAACTTGAGGGTGGAAATGGAGTGAATAAATTAGTACAATTTGTGATGACCGATGTGTAAAAAGCGATTGTACTAATCTATCAACCGGACGAGCAATAGGGTCAAATCCCTCAAGATTCGTGAGAAAACATGGGTACGCCGAACTTGGTAAACCAGACATAGGAAATGGAATTTATAAAGTGTCTTGCAAGGTCGGAACGATGGAAAGGATGAAGGGAAGTGATTGAGGAAGGGTTAAAATTAACGGTTCAAGAGGGTGTACACAGTCAGTGAAAGGAACAGGATGAATTGGAAAATCCGACTCATCATCTAGAACTGTTTCATCCTCAAAAATATCCTCAAAATTCTCTTCAAAGTTAAGCTCATCCATGCATATTTCATCAAAATCAAGACACATATGAAGTTCGCGAAAAACAGCTAATGACTCGGGATGATGAATTGGAGAGAAAAACTTAGCCAAATCTGTGGGTTCATCATCCAAAATCTTCCCAGCGTCAATATCCTCAATCAAGTGAAAATCCATTTTCTCAGACACCTCAACAAAAGCATGGATATCAATCAATTCAGGTTCTAGAGTGGAGGTGTAGAGGTCAAAAGAATTGGGTGTGGTTTCACTCAAAAGGGTCCCTTCACAATCAGGTAAATCAAACACTTCAAAGTCGCACAACTCATTAAACATTCTATCTTCAATTATCTTCAATTGATAATTCATTTGGGACACATAATAGACAGTCTAAAACGGAGTTGTGGGATTCAATTTTGGACGGGTAGGTTTGATTTGGAAGGGGGTACCGCTCACTCTCTCCACTAAAATTCTCAACCTGTCCTACCGCCTCATCATACATTGGAAAATGTGGAGCTAGTTGGAAACTAGCTACCGGGTCACTAGGTTGTATGAGGGCGGCCATGGACGCATTCAAATCCATCATTTGTTAGTACGACGCTACCCTAAAGTCTTCCAACGACTGTTCTAGACTAGACATGGGTTGTGAAGGGGTTTCAGTAAAAGATTGAAAGTTTGTTGGATAGTGGAAACTCCCAAAAGGCTGTTCAGAAGCAATGTCTAGGGAAGGTGATGGATAGGAATTGAATGGTTGGACATGTGTAGGATCAACATTTGGATAAGAAGGTGAATGTAATTGTTGATCCCATGAACTGGAAGTGGTGAAAGGAGTGAAAGATCGGATACGGGATTGTTCAACATGTTCAGCAAGAGACATAGGTCTTGGGGTTACATCTGGACTCGAAAAAGGGGTATCAACGTAAGAAGGTGGTGAAGGTTGAAATGGTTGATACAAGGTGGATTGCGGGGTCCAGTTTTTCGTCCTAGACGCGTCTATCCGATCTTTCAAAGAAATTTTTGGCATGGATGGATCGTTCGACGTTCGGCCAATTCAAGAACCGTAGGAAGTTATGTCTGGTTGTGGGTACCAAAGTTCGGCAAGAGTTTTGTGAGGTGGGGTACCTATGATATGAAGAGAGGAAAAAGAATAAGAGAAAAGGAGGGGAAAAAATGTGGGTTTTTTTAAGTTAGTTAAATGAATGAAATATACACACAAAAAGAATCTGGAAAAAAACAATCACGACACAAAAATACCACGCACCTAATTGGTCTAGGGTTCACCTAGGTTAACTAGACTTGCTCCAGAACTTAATTGTTGAAGTAAAACTGTATCGAGATGCGGGCTCAAGATATACTGATCACGAGGCCAGATAAGTGCAGAGATTAGGGGAGGTTTTCCGACGCTTTCGCGAAGGTCCTTAATTAAATAACTCTTCTTCTTTTGGCGGTTTCGCAGTGAACACTTTCCAAGACACCCCGTAAACGATATACCGTTAAGCGGTGTTCTAAACACAGTTAAACTCTCCTGGTGAGCGCGAAGTCCTTAAGGCTTAAAGTCTAGTTTCTTTTAAAAATTTGTGTGGGTAAGCGTTATGTTCAAGTTCGTGATTTGTGGGACACGGAAAAGGGGATGAAATTTTTTACCGTTTGTTGTGGGGTTCGCTTGCCCTTATCTCCGTATTAATGGATGCAATGCGCAATTCAATGAAAAAATATGTTCAAAATTTCAAACAATCATTTTTTATGTTTAAGCTCGGCACTGCAACAAATAGGGGTTAGTTAATTTGATCGTTTGGAAGCGAACTTGCAAAGAATCCTCCAAAGAATAGTATATTGGATGCGTCGGATTTGAGAAGAATGTGTTTAAGAAATATGTACCGATAAGTTTTCGGGTTAAGAAACCCGCGTTGAAATTAAATCCGAATAGCTTGGTATGTTCGCTTGTGCGGGTCAAACTATCCGGATCTTTGGCACTGTACTTCGTAATCACCTTAGCTTGAAATGTACACTTTGCTCCACACAATCGTAGTTCGCAAATCCGCAAAAATCTACAAATGTCGGAAAAAACGGATATTAGTGAGGAAAAGCGATACGAATGCCCAAATACCTGCACACTAAAAATTATAAAAAACAAACAATAAAAATGGGACGAAAATAGAACAATGGAGCACAGAGGAAAAATTGGAGACAGAATGAGGAGCTTTGGCCGGTGACGCCGGACTTCCTAGGTGTGTCGCCAGTTTTCCTTTGGAGAATGGGCTCCAATCTTCTTCTGGGTTCACAATGTTATACTAATGTCACAAATCTCTTGCTTGTTTTTTCAGTTTAGTTCCAGAGTGGTTGCAGGTAAGAATTCCAGAGAACAAAATGAGTTAGAAATGTTAGTTTTTTTTTTGTTTTGAAATTTTTATGTTGTTTTGAAAATAGGGTTAATTGTATAAATGAGATGTACAGTGATTAGCCCGAAATAACAAGAATTAAAACGTTACCGTCTCCCCAGCAATGGAGCCATTTGATTGAAAGAATTAAAGTTAACTGAAATCAGGACGGCGTCGCTTTGCAGCTAGCCGCGATGAGCACGGGTCGATCCACAGGAAGACGGAGCGTTTATGGTTCTTGTCGTAACGAGTTAATACGCGCGGGAGGAAAGTTCTTTATCTACCCTATGTGTTATATGCAAGTATAAAGCTTGTTAGGAAATGATAGGATAGTATAAGTTAATGGAAATCCGTATTCAAGTCCTTTGAGCCGAACTTAACCAATGAAGCTAGAGCAATCGGCAACAACTTGGATTAGGGTGCTTAAGCACGGTATTTGTGGAATCCTGCTTATTGACCCTTGTCCTTCCGTTCTTTTCTCTTGCTCTCGTCTCTGGCCAAACCGAACACAACCGGTCGCGGTTAGAAATCACCGTTACCTTGGTAGGGTAGGGTGCCTAACGGAGCGCTTGCGTAACGTTTGGACGGAGTTCAATAGGAAATACGGGAAAAGGAAATGAGAAACGGAACATTAACTTACAATATCTTTCTCTATTCCTAACAACACATATTTACAAACATCATATTAACAACACCATATTAACAACAACAAAAAGAGCAAAAGAAAAGAGAAAAGAAAAGAAAGGAAAAGGAATTACAAGTAAGTAAAGGGCATGGTAATAAATTGCAAGGTAAGTAAAGCAAGAATTAAAAGAGCATGAGAATAAATTGCATGAATGTAAAAGCAAGAAATTAAAACAGCAAGATAAAGAGATCTAGGAACCAAAGATCAAGTTACAAGTCATGGGTTCAATAACCTAATCTTAAACTTACAAGCTCAATTAAGAGGTTGCAAGATCAAGAAGAGACAAAGAACTCATGGTGAATGAAGTGACAAAAAGTGAACTTTATTAAACTTGAAGAATGATACAACCCTTGAGATCAATAACCAAAACTTAACCTTGCAAGCTCAATGAAGAGCTTGCAAGATCAAGTTAAGGCAAATAACTCAAGGGGAAGCTAAGCTATGTACAAGAAAAGAGAATAGAAAACTTGAAAGTTACAAAATGTGAACTAAACTTGGACCCCCCTCCCTTGCTTCCTTTTTCTGTATTTATAAGCTCAAAAGAAAATTAAACAAACAATAAAAATGAGCTGAGGTGGCATCAGGGGAGGGCCCACAGAATCTGGGAGCCATTGGGGTAGATTGGGGAGGCGTGCTCGGTTTTGGTGAGCATGTGCTCGGCCAAAATCCGAGGGCTTGGTCTCGTGCTTTGTGTGTTGGCTTGTGTTGCCTCCTTCAGACCACTGGTGTTGTTTGCTTGGTCAGTAAAATCTCTGGATGCACTCAGGGCTTGGAGGGAAACTTAGTTGCTATGAATCACATCACACTTTATGCATTTATTGCATGTCACACTCATGCCCACTTGGTCCTAGCCATCATGAGTGTGCCATGGCAGCCCCCTAGGTGCATGGTCCAAGCTCCAAGAGTTAGTGTGTACACATGTTATGTGTTGGACCAAAATATTATGCACACACTTGTTTGTAAAATAACTCTTGGGATATTGGTTGGTTTGCTGTTCTGGTTGTAGTGTCAGCTCACAACTGATATATCCGTGATTCTGGATGTATTTCTAGTATTTTGTCACGGATACCTGTAATCTATATTACTGAGCAAATACAGGTTAATAGTACCGATATATAAAAAAAAATAGATAATGAATGAGCGGTATTAAAATGCAATATTCTGGTCTGAACACCTCACTTCTGGGATTGGCGGGTAACTTGCCGCACTCGTAGGGGTCTAGGTTTTCATTGCACAAGATATCAACACGACCAGGGAACGTCGGGTTTCACTTGCGGCTCAAAGGAAACCCGGGGCTCACAGATTATCCGTTTGTTTTGTGATGCTTATCGCTATTCTGTGATGTTGCATATATCATGCCTTGGACGATTGTTATATATATACTAGTAAATGTTGTATATGTTTTGCACCCGCGCTAGTCCAGCCCCCGCTCTGTCGTTAGTTAAGTAACCTAACGGGTGATGACAGGACTCAATGGAGAATGCGGATGGCATATACGTACATCATATTTTCGTTCTTTTCTGGTGTGATTAATTGATGGGACTGCGTTGATTCTGATCAATGCAAGGATAAAACAAATCTATTTGATGTTGTTGGAACAATTTTCAAAAACGGTTATTACAAGGACGTTTTCTTTTTCTTTGCACAGCGGTATTCGGTTAGGAATATCCAGCACCTCATTCGACAAGGCAAGAGCCGAGATCCCTTCACCGGGAGTGACCTCTTGGACAGAAGTTTGCGTCAGGGTAATAACTTCACTATAGTCAATTGTTTTTTTGGCTTTGCGTCGAGATATTCAGTTAGGAATATCCTGCAGACGAGGAAAGAGCCGAGATCCCTTTACCGGGAGTGACCTCTTTAGCAAAAGTTTTCGCCACTATATATTTGTAAAGCTATCCGGTTCCTTCAACGATATCAAGTTCATTACGTTAAAGGTTTTTCGCCAACAACCATTCGTAGCCCTCCGTCATTTTAGACGGGTAACACTTAGTATTCACGCTATGTTTGTTGGCCTTCGTCAAGACATAGTGTATGGTAGCTATTTGTTACTTTTCTGTTGTATAGATAGATGCGTTGGTTTGGGACAGTCGTACAGCCTTGTTGGCCTTAGTCAAGAGAGAGTATGGGTGGGTTCAAATTAACTTGGACAATAACGGGTAGAACTTGACATGTGACTTATAATTTGTTGGACTTAGTCAAGGTCATAAGAGCATGGGATAAAAATCACATCGGGAGTTTCTAAAGAAACCGAAACTTGCCAGGCATGCGCATACCTTCTGGAGTGTGATAACTTGAGTAGATTCTATCTAGTTATCATGCGATGATAGTTGGATCCTGATTCCCACTGATAAGTTGGTTTACTCCTCGGAAGATTTTTGATGATCCAGACTAATTCCCCTTTGGGTTTGGGGGAGGATTCGAGAAAACAGTGGGAGCGATCCTGATTAGATAAAGTGATTAACCATTCTGATCTAGGAAAGAGTGCACGCTGAGTGTTTCTTTTCTCTCTCTCTTTGGCAGCGACCATGGCCCGACCCTAGACTAAAATTCATGAACCAAGTTAACCGAACCTTCTTAAAACACACTGGCTTTTGAATTATAAGAGTTGCATACTTCATTGCCACTCCTACTTTTACCTTTGCTTTTCTCCGGAACATTCCGTATCACTACGAAAATCAACAGTTATTGGATATGACCATCGTATAGTTACATACGAACTCGAAGAAACCTGTTTCAGATTCGAGAATGGTTTCCGGTTATGAAGAAATTGAATAGGACTATTCAGTTGTCTTTTCCTTTTACCTTCTCTCAGGTTGGAGGGCTCCTAGGATTATGAGAGGGTACACCTATTACGCTTATTGGATAATCTTCTTCCAAACCATAGGCTAGTACCGAAATGTAGGGAAGGAAGAAAACAAATTAGCCTAAGTGTGGTGTACAGAAGGTAATAAGTAAAAGAAAAATAAAGGGATTAGAAAAAGTGCAAAGCAAAATGCGACTGCTATCATTCATGACGAAACCGCTTATATCATCGCCACTCCTACATCACCTTCGCATTTCTCCTGAACATTCCGTATCACTACGAACATCCACATTTATTGGATAAGCAATCGTATAGTTACATACGAACTCGAAGTAACTTGTTCCAGTTCGAGGATGGTTTCTGGTTCAGGAAAAATAGAATAAGGATTATTCAGTTGTCTTTTCCTTTTACCTTCTCTCAAGTTGCGAGGGATCCTAGGATTAGAAGGGTACACCTATTACGCTTATTGGATAGTCTTCTTCCAAACCTTAGGCTGGTGCCAAAAGCTAGGGAAGGAAGAAAACCATTTAGCCTAAGTACGGTGTACAGAAGGTGATAAGTAAAGACACATAAAGGGATTGGAGAGATGATAAGGAAATATACGGTTACAGTCATGAATCTGGATAATGGAAGAGGAATTTGTCACGACCTGAAATTGGCATGTGACGGCCCTTAAACTACGCAACGTCTACAGACATAACGCAATTTAAGTAAGCCAAAAACCCAGCAATCTAAACTATCAAAAGTAGTAATTGTTAAGAACATTGTTAAAACTTTTGAAAATCTCAAGTACAAATTCTTTAAAGTACAAATTTACTTTCTAAAAAATTTTGGCAGCACCACCATTGTAAAAACTAACCCCAAAAATGGGTACAACAGAAATATAAGTAAAGCATCCCCAACGGAAGCAAAATCCACGCCCAACGGTGGAAAACAACCACCACAACAGATATACGATGCCGTAGCGAAGAAATAAAAGACGATATAAGTAAAACTGCATAAAAGACATCCAAGTCACCAAAATATACAATATCGTTCTAACATCTCGTCTCTAAGTCAATACATGAGAATGGTAGATGGAGAGTACAAGGTACAAAGATATACAAATAGCATCATCGGATAACCGCAAAACCAACCTATAGCAAAACTGCACGCAGTCAGCCGAAGCGGTATCCGCTGCAAAAGATGATATGATAGGTAGAAGCTCTGCCTTGACTACTCTGATAAACAACCTGCAAACCCTGTGGTACAACGGGGGTGAGTTGCCAACTCGTGAATAGTAAATATATATGTAGGTAATCGCAAGTATGCATGTACTGCGCGAATCTATCACATGCAAGCTAAAAGCAATAAATGGCCATATGTATGCAACAGTCATGAAAGGTACTCTATCAGGTACAACGAATACATGAAGCAATAAATGGCAATAAGTATATGCAACAGTCATGAAAGGTACTCTATCAGGTACTACAAATACATGAAGTAATGCATATAAAGTAAATGCGGAGTATGGGATAAAACAAGTCATCCTCACGGAATCTTGACCTCGTGGCAGGACCAAAGTCCTTCAAAACAATCTAAATCCTAAATTTTCCTCAAATCAGCCCCCAAATTGGCCCTCATATCCTGTAAGTCTCATATATGCTGAGTGTCCAATATCAAGTAAATCTCATATATCCAATATCCAATATCAAGTAAATCTCATATAACCAGTATCGAATATCGAGTAAGTCTCATGAAATCTGAGTGTCCAATATCTACACCAAAAATAATCATGAAAACAATTGTCTAGCATCGACACAAAAATGCTCATCTCTGAGGCGCTGTCACCTGCGAATGGCCCTCCTATGTCATGTACGTACATCCTAAGGAACCTGAGTGTCCACCACCCAAAATCGACAAGGGCATGTGCGTACATAACCTCGATCGGTATCCCCCAGATATCCGTCGTATCCAAATACTATGACCGGTTGGCACACGCCCCCAGCCAGGCTCATCGGCATGTACCGTCGATCTTCTTGCCCCGGGAAACCAACCTTGTTCCACCATGTACCCGCACACGGCCCATGACACCTCCTCGCATGGGGTATATATAAGCTCAGAACCGAGAAATCTCATGGTGGAAGCAGAAATATCATATCAAGAGAAACCGGGTTTTTCAAATAATGCATAATTTCATGAAACAACCACGGTCCTCAAATCCAGAAAACATCAAGTAAGGAATAAGTATAACTGCATGAATCAATACATATAAATTAGCGTCCCATTCCACTAATATATATATATATATATATATATATATATATATATATATATAACAGCGTCCCATTCCACTGTTATATATACTTAGGAGCAAAAATATCAAAGAATATCATATGAAATCCATGAATGTAATATATGCAACATGAAACAGTAATATGAGCATATAAAAGAAAAACCGCTATTTAACTGCAACAAGTTAATATTTATATCATGCGGTTCCTAATTTCTTCAAGTCCATACAACATCAAATAAAGGTGAACTTGTAGCTAAAGCCAGGTATGCGTAACCATGTTAGCATTGCAAGATATGTGTATCTACCTATCAATAATGATGTAATACCTTCCAGGTATATGTAAGTATGTATGCAAGACGTACATGTAGGTGTAAGTCTAGGGTAGCGCCCCGGCCTTCTTTCCGAGGCCAAAAAGCGGAAACGAAAACTTTTTCAAAACTAGAAACCGGCGCTATCGTATGCTTAAAACCCGGATCAAACCATTAACCTACAACTAGCAACTAGAGAAAGGGTTGGAAAGCTATACCGATCGATCTGTGTCCTTCGGTCTTTGGCCACCATCCCAAGCTCCTCGCAACAACTCCGGTCTCGATCTCCTCGTCGGAAATGGCACCACATCTTCGAGTCTTTTTACGGGCTCCCGCTTCATCCGAAGCAACTCGGGCACGAAGTTCTCTAGCCGACGTGTCCAAGGAGAAGTAGACAATGTTTGTGACAACCTTGTCTCTTGCATCCATTGTATGGATGGTGGTTAGAGATGATGCCATTAATGGAGGTTGTGAGCTAGAAGAAGAAGAAGAAGAGGAAGAAGAAGAAGTTCCCTTTTCTTTTCTTATGTCTTGTGATGATAATGAGAGTGAGAGAGTTAGATCAAAAATACAATACCGAACTCTATCATATGGCAGCCCCTCTCTCTCTCCTTCTCATTTCAATACTCAAATCCATCAAATAAAGTGACATTTGCACAAGAAATGAGACCATGAGTCACCCATGAAGTCTATGTCACATTAAATGAACAAAATGATGATTTCTAACTCATAATTTCCATTTGTAAACATTAACCCAAATGTTTATAACAATAAAAAGATACGGTAACATCTGAAGTAAACTCGTGACGGATCATAAGGATACCCCTCACCTGTATATACATACTTGCATCCGCATTCCGACTGAATGCGAATGCGATGAGATTAAAGTAATCCAACAAATCTAATACTAGGATCCGGCTTAAACCAAAGCCCACTAGTATGATCCGCCCGATCATGATCCGTGCACTACTGCACGTATATGATCGGACCCTGCCATATATCATACGGCCTCTACAACGTTTCGCCCGAAACTTGAGAAACTATCTGTGGGGGACTCTAAAGACTCGTCAATACATTGGCTGTGGATTTAACCACTAGCACGTCAGAGGTACTAGCTGTACGAAACGGGCTACCGGTATTGACCAAAAGGGAGGTCGATGGGCGAACTCATCCTGACACCCTACTGATCCTGTCAGTGACAATATCCGTACAGTCCGGTCCGTTCGCCTATGAGCATCGCATGGCGGGTCTAGGGGGTTGGTAAAAGTCAGACCCCCAAAAGCGGTACAAGTCGTGTTGGAGTGTAACCCAGAACACCCTGAGATACTGCTTGAATATCTACCAGTAAATCTCCTACCTTGGCCAAGGACTTCGTGTAATGGCTCTCCTAGACACAGCGCGATCTCACCCCCAATACCGGGAGAGATGAAACCCATGCCGATCCGCTCACTGCCTCCTTGTGCCTCGGGACTGTACCCAACTAAAACCTATTTGCACGACTCCTTTGAGCCGTGGTAGGGTAGTAATCAAAGCATAGTGGGAACTCACACGAGACAAATGACGATCTCAGGTCGATGAACTAACCGGTACACATGTCACCAGGGAACTGCTATCTGACGTCAGGTATAATACCAACTAGTTTGTTCCCGGCGAGTCCTGTCCGGTGTACTCATAACCCAATGAGCACCTGTATACATCTTAGGTGATTCAACTGACACCAATGGCTTGTGAGACCGGCCACCGCCCCTCGTCGGGGTCTCGACTGTATACACTAGTCTACTAATGGAGTATCGATGCCCAGTCTCGAAACTCCCACGACTAGGGACAATTTTAAGGATGTGCTTATAGACCCCAGCTCCCACGTATATGATCGCCATCATACTGCTGGCCGTCAAGCAAGAATCCTATGGGCTCTATCAACGTGCAATAGTGACCTGTAAGGTCACATAAAGCAGTACACGATGATAAAGATAAACCAGATAGCATACTATCATCTTGAGTAAGACTGTCCTGTCGGTATAGGTCCTCCCTCAATCATTACAATCACGTGCCTGTGATCCAATAATTGACTCTGAGGGCACTATATCCAACAATCTCCCACATGAACTCAAGGCTAATTATTGCGATGTCGCATACTCACAGCCCGTGTGATACCGAACACCCAACTCCTCTACTAATCAGTCTCACAAAGCCCGTTTGCGAAACTATTTCGTTCGAGGAATAGCCTCAGTGAGTGGATCCGCCCTGATGTTTCTTTCTATGTCTCTCTTTATCTTAAGTTTGCGAAGAAAGCCATCTCCCGAAATGAGCAATACCTGTCTTAGAATATGTCTGGATATATGATGGGACCTAGTTCGTAAATGAACTCCAAATCCAAACTCCTTAGACTGTATCGTCAACTAAACTTAATCAGTATCCTGCGCCACACCTCCCTCAGTATCCTGTTGGACAACTTGTCCAAACTACTGCCCCTCGTCGGAGGGAAAACTATAACTCTGACAGTCACTCTGTCATCCAGGTCACCTTGGAAGCCTGGAATCATAACCATCTCCCGAAAAAGGCTGTTTGTTATCATATCCCTAGAACATCCACTTATATTCTAAAACTGCTTCCAAACGTTTCTCCAGGATATGATTAATATCAACTTATTGCATCTGGTGAAAAAAACAACGTCTGGTGTGGTACTTGACATCTCATGATTAACTTAATTGCCTAAGCAAGTGATCTGCCAATCATGTGCATCCATCTCCCCTTTAGTCTGTAAGACACCTTTAGAGAGGGTGACTCCATCACCTGCAGGTACACTACCGTGCCAGGAGTCGTCCATTCTAAAACACGTTTAGAATGCTGTCTAAGTACCCAGATTGGGAAACTACACAAATCAAGATCTAAAACCATAGATCTAGTAACCAGAATATCTGATATAATATCCATATCCTATGTGGAGAAACCACTGTGTGACAACCAAAGTATAACCGATCGTAGTATAGGAATTTCACTTCCTACTCTGTGTATGTCATTCAAATACCAGGACATCACACCCTACTACCTTCTTAACAGATCCATCCCCTATTTTGATGAATTCAAACCCATGACTGTCACATCAGAAATAGATGATCTATATCCGCTATATCTGCTTTAGTCTATAAATAGGCATAAGCTACTTGCCCACTATTCTTCCGCTGCTCCCACTGACTACGACAACCCTCTGGCAGAGTCATATACACGTACACTTCTAAAGCCAGTTCAGAACGACGCTATACTCATCCTCCTGCCGGGTCTTATAGCCTGGAACAACAGTAGTGTCAAGTCTGGGTAAACAAGAACCTCCCTGTCACCGTCTTTGAGCATACCGAAGTACCTCTTGAGTGGCTGAGGTTACCAACCATATCTGCGGCGTGGCTAATGGAATGTCAAACCAGATTGAATCTTTAGGTTCTTATCAAATTTTCAGTAATCGTTTGCGGTTCTGGAATCACTTCCAGTTCTACCATACTCTCACTACTGTTTTCTGAAAAAAATCCATTTTACTAAAACTGTGGCGAGTCAAGAACAATATCACTATTGATCTTCCAGATGGTAGAAAGTCAACCCTCGTCATAGCCCGGGTCAACCAACAAACAGCCATTACAGAAACGTGCCTTGAGTTATCCAGAGTCTGGTTTTAAGCATAAGCCGGACAACTCCCCGTACCTTAACATCGTTAAGATATGAACTATTCTATATCCAATATAGAAACAGAGGCACTGATTTAATTGGAACCAGACTCAAATCATGCACCTGTCTCCAGTGCATTCCAACCAAATGGAGAGAGGCCGATCAGCATTACTCAACTTAGGAAAACATCCAGATATGAGTAACCTGAAAGAGAAACAAGTTCTCGTAATCATTACTATCAACTGAATACCATACACAAGTATCTACATCTCCGATCACCTTGAAGAATCCTGATACTTGCAATGCTTGGTTCTCTACTTTATTCATATACCTATAACTTCTCAAAACTTGGACCTTGTGTTTCTACGAAACATTTGTCTAAAAACTAGAGAAGTCATAAGTAAACCGAATATAGTGCGAGCACCAACCCCTCTGTCCTCATGGACACTGGACAACATACAATACTCTGTTTAAGTCCCCTGAGTCTAATAACTCATTCCCTGTGTGTCGTAGGTTGAAAATTGTACTTATGGTTAAGAAGAATTACACTGCTGTTTAATGCTCCTTACCTAACCATCCACTGATATAGGTAAATGTCATAGACATAATTTCAAAATTTTATATCTCACTTTATAAAAATAAATGTACAGATATATCAATTTGAAGTTGGTGCATAACAACGGATATTAAAAACCAAATATTTGTCGTCCGGCAAACAACCCAGGCGATTTCCTCAAATATCACCAATTACAACGAATCCCGATATAATGAGGATGATCACCCATTTCCCATTAACTTACTCCCACTCATCATCTGTAAAACCAAACAGATATGAGAATCAAACCTGGTAAATACATACCCTGGAGCAAGGGTTAATTAGGAAATCAGTTTTCCTTTAACAATACACAGCGAAACTGAAACATGTAAATGTCTCAAAGGGGTATCCGGGTATTCCTAGTAATGCCTCTTCCATTATCAGATTCACAACTGTAACCGTATATTTCTTTGCCATCTCTCCAAATCCCTTTATTTGTCTTTAGTCATTACCTTCTGTACACCCCTTTAGGCTAAAAGGTTTTCTTCCCTCCCTACCGTTCGGCACCAGCCTATGTTTGGAAGAAGACTATCCAATAAGCATAATAGGTGTACTTTCCTAATCCTAGGAATACTCGCAACCTGAGAGAAAGTGAAGATAAAAGACAACTGAATAAATCTTATTCCTATTTCTCCTGAACTAGAATCCATCCCCGAACTGGAACAAGTTCCTTCGAGTTCATATATAACCATACGATGGAGTATCCAATATACTGTGGATCTTCGTAGTGATACGGAGTGTTCTGTAGAAATACAAAGGTGATGTAGGATTGGCGAAGAAATACATGGTTTGGTCGTGAATAGCTGTCGCAATTTACTTTGCCCTCTTACTAATCCATTTATTTGTCTTAACTTATTACCTTCTGTACACCAACGTTAGGCTAATTGGTTTTCTTCATTCCCCACAGTTCGGCACCTGCCTATGGTTTGGAAGAAGACTATCCAATTAGCATAATAGGTGTACCGTCCTAATCCAAGGAACACTCGCAACCTGAGAGAAGGTAAAAGGAAAAGACAACTGAATAGTCTTATTCATTTTCTCCAGAATCGGAAACCATCCTCGAATAAGCTCCTTCGAGTTCGTATATAACCATACGATGGTTTTATCCAATGGAAGAGGATGTTCGTAGTAATACGGGGTGTCCTGGAGAAAAGGGTAAAAGTAGGAGTGGCAATGAGGTATGCAACTCTGACAATCCAAAAGCCGGTGTTTAAAGAAGGTTCGGTTAACTTGGTCATTGAGTCATAGTCAAGGGTCGGGCCATGGTCACTGCCAAACAGAGAGAGAAAAGAAACACTCGGCGTGCACTCTAACCTAGATCAGAATGGTTATCACTTTATCTAATCAGGAAACCTCCCACTGTAACCTCAATTTCTCCTCCAAACCTGAAAGAAGAATTAGTCGGGATCACCCAAGGAGTAAACCAACTCATCAGTGGGAATCGGGATCTAACTATCATCGCATGATAACGTGATGGAATCCACTCATGTTATCACACTCCAGAAGGTATGCGCATATCTGGAAAGTTTCAGTTTCTGTAGAAACTCCCGATGTGATTTTTACCCCATGCTCTTATGATCTTGACTTTGGCCAACAAATCATAAGTCACATGTCAAGTTCTACCCGTCATTATCCAGGTTAATTTGAACCCACCCGTACCTACCCTTGACTTTGGCCAACAAAGCAGTACGACTGTCCCAAACCAACGCATCTATCTATGCAGCAAAAAGATAACAAATAACTACCATACACTATGCCTTCACTTTGGCCAACAAACATAGCATGAATACTAAGTGCTACCCGTCTGAAATGACGGAGGGCTACGAATGGTTTTTGGCGAAAAACCTTTAACGTAATGACTTGATATCGTTGAAGGAACCGGATAGCTTTTTATAAAAATATAATGGCGAAAACCTTTGCTAAAGAGGTCACTCCAGGTGAAGGGATCTCGGCTCTTTCTCCGTAGAATGAGGTGCAGGATATTCCAACTAAATACCACGATGCAAAGCAAAAGGCAATCGGCTATAGTGAAGTTATTACCCTGACGCAAACTTCTGTCCAAGGGGTCACTCCCGGTGAAGGGATATCGGCCCTTGCCTCGTCGATTGAGGTGCAGGATATTCCAACTGAATACCACTGTGCAAAACAAAAGAGAACGTCCTTGCAATAACAGCTTTTTGAAAAATGTTCCAACAACATCGAACAGGTTTGTTTAGCTTGCATTGATCCGAATCAATGCAGTCCTATCAATTAATCACACCACAAAAGAACGAAAATACGATGTACGTATATGCCATTCGCATTCGCCTCTGGGTCCCGTCATCACCCGTTAGGTTACTTAACTAACGACAGAGCGAGGACTGGACTAGCGCGGGTGTAAAACATATACAACATCTACTAGTATATATATCAATATATAATATTCGCTCATGGCGTGATAAAAATGCAACATCACAGAAATGTAATAAGCATCACAGAACAATACAGATAATCTGGGATCCTCGAGTTTCATAGAGCCGCTACTGAAACCCGACGTTCCCCTGGTCGTGTGGATAGCCTGTGCAATGAAATCCTAGACCCCTACGGGCGCGGCAAGTTACCCGCTAAAACCTGAACCGAGGCAGCCCCCTTCAACAAAGTGAATGGACAACCCAGCACTTCACGGAATCCGGTAACTTGAGCACCCCTCCTTGGGTCAACCTATACCCCCTACGAGTGCGGCGAATAGCCCGCCAATTCTAGAGTAAAGCCTCCTCCGTCTCAAAGCCATGAGATGCGGGCTCGTTGCCCTTTAGAACCCGGCTATCCGTGCACCCCACCGCGGGGTAATCCTAGTACAGAAAGTAAAATATACAACGGGTACATCGACCTCAGCCCGGTCGTGCCCCAAAAGAATAATTTACAAACAGGCAGTGACGGTAGTCCACATGTCGGACGCTCGCCTTGCCATATCAAATGTACAAATACAACCAAACTGTACTGCCATTGCATCCAGGCTATCCACCACGACAAATCCGCAATATCATATCACAACACAGAACATCAACGTGAATGTCACGTTCGTAAATCCGTCTAAAAGAGCTATAGCAATTAGACAAGATTTACCGATCAAATGACATTCACGGTCGCAGATATAATGTAAATACTGTGAACTAACATGTTTAAAATTTTCGATCGACAAAATTTCCCGAAGTGGGCCCCAAGCACAATTCCCAGTACTCAAAGAAATCTGGGCCCAAACAAAAAATACCAGAAGCCCCATTTCCATGTTAGAGACCACTGTGGAAATTTTGGTCGACTGATGCTACAATACGGCGGCGGATCCGTGGCCAAAACGTGGGTACGGCCGCGGTTCCACCGCGCTACAGTGAAATCAGCCTACAAAATTTCTGCAGTTTTCTGAGAAAAGCCTGCCTGATTTTCTGCAATACTCAAAATGATTTTTTGACGACAATAAAAATTCGACAGAAACTTCATGAATGGAAATGCAGTTTTGGAAAATTTCGTTCGATCGAAATTCTAAACACGTTAGAGCAAGCTAGTAAAGGTTAATGGCGTGGCTCTGATACCATGTAATCTACGGTAGCGCCCCGGACGTCTTTCCAAGGCCAAAAAGCGGAAACGAAAACTTTTTCAAAACTAGAAACCGGCGCTATCGTATGCTTAAAACCCGGATCGAACCATTAACCTACAACTAGCAACTAGAGAAAGGGTTGGAAAGCTATACCGATCGATCCGTGTTCTTCGGTCTTTGGCCACCATCCCAAGCTCCTCGCGGCAACTCCGGTCTTGATCTCCTCGTCGGAAAGGGCACCATATCTTCGAGTCATTTTACGGGCTCCCGCTTCATCCGAAGCAACTCGAGCACGAAGTTCGCTAGCTGACGTGTCCAAGAAGAAGTAGAGAATGTTTGTGACAACTTTGTCTCTTGCATCTATTGTTTGGATGGAGGTTAGAGATGATGCCATTAATGGAGGTTGTGAGCTAGAGGAAGAAGAAGAAGAGGAAGAAGAAGAAGTTCCCTTTTTCTTTTCTTATGTCTTGTGATGATAATGAGAGTGAGAGAGTTAGATCAAAAATACAATACCAAACTCTATCATATGGCTGCCCCTCTCTCTCTCCTTCTCATTTCAATACTCAAATCCACCAAATAAAGTGACATTTGCACAAGAAATGAGACCATGAGTCACCCATGAAGTCTATGTCATATTAAATGAACAAAATGATGATTTCTAGCTCATAATTTCCATTTGTAAATATTAACCCAAATGTTTACAACAATAAAAAAATACGGCAACATCTAAAGTAAACTCGTGACGGATCACAAGGATGCCCCTCACCTGTATATACATACCTGCATCCACATTCCGACTAAATGCGAATGTGATGAGACTAAAGTAATCCAACAAATCTAATACTAGGATCCGGCTTAAACCAAAGCCCACTAGTATGATCCGCCCGATCATGATCCGTGCACTACTGCACGCATATGATCGGACCCTGCCATATATCATACGACCTCTACAACGTTTCGTCCGAAACTTGAGAAACTGTCTGTGGAGGACTCTAAAGACTCTTCAATACATTGGCTGTGGATTTAACCACTAGCACGTCAAAGATACTAGCCGTACGTAATGGGCTACCTGGTATTGACCAAAAGGGAGGTCGATGAGCGAACTCATCCTGACACCCTACTGAGCCTGTCAGTGACATTATGCGTACAGTCCGGTCCGTTCGTCTATGATCATCGCATGGCGGGCCTAAGGGGTTGGTAAAAGTCAGACCCCCAAAAGCGGTACAAGTCATGTCGGACTGTAGCCCAGAACACCTTGAGATACTACTGGAATACCTACCAGTAAATCTCCTGCCTTGGCCAAGGACTTCGTGTAATGGCTCTCCTAGACACAGCGCGATCTCACGCCCAATACCGGGAGAGACGAAACCCCTGCTGATTCGCTCACTGCCTCCATGTGGCTCGGGACTGTACCCAACTAAAACCTGTTTGCACGACTCCTTTGAGCCGTGGTAGGGTAGTAATCAAAGCACAGTGGGAACTCACACGAGACAAATGACGATCTCAGGTCGATGAACTAACCTGTACACATGTCACCAGGGAACTGCTATCTGACATCAGGTATAATACCAACTAGCATGTTCCCGGCGAGTCCTGTCCGGTGTACTCATAACCCAATGAGCACCTGTATACATCTTAGGTGATCCAACTGACACCAATGGCTTATGAAACAGGCCACCGCCCCTCGTCGGGGTCTCGACTGTATACACTAGTCTACTAATGGAGTATCGATACCCAGTCTCGAAACTCCGACGACTAAGGACAACTTTAAGGATGTGCATATAGACCCCAGCTCCCACGTATATGATCGCCATCATACTGCTGGCCGTCAAGCAAGAATCCTATGGGCTCTATCAACATGCAATAGTGACTTCTAAGGTCACCTAAAGCAGTACACGATGATAAAGATAAACCGGATAGCATACTATCTTCTTGAGTAAGACTATCTTACCGGTATAGGTCCTCTCTCAATCATTGCAATCACGTGCCTGTGATCTAATAATTGACTCTGAGGGTACTATATCCAACAGTAGCTATGTCTCATATGTGTATATACCTATCACTAATGGTACAATACCATATACGTATATGGGTAACTAGAATGTATGCATGTCAAGGCATATGTGTGAGCATGTAGGTATACAGGTATGCTATATGTCATATGCACAAGGAAAATTAGGATCATTTCTCAATGTCCCTAAACAATACAATATCACATATGTATAGGTGTTGGGCGTGTCATGGCAATTATCGATGGTGTCTGTGTAGCATACAATTAGTGCTAGTGAAACATGAACCGTCAATAATGGTGGTGTGTCTCATTAATACTAAGTCCATGCACAATAGGAAATGAGATATGCAACAAAGGTACACATGCACAATCAATATCCGTATATTTCTAGCTAATAGTCATATCATTTAATCTAGCCCAGACGTATAACGCCATGCGGGAGATTCCTGTGTAGATGTTAAATCTACTCACAACAATCCTGGCTATGTAAAGCCAATCACTCTCTTTTCCTTCTTCGCAGCTCCCGAAGTCCCTGCCTGCGATCCTGAAAGCAAATAACAATATAACAAGTATATATTAGCAACCGACCAATAACACCTACAAACTACGTTTGACCGATGCACCAACTCACAGCGTACTCTCAAGGTATCATCAAGTGGCTAACGCGCGTAGAGACACTACGAAACCAACTCGGGAGCAAAAAGCTACTCAAATACATGAACGACATCGGCACAACCCTAGCTAGGAACGCTAAACGACACAACCATCAAGCCTAGACCCTGATCGTACCGATCGCGCATTCACAACACAATAAATAACGTGGAATCTAATATAAATAACGTCGCAATGTCAAAAGAAACCCATGCCTAAACTATCCGGAAATCTAGTAAGCAACATATATCATTTTAGCTCAAAACTACAAGTTTTATCAAAACTAGAAATCACAAACATCACAATATAGCAAGATTAAACCATTCATACCTTTACTAGAATTTTAATCTTACCTAATTAGGATTTAGTAAAATCTTAGTTTGCTAATTATCTTAATTATACAATTAGGAAAATATCATATAACAAATCTAGCAACTAGGTTAAGTTTTCATTTGTCAAAACTTCATACTTAACCATTCACTAAACAAAACCTTAACTAAATCTTCATAAACCATGTTCTAGAAATTCTAAACATGAAATTAAAAGCTTTAAATTAACAACTAATATGCTAATTAAAGTATTAAAACAACATATAGAGATTAGGGTTAGGGTTTATACCTCAAATTAGATTTTGAAACTTGCAAACACAACTCCAAATTTTAGCCTCCAAAATCAAGACTTTCTTGAAGATCTAAGTGAGTTTAGGTGTAACGATTAATGGGTAATGATTTGTTTTTTAGTTTGTTGGATAAAATAAGGATTTTTGATGAATTTTGTGAGCTAAAAAGAGTTGAAATGGGGTGAAATGAAGGTGAGGGCAGCAAGGGGGAGGTCGGCCAGAAATGGGGAGAAAATGGGAAGGGTTTGGATAAGTGTGGAACTTTCATGCTAAAAACAAAACAAAAGCTTAATTAACAATTCTTTAAGCCACCTCATTATTTTCTTTTCATTAATAATTCATTTTAATTCACAATTAACAAGATATTTTCGGAAGAGAAGTTTCTAGGTTAAACTAGTGATTAAATTAGCATAGATCCACATTAGCCATAATTAACCCAAGCAAAAATGTAATTACCACTAATTAAGTGCATATTTAACAACTTAAAATAATATTTTAATTAAGGAAAATTATTAAAATGCACAAAAATTACAAGTGGCTTATAAAAACCCATAAACTAGCAAATTCCAACTAAACAAGGTGCAGTGCATTCTATACTGCAAAAAGATCGCTTCTAGGTTTTTACGGAAAACGCCGACTATTTTACCCTAAAAATGGAAAATCGCCTAAACGATTTCCATAACGTTACGATCTTTCCCCCTTAAAGAAATTCGGTCCCCGAATTTAAAATTCTCACTAAGCGTACCTTCATAGAGATGAGTACAAAACTCCCAAATCTCGCTCGCAGCCTCCCAAGTGATGACCTCACTATACGGCTACGCCAAAGAACCTTCACATATAGCAAGACCCTTGACCGAAATCTCTCCTCCTGCCAATCCACTAAAGCTATCGGCTGCTGGTGAACGATCGCGTCCAAAAGAATGGTCTGGTGCTGAATCATATGAGAAAGGTCATGAATGTATTTGCGAAGTATCGACACAAGGAATACGGGGTGAATACTCAGAAATCTGGGCGGAAGTGCCAAATTATAGGCAACGGCACTAACTCGCTTCAAGGATCTCAAAAGGACCTAAAATTTTGGGATTAAGCATCCCAAAACTCAACACGCCATTCATCGGAAAATCCGTAGGAATACATGATCTCCCACTGAGAACTCAAGTCTGCGACCACCACGGTCGGTATAAGACTTCTGTCTGTACTGGGCTGCTCTCATCCTGACCTGAATCAACTGGATCTTCTCCGTAGTCTCATGACTAGCTGGGGTCCAAAAATCCTACTCTCGCAGGGTCAGAAAAACAGACTGGCGATCGACACGACCTACAAAACAAAACCTAAAAGTTGCCAATTGGAACGTCTCCTGATAATTGCTATCGAAGGAGAACCCTATCCATGGAAAGTGACGATCCCAACTGCCAACAAACATTTAGTACGTACGCACAAGCATATCCTTCAGAGTCTGTATAGTCCGCTCTAACTGACCATCGTCCCACAGATGGAAAAGTGGAGCTAAAGCTCAACCAGTACCCAAGGCTTCCTGAAGCTTCTGCCAAAGACGGCAAGTGAACTGGGTGCCTCTATTGGATACCGCGCATGAAGGAACTCCGTGCAAATGCACTAACTTAACAAAGAACTACTGATCAAACTGAGCATAACCGGACAACAACATACCCTGTCTAGACATGGGTAGGCACCACAACGAAATTCATGGAGATCTGCTCCCATTCCCATTCCGGAACGGTTAAAAGATTGCAACTCTCCAGCCGGTCTCAATGCTCAACCTTAGCTCGCAACAAGACAAGCACCTCGTAACGAAATCCGAAAGCTCACTCTTCATCCCTGCCCACCCGTAACTACCTCACAAGCCACGTCACATCTTGGTGGAACTTGGACGAACACAGAAAGCTGACTGGTGTGCCTTTTCTAGGATCTCGCGTTTCTACCCATCAGTATTAGGTACACACAAGCGCGTCCCTAAATGTAGCACGCCCTAGTCACAAATCAAGGACTCCGAATCTTTACCCAGCTAAACATTCTCAGAATCTCAGACAAACAAGCATCAGCGGGCTGTGCCTCACGAAAACGATTAAGTAAAAGTGGAAGGGCACGGAAATGAGCAAGTTGTCCCCTCAGTAGAGGTGAACTTAAGCTGTACTCAACGATCGCATAAGAACTGTAAATCTGTAGAAGACTGTTTCAGAACTGCGCACAACTGGGACAAGCTAACCCCTGGCCTACGACTCAAGCATCAGCTACCACGATCTCCTTGCCACGGGAAATAAAGGATCTCAAAATCATAATCCTTTACAAGCTCCATCCAACGGCGCTGCCTCAACAATCAAAACCCACTGCAGGAAGATGTACATTATGCTCTGGTGGTCCGTGAAAATCTGACACGACTCTCCACACAAGTAGTGTCCCAAATCTTCAACGCACGACCACCGCGGCCATCTCCAGAACATGAGTGGGATATCCTGCTCGTACATCCTCCAATTTCGGGAAGCAAAAGCGATAACCCTAAAATGCCTCATCAACGCAAAATCGAGCCCCACTCGTGAAACATCACAGTTAAACAACAAAGTCGCTTGATACAGAAAGCAAAGAAAGAACTGGTGCAGTTGTCAACCGAGTATTCAACTGCTGAAAACTTAACTCGCATGCCTCAGTCCAAGAAAAGGAACCTCTTTCCCAGTCATTCCAGTCAACGGTGCAGCGATACACAAACAATCCTGCACGAAACGGCGGTAAAAACCTGTTAAGCCCAAAACTGCGGACAACTGTCCCCGTTGCAAGTCTGGGCCAAGCTGGATGGCCCCGATCTTCCTCGTGCCCATACGAATACCGTCTCCCGTAACTACAAGACCCAGGAGTCAACACAACCAAGCCTGAACGAACACTCCGAGAATTTAGCAAACAGCTGGTGCTCTCCCAATGTCTGCAAAGCAAATCCTCAAGTGTTGCATATGTTCCTCACGACTCTTGGAAAAGACCAGAATGTCATCAATAACACAACAATCAGCCGGTCGAGGAACGGCCTGAAGAAATCTGGTTCATCACATCCACGAACACTGCGAGGACATTGGTGAGTCCAACGACACCACCAAAACTCATACAGCCCGTAGCGCGCACAAAAGCAGTCTTCGGAATGTCATCACTCCGAACCCCCAACCAATGATGACCTGATCCCAAACAAACTTAGAAAATGCCTCGCACCCTGGTGCTGATCAAAGAAATCGTCAATGCGAGGTAAATGATACCTATCCGCACCGTAACTCGGTTCATTTGACGATCAATCAACACACCACCTCAAACTGCCGTCTTTCTCCCTGACGAACAGAATGAGAGCTCCCCAAAGAGAAACACTTGGACGTGCAATTCCCCCTATCTAGCAACTCTGCAGCTGATCCTTAAGCTCCCTAACCTCCGCCGGCTCATCTGGAACAATGTCGGAAACTCTCGCCCGATAGGAACCCGGTCCAACAAACCCACTGTGGCTCCGGTATCACGAATGAAAGCCAAGAATCCTCGACATCCTCTCCTCAAAAGCCGACCAGCAAAAAAGGCTGAGTTCAAGCTGTGAGGGTGGCACCACTGTCCCCCTGCATAATATGAACTGACTCACCGGGAAAACAAATCCTGACTGTTTTCTCACGGCTGTCCACAGACGCAAAGCACGCAGCTAACCAGTTCGTGCCCAGGAGAACGTCGTATCCAACATCTCTAGAAGGATCAAAACGACGGACGAATCTTTATCTCCCATCCGATTGGCACACGACCGAACACGTGTCGGGCAACAAAAGAATCGCTGCCAGAATTTAACACAACAAAAGGCTGATCTAGCTAACACGACTCTCCTAGTCCCAAGCCTCTGCTACTCCCGCGACGTGCATGAAACCTGTCACGGCGACTGAACCTCTGTCTCGAGGCTGACACACCTACACGAGCCCTCCTCTGTCCTCGAACTCTCAAAGTCTCGGAAAGACGCTCCTCGTCAAATAGGGCCGCGTCCATTGGTGCTGTGTAAGTAATACAATGCTGTGTGCTGATCGCAAGGAAAAACTGGATAACAGGGGTGGCAACCCCCTGTCGCTGCGCTTTACTGGCCTCAACCAAAGACCTCATCGTCTGGCACAAGTCCTGGATCTCTTCCTCAAGCCCAGCGATACGATCTATCGAAGGTGGATCCATCTGCTCCTATGCAACGAGCGTGCCATCCTTGTCAGTCCTCGTCCCATACGAGTCAACTCTGACCTCGGCTCTCGCTGTATCACTCTGAGTCCTCATGGTCATCGGCGGCAAAGGCTATAAATGGAAATAGGATTCGATATGAACACGGAAATCGAATCACAAAAATATGTATCATCAAGGAATGAATTTCAAGCAATTAGTACTTAGGTCACTTTAGGCGAACTACCGTGATCGTGAGTATGCCGTGGACATACACACTACGTTACTCTACTTAAGCTACCTACTCCATCATACCAAGGTCATCCTACACTCCGAAAGGTAAAACCTAGCGCTCAACTTTGTCATGACCCGAAATTGGCACGTGACGGCCCTTAAACTACGCAACGTCTACAGGCGTAACACAATTTAAGTAAGCCAAAAACCCAGCAATCTAAACCGTCAAAAGTAGTAAGTGATAAGAACATTGTTAAAACTTTTGAAAATCTCGAGTACAAATTCATTAAAGTCCAAATTTACTTTCTTAAAAATTTTGGCAGCACCTCCTTTGTAAAAACTAATCCTAAAAATTGGTACAACATAAATATATGTAAAGCATCCCCAATGGGAGCAAAATCCATGCCCAACGGCAGAAAACAACCACCACAACAGATATACGACGCCGTAGTGCAGAAATAAAAGACGATATAAGTAAAACTGCATAAAAGACATCCAAGTCACCAAAATATACAATATCGTCCTCACATCTCGTCTCTAAGTCAATACATGAGAATGGTAGATGGAGAGTACAAGGTACAAAGATATACAAAGAGTATCATCGGATAACCGCAAAGCCAACCTATAGCAAAACTGCACGCAGTCAGCCGATGCGGTATCCACTGCAAAATATGATATGATAGGTAGAAGCCCTGTCTCGACTACTCTGATGAAAAACCTGCAAACCCTATGGTACAACAGGGGTGAGTTGCCAACTTGTGAATAGTAAATAACATATGCAGGTAATCGCAAGTATGCACGTACTGCGCGAATCTATCACATGCAAGCTAAAAGCAATAAATGGCCATATGTATGCAACAGTCATGAAAGGTACTCTATCAGGTACAAATAATACATGAAACAATAAATGGAAATAAGTATATGCAATAGTCATGAAAGGTACTCTAACAGGTACTACAAATACATGAAGCAATGCATATAAAGTAAATGCGGACTATGGGATAAAACATGTCATCCTCACGGAATCCTGACCTCGTGGCAGGACCAAAGTCCATCAAGACAATCTAAATACTAAATTTTCCTCAAATCAACCCCCAAATTGGCCCTCATATCCTCTAAGTCTCATATATCCTCAGTGTCCAATATCAAATAAATCTCATATATCCAATATCCAATATCAAGTAAATCTCATTTAACCAGTATCTAATATCGAGTAAGTCTCATGAAACCTGAGTGTCCAATATCTACCCCCAAAAACATCAAGAAAACAAGTGTCTAGCATCGACACAAAAATACTCATCTCTGAGGCGTCGTCACCTGGGACTGGCCCTCCCATGTCATGTGCGTACATCCAATGGAACCCGAATGTCCACCACCCGCAATCGACAAGGGCATGTGCGTACATAACCTCGATCGGTAACCCCCAGATATCCGTCGAATCCAAATACTATCACCGATTGGCACACACCCCCAACCAGGCTCATCGGCATGTACCGTCAATCTTCTTGCCCCGGGGAACCAATCAGGTTCCACCATGCCCGCACACGGCCCACAACACCTCCTCGCATGGGGTATATACAAGCTCAGAATCGAGAAATCTCATGGTGGAAGCTAAAATATCATATCAAGAGAAACCGGGTTTTTCAAATAACGCATAATTTCATGAAACAACCACGGTCCTCAAATCCAGAAAACATCAACTAATGAATAAGTATAACTGCATGAATCAATACATATATATTAGCGTCACATTCCACTAATATATATATATATATATATATATATATGCATATATAACAGCGTCCCATTCCACTGTTATATATACAAAGGAGTAAAAATATCAAAGAACATCATATGAAATCCATGAATGTAATATATGCAACATGAAACAGTAATATGAGCATATAAAGGAAAAACCGCTATTTAAATGCAACAAATTAATATATATATCATGCGGTTCCTAATTTCTCCAAGCCCATACAACATCAAATAAAGTTGAACATGTAGCTAAAGCCAGGTATGCGTAACCATGTTGGCATAGCATGATATGTGTATCTACCTATTAATAATGATGTAATACCCTTCAGGTATATGTAAGTATGTATGCAAGATGTACATGTAGTAATGTCTCATATGTGTATATACCTATCACTAATGGTACAATACCATATAGGTATATGGGTAACTAGCATGTATGCATGTCAAGGAATATGTGTGAGCATGTAGGTATACAGGTATGCTATATGTCATATGCACAAGGAAAATAAGGATCATGTCTCAATGTCCTTAAACAATACAATATCACATATGTATTGGTGTTGTGCGTGTCATGGCAATTATCGACAGTGTGTGTGTAGCATAAGATTAGTGCTCGTGAAATATGAACCGTCAATAATGTTGTTGTGTCTCATTAATACCAAGTCCATGCACAATAAGAAATGAGATATGCAACAAAGGTACACATGCACAATTAATATCCGTATACTTCTAACTAATAGTCATATCATTTAATCTAGCCAAGACGCATAACGTCATGCGGGCGATTCCCCTGTAGATGTTAAATCTACTCACAACAATCCTGGCTAAGTAAAACCAACCACTCGCTTTTCCTTCTTCGCAGCGCCCGAAGTCCCCGCCTGGGAACCCGAAAGCAAATAACAATATAACAAGTATATATTAGCAATCGACCAATAACACGTACAAACTACGTTTGACTGACGCACCAACTCCAAGCGTACCGTCAAGTGTTCGTCAAGTGGCTAACGCGCATAGCGACACTACGAAACCAACTCGAGAGCAAAAGCTACTCAAAGACTTGAACGACAACGCACAACCCTGCTAGGAACGCTAAACGACACAACTATCAAGCCTAGACTCTGATCGTACTGACCGTGCATTCACAACACAATAAATAAAATGGAATCTAATATTAATAACGTCGCAACGTCAAATGAAATACACGCCTAAACTATCCGGAAATCTAGTAAGCAACATATATCATTTTAGCTCAAAACTACAAATTTTACCAAAACTAGAAATCACAAATATCACAATATAGCAAGATTAATCCATTCATACCTTTACCAGAATTTTAATCTTATCTAATTAGGATTTAGTAAAAGCTTAGTTTGCTAATTAGCTTAATTATACAATTAGGAAAATATCATATAACAAATCTAGCAACTAGGTTAGGTTTTCATTTGTCAAAACTTCATACTTAACCATTCACTAAACAAAACCTTAACTAAATCTTCACAAACCCTTTTTTAGAAATTCTAAACATGAAATTAAAAGCTTTAAATTAACAACAAATAAGTTAATTAAAGTATTAAAACAACATATAGAGATTAGGGTTAGGGTTTATACCTCAAATTAGATTTTGAAACTTGCAAAGACAACTGCAAATTTTAGCCTCCAAAATCAAGACTTTCTTGAAGATCTAAGCAAGTTTAGGGCTAACGGTTAATGGGTAATGATTTGTTTTTGAATTTTTTTTGTTGATAAAATAAGAATTTTTGATGAATTTTGTGAGCTAAAAAGAGTTGAAATGGGGTGAAATGACGGTGAGGGCAGCAAGGGGAGGTCGGCCAGAAATGGGGAGAAAATGGGAAGGGTTTGGACAAGTGTGGAACTTTCATGCTAAAAACAAAACAAAAGATTAATTAAAATTCTTTAAGCCACCTCATTCTTTTTTTTTCATTAATAATTCATTTTAATTCACAATTAACAAGATATTTTGGGAAGAGAAGTTTCTAGCTTAAACTAGTGAGTAAATTAGCATAGATCCACATTAGCAATAATTAACCCAAGAAAAAATGTAATCACCACTAATTAAGTGCATATTTAACAACTTAAAATAATATTTTAATTAAGGAAAATTATTAAAATGCACAAAAATTACAAGTGGCTTAAAAAAAACCGCATACTAGCAAATTCCTTGCTAAACTAGGTGCAGTGCATTCTATAGTGCAAAAAGATCGCTTTTAGGTTTTTACGGAAAACACCGACTATTTTACCCAAAAACGGAAAATTGCCTAAACGATTTCCAAAACGTTACAGCATTACTAGGAATACCCGGATACCCCTTCGAAACATTTTCATGTTTCAGTTTCACTATGAGTTGTTAATTGAAAACTGATTTCCCAATTAGATTCTTACTCCAGAGTATGTATTTACCAGATATGATTTTCACATCTGTATGGTATTACAGATGATGAGTGGGAGTAAGATATTGGGAATTAGGTGATTATATCCTCATTATATCGGAATTCGTTGTAATTGGTGATATTTGAGGAAATCACCTGGGTTTTTGCCGGACGATAAATATTTGGTTTTGAATATCCGTAGTTATGCACTAGTTTCAAACTGATATATCTGTACGTTTATTTTATAAAGTAAGATATAAATTTTTGAAATTATGTCCAAGACATTTACCTATATCAGTTGATGGTTCGGTAAGAAGTATTCAACAACGATGTAATTCTTCTTAACCATAGTATAGTTTTCAACCTACGACGCACAGGGTTTTAGTTATTTAACTCAGGGGACTTATACAATGTATCGTATGTTGTCCAGTGTCCACTAGGATAAAGGGGTTGGTACTCGTACTATATTCTGTTTACTTTTGACTTCTCTAGTTTTTAGATATGTGTTTCACTGAAATACAAGGTCCAAATTTTGAGAAGTTATAGGTATGTGAATAAAGTAGATAACCACATGTTGCAAGTATCAGGATTCTTCAAGGTGATCGGAGATGTAGAAACTTGTGCTTGGTATTCCATTGATAGTAATGGTTTTGAGAACTAACTTCTCTTTTAGGTTACTCATATGTGGATGCACTCCTAGATGAGTAATGTTGCTTGGCCTCATTCCACTTAGTTGACATGCACCGAAGACAGCTGTTCAGTTGAAAATATTGCACTTTGGTATAAGTATTTTCCTTACATTTCTTAAATAATAAAAGGTGTTTATTATAAATATTAAACATACTTGGATTTATCTGCAAAATACTATTTGCCATATGTTTATTTATTATAATTAATATTATGAAGGAAAATATAGGCATTTTATATTTATATAATATTTTGGTAATTGAAAATATGCATATCATATCAAATATTCTAATTACAATTCTTAAAAGATATAATATCATACAAATGGTTAAAATAATATTTCAAAATATATGCATAATATTTTAGTAACTAAAAGATGCATAGCATATCAAATATTCTGAATCATGTTTCTTAAAGATTTATTACCATATAAAGTGCATAGCATATTAAATATTTTTAATCATGTTTCTTAAAGATTTATTACCATATAAAGTGCATAGCATATTAAATATTCTTAATCAAGTTTCTTAAAGATTTATTACCATATATAGTGAATAAGATACTCTCTCTAATTTAATAAATAGTACTAACATTATTCATAGAGATATTATGCAAGATTTAGCTCAGGTCAAGAGATCAAGATGTTCAAGATGTCAGGATCAAAATTCTGCCTAAATCATAAAATCAATACTGACAGGGACTCGGAATCCAGGCATGGAAAGTTACCATATTAGGAAGTCACCATATATGGTAACTATTTTTTCTTCTTTGAGGGCTATCTAAAGGACCAAGGGCTAAAGTTAGAAGACATCAAGCCGAAGAGATCACGAAGCTCCAGACGCTCACGCATCCAGGCTGATCATCAACTGTTCGTCTACGTCCTTAGGAAAGATCGAGAAGCAACTAGTTTGTAATCATTTTCTACGGAATCAAAGTGTAGATTGTTCAAGTTGATTAATAAAGGTAGTTGTTTTATTTAATTCTTTTTACATTTACATTATGTTTTCCCTCTCTATCTTTTCATCTTCTTTTCCCAACATGCACGAGTAATTCTCCGCTTGTTAGGGTTCGTAGGATTAGGGTAGGCTAATGGACGATGAAAATAATTAAACCATTTTTAAGTCCTATAAAATTTAGGAACTTTATCAAAAGAATCATTAAAATCCTAATCGGGCGCGCTAGCAATTCTTTGCTAGTTCCGACCGCGATTAGAGATTAGATTAATGATTGTTTTGGTAAAGGCTAGATATGAACGGAGTTCCGTGTCGAGATAAGGGTTAAGAGTGGGATTCCTTTTCCCTCCAGAAACCCTAATCTACACGCATCACCGTCGTTCTAGTTCTAAATCTATTAATGGATAAAAAAGGTAACTTTTAATTAATCGTCCATAACTACTAAATTCTAACGAACCCTACAAACCTTCTTATTATATTTACTACATCTTTAAAATAATCTAGATCTATATTTTACATTCTTGTTTAACGTAGATCTAGAAACCATTCTATAAAATTCTTTATCCCTCCTCTCTTTCTCAACACATCTAAAGTAAGAGTAAAAGGTTCCACGTTTCCCAGAGGACGACCCGTACTCATCTCGGTCTAGCTATACGCGACACCGTTATTGATTGCGGTTAACTACAAACACACTCTTTCGTAACCAATCAAATGGCGCCGTTGCCGGGGATACGTGCGTAATTTTTTATTCTTACTATTTGTGTTGAATTCTTGGACGATTCATATCATTATTAAAACAAAACTGCAAATTGCATATTTAACGATTTGTGTGTGAATTTTGCGAGGGAATCTGGAGTCACGGACTTGAGGAAACGGGAGATCTAGGGTTTCACACTTCTCTGGTAAGATTCTCAGCTCCTTCTCTCTCCTCTCAAATCCAATAAAATCTATTTTCTGCAGGATTCTTTGCAAAATAGCGCCGCTCAAAAAAAAATCTTTTTGCAAAAGTTTTGTGATTGGTTTTGTTTTGCATATTTAATACGGATTTTAAGGGGCAAAGACCAAATCAAGATTAGGTGGGGATTTCATCACCCTTCCTAAGCCCCACAAATCACAAACCGAGCATATAGATCAACCCTTTATTAATTTAAAAAATATCTAGACCAGACTCTAAGGACTGTCGCGCTCAATAAGGACAGAGGAAGGTCGTGGGTAATCTATCGTTTATCCGCATTACTTTTGTAGTGCCTAGGCAAGTGTGACAAAGGCTAGTGGTTTTTAATTAGGCCCACGACGTGGTTCCTTCCCACTTACCTGGCACTTACCTGGCTACAAGGGTAGTACGGAGGCGGTAGAGGATTGATCCTGCGGCTTGTCCTTTGGAAGTCTAGGAGCGGTCTAGAGACTGGACCTAGGTGACCTTAGTTCTAGGGTTGCTTGTGCATCTTAGGGTGATTTGTCTTGAGTCCCACTTTTTCAAAACAAGCCAATTTTAAATCACACACACGCTGCCACTTGCACTAAACCCGCTTAGTGCATGCTCGGCTGAACACGGGATCCTAGTGCCCGTCTTGTCCGCGTTCCTGCTATCGACACCGAAGTCGGTACTTCTTCATCTTCTTTTCCCCCACCACACACCACATCAACCGAGATGGACGGCACTCCATCAGAATATAACACCACGCTGCCACCGCCCGTAGGTGCGCAGAATCCACCGCGCATCTCTCTCCAAGAGAGATGCTATCCTATTCGTGGTCCCCTTCCTACTTGTCTATCTCTTCCACCACCTAACGGGGATAATTTCGAAATTAAACCCCACTACATCAATCTGCTGCCCAAATTTCACGGGCTTGAGTCGGAAGACACGTACGTTTTCATCACCAAATTCGAAAACGTATGCGCAATGATAGGTACTTCATAATTGACTTTAGATGCTATGCGCTTACGTCTTCTCCCATTCACACTGTGCGACTTGGCAGAAAAATGGCTTTATAATACTGCCGCACACTCTATCACTAGTTGGGATGAATTCGTAATAGCATTTCTTAAGAAGTTTTACCCAAACCTTAAGACTGCCCGTGTTAGGAGCGAGATCAACCAGTTCACCCAGCTTCCCAATGAACCATTTTGGAAGTGCTTTGAATGTTTCAAAGATCTGCTTGTCCAATGTCCTCATCATGGAATCAATAGATGGGATTTATGTCGGATTATATATGAGGGTATTAATCCAGCGACAAAGCAGATGCTTGAAACAATGTGTCAATGCAATTTCATGTCTAAAGATGACGGTGAAGCTTGGAAATATCTGGAAGATCTTGCAGAATGCACTTTGCAGTGGGAAAGCGTAAGACCACCTTCAACTAAGGGAGGTATTCACCAGCTCGACGTTTCTATCGCAGTAAAAGCCGAAATGGCAGCGATACAGAAGAAACTCGACGCTATTGAGAACAAATTCTCATCATTCTCCCTAAATCAGGTCACGCTTCCTAAGACCGTCTGTGGTTGCTGTTCGGATCCTTCACACTTAACGGAAGAATATCCTATGAATGCTTCGTTTCAAGCTAATGCTGCTTTTCAGCAGCGACCTAGAAACGACCCTTATTTTTCCACGTACAATCAAGGATGGAGGAATCATCCTAACTTTGCTTGGAATCAAAACCAACAAAGCAATTATCAAAGACCTCCTCCACAGCAACCACAACCACAGAATCAGCCCCCCTTTCAGTCACAGAATTTCCAAAATCCGGCCAACATTTCTACACCACAAGTGGCCGGTACTGACAACTCACTTGCACAAACTTTGGATATGTTCATGAAACAATCCATGCAAAATTCGGCTGAGATGAGGTCTTCTATTGATACCCTAACGAAAAACTCCGCCTCCCATGGTGAGAGTATTAAATCAATAGAAAACCAAATCGCACAGTTAAACGCCGCAATGAGTGCGAGAGAGAAAGGGAAACTCCCATCTCAACCCCTACCGAATCCTGGCCATTCACAAAGTTATAATGTGAGTGCTGTTACCACGTTGAGATCGGGAAGAGTGCTGAACAACCGAGTGGGTGAGCAATGTGATGATAGTGACACCAATGATACCCCAGCTTCTTCTTCTTCCCCTAATTCGTCTAGTCTCCCACCTTCACCCGAGCCTATTCTCCGTTTTCCCCAAGGCTCGAACCCTTCGCCCATTTCGCCAAATCTATCTAAATCGATTCCCACTCCAGTTTTGGGATCGAATCCGTCCCCACAATCCTCTCCAATGTTGGACCAAACCCTTATTGATAAAGCACCTTATCCAAACAGGCTAAGGGGCAACAGACCAAGTCCACAAATGGAGAAGATTGTGGAAATTTTTAAGCAAGTTAATATAAACATTCCTCTCCTAGACTCTATTCAACAACTTCCGTCATATTCAAAAATCTTAAAGGACTTGTGCACTAGGAAGAGAAAAGTTCAAGTACCTAAAAAAGTTTTCCTTGCGAGTAATGTGAGCACTGCTTTTACACAACAACTACCCAAGAAACGAAAGGACCCCGGAAGTCCTACAATTTCTATTTCCATTGGGGGTAAAAATATCAATCATGCTCTACTCGATCTAGGTGCTAGTGTAAACTTGCTTCCGTATTCTGTTTATGAGCAATTAGGGATCGGAGAGTTAAAACCCGCGCATTGCACTCTTCAGATGGCCGATCGATCTATCACCCAACCTAGGGGTGAGCTAGAGGATGTGTTAATCAAAGTCGGGGAATTCATATTTCCTGTGGACTTTATCGTTATAGATACACAACCTGTGGCAAACCCACGCAATCAAATCCCGGTGATACTCGGTCGACCCTTTTTGGCCACTTCCAACGCAGTAATCAATTGTAGAAACGGCTATATGACCCTATCCTTTGGAAAGAAGTCAATTGAGCTTAACATTTACAAGTTGGGAAGTGAACTCTCCGAACCCTATGCTCATGTGTGTTCTGTGGAATTAATGGATGTCGACAGCAGCGAATTTGATCAACCTTATGGTACTGACTCTTTTCATATGTTGTTGTTTGACCCAACCATGTACTCTTCCACCAAGTTGTCCGGGTCAACATCTAATGAGGAACTTTTTATAGAGTCGGACGATCACCCCATTTATTCTGATGATATTATTCTTCGGGGTATCGACGAAAGCTTTGAGGAAATTTTCGCTGATGAACTCGCATTTTTAAAAGACACGGGTGTTGAGATGAATCAACTCCAAGATGAAGAAATTAGACCTCCACCCCTTCTTTTGGACAATCATGATAATGCGAGTAATCCATCATTACTATCACTGTGTCGTCTCTCTAAATTGAGACGCAATCCTTTTCCATTACACCTCTTGTCACCTCTCCACTTCTTCACGTCAATAGGTGACATGTTCTTCCACCAACCTTGGTACTTCATCGATAAAATTTTTGAATGGTTGGTGTTGACCTTCGGTCTTTGCAAAACTTGGTATTGACCAATAACCTTGACCCCCTCTTGTGATTTTAAAAGATTAAAATTGTTTAACTCAAGTTTTGGGGGGTGGTATATTTTGGCTCTTGAAAGAAAATGATTTTTACAAAATTGTGAGCCAAAAATAAGTTTGGGGGAGAATTTTCACTTTCATATATTCTTGCCCCCATTACTAATTTCCTCCCAAGTCTACAGGTTTTTTAGCTTAACGGATGACATCAGTGAGGACACTGCTGTAAACAGGTTTGGGGGAGGTTTGTGCTTATTTACACATCAGTTTGCATCATATTTTGCATAAACACAACATTTTCAAAAAAAAAAAATTTAAATTGTTTTTTATAACAAAGAGTAGAAAGTGAAAAATTACATCCAAAAGATAGGAATAGTTTAAGAAAACCAAGAAAATTAGAAGTTTTCTTAAACGAACTAGTAATAAGTAGTTATGAGCTGTTGTCCCAAGGGTTAGTAAGATGAAGGAAGTCACTAATCTGAGGATAAAAATAAGTCTGAAAAATCGTTTCTATTCTGAAAGCCAAACATTTGAATGTTGATACCCTACTATATGCACTTACACGCGTCTTGAAACTCGGGATAGTAGAGGATACCTTGAAATGCTTTTGTCTAAAAGCCAAAGTATGAAGGAAATGAAAAAAAAATGAAGAAAATATAAAAATGGTGAAAAGAAAAAAATGAACACTGGTTTTGTTATCGCCAAGGCAGCAATAAAAAAATATAGCGAGGGTGCCTCTTCACCTAGTGCCCTAAGGCCAACTGGTCTGGGAGTCACTGCTAAGCCTTAGGTGGTACAAGACGAGGAAAATATTATCACCTAATCAGCAAGCACATGAGTAATCGGTTGGTTAGTACCTCAAGAAGTATTAACGGTCGCATGAAAATGTGTGAGCAAATCTTAATATTCATCAAAATATAAAGTACTAAGGTAGATGGACAAGAGTATGATAGCTTGAATTGAATTCTCCGAGTGTAGGGATGTTCTTTACACACACGTGGGGTTATATGATCAATGTTTGGATGAAAGGTAGGAATGAAGAATAAAGATAATGTTTTATTGAGGGATGATGTGATTTCTAACATTTTTTCATGACTATTAAGATAGGGCTCATGACAACTGAAAAGCTAGTGTAGTTGGAAACTCTTATTTTCAAAGTCTTTCTTTTATGGTTCTTATCTTTATATATAAATTTCACCATCTCTCTTGTGTTATAGGATTTTGTGGGTGTAATCCGCTGAAAACCCTCAGGAGACAACACTCCTCCTACTAGGGACACCTAGAGGTTTAACGGCTTGTTGCACGTGCTCAGTGCAATCGTGTTTGCCTACGAAAGTGTGCTATTTAGGTTTTTCTTTTTCTTTTTCTCTTTCTCTTGAATAAATAGTTTGCTCGGGACGATCAAAATTAAGTTTGGGGGTATTTGTTCAGTTGAAAATATTGCACTTTGGTATAAGTATTTTCCTTACATTTCTTAAATAATAAAAGGTGTTTATTATAAATATTAAACATATTTGGATTTATCTGCAAAATACTATTTGCCATATGTTTATTTATTATAATTAATATTATGAAGGAAAATATAGGCATTTTATATTTATATAATATTTTGGTAATTGAAAATATGCATATCATATCAAATATTCTAATTACAATTCTTAAAAGATATAATATCATACAAATGGTTAGAATAATATTTCAAAATATATGCATAATATTTTAGTAACTAAAAGATGCATAGCATATCAAATATTCTGAATCATGTTTCTTAAAGATTTATTACCATATAAAGTGCATAGCATATTAAATATTTTTAATCATGTTTCTTAAAGATTTATTACCATATAAAGTGCATAGCATATTAAATATTTTTAATCATGTTTGTTAAAGATTTATTACCATATAAAGTGCATAGCATATTAAATATTCTTAATCAAGTTTCTTAAAGATTTATTACCATATATAGTGATTAAGATACTCTCTCTAATTTAATAAATAGTACTAACATTATTCATAAAGATATTATGCAAGATTTAGCTCAGGTCAAGAGATCAAGATGTTCAAGATGTCAGGATCAAAAATCTGCCAAAATCATAAAATCAATACTGACAGGGACTCGGAATCCAGGCATGGAAAGTTACCATATTAGGAAGTCACCATATATGGTAACTAGTTTTTCTTCTTTGAGGGCTATATAAAGGACCAAGGGCTAAAGTTAGAAGACATCAAGCCGAAGAGATCACGAAGCTCCAGACGCTCACGCATCCAGGCTGATCATCAATTGTTCGTCTACCTCCTTAGGAAAGATCGAGAAGCAACTAGTTTGTAATCATTTTCTACGGAATCAAAGTGTAGATTGTTCAAGTTGATTAATAAAGGTAGTTGTTTTATTTAATTATTTTTACATTTACATTATGTTTTCCCTCTCTGTCTTTTCATCTTCTTTTCCCAACATGCGCGAGTAATTCTCCGCTTGTTAGGGTTCGTAGGATTAGGGTAGGCTAATGGACGATGAAAATAATTAAACCCTTTTTAAGTCCTATAAAGTTTAGGAACTTTATCAAAAGAATCATTAAAATCCTAATCGGGCGCGCTAGCAATTCTTTGCTAGTTCCGACCGCGATTAGAGATTAGATTAATGATTGTTTTGGTAAAGGCTAGATATGAACGGAGTTCCGTGTCGAGATAAGGTTTAAGAGTGGGATTCCTTTTCCCTCCAGAAACCCTAATCTACACGCATCACCGTCGTTCTAGTTCTAAATCTATTAATGGATAAAAAGGGTAACTTTTAATTAATCGTCCATAACTACTAAATCCTAACGAACCCTACAAACCTTCTTATTATATTTACTACATCTTTAAAATAATCTAGATCTATATTTTACATTCTTGTTTAACGTAGATCTAGAAACCATTCTATAAAATTCTTTATCCCTCCTCTCTTTCTCAACACATCTAAAGTAAGAGTAAAAGGTTCCACGTTTCCCAGAGGACGACCCATACTCATCTCGGTCTAGCTATACACGACACCGTTATTGATTGTGGTTAACTACAAACACACTCTTTCGTAACCAATCAACAGCTGCATGATTTGAATCTGGTTCCAATTAAATTAGTGCCTCTGTTTCTATATTGTATATAGAATGGTTCATATCTTAACGATGTTAAGGTATATGGAGTTGTTCGGCTTATGCTTGAAACCAGACTCAAGAAAAACTCAAGGCACATTTCAGTAGTGGCTGTTTGTGGGTTATCCCGGGATATGTCGAAGGATAACTTTCTACCATCTGGAAGATCAATAGTGATATTGTTCTTGACTCGCCACAGTTTTAGCAAAATGGACTTTTTTCAGAAAATAGTAGTGGGAGTATGGTAGAACTGGAAGTGATTCCAGAACCACAAACGATTACTGAATATTTAATAAAACCTTAAGATTCAATTGGTATTTGACATTCCATTAGCCACACCGCAGATATGGTGGGTAACCTTAGGCGCCCGAGAGATACTTTGGTATCCTCAAAGACCGTGAAAGTGAGGTTCTTGTTTACCCAGACTTGCCATTGCTGCTATTCTAGACTATGAGACCCGGCAGGAGGATGAGTATAGCGTCGTTCTAAACTAGCTTTAGAAGTGCACATGTATATGACTCTGCCAGAGGGTTGTTGTAGTCAGTGGGAGCAGCAGAAGTATAGTAGACAAGTAATTTATATCTATTCATATACTAAAGCAGGTATAGCGGAGATAGATCATATATTTTTGATGTGACAGTCATAGGTTTTGACTTCATCAGAATAGGAGATGGATCTGTTAAGATGGGACTAGGGTGTGATGTCCTGGTATTTGGATGACATGCACTTTATATGAAGTGAAATTCCAATACTACGATCGGTTATACTGTGGTTGTCATAAAGTAGTTTCTCTACATAGGATATGGATATAATATCAGGGTTTCTGGTTACTAGATCTAGATTTAGGAAGTGTCCCAATCTAGGTACTTTGCATTTTTCTAAAGGTGTTTTAGAATGGATGACTCCTGGCATGGTGGTGTACCTGTAGGTGATGGAGACACCTGTTGGATATAGTGCCCTTAAAGTCAATTATTGGATCGCAGGTACATGATTGCAATGATTGTGGGAGGACCTATACCGGTAGTACAGTCTTGCTCGAGATGATAGTATGCTATCTGGTTTGTCATTATCATCGTGTACATGCTTTAGTTCACTATTGCATGTTGATAGAGCCCATGAAATTCTTTCTTGACTTCCAGCAGTATGATGGCGATCATATACGTGGGAGCTGGGGTCTATAAGCATATCCTTAAAGTGTCCCTAGTCATGTGAGTTTTGAGACAGGGCATCTATACTCCAGAGTAGACTAGTATATACAGTCGAGACCCCGACGGGGGGCGGTGGCCAGTCTCACAAGCCATTGGTGTCAGTTGGTTCACCTAAGATGTATACATGTGCTCATTGGATTATGAGTACACCGGACAGGACTCGCCGGGAACATGCTAGTTGGTATTATACCCATCGTCAGATAGCAGTTCCTTGGTGACATGTGTACAGCTTAGTCTGTCGACCTGAGATCGTCATTTGCCTCGTGTGAGTTCCCACTGTGCTTTGATTACTATCCTACCACGGCTCAAAGGAGTCGTGCAAACAGGTTTTAGTTGGGTACAGTCCCAAGCCACATGGAGGCAGTGAGCGGATCGTCGGGGATTCGTCTCTCCCGGTATTGGGGTGAGATCGCGCTGTGTTTAGGAGAGCCATTACATGAAATCCCTGGTAAGGGTAATCAAGATTTACTGGTAGGTATTCTTGTAGTATCTCAGGGTGTTCCGGGCTACTCTCTGACACGACTTATACAGCTATTGGGGGTCTGACGTTTACCAGCCTCCTAGGCCCTATATGCGATACTCATAGACGAACAGACCGGACTGTACGGATATTGTCACTGTCAGGCTCAGTAGGGTTTCAGGATGAGTTCGCTCGCCAGCTTCCCTTTCGTTCAATACATGGACAACCGTTACGTACAGCTATTATCTCTGACGTGCTTGTGGTTATACCCAGTGCCAGTGTATTGATGAGTCATTAGAGTCCCCCACAGACAGTTTACCAAGTTCGGGCGAAACGTTGTAGAGGCTGTATGGTTTTATGGCAGGGTTCGATCATATTCATGCACTTGTGCACGGATCAGGATCGGACGGGTAATACTAGCGGGTTTTGGTTTAAACCGGATCCTAGTATTATATTGTAGGAATATTTTTTGTCTCGTTTGCATTCGTATTCGGTCGGAATACAAATGCGGGTATGTATTTACAGTTGAGAGGTAATCCCGTAATTCGTTACGGGATTACTTTCGGAGTTGCCGTTTTCTTTTCCTGTCTTAAAACACCTTGTTTATTTATTCTGAGCTTTGACATTGACTTTTTCAATTCATTGACCATATTCCCCACAGTGATCACCCCATTCCCCACAGTGATTCATGGGCTGTGAGCATGGGCATGGGCATGGTGGCTGTGTGCAGTAGAAGGGGGGCTCCTTGCAATTTCGCCAGCATGATAATTGGCAAAGGGTTTTTTGTTTGTGGTGAATAAAATGGGATTGGGTTTTATTTTTGAGGAAACCTTTTCATTCGCTGAGATTCTCAATTTTTTGACACCACCACTTCACTTGATAATTTTCCAGAGAGCCATGGCTTCACATATTCATCATGTGGCCGTGCCCTTATGGTTTCTATTTTTCCATTGCTGTTGGATATACGTATGCCCTAGAGGCCATTATATGATAGTGGATGTATCTATACATGTATATATATATTCAGTGTGCATTCTTGCTCGACATGATAGTATGCTATCTGGTTATTCTTTATCTGACATGTTGATTTGATCATGCTTTTATTCATTCATACATGCTGATAAAGCCCTGAGGATATCGGCTTGACTACTCTGATTATGATAGAGATCATACTAGTGGGACATCTGTAGTCTATAAGCATATCCTGGAACGTCCCTAGTCGTAGGTATATCGAGACGGGGCATTGATATACCAGAGTAGACTAGCGTATATGATACTAGACCCATACGATGGGCGATGAATGTTCCCACATTCATCGATGTTTGATATCAAGATCATATACGGGTGCTCAGTGGTGACTGGGTACACTGGACGGACTCACCGAGAACTCCTATATGGAATTATATCTATCGTCGGATAGCAGTTCTCAGGTGACACTGGTACAGGTTAGTCTGTAGACCCAAGATCGTCATGGAGTCTTGTATGTTCTCCCACTGTACTTTGATTACCACCCTACCACGGCTCTACTGAGTCGTGCAAACAGGTGGCCGTTGGGTACAGTCCCGAGACACACGAAGACGATGAGCGATAGGAGGGGTTTCGTCTCTCCCGGTATTGGGAGTTGATGCTGTGCTGTGCCCGACTGGTTATAACAGCAAGTCCCTGGCCAGGGCTGCTGAGATTTGCTGATAAGTGTTATCAGTAGTTTCTCGATCTGTTATAGACCATTCACCGGCATAACTTATTGAGTTATTGGGGTCGACGTGACCATCCCTAGGCTCGATATGCAGCATATCTGACGAAGAGACCGGACTGTACGGTAGTGTTGCCGGTTGGCTCGACGGGAGTTGTAGCAGGTTCGCTTGTTTTCTTCTGATCGCTCAATACCCGGGTGGCCGTTACGTTTAGTTGACCGCTTGCGGCTTGAGGGTACCTGATATGATTATCACCCTCTGCCGGCGTATTGACGAGTCTTAGAGTCTCACAAAGGAGTTACCCAGTCCAGGCGAAACGTTGTGGTGCGCGTATGCGATATGCGCATGCACCCGATTGAAATGTGCGTATATGATACCGAACATTGATCGGGCGGCTTGCTTTTGGTGGGGTCATATGTGATATGGCCGGATTGATGAATCAAGTGTTGATTTATCATTTAACCATTAGTTTTCTCACTTGAAACCTTTCTAGTATGTGATGGATGTATGTAAGCATGCATGTGTTTCTTTCTTTCATTCTAGTTTCATGCACATGTGAATGTGCATACATGCATACATACATACACCCATCCATCATGGTTGTTAGCATATGGAAATGGTGGCAATATAAGACTCACACCATGGATTATATAATGGATTATTATTCGATTTTGGATTTAAAAGAAAATGAAAAGGAAAGGATAATCATTCTAGCTTCTACATTCTTCCTTTGACCTAACCATGCTCAACTACCACTAACCAAGGGTTATCCTTCTCTTTATCATTTAAAACCCAAGTTAAATTAACTATCCATCATTTAATCATGGTTGAAAGCAAGAAGGAATAAAATATAAAAGGTTATATTTCATTTCTTTGCAACTAAGGGTTATCTTTTCACCTCTTGTTAAAAATAGCCACCATCTTCATCCTCCTTCACCTTTTCCTCTCTAGTTTTTTCTAGTGAGTTAAACACAACTAAAGAAAGGTTTTTGAAGTGAGATCCTTAGCCACAACATCATTCTACTCAAGTCTAGCCAACTTGATTAGAGTGTTCTCTTTGCTTTTCCAAAGTTGCAAGCTTGGACGGGAAACTTCGGGTGGATCGTCGTGGACGAAAGAAGACTACAAGTGGACCTTCTTCCAACACCCTAGAGACTAAGGAGTCTAGCAAAAGGGGAGCTACAAAGGTTGTAGCCTTCAAACCCTAATTTTTTTTATTAGCTTAAAGTTTCGAAACCCTAATTTTCTAGGATCGATTCCTTTGCATGTTCGTTTAGCACCATAAAAATTTAAACTTTGGAACATGTGATGCTTCAAAACTCATTATAGGGTGCTAGACAAACCTTTCAATTGCTTAGAAAAATGTTGTGCTCACATTTCACTCAAAGTGGCAACTCCAATTTACCTCCACCCCATCGCTTGGGTGGCTTGAGACAAAGGATCCTACACTCTCTCTACTTAATTCTTGGACATGTCGGCTGGCAAACTTCATGTCCGAGTTGCCTCGGTTCGAGGTGGGAGCCCGTATAAAGATTCATTGACGTGGTGCCTCTTTGACGAGTGAGACCAGGAGCGGTCTTCGTCGGCGCAGCAGCGGGGAGCTTGGTGCGGAGATTAAAGACCGAAGGATACGGATTGATCGGTATAATCTTTTAACCCCTTTTACAGTTTGCTAGTTTACGGTTAATGGAACAATCCGGGTATTCTGGTTTCGGTACCGTCGGTTTTGTAAAATATTTTTGTTCCACATTTGGGGTCGGTTTGACGGCCGGGACGCCGCCGTATCCCAACATGGTATTAGAGCCAACCCATTAACCGTATACTAGTTGTTTAGATGATGTTAAAATATCGAAACCGAAACAACCCAAAACAATACCAATGATATTTTTGATTGATTGTGAGATATTTAGGAAATCAAGTGTCTGTTGAATTTGAGGGTAGAAAAAGGAATTTTGGTGGCTGCGAAATAGGTGGGTGAAGGAATTTTTTGTTGCTCATTTTTTTTGTGTTGCTTTGTGAACAAAAACCACTTCACCACCAAAAGTATTCCACAGCCACTGGATTTTTCATTCACACAGCCACTTCATCTATTCTTGACCTGCAAGAATTCCACAGCCACTTGATTTCACATGCCATTTCATATTTTCTTCGTCCCAAAGGCATATAGTATCTAGAATATTAGTTTAGTGGTGTTGTTTATGTAGCCCAGTTTGGATAAAGTTTTATCAAGTTGTTTGGGCGATTCAGGAGTTATTTCGAATTCGATATTTTCTAACATTGTTTAAAATTTGCAGTGCATTACATTTCTATTTGTGACCGTGAATGTCATTTGATCGGTAAATCTTGTCTAATCTCTATAGTCCCTTTAGACGGATTTGCGAACGTTACATTCACGTTGATGTTCTGTGTTATGCTGTGATGTTGCGGATTTGTCGTGGTGGATAGTTCCTGTGCAATGGTAGTGCTGTTTGGATTTATTTATACATTTGATATTGCGGGACGAGTGTCCGACATGTGGATTGCCATCACTGCCTGTTTGTATATTATTCTTTTGGGGCACGACCGGGTTGAGATCGATGTACACGTTGTATATATTTTCTTTTCTGTACTAGGATTACCCCGCGGTGGGGTGCATGGATAGCCGGGTTCTAGAGGGCAACGGGCCCGCATCTCATGGCATTGTGACGGAGGGGGCTTTACTCTAGAATTGGCGGGCTATTCGCCGCACTCGTAGGGGGTATAGGTTGACCCAAGGAAGGGTGCTCAAGTTACCGGATTCCATGAAGTGCTGGGTGGTTCATTCACTTTGTTGAAGGGGGCTGCCCGACTTCTGGTTTTGGCGAGTAACTTGCCGTGCTCGTAGGGGTCTAGGTTTTCATTGCACAGGCTATCCACACGATCAGGGGAACGTCGGGTTTCACTTGCGGCTCAATGAAACCCGGGGATCCCAGATTATCTGTATTGTTCTGTGATGCTTATTACTTTTCTGTGATGTTCCATTTATCATGCCTGAAGCGATTATTATATATTGTTATATATACTAGTAGATATTGTATATGTTTTCCACCCGCGCTAGTCCAGTCCCCACTCTGTCGTTAGTTAAGTAACCTAACAGGTGATGACGGGACCCAGTGGCGAATGCGGATGGCATATACGTACATCATATTTTCGTTCTTTTCTGGTGTGATCATTTGATGGGACTGCGTTGATTCTTATCAATGCAAGAAAAACAAACCTATATTTGATGTTGTTGGAACCATTTTTTCAAAAGCTGTTATTACAAGGGCGTTCTGTTTTGTTTTGCACAGTGGTATTCAGTTATGAATATCCAGCATCTCATTCGACGAGGTAAGGGCCGAGATCCCTTCATCGGGAGTAACCCCTTGGACAGAGCTTTGCGTCAGGGTAATAACTTCACTATAGTCGATTACTTTTTGCTTTGCATCGTGGTATTCAGTTTGGAATATCCTGCACCTCATTCCACGAGGAAAGAGCCGGGATCCCTTCACCGGGAGTGACCTCTTTAGTAAAGGTTTTCACCACTACATTTTTATAAAAAACTATCCGGTCCCTTCAACGATATCAAGTTCATTACGCTAAAGGTTTTTCTCCAAAAACCAGCCGTAGCCCTCCGTCATTTCAGACGGGTATTGCTTAGTATTCGTGCTACGTATGTTGACATAGTCAAGGCGTAGTGTTCGGTTGCTCTGCAGTACTTTTTTGTTGCATGGATATGCGATTGGTTAGGGCAATCGTACGGTCATGTTGACCTAGTCAAGGACTCTTACGGGTGGGTCTAATTAATCCAGGATAATGACGGGTTGAACTTGACTTGCGACTTATGATATGTTGACCTAGTCAAGGTCATAAGCCGCTTGGGGTAAAAATCATATCGGGAGTTTCAAACATACAGGAAACTTGCCAGGCTTGCGCATACCTTTTGGAGTGTGGTGACTTGAGTGGCTTCCATCAAGTTATCATGCGATGATAGTTGGATCCCGATTCCCACTGATGAGTTGGTTTACTCCTCGGGTGACCCCGACTAAATCTTCTTTCAGGTTTGGAAGAGAATTTGAGGATACAGTGAGAGGTTTCCTGATTAGATAAAGAGATTAACCATTCTGATCTAGGTCTGAGTGCACGCAGAGTGTTTCTTTTCTCTCTCTCTCTCTCTGGCTGCGACCATGCCCCGACCCTAGACTATGACTCAGTGACCAACTTAACCGAACTTTCATAAAACACTGGTTTTTGGATTGTCTGAGTTGCATACATCAATGCCACTCCTTCTTTTACCCTTTGAGTTTCTCCAGAACACCCCGTATTATTACGAACATCCACTTCCATTGGATAATTCCATCGTATGGTTATATACGAACTCGGAGGAACTTCTTCGAGGATGGATTCTGGTTCTAGAGAGATTGAATATGACTATTCAGTTGTCTTTTCCTTTTACCTTCTCTCAGATTATGAGGGCTCCTAGGATTAGGAGAGGGTACACCTATTACGCTTATTGGATAGTCTTCTTCCAAACAATAGGTAGGTGCCGAAAGGTAGGGAATGAAGAAAACCAATTAGCCCAAGTTGGATGTACAGAAGGTAATAAGTAAAGAAAAATAAAGAGATCAGAAAGAGGGCAAAGTAAATTGCGACCGTTAACATTCACGACCAAACCACGTATTTCATCGACACTCCTAATTCACCTTTGTATTTCTCCAGAACACCCCGTATCACTACGAACATCCAATTCCATTGGATAAATCCATCGTATGGTTATATATGAACTCGAAGGAACTTTTTCGAGGATGGATTCTGGTTCAGGAGAAATAGGAATAAGCTTTATTCAGTTGTCTTTTATCCTTACCTTCTCTCAGGTTACGAGTGCTCCTAGGATTAGGAGAGTACACTTATTATGCTTATTGGATAGTCTTCTTACAAACCATAGGCTGGTGCCGAACGGTAGGGAAGAAAGAAAACCACTTAGCCTAACAATGGTGTACAGAAGGTAATGAGTAAAGACAAATAAAGGGAATTGGAGATATGGCAACGAAATATATGGTTACAGTCATGAATCTGATAATGGAAGAGGCATTACTTGGAATACCCGGATTCCCCTTCGAAACATATTCATGTTTCAGTTTCACTGTGTATTGTTAATAGAAAACTGATTTCCCAATTAGCCCTTGCTCCAGGGTATGTATTTACCAGGTTTGATTCTCACATCTGAATAATTTTACAGATGATGAGTGGGAGTAAGTTATTGGGAATTAAGTGATCATCCTCATTATATCGGAATTCGTTGTAATTGGTGATATTTGAGGAAATCGCCTGGGTACAGTTTTAAACCTACGACGCACAGAGTTTGAGTTTTTCAACTCAGGGGACTTATACAAAGTATTGTATATTGTCCAGTGTCCATTAGGACAAAGGGGTTGGTCATCGTACTGTATTCTGTTTACTTGTGACTTCTCATGTTTTAGACAAGTGTTTCGTAGAAATAAAAGGTCCAAGTTTGAGAAGTTATATGTAAAGGAATAAAGTAGAGAACCATGTGTTGCAAGTATCAGGATTCTTCAAGGTGATTGAAGATGTAGATACTTGTGTTTGGTATTCAGTTGATAGTAATGGTTTTGAGAAACTTGTTTCTCTTTCAGGTTACTCATAATTGGTTGCATCCCTCAGTTGAGTAATGTTGATCGGCCTTTCTCCATTTAGTTGACATGCACTAGAGACAGCTGCATGATTTGAATCTGGTTCCAATTAAATCAGTGCCTCTATTTCTATATTGTATATAGAATGGTTCATATCTTAACGTTATTAAGGTACGGGGAGTTGTCCGGCTTATGCTTAAAACCAGACTCTGGATAACTCAAGGCACGTTTCTGTAATGGCTGTTTGTGGGTTAACCCGGGCTATGACGAGGGTTAATTTTCTACCATCTGGAAGATCAATAGTGATGTTGTTCTTGACTCGCCACAGTTTTAGTAAAATGGATTTTTTTAGAAAACTGTAGTGGCAGTATGGTAGAACTGGAAGAGATTCCAGAACCGCAAACGATTACGGAAAATTTAATAGGACCTAAAGATTCAATCAGGATTGACATTCCATTAGCCACTCCGCAGATATGGTGGGTAACCTCAAGCACCTGAGAGGTACTTCGGTATTCTCAAAGACGGTGACAGAGAGGTTCTTGTTTACCCAGACTTGACACTACTGTTATTTCAGGCTGTGAGACCCGGCAGGAGGATAAGTATAACGTCGTTCTAAACTAGATTTAGAAATGCACGCGTATATGATTCTGCCAGAGGGTTGTCATAGTCGCTGGGAGCAGCAAAAGCGTAGTGGACAAATAGCTTATGTATATTTTTAGACTAAACCAGATATAGCGGAAATAGATCAACTATTTTTGATGTGATAGTCATGGCTTTGACTTCATCAGAATAGGGGATGGATCTGTTAAGAAGGTAGTAGGGTTTGATGTCCTAGCGTTGGATGACATACAAATAGTAGGAGGTGAAATTCCTATACTACGATCGGTTGTACTGTGGTTGTCACACAGTGTTTTCTCCACATAGGATATGGATACAATATCAGACATTCTGGTTACTAGATCTATGGTTTTAGATCTAAATTTGGGAAGTGTCCCAATCTGGGTACTTAGACAGTATTTTAAAGGTGTTTTAGAATGGACGACTCCTGGCATGGTGGTATACCTGCAGGTGATGAAGTCACCCTCTCTAAAGGTGTCTTACAGGCTAAAGCGTAGAGGGATGTGCATGATTGGCCGATCACTTGGTTAGGCAATTGAGTTGATCATGAGATGTCAAGTACCACACCAGTTGTTGATTATGCACTAGTTGCAATAAGTTGATATTAATCCAATCTTGGAGAAACGTTCGGAAGCAGTTTTAGAACATAAGTGGTTGTTTTAGGGATTTGATAACGACAGCCTCCTTCGGGAGACCGTTATCATTCCAGGCTTCCAAGGTGACCCGAATGACTGAGTGACTGTCAGAGTTATAGTTTTCCCTCTGACGAGGGGCAGTAGTTTGGACAGGTGGTCCAAGCGGATACTGAGGGAGGCATGGTGCAGGATACTGATTAAATTCAGTTGACGATACAGTCTATGAAGTTTGCTGGATTTGGAGTTCACTTGTGAGCTAGGTCCCATCAGATATCCAGACATATTCTAAGACGGGTATTACTCAATTCGGGAGATGGCTTTCTCCGCGAACTTGAGAAAAAGAGAGACATGGAAAAAAACATCAGAGCGGATCCACTCACTGAGGCTATTTCTTAAACACGATAGTTTTACAAACGAGTTTTGTGAAACTGATTAGTGGAGGAGTTGGATGTTTGGTATCAGACGAGCTGTGAGTACGCGACATTGCAATAATTAGCCTTAAGTGAAAGTGGGAGATTGTTGGATATAGTGCCCTCAAAGTCAATTATTGGATTGCAGGAACGTGATTGCACTGATTGAGGGAGGACCTATACCGGTAGTACAGTCTTGCTCGAGATGATAATATGCTATCTGGTTTTTCTTTATCATCGTGTGCATGCTTTAGTTCACTATTGCATGTTGATGAGCCCATAGGATTCTTGCTTGACTTCCAACAGTATGATGACGATCATATACGTAGGAGCTGGGGTCTATAAGCACATCCTTAAAGTGTCCCTAGTCGTGGGAGTTTCGAGACAGGGCATCGATACTCCAGAGTAGACTAGTGTATACATTCGAGACCCCGACGAGGGGCGGTGGCCGGTCTCACAAGCCATTGGTGTCAGTTGGTTCGCCTAAGATGTATACAGGTGCTCATTGGATTATGAGTACACCGGACATGATTCGCCGGGGACATGCTAGTTGGTATTATACCCATCGTCAGATAGCAGTTCCCTGGTGACATGTCTACAGGTTAGTCTGTCGACCTGAGATCATCAGTTGCCTCGTGTGAGTTCCCACTGTGCTTTGATTACTACCATACCACGGCTCAAAGGACTCGTGCAAACAGGTTTTAGTTGTGTATAGTCCCGAGCCACATAGAGGCAGTGAGCGGATTGTCGGGGATTCGTCTCTCCCGGTATTGGGGGTGAGATCCCGCTGTGTTTAGGAGAGCCATTACATGAAATCCCTGGCCAGGGTAATTGAGATTTACTGGTAGGTATTCCAGTAGTATCTCAGGGTGTTCTGGGCTACTCTCCGACACGACTTATACAGCTATTGGGGGTCTGACGTTTACCAGCCCCCTAGACCCGATATGCGATACTCATAGACGAACGGACCAGACTGTACGGATATTGTCATTGTCAGGCTCAGTAGGGTTTCAGGATGAGTTCGCTCGCCAGCTTCGTTTTCATTCAATACATGGGCACCCGTTACGTACAGCTAGTACCTCTGACGTGCTTGTGGTTATACCCAGAGCCAGTGTATTGATGAGTCATTAGAGTCCCCCACAGACAGTTTCCCAAGTTCGGGCGAAACGTTGTAGAGGCTGTTTGGTTTTATGGCAGGGTTCGATCATATTCGTGCACTTGTGCACGAATCAGGATCGGACGGGTAATACTAGCGGACTTTGGTTTAAGCCGGATCCTAATATTATATTGTAGGAATATTTTTTGTCTCATTTGAATTCGTATTCGGTCGGAAAACAAATGCGGGTATGTATTTACAGTTGAGGGGTAATCCCGTAATTCGTTACGGGATTACTTTCGGAGTTGCCATTTTCTTTTCCGGTCTTAAAACACCTTGTTTATTTATTCTGAGCATTGACATTGACTTTGTCAATTCTTTGACCATATTCCCCACAATGATCACCCCATTCCCCACAGTGATTCATGGGCTGTGAGCATGGGCATGGTGGCTGTGTGCAGTAGAAGGGGGGCTCCTTGCAATTTCGCCAGCATGATAATTGGCAAAGGGTTTTTTGTTTGTGGTGAATAAAACGGGATTGGGTTTTATTTTTCAGGAATCCTTTTCATTCAGAGTTTCTCCATTTTTTGACACCACCACTTGACTTGATAATTTTCCAGAGATCCTTGGCTTCACAAATTCTTCATATGGCCGAGCCCCTTATGGTTTCTATTTTTCCTTTGCTTAGAAAAATGTTGTGCTCGCATTTCACTCAAAATGGCAACTCCAATTTACCTCCACCCCATCGCTTGGGTGCCTTGGGACAAAGGATCCTACACTATCTCTACTTCATTCTTGGACATGTCGGCTGGCAAACTTCATGTCCAAGTTGCCTCGGTTCAAGACGGGAGCCCGTATAAAGATTCATTGACATGGTGCCACTTTGACGAGCGAGACCGGGAGCGGGTTTCGTCGGCGCAGCAGCGGGAAGCTTGGTGCGGAGATTAAAGACCGAAGGACACGGATCGATCGGTATAATCTTTTAACCACTTTTACAGTTTGCTAGTTTACGGTTAATGGAACGATCCGGGTATTTTCGTTTCGGTAGCGCCGATTTTGTAAAAAGTTTTTGTTCTGCATTTGGCGTCGGTTTGACGGCCGGGGCGCTGCCGCATCCCAACATCACCCTCTCTAAAGGTGTCTTACAGACCAAAGGGAAGAGAGATTTGCATGATTGGCATATCACTTGCTCAGGCAATTGAGTCAATCATGTGATGTCAAGTACCACACGAGATGTTTTTTTTCCACGAGCTGCAATAAGTTTATATTGATCCAATCCTGGAGAAACGTTGGGAAGCAGTTTATGAACATAAGTGGATGTTCATGGGATATAGTAACAGCAGTCTTTTTCGGGAGACGATTATCATTCCAGGCTTCCAAGGCGACCTGGATAACAGAGCGACTGTAAGAGTTTTAGTTTTCCCTCTTTTGAGAGGCAGTAGTTTGGACAGGTGATCCAAGCGGATACTGAGGAAGGCATGGTGTAGGATAATGATTAAATTCAGTGGACAATACAATCTAAGAAGTTTGCTGGATTTGTAGTTCATTTGTGAACTGGGTCCCATCAAATATCCAAACATATTCTAAGACATGTATTGCTCATTTTAGGAGATAGCTTTCTTCGCGAAGTTGAGATATAGAGAGATACAGAAAGAAACATTGGAGCGGATCCACTCACCGAGGCTATTTCTCGAACACAATAGTTTCGCAAACGAGCTTTGCGAGACAGATTAGTAAAGGAGTTTTATGTTTTGTATCATACGGGCTGTGAGTATGCGATACTGCAATTATTAGCCTTAAGTGCAAGTAGGAGATTGTTGGCTATAGTGCCCTCAAGGCAATTATCATAGTTGCAGGCAGGTGATTATGATGATTGAAGGAGGACTTATACCGGTAGAACATTCTTATTTGAGATGATAGTATAGTATATGGTTTGTCTTTATCATCATGTACATCATTAGGTGGCATTACAGATCATTATTACATGTTGATAGAGCCCATAAGATTCTTGCTTGACTGCCAGCAGTATGATGGCGATCATATACAAGGGAGCTGGGTAGTCTATAGGCATATCCTTAAATGTCCCTAGTAGTAGGAGTTTCGAGACCGGGCATCGATACTCCAGAGTAGACTAGTGTATACTGATCGAGACCCCGACGAGGGGTGGTGGCCGGTCTAACAAGCCATTGGTGTCAGTTTGTTCACCTAAGATGTATATAGGTGCTCATTGGGTTATGAGTACACTGGACGGACTCGCCGGGAACATGCTAGTTGGTATTATACCTATTGTCAGATAGCAGTTCCCTGGTGACATGTGTACTGGTTAGTCTATCGACCTGAGATCGTCATTTGTCCCGTGTGAGTTCCCACTGTGCTTTGATAACTACCCTATCATGGCTCAAAGGAGTCGTGCAAAAAGGATTTAGTTAGGTACAGCCCCGAGCCACATGGTGGCAGTGAGTGGATCGTCAGGGGATTCGTCTCTCCCGGTATTGGGGGTTGATGTCACGTTGCGCACGGGTAGCTATCACCAGAAATCCTTTGCCAAGGTAGTCGAGAATTACTGATTCGGATCAGTAGTTTCTTAGTTGGCGATGGGCTTCATACCGACACTAAATGTCGCGTTATTGGGGGTCTGACTTTATCCACCCCCTAGACTCGATATGCGATACTCATAGACAAACGGACCAGACTGTACGGATATTGCCACTGTCAGGCTCAGTAGGGGTTTCAGGATGAGTTTGCTCGTCAGACTCCCTTTCGCTCAATACCTGGGTAGCCGTTACGTATAGCTAGTGCCGCTCACGTGCTTATGGTTAAACCCTCTGCCAGCGTATTGACGAGTCTTTAGTGTCCCACATAGAGGGTTTCCTTGGTTCGGGCGAAACGATATAGAGGCTGTATGGTTTTACGGCAGGGTTTGATCACATACGTGTACTTATGCACGCATGATGTACGGACGGATAATACTGGTGGGCTTTGGTTTATGCCGGATCCTAGTATTATATTGTTAGATTATTTTCGTCTCCTTGCATTCGTATTCTTCGGAATACGGATGCGGGTATGTATATACGGATAAGAGGTATTTTTGTAACTCATTACAAGATTACTTTTAGAAGATTACACCTCATCATGATTTAGACCTTTTTGGATTAAAAAGGTTATTGAGGTGTAGGATGAGTGTTTATTGCATTTTTGTGGCATGGCTAATTAGTGACCCATGGTTACTATTCTAGCATGATTAGGGTTTTTGTTTGTTGTGAAATTATATTGACTTGATATATTTTAGTTGACTCAAGATATTTTGGATGGCTCCATTATTTGTTTATTCACATAACACATAAAAATTAACACAAGTCATTATTCATTTCTTTTTCTCTCTCTTGAGTTGCTCTCAACACTCTCATCCTCATGGTATCTTCTTCTTCCTCCACCCAAACCCTCTCATGTGTTGAGAAACCTTGGGTGTCTTAAGACAAATTAATCCTTCATCACTATCTATTTCTTCTACGGTATCTAGTGCAGCGATTTAGGTACCCTAGTTACCTCATATATGAGATTGGAGCACGATTCATAGACTCTCCAGTGGATCATCATCGATGGAGGGAGACCGGAGATCATGCTTGATCAAGGAGGCCTCTAGGAGCTTGGGAAGATGGTTCAAGACCGAAGGACACGGATCATTCGGTATAACCATTCTAACCCTATGCATGTTTTGTTATCTATGGCTTATCGGTCGATCTGGGTTATAGGGTTGTGTTAGCGCCGGTTTTTGAAAAGTTTTGTTCCGCATTTGGCCACGGATTGATGGCCGGGGCACTTGCATAACCCAATAGCTACATGTGCACAATGAGACATCTACCCCCAATACCGAGAGAGACGAATCCCCGATGATCCGCACACTGCCTCCATGTTGCTTGGGACTTTACCCAACTAAGACCTGTTTGCCCAACTTAGTAAAGCTGTGGTAGGGTAATAATCAGAGCAAAATAGGAACTCACATGAGATAAATGACGATCTTAGGTAGACAGACTAACCTGTACTCATATCACTAGAGAACTGCTATATGACAATAGGTATAAGGAACGCCTTAGTTTTCGGTTAGTGTTAGTTTAGACGTTAATGCGGGTTTACTGTAAAATGTTTACCAATTCGGGTTCCTCACATTTTAAAACATTTAATTAATAATTTATTATTATTTGTTATGAGCATGCACGCATGTGTGCACGTTAATATGGGGGGGTTTGTTTGTGCTAATCTAGGTTAGTGACCATGACACTTAACCTAATCTAATCTTTGCTTTAATCCAATCCTTGTTTTAATCCTTTACCTTAACCCTAATCCTTAATCCTTTCCTAGATATTTTGAGTGATAAGAGAAGATATTTCTTTGGGTGTGTGAGGTGGCTTGATAAGTAGTATGAATGCATTAATGGTGTTTTAATGCAAGGTGCTCTTACCCCTTAACCTCACCTCCCACTCTCTTTATCATTCACTCTCTCTCTTTTTCTCTATCTCTTTTCTTTTCCCTCATTCCTCTTTCATTACATACTGAACACACTCATTTCCATCATAAATGTAAGTCCACGTTGCCTACCCCGGTTCTTACGGGGAGGCGGAAACGGTAAAAAACAATTTTTTATGACAAGGCAACATGGACTGGAAAAGTGGATCTTTGCTAAACAAAAACCTAGCAAACAAACTACGAGTTTAGCTACTCGATTAGGAGGTTATACCTGGGTCTTGAATTCCTTCTCTTCTTGCTCCTTGAGGTGGTTTGAACGGCTCCTCCTCGTAGTCTTCCTTTTGCCAAAGAAGGGTCCACCCGAAGGCCACTACCTTGAGCTCCTACCTCAACCGAGAGGTAACTAAAGTGCTTGGCTTTCTAAACCTAGAACTCTAGAATGAGTAGGGATGAGTTATGGTGGTTTTACCTCAAGAGCTCATGGTTCTCAACACATGAGAGATGAGAGCTTTGAGAGAGAGGAAGAGGATGAGCTTTGGATTAGAGAGAGTGATCAAGTGAGAATGAGATAATAATTTACAACCATGCTCACAATAGTAAGAATAATGATGATGATAATAATAATTAAGAATTGTGATGGTTAGTTTCAATGACCATTATCATTTCATGCATTTAATGCATTTTGCAAAGAACAAGAAGCATCATGGAAATGAAATGATGATGGTCAACAAGTCCACAATGGTCAACCGGTCAACAAAGTCAACAAGTCAACAAAAGTCAAATGTTCAACTAAACCATGGCATAAGAATACTTAATTAATATTATTAATCATATTTCTTATTCTCATTAGGGTTTAGAAAAAGTCAACGATCAACAACCCTAATGAGAATCGTCTGCCTCTGCCTCTGTCAACTGTGCATACACATCCGCATCCATGTTTCGAGAAACACGAATACAATGAGATAAAAAAATCCCAAAACATATACTAGGATCTGGCTTAAACCAAAGCCCGCTAGTAATAACTGCCCGGACACCAAACGTGCACAAGTGCGCGGATATGAACGAACCCAGTTGCAAAACCATGCGACCTCTACTCTGTTTTGCCCAAAGGCGAACAGCCCTCTGTGTGGGACTCTAAAGACTCGACACTACGCTGGCAGTGGGTTTAACCACAGGCTGCAAGCGGTACTAGCTGTACGTAACGGTCCCCAGGTAGATGCCGATAAGAAGACTGATGAGGCGAACCCATCCGAACTCCTACTGAGCCTGAATGTGACCATCTCCGTACAGTCTGTTCTGTTCGTCTGAGAGTATCGCATGTCGGGCCTAGGGGGGCGGTAAACGTCAGTCCCCTAATAGCGGTACAAGTCATGTCGGAGTGTAGCTCAGAACACCCTGAGATAACACTGGAAACGCTACCAGTATATCTCGCTTGCCCTGGCCAGGGACTTTGTGTAATGGCTCTCCTTGACACAGCGCGATATCAACCCCCAATACCGGGAGAGACGAATCTTGTCTAACCATCTCTGCCTCCAAGTGCTTCGGGACTGCACCCAACTACTACCTGTTTGCACGACTCATTTGAGCCGTGGTAGGATAGTAATCTAAGAACAGTGGGAACACACTCGAGGCGAAGTGACAGTGTCAAGTCAACGGACTATGCTGTACTCATGTCACCTGGGATCTGATAACTAATGATTGGTATACTACCAAACCAATAATTCCCAGTGAGTCCTGTCCAGTGTACTCGTAACCTGACGAGCACTTGCATACTATCTCCAGTACGACGTACTGATGGCTGTGGGACAGACCATCTCCCCTCCTGGGATGAGAAGCGTATACACTAGTCTACTCTGGAGTATCGATGCCCTGTATCGATAATCTTACGACTATCGACCTGTATAAGGATGTGCTTGTAGATTACCCAGCCTCCACTAGTGTGACTGTCATCACAACGCTAGTAATCAAGCAAAGATCCTAAGGGCTCCACTAATGTGTATAGGCGATATGCTAAAAGAAACACATGCACACATTAAAGTAGAAACAAACCAAGTAGCATACTACTATTTCGAGCAAGATTGTCTATACAACTGTGAATATCCCAAGCTTCCATTAAGTAATATACAAACTAGTATGATACAGTAATGGCCTCTAGGGCATATACACTAACAATCTCCCACTTGCACTAAGGCCGTGTACTGGCGTATCGAAGACCTATCATCTCTATCAGCCGCTCGAACTGAGTCTGGGGTATGGCCTTCGTGAATGGATCTGCAGTGTTATCTTCTGTAGCAACCCTCCGAACCTCGATCTCCCGGCGATCCACGATCTCCCTGATCAGGTGATACCGCCTCAAGTTGTGTCTGGACTTCTGATGGGACCTGGGTTCCTTCGCTAAAGCTATAGCCCCGTTGTTGTCACAATACAGAGGTATTGGATCAACAATGGATGGAACCACCTGAAGTTTTGTCAAGAACTTCCTCATCCAGATGGCTTCTTTTTCGGCATCAGATGCAGTGATATATTCCTCTTCCATCGTTGAGTCAGCAACAGTTTCCTGTTTGGAACTTTTTCAACACACCGCCCCTCCATTGAGGGTAAAGACATAACCCGGCATGGATTTGGAGTCATCCTTGTCACTCTGGAAGCTGGAGTCAGCAAAGGCCTCCATCTAGAGGTCTTTTCCGTCTTAAACCAAAAACATATCCTTAGTCCTTCTCAGGTACTTCAGAATGTTCTTTACCGCTATCCAGTGCTTCTCCCCAGGGTTTGACTGATACCGGCTTACCACACTCAGTGCATAAGCTATATCTGGTCTGGTACACAACATCGCTTATATTATAGAGCCTACCGCAGATGCGTAGGGTATAATAGTCATGCGATCCCTTTCCAAATCAGTCTAGGGAGACATCTCTTTGGAGAGGGTGATCCCGTGACAAGCCGGTAAATTACCGCGCTTGGAATCTTCCATACTGAATCTTTTCAGTATGGTGTCGATGTACCTGGACTGTGAAAGTCCTAATATACTCTTGGACCTATCACGATGGATCCGGATGCCCAGAATGTAAGAGGCATCACCCAGGTCTTTCATAGAGAATCTGTGTGACAAGAACCCTTTGACAGATTGTAGCATAGGAATGTCATTTCCTATCAAGAGAATGTCATCCACGTACAAAACGAGGAATACGACAGTTCGTGCTACAACTTTACTATAAATGCATGGTTCATCTGGATTTTTGATAAAGCCAAATTCTTTGACCGTCTCATCAAAACAGATGTTCCAACTCCGCGATGCCTGCTTTAGTCTATAAATGGACTTAAGCAACTTGCACACTTTCCCGCTGCTCCTACTCTGAATGAAACCCTTTGGCTGGTCCATATAGAGACACTCCTCCGAATTTTCATTTAGAAAAGCGGTCTTTACGTCCATCTGCCAAATCTCATAATCGTGGAAGGCATCAATGGCAAGAAGGATCCGAATGGATTTGAGCATAGCCACTGGAGAAAAGGTTTCGTCATAGTCCAAACCAGGTCTTTGACGAAAACCCTTTGCAACAAGTCCAGCCTTATAGGTCTCAACCTGTCCATCTACACCAATCTTCCTTTTGAAGATCCATTTGCAGCCTACGGGTTTTACCCCTTCTGGAGCAACGTCCAAAGTCCATACTTTGTTGGTGTACATGGACTCCATTTCGGTCCGCATTGCATCCAGCCATTTTACCGAGTCAACGCTCTGAATGGCCTGCTGGAAGCTAGTCGGCTCATCATTATCAATGATGCAATCCTCTCTATCCCCGTCTATGAGAAAACCGTAGTATCTCTCGGGCGGATGAGACTGCCTACTGCTCCTACGGAGCGGCGCAGGAATGTCCTGTTCTTTCGAACCTTCTTGTTCTACTAAGCTTTCAGTAATAGCCTATGGTTTTGGAATTTCTTCCAGTTCTATTGCGCTCTCACTTATCTGATTTTCCAAAAATTCAGTTTCCAAGAAACAGGCATGACGAGAAACAAAAACCTTTTGTTCCTCTGTGCAATAGAAGAAATATCCCTTTGAGTTCTTTGGATATCCCATAAACTTGCACTGTACTGAGCGTGCCTCGAGTTTGTCCGCATGCTGCTTTTTGACAAAAGCTGGACACCCCCATGTCTTAATGTGCTTAAGATAGGGTTTCTTCCCACTCCATATCTGATATGGTGTGGTAGGCACTGTCTTAGTTGGAACTCGGTTCAAAAGGTATGCAGCTGATTCTAGTGCATATCCCCAGAATGATCGCGGCAACTCAGCGTTACTCATCATGGAACGTACCATATCCAATAGGGTTCGGTTCCGTCTCTCCGATACACTATTATGTTGTGGGGTGTATGGAGGATTAAGTTGAAAGAGAATTCCATTCTCTTTTAAGTAATCCAAGAACTCGGCACTCAAGTATTCACCACCTCGATCAGATCTCAGTGTCTTGATACTTTTGCCTGTTTGTTTTTCTACTTCATTCTTGTATTCCTGGAATTTTTCGAAGGCTTCAGATTTATGTTTCATCAAGAAGACATATCTGTACCTTGAAAAATCATCCGTAAAAGTAATGAAGTAAGAATAACCACTTCGCGCATGTGTAGACATTGAACCGCATACATCGCTGTGTAGGAGTCCCAAGAGCTCGCTCGCTCTTACTCCATGTCCAGTAAATGGAGTCTTTGTCATCTTTCCTTTGAGACATGATTGACAAGTTGCATATGATTGATATTCGAACGGATCCAAATATCTTTCTTTATGTAACTTAGTCAACCTTCTCTCATTGATGTGACCCAGTCTACAATGCCATAAGAAAGCATGATTTATTTCTGGAGACTTTCTTTTGTGTGTATTCTGGACATTGAAAATTTGTGGTTGGTTTAATACTTATATACCGTTGCTTAATGTACCCGACCCAATCAGAACATGATTAAGGTGAATGTTTACAACATTGCTTATAAATGCAAAATCATAACATTCTTTAGACATTAAAGATACAGATATGATATTACAAGTCGCACTGGGTACAAAATAACAATCGCACAAAACCAAAACATCCATCTGACAATCACAAGTGATAGTCCCCCACGGACTCAGCATCCATGCCAGCTCCGTTTGCAACTCTGAGGGTCATATCACCTGCCTTCAAAACCCTACGCTTTCTCAGTGCCTGCAAAGAATTACAGATATGAGATCCTGATCCGGTATCCAATACCCAGGAAGTAGAATTTACTGATAGACAGTTTTCAATAATATACACACCTGAAGCCGAAGCCACAACTTGCTTCGGGTCCTGGTTCTTGGGCTTCCAAGCCCTGCAATTTTTCTTCCAGTGTCCTTTCTTATGACAATAAAAGCACTCTTCTTTCCCCACAAGCTGTCCCGCTACCTTTGCCATTTTTTCCTTTCCCTTGGCTTCCACTTTACTAACACCGCCCCTTGGTTTGGTGGGGGCTTTCTTCTTCTTTCCTTTGGCTTTCACCCTGGACCTAGAAGAAGAAGGTCCTCCAACAGAAAAAGTGGGTGTTTCCCTTACTTTCTTCAGGGTGCCCTCTGCACTCCTCAACATGTTAAGGAGTTCTCGAAGTTCAACTTCCTTTCCTTGCATGTTGAAGTTCAGGATAAACTGGGCGTAAGTGAAAGGAAGGGACTGGAGAATCAAGTCAGTGTATACCTCATTCTCTAACGTGGTCCCAAGGTCTGCGAGCTCTTCAATGTAGCCAATCATCTGAAGCACGTGTTCCGCTACAGATGATCCGACGGCCAATCTCGCCGAAAACAACTTTTTCGAGACTTCGTATCTGGCGATACGGGATTTCTCTCCATACAGATCTTTTGTATGGAGAAATATGGATTCTAGGTCCATATCCTCGTGCCTCCTCTGATGTTCGTTGCCCATAGAGGCAAGCACGATGCAAATGGCCCTCGCGCAATCAATCTCCCAGGTCTTACGGATTTCCTTATCCGCGACGCTGGATTGAGGACCTGGGACTGGGGGAGCTTTGGTGGTAAGAAGATACCCCAACTTGTCATAAGTGATTGCCATTTTGACATTCCTGAGCCAATCTTTGTAGTTTGGCCCTGTTAATGTATTTTTTCTAGTAGTAACTTAAGTCCGGTCATGATTTTTGATCGCAGCAAATAGGAGAGAGAGAGAAAAAACACTTTAGCATGATGCTCTTGCAAGTTTAGAGTGGTTTTTAGTTTGTCTAAACAGGATGGCTCCCACTGTTTCTCGAATCCTTCCTCAAACCAAAAAAGAAGAATTAGTCGGGATCAATCTTACCGTACAATTCTTGCTTAACCGTTTAGCCAGGCCAGTGTTGGTATTTCGAGTGAGGTTTTTCAACGCTTTCGCGAAGTTCCTTAATTAAATAACCTCTTTTCCCTGTGGGCGTAGCCCTGCTAACACCTTTCTAGATACCTACTTGGATTATAGCATTGATCGTTAAGTGAGAAAGTTCCCGAGGAGTAGCATATACTCATAGTAGGATCGGGATACAAATATCATCGCGTGATAAAACTGAGGGAATCCTACTAGAATCATCACACTACAAATGGTATGCAACACTAGCAAGTTTCAGTTTCTTTAGAAACTCCCGATGTGGATTTTTTCCCCATGCTCTTATGACCGTGACTTTGGCCAACAAATCATAAGTCACACGTCAAGTTCTACCCGTCATTTTCCAGGTTAATTTGAACTCACCCGTACCTACCCTTGACTTTGTCCAACAAGGCAGTACGACTGTCCCAAACCAACGCATCTATCTATGCTACATATGAATATTCAATAGCTACCAATCACTATGCCTTGACTTTGGCCAAGAAACACAGCTTGAATACTATTGACTATCCATATGAAATGACGGAGGGCTACGAATGGTTTTGGCGAAACCGTGAACATAGTGAACTTGATATAATCGAAGGAACGTGATAGCTTTTAAAAGGAGTGGTTCAAGCTCCGCGTTTAAAAGTTGTTTTTGAAAAGAAACCGAGTGGTTTTGAAATTGTTCCAACGACTTTACTTTGGTTTATTTTCTTGCATTAATTTAATGTGTCCCATCAATTAATCCTACCATTGCAGAAAACAACGAAAATATGACGTACGCTTATGCCATCCGCATTCGCCACGGGGCCCCGTCATTACCCGTTAGGTTACTTAACTAACGACAGAGCGGGGGATGGACTACCGCGGATGCAAAACATAAGCAACGCCTACTAGATATCATATGTAGATATATACATTCGTCAAATGCAATGATAGCCATTCCAGATCACAGATGAACATATTGGATATACTAGAAATCCGCGTTTCGTTCGAGCCTGTAACGAAAGACGGATTACACGGTTGCGATGAATAGCCAAACTCCACCCTAGAACCCCTACGGGTGCGGCAAACTACCCGCCAAGTACCCGAAGTGAAGCAACCTCCCTCAACATCGTGAGTAGGCCACTTGGCACTTCGAGGTACCCGGTAGTTTGTGCACCCCACCTTGGGTCTATCCTAGGAGCAAAAACAGTAAAAGAAATAATATACAATGGCGGATACAACCTCATCACGGATGTGCGGCCATAAAATAATATTACATCAATTTACATATTATATCAAATGAAAGATAAAGAAAACTCTCAACTCACAACCCCCGGCTATTCATCCGCGATAATCAAACGAGTTCATATACACAATCCAACAACATTATAGATCATAGATATGCACAACCCCCACTAATCGACGTATAGCGATTAGTTGAAGTTCAGTGCATATATCACATCACAGATATAACCCATTAGCTAAAGTCTATAGAACTTCGATCAAAAATACGGATATGTAACTACCCCAAACACAACTTTGTTCTCTAGAAAATCTGGGCAGAAACAAAATACTTTAAAAATCCCAAAACAGAACACTGAACACACTGCAGCAAATCCGAGTCGCGGCCGAGTCAACTCGGCCGTGGATCCGCGGCGAAACGCATGGTTTCGCCGCGGTTCCGCGGTGAGTTGACCGAGTCATAGGCTCGTTTTTGCTGTGTGTTCTTAGAAAACCCTGGGCCGATTTTTAAGGTATGTGGAATTATTTTTAGAGCAGTTTTAAAATCGGCAGAAAGTTAAGTTTTGGGACGTGTTTTGCGATTTTTTCTCGGATCGAAATTCGAAATACTTTGCTAACATGCTAGTTGTTGTTTAGCTAGGCTGTGACACCACTGTAAGTCCACGTTGCCCACCCCGGTTCTTACGGGGTGGCGGAAACGGTAAAAAACGATTTTTTATGACAAGACAATATGGACTAGAAAAGAGGATCTTTGCTAAACAAAAACCTAGCAAACAAACTACGAGTTTAGCTACTCGGTTAGGAGGTTATACCTTGGTCTTGAACTCCTTCTCTTCTTGCTCCTTGAGGTGGTTTGAATGGCTCTTCCTCGTAGTCTTCTTTTTGCCGAAGAAGGATCCACCCGAAGGCACTACCTTGAGCTCCTACCTCAACCTAGAGATAATTAAAGTGCTTGGCTTGCTAAACTTAGAACTCTAGAATGAGTAGAGTGGAGTTATGGTGGTTTTACCTCAAGAGCTCATGGTTCTCAACACATGAGAGATGAGAGCTTTGAGAGAGAGGATGAGGATGAGCTTTGGATGAGAGAGAGTGATCAAGTGAGAATGAGATAATAATTTACAACCATGCTCACAAAAGTAAGAATAATAATGATAATAATAATAATTAAGAATTGTGATGGTTAGTTTCAATGACCATTATCATTTCATGCATTTAATGCATTTTGCAAAGAACAAGAAGCATCATGCAAATGAAATGATGATGGTCAACAAGTCCACAATGGTCAACCGGTCAACAAAGTCAACAAGTCAACAAAAGTCAAATGTTCAACTCAACCATGGCACAATAATCCTTAATTAATATTATTAATCATATTTCTTATTCTCATTAGGATTTAGAAAAAGTCAACGGTCAACAACCCTAATGAGAATCCTCTGCCTCTGCCTCTGTCAACTGTGCATATACACCCGCATCCATGTTCCGAGGAACACGAATACAATGAGATAAAACTAATCCCAAAACATATACTAGGATCTGGCTTAAACCAAAGCCCGCTAGTAATAACTGCCCGGACACCAAACGTGCACAAGTGCGCGGATGTGAACGAACCCTGTCGCAAAACCATGCGACCTCTACTCTATTTTTCCCAAAGGCGAATAGCCCTCTGTGTGGAACTCTAAAGACTCGACACTACGCTGGCAGTGGGTTTAACCACAGGCTGCAAGCGGTACTAGCTGTACGTAACGGTCCCTAGGTAGATGCCGATAAGAAGACTGATGAGGCAAACCCATCCGAACTCCTACTGAGCCTGAATGTGACGATCTCCGTACAGTCTGGTCTGTTCGTCTGAGAGTATCGCATGTCGGGCCTAGGGGGCCGTAAACATTAGTCCCCTAATAGCGGTACAAGTCATGTCAGAGTGTAGCCTAGAACACCCTGAGATAACACTGGAAATGCTACCAGTATATCTCGCTTGCCCTGGCCAGGGACTTTGTGTAATGGCTCTCCTAGACACAGCGCGATATCAACCCCCAATACCGGGAGAGACGAATCCTGTCTAACCATCTCTGCCTCCAAGTGCTTCGGGACTGCACCCAACTACTACCTGTTTGCACGACTCATTTGAGCCGTGGTAGGGTAGTAATCTAAGAACAGTAGGAACACACTCGAGGCGAAGTGACTGTGTCAAGTCAACGGGCTATGCTGTACTCATGTCACCTGGGAACTGATAACTGACGATAGGTATACTACCAAACCAATAGTTACCAGTGAGTCCTGTCCAGTGTACTCGTAACCTAACGAGCACCTGCATACTATCTCCAGTACGACGTACTGATGGCTGTGGGACAGACCATCTCCCCTCCTGGGATGAGAAGCGTATACACTAGTCTACTCTGGAGTATTGATGCCCTGTATCGATAATCCTACGACTAGGGACCTGTATAAGGATGTGCTTGTAGATTACCCAGCTCCCACTAGTGTGACTGCCATCACAACGCTGGTAATCAAGCAAAGATCCTAAGGGCTCCACTAATGAATATAGGCGATATGCTAAAAGAAACACATGCACACATTAAAGTAGAAACAAACCAAGTAGCATACTGCTATTTCGAGCAAGATTGTCTATACAACTGTGAATATCCCAAGGTTCCATTAAGTAATATATAAACTAGTATGATACAGTAATGGCCTCTAGGGCATATACACTAACAACAAAACCATATCAAATCCTTCACAAAAATCACACCTTTTACCATGTTTTGTCTCTTGGATGCCTTGGAGCATGCAAAGCTTGGATCTTTGAGTTCTTTTGGTTAGGTAATAATCTTTTTCTGTTGTTTATTTAGTTTTTGTGTTGTGCAGACTTTTGGTTTTAGTTTAGATTGTTTAAAGTTAAGTTTATGTGCAAATATCGTATTTTTAGTGTCAATATATGACATCTGTGATCTGCTGTGACCCGGAGATTTGACTAGAAAACTAAACAATGTAGTTGTGTTATACCTGAGACCATAAGACATCACCTGGAGCATGAACCCATGGAGCTCGGACTCAGACGGCGACTAGAGGGAGAATTATGGCGACGTCGGTTTTGCGTTGGAGTTGGGGTTTGGGTTTTTGTGGGTAGGTGTCTGTAGTGGTTTAGGTGTGTTTGGTCATGTTTGGTTGTTGAATTTTCTCTGTATACAAAATCTGGGATCACCTAGGTAGTTTCTTGTGTTTCGTCTAAGCGTGATACGTTATACGACATGGATCGTACACTTTGTGTGGTTTTGCTCTTGGGTTGGTTTCGTCATGTCGCTACGAATGTTAGCCACAATACGAACACTTGAGAGTATGTTTTGTGTTATTGCGTCGGTCAAATGGAGTTTGTACGCGTTTTGGGTCTATTACTAATATACATTGTTTTATCAATTTATTGTTTTAGGTTCGCAGGCGGGGACTTCGGGCGCTGCGACGAAAGGAAAACAGGTGGTAGGCTTCACTTAGACAGGAGCGTTGGTGAGTAGATTTAACATCTACAGGAGAATCGGCCGCATGGCGTTATGCGTCTGGGCTAGAGATATTAATATTTTCGCATTTTCTATTTCATATATATAGTTTGCGCATACCCTTATTGCTTAGTGATTGTTGTGCTTCAACTAGTATCCTTAGGACACTGCACATATTATTGACGGTTTATGTTGCACGAGCACTGATTGTATGCCACACACACCGTCAATAATTGCTATGTTACGCACTGTTTATCCCAATCAGAGCAAAGCTCTGTTTAAATTCCAAGATGGAAAAAGAAGCAATTCTTCTGTTTTTTTCCTCCAATCAGAGCAAAGCTCTGCCTATAAAAAAAAAAAAAAATTGCTGCGCGACACGTGTCAGCACAGCGCGACACGTGTCACGCGCTGGGGCATCTGCGCCAAACAGAATTAAAATATTCAAGAAATCTTTTCTGTTCTTATTAAAACAAGAAGATTTTCTTCTGCAAAGCAGAAGCCCTTGGATCAAAGATCCAACGGTGGGGAAAATTCTCCAAATCACTCAGAGAAAGATCTCTTTAACAAATTTAACTAATTTATGGGCACTATAAAAAGGACCCCAGACCTCAATTAAAAGGCATCAACATTTTCTAAAAAAAAAAAAGAGAGAAAGAGGACTCTGAAGAACTCCTCAAGAATAAAAAAGGTAAAAACCTTTGAAAGAAGAGAAAATTCTCTTATGAACGGATCAGTGATCTAAGAACAAGATCATTGATCTTCAATAAATAAATAAAAATAAAAATAATGCCTTGCACTTGTTAAGAACCTTTGGTTCTCTGAAACAAGGAAAAACTTGTTTAGATCAAGGGATCAAAAAGTGCTTTGCACTTCTGTTGCGAATCTAAAAAGATTCTTAGTGCTTTGCACTTCTTATGAACCACAGGTTCTCTAAAACAAGAAAAACAGAAATAAAAAAGATAGTGCTTTGCACTTTTATGAACCTTTGGTTCTTGAAATAAAAAGAAAAAACTTGTTCTTCTTTGATCTAAATTAGATCAAGAAATCAAATAGTGCTTTGCACTTCTTTTATGAACCATTGGTTCTTGAATCTAAAAGATTCTCAAATTAATAGTGCTTTGCACTTATAAATCTGCACTGTTACGCTCTCTGATTGGCGCAAAGCGCTTGACAAATGCAATGAATTTCCTAAAGGGCCAGGCCCAAATCAAAAAGACCTAGTAGGCCTAATTAAATTGCAGTGCAATAAAAGGGGCAGAGCCCAAACAAAATAGATGCTATGCATCATTTATAAAAGGGCAGAGCCCAAACAAAATAGATGCTCTGCATCATTTATAAAAGGGCAGAGCCCAAACAAAACAAAAATAATGCAGTGCATTATTTAAAAAGGGGCAAAGCCCTAACTCAGGCCTAATTGACCAAAGACAAATAAAAATGTTGAACATTCAACTGGACTTAGCCCAGTCATGGCCATAAGTCCTCAAATTAAATTGACTGAGCACGGCTGCTCCCTAAATGAATTTACATCCGGTTCGAGGGTACATCTCCGAACTCCTCTGACACCTATCGTTGTAATCCTTCAACGACGTCAGAGAGGTGACGGGTTCCAACGACCACACATGAATATGGACTGCGGGGTCCTTAAACTCGTGGACCGAAACGTCCCTAAACTAATATCGGACCACCACGTCCCTAAACTGGAATATGGACCACCACGTCCCTAAACTGGCACAATAGAGCCCAAATGCTCTTTTGTCGGATCTAAACGGTCCCGTTAAGTTGATCTTAGTCTCAAACTGGACTAACGTATCCTTAACAAACGTTTGAGTCGATCTTAGCCTCAAAAATGGCTAACGTATCCTCCAAACAGACTTTAGTCCCAAATTGGACTATGAATCTCCCAAACTGGAACAATAGAGCCCAAATGCTCTTTTGTCGGATCTAAACGATCACGTTAAGTTGATCTTAGTCTCAAACAGGACTATCGTATCCTTAACGAACGTTTAAGTTGATCTTAGCCGCAACGCGACTAATGCATCCTTAAACTAAAAACACCAAACCCAAATCTAAGTAAATACGGATTTGGACTAATCCACGTCCTACGGGCGACGGCATTACTCAGTCTCCGTATACAATCCACGGGCAACCACGAACAAAACAAACACCCACGACACGAAGTGAAATTCTGGAGAAGGAGAAAGTTGTTACCGCGACGCGGTAGCGTAATTAACTGCAGGGGCTTGCGCCTGCAGGGAAGAGCGTCCCCACAATCAAAAACCCCTCTAGCGAGGGGGAATCTGACGAAGTCTGCTACATCGGTCGCATCCGTCTAAACCTTCGATATACGGTGCCATAAATCAACTTGGCATCTTCGGAGAGGTGGACGGATAAAACCAAATAGCATCTGCCCCGAATCTCAGTGCCAGGACATCGCGGTCCTGTGCGCCGTCTTTCGGAGGGGAACAGATTCTGGCACGCCCGGTGGGACCTCTTCCTCTTTCTACTCCACACTTCGTGTGTCGTGTTTGCGAACAAATCGCGGTTTGCTGTGATTGCCTGTGGATTCAAGGTACTAAGATTTGGTGTCTTGCTTTATGCAGAAAACAGAAAATCGATGGCTTCGAACTGCACCGCCCGCAGCGATAACTCTCGCTCCGTCATTGCTGGAGGAGTGACTTATGGGCCCCAAGCGGCCTCCCTTTTCAAAATGCCGGTGGAGCAGATGGCTCAAGCCACCACTGGACTATTTTTTGGGACCATGCTCCCACCAATGAGCTTCAACGCCCTAATGACATTGCAAGAAGCTCCAAAGAAGTCGGTCTTCGATCGACTTACCACTGCCGCGACCCCTCTCAACGGGTCGTCCAACTCCACTGCTTCAGTTTTTAACGGACTTGGCCAGAGCTCTAACAGGCTCATGAAGAAGCCTGCCATACCAGAAGGCGTTATCCCGAAGCGGATAGCCATTCCAACTCACGTTCCTGGCAAAATCACCAAGGTTGCTTCCCATGTTCTGAAGTCCGCTTCTGACAAGTTGGCCGTCCCCGTTCAACGGACGTCGATCTTTAAAAAGCTGGTACCAGTATATTCTGACCAACACAGGGGGCATGAGAAGGTCACCCCTATAGCTGAAACAACTCCATCAGCACGACACGCTCGACGTCGCCACTGGCGTCGAGTAAGGAAGGCTGGGGGCAACTCCCCCTCTGGGATAACTCCGTCAGCTCCAATGGTGAGGATCGACACTGCTGTTCCAACCAAGAACAGCTTTGAACCGCTCAACAAGGTGCGCAGAAACTCTCCTACTGCGATGTTGGAACGAACTCCTTCACCTGTGGAGAATACTCCAGAGAAGAAGCTAGAGCAGCCCCCTCAACGGCTGTCCTCTAAAATTTACAAGGTCTGGCGACAGGTCCAGGAGTCAGTGATTAATGAAAACTATCTTCATCGACAGAAAAAGACAGAGGTTCAGCAAAAGAAAGATTACTCTGTTAAGCCAGAAGAAGCAACGGTTACTCGGGTGTCTGCTGCAGCGACACCCTCAAAGCCAATCACACAAAAGAAAAGGAGGCCACAAAAAGCCCCTGTGAATAAGGCACACCATAAAAGCGCTGGACACAAACGCCCCAAGTCCGGGGGCATGGTAGTGCACACAGTTTATATGGCTTCCGGGAAGGAGGAAAGCCGCACTTCTATGGGCCACCGACCGCTCACCCGATCCGTGACGAAAGCCCAGGAGCAACAACAAAAGCTTCAGGAAATGATAACTACAATGGCTGCACTCACTGAGCCAAAAGAAAGCTCTGAAACGTCTTCGGATGAGCGTCAAGAACAAGAAACCGACGCTGACTTTTTACGCAGAGTCCTCGAAAAGAGGGACAAAGAAGCTGCAGAGCAAGCGGCTAACATAAAACAGATGGCGCTCCTCTTCCAAGATATGGTAGGGATGATGTTACAGCCGGACCCTCCTGCTGAAGATCCTCCGATCGTCCTTGAAGACGATAGGGGAGAAACGTCAAATCCTCCGCCGGCTCTGTCAACATCCAAGGAGGAGGCAATCTCCAAAGTTGACCTAGACGAATATATAGCTCAGCAGATCCGGGTTCATCAGGTGAATGAAGCGGCTGGGCAAATTGTTAGAACCGGACGACCGTATCCGGGCTGGTATGACCAAATCAGTTACCCGCCAGGATATACGATCCCTAAATTCCACGTATATAAAGGGACAGGGAATCCGCATCATCATGTCGCTCAATTCAGGGCCTTATGCGGCAATACTGGAGGCGATGACAAATTGTTGCTACGTCAATTCGTCGGCAGCTTAGCAGAAACAGCCTTTGAATGGTATTCGGAGCTACCTAACGACTCTGTCAAAACATTTGCAGAGATGGAACTGCTGTTTACACAAAGATTCGCAAGTGCTAGTGAACGCACCCCGATTACAGCACTGATAAATGCCAGGATAAGGCCCGGCGAAACGTGGGTCCAATACGCAACACGATGGAGAAACCTATGGTCGAAATGCGAACAACGCATAGAAGAGGCACCTGCGGTAGGCATGTTTGTGGGCACTCTCGATCCGCAGGCGACCATCTCGCAATTCATGATGTTCTTTAGGCCGACCACCTTCCAAGCCTTGATTGACAAATTAGCCCAAATGGACCAGATGGGCCATAGACCGTCTCCTCCAAAATCAGATTCCCGAGATGAGAAAGGAAAAGGGAAAGCGATCGTCGTCGCCAATGCTCAACGACAGTCGAGCAACTCAAAGCCGGTCGTTCGCCAAAACAACATGCGTCCACGCCCATCCCTCGAAGAGAGGCTAGGACGTCCTTACTCGTTTCCTCGGAATAAAACGAGAAGACTGTTTGAGCTGGCAGTGCGTAACAGACTCATCAATCTGCCGAGTCCAAAGCGTCTGTCGCAGCCAGGCGATCTTAATAATCCCAATTATTGCCCTTACCACCAAACGGTAAGTCACCCGATTGAGGATTGTTTCGTCTTTAAGGGATGGATCGAGGATCAATACCTGCAAGGCAAGTTCGCGCTGTCTGAAAGCTGGAAGGTAAACCCACCACAGCCGCACTCTCCAAAGAAGACGGACACGCCGGCGGCAGCTTGTTCTTTAGTCAAGGATGAAAACGGTGGAGAAAACTCATCGGATGAATCCGAAGACTACGTAGCGACTTGTCATATGATTTCTCATTCACTGACAGATAATAAAAAGGCTCCTTGCGCCGAGAAAACGAGGGCGGACCCTGAAACAGAAATTCCGCGGCCGTCAGACAAGTTGATCGATGCCTTCCTAAATGAAATTTGTCTGAAAGCAAAAGCCAATCAAGAGCATGAAATGGCCATACTGGAAAGAACCAAGGTATTCCCATCAAATCAAAAGCCATACACTGCGGGTAAAAACAAATTCAAGACGAGGAAACGGTTCGCCAAAGCTCTATCAGTAGGAATGAAGCTACCGCCCTCTGAAGAAAATTCTTTCTCTGAGGTAGAGATGCACCCTAACTTCTGTTTATATCATCAGAAGATCATACATCCTACCGATAACTGCGAGTCCTTTAACTGTTGGTGGCAAGGGTATGTCGCTCAAAAGCAACACTTCGACAAGACAAAGTGTGAATCTCGTGGACATCGGAAAAATGCGATATATGAGCGCAAAGGAGCCGTCGCAAACTGTCATATAGCCGACTTCAAGGGATCACAAATTGTCACCTTTGGAAGCGACTCTGACGAAGAACCTATCCCCAACTTTTCCCTCGGGGAATCTATTTCGAAAATAAAGGAATTGAGAAGCTGCGAGAACGTTCAGCCATGTAATCGCATGCTATTCGAAAAAAATCTCGGCCCCGTAAACAAGGGACCGAGCAACAAGAATAAAGGAAAAGGAAAAAAAGCCCTCGTCGCCAGCGCTCAACAACAATCAGGTGACCCTAGACCGGTTGCTTGCCAAAGCAACAAGCGGCAATCCCTCCAGGAAAAGTTGAAACGTCCTTACTCGTTTCCGCAAGATAAAACAAGTGGACTGTTCGAGCTGGCAGTGTGCGACAGACTCATCAATCTGCCGAGTCCAAAACGTCCGTTGCGGCCGGGCGATATTAATAATCCTAATTATTTCCCTTACCACCAAACGGTAGGTCATCTGATCGAGGATTGCTACGTCTTCAAAAACTGGGTTGAAGACCAATACCAACATGGCAAGTTTGCGCTGTCTGAGAACTGGAAGGTAAGTCCGCCACAACCGCACGCTCCGAAAAAGATGGATACGCCGGGGGCATCATGTTCATTCATGGAGAAGGAGTCATAGACCGAAAAGTCAATAAACCAGATATTCGCCTCAAATACGGCGACAACGGACCGAAACGTCCTTAAACTAACAACGGACCGAGATGTCCTTAAACTAATGATGGACCGCAATGTCCTAAAACTTGCAAATGACCGAAAGGTTTTTAAAACTACTACCGCAGCATTCTCAGGCTGACGAGAATATAAAAAAATAAATAAAAAAAAGATAAACGGTATGTCCATAAGCAAAACGGGCATGGAGGAAAACCCGAAAGGGCTCCGTGAGTAAAAACAGCAGGGCTACCGGCGAGTGTTCGTGAAAACCCGAAAGGGCGCGAACATAAAAAAAAAATAAAATAAAATAAAAAAATAAAAAGAATAAAAAAAACGGTATGTCCATAAGGAAAACGGGCATGGAGGAAAACCCGAAAGGGCTCCGTGAGTAAAAACAGCAGGGCTACCGGCGAGTGTTCGTGAAAACCCGAAAAGGCGCGACCTCGTAAAAAAAATAATAAAAAAAAATAAAAATAAAAAGAATAAAAAAAAACGGTATGTCCATAAGCAAAATGGGCACGGATGAAAACCCGAAAGGGCTCCGTGAGTAAAAACAGCAGGGCTACCGGCGAGTGTTTGTGAAAACCTGAAAGGGCGCAACCTCGTTAAGAAACACTTATAGGGTCCTCTCGACCATGTAAAGAGAAACCACCTGCGTGAGATCCTTATGACTCACAAAGGAACAACACACTTAGGGATCCCCATGATTCCTAAAGAGAAAATACACTTGCGAGATCCTCACGACTCGTAAGGAGAACTCTCTTGTGGGACCCTTACGGCTCATAAGATTTGAAAGTCTTAATTTGCAGAAACCTTAACCTGCTCTTAAGCAGCCCCCACAACCTTCGATATTGCCCTACAAGCGGCTCATATTGACCCTTGTATACAATCCACGGGCATGAATAAATATTTTCCTAACAAAGTCCCATCCGTGACTAGGGATATGCTTGTACAGCAAACAACACTTGTAAGTCCTCTCGACTTATAAGGAGAAAACCCTTTTGTAAGATCCTTATGACTTACAAGAGAACATGCACTTAGGAATCCTCACGATTCCCAAGGAGAAAACACACCTACAAGATCCTCACGACTTGTAGGGAGAAATACCTTTGTGAGACCCTTACGGCTCATGAAGTCAAAAGCCTTAGCCGACAGGACCCTTAACCCTGTTTACTAAGCCACCTTTCTTCGGCATCGACAGAGGCAAATGATGATTCGCTCCTGGCAATATCCCAGTTGTAGCGATGCTGATGCCTAAAACGGTATCAAATTCCGAGTCCTTCCAAGGCAAATGATGATTTGCTCCTGGTAATATCCCAGTTGCAGCGATGCTGATGCCTAGACCAGTATCAAATTCCAAGTCCTTTTACGGCAAATGATGATTCGCTCCTGGCAATATTCCAGTCGCAGCGATGCTGATGCCAAGATTGGTATCAGATTCTAAATCCCCTACTCGCAAAAAAAAAAAAATCAGCGAGCCAAAAGAAAAAATATATATATATATATATATATATGCATACGAAATAGCCGAAATGATGGGGCAGCTTGCAAACAAAATCAGCAAGTAAAAATGTATGCATGCAAAATAGCCGAAATGGTTGGGCAACTCGCAATAAAAAGCAGCGAGTAAAAAGAAAAATAGCCGAAATGATTGGGCACCGCGAAAAATAGCCGAAATGATTGGGCAATCACGATTTTCGCGATATAAAAAGCTGAAATGATAGAGCATCGCGGAAAGAATAAAAAAAATGAAAAAATGAAAATTTTTGCCCTACAGGTGAAATCACATCGATCCCTGTATACAATCCAGGGGCACAGATAAAAAGGGAACAATACCTTCCCAACAGGCTCCACCAGAAAGCGAAGCCAAATCTCGACGGTTCATAGATAACCTAGAGACCATCTCGACATTTGTCGCAATATTACAGACACGATGTCAACAAATGAAGCAAAGGAAGGTCCCTAACTTCAGGGTATCGACGTCAATATCGACAACTTAAAGATCACCAACGGCGTTTCTCCTCACTCCAACTAGATGCAGACATGACGTCAACAACTGACCTCAGAATCGCAACGAAACGGAACCATGACAAAGTCCCTAGTTCCAAATCTCAATGGCCACGTCTACAGCCTGGAGACCAACAACGGTGTGCCTCCTCATTCCAACAGGACACAGACGTTACACAATCAAGCGGAGCGATGGCAAAATCCCAGCTTCACCTCAGCACTCGTCTCGATACAGTAGACGCAATGTCAACAACAGCGTTCCTCCGCAGTCCAGCTGGAGGCAGATGCAACGTCAACAAAAGACCTCACGGTCGAAACAAAGCGGAGTAACGGCAAAACCCCAACTCCACCTTAGCATTCGTCTCGTTACAACAGACGCAATGTCAACAATGGCGTTCCTTCGCAGCCCAGCAGGGTGTACATGCAAAGTTAACAAAAGACCCCATGGTCGAAACAGAGCGGAGCGATGGAAAAATCCCAGCTTCACCTCAGCATTCGTCTCGATACAGTAGACGCAATGTCAACAACAGCATTCCTCCGCAGTCCAGCTGGAGGCAGATGCAACGTCAACAAAAGACCTCACGGTCGAAACAAAGCGGAGTAACGGCAAAATCCCAACTCCACCTTAGCATTCGTCTCGTTACAACAGACACAATGTCAACAACGGCGTTCCTTCGCAGCCCAGCGGGGTGTACATGCAAAGTTAACAAAGACCCCATGGTCGAAACAAAGCGGAGTGATGGCAAAATCCCAGCTCCACCTCAGCATTCGTCTCAATACACCAGACGCAGTGTAAGCAAACGAAGTGAAGGCCACATTCCTAGCTTCAACGTCTTTATGGTAACTCACATAAAACCGGAAAGACAATCGGAGACCATCTCACATGAAGTGGTCACCTCCTTGACGTTCGTCTCGATACAGTAGACGAAATGTCAACCTCAGCGTTCTTCCTCCAGCAGGGATTCAGACATGACAAAGCAAATGAAGCGAAGGCCACATTCCTAGCTTCAACGTCTTTACGGTAACTCACATAAAACCGGAAAGACAATCGGAGATCATCTCGCATCAGCACAGAGTGGTCACCACCTTGACGTTCGTCTCGATACAGCAGACAAAATGTCAACCCCAGCGTTCTTCCTCCAACAGGATTTGGACACACCAAAGCAAACGAAGCGAAGGCCACATTCCTAACTTCGACGTCTTGACGGTAACTCATATAAAACCAGAAAGACAATCGGAGACCATCTCACATGAAGTGGTCACCTCCATGACGTTCGTCTCGATACAGTAGACGAAATGTCAACCTCAGTGTTCTTCCTCCAGCAGGGATTCAGACATGACAAAGCAAATGAAGCGAAGGCCATATTCCTAGCTTCAACGTCTTTACGGTAACTCACATAAAACCGGAAAGACAATCGGAGATCATCTCGCATCAGCACAGAGTGGTCACCACCTTGACGTTCGTCTCGATACAGCAGACGAGATGTCACCCCAATGTTCGTCTCGACACAGCAGGCGCAACGTCATTAAACGAATGGAGCCACAGCAAAATCCCTAGTTCCAAACCTCGGCGGTTCACCAGCAACCTAGAGACAACCTCGACGTTCGTCTCGATACAGCAGACGAGATGTCACCCCAACGTTCGTCTCGACACAGCAGACGCAACGTCATCAAACAAACGGAGCCACGGCAAAATCCCTAGTTCCCACCGCAACATTCGTCTCGATACAGCAGACGCAATGCCAGCAAACGAGCAAAGGCCAAATTCCTAGCTTTAGGGTCTTGACGGCAACTCATATAAAACCCGAAAGACTATCGGAGATCATCCCACACCAGCGCGGAGTGGTTATGACCCATCGGGGCTCTCCAAAATGAGCCTAACCTCAAGTAAAAAGCGGCATGGCAAATTCCTAGCGCTTGCTCTTCCGACGGTCAAACTGCCAAGGAGGATTGCTTGAAGACGTCTTGTCCAGCCCCCGAAGGGATCAGAGACACGGCAGTCGCAGGGCTACTCGAACAGCACGATTGCCTATCGATGACTATATCAGCTTATGCGACGGTACGATGGCCAAAACCCTAAGTACCACCAACCTTAACGGGCTTCTGGCGTAAAGAGCAGAGGTTAAATACGACGTTAAGATGTTCTTGCGAGAAACGTTCGATTCGTCTCGACTTGTGAAAAATTGTCGAGGCGGCTCGACTCGTGAGATAAAGCCTTAGGCAGTGGTCATAAAAGAAGCCTGTTTCCTAAGCATTGGGACCTTGCGAGTTGGCCCAAAACGGTCTCTTGCATACCATCCACGGGTCTCACTCTCCAACGTCGAACTTTGACAAGGAGGGAAGCAACCGCTTACAAGTCCTCTCGACTCGTAAGAGGGAAAAATTCTCTTGTAGGATCCTTACGACTTACAAGAGAAAACCACACTTAGGAATCCTCACGATTCCTAAGGAGAAAAACCCGCCTACGAGATCCTCTCGATCCGTAGGGAGAAAAGTCTCCATGAGACCCTCACGGCTCATAGAGTTGAAAAGTCTTAGGCAGCAGATCTGAACCTGCGGCCTAAGCCCTCGCTATCTCATGAAGAAATCAAGAACCTTACTCTATTACCTGCTAATTGTGACGACATGCTGAGAAAGAGGAAAAGCAACAAAAAGAGCACCCGATTTACGTTTGATCAAGCGTTCAAGACGTATTCATTCATGCATGGGCAAAAAGACTCAGGACAAAAATATATAATAAAGACAAGCTGGGATAAAAAAAAAATTTCCATTAATATTGCCTGAAGTTCTTACAGTCATAAAAACAATAAACGAAAGTTACAATGGAATAACCTCAGATCCAGGGCATGGATTGAGGAATTCAAAAGCGATCCTATCTATGACTTTCCAAGCCTCGCGGACCATCCTAGTATGCTTCCTTTCGCGAGCACAAGCGTTAGGGTCCCTCCCGATGTCTTCCACCCTCCGATAAGCAGCGAGTATGGCAGACTGTTGAAAGATCTCGTGCAAGAGGTCAATAAGACTGTCTCGCCGTTTCTTCGAGATAAAGTTCAATAGGTACACAGAGTGCACCTTGTCCTCAGCGGCATCCAACGCCTTAAGCGGCACACCGGAACAGAATAGGGGAAGCGCTTCCCAGATAGCTCCCACGATAAGTTTAAGAAGAAAGGAACGTCGGGGATGCAGTGGACCGTTGTATGCGTCGAAGCGACTCATTATTTCAGCACACTCCTCGTTTGTGAACTCCCGATTTTAAGAGCGGCCAAGTCGGCGGATGCCCTCATGAGAGATGATCTCGTTAAGAGCATACATATGGGCGTCCATTGTTCCTATGAAAGAGGATCAACAGAATTATCAGAAAGACTGATTAAGCAAAACCATATAATGCACTGAGAAATAAAGTGCCATCTTTAAGTTCCAAGATCCATGAAGAATTCTTAAGAGTTCTTCTATATGATTTGGGAGGAGCAAAGCTCCATTAATGAATTAAGAAAATCCAAGGGAAGTCTTTCGGAGAGCAGAGCTCTATGGAACCCTAGTAGGGTCCCCTTTAGTTCTCTTTAGATCCTTTTAAGACCTGTAGAGCAAAGCTCTGCTAAGTGAAACCCTAAATAGGTTTCCTTTAGATCAGGGATCTATTGAGAGCGAGGCTCTATCAACAAAAATTAATTTAATTTAATTTAAACCAAATTAAAATTTTCACTTAAAAGTTTTAAGAGTTTAACTCTTAAAATTCTTGAAAATAAAAAGCGGGGCTCTGAGTTCTGAAAGTAAAAATTTAGAGATAAGAATCATCTAAGGGACCAAAAGTCCTATTTATAGGTATCAAGTGCCCTTTCAGCTTCCAAGAGATGGCGCGACGGTTCGCAGTCTGCCACCGCTGCGCTCACGTTAGGAGGCCACGTAAGCGCAACGGTGGGAGGGCATTTGTTTATCCCAATCAGAGCAAAGCTCTGTTTAAATTCCAAGATGGAAAAATAAGCAATTCTTCTGTTTTTTTCTCCAATCAGAGCAAAGCTCTGCCTAAAAAAAAAAAAAAAAAATTGCTGCGCGACACGTGTCAGCACAGCGCGACACGTGTCACGCGCTGGGGCATCTGCGCCAAACAGAATTAAAATATTCAAGAAATCTTTTCTGTTCTTATTAAAACAAGAAGATTTTCTTCTGCAAAGCAGAAGCCCTTGGATCAAAGATCCAACGGTGGGGAAAATTCCCCAAATCACTCAGAGAAAGATCTCTTTAACAAATTTAACTAATTTATGGGCACTATAAAAAGGACCCCAGACCTCAATTAAAAGGCATCAACATTTTCTAAAAAAAAAAGAGAGAAAGAGGACTCTGAAGAACTCCTCAAGAATAAAAAAGGTAAAAACCTTTGAAAGAAGAGAAAATTCTCTTATGAACGGATCAGTGATCTAAGAACAAGATCATTGATCTTCAATAAATAAATAAATAAATAAAATAAAAATAAAAATAATGCCTTGCACTTGTTATGAACCTTTGGTTCTCTGAAACAAGGAAAAACTTGTTTAGATCAAGGGATCAAAAAGTGCTTTGCACTTCTGTTGCGAATCTAAAAAGATTCTTAGTGCTTTGCACTTCTTATAAACCACAGGTTCTCTAAAACAAGAAAAACAGAAATAAAAAAGATAGTGCTTTGCACTTTTATGAACCTTTGGTTCTTGAAATAAAAAGAAAAAACTTGTTCTTCTTTGATCTAAATTAGATCAATAAATCAAATAGTGCTTTGCACTTCTTTTATGAACCATTGGTTCTTGAATCTAAAAGATTCTCAAATTAATAGTGCTTTGCACTTATAAATCTGCACTGTTGCGCTCTCTGATTGGCGCAAAGCGCTTGACAAATGCAATGCATTTCCTAAAGGGCCAGGCCCAAATCAAAAAGACCTAGTAGGCCTAATTAAATTGCAGTGCAATAAAAGGGGCAGAGCCCAAACAAAATAGATGCTCTGCATCATTTATAAAAGGGCAGAGCCCAAACAAAATAGATGCTCAGCATCATTTATAAAAGGGCAGAGCCCAAACAAAACAAAAATAATGCAGTGCATTATTTAAAAAGGGGCAAAGCCCTAACTCAGGCCTAATTGACCAAAGACAAATAAAAATGTTGAACATTCAACTGGACTTAGCCCAGTCATGGCCATAAGTCCTCAAATTAAATTGACTGAGCACGGCTGCTCCCTAAATGAATTTACATCCGGTTCGAGGGTACATCTCCGAACTCCTCTGACACCTATCGTTGTAATCCTTCAACGACGTCAGAGAGGTGACGGGTTCCAACGACCACACATGAATATGGACTGCGGGGTCCTTAAACTCGTGGACCGAAACGTCCCTAAACTAATATCGGACCGAAACGTCCCTAAACTAATATCGGACCACCACGTCCCTAAACTGGAATATGGACCACCACGTCCCTAAACTGGCACAATAGAGCCCAAATGCTCTTTTGTCGGATCTAAACGGTCCCGTTAAGTTGATCTTAGTCTCAAACTGGACTAACGTATCCTTAACAAACGTTTGAGTCGATCTTAGCCTCAAAAATGGCTAACGTATCCTCCAAACAGACTTTAGTCCCAAATTGGACTATGAATCTCCCAAACTGGAACAATAGAGCCCAAATGCTCTTTTGTCGGATCTAAACGATCACGTTAAGTTGATCTTAGTCTCAAACAGGACTATCGTATCCTTAACGAACGTTTAAGTTGATCTTAGCCGCAACGCGACTAATGCATCCTTAAACTAAAAACACCAAACCCATATCTAAGTAAATACGGATTTGAACTAATCCACGTCCTACGGGCGACGGCATTACTCAGTCTCCGTATACAATCCACGGGCAACCACGAACAAAACAAACACCCACGACACGAAATGAAATTCTGGAGAAGGAGAAAGTTGTTACCGCGACGCGGTAGCGTAATTAACTGCAGGGGCTTGCGCCTGCAGGGAAGAGCGTCCCCACAATCAAAAACCCCTCTAGCGAGGGGGAATCTGACGAAGTCTGCTACATCGGTCGCATCCGTCTAAACCTTCGATATACGGTGCCATAAATCAACTTGGCATCTTCGGAGAGGTGGACGAATAAAACCAAATAGCATCTGCCCCGAATCTCAGTGCCAGGACATCGCGGTCCTGTGCGCTGTCTTTCGGAAGGGAACACGCACAATACACAGACTTATGTGATATAGTTTAGTTAGGGCCATTGTGACATTGATTCATATTTCTTATTGCATATGACATATAGCATACCTGTATACCTACATACTTACACATATGCCTTGACATACTTACATGCTAGTTACCTGTATACCTATTGAGTATTGTACCATTAGCGATAGGTACATACACACATAATGACATAGCTACATGTATACTTTGCATACATACTTCACTTATACCTGGAGGGTATATTATATCATTACTGATAGGTAGATACCTATATCATGCTATATCTTTATGTTTACACATATATCTGGTTATAGCTACATGTTTACCTTTACTTGATGTTATTTAAAATTGGAGAAATTAGGAACCGCATGATATTTTATATTAACTTGTTGCAGTTAATTAGCGGCTTTTCCTTTATATGCTTACATTACAGTTTTATGTTGCATATATTATATTCATGGATTTTCGCATTGAGATATGGATTTTTCATGATGTTTTCTGGATTTGAGGACCGTGGTAGTTTCATGAAATTATGCATTATTTTAAAAACCCGGTTTCTTTTGATATGATATTTTTGTATCCACCATGAGATTTATCGGTTCTGATATATATACCCCATGCGAGGAGGAGTCGGGGGCCGTATGAGGGTACATGGTGGGGCCCAGAGGTACCCCGGGGCAAGACGATTGATGGACCTTGCCGATTGAGCCTGGCAGGGGAACCATACCATCCGGTGACAGTACCAATGACTCGGCGGTTATCGTGGGGATACCGACGAGAGTCATGTACGTATGGATACGTCGAGAGGCGAGGGTCACAGCTAGGCACTCGAACTTTCAGTATAGCGTATGATACGTACCTATGAGGGTGCCAGTCATGGTGACAGCACCTGATAGATCAGAATTTCTATGTCGATACTTGACGCATTGTTTTCATGATATTTTACTTCTAAGTATATATAACAGTGGAATAGGACGCTGTTATATATGCATATATATATATATATATATATATATTAGTGGAATGGGACGCTAATATATATGTATACATATAAATTCATATACTTCATCATATTTATTCATGCAAATATACCTAGGATATAAGAGATTCACTTGATATTGGATTTAGGACATTTGAGATTACTTGATATTGTACATAAAGGATATATGAGATTCACTTGATTTGTACATTCACGATATATGAGATTTACTTGATATTGTACATTCAGGATTTGTGAGACATCCATGATTTGAGAGCTAATTTAGGGGCTGATTTGAGGAAATTGGGATTTGGATTGTCTTGATGGACTGTGGTCCTACCACGATGTCAGGATTCCATGGAAATGACATGTTTCATTACATACTCCACTTTTATTGTTTATGCGCTGCTTCATGTGTTAGTTGTACCTGTTAGCGGACCTTTCATGACTGTTGCATATATACCTTTTCATATCATTATTGCATGATTATTGCATACCGATTGTTATATTATTGATTCATGTATTTGTAGTACCCGTTATTGTATCTTTCATGACTATTGCATTCATATGACCTTTTACTGCTATTAGCTTACTTATGTTAGATTCGCGCTGTACGTGCATACTTGCGATTATCTGCTTATGTTATTTATTATTCACGAGTTGGCAACTCACCCCCGTTGTGCCACAGGGTTTTGCAGGTTTTTCCCTAGAGTAATCAAGGCAGGCTATTTATCTATCAGATCATCTTTTGCTGCGGATACCGCTTCAGCTCATAGTGTGCAGTTTTGCTTCGGTGGGTTTTGGGGTTATCTATATTGTTCACTTGTATATTCGTTGTATCCTTGTACTCTCTATCTACTACTTTCATGTTGACTTGGAGACTTGATGTAAGGACGATATTGTATATTATTTTGTGACTTGGTTGTCTTTTATACAGTTTCCTTTTTATCGTCTTTTATTTCTTCGCTACGGCGTCATATATCTGTTGTGGTGGTTGTTTTCCGTCTTTAGGCGTGTTTTGCTCCCGTTTGGGGATGCTTTACTTATATTTATGTTGTACCCATTTTTGGGGCTGGTTTTTACAAAGGAGGTGCTGCCACATTTTTAAAGCAAATAAAGTTGGACTTTTAAAGAATTTGGACTGAGATTTCAAAGGTTTTAAAATTGTTATTTCTTACTACTTTTGATGGTTTAGATTGCTGGGTTTTCGGCTTACTTAAATTGCGTTACGCCTGTAGACGATGCGTAGTTTAAGGGCCATCATGTGCCAAATTTTGGGTCATGACAAAGTTGGTATCAGAGCGCTAGGTTTTACCTTTCGTAGTGTAGGATGACCTTGGTATGATGGAGTAGGTAGCTTAAGCAGAGTAACGCAGTGTGTGTATGTCGGCGGCATACTCACGATGCGATACTCCGCCTAAAGTGACCTAAGTACAAATTGCTTGAAATTCCTTCCTTGATCATTCATATCCTTGTGATTCGATTTCCATATTCTTATCGAATCCCTTTTTCCATTTATCGCCTTTGCCTCCGATGACTATGGGGCCTCAGAGTGATGCAGTGAGGTCAGGATTGACTCGGGTGGGACGAGAACTGACCAGGATAGCATGCTCATTGCACAGGAGTAGACGGATCTGCCTTCGACAGATAGTATCGCTAGGCTTGTGCCAGAGATGCAGGACTTGCGCCAGACAATGAGTTCATTGGTTGAGGCCGTTCGAGCGCAGCGACAGGAAGTTGTTACCCCTGTTAACCAGTTGTTCCTTGCGATCAGCACACAGCATTCCGTCAGCTACATAGCACCAGTGGATGCAGCCCAAGTTGACGAGACATGTATTCCAGAGACTTTGAGAGTTCTGGAACCGTGGAGGACTCACCGATGTACCAGCCCAGAGACAGAGGCTTAGCCGTCGAGACAGATTTTGTGACCGTCGTGGGAGTAGCAGAGGCTTAGGACGAGGACAGTCGTTCAGCTCTCATCTCTAGGAGGGTCAGCAGCCATCGTATGGATGTTTTCGATGCGGGAGCCTTCAACACTTCGTCAGACATTGTTCCTTAGCACCACGTCAGACTTGTATTCAGAGAGGTCATGGACGCGGAAGGTTCGCTCAGAGGGGACAGGTTAGCAGAGGAGGAGTTCATCCAGTTGCGGGTAGGGGGCAGACACGAGAGTTTTCTTCTACTCATCGGGACGTGCGGGCATCCATGCAGAGTTTTCAGGTATTCTAAATTCGTATGTTCTTTTGATGTACTTGTTTGTTTTACACACTTTGTGCCGTGGTTGGGACGAGAGTCATGTTAGGTAGATTAGCCGTTTGTTGTGGTAACTTTTGTCAGCGATTCTTTTGTTGCGCGACACGTATTTCGGTCATGTGCCAATCGGATAGGAGATAGAGATTCGTCCGTCGTTTTAATCCCTCTAGAGATGTTGGATTTGGCGTTCTCCTGGGCACGGACTGGTTAGCTACGTCCTAGGCGTCTGTGGACTACCGTGAGAAAACAGTCAGGTTTGTTGTCTCGGCAAGTCAGTTCTTGTTGTGCGGGAGGACAGTGGTGCCGCCTCTCACAACTTGAATTCAGCCTTTTTCGCTAGTCGGCTTTTGAGGAGAGGATGTCGAGGATTCTTGGCTTTCATTCATGATACCGGAGCCACAGTGGGTTTGTTGGACCGGGTTCTTATCGTGCGAGAGTTTTCCGACATTGTTCCAGATGAGCCGACGAAGCTTACGGAATCAGCTGCAGAGTTGTTTGTTGGGGGGCTTGTGCGTCTGAATGTTTCACTTTGGGGAGCTCCTATTCTGTTCGTCAAGGAGAAGGACGGCAGTTGAGGTTGGGTATCGATGGATCGTCAATTGAACCGGCTTACGGTGCGGATATGCACCCTTTACCTCGCTTGACGATTTCTTCTATCAGCTCGCGAGTGCGAGACTTTTTCTAAGTTTGTTTGGGATCAGGTCATCATTGTTACGGGTTCGGAGTGATGACATTCCGAAGACTGCTTTTGCGTGTGCTACAGGCAGTACGTGTTTTGGTGGTGTCGTTAGACTCACCAATGCCTTAGCAGCATACGTAGATATGATGAACCGGATTTCTCCAGGTCATTCCTCGACCAGTTTATTGTTGTGTCATTGATGACATTCTGGTCTTTTCCAATGTGTCGTTAGAAACAAGAGCAGCACTTGAGGATTTATTTTGCAGACATTGGGAGAGCGCCAGCTGTTTGCTAGATTCTCGGAGTGTTCCTTCAGGCTTGATTGTGTTCACTCCTAGGTCTGGTAGTACGGGAGACGGTTTTCGTATGGTTCCGAGGAAGATCGAGGCCATACAGCTTTGGCCCAGACTTGTGTACGGGATGGAGGTCCGCAGATTTTTGGCCTTACCAGGTTTTTACTTCCGTTTCGTGCAGGATTTCTAGTGTATCGCTGCACCGTTGACTGGACTGACCGGAAAGGAGGTTCTTTTTCTTTGGACTGAGGCATGCGGCGGAGTTTTCAGCAGTTGAAGACTCGGTTAACAACTGCATCAGTTCTTTCTTTGCTTTCTAGTTCGGGTGACTTTGTTGTTTAACTGTGATGTTTCGCGAGTGGGGCTCGATATTGCGTTGATGTAGCATTATAGAGTTATCGCTTTTGCTTCCCTACATTTGGGGGAAGTACGAGAAGGATATCCCACTCATGATCTGGAGATGGCCGCGGTGGTCGTGCGTTGGAGATTTGGAGACACTACTTGTTCGTATAGTCGTGTCAGATTTTTACGGACCACCAGAGCTTAATGTACATCTTCCTATAGCGGGTTTTGATTGTTGAGACCGTCTTCTGCAGATTTGAAGTTCTTGTGCGATCGTTGAGTACAGTTTAAGTTCGTCTCTACTGAGGGGACAGCTTGCTCATGTCCGCGCCCGACCACTTTTCCTTAATCGCTTTCGCGAGGCACTGCCCGCCGATACTCGTTCGTCAGAAATTCTTGAGCATACTCGGCTAGGTAAAGATTCGGAGTCCTTGATTTATGACCAGATGTGCTACATTTAAGGACGCGCTTGTGTGTACCTGTTTTTGATGGGTAGAGACGCGAAATCCTAGAGCAGGCACATCAGTCAGCTTTCGGTGTTCATCCGAGTTCCACCAACATTTAGCGTGACTTATGAAATAGTTACGGGTGGACAGGGATGAAGAGTGAAGTTTCGGATTTCGTTTCTAGGTATCTGTCTTGTTGAGAGCTAAGGTTGAGCATCTGAGACCGGCTGGAGAGTTGCAACCTTTAACCGTTACAGAGTGGGAGTGGGAGCAGATCTCCACGAATTTCGTTATGGCGTCTACCCATGTCAAGTCAGGGTATGACTCCATTTGGGTGTTTGTTGTCCGGTTTTTCTTAGTTTGCTCAGTTGTTCTTTGTTAAGTTGTGCGTTGCACGGAGTTCCTTCATGGGTCGTATCCAATGAGGGCATCCTGTTCGCTTGCCGTCTTGGGCAGGAGCTTCAAGAAGCCTTGGGTACTGGTTGAGCTTTATCTCCGTCTTTCCATTCGCAGGATGATGGTTTTATGAGAGCGGGCTATACCGACTCTGGAGGATATGCTTCTGCGTACGTACTAATTGTTGTCGGCAGTTGGGATCGTCACTTGCCATTGTTAAGGTTCTCCTTCGATAGCAGTTATCAGGAGACATTCCAATTGGCAACCTTTAGGTTTAGTTTGTTAGGTCGTGTCGATCTTCAATCTATTTTTCTGACTCGGCGTAAGTAGGATTTTCGGACCCCAGCTAGTCTAGAGATTTCGGAGATGATCCAGTTGTTTTAGGTCAGGATGAGAACAACCCAGTGCAGACAGAGGTCTTATTCCGACCGTGGTGGTCGCAGACTTAAGTTCGCAGTGGGAGATCATGTATTCCTACGGACTTTCCGATGAATGACGTGTTGAGTTTTGGGAAGCTTATCCCAGAATTGTAGGTCCTTTTGAGATCCTTAAAGTGAGTTAGTCCCGTTGCCTTAAATTTGGCACTTCCGCCCAGATTATTGAGTATTCACCCCGTATTCCTTGTGTCGATACTTTGCAATCACCTTCATGACCTTTCTCACATGATTCAGCACCGAACCATTTAGATTGGATGCAATCTTTTCGTTCACCGGCAGCCAATTGTGTTAATGGCTCGGCAGGTGGAGAAACTTCGGTCAAGGGTCTTGCCATCTGTGAAGAGTTTTCTTGGGCGTAACCGTATGGTGAGATAATCACTTGGAAGGCTGCGTGCGAGATTTGGGAGTTTTGTACTCTTCTTTTTGAAGGTACGCTTAGTAAGAATTTAAAATTCGGGGACGAATTTTTATAAGGGGGGAGATTGTAATGCCTTAGTTTTCGGTTAGTGTTAGTTTAGACGTTAATGCGGGTTTACTGTAAAAAGTTTATCAATTCAGGTTCCTCACATTTTATAACATTTAATTAATAATTTATTATTATTTGTTATGAGCATGCACACACGTGTGCACGTTAATGTGGGGGTTTGTTTGTGCTAATCTAGGTTAGTGACCATGACACTTAACCTAATCTAATCTTTGTTTTAATCCAATCCTTGTTTTAATCCTTTGCCTTAACCCTAATCCTTAATCCTTTCCTAGATATTTTGAGTGAGAAGAGAAGATATTTCTTTGGGTGTATGAGGTGGCTTGATGAGTAGTATGAATGCATTAATGGTGTTTTAATGCAAGGTGCTCTTACCCCTTAACCTCACCTCCCTCTCTCTTTATCATTCACTCTCTCTCTTTTTCTCTATCTCTTTTTTTTCCCTCATTCCTCTTTCATTACAAACTGAACACTCTCATTTCCATCACACAACCATGTCAAATCCTTCACAAAACTCACAAAAATCACACATTTTACCTTGTTTTGCCTCTTGGATGCCTTAGAGCTTGCAAAGCTTGGATCTTTGAGTTCTTTTGGTTAGGTAATAATCTCTTTCTGTTGTTTATGTAGTTTTTGTGTTGTGTTGACTTTTAGTTTTAGTTTAGATTGTTTAAATTTAAGTTTATGTGCAAATATCGTATTTTTAGTGTCAATATATGACATCTGTGATCTGCTGTGACACGGAGATTTTACTAGAAAACCAAACAATATAGTTGTGTTATACCTGAGACCATAGGACATCACCTGGAGCACGAACCCATGGAGCTCGGACTCGGCCGGCGACTAGAGGGAGAATTCCGGCGACGTCGGTTTTGGGTTGGAGTTGGGGTTTGGGTTTTTGTGGGTAGGTGTCTGCAGTGGTTTAGGTGTATATGGTCTTGTTTGGTTGTTGAATTTTCACTGTATACAAAATCTGGGATCACTTAGGTAGTTTCTTGTGTTTCGTCTAAGCGCGATACGTTATACGACACGGATCGGGCAATTTGTGTGGTTTTGCTCTTGGGTTGGTTTCGTCGTGTCGCTACGCATGTTAGCCACAATACGAACACTTGAGAGTATGTTTTGTGTTGTTGCGTCGGTCAAATGTAGTTTGTACGCGTTTTGGATCTATTACTAATATACACTTGTTTTATCGTTTTAGGTTCGCAGGCGGGGACCTCGGGCACTGCGATGAAAGGAAAACAGGTGGTAGGCTTCACTTACCCAGGAGCGTTGGTGAGTAGATTTAACATCTACAGGGGAATCGCCCGCATGGCGTTATGCGTCTAGACTAGAGATATTAATATTGTCGCATTTTCTATTTCATATATATAGTTTGCGCATACCCTTATTGCTTAGTGATTGTTGTGCTACGACTAGTATCCTTAGGACACTGCACATATTATTGATGGCTTATCTTGCACGAGCACTGATTGTATGCCACACACACCGTCAATAATTGCTATGTTACGCACAATTCACATACCTATGTGATATAGTTTGGTTAGGGACATTATGATATTGATTCATATTTCTTATTACATATGACATATAGCATACATGTATACCTACATGCTTACACATATGCCTTGACATACTTACATGCTAGTTACCTGTATACCTATTGAGTATTGTACGATTAACGATAGGTATGTACACACATAATGACATAGCTACATGTATACTTTGCATACATACTTCACTTTTACCTGGAGGGTATATTACATCATTACTTATAGGTAGATACCTATATCTTGCTATATCTTTATGTTTACACATATATCTGGTTATAGATACATGTTTACCTTTACTTGATGTTTTTTAGAATTGGAGAAATTAGGAACCGCATGATATTTTATATTAACTTGTTGCTGTTAATTAGCGGCTTTTCCTTTATATGCTTACATTACAGTTTTATGTTGCATATATTATATTCATGGATTTTCGCATTGAGACATGGATTTTTCATGATGTTTTCTGGATTTGAGGACCGTGGTAGTTTCATGAAATTATGCACTATTTGAAAAACCCGGTTTCTCTTGATATGATATTTCTGCATCCACCATCAAATTTATCGGTTCTGATATATATACCCCATGCGAGGAGGAGTCGGGGGCCGTATGAGGTTACATGGTAGGGCCTGGAGGTACCCCGGGGCAAGACGATTGATGGACCTTACCGATTGAGCCTGGCAGGGGAACCATACCATCCGGTGACAGTACCAATGACTCGGCGGTTATCGTGGGGATACTGACGGGAGTCATGTACGTATGGATACGTCGAGAGGCGAGGGTCAGAGCTAGATACTCGAGCTTTCGGTATAGCGTATGATACGTACCTATCAGGGTGCCAGTCATGGTGACAGCACCTGATAGATCAGCATTTCTGTGTCGATACTTGACACATTGTTTTCATGATATTTTACTCCAAAATATATATAACAGTGGAATGGGAAGCTATTATATATATATATATATATATATTAATGGAATGGGACACAAATATATATGTATACATATAAATTCATAAACTTCATCATATTTATTCATGCAAATATACCTAGGATATAAGAGATTCACTTGATATTGGATTTAGAACATTTGAGATTACTTGATATGGTACATAAAGTGTTAGTTATGTATATGCCCTAGAGGCCATTGTTGTACATATGATGTATATTATAATGGATGCTTGGATATATATAGAGATGACTTTCTTGCTCGTTATGATAGTATGGTATTTGGTTTCACTTTATCTTAACATGTTGACTTGTAATGGTTTACTGTTTTTCTCTCACATGTTGATAAAGCCCTTAGGATCTGTACTCGACTACTGGGACTATGATGAGATCATACTAGTGGGGCCACGGTAGTCGATGAGTACATCCTATAACTGTTCCTAGTCGTGGGTATATCGAGACAGGGCATCGATACACCAGAGTAGACTAGCGTATATGCATCTTGACCCATATGATGGGCGATGGATGATCCCATATCCATCGGTGTTTGACATCAGAGATGGTGTACGGGTGCTCAGTGGAGACTGGGTACACTGGACGGACTCTCCGAGAACTCCCAGATGGTAATATACCACACGTCAGATGGCAGTTCTCCGGTGACACTGGTACAGGGTAGTCTGTAGACCCGAGATCGTCATAGAGTCTTGTGTGATTCCCACTGTGCTTTGATTTCCACCTTACCACATCTAAGAGGGCGTGCAAAACGGTGGCTTTTGGGTACAGTCCCGAATCACATGGAGGCAATGAGCGATAGGAGGGGATTCGTCTCTCCAGGTATAGGGAGTTGATGTTGCGCTGTGTTCGATTGGCTATAACTGGAAGTCCCTGGCCAGGGCTGATATAGATATTTACTGGTAAATGTTACTAGTAGTTTCTCGACCCGTTATGAGCCACACATCGACACGACTTATCGGTTACTGGGGTCTGACGTTTACCACCCCTAGACTTGATATGCGACATATCAGACGAACAGACCGGACTGTACGGGAGTGTTACTGATTGGATTCACAGGAGAACGCACAGGCTAGCTTGTTGATCTTCTGATCGCTCAATACCTGGGTGGCTGTTACGTTTAGCTGACCGCTTGCAGCTTGTGGGTGTTTGATATGATCATCACCTGCTACCGGCGTATTGACGATTCTTTAGAGTCCTACACAGAGGTTTCTTGGCTCAGGCGAAACGGAGTAGAGGCACATATGTGATATGCGCAGGACCGAGGATAATGCGATATGAGATACCGTATTATATTATCGTGATATTTAGATATGAACCGAGTCATCGGATCAAGTGTTGGTTCTATGAATCGGTACATGATATATTAGTCGGTAATATTCGATATAGCCGGATCGTCGGATCAAGTGTTGATTCGATGATTTAATGTATAATAATATATATGATATATTGTATTACATTATCTAATATAGGCTCGCTTTATTATTTCATTTTCTCACTGGATGATACATTGATATATATGCGATATATGTTAATTGTATTATTTTCTTTTGTTGCAAATATATAATATATATGTGATATATATTATTGTGACATGATATGATTTATTATTAAACATGTTTAAAGATGATTAAATGAGGTTAGGGTTTGATTAGGGTTAGTTGCTTCATGCACCTTCTAGAAGCATTTTCTTTTGTCATGATTAAGATATTTGTTGATGACACATTATCTAACCCAACCAAACCCTAACTCTAGTTTATTCTCTACACATTATTAGCCACTCATCCTTGACCATGGTTGATATATCAATCATATAGCTTTATTTTCTATTCATCACAAAAGGATTATTATCATTATCTTTTCCATCATCATCTTCTTCTCTCTTAAAAAAGCTCACTAGAAATTCTTTATGTGATGAATAAATATGAGAAAATGATTTAAAAAGAAAGCATAAATACTACTCTCTCATCCTCATCTCATCTAGCCCATGAGATTAGTGTGTTCATCTCTTTAGAGTGAGAAAGCTTGAGTCTTTGCAACTTCGACGTAGATCATCGGAGATTTGGAACACTTCAAGCTAGCATGGATCGTTCGAGTCGTGGAGCCTCTCATGAGTTCGGGAGATCGTGGATCGCGGCAAAGGGACTTCTACTCGGAGCTTGTGAAGCGAAGGAGCGGACTACAAAGGTTGTAATCCCTCACACTTAGATAAAAGTTATCATCTTGCATGTTTAACCCTAATAATCTAGCAAAGATCCCGGCTTTGGGTTGTTCGGCACGTCTAAATTTTTATCCGGGCATGTTTGATGCCTTATGAACCTTCACAAGAGTGCCTAGGAACCCTACAGTGGTATCAGAGCCTAGCTAGAGCATTAGGCGATGTGTTTACGAAGTTAAAACTCCGATCGAACCCGAACCGACGCAAATTAACCCCTCTCTGGAAATTTTTCAAAAACTGGGTTTTTTCTGAATTAAAAATACCTGAAAAATACTACAGGAAAATATAAGAATTACGGTGGAAAAATTATCCCCTGATCCGTACAAAGCGCCGCGGAACCGCGGCCATAGCTTGCTTGGGCCGCGAAACCGCGGCGGTATGAACAGATCAAGGAATTTGTTTTGCACAGTAATTAATTGTTCTGTGAGATATATTTTATGGGTATTTTTATTCTGACTCAAGTGTTGAGTATTCTGGGGTTTCTTTTGTAATCGTGGACTCGATCGGAAATTTTAAATTCGTATTTCTTTCCGGATATTTAGAAACTGTTAAACTAGTTGAACGGATATCATTAACCCACTTTATCCCGGCACGTAAAACTTTCAAGCGTTGAATTTTTATTGGGTATAAATCTTTCGGAAAAATTATACAAGTTAAGCGGTGGACCCTCTAGAAGACAACAAACCTTAACTCGATTATGTGACCGTCTTGAACTGCCTTTTGAACCTTCGGGTTTGGGGCAGTACGGCGTGCCACATGTGAGGCGTTGGCTTGACCCTTCTACGGCTGGATCACTGGTACTTTGACATATTCTGGGATTATTTGAACTCCGCTCAAGAGTTGAGCACTTTGGGAAATTTTGGGTATTTGATTATCTGTTCGGAAAGTTTAATACTGTCTATTTATCTGGAATGTGATACAATATGTGGAATTCATAGAGTTAGGCATGAAATGCGAAGTATGTGATATTTCGGATTTACGATGTCTAAAGTGATTGTGGATTCCAAATGTTGTAGTTTTTCACTTTCTTTTCTGTGACCGTAAGTGTAATATGTGATATCGCCGGTTTCGTTGCTATATGTCAACGACAATTGGGATGCGCATATTTACTTACGTTGATGATATGAGATATTATGTGTTGCTGTGATATGTTATATTCAATCGTCGCGTTCTGAATAGCCGGGGGTTTTATGTGAGATGAGGGTTTTTATTTTCATTCATGTAAAATTCATCTGTAATGTAATATTCTTTTATTTGGGGCACTTCCAGGTTGAGGTTGATGTCACCAGTGTATATTATTTACTTTTCCGCATTAGGTAGACCCAAGGAAGGGAGCACAAGTAACCGGATTCTAGGGTCCAGTGGGAGGCCATCTCGAGGAGTCGAGACCGGGTCTTCTAACCCTAGAATTGGCAGTGTTACTTGCCGCTCTCGTAGGGGTCTTGGGATGTGGGTTTGGCTATTCGTCGCGACCGTGGAATCCGTGTTTTATACAGGTTCGTATTGAAAACACGGACGTCCTAGTATATCCAATATTTCATATATGTTCTTCTGCTGCAATGTTCTGTGATGAGATCATATTACTGCCTGAGACGAATGCTTATACTATATATATATGCTGATATATAAATATTACTGCTTTCGTTTCTTCTGTGATGCTTAGGAAGCATAAGCTGATGGGATTTTATTAATGAGATTAATAAAAAGAAAAGAAACCTAAAGATGTTGTAGAATCAAAACTTTATAAAAAGGGTAGCTACAGTTTTGCTTTGCACAGTGATATATATGATATATCCTGCACCTTATTCGATGGGGAAAGAGCCGACGATCCCTTCACCGGGAGTGACCTCTTTAGTGAAACTGGCAGATGCTACAAAACTCGGTTTGTCTTTTGATTGCTTTAAAAGTTTTGCTTTGCACAGCGGTATATATATGATATATCCTACACCTTATTCAATGAGGAAAGGGCCGACGATCCCTTCAGCGGGAGTGACCCCTTTAGCGAAACTAAGAAAAGCCTCAAAAACACTCCTTTTCAAAACTTCACTCGATTCTATGACGATATCAAGTTCATTACGCTCAGAGTTTTCTGAAAAACCTGCGTAGCCCTACGTCATTTCAGATAGAGACTAGTTAGTATTCGTGCTGCGTTTGTTGACCTTAGCCAAGGCGTGGTGTACGGTAGCTAATTAGTATTTATCTGCTAAAACATGAGATGTGATTGAGTTAGGGTAGTCGTGCGACTTTGTTGACCTTAGCCAAGGGTCGTACGGGTGGGTTTAATTCAATCAGGAAATGACGGGTTGAACTTGACTAGCGCTTATGATTTGTTGACCTTAGCCAAGGTCATAAGTTGCTAGGGGTAAAAGCATTATCGGGAATTTCAAGTGTTGAAATTTGCAATGAGATTGCATACCTTCTATGAGATAGTTGGATCCCGATACCCACTGCGAGTATGTGTTACTCCTGGGAGAGTTTTACACAGGACAATTAGCCGATCAAGTAGGTGTCTAGAAAAGTGTTAACGAGGTTATGCCTCTGGGAAAACGAGGTTTACTTTAATTAGGTCCGTGCGAAAGCACGGGGAACCTCCCTCAAAGTACCGACACTGATCTGGCTGAATGATTGACGAAATTGTAGGGTGTAATTAATCCCGGCTAATCTTACCTTTTAGGGTTTTAAGGTAGATTTGATAAAAACAGTGGGAGACATCCTGATTAGATAAGATAATAACCAATCTAATCTTGCAAGAGCATACGCTAAAGTGTTTTCTTCTCTCTCTCTCCAGGTCGCGACCATGTCAGGCCATAATCAAGATAATAATATGGATGTATTGACTGAACCCGATTATTGTACTGAGCAAGGGAACGTTGGACCCGTTCTTTCTTATAAGAGTTATAAGACAGAACAGGAAACAGGAGAATATCTGGATTCTCACGCCGCCCAAAAGAACATGCATGTTGATGCATCTTCTTCGGGTGTGTTAGTTATTGAGAACTGTTTGTCAGTTCACCCTACGTCCTGGGTGTTAGATACCGGATCAGGATCCCACATATGTAAACAGTTACATGGGCTACGTAAAGGTAGAGAACTGGGAAAAGGTGATCATTCCGTTCAAGTAGGAAACGGTGCAAATGTTGCAGCCAAAGCAGTTGGCGAATATCACCTGGTATTACCAAGTCGTAATACACTGATTCTGAATGAGTGTTATTATATACAGAACATGATGTGCAACATTATATCAGTTTCTTTATTAAGTAAAGAAGGATATAATTTTGTAGTAAAGGATAATGTTATGAACATATTCCTAGATCAAAAGTTGATTGCATCAGGCTCGTTACATAATGGCATATTCATTCTAAATCAGAATACAGTCCTGAATATGCAAAACACACACAAGAGGAAAGGTTCAGAAATGAACGAATCCTTCTTGTGGCATTGTAGACTTGGTCATATCAATGCGACACGACTGGCTAAGTTACATAAGGATGGTTATTTGAATCCGTTCGAATTATCATCTTATGATACTTTCCATTCATGTCTCAAAGGAAAAATGACCAAAGCTCCGTTTAGTGGACACGGAGAAAGAGTTAATGAACTCTTAGGACTAATACATAGTGATGTATGCGGTCCCATGTCTACGCATGCCAGGAACGGTTCTTCCTACTTCATTACATTCACTGACGAACTCTCTAGATTCGGACATGTGTTTCTGATGAAACACAAGTCTGAAACTTTGGAGAAATTAAGAGAATATAAGCACGAAGTAGAGAACCAAACGGGCAAAAGTATTAAGAATCTTCGATCTGATCGAGGAGGTGAATACTTAAGCAGTGAGTTCCTAGATTATCTAAAAGAGAATGGGATTCTCTCTCAGCTTACTCCTCCTTATACACCACAGCACAACGGTGTATCGGAGCGGAGGAATCGCACCCTATTAGATATGGTGCGCTCTATGATGAGTACAGTTGAGTTACCTATTTCCTTTTGGGGGTATGCGCTGGAGACGGCCATATACCTATTGAATAGAGTTCCAACTAAATCAGTGCCTACCACTCCATATGAGATATGGAATGGGAAGAGACCATCTCTTAAAAGAGTTAAGATATGGGGTTGTCCGGCCTATGTTAAAAAGCAAAATCCGGACAAACTCGAGACACGATCAGTTCTTTGTAAGTTTGTAGGATATCCAAGCAATTCGTATGGATATCTATTCTACCACAGTGAACAACAAAAGGTGTTTGTTGCTCAACATGCCACCTTTTTAGAAAAGGAATTTCTTGCAAAAGAAATTAGTGGCGATGAGGTAGAACTGGAAGAGGTTCCAGCATCACAAACTACAACTGAAGATTTAGTGGAACCAGAGGATTCAGTAGTACCCGACGAACCCCAGCCTCTCCGCCGATCTGGTAGGGTTTCTCATCCACCTGAGAGATACTACGGTTTTCTCATTGATGGTGGAAGCGAGGACTGCATCATGGATGATGATGAACCGACTAGTTTCGAGCAGGCCATCACGAGTGGTGACTCTGTGAAATGGCTAGATGCAATGCGATCTGAGATGGAATCCATGTACACCAACAAAGTATGGACTTTGGAAAATACTCCTGAAGGGGTAAAACCCATAGAGAGCAAATGGATCTTTAAAAAGAAATTTGGTGTAGATGGAAAAGTTGAGACTTTCAAAGCTAGACTTGTAGCAAAGGGTTTTCGTCAACGACCAGGTGTGGATTATGACGAAACCTTTTCTCCAGTGGCTATGCTTAAGTCCATCCGGATCTTACTTGCCATTGCTGCATACCATGACTACGAAATTTGGCAAATGGATGTTAAGACCGCCTTTCTAAACGGTGATTTAGAAGAGTGCATGTACATGACTCAGCCAGAGGGCTTCGTAGATAGTGGGAGCAGCGGAAAGGTGTGCAAGCTGCTTAAATCCATTTATGGGTTAAAGCAAGCATCGCGGAGTTGGAACATCTGTTTTGATGTTGTAGTCAAAGAGTTTGACTTCATCAAAAATATAGATGAACCTTGTATCTATAAGAAGGTAGCAGAAGGTAAGGTTGTCTTCCTCGTATTGTACGTGGATGATATACTCTTAATAGGAAATGATATTCCTATGCTGCAATCAGTCAAGCTCTTCTTATCACAGAGATTCTCAATGAAAGATCTAGGTGATGCCTCCTGCATATTGGGAATCATGATCTATAGAGATAGATCTAAAAGAATACTGGGATTATCCCAATCCAGGTACATTGACACCATACTAAAAAGGTTTAGTATGGAAGAATCTAAGCGTGGGAACCAACCCACGATCTCTGGACTCACTCTCTCCAAAGAGATGTCTCCCAAGACTGATTTGGAGAGAGCTCGCATGCAAGGGATACCCTATGCTTCGGCAGTAGGCTCTATCATGTATGCGATGCTATGTACCAGACCCGATGTAGCATACTCACTAAGTATAGTGAGTCGGTATCAAGCAGATCCTGGAGAGAGTCATTGGACAGCTGTGAAGAACATTCTCAAGTACTTACGAAGGACTAAGGAGATGTTCTTGGTGTATGGTAACGGAGAACTCCAGGTGGAGTCCTTTACCGATTCCAGCTTCCAAAGTGATAAGGACGACTCTAAGTCGCATTCGGGTTTTGTCTTTACCCTCAATGGAGGGGAGGTATGTTGGAAGAGTTCCAAACAGGATACCGTTGCAGACTCGACGATGGAGGCTGAATACATCGCTGCCAACGATGCTGCCAAGGAGGCTGTCTGACTAAAGAAGTTCATTAGTGAACTTGGTGTGGTTCCATCCATTGAGCATCCAATACCTCTGTATTGCGATAAAAATGGAGCTGTGGCGTTAGCCAAGGAACCCAGGTCCCATCAAAAGTCCAGACATATTCTGAGGCGGTATCACCTGATCAGGGAGATAGTTGATCGCCGGGAGATCGAGGTCAGGAGAGTAGATACGAAGGACAACACTGCGGATCCATTCACGAAGGCTATTCCCCAGATACAGTTTGAGAGATTATTCGGGATGCTAGGTATGAGATACTACAGCAGCTGGCCTTAGTGCAAGTGGGAGATTGTTAGTTATGTATATGCCCTAGAGGCCATTGTTGTACATATGATGTATATTATAATGGATGCTTGGATATATATAGAGATGACTTTCTTGCTCGTCATGATAGTATACTATTTGGTTTCACTTTATCTTAACATGTTGACTTGTAATGGTTTATTGTTTTTCTCTCACATGTTGATAAAGCCCTTAGGATCTGTACTCGACTACTGGGACTATGATGAGATCATACTAGTGGGGCCACGGTAGTCGATGAGTACATCCTATAACTGTTCTGTAAGTGCACGGCGGCGCCCCGGCCGTCAATCCGACGGCCAAATGCGGAAGCGGTGATAAACTTTAATTTTTCTTGAACTGGCAAACCGCCGCGCACTAATACCCGGATCGAACCACTAACTAGTCCTAGCTATCTACAAGAAAGGGAAAAGAGATATACCGACAGATCCGAGTCCTCCGGTCTTCTCGTCGTCGTCCCGATCTCCTGCGGAATGTGCCGTCTCCTCCTCGTCGCCGGAAGTGCACCACATCGCCTACTTCTTTTACGGGCTCCCACCTCAATGCCGAGGCAACTCGGGCATGAAGCTGGCTAGTCGACGTGCCCAAGATTTGCTGTAGAATATAATGTGGATTACATGTCTCATTTAGGATTATGGAGTTGCCTTTTGTGGAGGAATGTGTACCCTAGAATTTCATGGATGCTTGCTAGGAAAAATGGAGCATCCAAAATGAGAAAAATTGAGCTCGGCCAAAGCCATTTGTGCTCACTGGAAATTTGTATGAAGAGTGCATAAATTAACTTCATGCAAAAAGGAAATAGCCATTTCTCAGCACACACACAATAGGAGGGGTCCACCAAATTGCATGAAGAAATTTCTCACTCAAAAATAAACCTCTCTTCCAAGAACAGTGGCCGGCCCACTCAAGAAATGGGTGGAGAAAAATTGGAATGATTAATTCATGGAGAAAAAGAAAAGATAATGATAAGGTCACACCAAATCAAAACCCACACTCAACCATCTTCCACCAACCTCATCATCAACAACCATGATGAGCCAAAGTCAAGCCATGATGGAAAAGAAAGAGTCAAAGGATGGGCTCCATCATGAAACCATCATGATACAAATATAAGCAAAGAACCCCCTCCACAAACACTCATTTGCAACAATGCAAATAAGCCCTCCTCCACCAAACTTCGGCCAATGAACGATACAAAGGAAATTGGCCGAAACGGAAAGCAAACTGGCAACTCCAGAAAACTGGTCCCGTAATGAATTACAAGAAATCCCCGATACTGTGCATACACACCCGCATTTGTATTTCGACCGAAATACAAATGCAATGAGACAAAATCTACACTGTACTATACTAGGATCCGGCTTAAACCAAAGCCGGCCAGTATTATCCGTTCGATCCTGATCCGTGCAATACCGCACGTATCTGATCGAACCCTGCCATATATCCATATGGCCTATAGTACAAACTATCCGATCCTGATTCGTGCAATACCGCACGTATCTGATCGGACCTTGCCATATCTCCATACGGCCTCTACAACCTTTCGCCCGAAAGCTGAGTAACAGAATGTGGGGGACTCTAAAGACTCGTCAACACCTTGATTGTGGATTTAACCACTAGCACGTCAGAGGTATAAGCCAATACGTAACGGGCTACCAGGTATTGACTAAAAGGGACGTCTGTGAGCGAACTCAGCCTGACAACCCTACTGAGCCTGTCAGTGACAATATCCGTACAGTCCGGTCCGTTCGTCTATGAGTATCGCATGGCGGGCCTAGGGGGTTGGTAAAAGTCAGACCCCCAAAAGCGGTACAAGTCGTGTCGGAGTGTAGCCCAGAACACCCTGAGATACTACTGGAATACCTACCAGTAAATCTCCTTGCCTCGGCCGAGGGCTTCGTGTAATAGCTCTCCAAGACACAGCGCGACCTCACCCCCAATACCGGGAGAGACGAACCCCTGAAGATACGCTCACTGCCTCCATGTGGCTCGGGACTGTACCCAACTAAAACCTGTTTGCACGACTCCTTTGAGCCGTGGTAGGGTAGTAATCAAAGTACAGTGGGAACTCACACGAGACAAATGACGATCCCCAGGTCGATGAACTAACCTGTACACATGTCACCAGGGAACTGCCATCTGACGTCTGGTATATGACCAACTGGCATGTTCCCGGCGAGTCCTGTCCGGTGTACTCATAACCCAATGAGCACCTGTATACATCTTAGGTGATCCAACTGACACCAGTGGCTTGTGAGACCGGCCACCGCCCCTCGTCGGGGTCTCGACTGTATACACTAGTCTACTCTGGAGTATCGATGCCCTGTCTCGAAACTCTCACGACTAGGGACCATTTAAGGATATGCTTATAGACTGCCAGCTCCTACTTATATGATCGCCCTCATACTGCTGGTGGTCAAGCAAGAATCCTAGGGGCTCTACCAATGTGTAATAGCGACTTGTCAGGTCACCTAAAGCAGTACACGATGATAAAGGTAAACCAGATAGCATACTATCATCTCGAGTAAGACTGTCCTACCGGGATAGGTCCTCCATTAATCATTGCAATCACGTACCTGTGACCTAATAATTGACTCTGAGGGCACTATCTCTAACAATCTCCCACTTGCACTCAAGGCTAATTATTGCGATGTCGCATACTCACAGCCCGTGTGATACCGAACACCCAACTCCTCTACTAGTCAGTCTCACAAAGCTCGTTTGCGAAACTATTGCGTTCGAGGAATAGCCTCAGTGAGTGGATCCGCTTTGTTGTCTCTTTCTATGTCTCTCTATATCTCATGTTCGCGGAGAAAGCCATCTCCCGAAATGAGCAATACCTGTCTTAGAATGTGTCTGGATGTCTGATGGGACCTAGCTCATAAATGAACTCCAAATCCAAACTTCTTAGACTGTATCGTCAACTGAACTTAATCAGTATCCTGCGCCATGCCTCCCTCAGTATTGCCTTGGACCACCTGTCCAAAATACTGCCCCTCGTCAGAAGGAAAAACTATAACTCTGACAACCTCCTTGTCGTCCATGTCACCTTGGAAGCCTGGAATGATAACTGTCTCCTGCATGAGGCTGTCGTTATCATATCCCTAGAACATCCACTTATGTTCTAAAACTGCTTCCGACTGTTTCTCCAGGATTGGATCAATGTCAACTTATTGCATCTAGTGCAAGAACAACATCTGGTGTGGTACTTGACATCTCATGATTGACTCAATTGCCTGAGCAAGTGATCTGCCAATCATGCACATCCCTCTCCCCTTTAGTCTGTAAGACACCTTTAGAGAGGGTGACTCCATCACCTGCAGGTATACTACCGTGCCAGGAGTCGTCCATTCTAAAATACCCTTAGAATGCTGTCTAAGTATCCATATTGGGAAACTACCCAAATCTAGATCTAAAACCATAGATCTAGTAGCCAGTATGTCTGATATAAAATCCATTTCCTTTGTGGAGAAACCACTGTGTGACGACCAAAGTATAACCGATTGTAGTTTAGGAGTTTCTTTTCCTACTCTGTGTATGTCATCCAAATACCAGGATATCACACCCTACTACCTTCTCAACAGATCCATCCCTTATTCTGATGAAGTCAAACCCATGACTGTCACGTCAGAAATAGATGATCTATCTCCGCTACATCTGCTTTAGTCTATAAATAGACATAAGCTACCTGTCCACCAATGCTTCCGCTGCTCCCACTGACTACGACAACCCTCTGGCAGAGTCATATAGACGTCCACTTCTAAAACTAGTTTAGAACGACGCTATACTCATCCTCCCGCCGGGTCTCGCAGCCTGGAACAACAGCAATGGTAATTGTGGGTAAACAAGAACTTCCCTGTCACCGTCCTTGAGGCTACCGTAGTACCTCTCGGGTGCCCGAAGTTACCCACCTTATCTGCGGAGTGGCCAATGGAATGTCAATTCAGATTGAATCTCTCGGTTCCTTATCAAATCTTCAGTAATCGTTTATGGTTCTGGAATCACTTCCAGTTCTACCATACTCCCACTACTGTTTTCTGAAAAAATCCATTTTTAATAAAACTGTGGCGAGTCTGGAACAATATTGCTATTGTTCATCCAGATGGTAGAAAGTCAACCCTCGTCATAGCCTGGGTCAACCCACAAACAGCCATTACAGAAACGTGCCTTGAGTTGTCCAGTGTCTGGTTTTAATCATAAACCGGACAACTCCCCGTACCTTAACATCGTTAAGATACGAACTGTTCTATATCCCATATAGGACCAGAGGCACTGATTTAACTGAACCAGATCCAAATCATGCAGCTGTCTCCAGTGCATGTCAACTAAATGGAAGGAGGCCGATCAGCGTTACTCAACTTAGGAATGCTTCCAATTATGAGTAACCTGAAAGAGAAGCAAGTTCTCTTTATCATTACTATCAACTGAATACCATACACAAGTATCTACATCTTCGATCACTTTGAAGAATCCCGATACTTGCAATACCTGGTTCTTTACTTTATTCAAATACCAATAACTTCTCAAAATTCGGACTCTGTGTTTCTACGAAACACCTGTCTAAAAACTAGAGAAGTCATAAGTAAACCGAATATAGTACGAGGACCAACCCCTCTGTCCTGATGGACCCTGGACAACATACAATACTCTGTATAAGTCCCTTGAGTCTGAAAACTCATTCACTGTGTGTCGTAGGTTGAAAACTGTACTTATGGTTAAGAAGAATTACACCGCTGTTTAATGCTCCTTACCTAACCATCCACTGATATAGGTAAATGTCGTAGACATAATTTCAGAAAGGTATATCTCACTCTATGAAAATAGACGTACAGATATATCAATTTGAAATTGGTGCATAACTGCGGATATTCAAAACCAAATATTTGCCGACCGGCAAACAGCCCAGGTGATTTCCTAAAATATCACCGATTACAACGAATCCCGATATAATGAGGATGATCACCCAATTCCCAATAACTTACTCCCACTCATCATCTGTAAAGCCATACAGATGTGAGAATCGTAACTGGTAAATACATACCCTGGAGTAAGTATCTAATCGGGAAATCAGTTTTCTTTTAACAGTACACAGTGAGACTGAAACATCGAAATGTTTCGATGGGGTATCCTGGTATTCCTAGTAATGCCTCTTCCAGATTCACGACTGTAACCGTATAATTCTTTGCCACCTCTCCAAATCCCTTCATATGTCTTTAGTCATTACCTTCTGCACACCCCTTTAGGCCAAATGGTTTTCTTCCTTCCCTACCGTTCGGCACCAGCCTATGGTTTGGAAGAAGACTATCCAATAAGCATAATGGGTGTACTGTCCCAATCCTAGGAACACTCGCAATGCGAGAGGAGGTGAAGATAAAAGACACCCGAATAAACCTTATTCCTATTTCTCCTGGACCAGAATCCATCCCCGAACTGGAACAAGTTCCATTCGAGTTCGTATATAACCATACGATGGAGTATCCAAATAAACTGTGGATCTTCGTAGTGATACGGAGTGTCCTGGAGAAATACAAAGGTGATGTGGGAGTGGTAACGAAATATTTGGTTTGGTCGTGAATATCTGTTGCAATTTACTTTGCCCTCTTACTAATCCCTTGCTTTGTCTGAACTTAATACCTTCTGTACACCATCGTTAGGCTAATTGGTTTTCTTCATTCCCTACCGGTCGGCACCAGCCTAAGGTTTGGAAGAAGACTATCCAATTTGCGTAATAGGTGTACTATCTCCTAAACCAAGGAGTACTCGCAACCTGAGAGAAGGTAAAAGGAAAAGAAAACTGAATAATCCTATCCGTTTTCTCCAGAACCTGAAACCATCCTCGAATAAATTTCTTCGAGTTCGTATCTAACCATACGATGGTTTTGTCCAATGGAAGTGGACGTTCGTAGTAAAACGGGGTGTCCTGGAGAAAAGGGTAAAAGTAGGAGTGGCAATGAGGTTTGCAACTCTGACAATCCAAAAGCCAGTGTTTAAGAAGGTTCGGTCAATTTGGTCACTGAGTCATAGTCTTAGGGTCAGGTCAATGGTCGCTGCCAAAGAGAGAGAGAAAAGAAACACTCAGCGTGCACTCTAACCTAGATCAGAATGGTTACCAATTTATCTAATCTGGAAACCTCCCACTGTCATCTCAAATTCTCCTCCAAACCTAAAAGAAGAATTAGTCGGGAACACCCGAGGAGTAAACTAACTCATCATTGGGAATCGGGATCCAACTATCATCGCATGATAACGTGACGGAATCCGCTCACATCATCATACTCCAGATGGTATGCGCATATCTGGCAAGTTTCAGTTCTTTTGAAACTCCCGATGTGATTTTTACCCCATGCTCTTATGACCTTGACTTTGGCCAACATATCATAAGTCACATGTCAAGTTCAACCCGTCATTCTCCAGGTTAATTTGAATCCACCCGTACCTACCCTTGACTTTGGCCAAAATGGCAGTACGACTGTCCCAAACCAACGCATCTATCTATGCTGCATATGAATACCCCAATAGCTACCAATCACTGTGCCTTGACTTTGGCCAACATACACAGCTTGAATACTATTGACCATCCATATGAAAAGACGGAGGGCTACGAATGGTTTCTGGCGAAAACCTTTAACGTAATGAACTTGATATCGTTGAAGGAACGGATAGCTTTTAAAAATATAGTGACGAAAACCGTTGCTAAAGAGGTCACTCCCGGTGAAGGGATCTCGGCTCTTTCCCCGTAGAATGAGGTGCAGGATATTCCAACTGAATACCACGGTGCAAAGCAAAAGTAATCGGCTATAGTGAAGTTAATGCCCTGACGCAAACTTCTGTCCAAGGGGTCACTCCCGGTGACGGGATCTCGGCCCTTTTCTCGTCGACTGAGGAGCAGGATATTCCAACTGAATATCACGATGCAAAACAAAAGTGAACGTCCTTGCAATAACAGCTTTTTGAAAAGTGTTCTAACAACATCAGATTAGGTTTGTTTTTAACTTGCATTGATCCGAATCAACGCAGTCCCATCAATTGATCACACCACAAAGAACGAAAATAATATGACGTACGTATATGCCATCCGCATTCGCCACTGGGTCCCGTCATTACCCGTTAGGTTAGCTAACTAACGACAGAGCGGGGACTGGACTAGCGCGGATGCAATACATATACAACATCTACTAATATATATACCAATATATTATATTCGCTCAAGGCGTGAATAAAATGCAACATCACAGAAATGTACAGCATCACAGAAACAATACAGATATCCGGGATCCCCGGGTTTCACAGAGCCACTACTGAAACCCGACGTTCCCCTGGTCGTGTGGATAGCCTGTGCAATGAAATCCTAGACCCCTACGGGCGCGGCAAGTCACCCGCCAAAACCTGAAGCGAGGCAGCCCCCTTCAGCACCGTGAATGGACCACCCAGCACTTCACGGAATCCAGTAACTTGGGCACCCCTCCTGGGTCAACCTGTACCCCCTACGAGTGCGGCGAATAGCCTGTCAATCCTAGAGTGAAGCCCCCTCCGTCTCAATGCCATGAGATGCGGGCTTGTTGCCCTCTAGAACTCGGCTATCCGTGCACCCCTCCGCGGGGTAATCCTAGTACAGAAAGTAAAATATACATACAACGGGTACATCGACCGCAACCAGGTCGTGCCCCAAAAGAATAATACAAACAGGCAGTGACGGCAGTCCACATGTCGGACGCTCGCCCCGCAATATCAAATGTACATAATACAACAAAACTGTACTAGCATTGCATCCAGGCTATCCCCCACGACCGATCCGCAACATCACAGCAAAAACAGAACATCAACGTGAAAGTCACGTTCGCAAATCCGTCTAACCGGGCTATAGCAGTTAGACCGGATTTACCGATCAAGTGACATTCACGGTCGCAGATATAATGTAAATACTGTGAAATAATGTGTTTAAAATATCCGATCGATCAAATTTTAACAAGTGGGCCCCCAAGCATTGCTGTAGCAGATCAGGAAATTCTGGGCCCAAAATTAATATTCCAAAACCCATATTTAAAGCCCACAAAGACACTGTAGAAATTTGGTGCAGGGATCTACACAGTGCGCGGCGGAAACGCGGCCCAAAGGGGGTTTTGGCCGCGGTTCCGTGCCTCCACTGTCGATTCACCCTGTCGAATTTCTACAGTAGCCTAGTGGTCTCCAGTACATCAATGTTTTACAAACTGAAAAATTTTTCGAGACCAAAAATTTTCAACAGAAAACTGTCGCGAACAAAAATGTAGATTTTGGAATTTTGGTCGATCGGAAATGCAAAACACATTAAACCAAGCTAGACTAAGTTAATGGAGAGGCTCTGATACCACTGTAAGTGCACGGCGGCGCCCCGGCCGTCAATCCGACGGCCAAATGCGGAAGCGGTGATAAACTTTAATTTTTCTTGAACTGGCAAACCACCGCGCACTAATACCCGGATCGAACCACTAACTAGTCCTAGCTATCTACAAGAAAGGGAAGAGAGATATACCGACAGATCCGAGTCCTCCGGTCTTCTCGTCGTCGTCCCGATCTCCTCCTCGTCGTCGGAAGTGCACCACATCGCCTACTTCTTTTACGGGCTCCCACCTCAATGCCGAGGCAACTCGGGCACGAAGCTGGCTAGTCGACGTGCCCAAGATTTGCTGTAGAATATAATGTGGATTACATGTCTCATTTGGGATTATGGAGTTGCCTTTTGTGGAGGAATGTGTACACTAGAATTTCATGGATGCTTGCTAGGAAAAATGGAGCATCCAAAATGAGAAAAATTGAGCTCGGCCAAAGCCATTTATGCTCACTGGAAATTTGTATGAAGAGTGCATAAATTAACTTCATGCAAAAAGGAAATAGCCATTTCTCAGCACACACACAATGGGAGGGGTCCACCAAATTGCATGAAGAAATTTCTCACTCAAAAATAAACCTCTCTTCCAAGAACAGTGGCCGGCCCACTCAAGAAATGGGTGGAGAAAAATTGGAATGATTAATTCATGGAGAAAAAGAAAAGATAATGATAAGGTCACACCAAATCAAAACCCACACTCAACCATCTTCCACCAACCTCATCATCAACAACCATGATGAGCCAAAGTCAAGCCATGATGGAAAAGAAAGATTCAAAGGATGGGCTCCATCATGAAACCATCATGATACAAATATAAGCAAAGAACCCCCTCCACAAACACTCATTTGCAACAATGCAAATAAGCCCTCCTCCACCAAACTTCGGCCAATGAACGATACAAAGGAAATTGGCCGAAACGGAAAGTAAACTGGCAACTCCAGAAAACTGGTCCCGTAATGAATTATAGGAAAACCCCGATACTGTGCATACACACCCGCATTTGTATTTCGACCGAAATACAAATGCAATGAGACAAAATCTACACTGTACTATACTAGGATCCGGCTTAAACCAAAGCCGGCCAGTATTATCCGTTCGATCCTGATCCGTGCAATACCGCACGAATCTGATCGAACCCTGCCATATATCCATACGGCCTATAGTACAAACTGTCCGATCCTGATTCGTGCAATACCGCACGTATCTGATCGGACCTTGCCATATCTCCATACGGCCTCTACAACCTTTCGCCCGAAAGCTGAGTAACAGAATGTGGGGGACTCTAAAGACTCGTCAACACCTTGGTTGTGGATTTAACCACTAGCACGTCAGAGGTATAAGCCAATACGTAACGGGCTACCAGGTATTGACTAAAAGGGACGTCTATGAGCGAACTCAGCCTGACAACCCTACTGAGCCTGTCAGTGACAATATCCGTACAGTCCGGTCCGTTCGTCTATGAGTATCGCATGGCGGGCCTAGGGGGTTGGTAAAAGTCAGACCCCCAAAAGCGGTACAAGTCGTGTCGGAGTGTAGCCCAGAACACCCTGAGATACTACTGGAATACCTACCAGTAAATCTCCTTGCCTCGGCCGAGGGCTTCGTATAATGGCTCTCCAAGACACAGCGCGACCTCACCCCCAATACCGGGAGAGACGAACCCCTGAAGATACGCTCACTGCCTCCATGTGGCTCGGGACTGTACCCAACTAAAACCTGTTTGCATGACTCCTTTGAGCCGTGGTAGGGTAGTAATCAAAGTACAGTGGGAACTCACACGAGACAAATGACGATCCCCAGGTCGATGAACTAACCTGTACACATGTCACCAGGGAACTGCCATCTGACGTCTGGTATATGACCAACTGGCATGTTCCCGGCGAGTCCTGTCCGGTGTACTCATAACCCAATGAGCACCTGTATACATCTTAGGTGATCCAACTGACACCAGTAGCTTGTGAGACCGGCCACCGCCCCTCGTCGGGGTCTCGACTGTATACACTAGTCTACTCTGGAGTATCGATGCCCTGTCTCGAAACTCTCACGACTAGGGACCATTTAAGGATATGCTTATAGACTGCCAGCTCCTACTTATATGATCGCCCTCATACTGCTGGTGGTCAAGCAAGAATCCTAGGGGCTCTACCAACGTGTAATAGCGACTTGTCAGGTCACCTAAAGCAGTACACGATGATAAAGGTAAACCAGATAGCATACTATCATCTCGAGTAAGAATGTCCTACCGGGATAGGTCCTCCATTAATCATTGCAATCACGTACCTGTGACCTAATAATTGACTCTGAGGGCACTATCTCTAACATGTTCCTAGTCGTGGGTATATCGAGACAGGGCATCGATACACCAGAGTAGACTAGCGTATACGCATCTTGACCCATATGATGGGCGATGGATGATCCCATATCCATCGGTGTTTGACATCAGAGATGGTGTACGGGTGCTCAGTGGAGACTGGGTACACTGGACGGACTCTCCGAGAACTCCCAGATGGTGATATACCACACGTCAGATGGCAGTTCTCCGGTGACACTGGTACAGGGTAGTCTGTAGACCAGAGATCGTCATAAAGTCTTGTGTGATTCCCACTGTGCTTTGATTTCCACCTTACCACGTCCAAGAGGGCGTGCAAAACGGTGGCTTTTGGGTACAGTCCCGAATCACATGGAGGCAATGAGCGATAGGAGGGGATTCGTCTCTCCCGGTATAGGGAGTTGATGTTGCGCTGTGTTCGATTGGCTATAACTGGAAGTCCCTGGCCAGGGCTGATATAGAGATTTACTGGTAAGTGTTACTAGTAGTTTCTCGACCCGTTATGAGCCACACATCGACACGACTTATCGGTTACTAGGGTCTGACGTTTACCACCCCTAGACTTGATATGCGACATATCAGACGAACAGACCGGACTGTACGGGAGTGTTACTGATTGGATTCACAGGAGAACGCACAGGCTAGCTTGTTGATCTTCTGATCGCTCAATACCTGGGTGGCTGTTACGTTTAGCTGACCGCTTGCAGCTTGTGGGTGTTTGATATGATCATCACCTGCTACCGGCGTATTGACGATTCTTTAGAGTCCTACACAGATGTTTCTTGGCTCAGGCGAAACGGAGTAGAGGCACATATGTGATATACGCAGGACCGAGGATAATGCGATATGAGATACCGTATTATATTCTCGTGATATTTAGATATGAACCGAATCATCGGATCAAGTGTTGGTTCGATGAATCGGTACATGATATATTAGTCGGTAATATTCGATATAGCCGGATCGTCGGATCAAGTGTTGATTCGATGATTTAATGTATAATAATATATATGATATATTGTATTACATTATCTAATATAGGCTCTCTTTATTATTTCATTTTATCACTGGATGATACCTTGATATATATGCGATATATGTTAATTGTATTATTTTCTTTTGTTGCAAATATATAATATATATGTGATATATATTATTGTGACATGATATGATTTATTATTAAACATGTTTAAGGATGATTAAATGAGGTTAGGGTTTGATTAGGGTTAGTTGCTTCATGCACCTTCTAGAAGCATTTTCTTTTGTCATGGTTAAGATATTTGTTGATGACACATTATCTAACCCAACCAAACCCTAACTCTAGTTTATTCTCTACACATTATTAGCCACGCATCCTTGACCATGGTTGATATATCAATCATATAGCTTTATTTTCTATTCATCACAAAAGGATTATTATCATTATCTTTTCCATCATCATCTTCTTATCTCTTAAAAAAGCTCACTAGAAATTCTTTATGTGATGAATAAATATGAGAAAATGATTTAAAAAGAAAGCATAAATACTACTCTCTCATCCTCATCTCATCTAGCCCATGAGATTAGTGTGTTCATCTCTTTAGAGTGAGAAAGCTTGAGTCTTTGCAACTTCGACGTAGATCATCGGAGATTTGGAACACTTCAAGCTAGCATGGATCGTTCGAGTCGTGGAGCCTCTCATGAGTCCGGGAGATCGTGGATCGCGGCAAAGGGACTTCTACTCGGAGCTTGTGAAGCGAAAGAGCGGACTACAAAGGTTGTAATCCCTCACACTTAGATAAAAGTTATCATCTTGCATGTTTAACCCTAATAATCTAGCAAAGATCCCGGCTTTGGGTTGTTCGGCACGTCTAAATTTTTATCCGGGCATGTTTGATGCCTTATGAACCTTCACAAGAGTGCCTAGGAACCCTACATAAAGGATATATGAGATTCACTTGATTTGTACATTCAGGATATATGAGATTTACTTGATTTTGTATATTCAGGATTTGTAAGACTTACATGATATGAGAGCCAATTTGGGGGCTGATTTGAGGAAATTAGGATTTGGATTGTCTTGATGGACTGTGGTCTTACCACGATGTCAGGATTCCGTGAAAATGACATGTTTCATTCCATACTCCACTTTTATTGTTTATGCACTGTTTCATGTGTTAGTTGTACCTGTTAGCGTACCTTTCATGACTGTTGCATATATACCTTTTCATATCATTATTGCATGATTATTGCATACCGATTGTCATATTATTGCTTCATGTATTTGTAGTACCCGTTATTGTACCGTTCATGACTATTGCATTCATATGACCTTTTACTGCTATTAGCTTACTTATGTTAGATTCGCGCTATACGTGCATACTTGCGATTATCTGCATATGTTATTTACTGTTCACGAGCTGGCAACTCACCCCCATTGTGCTACTTGGTTTTGTAGGTTGTTCCCCAGAGTAGTCGAGGCAGGCAATTTATCTATCTGATCATCTTTTGCTGCGGATACCGCTTCAGCTCATTGTGTGCAGTTTTGCTTAAGTGGGTTTTGTGGTTATCCATATTGTTCATTTGTATATTCGTTGTATCCTTGTACTCTCTATCTACTACTTTCTTGTTGACTTAGAGACTTGATGTGAGAACGATATTGTATATTATTTTGTGACTTGGTTGTCTTTTATACAGTTTCCTTTTTATCGTCTTTTATTTCTTCGCTACGGTGTCGTATATCTGTTGTGGTGGTTGTTTTCCGTCTTTGGGCTTGTTTTGCTCCCGTTTGGGGATGCTTTACTTATATTTATGTTGTACCCATTTTTAGGGCTGGTTTTTACAAAAGAGGTGCTGCCAAATTTTTAAAGGAAATAAAGTTGGACTTTTAAAGAATTTGGATTGAGATTTCAAAGGTTTTAAAATTGTTCTTATTTCTTACTATTTTTGATGGTTTAGATTGTTGGGTTTTCGGCTTACTTAAATTGTGTTACGCCTGTAGACGTTGCGTAGTTTAAAGGCCGTCACATGCCAAATTTCGGGTCGTGACAGTATAATACCGTCTAGTATGTTCCCGACGAGTCCGTCCAGTATAACTTATAGCCAATGAGCACCTATATACTATCTTTGGTGACTAACTGACACCAATGGCTGTGAGACCAGCCATCGCCTCTCGTCGGGGGTCAAGAAATGTATACACAAGTCTATTCTGGAATATCGATGTCCAGTTTCGATATTCCTACAACTAGGGATATTTAAGGATTTGCTTATAGACTACCTAGTTCTCACAGGTATGATCGCCACATTAACCATATGTGATAATGATCTGTAATACCACATAATATATGTACATGATGATAGAGATAAACCAAATAGCATAATATCACCTTGAGTAAGACTGTTCTACCCATATAGGTCCTCTCTCAATCATCATAATCGCCTGCCAGCGATTACAACAATTGATTTAAGGGCACTATAGCCAACATATGATATATCCTCATAATTTTTGCTTACCTTTTTTTAAATGCAGAAATTAAAACAAAAACCCCAAAAATAATCATTCGTTTCAACTTACAGTATCAAGTAATCTACACATCTTGGGTAATAAAATAACACGCACAACAAGAAAAAATTCAATACTTACATCTTTTCGAGCAGCATTTGAGTCATTTCAATACGGTAAAGATCTCACTCATCCATATGCTTAAATGTATTGATGAGCTCCAGTGTCATTTTGCATGTTGTCGAATACCTAAACATCATCAACATCATCATCATCATCAACAACAACAACAACAACAAAATTAGAAATCAAAATCAAAACAAAATTGCCATGAATCTTGAAGAAGAAAGAATGGAGATGGAATTACTTTTTGTAATCGTCTCACTCGGTGAGATGGTAAAGGCCGATGACAAGGGCTTCTCGATGGCCTCCTTCCTTCTTGTATTCGATGAAATTGGCCTTTTTCAATAGCTTTTTCTCATGGAATTTGAGTTTCCTTATCCTTTGATTTTCAGCCAGAAAAAGAGGAAAGCTTCGATCGAAGGTGAGAAAAAAAGAAGTAGAGACTTTGGGGATTTAGGCGAGGGCTTGGAGGAGGCGCCGGGGGCTTGGACGCAGGCGGCAAGGGCAAGGAGTGCTAGGGTTAGGGCTGTTGATCTGGGTATGTCTATGATTTGAGAGAGTCCAAAGATTTTGCTCTTTTTTTCTTGTTCTTTTTTTGAAATAGAGGTTATATATTAGGGTTGAAAACTAAGACTTTAAGAGTGCAACCCAATTGTTAGGAATATGTATGCCCTAGAAGCCATTATTGTATGATACAGTTGTTGGGTTCCCTATGGTCGCCGCTGGGTTTCGGGAGGCATCGACCATACCGTTTTCAAAAAAATCGGCGCACTAAAGAACCCTAACCTAGAATCTTAACTAGAGATTTATACGAAACTAGTATGTAAACATCTTTACCTCTAAGTGAACAAGGAATACAACCATTGTAGACCGGTCCTTCACTTCATAAGCTCTGTGTAGTAGTCCCGTCGCTCCAAGTAGTGATCTCCCAGACTTTAGTAAGGCTCCACAAGGTGAAATGAACAAATTTGCTTGAAGTCTTCGAGGCCGAAGATGATCTACGTCGAGAAGACACTAATCCAAGCTACCTCTTCACTAAGTGATGAACTAGTGAAGAAACAACCTAATCTAAATGCCTAGTCTAGAAGAGATTGATGAAGTAGGAATTTTGCTCACTTTAGAAATATTTTTCTCACTCATTTTCTTCACCTCCCAAATTGCAAGAGAGCTAAAGGAAGGAGTTGAAGAAAAGCAACCATTAAAAAAGTCAAGTGTAGAACGGCAACCATGGGTGAGTTAATATTATATACTAACTCATATAGAGACTAAACCGTGGCTAATCATAATATTTGGGTTAATAAATATCTCAAGTAAAACAAAATTAGGGGACATGGTCAATGGTTCCACAAGCTTCTCCAAGCTTCTAACCATGTGACTAATTTCCAACTAATTTTGAATTACTTTAAATAAATAAAACCCATCATTATGATAAGCATGGTATGAGTCTCATACACCCATGTCTCATGTATCACCTAGCATGACACAAAAGAATGTACCTTAATATATATCGCATATATACTAAGTGTAGACAAGTGAAAAAAAGAATTCTTAAGTAAGCTAATATTAGTTAATGTAAGTTAATATATCAAATATATAATTATACATTAAATTATTAAATCAACACTTGATTTAATAATCCGGCTATATCACATATAACCGACCAATATCATATGTATCGACTTATCGAATCAACACTTGATTCGATAACCCGACTATATCACATATAACCGACCGATATCACATATCGCGAGATTAGAATGCGGTATCACATACGCACATTAATCTCGGTCCCGCACATATCACATATATGCTCCTACTTCGTTTCACCTGATCCAGGAAACCTCTGTGTAGGACTCTAAAGGCTCGTCAATACGCCGGCAGTAGATGATGATCATATCAAATACCCACAAGCCATCAGCGGTACTAGCTGGACGTAACGGCTACCCGGGTATTGAGCGATCAGAAGATGAACAAGCAAGCCTGCCCATACTTCTGTGAATCCAATAAGTAACACTACGTACAGTCCAGTCTCTTCGTCAGATATGTCGCATATCTCAACCTGGGGGTGGTAAACGTCAAACCCCAATAGCCTGATAAGTCATGCCGATGTGAGGCCTATAACGGTTCGAGAAACTACTGATAACACTTACTAGTAGATCTCAGTAACCCTGCTCAGGGATCTCTAGTTATGTCCAATCGAGCATAGCGCAACATCAACCCTCAATACCGGGAGAGACGAAATCCCCTCCTATTGCTCATTGCCTCCATGTAACTCGGGACTGTACCCAAAAACCACCGTTTTGCACGATCTCTTGAACGTGGTAAGGTGGAAATCAAAGCACAGTGGGAATCATACAAGACTCTATGATGATCTCGGATCGACAGACTAACCTGTACCAGTGTCACCAGAGAACTACTATCTGACGATAGGTATAATTCCAACTTGGAGTTCTCGGTGAGTCTGTTCAGTGTACCCAGTCTCCACTGAGCACCCGTATACCATCTCTGATATAATAAACCAATGGATATGGGTTCTTCCATCGCCCATCACATGGGTCAAGAAGCATATACGGTAGTCTACACTGGAATATCGATGCCCCGTCTTGATACTCCCACGACTAGAATATTTGAAGGATGTACTTACTGACTACCTCTGCCCCACTAGTATGATCTGCATCATAATCCTGGTAGTCAAGTACTCATCCTAAGGGCTTTATCAACATGTAATAGAGACACAATGAGTGTACATGTTAAGATAAAGAGCAACCAGATAGCATACTATCATGTCGAGCAAGAAAGTCCTCCCTATATATGTCCAAGCATCAACTATAATATACATCAGATGTATAATAATGGCCTCTAGGGCATACATATAACTAACAATCTCCCACTTGCACTAAGGCCATTTGTTGTAGTATCTCATACTCAACGCCCCAAAAAAGTCTCTCTAGGGAAAGGCCTCTATGAGTGGATCCGCCGTGTTATCCTTCGCGTCAACTCACCTTACCTCGATCCCTTGGAGATCAGCCATCTCCCTGATCAGGTGATACTGTCCTCAGAATATGTCTGGATCGCTGATGGGGCCGGCGTTCCTAGGCCAAAGCCACAACTCCATTGTTGTCACAATAACAGTTATTGGACACTCAATGGTAGGAACCTTGTTCATCTCATGAACAAGAAATGTCCAGACATCCACTTTAATAGCATCGTTGGTAGGGATGTATTCAGCCTTTATCTTCTAGTTTGCTACGGTATATAGCTTGGAACTCTTCCAACATACCGTCCCTCTACTGAGGGTAAAGACAAAGCCCAAGACTGACTTTCAGTCGACCTTATCACTCTGGGAGCTAGAATTGGTAAAGGACTCCCACAGGAATTTACCGTTACCAAACACCAAGAACATTTCTTTAGTGCTTCTCAAGTACTTAAGAATGTTCTACACAGCTATCCAGTGATTTTCCCAAGATCCAATTGATTCCTAATCACTACACCTAGTGTGTTAACTACATCTGGTCTGGTACATAACATCGCACACATGATAGAGCCTACTGCCGAAGCATAGGGTATCCCTTGTATGCGAGCTCTCTCCAAATCAGTCTCGGGAGACATCTTTTTGGAGAGAGTAATTCATGAGTAAGTTGGTGAACCACCATGCTTAGAATCCTCCATACTAAACCCCTTTAGTACGGTGTTAATGTACCTGGATTTGAGACACTCCCAACATCAACTTAGATCTATCACCATAGATCATAATCCACACGATGTAGTAGGTATCATCCAAATCTTCTATGGAGAATCCTCGTGATAAGAGGAGCTTGACCGAGTGTAGCATAGGAAACCATTTCCTATCAAGAGTATGTCATCTACGTATAATACGTGGAAGAAAACCTTACTCTCTACAACCTTCTTGTATATACAAGGTTCATCTACCATTCTGATGAAGTCAAACTCTTTGACTGCCACATCAAAAAGATGTTCCAACTCTGCGATGCGTGCTCTAATCCTGATGAACTTAAGCATAGCCACTGGAGAAAAGGTTTCATCATAAACCACACCTGGTTATTGACGATAGCCTTTTACTACAAGTCTTGCTTTGAAAGTCTCAACTTTTCCATCTACACCAAGAATCTTCTCAAGATCCATTTGCTCCCGATGGGTTTTACCCCTTCAGGTGTAACATTCAAAGTCAAAATTTGTTGGTGTACATGAATTCCATCTCTGATCGCATAGCATCCAGCTTTTTCACAGAGTCCCCACTCGTGATGGCCTGCCTGAACCTAGTTGGGTCATCATCTACCATGATGCAATCCCCCCTCTCACCGTCACTGAGGAAACCGTAGTATCTCTCAGGTGGATGAGGAATCCTACCAGATTCGCGGAAAGGCTGAGGTTCGTTGGAGACTATTGAATCTTTCGGTTTCACTAAATTATCAGCTGTTAGTTTGTTCAGCTGAAACTCCTTCCAGTTCTACTTCATGATCACTAATTTCTTCATAAGAAATTCCTTTTCTAAAAAGGTGGCATTATGAGAAACAAAACACCTTTTGCTCCTCGGTGTGGTAGAAGATATACCCTCGAGAATGTTCGGAATATCCAACAAACTTATACAGAACTGACCTTGCCTCGAGCTTGTCTGGATTTTTCTTTTCAACATAGGCCGGACAACCCCATATCTTACTCGTTTAAGACATTGTCTCTTCCCATTTCATATCTCATATGGAGTGGTAGGCACTGATTTGGATGGAACCCCATTCAATAGGTATGCATCTTCTCAAGTGCATAACTCCAAAAGGAAACAGGCAACTCAGTAGTACTCATCATAGAGCACACCATATCTCATAGGGCGCGATATGTCCGCCCCGACACACCGTTGTGCTGTGGTGTACTCGGAAGAGTAAGCTGAGAGTGAATCCTATTCTCTTTTTAGAAACTCCAGGAACTCCATGCCCAAGTATTCGTCTCCTCGATCACATCGAAGGATTTTAATACTTCTACCCGTCTGGTTCTCAACTTCAACCTTATATTCCATGAATTTCTCAAAAGTTTTAGACTCGTGTTTTAATAGGAACACATGTTCGAATCTTGATAGATCATCGATGAATGTAAGGAAGTACAAAGAACCAACCCTTGCATTTGTAGACATAGGACCGTATACATCATCACGTATATGTCCCAAGAGTTCAGTAACTCTATCTTTGTTTCCATTAAACGGAGTATTGGTTATTTTACCTTTGTGACAAGACTGGCAAGTATCATAAAATGAAAATTCGAACAGATTCTCATATCATCCTTATGTAACTTTGCTGGTCGTGTTGTATAGATTTAACCTAGTCTACAATGCTACAAGAAGGATTCGTTCATTTCTGAACTACTCCTCTTGTGTATGTTCTACATACTTTGAACTGTGGTTTGATTTAGATTTTATATGCCATTACATAGCGCGCCTGATCCAATCAACTCTTGATTAAGGAAAATGTTCACAACATTATCCTTCAGTACAAAATTATATCCTTCTTTAACTTAATAAAGAAACTGATGTGATGTTGTATATCAGGTTTGGCATGTAATAACATCTGTTCAGAATCAATGTATTTACCATTTAGTAATACAAGGTGATATTTTCCAACTGACTTGGCTGCAACAATTGCACCATTATCTAACACTTAAAGACATATCACCCAATCCCAGTTCTCTACCTTTCTGTAGCCCATGTAACTCTTACATATATGGGATCCTGATCCGGTATCTCATACCTAGGACGTAGAGGATACTGAGAAACAGTTCTTGGTAACGAACACACCCGAAGAATATGCATCAACATGCTTATTCCTCGATTGGGTCAAGTGGAAATCCGGATATTCCCCTATTTCCCACTCGGACTTATAACAATTATAAGATAGAGCGGAACCAACATTCCCCAGCTCAGCATAACAAGCGGGCTCGGTCAAAAAATCCATATTATTATCTTGATTAAGGCATGTCACGGTCGCTACCAGGTGAGAGAGAGAGAAGAAAACACTCAGTGTATGCTCTTGCAAGATCAGATTGGTTATTATTTTATCTAATCGGGATGGCTCCTACTGTTTTTATCAAATCTTCCTTCAAACCATAAATGGTTAGACTAGTCGGGATTAATTACATCCTACAAGTTCGCCAATCTTTCAGCCAGGCCAGTGTCGGTACTTTGAGGGAGGTTCCCCGTGCTTTCACATGGACCTAATTAAAATAAACCTCGTTTTTCCAGGGGTGTAACCCCGTTAACACCTTTCTAGACACCTACTTGATTGGCTAATTGTAATGTGTAAAACTCTCCCACGAGTAACTCTTACTCGCAGTGGTTATCGGGATCCAACTATCTCATAGAAGGTATGCAATCTCAATGCAAATTTCAACACTTGAAATTCCCGATAATATTTTGCCCCAAGCGATCTATGACCTTGACAAGGTCAACAAACCATAAATCGCAAGTTAAGTTCAACCCGTACATTTCATGATTGAATTAAACCCACCCGCACGACCCTTGATAAGGTCAAAAAGGCCGCACGACTACCCTAATCCAATCGCATCATCTGCTTTACAGATAAGCACTAGTGAGCTACCGCACACTATGCCTTGACAAGATCAACAAACGCAGCACGAATACTAAATACTACTTATCTGAAATGATGGAGGGCTACGACAGGTTTTTAAGAAAACCCTTTGCGTAATGAACTTGATATCGTTGTAGAATCGAGTGATTTTGAAAAGGAGTGTTTTTTAGGCTTTTACTAGTTTTGCTAAAGAGGTCACTCCCGGTGAAGGGATCTCGGCTCTTAACTCATCGAATGAGGTGCTGGATATTGCACAAAGACCACTATGCAATGCATGAACTAAAAAAGCAATCAAAAGACAAACCGAGTGGGTTGTAGCATCTGCCAGTTTCGCTAAAGAGGTCACTCCCGGTGAAGGGATCTCGGCTCTTTCCTTATCGAATAAGGTGTTGGATATTCTACAAGGAATACCGCTATGCAAAGCAAGAACTAGAGCTACCAGTTTTTAAAACAAGATTCTACAATATCTTTAGCTTTCTTTTATTTCTTTAATCTTATTATTGATGTCCCATCAATTATGCTTCCTAAGCATCACAGAAGAAACGAAAGCAGCAATATTTATTATATATCATATATATAATATAAGCATTCTTCTCATCATATAAAGTGATCACATCACAGAATATCTGTAGCAGAAGAACACATATGAAATATTGGATATACTAGGAATTCCGCATTTTAAATTAAGCCAGTAAAAAAATGCGGATTCCACGGTCGCGATGAATATCCAAACTCACATCCCTAGACCCCTACGAGAGCGGAAAGCATCCCTACCAATTCTAGAGTTAGGAGACCCGGTCTCGACTCCTCGAGATGGTCTCCCACTGGACTCTAGAACCCGATTACTTGTGCTCTCCTCCTTGGGTCTATCCTAATGTAGAAACGTAAATAATATACATCAACGGTGGCATCATCCTCAACCCGGAAGTGCCCTAATAAAAGAATATTACATACAAGCTTTTACATGAATGAAAATAAAAAAACTCACATCTCACATAAAAAAAACCCGGCTATTCAAAACACGACAATCCAATATAACATATCACAGCAACACATAACATCACATGTCATCAACGTAAGTAAATATGCGTATCCCAATCGTCGTTGACATATAGCAACGAAACCGGCGATATACTACATATTACACTTACGGTCTCAGAAAAGAAAGTGAAAAACTACAACAATTGGAATCCACAATAATTTTAGACATCATAAACCCAATGTATAACATACTTTAGATTTCATGCCTACCCAAATGAATTCCTTAGACATCACATGCCTAACAATTATAAACCCCACATTTTATTCTCGATATTGAACACACTTTTCAATAACCAGTCGGGTAATTCAATAAGATTCCCGATAACCTGATCGAATGCTCGTCGGAAACAATAGTAGACGGCCGCACCCCCGATGCCGTTGACGAAGTGCACTTAGGCGGAACACCGCGGCCGCGAGCACCCATACAGATGCTTTTGGCGACGGTGTTCTCCTATAGTCAATTGGTCGAGGCTATGGGGCGTGGCTATCTAGTAAGGTTACCCGGCGAGTATCCGTGTATACTACGTGATTGCGACGGACTTTTGATCAACATCAAATTCTTATGGAAACCGATCACTTGAGACTGAATTGTTAGATTTATAAAATTCAAATTAGTTTTCATAAAACTAAATATTGTGGATTCCAAGTATTGTATCACAATCACAGATAACTAGACGATATTAAACTTTTCGATCGAATCAACAAACACCCAAAATTTCCCAAAGAGCTCAACACTTGAGCGTAATTTAAAAAACTACCCAGAACATACCACATCACCTATGAACCAACCGTAGAAGGGCCGACCCATGCCTCAATCATGTCGCCGTGGAACTGCCGCAAACCCTAGGGAATGACCGCGGTTCCGCGTCCAAAGAGTCGAGTTTGGGTATCGTTCTTCTAGAAGGTCCGTAGAATCGCTTGCATGATTTTCTGAAGATTTTAAATATGGAAAAATCCAACTCTTGGAAAATTTCTAGCGACAGAAAAAATGGGTTATTGATATCCGTTCGAACTTTTTAACGTCGTTTAAAATTACCCGAAACAATGTTAGAATTACGAATACGAAGCACTCCGAATTGCCTCTGCACAAAGATAACATCATATGCAATCTTAGTAAAAACAAGCAACACCTGAAATACCAAAACCCAGAGCTTGAACCACCAAACCAAAACGAACCCAAAATAAATAAATCAGACCGGCCAGGACGGTTTAAATGACTATTTTGCCGGGGAAAAACTGGCCAAATGTGTTGGTTTTGGTTCAGTGTTCATGTTACAACATATGCAACATTCTGCAGTTGCTTAAAAAAATTTTAGACACTCTGAAAAATTCAACAGAAACTAGGTTATTGTTTCGAGTGTTTCGGAGTTGTTTCGGTTTCGTAATTCTACAAACATCGTCTAATTCTCTAGCATGGCTCTGATACCACTACTGGGTTCCTGTAATACCCCAGGTGGAGTGGGGGATGAATACCACATACCCCGTGAGGAAGTGAGATGTTATCCGGTATCGAGGTAGGGATGTAACCGATACGGATACACACGGGAACCCTCTATAGAACAATGGGGAGTATCGAATTCCATTCCGAAAGAGGGCACGATCTGAACTATAAATGGAATGATACCACTCTTATAATACGGATGAGCCTTTTGGATGAATCGGAACTCCGGAGTTTGAAGAACTCCGTAGTTAAGCGTGCCTGAGCCAGGGAAATTCTGGGATGGGTGACCCACTGTGAAGTAGCCCAATTCTTGATTCCGGTTCATTCAAAGGGACAAAACTGTGCGGTTTCGGCCAGAGCGGACAATTGGGTGTGGGTCATGACAAATATGGTATCAGAGCCGGTCCCTCAAAAGTAGGTCTGTGGTTTGAGGATGAACCATTGTTCTAAGTGGGAGGAATGTAATACCCCAGGTGGAGTTGGGGATGAATACCACCTACCCCGTGAGAAGTGAGATGTTATCTGGTATCGAGATGAGGATGTAACCAATACGGATACACACGGGAACCTACTATAGAACAGGGAAATTCTGGGAAATTCTGGGATGGGTGACCCACTGTGAAGTAGCCCAATTCTTGATTCCGGTTCATTCAAAGGGACAAAACCGTGTAGTTTCGGCCAAAGCGGACAATACCATCTGTGTTTGGGTGTGGGTCGTGACAAATATAGTATCAGAGCCAGTCCCTCAAAGTAGGTCTGTGGTTTGAGGATGAACCATTGTTCTAAGTGGGAAGAATGTAATACCCCAGGTGGAGTTAGGGATGAATACCACCTACCCCGTGAGAAGTGAGATGTTATCTGGTATCGAGATGAGGATGTAACCAATACGGATACACACGGGAACCCACTATAGAACAATAGAGAGTATCGAATTCCATTCCGAAATAGGGTACGATCTAAACTATAAATGGAATGATACCACTCTTATAACACGGAGGCGCCTTTTGGATGAATCGGAACTCTAGATTTTGAAGAACTCCGTAGTTAAGCGTGCTTGAGCCAGGAAAATTCTGGGATGGGTGACCCACTGCGAAGTAACCCCCTTCTTAAGCCCGGTTCATTCAAAGGGACAAAACAGTGCGGTTTTGGCCAAAGCGGACAATACCATCTGTGTTTGCCGGTGGTTCATGACAAATAATTAGTTTGCAAAATGGGTGAAATTAAAATATTGTTAGTAATTATGTGGCTTAATTAGGTTATTATTGTTAGTGTGATATGCCATAGAGGCCATTATTGTATAGTACTAGTTTGTATATTACATTTTGGAAGCTTGGGATATATACACGGATTTATGACAGTCTTGCTCGATATAGTAGTATGCTAATTAGTTTGTATCTATCTTAATATATGTATATATTTCTTTTAACGTATCGCTAATATATATTGATAGAGCCCTTAGGATCTTTGTGAGGATGTAACCAATACGGATACACACGGGAACCTACTATAGAATAATAGGGAGTATCGAATTCCATTCCGAAATAGGGTACAATCTAAACTATAAATGGAATGATACCACTCTTATAACACGGAGGCGTCTTTTGGATGAATCGAAACTCCGGATTTTGATGAACTCCATAGTTAAGCGTGCTTGAGCCAGGAAAATTCTGGGATGGGTGACCCACTGCGAAGTAACCCCCTTCTTAAGCCCGGTTCATTCAAAGGGACAAAACCGTGCGGTTTCGGCCAAAGCGGACAATACCATCTGTGTTTGCCGGTGGTTCGGGACAAATAATTAGTTTGCAAAATGGGTGAAATAAAAATATAGTTAGTAATTGTGTGGCTTAATTAGATTATTATTGTTAGTGTGACATGCGCTAGAGGCCATTATTGTATTGTACTAGTTTGTATATTACATTTTTGAAGCTTGGGATATATACACGGATTTATGACAGTCTTGCTCGATATAGTAGTATGCTAATTAGTTTGTATCTATCTTAATATATGCATATATTTCTTTTAACGTATCGCTAATATATATTGATATATCCCTTAGGATCTTTGCTCGACTTACCAGCGTTGTGATGGCAGTCACACTAGTGGGGGCTGGGTAGTCTACAAGCACATCCTTATAGAGGTCCCTAGTCGCAGGATTATCGAGACAGGTCATCGATACTCCATAGTAGACTAGTGTATACGCTTCTCTTCCCAGCAGAGGAGATGGTCTGTCCCACAGCCAACAGTACGTCGTACTGGAGATAGTATGCAGGTGCTCATTGGGTTATGAGTTATGCTGGACGGACTCGTACGGAACTGCTGGTTGGTAATATACCTATCGTCAGGTAGCAGTTCTCAGGTGACATGAGTACAGCTTAGTCCATCGACTTGACACTGCTACTTCGCCTCAAGTGTGTTCCCACTGTTCTTAGATTACTACCCTACCACGGCTCTTCTGAGGCGTGTAAACAGGTAGTAGTTGGGTGTAGTCCCGAAGCACTTGGAGGTAGTGGCGGTTAGATAGGATTTGTCTCTCCCGGTATTGGGGGTTGATGTCGCGCTGTGTTCGGAAATCCATTACACAAAGTCCCTGACAGGGCAAGTGAGATTTACTGGTAGGTATTCCATTAGTTTCTCAGGGTGTTCTGGGCTACACTCCGACACGACTTATACCACTATTAGGGGTCTGATGTTTACCATCCCCCTAGGCCTGATATGCGATACTCTTAGACGAACAGACCGGACTGTACGAAGATTGCCACAGACAGACTCAAGTAGGGGTACGGATGAGTTTCCTCATCGACCTTCTTGTCAACAGATACCTGGGTAGCCGTTACGTACAGCTAGTGCCACTGACGTGCTTGTAGTTAAACCCACTGCCAGAGTACTGTCGAGTCTTTAGAGTCCCACACAGAGGGTTTCCCGGCTTCGGGCGAAACGTGTAGAGGACGTATGGTTTTACGACAGGGTTCGATCACATACGTGCACTTGTGCGCATATGATGTTTGGGCGGATATTACTAGTGGGCTTTGGTTTAAGCCGGATCCTAGTATATGATTATTGGATTAGTTTCGTCTCATTGTATTCTTGTCTCTCGAGATACGGATGCGGGTATGTATATACGGATGAGAGGGGTATTCTTGTAATTTGCACAAGATTACTACATGGAGAATGGCACCTCATATTAGGGTTTTTCTTTATTAGTAAAACCTTTTAAGATGGAGGAAATGAGAGTAGAAAACTCATGGTATTTTAGTGAAATAAAGATTAGGGTTTTGCTTTGACTTCTTGGACTCATTTGGAGTTTTGTTGACTTAGATATTTGTTAGATATTATGTGAGATATTTGTAGGATATTTTCATATGGTTTAAATGCCAAAACCCTAGCCTTTATTCACTAATATTTTATCAGAAAGAAAACAACAGATCTTTTCTTTCTTCTCAATTTCTTCAAGCCTCACTCCATCTCTCTCTAACCCTAACCATTTCATGAGCTGAAAATCCTAGGGTTTAGTGAGACAACTTGATTCGTCATCACTCTTTACACATCCTAGGCTACTTAGTCTAGCACACCAAGTGACCTAGTTGCTTCAAGTTAGAGGCAAAGCTCAAGATCGGATCTCTCGGGTGGATCTTCTATAATTCGGAGAAGACGACGAGGAGGTGAATTCCGTTCTCAGTTCAAGGAGCTCACGACATCAAGAAGGACAGCGAGGAGGTGAAGGACTGCGAGAACTTGAGGTATAATACGCACTCATAGTAGTTAATCCTTATTGATAGATTGTTAGTTAGGGTTTAGTATCGATCCTGGAGTTTAGTCGATGTTACGAAGGTAATAAAAATATTTTTTTGCAAAATCTGCCTCCCCGCGAACACGTGGGGCCTCCCCGCGAACTCGTGGGGTGTATGGCATCGACTTACAATGGTAACAGAGCCGACTAAACCATAGCTAACAGATTAAACGATAACTAAAACTATGAAACCGAAATAACCCGTAAACATCGAAACATAGATCCTAGTTTCTGTTGATTTTTTACGAGGCTCTAAAAATTATTTTACCAACTGCAGAGTACTCCTTCACTTGTAAAGTGAACATAGACCAAAAACGAGACACTTACCTGCCAAATGGACTGGCCACATTTCCCCTAAGTCCGGCCTCCTCGGCCAAGTCATGGGTAAATGCTTCGTATTTTGTTCTGTGGATTTGTTAGTGGGATCTAGGGTTTCAGGAGTTGTTTCTTTTTGCCAAATTTGCATATACTGTCAATTCTTCACTGTGGCAATATGGGGTGTTTCGAAGTCGTAGTTTAACATCATTTAATGTTTCTGCGTTTGATAAATGTGTTCGTAAACTTCCGCTAATTGCTATATGTCGGTTAGTTGGGGGTTGCACATTTCTGTGATGTTTGTTTGTGTATATGGACTTATTGGATTGTCGTGAATGAATAGACGGGGATGTGAGGTGTTATATTCTTTCATTCAAAATGTAAATTGTAATTTGTTGTAATATTTTTTCGCGGGGCACATCCGGGTTGAGGTTGTAGCCACCGTTGTATTATTTCATTTACTGTTTATTGCTCCTAGGATAGACCCAAGGTGGGGTGCACAAGCTACCGGGTACTTTGAAGTGCCGAGTGGCCTACATACGTTGTTGAGGGAGAATGCTTCACTTCGGGTATTTGGCGGGTAGTTTGCCACACCCATGAGGGTCTGGGGTGGGGTTTGGCTATTCATCGCGACCGTGGAATCCGTCTTTCGTTACAGGCTTAAACAAAACGCGGAATTCCTAATGTACCCAATGTGTTCATCTGTGATCTGGAATGTTTACTATTGCGTATGATGAATGGATATTATTATATATATATTATATTAGACGTTGAATGTTTTGCATCCGCGCTAGTCCAGCCCCCAGCTCTGGCGTTAGTTATCTAACCTAACGGTGTAAGATGGGGCCCCGTGGCGAATGCGGATGACATAAGCGTACGTTGTATTTTCGTCTTTTTCTGCAATGGTAGGTTAATTGATGTGACTGCATTACATTAATGCAAAGCAAACAAACCAAAGCTGAATCGTTGGAACAATTTTAAAACCACTCGGTTTTTTCAAAACAGTAAAACCTTTAAAATGCGGAGCTTAAACCACTCCTTTTAAAAACTATCAGGTTTCGTCGATTATATCAAGTTCACTACGTTCACGGTTTCGCCAAAACCATTTGTAGCCCTCCGTCATTTCAGTTGGATATTCAGTAGTATTCAAGCTATGTATTTTGACCTTCGCCAAGGCACAGTGATTGGTAGCTGCTGAATATTCATCTGTAGCATAGATAGATGCGTTGGTTTGGGACAGTCGTACTGCTTTTTTGGCCTTCATCAAGGGTATGTACGGATGGGTTCAAATTAACCTGGATAATGACGGGTAGAACTTGACATGTGACTTATGATATGTTGGCCTTCGTCAAGGTCATAAGAGCATGGGGCAAAAATCCACATCGGGAGTTTCTAAAGAAACTGAAACTTGCTAGTGTTATATACCATTTGGAGTGTGATAATTTTGGTAGGATTCCTTCGACTTTATCACACGATGATATTTGGATCTCGATCCTACTGTGAGTATATGCTAGTTCTCGGCAGATTTTTTCAGTTAACGATCAATGCTATAAACTAAGTAGATGTCTTGAACAGTGTTAGCAGGGCTACGCCTCCAGGGAAAAGTAGTTATTTAATTAAGGAACTTCGCGAAAGCGTCGTAAAACCTCCCTCGAAGTACCGACACTAGCCTGGCTGAACGGTTAAGCAAGTATTATACGGTGAGATTAATCCTGACTAATTCTTCTTTTCTGGTTTGAGGAAGGATTCGAGAAACAATGGGAGCTATCCTGTTTAGATAAACTAAAAACCAATCTAAACTTGCAAGAGTATCAGGCTAAAGTGTTTCTTCTCTCTCTCCTAGTTGCAGCAATCAAAGATGAAGGGCCTTAAGTTACTATTAGATAAAAATATATTGACAGGGCCAAACTACGAAGATTAGTTCAGGAATGTCAAGATGGAAATTACTTATGACAAGTTGGGGTACGTCCTTACTACTAAAGCCCCTGCCGTCCCAGGTCCAGAATCCAGTGTCACGGATAAGGAAATCCGTATGACCTGGGAGATTGACTGCGCGAAGGCCAAGTGCCTCGTGCTGGCCCCTATGGACAACGAGCACCAGAGGCGGCACGAGAATATGGATCTTGAATCCATATTCCTCCATACCAAAGAATTATATGGAGAGAAATCTCGTATCGCAAGATACGAGACCTCGAAGAAACTTTTTTAGGCGAGGTTGGCCGTCAGATCATCTGTAGGGGAACACGTCCTTAAGATGATCGGCTATATTGAAGAGCTCGCGGACCTCGGGACCACGTTAGAGAATGAGCTATATATAGACTTGACTCTGCAGTCCTTCCTTTCCACCTACGCCCAGTTTATCTTGAATTTTAACATTCAAGGTAAAGAAGTTGGACTTCCGGAACTCCTCAATATATTGAGGAGTGCAGAGGGCACCCTGCAGAAAGCCAGGGAAACACCCGCTCTATTTTTTGGTGGAGCTTCCTCTTCTAGGTCCAAGGCGAAAGCCAAAGGAAAGAAGAAGAAGGCCCCCACCAAACCGAGAGGCGGTGTTAGTAAGGTGGAAGCAAAGGGTAAGGCAAGAGCAGCGGGGCCGACAGTAGGAAAGGAAGAATGCTTCTATTGTCATAAAAAAGGCCATTGGAAGAATGATTGCAGGGCTTGGAAGGCCAAGAACCAGGACCCGAAGCAAGTTGTGGCTTCCGCTTCATGTGTGTTTGTAATTGAGAACTGTATGTCAATCAACTCTACTTCCTAAGTATTGGATACCGGATCAGCATCTCATATCTGTAATTCTTTGCAGGCACTGAGAAGCCGTAGGGTTCTGAAGACCGGTGATATGACCCTCAGGGTTGCTAATAGAGCAAGCGTGGATGCTGTGTCCGTAGGGGAATATCACCTTGGATTGACGAGTGGACATATTTTGGTTTTGCGCAACTGTTTTTGTATACCTAGTTTGACTTGTAATATCATTTCAGTATCTTTGTTATCTAAAGAAGTTTATGATTTTATATTTGTAAGCAATGTCGTAAACATCCACCTTAATCATGGTCGGATTGGGTCAGGTACTCTAAACAACGATATACATGTATTAAACCAACTACAAATTTTTAATGTCCAGAACACACATAAAAGAAAGACTCCATAAATAAACCATGCTTTCTTATGGCATTGTAGACTGGGTCACATCAACGAAAAAAGGTTGACTAAGTTACATAAAGAAGGATATTTGGATCCGTTCGAATAACAATCTTATGCAACTTATCAATCATGTCTCAAAGGAAAGATGACAAAAATTCCGTTCACTAAACGCGGAGTAAGAGCAAGCAAGCTCTTAGGACTCATACACAGCGACGTGTGTTGTCCAATGTCTACACATGTAAGAAGTGGTTATTCCTATTTCATTACTTTTACTGATGATTTCTCTAGGTATGGACATATTTTCTTGATGAAACATAAATCCAAGGCCTTTGAGAAATTCTGGGAATATAAGAATGAAGTGGAAAAACGAACCGACAAAAGTATCAAGACACTGAGATCTGATAGAGGCGGTGAATACTTGAGTGCCGAGTTCCTGGATTACCTAAAAGAGAATGGAATTCTCTCTCAGCTTACTCCTCCATACACACCATAACACAACGGTGTATCGGAGAGATGGAACCGAACCCTATTGGATATGGTACGTTCCATGATGAGTAACGCTGAGTTACCGCGATCATTCTGGGGCTATGCACTAGAATCAGCTGTATATCTTTTGAACAAGGTTCCTACCAAGACTGTGCCTACCACACCATATCAGATGTGGAGTTGGAAGAAACCCAATCTTCAATATCTGAAGATATGGGGATGTCCAGCTTTTGTTAAAAAGCAGCATGCAGACAAGCTCGAGGCACGCTCAGTACTGTGTAAGTTTATAGGATACCCAAAGAACTCCATGGGGTATCTTTTCTATTACGCAGAGGAACAAAATGGTTTTGTTTCTCGTCATGCCCACTTTTTGGAACATCAATATTTAGAAAAAGAAACTAGTGTGAGCGCAATAGAACTGGAAGAATTTCCAGAACCACAAGCTATTACTGAAAGCTTGGTGGAACCAGAAGGTTCAAAAGAACAGGACATTCCCACGCCATTCCGCATGAGTAGTAGGCTATCTCATCCGCCTGAGAGATACTACGGTTTTCTCGTAGACGGGGATAGAGAGGATTGCATCATTGATAATGATGAGCCGACTAACTTCTAACAAGCCATTTAGAGCACTGCCTGGGTAAAATGGCTGGATGCAATGCGGACTGAGATGGATTCCATGTACACCAACAAAGTATGGACTTTGGACATTGCTCCAGAAGGGGTAAAACCCGTAGGCTGCAAATAGAGCTTCAGAAAGAAGATTGGTGTAGATGGACAGGTTGAAACCTATAAGGCTAGACTTGTTGCAAAAGGATTTCGTCAAAGACCTGTTTGGACTATGATGAAACCTTTTCTCCAGTGGCTATGCTCAAATCTATTTGGATCCTTCTTGTCATTGCTGCCTTCTACGAATATGAGATTTGGCCGATGGATATAAAAACCACTTTTCTAAATGGAAATTTGGAAGAGTGTGTCTATATGGACCAGCCAGAGGGTTTCATTCAAAGTGGGAGCAGCGAAAAAGTGTGCAAGTTGCATAAGTCCATCTATGGACTAAAGCAGGCATCGCGGAGTTGGAACATTTGTTTGATGAGATTGTCAAAGAATTTTACTTTATCAAAAATCCAGATGAGCCATGCATTTATAGTAAGATTGTAGAAAGAACTGTTGTATTCCTCGTCTTGTACATGGATGGCATTCCGTTGATAGGAAATGACATTCCTATACAACAATCTGTCAAAAGGTTCTTGTCACAAAGGTTCTCCATGAAAGACCTGGGTGATGCCTCTTACATTCTGGGGATCTAGATCTATCATGATAGATCTAAGAGGATGTTGGGACTTTCACAGTCCAGGTACATCGACACCATACTGAAAAGATTCAGTATGGAAGATTCAAAGCGCGGTAATTTACCGGCTTGTCACGGAATCACCCTCTCCAAAAAGATGTCTCCCAAGACCAGATGTAGCTTATGCACTAAGCGTAGTAAGCCGGTATGAGCCAAACCCTGGGGAGAAGCACCAGATAGCAGTAAAGAATATTCTCAAGTACCTGAGAAGGACCAAGGAAATGTTCTTGGTTTACGGCGGAAAAGACCTCCAGATCGAGGCCTTTGCTGACTCCAGCTTCCAGAGTGACAAGGATGACTCCAAATCCATGTCAGGTTATGTCTTTACCCTCAATAGAGGGGCGGTCTATTGGAAGAGTTCCAAGCAGGACACCGTTGCTGACTCGACGATGGAAGCAGAGTATATCGCAGCTTCAGATGCCGCAAAAGAAGCTGTCTAGATGAGGAAGTTCTTAACAGAACTTCAGGTGGTTCCGTCCATTGTTGATCCAATACCTCTGTATTGTGACAACAACGGGGCTATAGCGTTAGCAATGGAATCCAGGTCCCATCAGAAGTCCAGACACATCTTGAGGCGGTATCACCTGATCAGGGAGATCGTAGATCGCCGGGAGATCGAGGTTCGGAGAGTTGCTACAGAGGACAACACTGCAGATCCATTCACAAAGGCCACCCCTCAGACGCAGTTCGAGAGGCTATTCGAGATGATAGGTCTACGATACGCCAGCACATGGCTTTAGTGAAAGAGGGAGATTGTTAGTGTGATATGCCCTAGAGGCCATTATTGTATAGTACTAGTTTGTATATTACATTTTGGAAGCTAGGGATATATACACGGTTGTATGACATTCTTGCTCGATATAGTAGTATGATACTAGGTTTGTATCTATCTTAATATGTGTATATGTTTCTTTCAACGTATCGCTAATACGTATTGATAGAGCCCTTAGGATCTTTGCTTGACTACCAGCGTTGTGATGGCAGTCACACTAGTGGGGGCTGGGTAGTGTACAAGCACATCCTTACACAGGTCTCTAGTCGCAGGATTATCGAGACAGGGCATCAATACTCCAGAGTAGACTAGTGTATACGCTTCTCTTACCAGCAGGGTAGATGGTTTGTCCCATAGCCAACAGTACGTCGTACAGGAGATAGTATGCAGGTGCTCATGGGGTTATGAGTTACACTGGACGGACTCATAGGGAACTGCTGGTTGGTAATATACCTATCGTCAGGTCGCAGTTCCCAGGTGACATGAATACAGCTTAGTCCGTCGACTTGACACTTCTACTTCTCCTCAAGTGTGTTCCTACTGTTATTAGATTACAACCCTACCACGGCTCTTCTGAGTTGTGCAAACAGGTAGTAGTTAGGTGCATTCCCGAAGCACTTGGAGGCAGTGGCGGTTAGATAGGATTCGTCTCTCCCGGTATTGGGGGTTGTTGTCGCTGTTCAGTTGATAAAACTGCACTTTTAATATGACATTTTTCCTACTATTTCTATATAAAAAAAGGTGTTTATTATAATATATGACACATATGATGGTTTATATGTAAAAATACTATTTTCATGTGATTATATATTATAATTAACATTATGAAGGAAAAAGTAAGCATATAATATCCATGTAACATTTGGCCCATTTAATATGCTTACCTTATTAAATACCTTTGACCAATTCTCTTAAAACGAAAATATCATGATAAATGGTTAAAGATAATATCTCAATAAAAACAAATTCTTCTAATATTATTTATTGAGATAATTGTGCAGAAATTATTTCAGGACTGGAATCAAGGAAATCCGAGTTATCGAGATCAAATCTGCCAAAATAGTAAAGTAAATTGAAGAAATCAATTCTGGCAGAGACGTAGAGAAGATTTTCAGATTCCAGATACCAAAATAGTCTACATGTGTCACTAGAAGAAGCCTCCAGAGAAATGAATCCACGATCATCCTAATCCACCGCGGATCCGCGGCCAAACCCACCATTACGCCGCGGTTCCGCCGCACTTCTGAGGAGTTAGGGCCCTGATTTTCTGGTTGGGATCCTAACAACTAGTTACCATATATGGAAAGTCACCATATTAGGAATGTCACCATATTAGGAAAGTTACCATATACGGAAAGGTACCATATTAGGAAAGTCACCATATATGGAAAGTCACCATATTAGAAAGTCATTATATATGGTAACTAGTTTTCTTCTTTGAGGGCTATATAAAGGAAAAAGGGCTAAAGTTAGAAGGCATCATACCGACGCGATCACAAAGTCCACGACAGCTCAAGAATCCTGGTTGATCATCAACAGTTCATCTACCTCCTTAGAAGAGATCGAGAAGCAAACTAGAATTTTGTAATCATTTTCTAAGCGAACAAAGTGTAATTGATCTTCTTAACTAATAAAGGTAGTTGTTTTCATATTTTATTTCTTTGTAGTTTTCAATATGATTTCCCTTTCTATCTTTTCTTTTCCCAATATGCGCGAGTAATTCTTCTCTTGTTAGGGTTCATAGGATTAGGGTAGATTAATGGATGATGAAGATCCTTAAACTTTTTTTTCATCCTATAAAATTTATAAACTTTATCAAAAGAATAGTTAACATCCTAATTGAGCGCGCTATCAATTCATTCATAATCACGACCACAATTAGAGATTAGATTAACAATTGTTTTGGTAAAGGCAAGACAAGAACGAAGATCCATGTCGAGATAGGGGTTAAGAATGGGAACCATTTTCCCTCCAAGAACCCTAATCTACATGCATCACTATCGATCTAGTTTAAATCTATTAAAGGGTAAAATGAGTAATCTTTAATTAATCATCCATGACTACTAAATCTTAACGAACCCTACAAGCCCCCTTTTAATATAAATCCTACATCCGTAGTTAATCTAGATCTGTATTCTTCATCCGTCTTTGACGTAGATCTAGAACCTACAACCATTCTTCACTATTCTTTATTCTTCCTCCTTTCTTTCTCAACACACCTAAAGTAAGACTAAAAGATTCAACGTTTCCCAAAGGACGATCCGTACTCATCTCGGTCTAACTACACGCGACACCATTATTGATTGCGGTTAACTACAAATACTTTTACAGATCAATCAAATGGAGTCGTTGCCGGGGATACATGCGTAATTTAATTTTCTTACTATTCGTGTTGAATTCTTTTTCAATCTATATCATAAACAAAAAACAAAACCGCATCTTGCATATTTAACAATTAGTGTGTGATTCTTGCGAGCAATTCTAGAGTCACTTTAGCGAGGAGATAAAAATTCAGGGACATTCATCAAGACCCAGAGGAGAAGCGGAGGGTACTATACAAAAATTGTCAAAAGATCCCCTCATCTCACGGCGGAACTGCCTCCAAATCACCAGATTGCGGCGGAACCGCGGCCTAATTGGTGGATCTTGGCTTCAAAATTCTCTGGTATCTTTTATAACTCTTTATCTCTCCTCTGAAAAATCCAATAATATTTTTTTCTGCAGGATTCTTTGCAAAATATCGCCGCTCAAAAATCTTTTTGCAAGTTTTGTAATTGGGTTGTTTTTGCATATTTTAATACGGACTTTAAGGGGCAAGACCAAAATTCAGATTAGGTGGGGATTTCATCACCCTTTCTAGGCCCCACAAATCACAAAACGAGCATCCACATAACCCTATATTAATTAAAAAATATCTAGATCAAGACCCTAAGGACCGTCGTGCTCAATTAGGACAGAGGAAGGTCGTGGGTAATCTATCGCTTATTAGCATTTCTTTTGTGGTGTCTAGGCAACTGTGTCTATGGCAAGTGGTTACTTAATTAGGCCCACTATTTTCGGTGATTCGTATAGTGGATACCTCCCACTTACCTGGCACTTACTTAGCCACAGGAGAGATAAAGAGGCAGTAGAGGATTTATCCTGCGATTTGTCCTTTGGAAGTCTAAGAGCGGTCTAGTACTTGACCTAGATGACCTTAGTTCTAGGGTTTGCTTGTGCATTTTGTGATTTTTGTGAGTAAACACCCAAGTCAAAATAGTGCTTAAATCTTTTCACCCTATTTTCTTTTCACCTTCTTATAATGGGTAACTCAAACAGACGAACTCTTGCCGAGCTTCGCTATCCACAACGAGATATTTCTTATCTTCGTAATCGTTTCGGTATACCATCCGACTCTCCCATTTCGTTAAGAGATCGGATAGAACAAGCGGATAGAAATAGTTGGCCACCTCGGTCCAGGTCTTATCAACCGTATCCTAGTCTACATCTGTTTCAGTTGATACTCCGAGTGAAGAAACTCCTAAACGCATGTCCATCGCTGAGCATATAGCGAGGGCTAACGGCCAAAGTTTCAATCCGGACTAACATCAACCATCACAACCACTTTCTAAAGAAGAATTTCATAATCGGTTTGTGGCATATATGATGTCTATTGAAAATAGCCAACCAATCAACCCATATCAATATTCTTTTTATCATAATGTTGATCCTAATCCTGCCCAATTTTCGCAACCATACTTGTAACACTTTGAATTTTCCGTTAGAATGTTTCGTGATAATTAGTATTCGTGCATGTTTTTATGTTGTGTTCATAGGATTATTAGTTATTTAGTCGTGTTAGCAAATTAGAAGGTTTTCCTTTGTAGTGTACTGTACACTTGCACACTTAGTTTTTGGGACTTAGGGTTTTGGTAGCATGTTAACCATTCTTGTGTTGCATGGTTGTTATTTTCCCCACCCTTTTATCCAAAACAAAACCCCACTTTATAATTCAAAATCCTAATAAACAAATGAGGCATGGGGGTTAGGTAAAGAGCTTGACTTTTGACCCATTTCCTTTTCTCTTCTCTCTCTTTCCCCTCATTCTGAATTTCCTGCAGAAAAACTGCAACAACCATGGCATTTTCTTCATCTCCTCTTCTTCTTTTCATTTCCCTTTGATCCCTACACAAAACTTTACACAAATCAACACTTTTCCTTCACAAAAACCATGAAAAAGTGAGGTTTTTGAGATGTTCAAAGGCAAATCTGCACACCTGAGCGGGGAGCTGGACTTTTGGTGTTTTATAAGGTCTTTAGGAGGTATAAATTCATGTCTTAACCTCTTTTTCCATAACTTGCATGTTTAGTTTCAAAATATCACCTTTTTGTGCCATTTTAGTGCTATTGAAGGGATTTAGGGGTAATATGTTAAAGTTTATGTTGTTGTGGCATGATTAGCTTGTTAATGAGTTATTAGTGTGGGTTTAGACTTAGGTTTGTTTCAGAATTCAGAAAAATACCCTAAAGTTCCATTTTAGTGCAAAAGTGTGGATTTTAACTAGAAATAAGGCCCTGTAGGATCTGCTGCTACCCGAGATATTTCAGAGTGAAACTAGAGATTACTGTAGCATGTATGGGGGGTATAGAGTGCACACACAAAACCTGGGAGCCCAATTCCCTGCCCAGGCCGCCGAAATAAGCATTCTGGCCGCAATTTGCGGCCAGATGGGGGTGTTTTGGGTTAGGGTTTGGGGTGTTGGTGTCTGCTGCTATGAGGGTTATTTTGGTACATATAGTTTTACATTATCCTTTCTGTATCAAAATCAGTAGGTGATTACCTATTTTCCCGTATTTTTAATCCTTCGTGACACGCGTGATACGTGTGTATGGGTTTTGGGTTTCTGCGTATCGCGACGCGTCGGAGTGGCTTTAGGCGCGTGATCACACGTTTTAGCGTATCGCGCACACGCGCGCTTGGTTCACGACACGAGTTGCTAGTTCGGCTTTACTGTCGTGTTTGTGTGATGTCAAGCTTATATATGATGTATTGTGTAATTCTAGGTTCGCAGGGGAGTACGGCGGACGCCGCGCAGAAAGGGAAATAAGTTGTTGGCTATACCTAGCGAGAGATTACGGTGAGTAGATTTAACATCTACAGGGATATCGCCCGCATGGCGTTAGCTACATTTACATACATTGACTGTTCATGGCTACTATTTAGTGCATACTGCATTCCCTGCTATATGTATATAAACTAGAATTGATAGAACACCGCACCCTTACTGACAGTTCATGTTGCACGAGCACTACCCTGACATGATATTCATACTTGATGCATATATCACATCGGAATCATTATGCTATTGCTCATCTTTTATGTGACTGAGATGATATTCATACTTGATGCATATATCACATCGGATCATGATGCTATTGCTCATCTTTTATGTGACTTGACATGATATTCATACTTGATGCGCATATCACATTACATTTACTTGCATATTGGTTGGGATTACATGTGATTTCTGGATTTGGGAACCGTGGCCTTTTCAAATATGTAATCATTTAAAAACCCGGTTCCCTTGATATGATATTTTGGGGCCCCACCCTGTGTTTTCTCGGTGCATACTGCAATCTTGAGAGAGGGATGATCCGGACTGACGGATTCCCGATATATTGAGAGAGGGCTGACCCGGACTGACGGATGCCCGATATATTGAGAGAAGGCTGACCCGGACTTACGGATACCCGATATATTGAGAGAGGGATGACCCGGACTGACGGATGCCCGATATATTGAGAGAGGGATGACCCGGACTGACGGATTCCCGATATATTGAGAGAGGGCTGACCCGGACTGACGGATGCTCGATAGAGGAGGATTTGCGTGTCGATGCTAGACACGAGTATTTATGTTATTTAGGTGCCGATGTTGGGCACTCGTGATTCTCAGGGATGTACAGGATTTGAGGGCCGATGGAGTACCGGCGTCTGGGTTGTTGGGATTCACGATGCTTGCATATATATTTAGTCCACCTCAACATTTCGTGTAGATGTTATATTTCCATGCTCAGCATTCATCACTGCATCTCATCCTGTAGTTATATCACCTGATAGTGGACTTGCATGATTATTATACATACTGCTTACCTCGCATTGATATCATCTGCTGGCATATGTTAGAGTAGCGCAGTATGTGCATGCTCTCGCGATTACCTTTATATGTTATTTCTATTCACGAGTTGGCAACTCACCCCCGTTGTGCCACAGTGGTTGCAGGTAGCCTTCGGAGTAGTCGCGGCAGGCTGCGTTTTGCATCTTTTGACACAGATACCCCCATAGTTGGTGTACTAGCTCTTCTGCTGATAGGTGGGTTTGTGCGGTATCTGTTTATCTTTCAGTTATGTACATTGTTGTATCTAGTATTCTCCATCTACCATGTATGTATTGGCTTAGAGACAGTGTGAGGACGATGATGTATATTATTGGTATTCTGGTGTCGAGCTCATTGTGAGCCGACTTTTCTTATGCAGTTTTATTCTATCTGTGATGTTCCCACTTATGGATCTTGATTTCCGCTACGGCGTCGTATATTGCTATCTTGGTGATTATTTACTTAGATTTCTTAACATGTTAGTAAGTGCTTTCATTTTAAAACTTATAACACTCTATACTTTCACTGGTTTGATTTCTGGGTTTTTCGGTTCACTTAGTCGCGTTACGCCTGTAGACGTTACGTGGTTAAGTGCCGGTCATGGGCCAAACTTTGGGTCGTTACAAAGTTGGTATCAGAGCGTAGGTTTTACCTTTCGGAGTGTAGGATGACCCTGGTATGATGGAGTAGGTAGCTGCAGCAGGGTAGCGTAGCGTGTGTATGTTCTGCGGCATACTCACAACACGGTACTCCGCCTATGCGACCTTAGGACTTGTTGATTTAAATTCCTTCTTGAGTATATACATTCTTGCGATTCGATGTCCGTATCCTTATCGAATCCTGTTGTTCCTTTCAGCCATTATGCTGCCAAAGACTACGAGGGCGCAGAGAGCGGCCGCGAGGGCCGAGATTCAAGTTGACTCGTCCAAGACGAGGACTGATCCGGGTAGTACACCGGTTGTGCCCGAGCAGGCTGTTCCTGCCGTGACAGATCAGATTGCTATGTTAGGGGCTGGTGTGCAGGAGATACGCCAGACGATGGGATCCAATATGCAGGAGATGCGTCAGATGATGGGATCTCTAGTTGAGACACTTCGAGCGCAGCGACCAGAGGTAGTTCCACCCGTTGCAGAAACCGCGGTGGTACCCACAGTGCAGGCAGTTGCACCTGCGACTACAGAGGTAATTACGGTATCGCTGTCAGAGTTTATGAGGCTAAAGCCTCCGGTCTTCACAGGCACCGATGTGGCTGAGGACCCATAGTCTTTCATTGATAGGATGGCACGGATATGTCGTTCACTTAGATGCGCAGATGCGAGATGGGTTGAGTTCGCGAGCTTTCGCCTGGAAGGTCTTGTGCAGAAATGGTGTGAATCAGTCGAGAAGGGTAGAGCAGCAGGTCTTCCTCCTATGACCTGGACCGAGTTTGTGGCGCTATTCTTTGCCCGTTTTCTTCCCCAGAGTGTTAGGGATGCCCGAGCACGCAGATTTGAGTCCTTGCGCCAGACGCCAGAGATGTCAGTGGCAGAGTACGATGTGCTGTTCACCGAGCTATCAGTTTATGCTCCGTACTTAGTGGCTACCGAGGAGTTGCGAGTCAAGAGATTTGTCCAAGGCTTGCTTACCCCGCTATTCCTTGCTATCAGCACGCAGCATTACAAGACATACGCAGCAGCAGTAGATGCAGCATTATTAGTTGAGGAGCGCCTTGCTGAGACTTCGGCAGTTCCAAGGCCGAAGAGAGTTCGTCCGGATACATCAACGCAGAGACAGCCTTTTCGGCGCCATGATAGACGTATTGCAGGCAGCAGAGATTCAGGGCGGGGCCGGTTATTCAGTTCCTATCCCCAGGATGGTCAGCGGTCATCGTCGGGATGTTTTCGCTGTGGGAGTTCTTATCATCGTGTAAGAGATTGTCCTGAGTTACCCCGGAGGGAGGCGGCAGCACCGCATGTTACATTACCACCTTCACCACCCCAGACGGCATTGCCGATAGTACCTACTGTTACTCCGCGTCAGACGCATGCACAGAGAGGTCGTGGTCGCGGAGGATTTGTTCATAGGGGACGAGGTGACCGAGGCAGAGGGCAGCCAGTGGCCGGCAGGGGACAGTTAGTTGCAGGCGGAGGACAGGCGCGAGTTTTTGCTTTGACGCATCAGGACGCGCGGGCGTCCAATGCGGTGGTCTCAGGTATCCTTCCTGTATGTTCGGTTGATGCACACGTGTTATTCGATCTCGGATCCACGCACTCGTATGTATCCACACACTTTGTGCCGAGTTTGGGTAGAGAGTCTGGTTTGCTTGACCAGCCGCTTGTTGTGACTACTCCTGTGGGAGAGTCGTTTGTTGCTGGGCACGTGTTCCGATCCTGTACCGTCTGTATTGGCGAGAGAGAGTTGCCGGTCGATTTGATCCTTCTTGAGATGTTGGACTTCGACGTTCTTTTGGGCATGGATTGGTTAGCCACGTGCTATGCGTCTGTTGACTGCCGTGAGAAGACAGTTCGATTTTGTTTTCCCGGCGAGTCGGTTGTTGTTGTGTTGGGGGACCGTGGTGTTACCCCTCACAGTGTGATTTTTTCTTTTCGCGTTGGATAGCTTTTGAGGAAGGGATGTCAGGGATTTCTCGCCTATGTTTGTGATACTAGAGCTACAGAGGTTCTGTTGGATCAGGTTCCAGTTGTTAGCGAGTTCCCTGATGTGTTCCCTGACGAGCTTCCTGGGCTACCGCCCGAGCATGATATTTCCTTCTGTATTGATTTGGTTCCTGGCGCGGGGCCTATTTCTGTACCGCCTTATCGGATGGCCCCGGCGGAACTTCGAGAATTGAAGGGTCAGTTGCAAGATTTGCTGGATAAGGGACTCATTCGACCCAGTGTTTCTCCTTGGGGTGCTTCAGTCCTGTTTGTCAAGAAGAAAGATGGCAGTATGCGTTTGTGTATCGACTACCGCCAGCTGAACAGAGTGACAGTGCGGAACAGGTATCCTTTGCCACGTATCGACGATTTGTTCGACCAGCTTCACGGGGCAGGGTACTTTTCGAGGATCGATTTGCGATCAGGCTACCATCAGCTGTGGGTTCGACAGGAGGACATTTCTAGGACCGCTTTCCGCACGCGTTACGGCCTTTATGAGTTTTTGATGATGTCATTCGGACTCACCAACGCGCCAGCAGCATTTATGGATTTGATGAACCGCATTTTCCGGCCGTATCTTGATCTGTTCATCATAGTGTTTATTGACGATATCTTGATGTATTCTCGGAGTAGAGAAGAGCACGAGCAGCACCTGCGGATTACACTGCAGACCTTGACGGAGCATCAGCTTTTCGCCAAATTCTCCAAGTGTGCTTTCTGGCTAGACAGCGTAAACTTCTTGGGGCACATGATTACACGAGATGGTATATGTGTAGACCCGAGGAAGATCGAGGTAGTTTGGAGTTGGCCTAGACCCACTTCAGTGACGGAGGTTCGCAGCTTTCTAGGGCTGGCAGGCTATTACAGGCGATTTGTGCAGGACTTCTCTCGCATTGCTACACCTTTGACTGGGTTGACCCGGAAGGGAGTTCGCTTCGATTAGACGGAGGAGTGTGAGCACAGTTTCCAGCAACTACGGGCTCTGCTGACTACGACACCCGTGCTATCTTTGCCTTCAAGATCAAGCGGATTTATGGTCTACTGTGATGCTTCACGAGTGGGGCTGGGGTGCATTTTGATGCAGCATGACAGGGTGATCGCGTATGCTTCGCGGCAATTAAAGAAACATGAACAGAATTACCCCACTCATGATTTGGAGATGGCTGCGGTGGTTTTTGCACTTAAGATCTGGCGACATTATTTGTATGGAGAGTCGTGCCAGATATTCACTGACCATAAGAGCTTAAAGTATATGTTTCAGCAGCGAGACCTGAACCTTAGACAGCGCCGATGGATGGAGTTAGTGAAGGACTACGATTGTGGGATCTTGTATCACCCGGGCAGGGCGAATGTTGTGGCGGATGCTTTGAGCAGGAGGCCCGGGGGTAGTCTATCCTGTTTGAGCGCAGTGCAGAGGCAGTCGTCGGCGGATTGGCAGATCTTATGCGACAGCCGGGTACAGTTCGAGTTTACGCTGATCGGGGGACAGATTGCGCATTTTCGTGCACGCCCACAGTTGTTTGGCCGTATACATGAGGCACAGCACAGTGATGACCGCTGTTCAGAGGTCAGGACACAGATGGGACAGGGCAGATTTTCCGAGTTCATGATCGATGATCAGGGGATACTACGATTTGGAGCTAGACTGTGCGTACCAGATGCTGAGGGATTGCGGCGCGAGATTCTTGAGGAGGCACATCGGTCGATATATAGTGTTCATCCCGGTTCCACCAAGATGTACCATGACTTGAGAGATGTTTACTGGTGGGACAGAATGAAGAGAGACATTGCAGATTTTGTGTCGAGATGCCCGACTTGTCAGCAAGTCAAGGATGAGCACCAGAGGCCGCGGGAGATCTACAGCCGTTACCCATTCCGGAGTGGAAATGGGAACAGATCTCTATGGATTTCATTGTGGGTCTACCCAGGGCTAGTCGAGGGTATGACTCCATCTGGATGATCGTAGATCGTTTGACGAAAGCGGCTCACTTCCTACCGGTGAAGACGACTTTCGGATTTGCTCAGTATGCCCAGATTTACATTGATGAGATTGTACGACTGCACGGAGTTCCGACATGTTTCGTGTCCGATAGAGGCACCCAGTTTACTAGCCGGCTATGGCAGAGGCTTCAGGAGGCTATGGGCACTCGTTTGAGTTTCAGCACAGCATTTCATCCGCAGACCGACGGACAGTCAGAGCGGACTATTCAGACTCTCGAGGACATGCTCAGAGAATGCGTATTAGACTTCGGTGGTAGCAAGGATCATCATTTGCCCTTAGTAGAGTTCTCCTACAACAACAGCTACCAGGAGACCATTCAGATGGCACCGTTTGAGGCTCTTTATGGGAGGAGATGCAGATCGCCCACCTGTTGGACGGAGCTCAGTGAGAGCAGTATCTTAGGGCCGCAAATTATGGAGGAGATGTTAGTGTATATGCCCTAGAGGCCATTACTGTATCATACTAGTTTGTATATTACTTAATGGATGCTTGGGATATTCACCTTGTATATACAATCTTGCTCAAAATAGTAGTATGCTACTTGGTTTGTTTCTACTTCAATGTGTACTTGTGTTTATTTCAGTATATCACTTATACGCATTAGTGGAGCCCTTAGGATCTTTGCTTGATTACCAGCATTGTGATGGCAGTCACACTAGTGGGGGCTGGGTAATCTATAAGCACATCCTTATTCAGGTCCCTGGTCGCAGGACTATCGAGACAGGGCATCGATACTCCGGAGTAGACCAGCGCATGCGCTTCTCATCCCAGTGTGGGAAACGGTCTGTCCCACAGCCGTCAGTACGTCGTACTTGAGATAGTATGCGGGTGCTCGTTAGGTTACGGGTACACTGGACAGGACTCGTCGGGAACTGACTAGTTGGTATTATACCTATCGTCAGTTATCAGTTCCCAGGTGACATGAGTACAGCTTAGTCCGCTGACTTGACACTATCACTTCGCCTCGGGTGTGTTCCCACTGTACTTTGATCACTACCCTACCACGGCTCAAAGGAGTCGTGCAAACAGGTGGTGGTTGGGTGCAGTCCCGAAGCATTTGGAGGCAGTGACGGTTAGACAGGATTCGTCTCTCCCGGTATTGGGGGTTGACATCGCGCTGTGTCTAGGAGAGCCATTACACGAGTAGTCCCTGGCCAGGGCAAACGAGATATACTGGTAGGTTTCCAGTGTTATCTCAGGGTGTATTGGGCTTCACTCCGGCACGACTTGTACCGCTATTGGGGGACTGACGTTTACCGCCCCCTAGGCCCGCCATGCGATGTATCAGACGAACAGACCGGACTGTATGGAGAATGTCACACTCAGGCTCAGTAGGAGTTCAGATGGGTTTCGCCTCGTCGGTCTTCTTGTCGGCATTACCTGGGGACCGTTACGCACAGCTAGTGCCGCTTGCGGTCTGTGGTTAAACCCACTGCCAGCGTAGTGTCGAGTCTTTAGAGTCCCACACAGAAAGCTTTTCGCCTTTAGGCAAAAGAGTAGAGGTCGCATGGTATTGCGACAGGTCGCATGGTTTTGCGACAGGGTTCGGTCACATCCGTGCACTTGTGCACGTACAGTGTCCGGACAGTTTACACTAGCGGGCTTTGGTTTAAGCCAGATCCTAGTGTACCTTATGGGATTGGATTTATCCAGTTTGCATTCGTGTTCCTCGGAACGCGGATGCGGGTGTGTATGCACAGTTGACAGGGAGGCAGAGGCAGTGGATTCTCATTAGGGTTGTTGACAGTTGACCGTTGACTTTTGACTTTTTGCTCAACCCTAATGAGAATATGATATGTGATTAACTATTATATTAATTAAGTATTATGGTGATATGGTTGTTGACTTGTTGACTTTTGTTGACTTGTTGACTTTGGTGACTTGTTGACTTTTGTTGACTTGTTGACCGGTTGACTAGGCTTGACTAGTTGACCATCATGATAACCATGGTTATCATTTCATGCCAAAGACTTTTTTCTTGCTTGCTTTTTGAGTAAAATGAGTGCATGATATGATAACCTTATGGTTGCTTCTAACCATCACCAAAAGACTTTTTTGATATGATGAGTTATGATCACTTTGGATTATGAGAGGGTGAGAGAGAAAAGAGAGCCTCATTTTTTTTCTTGCTCATTCTCTCTCTTGTTCTTGAGCTCTCCTCTTGCTCTCACCCTCAACCTCTTGCTCCCTCTCTTGATCTATGGTTCTCTTGTCTCATGAGTTGAGAATCAAGAACCATAGATAAAATCCCATTCTATTTTCTCTCTACTCATTCTAGTTCACTAGGTTTAGCAAACCAAGTGAACTAGTTTCTTCAAAGACCGAAGAAGGAGCTAAAGGTTGGAGCTTTCAAGTGGATCTATCTTCGGCGTACGGAGACGACGAGAAGGAGCCATCGGACCACCACCGGAGCTTGAAGAGAAGGAGTTCAAGTTTAGGTATAACCATCTCTATCCGAGTAGCTAAATATCTTTAGCTTAGTTTGCTAGTTTTAGTTTAGGTAACGATCCCGACCATAAGTTAGTCCATGTTGCCTCTTGCGATAAAAATTTTGATTTTATACCGTTTCCGCCTCCCCGTAAGAACCGGGGGTCGCAACGTGGACTTACAGTTGTATCAGAGCCTAACTAAACTTAAACTAGCTTGGTAGTGAAGTGTAACGAAGTTCGGAACCGGAAAAATCCAAAAAATCAAACTTTACAAAATCTGAGTTTCTGTTGAAATTTTTCCTGGTCAAAATGAAAAACTTTATACTCCTAAATTCGGCTCAGGGTTTTGTGTGAACACCCAAGAAAAACGATACAGTGATTCGCCTAAAGTGCCGCGCTTCCGCCGCGTGATCCTTCTTGGCCGCCGCGGAACCGCCGCGACTTTGTTTCTTCTCTGCATCGTTTTTCGTGCAGTGTGTTTGTGTGTTGGTTTTGGGATTTTTAAAATATATTATATGTGCCCAGATTTTCCAGAAAAGAAATTTCCTTTTGGGGTCCTATAATTCCGTATTTTTTCCGAACTTCACTGCACTTTGACTATGATGGTTATATCTGTGATGCTTGCATGTATTGAACGTCGGCTAATCGCTATAAGTCGATTAGTCGGGGTTATACATGATCTGTAATGTGCTGGAATGTGTATATGAATGTGTTGGACTGTCGCGGGTGAATAGCCGGGGTGGATGTGAGATGAGCTTTTGTTTTTCTTTCATTCATTGTAAATGTAAATTGATGTAATAATTATTATTTGTTTAGCCGCACAACCGGGTCGGGGTTGTAGCCGTCATTGTATAATTCTTTTTACTGTTTTTGCTCCTAGGATAGACCCATGGAGGGGTGCACAAACTACCGAGTACTTGGCGGGTAGTTTGCCGCACCCGTAGGGGTCTTGGGTGGGGTATTTGGCTATTCACCGCGACCGTGTTATCCGCTTTTCGTTTCAGGCTCGAAAGGATTGCGTATTGCTAGTATATCCAATGCATTCATCTGTGATCTGTAATGTCTATCATTGCTTACTATTTAGGCGTTGCTTATGTTTTACAGACGCGCTAGCCCAGCCCCCGCTCTGTCGTTAGTTAAGTAACCTAACGGGTAATGACGGGGCCCAGTGGCGAATGCGAATGGCATAAGCGTACGTCATATTTTGGTTGTTTTCTGCAATGGTAGGGTTAAATGATGGGACGCATTAAAAGTACTAATGCAAGAATATCACGCATTAAAAGAACTAATGCAAGATAATAAACCAAGTTAAAGTCGTTGGAACACTTTCGAAAAACCACTCGGTTCTTTTCAAAATAACTTTTAAATGCGGAGCTTGAGCCACTCCTTCTAAAAGCTATCTCGTTCCATCGATTAAATCAAGTTCACTACGTTCACGGTTTCGCCAAAACCATCCGTAGCCCTCCGTCGTTTCACATGAATAGTCAATAGTATTCAAGCTGTGTTTGTTGGCCAAAGTCAAGGCACAGTGATTGGTAGCTATTGGGTATTCATGTGCAGCATAGATAGATGCGTTGGTTTGGAACAGTCGTACTGCCTTGTTGGCCAAAGTCAAGGGTAGGTGCGGGTGGATTCAAATTAACCTGGAGAACGACGGGCAGAACTTGACATGTGACTTATGATTTGTTGGCCAAAGTCAAGGTCATAAGAGCATGGGGCAAAAATCCACATCGGGAGTTTCATAAGTACTGAAACTTGCTAGATTTGCATACCATTTGGAGTGTGATGATTCTGGTAGGATTCCTTCAGTTTCGTCACGCGATGATATTTGGATCCCGATCCTACTGTGAGTATATGCTACTCCTCGGGAAATTTCTCACTTAACGATCAATGCTATAAACCTAGTAGGTGCCTAGAAAGGTGTTAGCGGGGCTACGCCCCCAGGGAAAAGAGGTTCTCTAATTAAGGAACTTCGCGAAAGCGTTGGAAAACCTCCCTCGAAGTACCGACACCGGCCTGGCTGAACGGTTAAGCAAGTATTGTACGGTGGGATTGATCCTGACTAATTCTTCCTTTATGGTTTGAGGAGGGATTCGAGAAACAGTGGGAGCCATCCTGTTTAGACAAACTAAAAACCACTCTAAACTTGCAAGAGCATCATGCTGAGTGTTTCTTCTTCTCTCTCCTAATTGCAGCGACCAATCAACATGACTGGACTTAAGTTACTCCTAGATAAAAACAAACTGACAGGGCCAAACTACAAAGATTGGCTCAGGAATGTCACGATAGCAATCACTTATGACAAGCTGGGGTATCTTCTTACCACCAAAGCTCCCCCTGTCCCTGGTCCAACTTCCAGCGTCGCGGATAAGGAAATCCGTAAGACTTGGGAGATTGATAGCGCGAAGGCCAAATGCCTCCTGCTTGCCTCGATGGACAACGAACATCAGAGGAGGCATGAGAATATGGACATGGAGTCCATATTGCTCCATACAAAAGAACTGTATGGAGAGCAATCACGTATCGCAAGATACGAAGCGTCGAAAAAGTTGTTTTCGACAAGAATGGCCGTCGGATCATCAGTAGCCGAGCATGTGCTAAAGATGATCGGCTTCATTGAGGAGCTCGCTGACCTAGGGATCACATTGGAGAGTGAGCTATATACGGATATAGTTCTCCAGTCCCTTCCTTCCACTTACGCCCAGTTTATAGTGAACTTCAACCTACAAGAAAAAGAGGTTGAACTATCAGAGCTCCTCAACATGCTGAGGAGCGCAGAGGGCACCCTACAGAAAGGTAGGGAAACATCCACTTTGTTTGTAGGAGGATCATCTTCTTCTAGGTCCAAGGCGAAAGCCAAGGGAAAGAAGAAGAAGGCCCCCGCCAAACCAAGGGGCGGTGTTAGTAAAGTGGATACGAAGGGAAAAGGTAAAGCAACAAAGATAGCGGGGAAGCTTGTGGATAAAGAAGAATGCTTCTATTGTCATAAGAAAGGACACTGGAAGAATGATTGCAGGGCCTGGAAGGCCAGAACACAGGAATTGAAGCAGGTTGCAGCTTCAGCTTCAGGTGTGTATGTTATTGAAAATTGTCTTTCAATAAACTCTACTTCCTGGGTATTGGATACCGGATCAGGATCTCATATCTGTAATTCTTTGCAGGCGTTGAGAAACCGTAGGGTTTTGAAGGCAGGTGACATGACCCTCAAAGTTGCGAACGGAGCTAGCATGGATGCTAAAGCCGTGGGGGACTATCACCTGGGAATGTCAGATGGACATGTTTTGGTTTTGCGTAATTGCTTTTTTGTACCCAACGCAACTTGTAATATCATTTCTGTATCTTTAGTTTCTAAAGAAGGTTATGAATTTGCGTTTGTAAGTAATGTTGTAAACATTCACCTTAATCAAGTTTTGATTGGGTCAGGTACATTGAGTAATGGTATATACGTGTTAAACCAACCACAGATTTTCAACGTCCAGAATACACACAAAAGAAAGTCTCCGGAAATAAATCAGACTTTCTTATGGCATTGTAGATTGGGTCACATCAATGAGAGAAGGTTGACTAAGTTACATACAGAAGGATATTTGAATGCATTCGAATATCAATCGTATGCCACTTGTCAATCTTGTCTCAAAGGAAAGATGACAAAGACTCCGTTTACTGGACATGGAGTAAGGGCGAGCGAGCTCTTGGGACTCGTACACAGTGACGTGTGCGGTCCAATGTCTACACATGCCCGAAGCGGACATTCTTACTTCATTACTTTTACGGATGACTTCTCAAGGTACGGTTATGTCTTCTTGATGAAACATAAGTCCGAGGCCTTTGGAAAATTCCAGGAGTATAAGAATGAAGTAGAGAAACAGACCGGCAAAAGTATTAAGATTCTAAGATCGGATCGAGGTGGAGAATACTTAAGTGCCGAGTTCCTGGACTATTTAAAAGAGAACGGAATTCTCTCTCAGCTTACTCCTCCATACACCCCGCAACATAACGGTGTATCGGAGAGACGGAACCGCACCCTATTGGATATGGTGCGGTCCATGATGGGTAATGCTGAGTTACCGCGATCATTCTGGGGGTATGCGCTAGAATCAGCAGCGTACCTTTTGAACCGAGTTCCGACTAAGACTGTGCCTTCCACACCATATGAAATGTGGTGTGGGAAGAGACCCTATCTTAAGCACATTAAGACATGGGGATGTCCGGCTTTTGTCAAAAAGCAGCATGCGGACAAGCTCGAGGCACGCTCAGTACAGTGCAAGTTTGTGGGGTATCCAAAGAACTCAAAAGGATATTTCTTCTACTGTGAAGAGGAACAAAAAGTTCTTGTTTCTCGTCATGCCTACTTCTTGGAAACTGAGTTTTTGGAAAACCAGATAAGTGGGAGCACAGTAGAACTGGAAGAAATTCCAGAACCACGGACTGTTACTGAAAGTTTAGTGGAACCAGAAGGTTCGGAAGAACAGGACATTCCTACGCCGCTCCGCAGAAGTAGTAGGCAGTCTTATCCGCCCGAGAGATACTGCGGTTTTCTCATAGACGGGGATAGAGAGGATTGCATCATAGATTATGATGAGCCTACTAGCTTCCAGCAGGCCGTTCAGAGCGTTGACTCAGTGAAATGGCTGGATGCAATGCGGACCGAAATGGAGTCCATGTACACCAACAAGGTATGGACGTTGGACATTGCTCCAGACGGGGTAAAACCCGTAGGATGCAAGTGGATCTTCAAAAGGAAGATAGGTGTAGATGGACAGGTTGAGACCTATAAAGCTAGGCTGGTAGCAAAGGGTTTTCGTCAAAGACCTGGCTTGGACTACGACGAAACCTTTTCTCCAGTAGCCATTCTGAAATCCATTCGGATCCTTCTTGCCATTGCTGCCTTCCACGATTATGAGATTTGGCAGATGGACGTAAAAACCGCTTTTCTAAATGGAAATTTAGAGGAGTGTGTCTATATGGATCAGCCAGAGGGTTTCATTCAGAGTGGGAGCAGCGGAAAGGTGTGCAAGTTGCTTAAGTCCATCTATGGACTAAAGCAGGCATCACGGAGTTGGAACATCTGCTTTGATGAGACGGTCAAAGAATTTGGCTTTATCAAAAATCCAGATGAACCATGCATCTATAGTAGATTTGTAGCGAGAACTGTAGTATTCCTCGTTTTATACGTGGATGACATTCTCTTAATAGGAAATGATATTCCTATGCTACAATCTGTCAAGGGGTTCTTGTCACAAAGGTTCTCCATGAAAGACCTGGGTGATGCCTCATACATCCTGGGGATCCGGATCCATCGTGATAGATCCAAGAGGATATTGGGACTTTCTCAGTCCAGGTACATCGACACCGTACTGAAAAGATTCAGTATGGAAGATTCCAAGCGTGGTAACCTACCGGCTTGTCACGGGATCACCCTCTCTAAAGAGATGTCTCCCAAGACTGATTTGGAGAGGGATCGCATGTCTATTATACCCTACGCTTCTGCGGTAGGCTCTATAATGTATGCGATGTTGTGTACCAGACCGGATGTAGCTTATGCACTGAGTGTGGTAAGCCGGTATCAGTCAAACCCTGGGGAGAAACACTGGATAGCGGTAAAGAACATTCTCAAGTACCTGAGAAGGACTAAGGAGATGTTCTTGGTGTATGGCGGAAAAGACCTCCAGATCGAGGCCTTTGCTGACTCCAGCTTCCAGAGTGACAAGGATGATTCAAAGTCCATGTCGGGTTTTGTCTTTACCCTCAATGGAGGGGCGGTGTGTTGGAAGAGTTCCAAACAGGAAACCGTTGCAGACTCGACTATGGAAGCGGAATACATCGCTGCATCTGATGCCGCAAAAGAAGCTGTCTGGATGAGGAAGTTCTTGAAAGAACTTCAGGTGGTTCCGTCCATTGTTGATCCAATACCTCTGTATTGCGACAACAACGGGGCTATAGCATTAGCGAAGGAACCCAGGTCCCATCAGAGATCCAGGCACATCTTGAGGCGGTATCACCTGATCAGGGAGATCGTGGATCGCAAGGAGATCGAGGTTCGGAGAGTCGCTTCAGAAGATAACACTGCAGATCCATTCACCAAGGCCTTGCCCCAGACTCAGTTCGAGCGGCTGATCGAGATGATAGGTCTTCGATACGCCAGTACATGGCCTTAGTGTAAGTGGGAGATTGTTAGTGTATATGCCCTAGAGGCCATTACTGTATCATACTAGTTTGTATATTACTTAATGGATGCTTGGGATATTCACCTTGTATATACAATCTTGCTCAAAATAGTAGTATGCTACTTGGTTTGTTTCTACTTCAATGTGTACTTGTGTTTATTTCAGTATATCACTTATACGCATTAGTGGAGCCCTTAGGATCTTTGCTTGATTACCAGCGTTGTGATGGCAGTCACACTAGTGGGGGCTGGGTAATCTATAAGCACATCCTTATTCAGGTCCCTGGTCGCAGGACTATCGAGACAGGGCATCGATACTCCGGAGTAGACCAGCGCATGCGCTTCTCATCCCAGTGTGGGAAACGGTCTGTCCCACAGCCGTCAGTACGTCGTACTTGAGATAGTATGCGGGTGCTCGTTAGGTTACGGGTACACTGGACAGGACTCGTCGGGAACTGACTAGTTGGTATTATACCTATCGTCAGTTATCAGTTCCCAGGTGACATGAGTACAGCTTAGTCCGCTGACTTGACACTATCACTTCGCCTCGGGTGTGTTCCCACTGTACTTTGATCACTACCCTACCACGGCTCAAAGGAGTCGTGCAAACAGGTGGTGGTTGGGTGCAGTCCCGAAGCATTTGGAGGCAGTGACGGTTAGACAGGATTCGTCTCTCCCGGTATTGGGGGTTGACATCGCGCTGTGTCTAGGAGAGCCATTACACGAGTAGTCCCTGGCCAGGGCAAACGAGATATACTGGTAGGTTTCCAGTGTTATCTCAGGGTGTATTGGGCTTCACTCCGGCACGACTTGTACCGCTATTGGGGGACTGACGTTTACCGCCCCCTAGGCCCGCCATGCGATGTATCAGACGAACAGACCGGACTGTATGGAGAATGTCACACTCAGGCTCAGTAGGAGTTCAGATGGGTTTCGCCTCGTCGGTCTTCTTGTCGGCATTACCTGGGGACCGTTACGCACAGCTAGTGCCGCTTGCGGTCTGTGGTTAAACCCACTGCCAGCGTAGTGTCGAGTCTTTAGAGTCCCACACAGAAAGCTTTTCGCCTTTAGGCAAAAGAGTAGAGGTCGCATGGTATTGCGACAGGTCGCATGGTTTTGCGACAGGGTTCGGTCACATCCGTGCACTTGTGCACGTACAGTGTCCGGACAGTTTACACTAGCGGGCTTTGGTTTAAGCCAGATCCTAGTGTACCTTATGGGATTGGATTTATCCAGTTTGCATTCGTGTTCCTCGGAACGCGGATGCGGGTGTGTATGAACAGTTGACAGGGAGGCAGAGGCAGTGGATTCTCATTAGGGTTGTTGACAGTTGACCGTTGACTTTTGACTTTTTGCTCAACCCTAATGAGAATATGATATGTGATTAACTATTATATTAATTAAGTATTATGGTGATATGGTTGTTGACTTGTTGACTTTTGTTGACTTGTTGACTTTGGTGACTTGTTGACTTTTGTTGACTTGTTGACCGGTTGACTAGGCTTGACTAGTTGACCATCATGATAACCATGGTTATCATTTCATGCCAAAGACTTTTTTCTTGCTTGCTTTTTGAGTAAAATGAGTGCATGATATGATAACCTTATGGTTGCTTCTAACCATCACCAAAAGACTTTTTTGATATGATGAGTTATGATCACTTTGGATTATGAGAGGGTGAGAGAGAAAAGAGAGCCTCATTTTTTTTCTTGCTCATTCTCTCTCTTGTTCTTGAGCTCTCCTCTTGCTCTCACCCTCAACCTCTTGCTCCCTCTCTTGATCTATGGTTCTCTTGTCTCATGAGTTGAGAATCAAGAACCATAGATAAAATCCCATTCTATTTTCTCTCTACTCATTCTAGTTCACTAGATTTAGCAAACCAAGTGAACTAGTTTCTTCAAAGACCGAAGAAGGAGCTAAAGGTTGGAGCTTTCAAGTGGATCTATCTTCGGCGTACGGAGACGACGAGAAGGAGCCATCGGACCACCACCGGAGCTTGAAGAGAAGGAGTTCAAGTTTAGGTATAACCATCTCTATCCGAGTAGCTAAATATCTTTAGCTTAGTTTGCTAGTTTTAGTTTAGGTAACGATCCCGACCATAAGTTAGTCCATGTTGCCTCTTGCGATAAAAATTTTGATTTTATACCGTTTCCGCCTCCCCGTAAGAACCGGGGGTCGCAACGTGGACTTACAGGAGACGACCGCGAAGATCCAGTTGATTCGCGATAGGATGAGAGTAGCCCAGAGTAGGCAGAGATCTTATGCGGACCGTCATCGGCGCAGACTTGAGTTTTCTGTTGGTGATCATGTTTTCTTGAGGGTCTTCCCAATGAAGGGCGTGATGAGGTTTGGGAAGAAGGGGAAGCTTAGTCCCAGATATGTGGGCCCCTTCGAGATCCTCGAGCGTGTTGGTGCGGTTGCATATCGATTAGCCCTTCCGCCCAGTTTTCTAGACGTGCACCCGTATTTCACGTTTCGATGCTCCGCAAATATCTTCATGATCCTTTGCATGCGATTCAGCATCCGACGATCCAGCTTGAGCGCGACCTTTCCTATGCAGAGCAGCCGGTGATGATCTTGGATCGACAAGTAAAGAAATTGAGATTGAAAGAGATACCGTCCGTCAAGATACTTTGGCGTGTCCAGAGCGGCGAGGAGGTCACTTGGGAGACCGAGAGCGAGATGAGGAAGAGGTATCCCTATCTTTTTGAAGGTGCGTATAGCTAGATTTTTAAATTCGGGGACCGAATTTCTTTAAAGGGGGTAGATTGTAACACTTTGAATTTTCCGTTAGAATGTTTCATGATAATTAGTATTCGTGCATGTTTTTATGTTGTGTTCATAGGATTATTAGTTATTTAGTCGTGTTAGCAAATTGGAAGGTTTTCCTTTGTAGTGTAGTGTACACTTGCACACTTAGTTTTTGGGACTTAGGGTTTTGGTAGCATGTTAACCATTCTTGTGTTGCATGGTTGTTATTTTCCCCACCCTTTTATCCAAAACAAAACCCCACTTTATAATTCAAAATCCTAATAAACAAATGAGGCATGGGGGTTAGGTAAAGAGCTTGACTTTTGACCCATTTCCTTTTCTCTTCTCTCTCTTTCCCCTCATTCTGAATTTCCTGCAGAAAAACTGCAACAACCATGGCATTTTCTTCATCTCCTCCTCTTCTTTTCATTTCCCTTTGATCCCTACACAAAACTCTACACAAATCAACACTTTTCCTTCACAAAAACCATGAAAAAGTGAGGTTTTTGAGATGCTCAAAGGCAAATCTGCACACCTGAGCGGGGAGCTGGACTTTTGGTGTTTTATAAGGTCTCTAGGAGGTATAAATTCATGTCTTAACCTCTTTTTCCATAACTTGCATGTTTAGTTTCAAAACATCACCTTTTTGTGCCATTTTAGTGCTATTGAAGGGATTTAGGGGTAATATGTTAAAGTTTATGTTGTTGTGGCTTGATTAGCTTGTTAATGAGTTATTAGTGTGGGTTTAGACTTAGGTTTGTTTCAGATTTCAGAAAAATACCCTAAAGTTCCATTTTAGTGCAAAAGTGTGGATTTTAACTAGAAATAAGGCCCTGTAGGATCTGCTGCTACCCGAGATATTTCAGAGTGAAACTAGAGATTACTGTAGCATGTATAGGGGGTATAGAGTGCACACACAAAACCTGGGAGCCCAATTCCCTACCCAGGCCACCGAAATAAGCATTATGGCCGCAATTTGCGGCCAGATGGGGGTGTTTGGGTTGGGGTTTGGGGTGTTGGTGTCTGCTGCTATGAGGGTTATTTTGGTATATATAGTTTTACATTATCCTTTCTGTATCAAAATCAGTAGGTGATTACCTATTTTCCCGTATTTTTAATCCTTCGCGACACGCGTGATACGTGTGTATGGGTTTTGGGTTTATGCGTATCGTGACGCGTTGGAGTGGCTTTAGGCGCATGATCACACGTTTTAGCGTATCGCGTACACGCGCGCTTGGTTCACGACACGAGTTGCTAGTCCGGATTTAATGTCGTGTTTGTGTGATGTCAAGCTTATATATGATGTATTGTGTAATTCTAGGTTCGCAGGCGAGTACGGCGGACGCCGCGCAGAAGGGGAAACAAGTTGTTGGCTATACCAAGCGAGAGATTACGGTGAGTATATTTAACATCTACGGGGATATCGCCCGCATGGCGTTCTACGTCAGGGATGATAGGACCTTATAGCTACATTTACATACATTGACTGTCCATGGCTACTATTTAGTGCATACTGCATTCCCTGCTATATGTATATAAACTAGAATTGATAGAACACCGCACCCTTACTGACAGTTCATGTTGCACGAGCACTACCCTGACATGATATTCATACTTGATGCATATATCACATCGGATCATCATGCTATTGCTCATCTTTTATGTGACTGACATGATATTCATACTTGATGCATATATCACATCGGATCATTATGCTATTGCTCATCTTTTATGTGACTTGACATGATATTCATACTTGATGCACATATCACATCACATTTACTTGTATATTGGTTGGGATTACATGTGATTTCTGGATTTGGGAACCGTGGCCTTTTCAAATATGTAATCATTTAAAAACCTGGTTCCCTTGATATGATATTTTGGGGCGCCACCCTGTGTTTTCTCGGTGCTAGAGTGGCTTATCTTGAGAGAGGGATGACCCGGACTGACGGATTCCCAATATATTGAGAGAGGGCTGACCCGGACTGACGGATGCCCGATATATTGAGAGAGGGCTGACCCGGACTGACGGATACCCGATATATTGAGAGAGGGATGACCCGGACTGACGGATTCCCGATATATTGAGAGAGGGCTGACCCGGACTGACGGATGCCCGATATATTGAGAGAGGGCTGACCCGGACTGACGGATGCTCGATATATTGAGAAAGGGATGACCCGGACTGACGGATTCCCGATATATTGAGAGAGGGCTGACCCGGACTGACGGATGCCCGATAGAGGAAGATTTGCGTGTCGATGCTAGACACGAGTATTTATGTTATTTGGGTGCCGATGTTGGGCACTCGTGATTCTCAGGGATGTACAGGATTTGAGGGCCGATGGAGTACCGGCGTCTAGGTTGTTGGGATTCACGGTGCATACATATATATTTAGTCCACCTTGACATTTCGTGTAGATGTTATATTTCCATGCTCAGCATTCATCACTGCATCTCATCCTGTAGTTATATCACCTGATAGCGGACTTGCATGATTATTATAAATGCTGCTTACCTCGCATTGATATTATCTGCTGGCATATGTTAGAGTAGCGCAGTATGTGCATGCTCGCGATTACCTTTATATGTTATTTCTATTCACGAGTTAGCAACTCACCCCCATTGTGCCACAGTGGTTGCAGGTAGCCTTCGGAGTAGTCGCGACAGGCTGCGTTTTGCATCTTTTGACACAGATACCCCCATAGTTGGTGTACTAGCTCTTCTGCTGATAGGTGGGTTTGTGCGGTATCTGTTTATCTTTCAGTTATGTACATTGTTGTATCTAGTATTCTCCATCTACCATGTATGTATTGGCTTAGAGACAGTGTGAGGACGATGATGTATATTATTGGTATTCTGGTGTCGAGCTCATTGTGAGCCGACTTTTCTTATGCAGTTTTATTCTATCTGTGATATTCCCACTTGTGGATCTTGATCTTCGCTATGGCGTCGTATATTGCTATCTTGGTGATTATTTACTTAGATTTCTTAACATGTTAGTAAGTGCTTTCATTTTAAAACTTATAACACTCTATACTTTCACTGGTTTGATTTCTGGGTTTTTCGGTTAACTTAGTCGCGTTACGCCTGTAGACGTTACGTGGTTAAGTGCCGGTCACGGGCCATACTTTGGGTCGTGACAATACTATTCCTATCAATCCTATCAATCCTATCCGACCTTTACACCTTCTCTAGACAATCCTTCTAATCTGTCATTTGGGAGTTTTAATTATCCACAAGAATTTCAATTTTATATTGAAACCCCTTATCGACCGAAGTCTAGTCTTGAGCAGAAATTAGAAGAAGGTGTGGAATCGATGCACCGCCTCAGAAAGGAATTAGCAGAAAGCATGGCTAAGTATAAACGAGCAACTAGTTTTGAACCAGTTCAAAATATTTCAGCGTATGATACGACCATAGGACAAAGTGAGAATTTGGGTAGTGAAAGAGAACGATACACCCTTCCTAATCAAACCTCCCCATCCCAAATTGAAATCCACAACTCCAGTTTCACTGATCTATCGAGTGCACCAATTGAAGATAGAATGTCTGATAAGTTGTGTTACTTTGTAGTGTTTGATTTACCAGATTGTGAAGGGTCCATTTCAAGTGAAAACATACCCAACCCTTGTGATCTCTACACCTCCACTATTGAACCAAAATTGATTGAAAACCATAATTTTAATGAGGTGTTTGAGAATTCTAACCTTCACTTGAATGAGGAGATTGACATTGGGGATATATTGAATGATGAACCCGAAAATTTGGATGAGTTTGTCCCACCAATTCATCAGGTCCTTCCACTTCCTTGTGGTCATCATCTCGAGCCATTAATTATTCTTCCCGAACCCCAAATGTGTCTTGAAATTGATGATAATTGTATAACCGAACAGCAGACCGAAATTCAGCCTTCATCTCCCACATCTGCTTCAGCAATACTCGACACACCAATATGTTTACCCATTTCACCTTCTACTTTCTCAGGTTCTTCTTCTTCAATTCCTCCTATAATTTCAGTAAGTGTTGATGAATCACAATCCGATAATTCAAGTTTGATAATTCCAGAAAGCCAACTTGATTTGGATACTTTTGAAAATAAGGTAGATGAGTTTTTCGAGTCTCCTACCTCCATAATTTTTGACAAATCAAGTATGATAAATTCTGGCACAAAACTTACTGACAGCAAAATGTTCAATTACACCATCGATGAAAGTTTTGAAGAACTTTTTGCTGACGAACTTGCATTCCTAAACAACACGGATTTTGTGATTAATCAACATCCACCTATAGAAGTTGAACCACCATCCATTCTTCTTATAAAATACGAGAATGCCAATATTCCACTCATTTCTGATCATTCACATTCTCGTTTTCATTTATCATCACCTCTTATCTCCTCACATTCACGTTCACGCAAACCATTTCCATACCACCACTTATCTCTTCCCCATTTCTTCTTGGCTCCATATAACATGTTATTCTACTGACCTATTCGTTATATTGATAAAAAGTTTGAATAGTTGGTGTTGACTTTTGGTCTTTGTAAGGCTTTACTTTGACCAATAACTTTAACCCCCCCAATGATTCTAATTGCTTAAAACTATTTTACTCAAGTTTGGGGGGTATATTTTTGGCTCTTGAAAATAAAATTTGTCCTCAAAATTGTGAGCCAAAAATAAGTTTGGGGGAGGATTTTCACTTTCAATTTTTGTTGCCCCCATTAATAACCTTTCCTCCCAAGTCTACAGGTTTCTGAGATTTAAAAAAAAAACATCAGTGAGGACACTGCTGTAAACAGGTTTGGAGGAAGGTTTGTGCTTATTCACGCATTACTTTGCATTATACTATATATAAGCACAAAAAAATTTTGATAATGAAAGTTCGAAAGTGAAAAATTATATATGAAAGATATGAATAGTTTGAGAAAAGCAAGAAAATTAGATGTTTTCTAAAACGAAATTAGTAATAAGTAGTTATGAGCCATTGTCCCAAGGGTCAGTAAGATGACGGAATTTACTAATCTGAGGATAAAATTAAGTCTGAAAAATAGTCCTTATTCTTGACGCCAAACATCTGAATGTTGATACCCCACTATACGCACTTACACACATCTTGGAACTTAGGATAGTAGAGGATACCTTGAAATAATCTTGTCTAAAAGCCTTAGTATAAAAAAATAAATAAATTAAAATAAGTGGTGAAGAAAAAAAATGAACACTGGTTTTGTATTTACCAAGGCAGCATAAAAAAATATAGCGAGGGTGCTTTATCACCTAGTGCTTTAGACCAACTGGTTTGGGAGTCACTGCTAAGCCTTAGGTGTTGCATGACGAGGAATTACGTATAAATGCGCGAGCACATTTTGTAATCGGTCGGTTAATACCTCAAGAAGTATTAACGGTCGCATAAAGAATGTGTGAGCAATTTTATCGAAAATATTCACCAACTACAAAGTACTTTGGAAGATGGACAACAGTATGATAGCTTGAATTGAATTCTCTAAGTGTAGGGATGTCTTTTACACACACGTAGGGGTATATGATCAATATTTGGATGAAAAATAGGGAGGAAGACTAAAGGCTATGTTTTATTGAGGGATGATGTGATTTCTAACTTTTTTTTCATGACCATTAAGATAAGGCTCATAGCAACTGAAAAGATGGTATAGTTGGAAACTCTTATTTTCAAGTTCATTCTTTTATAGTTCTTACCTTTATATGTAACTTTCACCATCTTTCTTTTATTATAGGATTTTGTGGGTGTAATCCGCTGAAAACCCTCAGGAGATAACACTCCTCCTACTAGGGACACCTAGAGATTTAACGGCTTGTTGCACGTGCTCAGTGCAATCGTGTTGCCTACGAAAGTGTGCTACTTAGTTCTTGTTTTTCTCCTTCTCTTGAATAACTAGTTTGTTCGGGACGATCAAAGTTAACTTTGAGGGTATTTGTTCAGTTGGTAAAACTGCACTTTTAATATGACATTTTCCTACTATTTCTATATAAAAAAGTGTTTATTATAATATATAACACATATGAGGGTTTATCTGTAAAAATACTATTTTCATGTGTTTATATATTATAATTAACATTATGAAGGAAAAAGTAAGCATATAATATCCATGTAACATTTTGCCCATTTAATATGCTTACCTTATTAAATACCTTTGACCAATTCTCTTAAAACTAAAATATCATGACAAATGGTTAAAGATAATATCTCCATAAAAACAAATTCTACTAACGTTATTTATTGAGATAATTGTGCAGAAATTATTTCAGGATAGGAATCAAGGAAATCCGAGTTATCGAGATCAAATCTGCCAAAATAGTAATGTAAATTGAAGAAATCAATTCTGGCAGAGACGTAGAGAAGATTTTCAGATTCCAGATACCAAAATAGTCTACATGTGTCACCAGAAGAAGCCTCAAGAGAAACGAAACCACGATCCTCCTAATCCACCGCGGATCCGCGGCCAAACCCACCATTACGCCGTGGTTCCGCCGCACTTCTGAGGAGTCAGGGCCCTGATTTTCTGGTTGGGATCCTAACAACTAGTTACCATATATGGAAAGTCACCATATGAGGAAAGTCACCATATTAGGAAAGTGACCATATAAGGAAAGTCACCATATATGGTAACTAGGTTTTCTTCTTTGAGGGCTATATAAAGGACCAAGGGCTAAAGTTAGAAGGCATCACACCGATGCGATCACGAAGTCCATGATGGCTCAAGAATCCTGGTTGATCATCAACAGTTCATCTACCTCTTTAGAAGAGATCGAGAAGCAAACTAGCATTTTGTAATCATTTTCTAAGGGAACAAAGTGTAATTGATCTTGTTGATTAATAAAGGTAGTTGTTTTCTTATTTTCTTTCTTTGTAGTTTTTCAATATGATTTCCCTCTCTATCTTCTCTTTTCCCAACATGCGCGAGTAATTCTTCACTTGTTAGGGTTTATAAGATTAGGGTAGATTAATGGATGATGAAGATCCTTAAACTCTTTTTACATCCTATAAAGTTTATAAACTTTATCAAAAGAATAGTTAACATCCTAATTGGGCGCGCTATCAATTCATTGATAATCACGACCACAATTAGAGATTAGATTAACAATTGTTTTGGTAAAGCCTAGACTTGAACGGAGATCCATGTCGAGATAGGGGTTAAGAGTAGGAACCTTTTTCCCTCCAGGAACCCTAATCTACATGCATCACTGTCGATCTAGTTTTAAATCTATTAAAGGTTAAAAGGAGTAATCTTTAATTAATTATCCATGACTACTAAATCTTAACAAACCCTATAAGACCCCTTTTAATATAAATCCTATTTCCGTCGTTAATCTAGATCTATATTCTGCATCCGTGTTTGACGTAGATCTAGAACCTACAACCATTCTTCACCATTCTTTATTCTTCCTCCTTTCTTTCTCAACACACCTAAAGTAAGATTAAAAGATTCAACGTTTTCCAGTGGACGACCCGTACTCATCTCGGTCTAGCTACATGTGACACCGTTATTGATTGCGGTTAACTACAAAAACTTTTATAGATCAATCAGTCACGCTTTGTTCGGAAAGCCATTTCACAAAGTCCCTGGCCAGGGCAAGTGAGATTTACTGGTAGGTATTCCATTAGTTTCTCAGAGTGTTCTGGGCTACACTCCGACACGACTTATACCGCTATTAGGGGTCTGACGTTTACCATCCCCCTAGGCCCGATATGCGATACTCTTAGACGAACAGACCGGACTATACGGAGATTGCCACAGATAGACTCAAGTAGGGTACGGATGAGTTTGCTCGTCGACCTTCTTGTCGACAGATACCTGGGTAGCCGTTACTTGTTAGTTATATGTATGCCCTAGAGGTCATTGTTGTACATGTGATGTATATTGTAGTGGATGCTTGGACATACATAGGGAGGACTTTCTTGCTCGACATGATTGTATGCAATCTGGTTGCAATTTATCTTAACATGTACACTTATTGTCTCTCTATTACATGTTGATAAAGCCCATGGGATGAGTACTTGACTAACAAGATTATGATGTAGATCATACTAGTGGGGACATGGTAGTCAGTAAGTAATCCTTCAAATATTCCTGGTCGTGGGAGTATCGAGACAAGGCATCAATACTCCAGAGTAGACTAGCGTATACGCTTCTCGAGCGATGGATGATCGCACATCTATTGGTGTTTGACATTAGAGAAGGTATGCGGGTGCTCAGTGGAGACTGGGTATACTGAACGGACTCGCCGAGAACTCCTAGATGGTATTATACCTATCGTCGGATAGCAGTTCTCAGGTGACACTGGTACAGGTTAGTCTGTAGACCCGAGATCGTCATAGAGTCTTGTGTGATTCCCACTGTGCTTTGATTTCCACCATACCACTTTCAAGAGATCGTGCAAAAAGGTGGTTTTTTGGTACAGTCCCGAGTCACATGGAGGAAATGAGCGATAGGAGGGGTTTCGTCTCTCCCGGTATTGGGAGTTGATGTTGCGCTATGCTCGATTGGCCATAACAGGAAATCCCTGGCCAGGGTTGCTGAGATCTACTGGTAAGTGTTATCAGTAGTTTCTCAAACCGTTATAGACCTTGCATCAGCATGATTTATCAGGCTATTGGGGTATGATGTTATACCACCCCCAAGCTACGATATGCGACATATCTGACGAAGAGACCGGACTGTACGGTAGTGTTACTGATTGGACTCGCAGGAGTACGAGCAGGCTTGCTTGTTGATCTTCTGATCGCTCAATACCCGGGTGGCCGTTACGTTTAGCAGACCGCTTAGGCTTATGGGTGTTTGATATGATCATCAACTACTGCCGGCGTATTGACGAGTCTTTAGAGTCCTACACAGAGGTTTCCTGGTCCCTGCGAAACGGAGTAGGAGCACATATGTGATATGAGTGGGACCGAGATTAATGCGTATATGTGATACCGCATTCTATTATCGCGACTTGTGACACTGGTCGGCAATATGTGATATAGCCGGGTTATCGGATCAAGTGTTGATTCGATAAGTTGTTGCATTTGATATTAGTCGGTTATACAGAATATAGCCGGATTATTAAATCAAGTGTTGATTTAATAATTTAATGTATAATTATATATTTTATATATTAAATTACATTAAATAATATTAGCTCACTTAAGTATTCATTTTTCTCACTTATAATACATTGACATATATGTGATATATATTAAATGTATTGTTTTCTTTTTGCACAAAATATATATGTGATATATGTTTATGTGTCATGCTAGGTTACACATGCAACATGTATGTATGAGACTCACACCATGCTAGGTTAAAGTTAGGGTTTTATTTGTTTTAAGTAATTCAAACAACTTGGATAATTAGTCATGGTTGAGCGTGGATGGAAGCTAGTAGAACATTGACTTAGTCCACTTGTTTATTTTGCTTAAGATATTTTTTAACCTAACCCCTTAACTCATAGCTATGGTTTAGTCTCTATAATGGTTAGTGTATGACATACACTCACCATGGTTGCATTTCTAACCTCATGAGTTTTCATTTAATTATCTTCTTCCTCATTTGAGAAAAAGCTTGCTAGTTTTTTCTAAGCGATGAAACCTTGTGAGAAAAATAAATTTAAAGTGAGCCCACTTTCTACTTCATCATCCTCTACTATTATCCATTTAGTTTAGGGTGTTTGCTTCACTAATTTACAATTAGTGAAGAGGTAGCATGAGCTCGAGTCTCCTCGACGTAGATCATCTTCGGCCTCGAAGACATGAGCAAGCTTGTTCATTTCTTCAAGTGAACCCTTTCAAGAGTCCGAGAGTTCACCATTCGCAGCGAAGGGACTACAACATGGAGCTTTAGAACTGAAGGACCGGTCTACAAAGGTTGTATTCCCTCATTTACTTAGATGTAAAGAGTTACATGTTTATTCGTCGGATTTTCTAGTTACGATTCTAGGGTTCGGGTTAGCTAGCAAGGAAAATTTTTAAATTGGCACGAACGATACCTCCCGAAACCTTGCTGTCGTACTAGGAAACCCCACAGTGGTATCAGAGACATGCTAGAAAATTAGATGATGTTTGCTAGGATTACGAAACCGAAACTACTCCGAAACACCCGATACGATGACCTAGTTTCTGTCGAATTTTTAAAGGGCTTTAAAATTTTTTTAAACAACTGCAGAATGTTGTATGAGATATAACATGAACACTGTGAAAATTTGAGGCAATTCTACCAAAAAGTGGCCGGCCACATCAGTGTAAAATCCGAGCTGCTCGGCCAAGTCGTGGGTTTTTGGCTTGAAATTTTCATCGTGTTCCAGTCTCTGGGTTTTGATGTTTCAGGTGTTGTTTGTTTTTGCTAAATTTGCATGTGATGTTATCTTTCTGCAAAGGAAACTCGGAGTGTTTCGTAATCGTAATTCTAATATGTTTTCGGGTTATTTAGACGACGTTAAAAATTTTGAAAGGATATCAATAACCCAATTTTTCCCTGCTGGAATTTTTTTCAAGAGTTGGATTTTTTCCGAGTTAAAATTTTCAGAAAATCATGCAAGCGATTCTGTGGACCCTCTAGAAGAACGAAACCCTAACTCGATTTTGTGACCGTCAGAATCGCCATCAAAGCCTAGGGTTTGTGGTAGTTCAGCGGTGCCACAGGTGAGGTATTGGTTGACCCTTTTACGGCTGGTTCATAGGAGCTATGGCATGTTCTGGGTAATTTTTGAACTCCGCTCAAGTGTTGAGCTTGTTGGGAAATTTTGGGTCCTTGCTTATTCGATCGAAAAGTTTAACATCGTCTTGGTATCTGTGATTGTGATATAATATTTGTAATCCATAAGTAGTTATGTGATAACTAGTTTAAATTTTATAAATCTAGCAGTTTAGTTTCATTTGATCGGTTGCCACGAGATTTTAATGTTGAACAAAAGTCTGTCGCAATTACATAGTGTACGCGGATACTCACCGGGTAACCTTAATAGATAGCCATGCCCCATAGCCCCGACCAAGTGACTGTAAGAGAACCCCATCGCCAAAAGCATCCGTTCGGGTTCTCGCGGCCGCGGTGTTCCGCCTTTGTCAAGACCCGAAATGGCACGCGACTTGCACTTGTATCATATGAAGTCTATAGGACCCCATCTAATTCAAGTGAGCCAAAAATCCCAGAAATTTAAACCATTTTAAGGAAGAAGTGAAGAAAACTTGTTTAAAGCAAGTGGTTTTAATAATTAAGTGGCATTAAACATTTAAAAGCAACGTCATATTTTTCCGAAAATTTCGGCAGAGTCTCCTTTATAAATACTGGCCCCAAACGGGTACAAACATGAATAATATACATAATGGATAAAGACATCCCCAAGCGGGAGCTAGCTCTTCGCCAATTGGCGGTCACAACCACGCAAGCAATAGTATACAACGCCGAAGGGCAAGGATCAAAACTCAGAAGAAAACCAGTAACCACTAGAAAACCATAATAATACAAGCGCGACTCAAAGGTCGAAAGAATAAACACTGGTCTTCTAAGTCTATAAAATATACAAGTCTGGTTGATGGAGTTTACTAAATACAACTGAATAAATAAAATACAATGATGGTCACGATGCAAGTGAACCCACCTACGAAAGCAATCACCCGGAAAGAGCAGTGTGCCAGCAAAGCCGCCAAGGAAACCTGTACGGCAAAACCTACAAGAAACTGTGGCACAACAGGGGTGAGTTGCCAACTCGTGAGTAGAAAACATCACCGAGCAGAAATCGCATGTATGACTCTATCCTAGGTCAAACCATAATATCCATATAATATATAACTTGAAACATTTGATAATGGACAGGGTAAACATCTATACATAAGTGTAATACCAAGTGCTCGTGTCAGTGCCTCAGGTAGCAACATATCATATATATGATGTATGAATGCATGAAAACAGAATACATCTAAATGAGAAAACTGTTTCCTTATCTCAGTGAGATTTCTGTATAAAAATAGAAGTATCATCAATGAAATCAACAGAGAATCAGTGTCTAGAATCGACACAAAATATATATCTCGCTATCTCAATATCTCAGGCTCCGGCAATCCGGACTGGCCCGTAACATCAAATCTCAATACCTCAGGCTCCGGCAATCCGGACTGGCTTATATCATCAAATCTCAAGACTACGTCGGTATCCTCCGGATATCCGCCGCGTCACAATAACCGGTCGGTAGTGCTCCCCTGCCAGGCTCAACGCCATCATCTGCGACCATCTTGCCCCGGGGTACCGCACTGGGTCTACCATGCACCCACAGACGGTTCCTCCTTCTCCTCGAATCGAGTGTATGATATCGCTCAAGGGCCGACAAAACTCATGGTGGACATATCTCACATAATAACATGAGAAAACCGCAATTTCTATCTTTTGAAAATGATAATGAGTAAAATCATTGCAGTTTCTCCAAATCCATAAATCTCATGGAAAATCCGAATCCCATAATCAAAAGTCAGTAAAGAGTGAATACCATAATATTGCATGACAAATGAATATATGAATGCATCGGATATCAAACAAAGGATGCAACAATTAAACTTGCATATAAAAGCAAGCGCACTAGTACTATGTCGAAACTATCAGCTAGCAAACTATACTAATGAAATAGTGTTTTCTAATGTGTACGTGACATAAAAATTACCGATGATGATGTGTGTGAGCCGGCAAGTAAGTGTACGTGGATCATACGCATCATCGGTAATGGTGCTGGTGTCCTGACAGCAGGGTTTCATAAAAACTACGAAAACACATTTGAGCATGCAATGCGATGCGAATAGCAAGAATATACGGAAAATGAATTGTAAATGCAACAATAAAGAATGTACAATATATATATGAGTCATACAGTTTTGGCATTTGAAATAACACGAATCATGGTGTTTAGAAAATATGGACTACGGTGTTTTTAAGAAAAGGTACGTCCTTTGAAATATCCGTAGTATCCCTTGGCCTGTCTTTAAAATACCCACGATTCGTTAGTTTTGGAAATAAGTATGACTCGAGCCCAGTCTATCATCTACTAAGTAAACTACATGACTAAACTAACAGACTAATCGAAAGAATAAGGAAAACCACCTAAGTCTGAGTCGATATTTATATCTAATAGTCGGTGTCCCGCCTCAATAGTGTCACGTACAATACAATATATAATATGACATCCTCGAGTCAAGAGTGCGGATCTATCATCATAATTATATCTCGTACGGTAAATCCATCGTACGGCATCCCAAATCAGGGTACGGGTCGAATATCACATATAACACAAAATCCATATGGTATCATCATCACATATCATGAACTGTGGGTACTGATCTAAAGTCTAATATATATTGATACCATCAACATAAACCGTGTGTGTATGAAAACACATCGCTCAACAACCCGCTAAAATATCATATCGTATCTCATAATACGACCCAAGTCATATCACCGATCTCACAGCATCATTTCCAATCACATCGACCCATCTCCAAGTATCATATACCATCCTCATCATCCGTGTGTATATATATATACATACTCACATACATATATGTATATATATATATATATATCCCCATATACGCACGAGAAAATCAAATGTATGCGTGTGTGTGTGTGCGCGCGTGTGTGCGCCAATGTTTACTTTAGGTTTTCGCGACTAAGAAGCTAAACTAAGACACTAACTTTCAATATGCTGCACTAACCCATGATTTCCTAAATCTTATCTTGCTAATATTTCACATCTCACAATACACATATAATATATATATAGATGTATTTCATAATACACTACGAAACTGCGGGGGTACTATACGCCATCCACCCGACTTCCCCCATAGATATATATCTACTCACTTGATCCTTGCTTGCCGAAATCGATGCCGCCTTGATCTTGCTCGTCGTTCGAAGTCCACGTGGAGGTACCTACACATATCACATATAGTATCGTAAACCGAAATCGCGGATGAAAACCAAAACGGCACATGAAACGCACATAAGTTAGAACCTATGGTGTACGCATGCAAAAGAATCAAATAATCCTCGACATCGACGTACAAACACCAATTGATCGAGATAAAACACAAAATACAAAGTTCAAGTCATAAACAACAATGAAACCGAAAAAGCATCTTAGAAAACTTACTCCAGATTTTACCCCAGGTGAAATTAGCCAATTTTGCATATGGGGTAGGTCTAATTAGAGGGTATAGGAGCTATGGACCAAGCACGAACCAATTTGGAATTACCTATGCCGCAATTTGCGGCCCAAGTGATTAAATCTGCAGCCTGGATGGAGGGGTTGGGGCACGGGTCTGTAGGTTAGTTTCTAGGTCACCTGCACACATCTCTGTAATCGCTATATAATTTTTAAGGTTCCCGGGTCTTAGCAGATCTCAAAACAACACCACAATTTCCACAAAAACCAATATAAACAAACATAAAGTTCACATCTTGGTGTCTAGCTTTGGTTTGATCTGGTCATTAACACTAAGAGGGTTGTAGTCATCAATTACACTCACATGCATCATCATGACTCAAGAATTCCTCAAAACCTCACCATGGAATTTTCAAAGTTCACTAAACTATACAAAATGGATTCTAAATTAGTTTAGAGGCTATAGGAATTCAAATGCTACACTAAATGTGAAAGAATTACCTCATTTGGCAACTCAAGAAAATTCTTGAGTTGCCCTAAGTGCTCAAAATCGAATTTTTCTTGATCTTCCATGCTTGTGGTGAGCTTGTGCATGTTTCTAATGAAGGAATTATGGTGTTTAGATGTGTTTTTTATGGTGAAGTGAGGAGGTAGAGGAGGTGGAAGATGGAGGGCAACCATGGGAGGAAGAAGGAGAGGAAAATGGTGAAGAAAATTAGGGGGAACACTACGACAATATGGGGTTCCCCCTACGGATAAAGGAATCCGTAGGGGAAAATCTTTCTTGCCCCTACGGACTAAGCCGTAGGTCCCAAAGGTTGTCCCTACGGTGCCCGACGTTTTAATTTAAAAATATTAAATAAGAATTTTTTGTTTATTCCTACAGACCCACAAACCAATGACCTACGGTGCAGTCCGTAGGGGCATATAAATGGGAATTTAATAAAAAAAAAAGGCACAGAAATGCCCTACGTACGCCTTGATCTCGTTCCCTCGTTCCCAAAATTCTCTGTGATATTCTCTCCCGCGTCTCGATCTCATTCCTGCGTCTCCAATTTTCTCATCGTCGCCACCGCCCTCCGCCCGCGGCCCGCCACCGCCCTCGTTCCCAAAACTTCCTCGTCGTGTTCCTCATCGTCGACCACCGAGCATCTCCGTCATCTCCTCCACCGCCTACAGGTTAGCAAATCTCTAATTAAACATAATTTTGATGATGTTAAGGCTAGGGTTCAGGGTTCGGGTAGGGATGAGGGTTAGGGTTAGGCATCGTGTTCAGTTTAGGTTTAGGTTAGGGTTAGGGTTAGGGTTCGGTTGGTGTTGGGGTTGGGGTTAGGGTTAGGGTTCGGTTGGGGTTGGGGTTGGGGTTGGGGGGGCTGAGGCTGGGGCTGGGGATGAGGTTCGATTGGGGTTGGGGCTAGGGTTCTCGAATCCATCATCTTAGATGGGCTTGCAACTGACAAATTAAGAAGACCTTTGGATTAAAATTATGGTCATCAGGCAATGTAATGTTTCTAATTTAGATAGCAAATACTTGAGCACCGATTTAATTGTCATAGATGAGAATTAAATCTTTGTTGTTTTCTTTATGGTCCTTTTAATTTGCTGGTTGTAATGATACACTTTTGTTTGTTTTTCATTAGTGATTAATTTTTAGTTTGCTATTTATTCTTTTTCAGTCTGGATACTTGATAGAATTACAATTGCTTTACTATTGTTTCTCTTTTTCCTTTTGTGTGGAAAATATATCCATTGTGTCATATGGACACTTTTAATTTCACTTCGATTCAAGGGAAAAATTGAGGAAGGTTGTGTTTGTTATATCAAAAACCTTTTTGTTGAACCCAACAGATGAAAGTTTAGAGTTGTTATAGATAGCTCTTACATGTTATTTAATGCATGTCCCATTGTTAAGAGAGTGCAAGGTGTGGAGAACAATAATTCGTTTCAACGGCACGTTTTTCAAGTTAAAACCAATATATGATACTCGATGATAATATGAAACTTTCATATTCTCATCGATACTCATATATGAAACTCAAAACGCCGCTTAGTCCCCGTCTATCGGTTAACATACGTTCGATGTTCGTCGTGACATAGAACTATATGAAGGTTGCTAAATATCGGACGGTATAGCTCGATACTAACAACCATCGTGTAGTCTATGTGACGAGAAGATTCAATCGTATGATAACCGATAGATTTTTCCCGTGTGGACAAGTTAGGTATGTATAAAGCAAACACCTTCATTCACTTGTGTTTTCATCTGTTTCGAGATATTTCGTCGGTACTTTTCCGCTGGTTCTCCGTGTACAAAGATAGATTAGATGTTCATTTCAATGTTGTTTCACAGCTTTGAAATGATTATCTATTCTATTACAGTGTACTCGGAGAACAGCGGGGAGGTGCTGCCGAAATTTACTTGAAACGGTTAAAAGCACAAGCGAATGGGTGTCCGCTATATACATTCTTAATGGGATAGAAGCCTTACCCCCGACAGCCGAAACACACACATACAACAAGAATACATAACAAACACATCATTAGAGAGTGATTCAAGATGTTCAAGTTAAAACCATTATAAAATACTCGATGATAATATGAAACTTTCATATTCTCATTGATACTCGTATATGAAACTCAAAGCGCCACTTAGTCCCCGTCTATCGGTTAACACACGTTCGATGTTCGTCATGACATAGAATTATACGAAGGTTGTTAAATATCGGACGGTATAGCTCAATACTAACAACCGTCGTTTAGTCTATGTGACAAGAAGATTCAATCGCATGATAACCGATAGATTTGTCCCGTGTGGACAAGTTAGGAATGTATAAAGCAAACACCTTCATTCACTTGTGTTTTCATCTGTTTCGAGATATTTCGTCGGTACTTTTTCGCTGGTTCTCCGTGTACAAAGATAGATTAGATGTTCATTTCAACGTTATTACAAAGCTTTGAAATGATTATCTATTCTATTACAGTGTACTCGGAGAACAGCGGGGAGGTGCTGCCGAAATTTACTTAAAACGGTTGAAAGCACAAGCGAATGGGTGTCCGCTCTATACATTCCTAATGGGATAGAAGCCTTACCCCCGACAGCCGAAACACACACATACAACAAGAATACACAACAAACGCATCATTAGAGAGTGATTCAAGATGTTCAAGTTAAAACCAATATATGATACTCGATGATAATATGAAACTTTCATATTCTCATACATGAGTATCCTCAAATCTAACTTTGATTATCGATAATTTATTCTTTTCAACGACAAATGCACACACAAAGCATATACACGGATTTTCTCTTTTGTCAATAACCATCTCGTTCTTAGATTTCTCAATATAGTCATCATAACCTACAATTTATATGTTATACAGTCTAACATGGCCCATGAGTACGTCAGAGTTAAGGACTGGATGTATGTAGATCGGCAACAACGTATGCAACCTAAGTTTGTTGCAGGAGTTGCTGCTTTTATTGAATTTGCACGCGCACATAATAAGATCGTGATAGAGAAGATTCTCTGCCCGTGCGATAGATGTGGGAATAAGTACTGGCACAATGTAGAATTGGCAGAGCTTCATATCGTAAAAAATGGTTTTACTAGACTTTATAAAACTTGGCTATATCACGGGGATGGAGAAGAACGCAGTAATTAGGCAGAAGAAGAAGGAGAAGACGATAATGCGGCAGGAGAAGAAGGAGAAGACGATAATGCAGCAGAAAGAGAAGACGGTAATGCAGCAGAAGAAGAAGACGGCAATTTCTTTCTATCAGAAGGAATGGAGGATATGGTAGAGGCTGCCCTAGGTGAATCTATTCGTACCGAAGATGACATTCCTTCCGGTCAAGTACCGTGTGTGGATAAATATGAAAATTTCATGAATGATGCTAGAAAACCAATTTATGAGAATGCAAAGTATTCCACCCTCTCATGGTTCGTCCAACTTTTCCAGATTAAGTGCCTAAATGGATGGAGCAACAAGTCATTCACAATGCTTCTTTCGTTCTTGAAAGATTCTATGCCCCCGAAAAATAACGTGCCCGACAGCTGGTACGGAGCCTAGAAGATGATGTCTGATTTGGGTCTGAAGTGTGAGAAGATTCAAGCATGTCCTAAAAATTGCGTGTTGTACCGGAAAGAGAATTCAGATTTGAAAGGGTGTCCAACATGCGGAGAGGCCAGGTATAAGCCGAAAGATTCTGATAAGAAGCTCGATATACCTGTCAAGATAGCACGGTACTTTCCCATAACACAGAGGCTGCAGAGGCTATTCAGGTGCAAGAAAACAGCCGAGGCAATGATTTAGCATCACCGTGCTCTACCAAGTGAAGATGGAAAAATGAGCCATCCAAGAGATTCACCGGCATGGAAAGATTTCGATAGGAGGCACGCAATATTCTGTAGCGATCCTCGCAATGTCAGGCTCGGACTGGCTAGTGATGGCTTTTGCCCATTCAACTATATGGCTGGAAGCCACAGCACATGGCCCGTTGTAATGATAATTTATAATCTGTCGTCTTGGTTGGCTATGGACCAATCATACTTTATGATGTCTCTTCTTATCAACGGACCAAACTCACCGGGAAACAATATCGACGTATATCTCCGACCTCTGATCGAGGAGTTAAAATCTTTGTTCATTGATGGTGTAAAGACTTACGATGCAAACACAAATACAACCTTCATACTGCGTGCGGCTTTAATGTGGACAATTAATGGCTTTCCTGAGTATGGAATGCTATCAGGTTGTTCCGTACATGGTCACAAAGCATGTCCTCATTGCCATCAACACACAACATTGAAATTCTTGAATTTTAGCAGGATGGTTTTTTATTGCGGCCATCGACGTTTCCTGCCTCTAGACTACCCCTACAGGTTAGACGCTGTTCACTTTGATGGTCATCGGGAGCTTCTTGGACCTCCAGCCCTATTGTCCGGAGAGGACGTGGCTGCTCATTGGGATGGTTACAATAATGTGACATTCGGGATGGATCCGACAAAACAGGTCAAACCACCATTCTGGAATAAGTTAAGCATTTTCTTCGAGCTTCCGTACTGGTCAACAAATTTAGTGCGTCATTGTCTGGACGTCATGCATATAGAGAAGGAAGTATCCGAGCACATACTCAACTTGCTTCTTTGTAAAGACGGGAAATCGAAAGACAACCTCAATGCTCGGATGGATCTACAGGACTGGGAAATAAGAAGTGAATTGCATCCTAAACCGGTAGCGGGTAAACCAGGAAAGTTTGTACTTCCCAATGCCTGTTATCATATGCCACAACCGGAGAAGAAAAGATTCCAGCAGGTGTTGCATGATTTGAAAGTTCCCACAGGTTTCTCAGGATCATTCAGCAAGAAGATAAAAATTGTGAAAGGCAAGATCGATGGGATGAAAAGTCATGATCACCATGTTATCGTGGAGCACCTTCTCCCATTAGCCCTCAGGACTTCTCTCCCCGAATCGGTTGGTCTAGTAATCAACGACCTATGTTGTTTTTTCTGAGTGTTATGCGCTAAAACACTAGATGTTGTGACTCTGGATAAACTAGAAAATTCTATTGCGTTGATACTTTGCAAGTTTGAGCATATTTTCCTACCGTCATTCTTCGATATCAAAATACACCTGACGATTCATCTTGCAACTGAGGCTAAGTTAGCCGGACCGGTACAATATCGATGGATGTATCCCGTCGAGAGGTATGTGGAATTTTTCGTTTCGTACAATTTTTAAAATTATTGTTGTCCTGTATGCCCGTATTTATTTATTCAACATATTTTCTTTATCTACCTCTACACTCTTAAAAAGTATATACGCAATAGAAATCAACCAGATGGTTCTATCATGCAAGGTTATCTTATAGATGAAGCAACCACATTTTGTTCCCGCTATCTGGACGAGAACATTGAGACGAGACTTAACCGGCCTCGAAGAATTCAAGACAGGCCATATGGTAAAGCCGATTATAAGACGGTAGACACTATGTTTATCAACAAGATATACCGGTTTATCTTGCTTAATTGCGCATGTCTTGAAAAAATTAGAGAGTAAGTTTTTTTGGATTAATTATTATATTTGTGTTTGTGTGTGTATGAAATGATATAATATTAATATCATAATTTATTGTCAAGAACAAAATTCATTTTAACGAGGTACGTGAGGGGCATCCTGATTGGAACGTTGAACGATTGGAAAAATATCATCAGGATAATTTTTGTGATTGGGTTGCAGATCATGTAAGTTATTCGAATAACATATTATTGCTATCAGTTTTAATCTAAACTTATATCTTTATGTATTTTTCGTAAAATTTGTTTTGTTAGATCCACGATCCGAACTTGTCTGCATCATTAGAGAGTGATTCAAGATGTTTAGCTCAATTTCCTAGTATGGAGATTGCATATTATAAAGGATTCGGTGTCCTTGGATACAAATTTGAAGTTAAGGACATAGAAACATCTAGAGCCACTCATAATAGTGGGATTGCGACGATAAGATCGGATAGTGTGATTTATTATGGATACTTAAATTGTTTACTCGGCATCCAATATCCCGGACGATCAGAACCCTTTTATATATTTCAGTGTACTTGGTATGATACGCGAACTGATACGGATAAGTGGAGAAGCAATCTCGGGACTTGGATAGATGAATATGGATTGACCAGTGTGAACACACTTCGATTTTACGGTTAGGAAGATCCGTTTATCTTTCCGAACCAAGCATTCCAAGTATACTACTCAGAGTGTTTGAAGCATCCGGGATAGAGTGTCGTATGCCGTTGGAAACTCAGGGATGTCTACGATGTCCCAGAATTCGAGGATAGCGATGAGGATGAAGAAGAGAGAAGAATTAGAGTGCTCTGACCGTCTGTTTCGAAAGACGGGTTGTCTTCGGCTGATCATGAAGTTACGTGTGTTAGAAATGATATCGATGATGAAATCCAAGTAGATATGTCTAATGCGCCCACGAAACGAAATAGGTTATCAGTAATGTTATATTATTACTTCACATTTTACGATCTATACATATAAAGTCAATGCTTGTAAGGATTGTCTAATGCGTCCACGAACCGTTTTATCTAGATTTGATGACGGGAGCAGCGAAGGGCGGCAGAAGCTCCAGCCGTGGCACCGGCAGAGGCAGAGGCAGAGGCAGAGCGGTTCTGCCGCCCGGAGAGCTGCGTAGGGAGCTTCAGAGGGCGGGTCTTGCACCCCGATCGGAGACCCCTTCGGATGCCTCCTTCCATATGGACTTTGCCACACCTCCAAGTATATTGTACGCATATTCATTTTGAATGTAATATTATAGATATGCATGCATGTTCATGTCAAAATTGCTTACATTGCTGATACTTGATTGTCTAGCTGTTGGTGATGCGTCCCCATCAGGGACAGAGGCCACTCCCGCACCTCCAGGTATGTTTATATATCATATAGTGCATGAATATTGATTTAGAATGCTATATCATAAATATACATACATTCTTTATTCACTTACGTACTTACATCTCGGGCTATACGTGGTGCCCTCACATCTCCGGCAGAGCCCACTACTACACCTACGGGTATGTTTATATATCGTATAGTGTATACATGTTGATTTAGAATGTTATATTATTGATAGACGCATTATTTTTGCAATTACTTATATAGCTGATACTTGATTGTCTAATTATAGATGGTGCATCCTCGTCTGGTGCAGGGGCCACTCCTGTTACTTCCATACCCTCCGCTCAGTCTGCAGGTTTGTGAATAAATATAAAATATTTATTCATTTTACACATCCTTTAAGAATAAACATGAACTTCATATAATTTTATCGATGTTTATTTTCTAGTTGGAGATGCGTCCACGTCCGGGTCACCAGCTGTTCCTCACCGGAGGAACTATCGTCTCGCTCGTTCTGCTGCCCGGTCCAACGCTCGTGCTTTGGACGCCGGAGGTATATATCACACTTCAATTTTCATTAAACCATGATTTCTTAATACCACTTTGTCTTAATATTGATTGTCTTGATATTTCTTGTAGACGCAGGGCCTCCACATCCCAAGAGGGGGACTCGAGGCCCGAATCAATCCCACAGGCTGAGGCCCGACAGAGCTAGGGGGAGGCAGCATTCCCCCTCTTTTTTACCCATGATTATCTCTATACCGGCGATTATGCCGAGAGGTTCGGCCGGTATATGGGGTATGAGAGCCGCCTCGTGAAGAACTATGCACTTCACGTTGAGTGGGGCGACCAGCACCGGCGCTCATTCGCCCTCTTATGGGATCAGGCTCGGGTATTAATATATATTTTCATTTTATTTATCCAATATATTTATTATTATCACTTGCAATTTAATAACATTTTTTTTATTTTCGGTTGGATTACGATTTTCAGCCTGTACCCGACCCTGATCACCCTGGGAGGGTGCTCGATCTTCACGCTCTGTACAATGGCCTGATGAAGAACATGCAGACGAAGGTCCGATTCATTAGGAATGAGATGAAGATCGACTGCTAATCCCTGTGGATGGCGACCCCCGAGGCAGAGAGAGCGGCCCTCCTGCATACTTCGGCCTTTGCGAGAGTCGACGTAGATACATGGCCTCTATTGTACCAATATTTCGACTCTCAGCGCAAACAGGTATGTATTTTAAATGTAATTCATTGTTTAATATATAATTTATTTTTTTGTGTTTCTTAATTAGGAAACTAAATCTGAATGTGTTGTGCAGAAACAGGCCGATCAAAATAAAGAGAATAGGAAGTCGGCGAAGAGGGGTCACCCCACTTATACAGGTGGCTCGAGGAATATTACTCGTGCCATGGAGTTATCGGTAAATTATAATAGACCGGCCTTTGTGATAAAATGTAATATTAAGAGTTATTTTCTAATATATGTAAATTTTTTGCTAATTGCAGAGAGCTCAGACCCTGGCGCAGGGTGGTACACCGAGCGTGCTGTCCGCATATCTTGCCGTCCATGGCATCTCGACAGATCCCGCCATGGGCGAACTTTGATACCCCGACACCGCTACCCAGGAGTATTGCTTAAGTGTTAATATTTATTCAACCCCTATTTGAAATTTTTGTTTTGAAAGGTTCAAATTTAAATGATATACTTATATTTTACTGGTTAATATGGGTGTAGGAGCGGGTGGTTGAGCAGGTGGAGGAATCGGGGATCGATTTTACTGGACAGTACGATCCGATGCTGCTGACCCCAGTCCTAGACGCCGCACACGGAGGGCAACACGGAGGTTGGGAGAGAGGCCGGGGGTTGGGTCCTAGCAGGGCCCGTATGAGGTTGGACTCCACCCTGGCGGTTACTTCCTCTATCTCCCGTGAGCGATGTTTCGAGCAAGAACTGGACACCTTGAAGGCCACCGTTCAGGAGTTGAAGGAGATGTTGGTATGTATACTACTTAATAGTAAAATATTTTGTCATATTATTGATAGCAATATATCCAATATTAGTACGTAGCCTGAGTTTATTTGGTTGTAGACTTAGCTTTGATTAATCATGCATACATAGAACTGTCTAATTAAAATAAACTACGGTTTTCCAAACTAGATATCCAAACGAGGCCTAAGTCACTAAGTATACATAGATTGTGGTTTCGCAATAATCTGATAATGATACGAATTCAACTAATACACAGTTCTTACTCGTTTATTACACACAAAATTGAACAGACGCGACAGGGTACATCGGCTGAGCCTCCACATGCATCTCCTTCGGCTACGGCTCCGTAAGCCACTACCTCGGCTGCGGTTGCGCAGACAACTCCTATAGCTCCACTGCTCGCTCAGACTCCCGCAGCTGAGGCTCCGTAAGCCACTACCTCAGCGGCGGTTGTACAGACCACTCCTACAGCTCCACAGCCCGCTCAGACTCCCGCACACTCCGCATTGCTCGAGATATTGACTCAGGGTATATCCGAGGAGCAGGCGCGCCAGATTACGGCCTTTATCAGAGGTGGAGCTGGACTGAGCTAGGGTAGCTTTTTGATTCTTATATTTTAAACATGTGTTTACTTATATGATACATATTGTATATATTTTGGACGATATTGATATTGGTGGTGTTTGCGTGTTTATATTGATTTAGATTGATATCGTATTATGCTTGTTGATTTCTTTAATATATAAAGCGTGAGATGTGATTATGAATACAGCGGTATATATTCTGCGTGTTGATTAATTTTATATATGATGTATATATTCTTGTGCACAGGGCGAGAAAAAAACAGGCAGCCCCTTTTTTAAAAAAAACCTGATAATATGTCCCTACGGATTAAACCGTAGGGCCACACATTGCACCTACGGATTAATCCGTAGGGTCCTACTTTGCCCCTACACATTTATCCGTAGGGGCAAAATATCAGGATACCTAATATTTTACCCCTATGATCTCAATAAGAGGGGTTATACATGTCCGTACGGATTGGACCCTAGGGGCATAAAAATACCCCTACACAGGTATCCGTAGAGGCAAAATATCAGTTTTCCTGATATTTTGCCCCTACATATATGGACCTACGCATGTATCCGTAGGGGCAGAAATTTGTCCCCACGGATAACTCCGTGGGGACACCTATTTTATTTTAAAAACCGATAAATTAAATAATTTTTTGTCCTTACAGTCTAATCCGTAGGGACATATGTCCCTACGTATTAAGCCGTAGGGGCATGTATTTAACCGTAGGGGCATGTTCAAGGCTAAGACTTGCACCTACGGCGTTTGCACCTACAGGGTAATTTCATGTCCTTACGGCTATAACCGTAGGGGCAGTGGTTTGCTCCTACGGATTTATCCGTAGGGGCAACCCCTATTTGTAGTAGTGGAAACAAATGGGGGCCTTGGTCAAATGACCCCTTACCTCTCTCTCTCTTCTTTCTCTTGCCCATACCCAATTCTATATTCATATTTCCTTTTTCTTTTCTTTTCTTCTCTTCTCTCCTCTTTTAAAACCAAAAATACAAATAAAACCATATACATAATAAAGAAACACAAGATGCCAAGGTTCAAAAATGAAACAAGTTTTGTTGCATGTTATGATGCAAAAATCAAGCTTAATGCAAGACTAGTGAAAATTAATCAAGTTTAGAAATAAACTTGTATATAATTAATTATAGAAATTTATAATTTGCCTAAAACAGATAAATCCCACCAAAAATCACCATTCAATTTAATTTCCCAATATTTCCCAAATTATTGGTATTTAATTATACCACATCATTAAAATATTCATAATATTTATTATTCAATTATATAAATTCCCAAAAATAATATTTTATTTTTCTGAAATGTTATAGTCTTCCCCCCTTAAATAAATTCGGTCCTCGAATTTAAATTTAAACCCGTCAAATACTAAAACATTTTAGTAAAATGATCAAGTCGTCGGGGCTCCGAAATCATAAATACATAAAACACATCGTAGCGCAATGCATGCGCATGAAAAACGAGTATATAAACCAAAATCAAAACTCTGTCAAGCATCCCGCAATCATTGGAGTTGTGGTGAAGACACCAATGTCAAAGTTCACTACGAAAACCAACATGATATACATCAAAACTTTACATGTACACATCGTTGTAAATTCGTCAAAACATCTTAAAGAAGTGCCTGCCAAACCTTTTCAAGTTGCTGTGCGATACGCGTATCACGGTACTGTGGCGAACGTTTATTATAAGAAAATAACTATACATATATATCCTTTGTTTAACATACATGCCCCGCCGTTTTGAAAACAATTTTGAAGGGTTTCCTTGTAAAAAAATTCGTGTCATCCAGACACGTAGGTAAATACTGAGATTACAGCTCCTTTTTGGAAATCCTTCTGGTAACTATCGATGCATGTAAAAACATATTCAGGTACTGTCCCCGGACTAGTCCTGCTCAGCTACTATACTGAATAGTAAATATCATAATACATCCGCTCCAAAAGAAATCAATCCCAAAATGTGTATAACAATGCCACGCGCGTCTGGTGCGCACGGAAATCGAAATCCATGAATGTGCCATACATGCGTACAGAAACAAAATCTAAGTACAACGAGTGTGCACGAAAACACCTGTCAAAGGCAACGGGCGTGCCTGACAGCAATACTGGGTGCATCTGATATGCACGAAGAATCCCGATTTAATGCATCTGGTGTGCACCAAAACCGCATCAAGCGCGTCAAGTATGCACAAGAATCCAAATCAAGTGCACAAGCTGTACGAAAACAAATATCAAGTATCACAATCAAAATCGACGGTATACAACACATCTCAATCCAAATCAGGTATACTGTGGTATATAATCTCACAACCACGTGCATCAGCGTGTACAAAAATCGAATCTAAATACTGAAAGTGCATGAAAAGTATGCCGAAAGCACAAGTCAAATCACATGCATATCATAGGCATGAAATCAAAATCAACATCTCGAATGATATCAAATCGAAACCGAGTGCAACTGTGGTGCACAAAATCTCAATCATGCAAATAAATCGCCCAATATGGAACAATGACGGAAACAGTTCCGCTCTGGCATCAAGTTTATTAGGCAAATGGTTTTCTTAAAAACTTGTTGTAACCCTCCGTCATTTTAAGAAGTAGAGTACTTAGTATTCGTGCTACGTTTGTTGACCATAGTTAAGGCGTAGTGTGCGGTAGCTAAGTGATGTCTTCCTACACAGCATATGATGCGATTAATTAGGACAACCATATGACTTTGTTGACCATAGTTAAGGGTCATGTGAGTGGGTCTAATTAATCACGAAATGATGGGTAGAACTTGACTAGTGCTTATGATTTGTTGACCATAGTTAAGCTCATAAGTCACTAGGGGTAAAAGTATTATCGGGAATTTCAAGTGTTGAAATTTGCAATGAGATTGCATACCTTCTATGAGATAGTTGGATCCTGATACCCACTGCGAGTAAGAGTTACACCTAGGAGAGTTTTACACATTACAATTAACCGATCAAGTAAGTGTCTCGAAAGGCGTTAACGTGGTTACGCCCCTGGGAAAACGATGTTTATTTTAATTAGGTCCATGCGAAAGCACGGGGAACCTCCCTCAAAGTACCGACACTGGCCTGACCGAAAGATTGGCAAACTTGTAGGGTGTAATTAATCCCGGCTAGTCTTACCTTTTAGGGTTTGAAGGCAAATTTGACTAAAACAGTAGGTGCCATCCTGATTAGATAAAATAATAACCAATCTAATCCTGCAAGAGCGCACGTAGAGTGTTTTCTTCTCTCTCCCTCCTGATAGCGACCATATCACGCCTTAATCAAGATAATAATATGGATGCATTAACTGAACCTGCTTATTATACTGAGCTAGGGAACGTTGGTTCCACTCCAACTTATAATTGTTATAAGTCCGAGCAGGAAATAGGGGAATATCCAGATTACCATGCCACCCAATCGAGGATTAAGCATGTTGATGCATATTCTTTGGGTGTGTTCGTTACCGAGAACTGTTTCTCAGTATCCTCTACGTCCTAGGTATGTGATACTGGATTAGGATCCCGCATATGTAATATATTACATGGGCTACAGAAAGGTAGAGAACTGAGAATGGGTGATATGTCTCTAAGTGTTAGAGAATGGTGCAATTGTTGAAGCCAAGTCTGCTGGCAGATATCACCTTGTATTAATACATTGATTCTGAACAAATGTTATTACATACCGAACCTGATATACAACATTACATCATGTTCTTTACTGAGTTAAAGAAGGATATAATTCTTTATTGGAGGATAATGTTGTGAACATTTTCCGGAATCAAGAGTTGATTAGATTAGGCACGTTAGATAATAGCATATACGTTCTAAATCAAACCACAGTTCAAAGTATGTAGAACACATAAAAGAGGAGTAGTTCAGAAATGAACCAATCCTTCTTGTGGCATTGTAGACTAGGTCATATCAATGCGACATGAAAGCTAAGTTACAATAAGAATGAATATGAGAATCTGTTTGAATTTTCATCTTATGATACTTGTCAGTCTTGTCTTAAAGGTAAAATGACCGATACTCTGTTTACTGGAAATAGGGAAAGAGCTTGTGAACTCTTGGGACGCATACATGATGATGTATACGGTCCTATGTCTATAAATGCCAAGGTTGGTTCTTGGTACTTCATTACATTCATTGACTATCTCTCAAGATCCGGACATATGTTCCTGTTGAAACATGAGTCTGTAACTTTTGAGAAATTCAACGAATATAAATTTGAAGTTGAGAACCAGACGGGTGGAAGTATTAAAGTCCTTCTATGTGATCGAGGAGGAGAATACTTAGGCATGGAGTTCCTGGATTATTTAAAGGAGAATGTGATTCTCTCTCAGCTTACTCCTTCGAGTACACCACAACACAACGGTGTATCGGGGCGGGGGTATCACACCCTATGAGATATGGTGTGCTCTATGATAAGTATTGCTGAGTTACCTATTTCCTTTTGGTGTTATGCACTTAAGAAGCTGCATACCTATTGAATGGGGTTCCGTCCAAATCAGGGCCTACCACTACATATGAGATATGGAATGGGAAGAGACCATGTCTTAAACGAGTTAAGATATGGGATTGTCCGGCTTATATTGAAAAGCAAAATCCGGACAAGCTCGAGGCAAGGTCATGACTGTATAAATTTGTTAGGATATCCCAAACATTTATGAGGGAATATCTTCTACCACTCTAAGGAGCAAAAGGTGTTTTGCTTCTCAGCATGCCACCTTTTTAGAAAATGAATTTCTTGTGAAGAAATTAGTGGACATCAGGTAGAACTGGAAGGAGCTCCAGCTAGATAAACTAACAGCTGATGATTTGGTGAAACCAAAGGATTCAATAGTCTCCAACGAATCTCAACCTCTCCGTAAATCTGGTAGGGTTCCTTATCCACTTGAGAGATACTACAGTCTTCTCAGTGACAGTGGGAGCGATGATTGCATCATGGTAAATGATGGCCCAACTAGGTTCAGGCAGGCCATCACGAGTAGGAACTCTATGTAAAGGCTGGATACAATGCGATCAAAGATGGAATCCATGTACACTAACAAAGTATGACTTTGGATGTTGCACCTGAAAGGGTAAAACCCATTGGGAGCAAATGAATCTTGAGAATATTCTTGGTGTAAATGGAAAAGTTGAGACTTTCAAAGCTATGCTTAAGTCCATCAGGATTAAATCAGGCATCGCGGAGTTGGAACATCTGTTTTGATGTGGCAGTCAAAGAGTTTGACATTATCAAAAAGGCAAATGAACCTTGTATATACAAGAAGGTAGTAGATAGTAAGGGTGTCTTCAACGTATTGTACGTAGAAAACATACTCTTGATTGGAAATGGTTTCCTATACTACACTCGGTCAAGCTCCTCTTATCACGGGGACTCTCAATATAAGATCTGGATGATACCTACTACATCTTGTGGATTATGATCTATGGTGATAGATCTAAGTGGATATTAGGAGTGTCCTAAATCCAGGTACATAAACACCATACTAAAGGGGTTTAATATGGACGATTCTAAGCGTGCTGGTTCGCCCACATACTCATGGATCCCTCTCTCCAAAAAGATGTCTCCCAAGACTAATTCGGAGACAGCTCGCATGCAAGGGATAACCTATGCTTTGGCAGTAGGCTCTATCATGTATGCGATGTTATGTACCAGACCAGATGTAGAAGACTCACTAGGTGTGGTGATTAAGAATCAATCGGATCTTGAGAGAATCACTAGACAGCTGTGGAGGACATTCTTAAGTACTTGCGAAGCACTAAATGAATGTTCTTTCTTCCAGCTTCCAGAGTGATAAGGTCGACTGAAAGTCAGTCACAGGCATTGTCTTTACCCTCAGTGAAGGGACGGTATGTTGGAAGAGTTCCAAGCTAGATACAGTGACATACTAGACGATAAAGGCCAATACATTGCTACCAATGATATTACCAAAGTGGCTGTCTGGACATTACTTGTTCATGAGATGAATATAGTTCCTACCATTGAGTGTCCAATAACTGTTATTGAGGCTACAATGGAGTTGTGGGTTTAGCCCAGGAACACCGGTCCCATCAGCGTTCTAGACATATTCTGAGGCAAGTATCACCTGATCAGGGAGATGGTTGATCTCCAAGGGATCAAGGTAAGGAGAGTAGATTTTTAGGTTAACACGGCGGATCCACTCACAAAGGCCTTCTTCCCCAAATACTATTTGAGAGATTTTGGGATGGTTGAGTATGGGACACTACAACCACTGCTAAATTGTTGAGTATGAGATACTGCAACAAATGGCCTTAGTGCAAGTAGGAGATTGTTAGTTATATGTATGCCCTAGTGGCCATTGTTGTACATGTGATGTATATTGTAATGAATGCTTGGACATATATAGGGAGGACTTTCTTGCTCGACATGATAGTATGCTATCTGGTTGCACTTTATCTAACATGTACGCTTATTTTCTCTCTATTACATATTGATAAAGCCCATAGAATGAGTATTTGACAACCAGGATTATGATGCAGATCATACTAGTGGGGAAAGGGTAGTCGGTAAGTACATCTTTCAAATGTTCCTAGTCGTGGGAGTATCGAGACAGGGCATCGATACTCCAGAGTAGACTAGCGTATACGCTTCTCGACTCATATGATGGGCGATGGATGATCCCACATCCATTGGTGTTTGACATCAGAGAAGGTATACGGGTGCTCAGTGGAGACTGGGTACACTGAACGGACTCGCCGAGAACTCCTAGATGGTATTATACCTATCGTCGGACAGCAGTTCTCTGGTGACACCGGTACATGTTAGTTGATCAGTCGAAAATATTGTATTTTTAACACATCAATTTCCCGACTATTTGCAATCATCTAAAGGTGTTCGGTATAAATATAGCACATATTAGAAATTTGACTGCAAAATACCAAATAACATGTGTTATACATTATAACCGGCATTTTGAGGGAAATTGTGTGTTTATTATTGCACGCATGATCTTTGTATATCACAACACTTGTCTCGAGATTGTGTACAGGAAATTCCCGGAAAAGAGCCGAAACTGCTAAAAGTGCTGACAAAAATACGCCAAGTCCAAGACTTATGATCTGGCAGTGAACAAGAAAGTATAAAAATATTACAGACATCAGAAAACATACCTAAAGTCAGCACTAATTCAGCATGGAAATTTCAGGCACAGATCACATCAAACAGCCGCAGATCCGCGGCCGAATGCCCCGATCCGCCGCGGATCCGCGGCCGAGTCATTAAGTCATTGGCAGATTGACTTCTCAGGCTTCTCCTTTCAAATGGAAAACTTCTTCAATACACTTCGTTCTCCAGAGATCTTCAGAAGCTTCTCTCCTAACAGCCAAGCTTCTTGTACAAGCCTAATACCTCCAAGCTTCTCAAGCAAGCTAGCTAATTCTAGAATGTTCTCCTCAACAACCAAGCTTTTCAAGGAAGTCATCTAACTACCTAAATCTAGAAGCTTCCTTCATAACTACCAAGCTTGCAAGAGAAGCTAAACCTAACTTAGATTCTTAAGGAAGCTAAACCTAATCAAGCTTCTAGGGGAAGCTAAAGAAGAAGGCTATATAAATGGACCCAAGGCTTCATTCTAAAGGTTGTTGGTTGTTCAACAATTCACCAACAAGTTGAGTGACACAACTTGTGCATCCAAACCCTAGCCCAAATACAATTCAAAATCCAAATCAAGATCACCGAGTACAAAATCAAGCAAGAAGCCATCAAGCCTTTTTGAAGCAACACAGATCTTTATCCGAGCAAGTGATCCAAGATGATCCGCGACTCACGAATACGATGCGAAGCTAGTTCGACAATCGAGTTCTCTCCTCAATTCTTGTAGTCTTTGAGTGAATTGTAACGAAACGTTGAATAATGAAAGGTGAAAATTCTTGAGCTTGCTTTTCTTTACATTCTTGCGTTGTGAAATTTCTTGATTCTTTATTCATTAATTTTCATGATGAGTGAGTGAAATCTCCGCTTGTGGAGGATTCGAGAGAATTGATAGATCTAATGATGACCAAATCTTGATACTAATTTTAAGTCTTATGAGATTTGTGAACTCTAGAAAAAAGAATTATCAATGACCTAATTTGGATCGAGATCACATTCTTGCGAATTTTGTTGCAAATTAGGGATCAAATGATTGATTATTTTCTTTGCTAGAGGCTAGATCCGAATGATCATGATTGAAAAGACAAGGGATAGAAGGAGAAACCCTAGTTTTTTCAATAGATCCCTAATCTTCATCATAATCGTCAATCTAGCTACAAATTATCAATAGATAAGTTTAGGAATTATTAGATTCATCATTAACTATTGACTCAATCGAATCCTACAAGCCATTCTTCATTATCTTGATAAATCAAAGTGATTGGGGCAATTCTTGATTCTTGATCTTTATTTTCTTGAACAATTCTTGAACAATTTTCTTTTCTCTTTTAATTTTCGAATCAATTAAAACAACTACGATCAAATCTCACTTTCCCTGTGGACGATCCGCACTCGCTAACGAACCTACAATTGACACCGTTATTGATTGCGGTTTACAAATTTCTTTGGTTGTGATCTTTACACTTTTCTACCTACACGCCAAGAATCATCAATCAAACGGCGCCGTTGCCGGGGATAGTGTGCTAATTTGTTCGTTTTTGAAATTTGAGTTGAAAGATTTATCAGATTAAAAAGTACTGAGGCAGATGGACAAGAGTATGATAGCTTGAATTGAATTCTCCGAGTGTAGGGATGTCTTTTACACACACGTAGGGGTATATGATCAATGTTTGGAAGAAAGATAGGAATGAAGAATAAAGACGATGTTTTATTGAGGGATGATGTGATTTCTAACATCTTTTCATGACTATTAAGATAGGGCTCATAACAACTGAAAAGCTAGTGTAGTTGGAAACTCTAATTTTCAAAGTCTTTCTTTTACAATTCTTATCTTTACATGTAACTTTCACGGTCTTCCTTTTATTATGGGATTTTTTGGGTGCAATCCGCTGAAAACCCCCAGGAGACAACACTCCTCCTACTAGGGACACCTAGAGGTTTAAAGGCTTATTGCACGTGCTCAGTGCAATCGTGTTGCCTACGAAAGTGTGTTAGTTAGTCTTTCTTTTTCTTATATTTTCTCCTTCTCTTTCTAATAAAACAAGTTTGCTCAAGACGACCAAAATTAAGTTTGGGGGAATTTGATCAGTCGAAAATATTGCATTTTTAACACAACAATTTCCCGACTATTTGCAATCATATAAAGGTGTTCGGTATAAATATAGCACATATTAGCAATTTGAATGTAAAATACCAAAAACACGTGTTATACATTATAACCGGCATTTTGAGGGAAATTGAGTGTTTATTATTGCACGCATGATCTTTGTATATCGCAACACTTGTCTCGAGCTTGTATGCAGGAAATTCGAGGAAAAGAGCCGAAACTGCTAAAAGTGCTGACAAAAATACGCCAAGTCCAAGACTTGTGATCTGACAGTGAACAAGAAAGTATAAAAATATTCCAGACATCAGAAAACATACCTAAAGTCAGCACTAATTCAGCATGGAAATTTTAGGCACAGATCACATCAAACGGCCGCGGATCCACGGCCGAATGCGCCGATCCGCCGCGGATCCACGGCCGAGTCATCAAGTCATTGGCAGATTGACTTCTCAGGCTTCTCCTTTCAATTGGAAAACTTCTTCAATACACATCGTTCTCCAGAGATCTCTAGAAGCTTCTCTCCTAACATCCAAGCTTCTTGTACAAGACTAATACCTCCAAGCTTCTCAAGCAAGCTAGCTAAATCTAGAATGTTCTCCTCAACAACTAAGCTTTTCAAGGAAGCCAGCTAACTACCTAAATCTATAAGCTTCCTTTATAACTACCAAGCTTGCAAGAGAAGCTAAACCTAGCTTAGCTTCTAAAGAAAGCTAAACCTAATCAAGCTTCTAGGGGAAGCTAAAGAAGAAGGCTATACAAAAGGACCCAAGGCTTCATTCTAAAGGTTGTTGGTTGTTCAACAGTTCACCCACAAGTTGAGTGACACAACTTGTGCATCCAAACTCTAGCCCAAATACAATTCAAAATCCAAATCAAGATCACCGAGTACAAAATAAAGCAAGAAGCCATCAAGCCTTTTTGAAGCAACGCCGATTGATTGATCGTTTTTCCGGTGAAGGTTTGTTTCGTTTCCGACTTTGTTTAAAGAACTCAAATGGGTTGGTATTCGGAAAATCTATAAAGAACTTCACAATCAAAAACTTTTTGACCGCAATCAAACTACGGTGTCGGATGTAGTTTGTAGTGAGTGCGGATCGTCCACAGGGATTGCACGATTCATTTATATCTTTGATACGTTTGAAATGAAAAGTTAAGCAACAATAAAAGAAAACATGATTCAAGAATGATTTGTATTCGAGTGTCACTATTCTTTATTCAAGAATCAAGAAACTATAAACAATCAAGAATCGGTGTTTTGATAATATTTTTTCAATCCACAATCAAGAATCTAAAAGAGGCTCGTAGGAATCGATAGGATCGATAGACGTGATGTAATCTAAAGATATCGTGTTCTTGTCCTTCGAAGGATTGATACTAGATTGATGATGATCGACGAGAGTTGGGGCTTTCTCGTGAAACTAGGGTTTCATCCTATAACCCTTGTTCTTTCGTCGATATCATTCCTTTTCTAGCCTCTACCAATTCAAGAAACGATCGCAACTTCCCAATTTCGATCGATGTCAATCAAGAAAGCATCGAAACGAAATGGGTCGTCGTTTCTTGAACTTGCTAGGGTTTACAAAACTCGTTGGACTCAAGAATCGATTAAAGCTATGTTACATCATCATTCTATTATCCGTCTCGACTCCTCGACGAGCGGAGTTTTATTCACATATCACCACACAGAAAAGATTAACGAATTGTAAAGATAGCATGATGCAGAAATTAAAGAAAACAAGATAAAAGAATATCACCTTTATTTATCTCAACAATTTTGATTACATTTGCTTCAAGAACTACAAGAAGAAGAATCTAGATCGTTGATCGGGCGTCGCTCGGCTTCGTGAGTCGTGGATCGGCTCGGATCGCTTGCTCCGTTGAAGATCGGCTCCGCTCCTAAAGGTTGTAAGGCTTCTTGCTTAATGGGTACTCGGGATTCTTGATCTTTAATTGGAATTAGGGTTAGGGTTTCCTACAAACTCTCTCACTAAACTTATGGAAGAAGGAGATGAAAAGAGAGATAGATTGGGGATAGATTCACTAATTGGATGAATAATTCCCAAGGTTGAATAATGTGGGGATAATGAGCCTAGGGTCTTATTTATAGAGCTCCCAAACCCTAGGTTTAGGTTTGAATTAGAAGTTTCCCTCCCAAAGTTTGTTGAAAGAGTTTGTTAGACTTTAGCTTAGGGTTTAAGCTAGGGTTTAGGGAAAGTTCTAGAATGATTAGGCTAGTTTAGTGAAGCTCAAGGTGTTTGCTGATCTGGTAGAATTCTCTGGAGTCTTCTGGAAGTTGGAGTACATTTCTGAACTGTAGGAGCTGATACAGGAATTCTGGTGCAAATTTGGGAGCTTGAACCTTTGGACCCACCGCGGATCCGCGGCCTTAGCAAGCCCATGCCGCTGATCCGTAGCTATATAGGAGGCTTGGGCCTTGTGTTTTCTGCTGTGGTCTTGGACTACTGTTTAGGGCTTTGTCTGATATGCTGAATTGTGATTGCTCCTTTGGATTGGTACTAGATTTGAAGTTAGTGAGTTTACGTATCTTTCGAGCGGTGTAATGGTCGAGCGAGCTTCTCATTTCCTGCACAGACTTCGAAATACGGGTTGCGACATATAGAAATATTGCGATGCCATGCAATGCAGTCAATTTCCCTAGAAATGCCGGTTTTAAGGTCGAATACATGTAATCTAATATTTTGCGATAGATTTGCTAATATGTAGAATACTGATACCGAACACTTCTATATGTATGCAGATGATAGGGAAATTGTCGGTTAAAATATGCAATATTTTCGACTGATCAAATACCCCCAAACTTAATTTCGATCGTCTCGAGCGAATGTTTTATTAAAAAGAAAAAGAGAAGGAGAAAATAAAGAAAGAGAAAAACTAACTAGCACACTTTCGTAGGCAACACGATTGCACTGAGCACGTGCAACAAGCCTTTAAACCTCTAGGTGTCCCTAGTAGGAGGAGTGTTGTCTCCTGAAGGTTTTCAGCGGATTGCACCCACAAAATCCAATAATAAAAGAAAGATCATGAATATTATATTTAAAGAAAAGAATTGTAAAAGAAAAGCCTTGAAAATTAGGGTTTCCAACTAAGCTAGCTTTTCGGTTGTCATGAGCCCTATCTTAATGGTCATGAAAAGATATTAGAAATCACGTCCTCCCTCAATAAAACATCGTCTTATTCTTCATTCCTATCTGTATTCCAAACATCGATCATATAACCCTGCGTGTGTGTAAAGACATCCCTACACCCGGAGAATTCAATTCAAGCTATCATACTCTTGCCCATCAGCCTCAGTATATATTTTTTTTCGATGAGCTCACACACTTTCATGCGACCGTTAATACTTCTTGAGGTACTAACCGACCGATTACTCATGTGCTTGCTTATTTGGTGTATTTTCCTAATCTTGCACCACCTTAGGTATAGCAGTGACTCCCAGACCAGTTGGCCTTAGGGCACTAGATGAAGAGGCACCCTCGCTATATATTTTTATTGCCCTCAGTGATAACAAAACCAGTGTTCATTTTTCTCACCACTTTATATTTTCTTTATTCATTTTTTTTTATTTCCTTCATACTTTTGGCTTTAAGACAAGAGCATTTTAAGGTATCCTCTACTATCCCAGGCTTTAAGACGTGTGTAAGTGCGAATAGCAGGGTAGCCATGTTCAAAATGTTTGGCTTCCAGAATAGAAACTATTTTTCAGACTTATTTTTATCCTCAGATTAGTGACGTCCTTCATCTTACTAACCCTTGGGACAACGGCTCATAACTACTTATTACTAGTTCGTATAAGAAAACTTCTAATTTTCTTAGTTTTCTCAAATTTTTCTAATCTCATGGATGTAATTTTTCACTATCTAAACTTTCATTATCTTATTTATATTCAAAAAAGTGTAAATATTAAAATTATTTTTATACTTTGAAAATTTTTAAATTTTTATGGGTTTTGAAAAATTTTCAATTTTTATAGATTTTTTTTTAAGAAATGTTTTGTGCTTATGCAGATGATATGCAAATGATGCGAAAATAAGCACAAACCTCCCCCAAACTTGTTTTCAACAGTGTCCTCACTGTTGCCGAATGCTATACCTACAAAACTGTAAGCCTGGGAGGGATTATTAGTGGGGGCAAAATATATAAGTGAAGAACTTCCCGAAACTTGTTTTTGGCTCGTCTTTTTGTAAAATTTTCTTTTCAAGAGCCGGAAAAATAATACTCCCCCAAACTTGAGTTATGCAATGTTAAACTTTGAAAATCACAAGAAGGGGTCAAAAATCAGTGGTCGATGCCAAGCTTTGCAAAGACCGAATGTCAACACCAACCATTCAAAAAATTTATCAATGCAGTGCTCGGGTTGGTGGAAGAAAAAGTGGGGAAAAGGTACGTGGTGGAATAGAATGTGTGTGCGTCTCATTTTAGAGAGACGATGCAGTGTATGTGATGGATTACTCGCATTCTTCTTACAATTCAGAAAAAGGGGTGGAGGTTCAATTTCAGTGAGTGGGACATGATTCATCTCAACACCCGTGTTATTCAGAAATGCGAGTTCATCAGCGAAGATCTCCTCAAAAGTTTCATCTATACCCCGAAGAATAATGTCATCACAAAGTGCGGGGTGATCTTCAGACTCTAAAAGCAGTTCATAATCAGTGTTAATTGTTGACCCGGACATCTCGGTGGAAGCGTCCGTATGTGTATGATACATAGTTGGGTCAAACAATAACGTATGAAAAGAGTCAAGATCGGTATCAGGAGGATCATTAAATTCGCTGCTGTCGACATCCATTAAGTCGACAGAACAAACCTGAGCAGTAGGTTCAGAGGGTACACTTCCTAACTTGTAAATGTTCATCTCAATTGTCCTATTCCCGAAAGATAGGGTCATAGAACCGTTACGACAATTGATGATAGCATTGGAAGTGGCCAAAAAGGGGCGACCTAAAATCACCGGAATTTGATTCCGTGAGTTCGCTACAGGCTGTGTATCAATTACAATAAAGTCTACAGGAAATATGAATTCCCCGATTTTTATTAACACATCCTCTAGTTCACCCCTAGGTCTGGTGATTGATCGGTCAGCTATCTGGAGAGTGCATGGAGATGGTTTTAACTCTCCGACTCCTAACTGCTCATAAACTGAGAAAGGAAGCAGGTTAACACTTGCCCCAAGATCAAGTAGAGCACGGTTAATGTGTTTCTCCCCAATAGAGATGGAAATAGTAGGATATCCAGGATCCTTACGTTTCCTTGGTAATTGCTGGGGGAAAGCTGTGTCTACTGTCTTAGCCATGAATATCTTCTTGGGCATTTGTTTCTTCCTCTTTCTAGTGCAAAAGTCTTTAAGAACTTTAGCATATGCAGGGACTTGTTGGATAGCATCTAGAAGAGGGATATTGATGTTAACCTGTTTAAACATCTCAGTGATCTTCTCCATTTGTGGACTTGGTGTGTTAGCCCTTAACCGATTAGGATAAGGTTCTTTAGCAATAAGCGCTGGGTCCATCATAGGAGAAGGAAGTGTGTGTGGAACCGATCCCAGAATAGAAGTGGGAATCGTCCGTGGAGGGGTAAAAGAGGTGGACTGTAGTGGCGAGCCTTTTGGGAAATGGAGAATAGGCTCGGAAGAAGGTGGTAGGGTAGAAGAACTGGGGTCAGAAATGGAAGTGTGTATGTGTGGAAAGGTCTCAGCCGGGGTGTTGATATGATTTTCAGTATCATCAACTTCTTCCCCAACATGATTGTCAAGCACTCGTCCAGATCTCAACGTGGTGATTGCATTCACATGATGTGAATAACCAGGATTGGGTAAGGGTTGAGCTGGAAGTTTCCCTTTCTCTCGTGTACTCATTTCGGCTTTTAATCGTGAAATTTCTTCTTCCATCGATTTAATACTCTTGCTTTGGGACGCAGAGTTTCTCTTCATGTCATCGATGGAAGATTTCATTTCAGCCGAAACTTGCATGATATTTGTTAAGATCAAATTCATGTATTGTGCAAAAGAAGAGGATTCATCAGTCCCGGTCAACTGTAAAGGACTAGACAGTGCAGGTGAGTTGACCGGATTTTGAAAATTATGTGCTTGAAAGGGGTGCTGACTCAATTGAAGTTGTGGCTGCTGTTGTGGCGGAGGAACCCTTTGAAAATTGTTTAGGTTTGGAACCGTGTTTTGTGATTGTGATTGGTTCCAAGCAAAATTTGGGTGATTCTTCCAACCCTGATTATATGTGGAAGAAAAAGGATCGTTTCTAGGTCGTTGAAATGCGGCATTGGTATGCTCACGACCTTGAAACGGACATTCTTCCGTCAAGTGAGACGGATCAGAACAGCAGCTACATACAGTTTTGGAAAGTGACATTTGATTAAGGGAGGCGGCTAAAAATTTGTTTTCCATAATCTCGAGTTTCTTTTGTATAGCTGAAATGTCAGCTCTAACTCCTATGGAAACATCTGATTGGTTGTTGCCACTCCTAAATGATGGACTTTCCCACTGTAAAGACTTTTCAGCGAACTCTTCTAAATATCGCCAAGCTTCCCCATCATCCTTAGACATAAAAGTACCTTGACACATGTTTTCAAGGCTCTGTTTAGTGTTAGGGTTACTGCCCTCATAAATGATTCGGCACAATTCCCATCTCGGGATGCCGTGATGAGGACATTGAACCAATAGATCCTTGAAACGTTCAAAGCATTTAGAGAATGGTTCAGCAGGGAGCTGGGCAAATTGATTCAGTTCGCTACGGATTCGAGCTGTCTTTTGTATTGGGTAAAATTTCTTAAGGAATGCCGCGACGAATTCTCCCCAATTCGTAATAGAATGTGCGGTAGTGTTGTATAGCCACTTCTCAGCTATATCGCACAAGGTAAATGGGAGAAGTCGTAAACGCATCGCATCCACTGAAAGTTGTGACGTACCCATCATTGCGCATACGTTTTCAAATTTGGTAATGAAAACGTAAGCGTCCTCAGTCTCGAGTCCGTGGAATTTAGGTAAAAGATTGATATACTGGGGCTTAATCTCAAAGTTATCCCCATTGGCTGGTGGTGTGGATAAGCAGGTCGAAAGAGGACCTCGAATAGGGTAGCACCTCTCCTGGAGAGAAATGCGGGGTGGATTCTGCGCACCAACGGACGGCGGCAGATTAGGGTTAAAGAAGTTTGATGGATTCAGATCCATCGGTGTGGGTGTGATAGTAGTTAAAGAAAAGGTAAATGGAGAAATATCGACTTCGGAGTCGATAAAAGGTACGCGGACTAAACGGGCACTAGAATCCCGTGTCCAGCCTATCTTGCACTAAAAAGGGTTAGTACAAGTGGCTGCGTTGACTTATAATTAGGGGTAATGAATGCGGTGTTTGCTTTTGAAAAAGGGACGGATTTTGAAAAAATGATGCGACAAAACAAATGCAGCACACAAACCCTAGAATCTAGTGGTCACCTAGGTCCGGCTCTAGACCGCTCCTAACTGCCAAAAGACAAGTCGCAGGATAGAATCCTCCACTGCCTCGTTGTCCCCCTGTGGCCGGATAAGTGCCAGGTAAGTAGGAAGGTACTCCACTACGTAAGTAGTGGGCCTAATTAAAAACCACTAGCCTTAGACACACTCGCCTTAGGCACCACAAGAAAACGCAGATAAGCAATGAATTACCCACGGCCTTCTCTTGTCCTAATTGAGCGCGACAGTCCTTAGAGTCTTCTCTAGATTTCTTTTAATTAATGAGGGTAATGCGGATGCAAGTTTTGCGATTTTCGGGGCCTAGGAAGGGTAATGAAATCCCTACCTAATTTGGATTTGGCCGTGCCCCTTAAATTTCCGTATTATAATGCAAACAACCAAGAAATCAAAATCACGCACAATTTTAATTTTGCTTTTGCGGCGCTGCGATTATTTGCAAAGAATCCTGCAGCAAAGGGTTAGTTGGAGCTAAAAGAGGAGAGGGGAGAGAGCAAGAAATCACCTGCAGGCAAAATTTTCCAGAGAACCCCCAACCTAGCCGCGGAACCGCCGCACTTGGTGGGTACTCGCCGCGGAAACGCGCTCCCACAGTGAGATCACTGTACACAATTTCTTCAGGAGGCTTCTGTGGGCTTCCTCTACTCTCAGGTATATCCCAAATAATTTTTTCACAGCACAGAATGCTCCAGATCACCTTGCAGTCAATCACAACATACGTATAAGAGTTTGTACGAATTTTGATTTCAAAAAGTAAAATGTAATAATTATTTCAATTCAAACTATAAATGCAAATGAATTAGCGCGATCCCCGGCAACGGCGCCATTTTGATTGATCGTTTTTCCGGTGAAGGTTTGTTTCGTTTCCGACTTTGTTTAAAGAACTCAAATGGGTTGGTATTCGGAAAATCTATAAAGAACTTCACAATCAAAAACTTTTTGACCGCAATCAAACTACGGTGTCAGATGTAGTTTGTAGTGAGTGCGGATCGTCCACAGGGATTGCACGATTCATTTATATCTTTGATACGTTTGAAATGAAAAGTTAAGCAACAATAAAGGAAAACATGATTCAAGAATGATTTGTATTCGAGTGTCACTATTCTTTATTCAAGAATCAAGAAACTATAAACAATCAAGAATCGGTGTTTTGATAATATTTTTTCAATCCACAATCAAGAATCTAAAAGAGGCTCGTAGGAATCGATAGGATCGATAGACGTGATGTAATCTAAAGATATCGTGTTCTTGTCCTTTGAAGGATTGATACTAGATTGATGATGATCGACGAGAGTTGGGGCTTTCTCGTGAAACTAGGGTTTCATCCTATAACCCTTGTTCTTTCGTCGATATCATTCCTTTTCTAGCCTCTACCAAATTCAAGAAACGATCGTAACTTCCCAATTTCGATCGATGTCAATCAAGAAAGCATCGAAACGAAATGGGTCTTCGTTTCTTGAACTTGCTAGGGTTTACAAAACTCGTAGGACTCAAGAATCGATTAAAGCTATGTTACATCATCATTCTATTATCCGTCTCGACTCCTCGACGAGCGGAGTTTTATTCACACATCACCACACAGAAAAGATTAACGAATTGTAAAGATAGCATGATGCAGAAATTAAAGAAAACAAGATAAAAGAATATCACCTTTATTTATCTCAACAATTTTGATTACATTTGCTTCAAGAACTACAAGAAGAAGAATCTAGATCGTTGATCGGGCGTCGCTCGGCTTCGTGAGTCGTGGATCGGCTCGGATCGCTTGCTCCGTTGAAGATCGGCTCCGCTCCTAAAGGTTGTAAGGCTTCTTGCTTAATGGGTACTCGGGATTCTTGATCTTTAATTGGAATTAGGGTTAGGGTTTCCTACAAGCTCTCTCACTAAACTTGTGGAAGAAGGAGATGAAAAGAGAGATAGATTGGGGATAGATTCACTAATTGGATGAATAATTCCCAAGGTTGAATAATGTGGGGATAATGAGCCTAGGGTCTTATTTATAGAGCTCCCAAACCCTATGTTTAGGTTTGAATTAGAAGTTTCCCTCCCAAAGTTTGTTGAAAGAGTTTGTTAGACTTTAGCTTAGGGTTTAAGCTAGGGTTTAGGGAAAGTTCTAGAATGATTAGGCTAGTTTAGTGAAGCTCAAGGTGTTTGCTGATCTGGTAGAATTCTCTGGAGTCTTCTGGAAGTTGGAGTACATTTCTGAACTGTAGGAGCTGATACAGGAATTCTGGTGCAAATTTGGGAGCTTGAACCTTTGAACCCACAGCGGATCCGCGGCCTTAGCAAGCCCATGCCGCTGATCCGCGGCTATGTAGGAGGCTTGGGCCTTGTGTTTTCTGCTGTGGTCTTGGACTACTGTTTAGGGCTTTGTCTGATATGCTGAATTGTGATTGCTCCTTTGGATTGGTACCAGATTTGAAGTTAGTGAGTTTACGTATCTTTCGAGCGGTGTAATGGTCGAGCGAGCTTCTCATTTCCTGCACAGACTTCGAAATACGGGTTGCGACATATAGAAATATTGCGATGCCATGCAATGCAGTCAATTTCCCTAGAAATGCCGGTTTTAAGGTCGAATACATGTAATCTGATATTTTACGATAGATTTGCTAATATGTAGAATACTGATACCGAACACTTCTATATGTATGCAGATGATAGGGAAATTGTCGGTTAAAATATGCAATATTTTCGACTGATCACCGATCTTCATCCGAGCAAGTGATCCAAGACGATCCGCGACTTACGAAGACGATGCGAAGCTAGTTCGACGATCGAGTTCTCTCCTCAATTCTTGTAGTCTTTGAGTGAATTGTAACGAAACGTTGAATAATGAAAGGTGAAAATTCTTGAGCTTGCTTTTCTTTACATTCTTACGTTATGAAATTTCTTGATTCTTGATTCATTAATTTTCATGATGTGTGAGTGAAATCTCCACTTGTAGAGGATTCGAGAGAATTTATAGATCTGATGGTGATCAAATCTTGATACTAATTTTAAGTCTTATGAGATTTGCGAACTCTAGGAAAAAGAATCATCAATGACCTAATTTGGATCGAGATCACATTCTTGCGAATTTTGTTGCAAATTAGGGATCAAATGATTGATGATTTTCTTTGCTAGAGGCTAGATCCGAATGATCATGATTGAAAAGACAAGGGATAGAAGGAGAAACCCTAGTTTTTTCAATAGATCCCTAATCTTCATCATAATCGTCAATCTAGCTACAAATTATCAATAGATAAGTTTAGGAATTATTAGATTCATCATTAACTATTGACTCAATCGAATCCTACAAGCTATTCTTCATTATCTTGATAAATCAAAATGATTGGGACAATTCTTGATTCTTGATCTTTATTTTCTTAAACAATTCTTGAAACTAAATTTCACAATTCTTGAACAATTTTCTTTTCTCTTTTAATTTTCGACTCAACTAAAACAACTACGATCAAATCTCACTTTCCCTGTGGACGATCCACACTCGCTAACAAACCTACAATTGACACCGTTATTGATCGCGGTTTACAAATTTCTTTGGTTGTGATTTTTACACTTTTCTACCTACACGCCGAGAATCATCAATCATTAGTCTGTAGACCCGAGATCGTCATAGAGTCTTGTGTGATTCTCACTGTGGTTTGATTTCCACCATACCACGGTCAAGAGATCGTGCAAAAAGGTGGTTTTTAGGTACAGTCTCGAGTCACATGGAGGAAATGAGCGATAGGAGGGGTTTCTTCTCTCCCGGTATTGAGAGTTGATGTTGCGCTATGCTCGATTGGCCATAACAAGAAATCCCTGGCCAGTGTTGCTGAGATCTACTGGTAATTGTTATCAGTAGTTTCTCAAACCGTTATGCACCTTGCATCGACATGACTTATCAGGCAATTGGGTCTGACGTTATACTACCCCCAGGCTACGATATGCGCCATATCAGACGAAAAGACCGGACTGTACGGTAGTGTTACTGATTGGATTCGCAGGAGTACGAGCAGGATTGCTTGTTGATCTTTTGATCGCTCAATACCCAGGTGGCCGTTACGTTTAGCAAACCGCTTGCGGCTTGCGGGTGTTTGATATGATCATCACGTACTGCCGGCGTATTGACGAGTCTTTAGAGTCCTACACAGAGGTTTCCCGATTCATGCAAAACGGAGTAGGAGCACATATGTGATATGTGCGTGACCGAGATTAATGCGTGCATGTGATACCGCATTCTATTCTCGCGACTTGTGACATTGGTCGGTTATATATGATATAGCCGGGTTATCGGATCAAGTGTTGATTCGATAAGTTATTGCATTTGATATTAGTCGATTATACAGAATATAGTCAAATTATTAAATAAAGTGTTGATTTAATAATTTAATGTATAATTATATATTTGATATATTAAATTACATTAACTAATATTAGCTCACTTAAGTATTCATTTTTCTAACTTATGACACATTGATATATATGTGATATATGTTAAATGTATTGTTTTCTTTTTGCACAAAATATATATGTGATATATATTTATGTGTCATGCTAGGTTACACATGCAACATGTATGTTTGAGACTCACACCATGCTAGGTCAAAGTAGGGTTTTATTTATTTTAATTAATTCAAACAACTTGGATAATTAGTCATGGTTAAGCTTGGATGGAAGCTAGTAGAACATTGACTTAGTCCACTTGTTTATTTTGCTTAAGATTTTTTTAACCTAACCCCTTAACTCATAGTTATGGTTTAGTCTCTACAATGGTTAGTGCATGACATACACTTACCATGGTTGCATTTCTAACCTCATGAGTTTTCATTTCATCATCTTCTTCCTCACTTGAGAAAAAGCTTGCTAGTTTTTTCTAAGTGAAGAAACCATGTGAGAAAAATAAATCTAAAGTGAGCCCACTTCCTACTTCATCATCCTCTACTATTAGCCATTTAGTTTAGGGTGTTTTCTTCACTAATTTACAATTAGTGAAATGGTAGCATGAGCTCGAGTCTTCTCGATGTAGATCATCTTCGTCCTCGAAGACATGAGCAAGCTTGTTCGTTTCTTCAAGTGAACCCTCTCAAGAGCCCGAGAGTTCACCATTCGCAGTGAAGATACTACAACATGGAGTATTAGAAGTGATGGACCGGTCTACAAAGGTTGTATTCCCTCATTCGCTTAGATGTAAAGAGTTTACATGTTTATTCGTCGGATTTTCTAGTTACGATTCTAGGGTTAGGGTTAGCTAGCAAGGCAAATTTTTAAATTGGCATGAACGATGTCTCCCAAAACCTTGTTATCGTGCTAGGCAACCCTACAGTACGTACAGCTAGTGCCACTGATGAGCTTATGGTTAAACCCACTGCCAGAGTACTGTCGAGTCTTTAGAGTCCCATACAGAGGGTTTCCCGGCTTCAGGCGAAATGTATAGAGGTCGTATGGTTTTACGACAGGGTTTGATCACATACGTCCACTTGTGCGCATATAATGTTCGGGTGGATATTACTAGTGGGCTTTGGTTTAAGCCGGATCCTAGTATATGATTATTGGATTAGTTTCGTCTCATTGTATTCGTGTCTCTCGGGATACGGATGCGGGTATGTATATACGGATGCGAGGGGTATTCTTGTAATTTGGACAAGATTACTACATGGAGAATAGCACCTCATATTAGGGTTTTTCTTTATTAGTAAAACCTTTTAAGATGGAGGAAATGAGAGTAGAAAACTCATGGTATTTTAGTGAAATAAAGATTAGGGTTTTGCTTTGACTTCTTGGACTCATTTGGAGTTTTGTTGACTTAGATATTTGTTAGATATTATGTGAGATATTTGTAGGATATTTTCATATGGTTTAAATGCCAAACCCTAGCCTTTATTCACTAATCTTTTATCAAAAAGAAAACAACAGATCTTTTCTCTCTTCTCATTTTCTTCAAGCCTCACTCCATCTCTCTCTAATCCTAACCATTTCATGAGTTGAAAATCCTAGGGTTTAGTGAGACAACTTGAACCCCCATCACTCTCTACACATCCTAGGCCACTTAGTCTCGCACACCAAGTGACCTAGTTGCTTCAAGTTAGAGGCAAGGCTCAAGATCGGATCTCTCGGGTGGATCTTCTACGATTCGGAGAAGACGAAGAGGAGGTGAATTCCGTTCTCAGTTCAAGGAGATCACGACTTCAAGAAGGACAGCAAAGAGGTGAAGGACAGTGAGAACTTGAGGTATAACACGCACACATAGTAGTTAAACCTCATTGATAGATTGTTGGTTAGGGTATAGTATCGATCCTGGAGTTTAGTCGATGTTACGAAGCTAATAAAAATCGTTTTTTGCAAACTCCGCCTCCTCGCGAACATGTGGGGTGCATGGCATCGACTTACAATTAAGTGATTATTGTGGCCACTAGTTTTGTTAAAATTTCTAGTTTTGAACTAAAATGGTAAATTGATGCTTACTAGGTTTTTGGAATAAATCGATTTTAATTAAGTTTGAGCTTTTGATGATATACAACCTATTTCATATAATATTTAGTGTGCTGTGGATGTGCGTTTGGTGTGATTGGATTCTAGGCTTGGTAGTTGCCACGTATAGCGACCCTAGTTGTGGTTTGTGGCATTGTCGCGAGCGCGTTTTGTGCACCAGGTGCGTGCGCGTTTAGTTAGTGTGCGTGGTTAACTTGTATTGTTTGTGTCCGCGACTATTTATATATTTATTCTCTTATTTCCTTGTGTATGTTTCTAGGATCGGGTGCAGAGTCGTCGAATGTGGCACGGAAATGAAGGAGCAAAATTCGGATCAGATTAGCCAAGGCGTCTCGGTGAGTAGATGTACACATCTATGGGGGGGTCGTCTAGATGGCGCGAGGCGTCCGATAGTCAGGATTTCTAGTAGTTCTTGTATTTATATGCGTAGTCTCCTAGTCATTCATCTCATTGCATTGCATCATCATAGATATATATGATATTATCTCATAGGACACTTACACTATTACCATTGGTTCATGCCGCACGTGCACTATTCATGCGTACACACACGCCTTTGGTAATTGCTATGGCATGAACTCTACAGAACTTTCGTAAAATCAATATCGGTGCATTGTATGATGTATTATATGTAGATTGTTAGTCATCTGCCCCATCGCATCATCATTTATACATAGTTTTCTAGCCTTGCATCGCATTGCAGGTTATTGATATTTTGGACATCTATTATTACCGCCACATTTTTATATTGTGATTCTTCTTGGGGATTTCACTATTTATGAGATTTCTGGATTTTGGGGAGAAACCGCAAGAATTTTATAAACTCATTATCTTTTAAATTACAAGTTGCAGTTTTTCTCGTGGTATGATAACATGGGACGATCCGGACTGATAGAGCCCGAGATAGTTTGGCGCGGCGTATATCTGTAAGATACCGACCGTGGTCGTGATATGATGATATGGGCCGATCCGGACTGACGGAGCCCGAGATAGTTTGGCGCAGCAGATATCTGTAGGATACCAGCCATGGTCATGATATGATGATATGGGCCGATCCGGACTGACGGAGCCCGAGATAGTTTGGCGCGGCAAATATCTGTAGGATACCGACCGTGGTCGTGATATGATGATATAGGCCGATCCGGACTGACGGAGCCCGAGATAGTTTGGCGCGGCGGATATCTGTAAGATACCGACCGTGGTCGTGATATGATGATATGTGCCGATCCGGACTAACGGAGCCCGGGATATTGAGGATTTTGTGTCGATACTTGACACGGATTTTCTGTTGATTTCACTGATGATATTCCAGTTTTTATTATACAAAAGGTTTTTCTAAGCTAAAAATAAAGATTTTCTCATAACAGACATGTTCATGTTTCGTGTTTGATTATGCATTCATGTTGCATTCATGCTAGTACATCATATCATATTGATATATGCAGGTTGTGACACATTTGCGTGCATGGTTACGATAGCCTTATTAGATGTTACTTACTACTCACGAGTTGGCAACTCACCCACATGGTGCCACAGTATCTTGCAGGTCTGACCCGTCAGCACAGTAGCGGTGGGCGCACTTCCTCATTTCGTTCTTTTTGCTTGTACTTGCGGCATTGCTCGTAGGTAGGTTGCGAGGATATTTTATTCCATCATGTACATTATATTGTATCTAGTATACTCCATCTACCCTTGTACGTTGGACTAGACAGTGAGACTCGTGAGACTTGTATTTATGGTGTTTGGTGTCGACGCTCACTTGGGCCGACGTGGTATTTTCTTATTTCTTTCTTTATTATGCTTATTTCACACTTTTGAAATACATATTACATGTGGTTATGATTCCTCCATGGGCGAAGAGCTAGCTCACGCTTGGGGATGCCTTTATTCATCATTTATATGTATTTTCATGTGTTGTACCCGTTTGGGGGCAGTATTTACAAAAGAGACACTGCCGAAATTTTCGAGAAAAGGTGATGTTGCTTTTAAATGTTTAATGCGACTTATTTTGTTAAAATCGCTTTCTTTAAATATGTTTTCCTTCAGTCTTTTTATTTAAATGGTTTAGATTTCTGGGCTTTGGATTACTTAGATTACGTTACGCCTTTAAACGCTTCGTTATTTAAGTGCCAATCACGTTTCGTACCTTCGGATCGTGACAAAGTTGGTTTTAGAGCGTCAGGTTTTACCTTTCTGAGTGTAGGATGACCCTTGGTAGATGGAGTATGTGACTTAAGCAGAGTGATGTAGCGTGGATTTGTTCCATGGCATACTTACGATACGGTACTTCGCCTTAATGACCTTAGGATATTTATCTGCTTGTATTTCCTTCCTTGATTCCGGAAATACTTTGATTTGATCGCAATGTTCCTATCAATCCTATTCTTGCTCCAGACACTATGCCGCCGGAGACTGCGAGGGCCAGAGGGCTACCGCCAGGGATGGGATTAGAGTAGACTTGTTTGAGATAATGACCGATCAGGGCGGCATGCCTACCCCTCAGGGACGGAGTGATCCGCCTTCTCCAGGATGGATAGTTAGGCTGGAGTCGAGTATTCAGGACTTGTGATAGATGGTTGGATTGTTAAGTTGAGGTTAGCCGAGCTCCAAGAGCCGATGATGTCCCTCCTATTTCAGGGACTGTGATTGTACCTGCTGCTCAGGAAGCTGTTCCTGTTGTTACCGAGATTATTTCCGTGTCCTTATAGAAGTTTTTGAGGCTGAAGCCTCTAGTTTTTACAGGCACAGATGCAGTGAAGGATCCGTAGACAATCCTTGACAGGATGGCTAGTAATTGTCATTCACAAAGATGTTCTGACGAGATATGGATTGAGCTCGCGAGTTTTCGTCTAGAGAGGCCTTGCTCAGACGTGGTGCAAGTCAGTTGAGAGAGGCCGAGCTGCAGACATACTTCCTATGGCTTAGGATGAGTTCACAGCTGTACTTCTTTCTCGTTTCCTTCCGGAGAGCATTCGAGATGCCCGAGTCCGTAGTTTTAAGTCTTTGCGCAAGACTCCAGGGTTGACAGTGTCCGAGTAAGACATTCAGTTTACTTAGTGGTTCGATATGCTCCTTACCTGGTAGACACTTAAGAGAAATGCATGAAGAGGGTTGTGCTGGGACTAGACACGCAGTTATTTCTTGCTATTGGTGCCTAACCTGTTGACACTTACGTCGCTGCTATGAACGCAACCTTACTATTAGAGGAGCGCATTTCTGAGACTTCAATCGTTTCACGGATCGAAGCGGATTTGTACCGGTATGCCAGCTCAGAGGTGGTTAGGTAGACGTTGTGACAGGTGTCCTTTCGGTGTTTTATTCCGATGCGTATTTCTTTCTGGTGACGTTTGAAATGGTATCGACATAATTTGTATCGAAGTCTAGCCAATAGTAGTCTTTGTTAAATCAGCCTCTTGTTGTGATTTCTTCCATAAGCTAATCTTTTGTCGCTCGAAAGGTTTTCGGTCGTGTTTGTTGTGTTCGCATAGGAGATAGGGATTCTCCTGTCAATTTGATTCTTCCCGATATGTTTGACTTCGAAGTTCTTCTGGGCATGGATTGGTTAGCCATGTGTTATGCGTCCGTGAACTGCCGTAAGAAGACGGTCAGATTTAGTTTTCCAGGTGATCCAGTTCTTGTTTTTCGGGGAGACCGTAGCGTCGCCTTTCCCAGTTTGATTTCTTCTCTTTGCGCTAGTCAGCTTTTGACAAAAGGATGTCAGGAATTCTTGGCGTATGTTTGTGATGTTAGAGTCGTAGAGGTCCCGGTGGACCAGGTCCCGATTGGGAGAGAGTTTCTATATGTTTTCCTAACGAGTTGCTTGGTTTGTCGCCAGAGCGCGATATTGAATTCTGCTTTGACTTGATTTCCGGCACGGAGCCTTTTTCTATACCGCAATATCGGATGGATCCGGCGGAGCTTAAAGAACTGAAGGATCAGTTGCAAGATTTGTTGGATAAAGGGCTTGTTCATCTGAGTGCCTCACTTTGGGGAGCTCCTGTCCTATTCGTCAAGAAGAAAGACGGCAGTTTGTGTTGATGCATTGATTATCGTCAGTTGAATCAGGTTACTGTGCGGAATAGAAATTCCCTACCTCGCATCGACGATTTATTTGATTAGCTCCAGGGTGTGGGACATTTCTCGGAGATTGACTTGCGATCAGGTGACCATTAGTTGCGGGTTCGAGAGGATGATATTTCGAAGACTGCTTTTCGCACACGTTATGGGCATTATGAGTTCTTGGTGATGTCGTTCGAGCTTACCAATGCCCCAGCAGCTTTTATGGACTTGATGAACCGCATATTCAGGCTGTTTCTTGATCAGTTATTATCGTGTTCGTTGATGACATTTTAGTATAATTTTGGAACCGAAGAAGATTGAGGCCGTTCAGCACTGGCCCAGACCTGTATCGGTGACGGACGATCGCAGCATTTTGGATTTGGACGGATACTATTGATATTTCCTACAGGATTTTTCGCATATAGCTGCAACATTGACCGGGTTGACCCGAAAGGGCGTTTCTTTTCGATCGACTAAGGTATGCGAGCAGAACTATTCCGCGCATGACTTAGTGATGGCTGCGGTTATTTTTACACTTAATATTTGGAGAAACTATTTATACGACGAGTCGTGCTAGATATTTACGGACCACAAGAAGCTTAAAGTATACCTTTCAGCGGCGAGATCTAAATTTGAGACAGCACAGATGGATAGAGATAGTGAAAGACGATGACTGTGAGATTCTTTATCGTCCGGGCACAATGAATGTTGTGGCAGATGCTTTGAGTCGGAGGCTCGGAGATAGCTTTTCTTGTTGAGCACAGTTCAGAGACCGTCGACGACAGATTAGCAGATTCCTTATGACAGCCGAGTGCAGTTCGAGTTTACGTCGAACGGGGGACAACATGTCCGTGTCCGTACACGTCCTCAGTTACTTGATCGTATCCGTGAGGCATAGTCCGATGGCATTCGTTTATCAGAGAACTTGGAGCAGGTTCAACAGAGCAGAGATTCAGAGTTCGTGATTGATGATCAAGGAGTACTACGATTTGGGACTCGACTATGTGCGCCAGATTCCGAGGGACTGAGACGAGAGATCTTAAAGGAGGCGTATCAGTCAGCATATATGAATTGTGATTAGAGAGAAGTTTACTAGTGTGAATGGATGAAGAGATAATGTCACAGATTTTGTTTCGGGATGCTGACTTGTCAGCAAGTCAAGCTGTGCATTAGAGGCCAGCAGGAGAGTTATGACCTTTACCCATTCCGGAGTAGAAATAAGAGAAGATTTCTATGGAATTTATTGTGGGTCTACCTAGGACCAGTCGAGAGTATGGCTCTATTTGAGTGATCGTAGACCGATTGACGGAAGCAGCTCATTTTCTGCCAGTCAAGACCATTTTCGGATTCGTTCAGTATGCTCAGATATATGTTGATGAGATTGTGTGACTACATGGATTTCCGACCTGCATTGTGTCCGACAGAGGCACCCAATTCACCAGCCGACTATGGCAGAAAATTCAGGAGGCTTTGGCACCAGATTGAGTTTCAAGACAGTTTTCTATCCGCAGACCGACGGTCAATCAGAGTGGACCATTCAGACTCTTGAGGACATGCTCCAAGCTTGCGTTCTAGATTTCGGTGGCAGTTGGGATCGCCACTTTCCCTTGATAGAGTTTTCCTATAATAATAGCTTCCAAAAGACGATTCATATGGCACCATTCGAGGCGTTATATGGGAGGAGATGTTGATCGCCAGTTTGTTGGACATAGCTCAGTGAGAGCAGTATTTTTGGGACCACAGATTGTGCAGGAGACGACCGAAAAGATTCAGTTGATTTGAGATAGGATGAGAGCGGCCCAGAGCAGGCAGAAATCTTATGCAGACTGACGTTAGAGTTGACTTGAGTTTATAGTTGGCGATCGTGTTATCTTGAGGGTTTTCCTGATGAAGGCCGTGTTGAGATTCAGAAAGAAAGGGAAGCTTAGTCCTAGATATGTGGATCCCTTTCGAGATTCTCGAGTATGTCGGCGCAGTTGCTTATCGTTTGGCTCTTCCACCCAGCTTTCCAGATATTCACCCCGTGTTTCATGTATCAATGCTCCGCAAGTACCTTCATGACCCCTCTCGCGCGATACAGCATAAGACGATCCAGCTAGAGCACAATCTTTCTTTCACCAAGCTGCTGATAGTCATTCTAAATCTGCAGGTGAAGAAACTGAGGTTCGAGGTCATACCGTCCGTATAGGTTCATGACGTGGCTCGAACGGAGAAAAAGGTCATGTGGGAAACCGAGGACTAGATGCGGAAGAAATATTCCCATCTCTTTGAGGGTACGCGTAGTTAAATTTTAAATTCGGAGACCGAATTTCTTTAAGGGGGAAGACTGTAAAGTTTTGAAAATCGTTTAGGCGAATTTTTCGATAATCGGTGAATATAACTTGTGTTTTCCAAAAAACCATGATATAATTATTTTTCAACATAAACTTAAATATACCCATTCTAGCTATGTAATTGCTAGTATTTGGTATTTACTTGGTCACTTAAAAAATGCTAGTTTAATTAAATCTTTTTCCAAATTAATTATTTTAAATATTATTTCAAGCTTTCACTTATACATTTAATTAGTGATAATTACAAATGAGAATGAGTTAATACAAGTTTTGTGAACCATGACAACCTAGAATCTAGTTTGTAACATATTCCTTCTTCTAAAATTTTCCTCAAGGTTCTAGAAAATCCTAAGACTAAAACTAGAAAAGAAAATGAAATATTAAAATGAGAAATGAATGATAAAGAGGTATGGTCTTTTTTTATTGTGGCATGGTGAGCTTTGACTTGGCCACATCCTCACTTTCCTTACCCATTAGGCTCGGCAGTTTCCAGCAGCCCCCTCCCATTATTTCTTCACTTCTTTCCATCACAAAAATCCTCAATTTTCACTCAAAAATCCAACAAAACCTCATTAATTCATAGTTTAATCTCCACCCAATTTTCCTTGGCCAAATCTAGCTTGAATCTTGGAGCAAGAGACCAATTTGGGAGGCTAGGTTTGCATATTTGATCTCCTTTTGGTAAGGTATAAATCCTAACCCTATAGTTATGTTGTTGGTTAATTACTTTAAATCAAATTTATTAGGTATTAATATGGGTTTAATTTCAAGTTGGAAATTGTAAAGGGAAGGGTTTGGATCCAAGTTAGGGTTTTTACCACTTGGTTATGGTTACAGGGTGCAGTGTAACATCTTAAGGCATGCTAAAATTTAAGCTAGTTGCTAAATTGCTAATTGTTACTTTTAAAGTATCTTAATTATATAATTTTGCAAACTAAGTTTATAATTAGTGTGTAAATAGGTGAAATTAAAATATAGTTAGTAATTGTGTGGCTTAATTAGGTTATTAAGTGATTATTGTGGCGACTAGTTTTGTTAAAATATCTAGTTTTGAACTAAAATGGTAAATTGATGCTTGCTGGGTTTGGAATAAATCAATTTTAATTAAGTTTGAGATTTTTATGATATACAACCTATTTCATATAATATTTAGTGTGTTGTGGATGCGCGTTTGGTGTGATTGGGTTCTAGGCTTGGTAGTTGCCACGTATAGCGACCCCAATTGTGGTTTGTAGCATTGTTGCGAGCCCGTTTTGTGCACCAGGTGCGTGCAAGTTTAGTTAGTGCACGTGGTTGACTTGTATTGTTTGTGTCCGCGACTATTTATATATTTATTCTCTTATTTCCTTGTGTACGTTTCTAGGATCGGGTGCAGAGGTGCCGGATGTGGCGCGGAAATGGAAGAGCTGAATTCGGATCAGATTAGCCGAGGCGTCCCAGTGAGTGGATGTACACATCTACGGAGGAATCGTCTGGATGGCGCGTGGCGCCCGATAGTCAGGATTTCTAGTAGTGCGTGTATTTATATGCGTAGTCTTCTAGTCATTCATCTCATTGCATTACATCATCATAGATATATATGATATTATCTCATAGGACACTTGCACTATTACCATTGGTTCATGCCACACGTGCACTATTCATGCGTACACACACGCCTTTGGTAATTGCTATGTCACAAACACTACAGAACTTGCGTAAAATCAATATCGGTGCATTGCATCATGTATTATATGTAGATTGTTAGTCATCTGCCCCATCGCATCATCATTTATACATAGTTTTCTATCCATGCATCGCATTGCAGGTTTTTGATATTTTGGACATCTATTATTACCGCCACGTTTTTATATTGTGATTATTCTTGGGGATTTCAGTATTTATGAGATTTCTAGATTTAGGGGGGGACTGCAAGAATTTTATAAACTCGTTATCTTATAAATTACAAGTTGCGGTTTTTCTCGTGATATGATGACATAGGCCGATCCGGACTGACGGAGCCCGAGATAGTTTGGCGTGGCGGATATCTGTAGGATACCGACCGTGGTCGTGATATGATGATATGGGCCGATGCGGACCGACGGAGACCGCGCGGCGGATATCTGTAGGATACCGACCGTGGTCGTGATATGATGATATGGGCCGATCCGGACTGACGAAGCCCGAGATAGTTTGGCGCGGCGGATATCTGTAGGATACCGACCGTGGTAGTGATATTATGATATGGGCTGATCCGGACTGACGGAGCTCGAGATAGTTTCGCGCGGCGGATATCTGTAGGATACCGACCGTGGTCGTGATATGATGATATGGGCCGATCCGGACTGACGGAGCCCGAGATATTGAGGATTTTGTTTCGATGCTTGACATGGATTTTCTGTTGATTTCACTGATGATATTCTAGTTTTTATTATACAAAAGGTTTTTCGAAGCTAAAAATAAAGATTTTCTCATACCAGACATGTTCAGGTTTCATGTTTGATTATCCATTCATGTTGCATTCATGCTAATACATCGTATCATATTGATATATGTAGGTTGTGACGCATTTGCGTGCATGCTTACGATAGCTTTATTAGATGTTACTTATTACTCACGAGTCGGCAACTCACTCCCGTTGTGCCAAATTATCTTGCAGGTCCGACCCGTCAGCACAGTAGCGGCGGGCACACTTCCTCCTTTCGTTCCTTTTGCTTGGACTTGCTGCATTTCTCGTTGGTGGGTTGCGAGGATATTTTATTCTATCATGTATATTATATTGTATCTAGTATACTCCATCTACCCTTGTATGTTAGACTAGACAGTGAGACTCGTGAGACTTGTATTTATGGTGTTTGGTGTCGAAGCTCACAAGAGCCGACGTGGTATTTTCTTATTTCTTGCTTTCAGATACTTATTTCGCACTTTTGATATACATATTGCATGTGGTTGTGATTCCGCCATGGGCAAAGAGCTAGCTCCCGCTTGGTGATGCCTTTATTCGTCATTTATATGTATTTTCATGTGTTGTACCCGTTTGGGGGCCAGTATTTACAAAGGAGACTCTGCCGAAATTTTCGGGAAAAGGTGATGTTACTTTTAAATGTTTAATGCGACTTATTTTGGTAAAATTGCTTTCTTTAAATAAGTTTTCTTTCACTCTTTTTATTTAAATGGTTTAGATTTTTGGGCTTTTTCTTACTTAGATTACGTTACGCCTTTAGACGCTTCGTAATTTAAGTGACAGTCATGTTCCGTACCTTCGGGTTGGGACAGTTCCCTACATCGCCGCTGGGTTTCCGGAGGCATCGACCAAGCCAATTTTAAAAAAATTGTCGCGCTAAAGAACCCTAACCTAGAATCTTAACTAGAGAATTAGACGAAACTCGAATGTAAACATCTTTACAACTAAGTGAACAAGGAATACAACCTTTATAGACAGGTCCTTCACTTCAATAGCTTCATGTAGTAGTCCCTTCGCTCCAAATAGTGAACTTCCAGACTCTGGAAAGGCTCCACAAGTTGAAAGGAACAAGCTTGCTTGACGTCTTCGAGGCCGAAGATGATCTACGTCGAGGAGACACTAACTCATGCTCTCTCTTCACTAATATGGAATTAGTGAAGCAAATACCCTAAACTAAATGGATAATCAAGTATAGGATGATGAAGTAGGAATTTTTCTCACTTTAGAAATATTTTTCTCACTCATTTTCTTCTCCTCCCAAAAAGCTAGTGAGCTTGAGGAAGAAGATGAAGAAAAGCAACCATGGAAAAGATCAAGTGAAGAATGAATCAAGTGGTGAGAATATCAACCATGGGTGAGTTAATTTCTTATACTAACTCATGTAGAGACTAAACCATGGCTAAACAATAATGGTTGGGTTAATAAATATCTTCAAGTAAAACAAAATTAGTGGACTTCGTCAATGGTTCCACAAGCTTCTACAAGCTTCAACCATGTGACAATTTCTAACTAATTTGATTTACTTTAAATAAACAAAACCTTACATTATTATAAGCATGGTATTGTTGGCTATAGTGCCCTCAAGTCAATTATTGGATCGCAAGCACGTGATTACAATGATTGAGGAAGAACCTATACTGATAGAACAGTCTTACTCGAGATGATAGTATGCTATCTGGTTTGTATTTATCATCGTGTACATGCTTAAGGTGACATTACAGATCACTATTACATGTTGATAGAGCCCATAGGATTCTTTATTGACTACCAACAGTATGATGGCGATCATATACGCGAGAGTTGGGTGGTCTATAAGCACATCCTTAAAGTGTCCCTAGTCATGGGAGTTTTGAGACTGAGCATCAATACTCCAAGAGTAGACTAGTGTATATGGATCGTGTCACGACCCGAAATTGGCACGTGACAGACCTTAAACTACGCAACGTCTACAGGCGTAACGCAATTTAAGTAAGCCGAAAACCCAGCAATCTAAACCATCAAAAGTAGTAAGAAATAATAACATTTTTTAAGAAGCCTTTGAAATCTCAACCCAAATTCTTTAAAAGTCCAACTTTATTTCCTTTAAAATTTTTGGCAGCACCTCCTTTATAAAAACCAGCCCCAAAAATGGGTACAAGAAAGTTAAAAGTAAAGCATCCCCAAACGGGAGCAAATACACGCCCAAAGGTGGAAAACAACCACCACAACAGATATACGACGCCGTAGCGAAAAAATAAAAGACGATAAAAAGGAAACTGTATAAAAGACAACCAAGTCACAAAATAATATACAATATCGTCCTCACACCATGTCTCTAAGTCAAACAAGATAATAGTAGATGGAGAGTACATGATACAACGAATATACAATGAGCAATACGGATAACCACAGAACCCAACTAAGCAAAACTGCACACTATGAGCTGAAGCGGTATCCGCAGCAAAACATGATCAGATAGATAAGATCCTGCCTCGACTATTCTGGGGAACAACCAGCAAAACCCTGTGGCACAACGGGGGTGAGTTTCCAACTCATGAATAGTAAATAACATATGCAGGTAATCGCAAGTATGCACGTACAGAGCGAATCTAACATATGTAAGCTAATAGCAATAAAAGGTCATATCAAGGGAAACCGATAAAACTCATGGTGGGTGATGAAATATCATATCAAGGAAAACCGGGTTTTTTAAATAATGCATAATTTCATGAAACTACCACCGTCCCCAAATCCAGAAAACATCATGAAAATCCATATCTCAATGCGAAAATCCATGAATGTAATATACGCAACATAAAATTGAAATGCGAGCATATAACGGAAAAGCTGCTATTTAACTGCAACAAGTTAATATAAATATCATGCGATTCCTAATTTCTCCAAGTCTATATAATATCAAATAAAGGTAAACATGTAGCTAAAGTCAGATATATGTGTAAACATAAAGGTATAGCAAGGTATACATGTAGCTATTGTAAGTCCACGTTGCGACCCCCGGTTCTTACGGGGAGGCGGAAACGGTATAAAAATCAAATTTTTAGCGCATGGGGCAACATGGACTAACAAAGTCGGGATCTTTTCCTAAACTAAAACTAGCAAACAAGCTAAAGAGAGTTAGCTACTCGGAAAGATGGTTATACCTAAACTTGAACTCCTTCTTCTTCAAACTTTTGTAGAGGTTGATGGTGCTTTCCTCGTTGCCTTCTTCCGTCAAAGATGGATCCACCTGAGGGTTCAACATTCGGGCTCTTTCTCGAAATTTGAGAGAACTAGAATCTTCGGCTTGCTAAACCTTTGATCCTAGAGTGAGTAGAGAGTGTCTAAGGGGTGTTTTCTTTTCAAGGAGAGGGATTCTCAACACATGAGAAGGATTCTCCTTGAGCTTGAGGAAGAAGAAGATGAAGTGAGGAGAGAGAATGAATATGATAGAATGAGCTCTCTTTTTCCTTTTGCAACCATAACAAAAGAAAAAGAATTATCTAATTAATAATAATAATTCAAATGAAATAGTTGATGGTTGTATTTGGAATGACCATTATCATCACTTCATTAAATGAATGTAAGCTAGAATCAAGGAGTATCCTTGCAAAGCAATGATAATGGTCAAACATTCAACCATGGTCAACAAGTCAACCATAGTCAACAAGTCAACAAAATCAACCATGACACAATTTCATTTAATTACTATTATTAATTGATATTTCATAAATCCATTAGGGTTTGGAAAAAGACGACTGTCAACTGTGCATACGCACCCGTTCCGAAACCCTAATGAAAAACCTCTTCCTCCGCCTCAAACAACTGTGCATACACACCTGCATTCTCGTTCCGAGGAACAAGAATACTGAGAGATAAAAGCAACCCCAAAACATATACCAGTATCTGACTTAAACCAGAGCCAGCCAGTAATATCCGTCCGGACTCCAAACGTGCACAAGTGCGCGGATGAGAACGAACCCTGTCGCAAAACCATGCGACCTCTACCCTGTTTTGCCCAGAGGCGAATGCCCTCTTTGTGGGACTCTAAAGACTCGACACTACGCTGGCAGTGGGTTTAACCACAGACCGCAAGCGGCACTAGCTGTGCGTAACGGTCCCCAGGTAGATGCCGACAAGAAGGCTGACGAGGTGAACCCCATCTGAACTCCTACTGAGTCTGAATGTGACATTCTCCGTACAGTCCGGTCTGTTTGTCTGATACATCGCATGTCGGGCCTAGGGGGCGGTAAACGTCAGTCCCCCAATAGCGGTACAAGTCGTGTCGGAGTGAAGCCCAAAACACCCTGAGATAACACTGGAAGCCTACCAGTATATCTCGCTTGCCCTGGCCAGGGACTACTCGTGTAATGGCTCTCCTAGACACCGCGGGATGTCAACCCCCAATACTGGGAGAGCCGAATCCTGTCTAACCGGCACAGCCTCCAAGTGCTTCGGGACTGCACCCAACTACCACCTGTTTGCACGACTCCTTTGAGCCGTGGTAGGGTAGTAGTCAAAATACAGTGGGAACACACTCGAGGCGAAGTGCCAGTGTCAAGTCAGCGGACTAAGCTGTACTCATGTCACCTGGGAACTGATAACTGACGATAGGTATAATACCAACCTGTCAGTTCCCGACGAGTCCTGTCCAGTGTACTCGTAACCCAACGAGCACCCGTATACTATCTCCAGTACGACGTACTGATGGCTGTGGGACAGACCATCTCCCATACTGGGATGAGAAGCGCATACGCTAGTCTACTCCGGAGTATCGATGCCCTGTCTCGATAGTCCTGCGACTAGGGACCTGTATAAGGATGTGCTTATAGATTACCCAGCCCCCACTAGTGTGACTGCCATCACAACACTGGTAATCAAGCAAAGATCCTAAGGGCTCCACTAATGTGTATAGGTGATATCGCAAAATAAACACATGTACACATTGAAGTAGAAACAAACCAAGTAGCATACTACTATATTGAGCAAGATTGTTTATACAAGGTGAATATCCCAAGCTTCCATTAAGTAATATACAAACTAGTATGATACAGTAATGGCCTCTAGGGCATATACACTAACAATCTCCCACTTGCACTAAGGCCATGAACTGGCGTATCGAAGACCTATCATCTCGATCAGCCGCTCGAACTGAGTCTGGGGTAGGGCCTTGGTGAATGGATCTGCAGTGTTTTCTTCTGAAGCAACCCTCCGAACCTCGATCTCCTTGCGATCCACGATCTCCCTGATCAGGTGATACCGCCTCAAGATGTGCCTGGATCTCTGATGGGACCTGGGTTCCTTCGCTAAAGCTATAGCCCCGTTGTTGTCACAATACAGAGGTATTGGGTCAACAATGGACGGAACCACCTGAAGTTCTTTCAAGAACTTCCTCATCCAGACAGCTTCTTTTGCGGCATCAGATTCAGCGATGTATTCCGCTTCCATTGTCGAGTCTGCAACGGTTTCCTGTTTGGAACTCTTCCAACACACCGCCCCTCCATTGAGGGTAAAGACAAAACCCGACATGGACTTGGAATCATCCTTGTCACTCTGGAAGCTGGAGTCAGCAAAGGCCTCGATCTGGAGGTCTTTTCCGCCATACACCAAGAACATCTCCTTAGTCCTTCTCAGGTACTTGAGAATGTTCTTTACCGCTATCCAGTGTTTCTCCCCAGGGTTTGACTGATACCTGCTTACCACACTCAGTGCATAAGCTACATCCGGTCTGGTACACAACATCGCATACATTATAGAGCCTACCGCAGAAGCGTAGGGTATAATAGACATGCGATCCCTCTCCAAATCAGTCTTGGGGGACATCTCTTTAGAGAGGGTGATTCCGTGACAAGCCGGTAGATTACCGCGCTTGGAATCTTCCATACTGAATCTTTTCAGTACGGTGTCGATGTACCTGGACTGTGAAAGTCCTAATATCCTCTTGGATCTATCACGATGGATCCGGATCCCCAGGATGTAAGAGGCATCACCCAGGTCTTTCATGGAGAACCTGTGTGACAAGAATCCCTTGACAGATTGTAGCATAGGAATGTCATTTCCTATTAAGAGAATGTCATCCACGTACAAAACGAGGAATACTACAGTTCTCGCTACAAATCTACTATAGATGCATGGTTCATCTAGATTTTTGATAAAGCCAAATTCCTTGACCGTCTCATCAAAACAGATGTTCCAACTCCGCGATGCCTGCTTTAGTCCATAGATGGACTTAAGCAACTTGCACACCTTTCCGCTGCTCCCACTCTGAATGAAACCCTCTGGCTGATCCATATAGACACACTCCTCTAAATTTCCATTTAGAAAAGCGGTTTTTACGTCCATCTGCCAAATCTCATAATCGTGGAAGGCAGCAATGGCAAGAAGGATCCGAATGGATTTCAGCATAGCCACTGGAGAAAAGGTCTCGTCATAGTCCAAGCCAGGTCTTTGACGGAAACCCTTTGCTACAAGTCTAGCTTTATAGGTCTCAACCTGTCCATCTACACCAATCTTCCTTTTGAAGATCCACTTGCATCCTACGGGTTTTACCCCGTCTGGAGCAATTTCCAACGTCCATACTTTGTTAGTGTACATGGACTCCATTTCGGTCCGCATTGCATCCAGCCATTTTACCGAGTCAACGCTCTGAACGGCCTGCTGGAAGCTAGTAGGCTCATCATAATCTATGATGCAATCCTCTCTATCCCCGTTTATGAGAAAACCGTAGTACCTCTCGGGCGGATGAGACTGCCTACTACTCCTGCGGAGCGGCGTAGGAATGTCTTGTTCTTTCGAACCTTCTGGTTCCACTAAGCTTTCAGTAATAGTCTGAGGTTCTGGAATTTCTTCCAGTTCTATTGCGCTCGCACTTACTTCTTTTTCTAAGAACTGATGTTCCAGAAAATGGGCATTACGAGAAACAAGGACTTTTTGTTCCTCTGCGTAATAGAAAAGATACCCCCTGGAGTTCTTTGGGTATCCCACAAACTTGCACAGTACTGAGCGTGCCTCGAGCTTGTCCGTATGCTGCTTTTTGACATAAGCTGGACATCCCCAAATCTTCAGGTACTGAAGATAGGGTTTCTTCCCACTCCATAACTCATATGGTGTGGTAGGCACAGTCTTAGTAGGAACTCGGTTCAAAAGGTATGCAGCTGTTTCTAGCGCATACCCCCAGAATGATCGCGGTAACTCAGCGTTACTCATCATGGACCGTACCATATCCAATAGGGTCCGGTTCCGTCTCTCCGATACACCGTTATGTTGCGGAGTGTATGGAGGAGTAAGCTGAGAGAGAATCCCATTCTCTTTTAAGTAATTCAGGAACTCGGCACTTAAGTATTCTCCACCTCGATCCGATCTTAGAATCTTGATACTTTTGCCGGTTTGTTTTTCAACTTCATTCTTATATTCCTGGAACTTTTCAAAAGCTTCGGACTTATGTTTCATTAAGAAGACATAACCGTACCTTGAAAAGTCATCCGTAAAAGTAATGAAGTAAGAATAACCGCTTTGCGCATGTGTAGACATTGGACCGCACACGTCGCTGTGTACGAGTCCCAAGAGCTCGCTTGCTCTTACTCCGTGTCCAGTGAACGGAGTCTTTGTCATCTTTCCTTTGAGACAGGATTGACAAGTGGCATACGATTGATATTCGAACGGATCCAAATACCCTTCTGTATGTAACTTATTCAACCTTCTCTCATTGATGTGACCCAGTCTACAATGCCATAAGAAAGTCTGATTGATTTCCGGAGACTTTCTTTTGTGTGTATTCTGGACATTGAAAATCTGTGGTTGGTTCAATACGTATATACCATTGCTCAATGTACCTGACCCAATCAGAACTTGATTAAGGTGAATGTTTACAACATTACTTACAAACGCAAATTCATAACCTTCTTTAGAAACCAAAGATACAGAAATGATATTACAAGTTGCGTTGGGTACAAAAAAGCAATTACGCAAAACCAAAACATGCCCATCTGACATTCCCAGGTGATAGTCCCCCACGGCTTTAGCATCCATGCTAGCTCCGTTCGCAACTCTGAGGGTCATGTCACCTGCCTTCAAAACCCTACGGTTTCTCAACGCCTGCAAAGAATTACAGATATGAGATCCTGATCCGGTATCCAATACCCAGGAAGTAGAGTTTATAGAAAGACAGTTTTCAATAACATACACACCTGAAGCTGAAGCCACAACCTGCTTCAGTTCCTGTGTCCTGGCTTTCCAAGCCCTGCAATCTTTCTTCCAGTGTCCACTCTTGTGACAATAGAAGCATTCCTCTTTACCCACAAGCTTCCCCGCTATCTTTGTTGCCTTTTCCTTTCCCTTCGTTCCCACTTTACTAACACCGCCCCTTGGTTTGGCGGGGGCTTTCTTCCTCTTTCCCTTGGCTTTCGCCTTGGACCTAGAAGAAGAAGATCCTCCTACAAACAAAGCGGGTGTTTCCCTACCTTTCTGTAGGGTGCCCTCTGCGCTCCTCAGCATGTTGAGGAGTTCTGAAAGTTCAACTTCCTTTTCTTGCAAGTTGAAATTCAGTATGAACTGGGCGTAAGTGGAAGGAAGGGACTGGAGAACTAAATCCATATAGAGTTCACTTTCCAACGTGGTCCCAAGTTCCGCGAGCTCCTCAATGTAGCCAATCATCTTAAGCACGTGGTCCGCTACCGATGATCCGACGGCCAACTTTGCCGAAAATAACTTCTTCGACACTTCGTATCTTGCGATACGAGACTGCTCTCCATACAGTTCTTTTGTATGAAGAAATATGGATTCCAAGTCCATATTCTCGTGCCTCCTCTGGTGTTCGTTGTCCATAGAGGCAAGCACGAGGCACTTGGCCTTCGCGCAATCAATCTCCCAAGTCTTACGGATTTCCTTATCCGCGACGCTGGAGGTGGGACCTGGGACGGGGGGAGCTTTGGTGGTAAGAAGATACCCCAGCTTGTCGTAAGTGATTGCCATTTTGACATTCCTGAGCCAATCTTTGTAGTTTGACCCTGTTAGTATGTTTTTATCTAGAAGTAACTTAAGTCCAGTCATTTCGATTTGGTCGCTGCAGGGGGAGAGAGAAGAAACACTTTAGCATGATGCTCTTGCAAGTTTAGAGTGGTTTTTAATTTGTCTAAACAGGATGGCTCCCACTGTCTCTCGAATCCCTCCTCAAACCATAAAGGAAGAATCAGTCGGGATTAATCCCACCGCACAATACTTGCTTAACCGTTCAGCCAGGCCAGTGTCGGTACTTCGAGGGAGGTTTTCCAACGCTTTCGCGAAGTTTCTTAATTTAAGAACCTCTTTTCCCTGGGGGCGTAGCCCCGCTAACACCTTTCTAGACACCTACTAGGTTTATAGCATTGATCGTTTGGTGAGAAATTTCCCGAGGAGTAGAATATACTCACAGTAGGATCGGGATCCAAATATCATTGCGTGACGAAAATGAAGGAATCCTACCATAATCATCACACTCCAAATGGTATGCAAATCTAGCAAGTTTCAGTACTTATGAAACTCCCGATGTGGATTTTTGCCCCATGCTCTTATGACCTTGGCGTGAGGTCAAAATGTCATAAGTCACATGTCAAGTTCTTCCCATCATTATCCCGGTTAATTTGAACCCACCCGTACCTACCCTTGACGTAGGCCAAAATGGCAGTACGACTGTCTCAAATCAACGCATTCTATCTATGCAACAGATAAATATCCGGCAGCTACCAATCACTATGCCTTGGCGTGAGGTCAAAATACATAGCTTGAATACTACCGTATATTTAACTGAAATGATGGAGGGCTACGAATGGTTTTGGCGAAACCGTGAACGTAGTGAACTTGATATAATCGATGGAACGAGATAGCTTTTAGAAGGAGTGGCTCAAGCTCCGCATTTAAAAGTTAGTTTTGAAAAGAACCGAGTGGTTTTTCGAAAGTGTTCCAACGACTTTAGCTTGGTTTATTATCTTGCATTAGTTTTTTCAATGCGTGATATTCTTGCATTAGTTCTTTTAATGCGTCCCATCATTTAATCCTACCATTGCAGAAAACAACCAAAATATGACGTACGCTTATGCCATTCGCATTCGCTACAGGGTCCCGTCATCACCCGTTAGGTTACTTAACTAACGACAGAGCGGGGGCTGGGCTAGCGCGGCTGTAAAACATAAGCAACGCCTAAATATAAAGCAATGATAGACATTACAGATCACAGATGAATACATTGGATATACTAGAAATCCGCAATCCGTTCGAGCCTGCAACGAAAAGCGGATTACACGGTCGCGGTGAATAGCCAAAACCCCACCCAAGACCCCTACGGGTGCGGCAAACTACCCGCCAAGTACCCGGTAGTTTGTGCACCCCTCCATGGGTCTATCCTAGGCGCAAAAACAGTAAAAAGAATTATACAATGACGGCTACAACCCCGACCCGGTTGTGCGGCCATACAAATAATATTATTACATCAATTTACATTTACAAATGAATGAAAGAAAAACAAAAGCTCATCTCACATCCACCCCGGTTATTCACCCGCGACAGTCCAACACATTCATATACACATTCCAATATCAAACACAGATCACAGAGATGTATAACCCTGACTAATCGACTTATAGCGATTAGCCGACGTTCAATACATACAAACATCACAGATATAACCAATATAGCCAAAGTGTAGCGAAGTTCGGAAAAAAAATACGGATTTATAGGACCCCAAAAGTAAATTTCTTTTCTGGAAAATCTGGGCACATATAACATATTTTAAAAATCCCAAAACCCTACCAGAAGAACACTGCACAAAACACGATCACATGAAGAGCCCAAACGGCGGCGGATCCGCGGCGAAGAGAATAGCTGAGGCCGCGGATCCGCGGCGGTTTGAAGGATTCATGGTATCGTTTTTGGTGGGTGTTCTTAGAAAACCCTGAGCCGATTTTAGGAGTAAAATTTTTTACTTTTAGAGCATAAAAAATTTCAATAGAAACTTAGGGTTTTTGATTTCCGGTTTTTGTGATTTTTCCGTTTCGAACTTCCATACACTTCGCTACCAAGCTAGTTTAAGTTTAGTTAGGCTCTGATACCACTGTAAGTCCACGTTGGACCCCCGGTTCTTACGGGGAGGCGGAAACGGTATAAAAATCAAATTTTTAGCGCATGGGGCAACATGGACTAACAAAGTCGGGATCTTTTCCTAAACTAAAACTAGCAAACAAGCTAAAGAGAGTTAGCTACTCGGAAAGATGGTTATACCTAAACTTGAACTCCTTCTTCTTCAAACTTTTATAGAGGTTGATGGTGCTTTCCTCGTTGCCTTCTTCCGTCAAAGATGGATCCACCTGAGGGTTCAACCTTTGGGCTCTTTCTCGAACTTTGAGAGAACTAGAATCTTCGGCTTGCTAAACCTTTGATCCTAGAGTGAGTAGAGAGTGTCTAAGGGGTGTTTTCTTTTCAAGGAGAGGGATTCTCAACACATGAGAAGGATTCTCCTTGAGCTTGAGGAAGAAGAAGATGAAGTGAGGAGAGAGAATGAATATGATAGAATGAGCTCTCTTTTTCCTTTTGCAACCATAACAAAAGAAAAAGAATTATCTAATTAATAATAATAATTCAAATGAAATAGTTGATGGTTGTATTTGGAATGACCATTATCATCACTTCATTAAATGAATGTAAGCTAGAATCAAGGAGTATCCTTGCAAAGCAATGATGATGGTCAAACATTCAACCATGGTCAACAAGTCAACCATGGTCAACAAGTCAACAAAATCAACCATGACACAATTTCATTTAATTACTATTATTAATTGATATTTCATAAATCCATTAGGGTTTGGAAAAAGACGACTGTCAACTGTGCATACGCACCCGTTCCGAAACCCTAATGAAAAAGCTCTTCCTCCGCCTCAAACAACTGTGCATACACACCTGCATTCTCGTTCCGAGGAACAAGAATACTGAGAGATAAAAGCAACCCCAAAACATATACCAGTATCTGACTCAAACCAGAGCCAGCCAGTAATATCCGTCCGTACTCCAAACGTGCACAAGTGCGCGGATGAGAATGAACCCTGTCGCAAAACCATGCGACCTCTACCCTGTTTTGCCCAGAGGCGAATGCCCTCTGTGTGGGACTCTAAAGACTCGACACTACGCTGGCAGTGGGTTTAACCACAGACCGCAAGCGGCACTAGCTGTGCGTAACGTTCCCCAGGTAGATGCCGACAAGAAGGCTGACGAGGTGAACCCCATCTGAACTCCTACTGAGTCTGAATGTGACATTCTCCGTACAGTCCGGTCTGTTCATCTGATACATCGCATGTCGGGCCTAGGGGGCGGTAAACGTCAGTCCCCCAATAGCGGTACAAGTCGTGTCGGAGTGAAGCCCAAAACACCCTGAGATAACACTGGAAGCCTACCAGTATATCTCGCTTTCCCTGGCCAGGGACTACTCGTGTAATGGCTCTCCTAGACACAGCGCGATGTCAACCCCCAATACCGGGAGAGACGAATCCTGTCTAACCGGCACTGCCTCCAAGTGCTTCGGGACTGCACCCAAATACCACCTGTTTGCACGACTCCTTTGAGCCGTGGTAGGGTAGTAGTCAAAATACAGTGGGAACACACTCGAGGCGAAGTGCCAGTGTCAAGTCAGCGGACTAAGCTGTACTCATGTCACCTGGGAACTGATAACTGACGATAGGTATAATACCAACCTGTCAGTTCCCGACGAGTCCTGTCCAGTGTACTCGTAACCCAACGAGCACCCGTATACTATCTCCAGTACGACGTACTGATGGCTGTGGGACAGACCATCTCCCACACTGGGATGAGAAGAGCATACGCTAGTCTACTCCGGAGTATCGATGCCCTGTCTCGATAGTCCTGCGACTAGGGACCTGTATAAGGATGTGCTTATAGATTACCCAGCCCCCACTAGTGTGACTGCCATCACAACGCTGGTAATCAAGCAAAGATCCTAAGGGCTCCACTAATGTGTATAGGTGATATCGCAAAATAAACACATGTACACATTGAAGTAGAAACAAACCAAGTAGTATACTACTATATTGAGCAAGATTGTTTATACAAGGTGAATATCCCAAGCTTCCATTAAGTAATATACAAACTAGTATGATACAGTAATGGCCTCTAGGGCATATACACTAACAGCTATATCATTATGTGTGTATGTACCTATCACTAATGGTATAATACCCTATAGGTATCTGGTATCTAGCATGTAAGCATGTCAAGGCATATGTGTAAGCATATAAGTATACATGTATGCTATAAGTCATTTGCATAAAGAAATATGAATCAATGTCTCAATGTCCCTAACCAAACAATATCATATCTATAAGTGGGTTGTGCGTGTCATGGCAATTATTGACGGTGTGTGTGGCATACAATCAGTGCTCGTGGAACATGAGCCGTCAATAATAGTGTAGTGTCCTAAGGATACTAGTCCAAGCACAACAATTAACTAAGCAGTAGGTTGTATGCGCAATTCTAAATATGAAATAGAATATGCGACAAGTCAAGTCATCTCTAGCCCAGACGAATAATGCCATGCAGGCGATTCCCCTGTAGATGTTAAATCTACTCACCAACGCTCCTGGCTAAGTGAAGCCCACCACGTGTTTTCCTTTCGTAGCAGCGTCCGATGTCCCCGCCAGCGAACCTATAACATTAAAACAATAAAACAAGTGTATATTAGTAAAAGACCAAAAACACGTACAAACTACATTTGACCAACGCAACAACACAAAACATACTCTCAAGTGTTCGTATTGTGGCTAAAGTGCGTAGCGACACGACGAAACTAACCCAAGAGCAAAACCACACTAAGTGCACGATCCGTGTCGTCTAATGTATCGCTCTTAAACGAAACACAAGAAACTACCTAGGTGATCCCTGATTTTGCATACTGAGAAAACTCAACAACCAAACAAGAACAAATACACCTAAACCACTGCAGATACCTACCCAGAAAAACCCAAATCCCAACTAAACCCAGAGGCCAAGGTCACCGGAAATCCCCAACGTGTCGCCGGCCATGGTCCGAGCATGGGTGGTCATGCTTGAGATGATGGCTCAGGTTCCTATGTACAACACAACTACTTTGTTTGGTTATCTAGTAAACTCTCCGGGTCACAGCAGATCACAGATGATATAAACGACACTAAAAATACGATATTTGCACATAAACTTAACTTTAAACATTCTAAACTGAAACCAACAAGCTACGCTACACTAAAAACACTTAAAGAATAGAAAGAGATCATTACCTTACCAAAAGAACTCAAAGATCCAAGCTTTGCAAACTCCAAGGCATCCAAGAGGCATATCCAAGAAAAAGGTGTGATTTTTGTGAGATTGTGAAGGATTTTGTGATAGATTTGTGTAGGAAATGAGAGTGTTCAGTTTGATGAGAGAGGAATGAGAGAAAAAGAAAAGAGATAGAGAAATGAGAGAGAGAATGAAGTTAAAGAGAGAGAGAGAGGTGAGGTTAAGGGTGAGGGGTAAGTGCACCAATGCATTAACTCCTCATTAATGCCTTCACACCAAGTCACCATGCCACCTCTTCTCATCCAAAACAAATATCTTTCTCCCACAAAAGATCTAGGGTATAGGTTTAAGGATTAGGGTTAAGGCAAATGATTAAAGCAAAGATTAGATTAGGTTAAGTGTCAAGGTTTCTAAGATCAAGGTTACACAAACAAACCCTCACATTAACGTGCACATGTACGTGCATGTCCATAACAAATAATATTAAATTATTAATTAAATGTTATAAAATGTGAGGAACCCGAATTGGTAAACTTTTTACAGTAAACCCGCATTAACGTCTAAACTAACCCTAACCGAAATCTAAGGCGTTACAATCCCCCCTTATAAAAATTCGTCCCCGAATTTAAAATTCTTACTAAGCGTACCGTCAAAAAAAGAAGAGTACAAAACTCCTAAATCTCGCTCACTGACTTCCAAGTGATTATATCACCATATGGCTACGCCCAAGAAAAACCCTCCACAGATGGCAAGACCCTTGACCGAAGTTTCTCCACCTGCCGAGCCATTAACACAATTGGCTGCCGGTGAGCAAAATGATCGTGTCCAAGCTAAATTGTCTGGTGCTGAATCATGTGAGAAAGTAATGAAGGTAATAGCAAAGTATCGACACAAGGAATATGGGGTGAATACTCAATAATCTGGGTGGAAGTGCCAAATTAAAGGAAACGAAACTAACTCGCTTAAAGGATCATAAAAGGACCTACAGTTCTGGGATAAGCTTCCCAAAACTCAACACGTCATTCATCGGAATGTCCGTAGGAATACATGATCTCCCACTGCGAACTCAAGTCTGCGACCACCACGGTCGGCATAAGACCTCGGTCTGCACTGGGCTGTTCTCATCCTGACCTCAACTAGATCATCTCCGAACTCTCTAGACTAGCTGGGGTCCCAAAAATCCTACTTACGCAGAGTCAGAAAAACAGAATGGCGATCGGCACGACCTAAGAACCAAACCTAAAGGTTGCCAATTGGAGTGGCCCCTGATAACAACTATCGAGGGAGAACCCTAACAATGGCAAGTGACGATCCCAACTGCCGACATCAATTAATACGTACGCACAAGCATATCCTCCAGAGTCGGTATAGCCCGCTCTCACATAACCATCATCCTGCGGATGGAAAAACGGAGCTAAAGCTCAACCAGTACCCAAGGCTTCCTGAAGTTCCTGCCCAAGACGGCAAGAGAATAGGGTGTCTCTATTGGATACAACATAAGAAGGAACTCCGTGCAACGCACAAACTTAACAAAGGACAACTGAGGAAACTCAGCATAACCAAGCAACAAGCATCCGAATGGAGTCACACCCTGCCTAAACCTGGGTAGACGCCGCAACGAATATTCATGGAGACCTGCTCCTACTCCCACTCTGGAACGGTTAAAGGTTGCAACTCTCCAGACGGTCTCAGATGCTCAACCAAAACTCACAACAAGACAGACACCTTGAAACGAAATCCGAAACTTCACTCTTCATCCCCGCCCACCCATAACTATTTCACAAGTCACGCTACAAATTGGTGGAACTTGGATGAACACAGAAAGCTGACTGATGTGCCTGCTCTAGGATTTCGCGTCTCTGCCCAATAGTATCAGGTACACAAACACATCCTTAAACGTAGCACATCTGGTCACAAATCAAGGACTCCGAATCTTTACCCAGCCGAGTATTCTCAAGTATCTCTGACGAACGAGCATCGGCGGGTAGTGCCTCGCGAAAGCGATTAAGGAAAAGTGGTCGGGCGCGGACATGAGCAAGTTGTCCCCTCAGTAAAGGCGAACTTAAGATATACTCAATGATCGCACAAGAACTGTAAATCTGCAGAAGACTATCTCAACAATCAAAACCCGCTGCAGGAAGATGTACATTAAACTCTGGTGGCCCGTGAAAAATCTGTCACGACTCTCCGAACAAGTAGTGTCCTCAGATCTTCAACGCACGACCACATCGGCCATCTCCAGATCATGAGTGGGATATCTTGCTCGTACTTCCTCCAACTGTCGGGAAGCAAAAGCGATAACTCTATAGTGCCACATCAGTACACAATCGAGCCCCACTCGCGAAACATCACAGTAAAACAACAAAATCGCACGAACCAGAAAGCAAAGAAAGAACTGATGCAGTTGTTAACCGAGTCTTCAACTAACGAAAACTCCGCACGCATGCCTCAGTCCAAAGAAAAAGAACCTCCTTTCCGGTCAGTTCAGTCAACGGTGCAGCGATACACTAGTAATCCTGCACGAAACGGCGGTAAAAACCTGCTAAGCCCAAAAATCTGCGGACCTCCGTCCCGTACACAAGTCTGGGCCTAAGCTGTACGGCCTCGATCTTCCTCGGAACCATACGAAAACCGTCTCCCGTAACAACAAGACTTAGGAGTCAATACAAACAATCCTGAAGGAACACTCCGAGAATCTAGCAAACAGCTGGCACTCTCCCAATGTCTGCAAAACAAATCCTCAAGTGCTACTCTTGTTCCTCACGACATATTAGAATAGACCAGAATGTCATCAATGACACAACAATAAACTGGTCGAAGAATGGCCTGAAGAAATCTGGTTCATCATATCTACGAATGCTGCTAGGGCATTGGTGGGTCCAATGACACCACCAAAACACACAAAGCCTGTAGCACACACAAGGCAGTCTTCGGAATGTCATCACTCTGAACCCGCAACAATGATGACCTGATCCCAAACAAACTTAGAAAAATGTCTCGCACTCAGGAGCTGATCAAGAAATCGTCAATAAGAGGTAAAGGATACCTATCCGGGCCGTAAGCCGGTTCAATTGATGATCCATCAATACACAACCTCAACTGCCGTCCTTCTCCTTGACGAACGGAAATAGGAGCTCCCCAATGCGAAACACTCAGACGTATTAGCCCCCCAACAAACAACTCTGCAGCTGATCATTAAGCTCCCTAAGCTTCACCGGCTTATCTGGAAGAACGTCGGAAAACTCTCGCACGAAAGGAAAGCCGGTCCAACAAACCCACTATGGCTCCGGTATCACAAATGAACGCCAAGAATCCTCGACATCCCCTCCTCAAAAGCCGACTAGCGAAAAAGGCTGAATTCAAGCTGTGAGAGACGGCACCACTGTCCTCCCGCACAACAAGAACTGACTTGCCAGGAAAACAAACCTGACTGTTTTCTCGCAGCAGTCCACAGACGCCTAGCACGCAGCTAACCAGTTCGTGCCCAGGAAAACGTCAAATCCAACATCTCTAGAAGGATCACAACGACGGATGAATCTCTATCTCCTATCCGATTGGCACACGACCGAAAATACGTGTCGCGCAATAAAAGAATCGCTGACAGAAATTAACACAACAAACTGCTGATCTAGCTAACACGACTCTCGGCCTAACCACGGCACAAAGTGTGTAAAAAAAAAGTGCATCAAAAGAACATACGAATTAAGAATACCTGAAAACTCTGCATTGAACGCCCACGCGTCCCGATGAGTAGAAGCAAACTCTAGTGTCTGCCCCCTACCCGCAACTGGCTGAACTCCTCCACTGCCAAACTGTCCCCACTGAGCGAACCTTCCGTGTCCACGACCTCTCTAATACGAGTATGACGCGGTGCTAAGGAACAATCCCTGATGAGGTGATGATGGCTCCCGCATCGAAAACATCCACGCGATGACTGCTGACCCTCCTGGGGATGAGAGGTGAATGACTGTCCTCGTCCTAAGCCTCTGCGACTCCCGCGACGGTCACGAAATCTGTCTCGATAACTAGGCCGCTGTCTCTGGGCTGGTACACCGGTATGAGTTCTCCATTGTTCCGAAACTCCCAAAGTCTCTGGAATACGTGTCTCGTCAACTGGGGCTGCATCCACTGGTGCTATGTAGGTGACGGAATACTGTGTGCTGATCGCAAGGAACAACTGGGTAACAGGGGTGACAAGCTCCTGTCGCTGCGCTCGAATAACCTCAACCAATGAACTCATCGTCTGGCGCATGTCCTGCATCTCTGCCACAAGCCTAGCGATAATATCTGTCGAAGGCGGATCCATCTGCCCCTATGCAACGAGCGCGCCATCCTGGTCAGTCCTTGTCCCACCCGAGTCAATTCTAACCTCGGCCCTCGCTGCACCTCTGTGAGTCCCTATATTCATCGGCGGAAAAGGCTATAAATGGAAATAGGATTCGATAAGAACACGGAAATCGAATCACAAGGATATGTCATCAAGGAAGGAATTTCAAGCAATTTGTACTTAGGTCACTTTAGACGGAGTACCGCATTATGAGTATGCCGCGGACATACACACACTACGTTACTCTTCTTAAGCTACCTACTCCATCATACCAAAGTCATCCTACACTCCGAAAGGTAAAAACTAGCGCTCTGATATCAACTTTGTCACGACCCGAAATTGGCACGTGACGGCCCTTAAACTACGCAACGTCTATAGGCGTAACGCAATTTAAGTAAGCCGAAAACCAAGCAATCTAAACCATCAAAAGTAGTAAGAAATAATAACATTTTTTTAAAAGCCTATGAAATCTCAACCCAAATTCTTTAAAAGTACAACTTTATTTCCTTTAAAAATTTTGGCAGCACCTCCTTTGTAAAAACCAGCCCCAAAAATGGGTACAAGAAAGATAAAAATAAAGCATCCCCAAACGGGAGCAAATACACGCCCAAAGGAGGAAAACAACCAGCACAACAGATATACGACGCCGTAGCGAAGAAATAAAAGATGATAAAAAGGAAACTGTATAAAAGACAACCAAGTCACAAAATAATATACAATATCGTCCTCACACCATGTCTCTAAGTCAAACAAGATAATAGTAGATGGAGAGTACAGGATACAATGAATATACAATGAACAATACGGATAACCACAAAACCCAGCTAAGCAAAACTGCACACTATGAGCTGAAGCGGTATCCGTAGCAAAAGATGATCAGATAGATGAATAGCCTGCCTCGACTACTCTGGGGAACAACCTGCAAAACCCTGTAGCACAACGGGGGTGAGTTGCCAATTCGTGAATAGTAAATAACATATGCAGGTAATCGCAAGTATGCACGTACAGCGCGAATCTAACATATGTAAGCTAATGGCAGTAAAAGGTCATATGAATGCAATAGTCATGAAAGTTACACTAAAGGTTACTACAATACATGAAGCAATAATATGACAATCGGTATGCAATAGTCATGCAATAATGATATGAAAATGTATATATGCAACAATCATGAAAGGTACACTAACAGGTATTACTAATACATGAAGCAGTGCATAAACAATAAATGTGAAGTATGGAATGAAACATGTCATTTCCACGGAATCCTGATATCCTGGTAGGATCAAAATCCATCAAGACAATCCAAATCCCAATTCCTCAAATTAGCCCCTAAATTGGCTCTCATATCATATAAGTCTCATAAATCCTGATTGTACAATATCGAATAAATCTCATATATCCTGAATGTACAAAATCAGCATTCTCATATATATATCCTGTATCCAATCTCAACCGAATATCCTATATCCCAATTCCAATATCAAGTAAATTCTTAATATCCTAATTATATTTGCATGAATAAATATGATGAAGTATATGAATTTATATGTATACATATATATTAGCGTCCCATTCCACTAATATATATATATATATATATATATATATATATAACAGCGTCCCATTCCACTGTTATATATACTTAGGAGTAAAATATCATGAAAACCAAGTGTCAAGCATCGACACAAATAGTGATCTATCAGGTGCTGTCACCACGACTGGCCTCCTGATAGGTACGTATCGTACACTATACCGAAAGCTCGAGTGCCTAGCTCTGACCCTCGCCTCTCGACGTACCCATACGTACATGACTCCCGTCGGTATCCCCACGATAACCGCCGAGTCATTGGTAATGTCACCGGATGGTATGGTTCCCCCACTAACTCATCTCCTCACTAAGATTCTTGCCCCGGGGTACCTCCGGCCCCCACCATGTACCCGCACATGGACCCCTCCATTCCTCGTGTGGGGTATATATATCCGAACCAATAAAACTCATGGTGGGTGATGAAATATCATATCAAGGGAAACCGAGTTTTTCAAATAATGCATAATTTCATGAACCTACCACGGTCCCCCAATCCAGAAAACATCATGAAAAATCCATATCTCAATGCGAAAATCCATGAATGTAATATACGCAACATAAACTTGAAATGCGAGCATATAACGGAAAAGCTGCTATTTAACTGCTACAAATTAATATAAATATCATGCGATTTCTAATTTCTCCAAGTCTATATAACATCAAATAAAGGTAAACATGTGCTAAAACCAGATATATGTGTAAACGTAAAGGTATAGCAAGGTATACATGTAGCTATGTCATTATGTGTGTATGTACCTATCGCTAATGGTACAATACCCTATAGGTATCTGGTATCTAGCATGTAAGCATGTCAAGGCATATATGTAAGCATGTAAGTATACAGGTATGCTATAAGTCATATGCGTAAAGAAATATGAATCAACGTCTCAATGTCCCTAACCAAACAATATCATATATATAAGTGGGTTGTGCGTGTCATGGCAATTATTGACGGTGTGTGTGGCATACAATCAGTGCTCGTGCAATATGAGCCGTCAATAATAGTGTAGTGTCCTAAGGATACTAGTCCAAGCACAACAATTAACTAAGTAGTAGGGTGTATGCGCAATTCTAAATATGAAATAGAATATGCGACAAGTCAAGTCAACTCTAGCCCAGACGCATAACACCATGCGGGCGATTCCCCTGTAGATGTTAAATCTACTCACCAACGCACCTGGCTAAGTGAAGCCCACATCCAGTTTTCCCTTTGTAGTAGCGTCCGAAGTCCCCGCCTGCGAACCTATAACATTAAAACAATAAAAACAAGTGTATATTAGTAAAAGACCCAAAATACGTACAAACTACATTTGACCGACACAACAACACAAAACATACTCTCAAGTGTTCGTATTGTGGCTAACGTGCGTAGCGATACGACGAAACTAACCCAAGAGCAAAACCACACAAAGTGCACGATCCGTGTCGTATAACGTATCGCGCTTAAACGAAACACAAGAAACTGCCTAAGTGATCCCAGATTTTGCATACTGAGAAAACTCAACAACCAAATAAGACCAAATACACCTAAACCACTGCAGACACCTACCCAGAAAAACCAAAATCCCAACTCAACCCAGAGGCCGAGGTCGCCGGAAATCCCCAACGTGTCGCCGGCCATGGTCCGAGAAAGGGTGGTCATGCTTAAAGTGATGGCTCAGGGTTTTAGGTACAACATAACTATTTTATTTGGTTATCTAGTAAACTCTCCGGGTCACAGCAGATCGCAGATGATATAAACAACACTAAAAATACGATATTTGCACATAAATTTAACTTTAAACATTCTAAACTTAAACCAACAAGCTACGCTACACTAAAAACACTTAAAGAACAGAAAGAGATCATTACCTAACCAAAAGAACTCAAAGATCCAAGCTTTGCAAACTCCAAGGCATCCAAGAGGCAAATCCAAGAAAAAGGTATGATTTTTGTGAGATTGTGAAGGATTTTGTGATGGATTTGTGTAGGAAATGAGAGTGTTCAGTTTGATGAGAGAGGAATGAGAGAAAAAGAAAAGAGATAGAGAAATGAGAGAGAGAATGAAGTTAAAGAGAGAGAGAGGTGAGGTTAAGGGTGAGGGGTAAGTGCACCAATGCATTAACTCCTCATTATTGCCTTCACACCAAGTCACCATGCCACCTCTTCTCATCCAAAACAAATATCTTTCTCCCACAAAAGATCTAGGGTTTAGGTTTAAGGATTAGGGTTAAAGTAAAGGATTAAAGCAAAGATTAGATTAGGTTAAGTGTCATGGTTGCTAAGATCAAGGTTACACAAACAAACCTTCACATTAACGTGCACACGTGCGTGCATGTCCATAACAAATAATAGTTAATTATTAATTAAATGTTATAAAATGTGAGAAACCCGAATTGGTAAATTTTTTATAGTAAACCCGCATTAACGTCTAAACTAACCCTAACCGAACTCCAACGCGTTACAGATCGAGACCCCGACGAGGGGTAGTGGCCAGTCTCACAAGCCATTGGTGTCAATTAGTTCACCCGAAATGTATACAGGTGCTCATTGGGTTATGAGTACACCGGACGGACTCGCCGAGAACATGCTAGTTGGTATTATACATATTGTCAGATAGCAGTTCCCTGGTGACATGTGTACAGGTTAGTCTATCGACCTGAGATCGTCATTTGTCTCGTGTGAGTTCCCACTGTACTTTGATTACTACCCTTCCACGGCTCAAAGGAGTCGTGCAAATAGGTTTTAGTTGGATACAGTCCCGAGCCACATGAAGGCAGTGAGTGGATCGTCAGGTGATTCGTCTTTCCCGGTATTGGGGGTTGATGTCGCGGTGTGCACGGATGGCCATCACCATAAATTCTCGGCCGGGGTAGACGAGAATTACCAATTTAGGATCGGTAGTTTCTCAGTTGGTGATAGATTTCATACCGACACTAAATATCTCGTTATTAGGGGTCTGACTTTATCCACCTCCTAGACTCGATATGCGATACTCATAGACGAACGGACCGGATTGTACGGATATTGTCACTGTCAGGCTCAGTAGGGTTTCAGGATGAGTTTTCTCACCGGCCTCCCTTTCGCTTAATACCTGGGTAGCCATTACGTACAGCTAGTGCCACTGACGTGCATGTGGTTAAACACACTGCCAGCATATTGACGAGTCTTTAGAGTCCCACACGAAGGGTTTACATGGTTCGGGCGAAACGTTGTAGAGGCCGTATGGTTTTATGGCAGGGTTCGATCATACTTGCGCACTTGTCCACGGATCATGATTGAACGGATAATACTAGTGGGCTTTGGTTTAAGCCAGATCCTAGTATTATATTGTTGGATTATTTTCGTCTTGTTGTATTCATATTCAGTCGGAATACGGATGTGGGATGTATATACGGATGAGGGTTATTCTTGTAATTCGTTACAAGATAACTTTAGGATTGCCATTTCTTGGATTAAACATTTGGTTTAATGTTTATTGAGGTGTAAAGTGTGAGTGCAAGTTTTGTTTTGGTGCATTGATCATGCATGTGCACTTGGTTTTGTTTTGGATAGGATATTTATGAGATTTTTGTTGTGAGCATGTATGATGGCAGATCTTTTTTTTTTGTGTGTGTATGACTTTTCTTTAGTTTCCCACTCACAACAAATAGCTCACAATGACAAGCCAAACATAACACAAGAAAAAGAGCAGAGAACAATTCTTCACTTGCCTTTTCTTTTGCCAAGTCTTTTGCTTCACACTTCTTCACCTCATGGCTTCTTCTTCAATCTCCACCCATTCCTTCTCATGAGTTGAGAATCCTTGGGTATTTTGAGACAAAGTATTCACATACAATCTCTACTTCATCTTGGCTATCTAGGTTAGCAAACTAGATACCCGAGTTGCTTCGGTTTTGAGGCGGGAGCCTGTATTACTAATCCTCTACGTGGATCGTCTTCGACGGGGGAGACCGGAGAAAGAACTTGATCGAGGAAGCCGCGAGGAGATTAGGACAGAGGTTGTAGACCGAAGAACATGGATCGATCGGAATAACCTCTCCAAACTCTTTTCATAGAACAAGTATAGGGTTAATGGTACGATCCGTCGATTAGGGTTCCGTTAGCGCCCGATTTTTAAAGTTTTTGTTCCGCGTTTGGCCACGGATTGATGGCCGGGGCGTTGCTGTAACCCTACATGGTATTAGAGACAACCAATTAACCACATACTAGTTGGTTTAGACGATATTAAAGTATCAAAACAGAAACAACTCCGAAACAATACCCGATATATTGTAGTTTCTGTCATTTTTTCTGTATCTTCTAAAATTATTTTAGCAACTGCAGAAGACTACTCTGGTGACCACTAGACTGCACCCCAAATACGAGCCACTTCCACCCTAATTGACCCGGCCACATCACTAGAAAATCCGGCCTGGCCGGTCCAGAATTTGAGTCTGGCTTTCGTATTTTGGGTGTGTGTTAGCCTCTGGAATGTTGGTTTATTGGTATTTCTTGTTTAGCCCAGTTTGGATATGCTTTTATCTAGTTGTTTGGGGCTATTCTGGGTTATTTTGAAGTCGATATTTCTAACATTGTTTAAAGTTTACAGTACATACATTTCTGTCTGGGACCGTAAATGTCATTAGAGCGGTACAACTTGTCTAATTGCTATAGTTCCTTTAGACGGGTTTGCGAACGTTACATTCACGTTGATGTTCTGTGTTGTGATGTGTTGTTGCAGATTCGTCATGGTGGATAGCTTGGTTGCAATGATAGTACAGTTTAGTTTTATTTGTACATTTGATATCGCGGAGCGAGCGTCCGACATGTGGACTACCGTCACTACCTGTTTGTATATTATTTGTTTGTGGCACGACCAGGTTGAGGTCGATGTCACCGTTGTACATATTTTTCTTTTCTGTACTAGGATTACACCGCGATGGAGTGCACGGATAGCCGGGTTCTAGAGGTCAAAGGATCTGCATCTCATGGCGTTGAGAAGGAGGGGGCATCACTCTAGAATTAGCGGGCTATTCGCCGTACTAACTCGTAGGGGGTACAGGTTGATCCAAGGAGGGGTGCTCAAGTTACCGGATTCCGTGAAGTGCTGGGTGGCCTATTCACTTTGATGAAGGGGGCTGTCTCGCTTCTGGTTTTGGCGGGTAACTTCCCCTACTCGTAGGGGTCTAGATTTTTGTCATGACCTGAAATATTAGCTCGTGACCAGCACTTAAATCATGCAACGTCTAAAGGCGTATTGTAATTCAAGTAAGCTGAAACCCAGAAATCTAAACCTTTTTAAGAAAATAAAAGAGGTGAAGTTTTGAAATAAGGGTATAATGAAATCAAAAGTTTTTCTTAGATGCATAAATAGTAGAACATGAAAAGTGCAAGCTTATCTTACTAGTTGAAAACATGTTTCGTCTTTTAAAAATTTGGGCAGCACCTCCTTTGTATATTTTGATCCAAAACCATAATACATAATGATAATAAAGGCATCCCCAAGCGGGAGCTAGCTCTTTGCCAAACGGCGGATCACAACCACGCAAGACAGTATATATAAGTATATGACGCCCAACGGCGAAATTCACCACAAAAGATAAAGAAATAAGTAAGACATCAAACCACAAGTAGCGGAAAATACCCACGCTCTAAGTCTCGCAACCATAAATCTCACCAAGTCTGATTAGTTATACAAATACTAATTTTGATTGATGGAGTTGACTAGATACAATATGAAATATAAATACAAAAGGGGTTACGATACAAATGTCCCACCTTCCAAAGCAAAACACCCGAATGCAACTGTGTGCCAGCGAAGCCGTTACTGATCCGTACGGTCAACCTGCAAGAACTGTGGCACAACAGGGGTGAGTTGCCAACTCGTGAGTAGAAAAACATCGACAGGTAGAAATTGAATAAACAACGACTCCTAGGTCAACTATATCATAAAGGTAATACTATGATATCTAGGGTGACCGGGTCATCATATGTGCCAAAAATGTAATCAATACCTATATGTATGCGGATATAATCCAACAATATAACCAATGTTTGTATGCATGTGCATCTCGTCCAACCATATAATCAATGTATGTATGCATGTGGATCTCGTCCAACCATATAGCCAATGTATGTATGCATGTGGATCTCGTCCACTTGTCAACCAATGACACCTCAATATCATGCAAGTAAATATCATAAAAAGTATATGCATTAATGTATGAGGATATAAATCAACGTGTGCCCCTCGCAACACCTCAAATCATGGAACCTGAGTGTCCAGCATCGACACTCGAAACATCATGAAAACCCGTATGGAGCATCGATACGTAAATCCTCATATCTCAGGCGTCGTATCCTCGGGTCGGCCCACAAATACCTCGTCTCAAGCGCCGCCTACTCTGGTCGGCCCTCATATCCATCTCATGACTTCGGTCGGTATCCTTCGGAAAACCGACGGGTCCAAATACTATCACCGGTAGGTAGTGCTCCCCTGCCAGGCTCACCGTCTAACAATACGAGTCTTCTTGCCCCAGGGTACCTCACCGGGTCCACCACGTACCCGAAGACGGTGCCTACCGCTCCTCGAATCGGGTTTCACATGCCAATCTCAGAACCGAGAAAACACATTGTGGACGCACTGAAATATCATATCAAGAGAAACCGGGTTTTTAAAACAATACATACTTACAATATGTATGTACGCAAGTATGGGTGTACAATATGTATGTACGCAAGCATGGTGTACAATATGTATGTACGCAACAATATGTATATACGCAAGCATGGTGTACAATATGTATGTACGCAAGTATGGGTGTACAATATGTATGTACGCAAGCATGGTGTACAATATGTATATACGCAAGCATGGTGTACAATATGTATGTACGCAAGTATGGGTGTACAATATATATGTGCGCAAATATGGATGTACAAGTAGGTATATACGCAAGTATGAGTGCACAATATGTATGTGCGCCAATATGGATGTAGCAATCCTATCGTGTAGTGACATGGAAATTATCGATGTTGAAGTTTGTGAGCCGGCAAATCTGTGTAAGTGTAACATATGCATCATCGATAATGGTGCAGGTGTCCTAGCACAAGTATAAGTAATGCAATGCGAATAAAATGAATGCAGCATAAGGTAAATCATATGCAAATGCTGATGGATATATGTAACGCCTTGAAAGTCGTTTAGGTATTTTCCCGATAATCGGAAAATAATTAGTATTTTTCCGTAAATTGTAATTATAATTACTTTTCAATATAAGCCTAATTATACCTAATTTAGATAGGTAATTGCTAGTATTCAGTAGCTAATGAGTCACTTATAAATTTCTGGTCGTTTAAATATTCTTCCCTAATTTATTATTTTTAATATTATTTTAAGCTGTTAAATATACATTAAATTAGTGATAAATACAAATTTGAATGGGCTAATTACATACTTAAGAACCATGACAACTAAAATCTAGTTTGTAATATAAATTTTTATCATGTTATTCCCAAGTTCTAGTTGATTCTAGTTTAAGGAAAATTAAAATTTAAATAAAATAAACTAAATCTTGCAATTTTGTAACTTGAGGGGTTCTTTTTGCATGGAATTTTCTTTCTACTCTCTCTCACACATCCTTACATCCACATGGCTGAGCCTACCACCTGCACAGGAAGCCCCCCCTCCTTTTTCCCCTTCAACTCATTTGACTGATATAATGTGAATGAATAAAATACATTAATTTGAGTATGGGTATTATTGTGTTATGGGAGGGGTTTGACTTTGAAAAATCCGCAACAACCACACCACTCCTCCCCATTCCCTCTCCTGGCCGAAACTGCTGCCCACTCCCCTCCCCTCCCCCAAATTCTCCTTCTCTTTTTCCTTCAAAATTCATCACTAATTCCATCAAAATCCAATTTGAACCTCACAATTCCAAGCCCATTCTTCATCCTTTCTCCTTAGCCATTCTTGCATGGATCTTGGATGCTAGGACGCCATCTTTTGAGGCAAATCATCTTGCTAGATCTCTAGAAATTTGAGGTATAATCTTGACCCAATTAACACTTGTGGTTAAATTCCTTGAATTAAATTGATTTAGTGTTAAATTTAGTGCTAATTTCTAATCTAGGTTTTTAAAGAGGATGTTTTGAGTTGAACTAGGGTTTTAAAACACCATTATTAGGTTAATTAAGTTATTTAGTTATCTAGTTCTTATACAAACCTAATCTAAGAGGTTACTTGCTTAAGTGGGCTTCAAATTATGCTAATTTAGTTTATTTCAAGTGTGAAATTTGATTGGAATTGCTAGTTTATAAAAATCAAGAGAAAGGTTGATTTTGGAATTGGGGTTTGATGCATTGTAAATGGGTTAAATTTATGGTAGTGGCTAGCTAGTTGTGTGGTTGGATGATTATTTGTGAATGTGGCCCTTAAGTCGCTAATCTACGATGGTTGCGCCAATTTGCAAATTTTGTGCCTACTAGGTTTTCGATACAATTAGGAGGTGAATTAATTTGGTTATCTTGAGTATATTATTAGCTTCTACTACGGTATTTAGGGTGTGCGAATGCGTATTGGTTTGATCGGGTCATAGTTTTGACGGTTGTTCCGAACGACGATTCTAGTAAGGGTTGTAGTGATTTTCGTGTGTGTTCCGCGCACCAAGTGCACAATGTGCCTAACTCGTAGATGTTGACCCTTTCATTTATAACTTGGCGTCATTTCAGGATATGTAATCTTATGTTTTGTGTTGTGCAATTCCAGGATCGGTCGCGGAGACTTCGGACACGGTACGAAAAGGGAAGGCGGTGATTGGACCAGGCTAGTTGAGGATTTCCGGTGAGTAGATGTATACATCTACGGGAGAAATCGTTTGGGTGGCGCGAGGCGTCCGATAGTTTAGAATTTCTAGTAATACCAGCTTGTTGGATGTAGTCCCTAGTATCTACTTTATTGCATTGCATGACCTTTTATATCCATATATGTCTTAATTCATCGTATAGAAACCATTGAACCATTAAAACGAGTTATGCGACACAAGTAATATTTGGCTTGCATAGTTCATTATATATAATTGTGCAACTTCACCTCATAGGACACTTGCACCATTACCAGGGTTTTATGCAGCACGAGCACTATTCATGCGGACACACACGCCTTGGTAATTTCTATGCCACAAACACTAGTTAACTTGTTTAAACCGGAATTTAGAATAATTTCACCATATAGGACGTATAAACAAGTACTAATATACTAAATTCCTCCAGATGAAAATGTAGAATTGCTAGTCATATGCATGTACCTCATTACATCATTCGATCATACATAGTCTTTTAGTCATATATTGCAATTCGTATTGTTGATACCATAGGCATTCATCATCATTGACATGTGTACTTATGGTACTTTCTTTCCTGAGGATTTCAGCATTTGAGATTTATGTGATTTTGGAGAAACCGTAAGGATTTAATAAAACTGATATCATTTTAAATATTGCAAGTTGCGGTTTTCTCAAGATATGATTCTTGTGTTATCCACCATGAGTTCTCTGTTAGTTTTTGAGACCCGTTTCGAGGAGCAGGATGAACCGTCTCGGGTATATGGTGGGCCCGATAAGGTACCCCGGGGCAAGAAGTTCGAGTAGTAGACGATGATCCTGACAGGGGCAGACTACCTACGGGTGATTGTTGGCGCGGCGGATATCCGGAGGATACGGACCGTGGTCGTGAGATATTGAGATATTGATACTTGAGTTGGGCCAGTCCGGATTGCCGGAGCCCGAGACTTTTTGAGATACCTATACTTTGGGACACTGAGATATTCATTTAAGGTGTCGATACTTGACACGAATCTCTGTTGATTTAATTGATATTACTTAAGATATTTCAAAAAGAGTTTTCCAAGATGAAAATAAAGATTTCCTCATATCAGCATATTCAGATCATGTGTTAAATTGCATTCATGTCATATACATGCTAGTGCATCATACCATTATCAATATTGTAGAATTGTGACACTTTGCGTACATGCTCACGATAGTCTTTATAGATGTTACATATTACTCATGAGTTGGCAACTCATCCCCGTTGTGCCACAGCCTTTTTGCAGGTCCGATCCATCAGCACTGTACCGGCGGACGCACTTCCTCCTTTTGCTTGGATTTGAGGCTTTTACTCGTAGGTGGGTTATGTCATTATTTTGTTTCCACCTTGTATATTTATTGTATCTAGTGTACTCCATCTACTGTATCATCTACCATTACTGATGTATATTGACTTAGAGGCGAGACAGTGAGATTTGTGGGCATGTATTTTGTTTCTTTGGGTCGAGCTCACCTTAGCCGACGTGTTGCTTATAACTTATGCCTTTTTATGCTTATTTTGCACATTGATGATTTATATTGTGTGGGATTTGAGTCCTCCTTGGGGTGAAGAGCTAGCTCCCGCTTGGGGATGCCTTATTTCATGTTATTCATATATATTCCTGTTTGTACCCGTTTGGTGGCCAGTATTTACAAAGGAGACTCTGCCGAAATTTTCGGAAAAATGGATGTTGCTTTTAAAAAGCTTGATGTGACTTATTTGATTAAAATCGCTTTCAATAAATTAGTTTTCCTTCACTCTACTGCTTATTTGGTTTTGATTTCTGGGTTTTGGCTTACGTAGATTACGTACGCCTCGAGACGTTTCGTAATTTAAATGCCAGTCATGCTCCGTACTTTTCGGGTCGTGACAGTATACGTATCTAACATGACCGAGTCGGTGAATCTATCAATCGACATCTAGCCACACAACATCACGTACGGTATATCGTACGACAGCCTCTAGTCAAGGGTATGGATCAAACATCATGTCAAACTCATCACGTACGGAAAATCATCGTACGGCGGTATTAAGCTATCAGGGATCCTATCAACCTATAAGACAAGGAGGGTACGGACCTAACGTCTCGTACGGCTATCACTCACGATTCACAACATATATAAATATCTCTATATACCTATGTCCCAGGTCACACCCGCAACAATCTCATATCAGGGGACCGGCAAGGTATCAATCATCTCAATCGACTCACATCCGTATACCAACATATCATCATATCACATATTAAATCGTACTCTCTTTTTATCATACTTATATCTCACATAAAGTCAAGTTTACATATACAATCTAAATTTACTATAAGCATAAGTATCTAATCTAACAAACACACCCGAACCATACAAACAGTTTTTGAAAGATGTGAATCGTAGTTTTGACAGTCGGGGCTACGGTGTTTTTAAGGAAAAGATATCATTTGAAAATTCATAACGTCCCTCAAGGTATCTGTCTAAAAGATGCATACGATTCTTCAGTTTAGAAATAAGTATGGTTCGGATGACACATCCATGTCGACTATCTAGTCATATAGTACCCTAAACGGCAATATCATCAAATATCATCCCTAAGTCCCGTCATCACATACTAGTCGTATCATATTGCTTCTAACTATCCTTAGTTTCTAATATGGTTCTCTAACTATCTTTTTACTCTATCTATAGTTTTCTATTGAAGGTTTCATTAACCATAATCTATATATAAATCGGTTTCCATCAAAGTGTGCGGGGGTGCTATACGCCATCCACCCGACTTCCCCCGTAGATATAGATATACTCACATTGATCCTTACTTGCCGAAGTCGATGATGCCATGCTCCGTCGTCTCGGAATCCACGCGAAGGTACCTACAATAATACACAGTCGCAATCATTATTAGAATCGAATCCGGAAACTAAAACGGCACACGGTTCGCCTATAGGTTAGAACCTATAGCTCACGTATGCAAAACCAACAAATTACCCCTAGTCGTTGATGTACAAACATCCAACAACCAATTACAAAACCAAATATCAAAACTCATCATTCAAAATACGGAAAACATATCCAAAAATCACACTAATGTGCTCACATATTTTGACTCAGGCCAAAAGGAGTTGCACAAACAAGTCTAGGGTGTTGTATATAGTGTATATGAGCTACTGGACCAACCTAGACCCAAACCCCTCCAATGTAAAATCCTGCCTCCTTGGCCCCATGGTCTCCGTTTGGGTTCGTATGGTCCGGGTGGTCTCCTAGTACCCTAATTTGGTCCCTGGAGTTGTTTGCTAAGCTCAGAAATTCCCCGGGTTGCTCCAGATTCACTGTAGACTCACAATTCAACAGAAAACCGACACGGGTAAATTCATAATTCCGTATTCTGGTTTCTATGCTATGGTCCAAGTCAAGAAACACTTCTAAGTCTTATTGACAGCCACTAACATCATCAATCTCCCAAACCCTTCTCTAGAATTTCATAGCTCACAAATCCATCGCTAAACGACTTCTAAACTTAAACAAAATGCTAGGAAATCATAACTACCCTAAATGAAAAGAGATATACCTCAGGGTTACACCCAAGAAAAACCCTAGAAGTCCCAATGTTGTCAAAATCCAACTTTGCTTGGTCCATTGCGATGAGGGTGAGGAGGTGATCATCTTTTGTGAAGGGGGTATGGGGTTTTGATGAAAGATTGGAGATGGGTCATGAGGGTAGAATGATGGGCTTGAGGATGAAGAAGGAGATGAAAGAATTGGTGGGGGAAAAGATATGGGCAGCACTCTCCCTCTCTCTCTCTCTTTCTCACTCTCATTCTCTCTCCTAGCATGCTCACTCTCATCATGATGTCCCCTCTCTCTCTCCTCAAGTCATCACAACACCTTTTTCCTTTCTTTTCTTTTCTCACCACAATAAAACCATAACATAAACAACACAAATGAACATGTAAACAAATGAAACATGTCATGGTGCACTAACCATGAAAACTGTAGAAACACGGATTTGGCTTAATCGCGATTAGCAGTGCACTAATCGGGTTTTTATCCAAACTGCGTATAATAAATTTTAAAAATGCGAAATCCTTTAAATATATTTTTAAATCAATAAATCATTTTAAATTTCCAATTATTTCACAATTATTGGTATATATTTATACCCTTTTTCGAAAACCCCAATTTCGCAAATCTGGTAGTTTTCGGGAAATATATTATTTTAATATTAAGTTCCAAAAATAATATTTTATATTTTCTGAAGTGTTACAGTTTTTATTGCACAGGCTATCCACACGACCAGGGGAATGTCGGGTTTCACTTGCGGCTCAAAGGAAACCCGGGGCTCCTAGTGTTAGTGTATATGCCCTAGAGGCCATTACTGTATCATACTAGTTTGTATATTACATAATGGAAGCTTGGAATATTCACAGTTGTATAGACAATCTTGCTCAAAATGGTAGTATGCTATTTGGTTTGTTTCTACTTTAATGTGTACATGTGTTTCTTTCAGTATATCACCTATACACATTAGTGGAGCCCTTAGGATCTTTGCTTGATTACCAGCGTTGTGATGGCAGTCACACTCGTGGGGGCTGGGTAATCTACAAGCACATCCTTATACAGGTCCCTAGTCGTAGGACTATCGAGACAAGGTATCGATACTCCGGAGTAGACTAGCGTATGCGCTTTTCATCCCAGCAGGGGAGACGGTCTGTCCCACAGCCGTCAGTACGTCGAACTTGAGATAGTATGCGGGTGCTCGTTAGGTTACGGGTACACTGGACAGGACTCGTCGGGAACTGATGGTTGGTACAATACCTATCGTCAGTTATCAGTTCCCAGGTGACATAAGTACAGCTTAGTCCACTGACTTGATGATTGTTGGATTTTCCCGTTGTGTAGTATGAATCAATTCAAAAGGTCCCTAAAACGGCAACATTTGTTTGAAACTGTTTCTTGTGTCGGTATTCAAAAAATTTATAAAGAACTTCACAACCAAAAAAATATTTTGACCGCAATCAAACTACGGTGTCAATTGTAGTTCATGAATGAGTGCGGATCGTCCACAGGGATTGCACGATTCGTTGTATTGATATGCTTGAATTGAAAAGTTAAGCTAAGATAAACGAAAACATGATTCAAGAGTATTGATTTTCAAGTGTCACTATTCTATTCAAGAATCAAGAAAAAGATAAACAATCAAGAATCGGTGTATCGATGATATTTCCAATCAACAATCAAGAATCTAAAAGAGGCTCGTATGAATCGATAAGATCAATAGACGTGATGTAATCTAAAGATATCGTGTTCTTGTCCTTCGAAGGATTGATACTAGATCGATGATCATCGATGAGAGTTAGGGCTTTCTTGATGAAACTAGGGTTCATCTTTTAACCCTTGTTCTTTCGTCGATATCATTCCTTTTCTAGCCTCTACCAAATTCAAGAAACGATCGTAACTCCCCAATTTCGATCGATGTCAATCAAGAAAGCATCGAAACGAAATGGGTCGTCGTTTCTTGAACTTGCTAGGGTTTACAAAACTCGTAGGACTCAAGAATCGATTAAAGCTATGTTACATCATCATTCTATAGACCGTCTCGACTCCTCGACGAGCGGAGTTTTATTCACACATCACCACACAGAAAAGATTCACAAATTGTAAAGATATCATGATGCAGAATTTAAAGAAAACAAGATAAAAGAATATCACCTTTATTTATCTCAACAATTTTGATTACATTCGCTTCAAGAACTATAAGAGGAAGAATCTAAATCGTTGATCGGCTTCGTGAGTCGTGGATCGGCTCGGATCGCTTGCTCCGTTGAAGATCGGCTCCGCTCCTAAAGGTTGTAAGGCTTCTTGCTTAATGGGTACTCGGGATCTTGATCTTTAATTGGAATTAGGGTTAGGGTTTCCCACAAATCCTCTCACTAGATTTGTGGAAGAAGAAGATGAGATAAGAGATGAAATGGCTCTAGTTTGATACTAGATTGGGGATCCAAGATTATTTTACAAGTGAGCCTAGGGTCTTATTTATAGAGCTCCCAAACCCTAGGTTTAGGTTTGAAATGGTAGTTGCCTCCAAAAGTTTGTTGAGTCTTCTAGAAGATAGTTTGTTAGGAGCTAGCTTAGGGTTTAAGCTAGGATTAATTAAGCTTGGAAACCCTTGTTTGCTGATCTGGCAGAAACCCCTGGATTCTTCTGGAAACTGAGATACATTTCTGAGCAGTGGGCCCTGTAATAAGCATTGTGGTACAAAACTCAGGTGATGATGTCATCAAGCCGCCGCGGAACCGCGGCTTAAGCCGGCTATGGCCGCGGTTCCGCGGCCATATTGGAGCCTTGGGCTTTGTGCTTTCTGGAGTGGTCTTGTACTGCTATTTGGGGCTTTGTCTGATATGCTGAATTGTGATTGCTCCTTTGGATTGATACCGGATCTGAAATTAGTGGGTTGACGTATCTTTTGAGCGGTGTAATGTTCGAGCAAGCTTTCCTTTTCCTGCACAGACTTCGAAACACGGGTTGCGACATATAGAAATATTGCGTTGCCATGCAATGCAGTCAATTTCCCTAGAAATGCCGGTTTTAAGGTTGAATACATGTAATCTGATATTTTGCGATAGAATTGCTAATATGTAGAATATGAATGCCGTACACTTCTATATGTATGCAGATGATAGGGAAATTGCTGGTAAAAATATGCAATATTTTTGACTGATCAAATACCCCCAAACTTAATTTCGATCGTCTCGAGCGAATGTTTTATTAAAAAGAGAAGGAGAAAATAAAGAAAGAGAAAAACTAACTAGCACACTTTCGTAGGCAACACGATTGCACTGAGCACGTGCAACAAGCCTTTAAACCTCTAGGTGTCCCTAGTAGGAGGAGTGTTGTCTCCTGAGGGTTTTCAGCGGATTGCACCCACAAAATCCAATAATAAAAGCAAGATCATGAATATTACATTTAAAGAAGAGAATCATAAAAGAAAAGCTTTGAAAATTAGGGTTTCCAACTAAGCTAGCTTTTCGGTTGTCATGAGCCCTATCTTAATGGTCATGAAAAGATGTCAGAAATCACGTCCTCCCTCAATAAAACATCGTCATATTTTTCATTCCTATCTTTCTTCCAAATATCGATCATATAACCCTGCGTGTGTGTAAAATACATCCCTACATCCGGAGAATTCAATTCAAGCTATCATACTCTTGCCCATCAGCCTCAGTACTTTTTAATTAATGAATATTTAGATGAGATTGCTCACACACTTTCATGGGACCGTTAATACTTCTTGAGGTACTAACCGACCGATTACACCTGTGCTTGCTTACTTGGTGTATTTTCCTCGTCTTGCACCACCTCAGGCATAACAGTGACTCCCAGACCAGTTGGCCTTAGGGCACTAGGTGAAGAAGCACCCTCGCTATACATTTTTATTGCCCTCGGTGATAACAAAACCAGTGTTCATTTTTCTCACCACTTTATATTTTCTTTATTCATTTTTTATTTTTTTATTTCCTTCATACTTTTGGCTTTAAGATAAGAGCATTTCAAGGTATCCTCTACTATCCCAGGCTTCAAGACGTGTGTAAGTGCGAATAGCAGGGTATCAACGTTCAAAAATGTTTGGCTTCCAGAATAGAAACTATTTTTCAGACTTATTTTTATCCTCAGATTAGTGACGTCCTTCATCTTACTAACCCTTGGGACAACGGCTCATAACTACTTATTACTAGTTCGTATAAGAAAACTTCTAATTTTCTTAGTTTTCTAAAATTTTTCCAATCTCATGGATGTAATTTTTCACTATCTAAACTTTCATTATCTTATTTATATACAAAAAGTGTAAATATTAAAATTATTTTTATATTTGAAAATTTTTAAATTTTTTATGGGTTTTGAAAAATTTTCAATTTTTATAGATTTTTAAAAGAAATGTTTTGTGCTTATGCAGATGATATGCAAATGATGCAAAAATAAGCACAAACCTCCCCCAAACTTGTTTTCAACAGTGTCCTCACTGTTGCCAAATGCTATACCTACAAAACTGTAAGCCTGGGGGGAATTATTAGTGGGGGCAGAATATATAAGTGAAGAACTTCCCCCAAACTTACTCTTTTCACTCACCTTCATTCAAAAAATGATGCAATGATATACTGGACATGAAGGTGAGACGGAGGAATTTTAATCAAATAAACTGGCTCTTGTAAGAACAAGAACTCCTCCGTGGGGTCAGTGGAAAAATACGGTTTTAATCTATGTCCATTTACTTTGAAAAAGGTGCCGTTTTTAACATTTTCAACTTCTACTGCCCCGTGCGGGTATACAGACCGCACAACAAAAGGTCCCTTCCATCGAGATCGGAGCTTACCCGCATGAAGGTGTAATCGTGAATCATAAAGAAGGACTTGTTGACCAGGTGAAAATGTTTTCCTCAAAATGTTTTTATCGTGAAAAACCTTAGTCCTATTCTTTGTGATTACAGCATTATCATAGGCTTCATCGCGGAGTTCGCTTAGCTCATTTATTTGCAGCTTCCGAAAGTTGCAAACAAGGTTCAGACCAAAATTTATTTCCTTTATAGCCCACAATGCTTTATGCTCTATCTCGACAGGTAAATGACATGCTTTTCCAAACATTATCCTATATGGAGACATTCCTAGGTCGGTCTTATATGCAGTTCGGAATGCCCAAAGAGCATCCGTCAATTTGGTCGACCAGTCTTTTCTATTTTTAGCAACAGTTTTCTCCAGGATAAGTTTGATTTGTCTGTTTGAGATTTCAGCCTGCCCGCTTGTTTGGGGATGATAGGGTGTAGAAAGTCAGTGGTTGATTGAGTATTTTCTCATCAGAGTCTCGAAAGATCTGTTGCAGAAATGTGTCCCATTATCGCTAATGATAGCGCGTGGGTGTCCAAATCGCGAAAAGATATTCTCTTTCAAGAACTTAATGACAACTTTCTTGTCATTAGTGAGACATGGAATGGCTTCTACCCACTTGGAGACATAATCAACCGCCAGCAATATGTACAAATTCCCAAAGGAGTTGGGAAAAGGACCCATAAAATCAATGCCCCAAACATCGAACATTTCAACAACCAAGATGGGTTGCTGAGGCATTTCATTCCTCTGGGATATTCTACCCGTATACTGACATTGTGTACAAGTTTTGCAATATTCAAATGCGTCCTTGAATAAGGTCGGCCAATAAAATCCACATTGCAAAACCTTTTCCGCTGTCTTTCTAGGACCAAAGTGACCCCCACAGGCCTGATCATGACAAAAAGAAAGAACACTCTTGAACTCTTCATTTGGGACGCACCGGCGAATGATCTGATCAGGACAATATTTAAACAAATAGGGCTCGTCCCAGTAAAAGTGTTTTACTTGGGAAAGAAAACGATATTTGTCCTGTTTTGACCAATCGCTCGGTATTAGTCCCGTGGCATGATAGTTCACAATATCCCTGAACCATGGTTCAGCGGATATGCTCAAGAGTTGTTCATCAGGGAATGAATCATTGATCGGCAGGGTCACAGGGGAAGAAATGATGCGTGAAAGATGGTCAGCTACTACGTTTTCACATCCTTTCTTATCTTTGATAACAAGATCAAATTCTTGTAACAGTAGGATCCAACGTATTAGTCGACCTTTTGCATCTTTCTTCGCCAGAAGATGTTTTAAAGCGGAATGGTCAGTATACACAACTATAGGTGAGCCAATTAAGTAAGGCCTGAATTTTTCTAATGCAAATACAACCGCTAATAGTTCTTTCTCTGTGGTTGTATAATTGATTTGCGCATCATTCAGGGTCTTACTTGCATAGTAAATCACGTGTGGCATCTTTTCGATGTGCTGTCCTAAGACTGCACCTACTGCAAAATCAGATGCGTCACACATCAGCTCAAAGGGGTAGTCCCAGTTTGGTGATGATAAAACGGGGGCTGAAGTGAGTGAGTGTTTAAGTGAGTCGAAAGCTGTCTCGCAATCCGAGTCAAAATAGAAGGTCGTATCCTTGGCCAGGAGAAGTGTTAAAGGTCTAGCAATTTTGCTAAAATCCTTAATGAATCTCCTATAAAAGCCTGCATGGCCAAGGAAAGAGCGAATATCTTTGACGCTTTTGGGATGAGGGAGGTTTTGAATAACATCTACTTTAGCTCTGTCAACCTCAATGCCTTTCTGTGAAATGACAAGTCCAAGGACTATTCCTTCTTGGACCATAAAATGGCATTTTTCCCAGTTTAATGTCAAGTTCTTCTCTTTGCAACGAGTAAGAACAGCGTCAAGATTCGCTAGGCAATCTGAAAAAGAGTCACCAAAAATCGAGAATTCGTCCATAAAGATCTCCAAAAAATTCTCTACCATATCAGAGAATATCCCCATCATACACCGCTGAAAGGTAGGGGGAGCATTGCATAACCCGAAGGGCATGCGACTGTAAGCAAAGGTACTAAAAGGACAAGTAAAAATGGTTTTATCTTGATCCTTTTTGGCGATGGGGACCTGATTGTAGCCTGAGTATCCGTCCATAAAACAATAATACTCTCGTCCCGCTAAGCGTTCCAGCATCTGATCAATGAATGGTAGAGGAAAATGATCTTTCCTCGTGGCAGTGTTGAGTTTTCTATAATCGATGCATACACGCCACCCAGTTTGGGCGCGTGTCTGAATCAACTCATTCGCCTCATTTGTGATAACTGTGATGCCGGATTTCTTAGGAACGACAAGTATAGGACTCACCCACTGGCTATCGGAGATGGGGTATATAATACCATTATCTAAGAATTTGACGATCTCTTTCATGACCGCTTCCTTCATGACGGGATTCAACCGTCTCTGTGGTTCTCGAGTTGGTCTGGCATCATCCATCACATGTATATGATGTTCAACTATCAAGGGACTAATCCCTTTGATGTCCGCCATACTCCAACCAAACGCCTCTTTGTTAGATCTCAATACCGATAAAAGTGCATTCTCTTGCTCTGATGCAAGAGAAGCGGATATGATAACCGGTAAAGACTCATTCTCACCTAGATATGCAAATTTAAGGTGAGAAGGTAAAACCTTGAGATCTAATTCAGGCGGAGAAATGATAGAAGGAGGGATCATTGAGTGATTTTTGGATTTACAAAGAAGCTCAGAGCCTGTGAAAGATACAGACTCGGGTGGAGAAAAGTCAGAAGTGCAGGACTCAAGTGTAGGTAAAGTGTCCTCACTAAGATCTTGTGCAAAGTCAAACAGAGATGTGGTAATGTCATCGAGATCAGTAAAGCAAAGTTCCTCAGCTCCACAACTATCGGGAGCGATCTCATGGACACAGCACACATCTAAAATATGAGCAGAGGGTTCTGATGGCTGACTTCCAACTTTATAGATATTTAGTTCAATGGTCATATTTCCAAATGATAAGTTCATTGAACCATTTCTACAATTTATAACAGCGTTGGAAGTGGCAAGGAAAGGACGACCCAAAATCACCGGAATTTGGCCCCGGGGGTTTGCTACAGGATGTGTGTCGAGCACAATGAAGTCTACAGGGAAAACAAATTCCCCGACCTTTATCAATACATCCTCTAATTAACCCCTTGGTTTGGTGATAGATCGGTCTGCCATCTGGAGAGTGCAATGAGCAGGTTTCAACTCTCCAATCCCTAATTGCTCATAGACAGAATAAGGGAGCAGGTTAACACTCGCGCCAAGGTCTAAAAGAGCACGATTTATGTTTTTACCCCCAATCGAAATCGATATTGTAGGACATCCTGGGTCCTTTCTTTTCTTTGGAAGCTGGGGTATAAAAGCAGTGCTGATATTATTAGACATAAAGACCTTCTTCGGCACTTGAGTCTTCCTCTTCCTAGTGCACAAGTCCTTAAGAATTTTCGCATAAGCGGGGACTTGTTGAATCGCATCTAGGAGAGGGATATTGATGTTAACCTGTTTGAACATTTCTATAATTTTCTCCATATGAGGACTCGTTCTATTAGCCCTTAGCCGGTTCGGGTAAGGGGCTTTCGCAATAAGTGCAGGGTCCATCACAAGAGAAGGAAAAGGGGGTAGACGAGGTCCCAAAAGAGGTGTGGGGACCGTCTGTGGAGAACTATAAGGGTTAGGTGAAGGTGTCGAGCCTAAAGGGAAATGGAGAATAGGCTCGCTAGAAGGTGGTTTGGTAGAAGAAGAAGGATCAGAAGGAGAAGTGTGTGGAAAGGTCTCAGCCGGGGTGTTGATATGATTTTCAGTATTATCAATATCTTCCCCGACATTATTATTCAGCACTCTTCCCGATCTCAACGTTGTAATGGCATTTACATTGTAATGCCCAGGATTCTGTAGGGGTTGAGAGGGAAGTTTCCCTTTTTCTCTCGCACTCATTTCGGCTTTAAGTCGTGCGATTTCAGCTTCCATCGTTCTGATACTCTCAGCTTGGGACGCTGAGTTTTTCTTTATCTCACCGACGGAAGATCTAACCTCAGCCGAAACCTCTATGAAATTTGACAAAAGTGATTTCATGGTTTGAGTGAATTGAGAGAAATCGTCAGAACAGGACAACTGCATAGGATTAGATTGTGCAGGATTGTTGCCTTGGTTTTGAAAATTTTGTGACTGATAGGGGTGCTGAGTGAGTTGAAGGGGTTGCTGTTGTGGTGGAGGAAGAGCCTTTTGAAAATTATTCGTGTTTGGAACCGTGTTTTGAGATTGGTTTTGGTTCCAAGCAAAATTCGGGTGGTTCCTCCAACCCTGATTGTACGTGGAAGAATATGGATCGTTTCGAGGTCTTTGAAATGCGGCATTAGAATGCTCGTGACCTTGAAACACAGAGTTTAATGGACATTCTTCCGTTAAATGTGACGGATCAGAACAGCACCCACAAACAGTTTTGGGGAGCGGCAGTGGGTTTAGGGAGGCTGCTGCAAATTTGTGTTCCATAGCGTCGAGCTTCTTTTGCATAGCTGCCATTTCAGCTCGAACACCTATGGACACATCTATTTGGTGAACACCACACCTATTCAATGGTTGGGTTCCACTCTCCCACTGTAGTGATTTTTCAGCGAACTCTTCTAAGTACCTCCAAGCTTCCCCATCATCCTTAGTCATAAATGTACCTTGACACATGTTTTCAAGGCTCTGTTTAGTCTTAGGGTTACTGCCCTCATATATGATTCGGCAAAGCTCCCATCTCGGGATGCCGTGATGAGGACATTGAACCAATAGATCCTTGAAACGTTCAAAGTATTTAGAGAATGGTTCAGCAGGGAGCTGGGCAAATTGGTTCAGTTCGCTGCGGATTCGAGCTGTCTTTTGGTGTGGGTAAAATTTCTTAAGGAATGCAGCAACGAATTCTTCCCAATTCGTAATAGAGTGTGCGGTAGTGTTATATAGCCACTTCTCGGCTATATCGCACAATGTAAATGGAAGAAGTCGTAGACGCATCGCATCCACTGAAAGTTGTGACATACCCATCATTGCGTATACGTTTTCAAATTTGGTAATGAAAACGTAAGCGTCCTCAGTCTCGAGTCCGTGGTATTTGGGTAAAAGATTGATATACTGGGGCTTGATTTCAAAGTTATCCCCATTGGCTGGTGATGTGGATAAGCAGGTCGAAAGAGGACCTCTATGTGGATAGCATCTCTCCTGGATAGAAATGCGGGGTGGATTCTGCGCACCAACGGACGGCGGCAGATTAGGGTTAAAGAAGTTTGATGGATTTGGGTCCATCGGTGTGGGTGTGGTAGTAGGTAAAGAAAAGGTAAATGGAGAAATATCGACTTCGGAGTCGATAAAGGGTACGCGGACTAAACGGGCACTAGAATCCCGTGTCCAGCCTATCTTGCACTAAAAAGGGTTAGTACAAATGGCAGCGTTGGCTTATAATTAGGGGTAAATGAATGCGGTGTTTGCTTTTGAAAAAGGGACGGATTTTGAAAAAATGATGTGACAAAACAAATGCAGCACACAAACCCTAGAATCTAGTGGTCACCTAGGTCCGGCTCTAGACCGCTCCTAACTGCCAAAAGACAAGTCGCAGGATAGAATCCTCCACTGCCTCTTTGTCCCCCTGTGGCCGGATAAGTGCCAGGTAAGTGGGAAGGTACTCCACTACGTAAGTAGTGGGCCTAATTAAAAACCACTAGCCTTAGACACACTCGCCTTAGGCACCACAAGAAAATGCGGATAAGCAATGAATTACCCACGGCCTTCTCTTGTCCTAATTGAGCGCGACAGTCCTTAGAGTCTTCTCTATATTTCTTTTAATTAATGAGGGTAATGCGGATGCAAGTTTTGCGATTTTCGGGGCCTAGGAAGGGTAATGAAATCCCCACCTAATTTGGATTTGGCCGTGCCCCTTAAATTTCCGTATTAGAATGCAAACAACCAAGAAATCAAAATCACGCACAAATTTAATTTTTGCTTTTGCGGCGCTGCGATTATTTGCAAAGAATTCTGCAGCAAAGTGTTAGTTGGAGCTAAAAGGGGAGAGAGGAGAGAGCAAGGAATTACCTGCACTAAAAATTTTGCAGAGAACCCCCACATTCGCGGCGGTTCCGCCGCAAATGGTAGGCAATGGCCGCGGAAACACGGTCCTCTGGTGTGATCTCTGCACCAAAATTCACTAGGAAGCTCCTGTTGCTTCCCTCTGTTCTCTGGTATATTCCAAAAATTTTCTTCAATTTCCAAACAGCTCCAGATTTCCTTGCAATGAACAACAGCAAATCGTTTAGGGTTTGCACGAATTTTGATCTCAAAAAACAACAATGGAATAATTCTTTCAATTCAAACTATAATATGAAACGAATTAGCGCGCGATCCCCGGCAACGGCGCCATTTTGATTGTTGGATTTTCCCGTTGTGTAGTATGAATCAATTCAAAAGGTCCCTAAAACGGCAACATTTGATTGAAATTGTTTCTTTTGTCGGTATTCAGAAAATTTATAAAGAACTTCACAACCAAAAAAATATTTTGACCGCAATCAAACTACGGTGTCAATTGTAGTTCATGAATGAGTGCGGATCGTCCACAGGGATTGCACGATTCGTTGTATTGATATGCTTGAATTGAAAAGTTAAGCTAAGATAAACGAAAACATGATTCAAGAGTATTGATTTTCAAGTGTCACTATTCTATTCAAGAATCAAGAAAAAGATAAACAATCAAGAATCGGTGTATCGATGATATTTCCAATCAACAATCAAGAATCTAAAAGAGGCTCGTAGGAATCGATAAGATCAATAGACGTGATGTAATCTAAAGATATCGTGTTCTTGTCCTTCGAAGGATTGATACTAGATCGATGATCATCGACGAGAGTTAGGGCTTTCTTAATGAAACTAGGGTTCATCTTTTAACCCTTGTTCTTTCGTCGATATCATTCCTTTTCTAGCCTCTACCAAATTCAAGAAACGATCGTAACTCCCCAATTTCGATCGATGTCAATCAAGAAAGCATCGAAACGAAATGGGTCGTCGTTTCTTGAACTTGCTAGGGTTTACAAAACTCGTAGGACTCAAGAATCGATTAAAGTTATGTTACATCATCATTCTATAGACCGTCTCGACTCCTCGACGAGCGGAGTTTTATTCACACATCACCACACAGAAAAGATTCACAAATTGTAAAGATATCATGATGCAGAATTTAAAGAAAACAAGATAAAAGAATATCACCTTTATTTATCTCAACAATTTTGATTACATTCGCTTCAAGAACTACAAGAGGAAGAATCTAAATCGTTGATCGGGCGTCGCTCGGCTTCGTGAGTCGTGGATCGGCTCGGATCGCTTGCTCCGTTGAAGATCGGCTCCGCTCCTAAAGGTTGTAAGGCTTCTTGCTTAATGGGTACTCGGGATCTTGATCTTTAATTGGAATTAGGGTTAGGGTTTCCCACAAATCCTCTCACTAGATTTGTGGAAGAAGAAGATGAGATAAGAGATGAAATGGCTCTAGTTTGATACTAGATTGGGGATCCAAGATTATTTTACAAGTGAGCCTAGGGTCTTATTTATAGAGCTCCCAAACCCTAGGTTTAGGTTTGAAATGGTAGTTCCCTCCAAAAGTTTGTTGAGTCATCTAGAAGATAGTTTGTTAGGAGCTAGCTTACGGTTTAAGCTAGGATTAATTAAGCTTGGAAACCCTTGTTTGCTGATCTGGCAGAAACCCCTGGAGTCTTCTGGAAACTGAGATACATTTCTGAGCAGTGGGCCCTGTAATAAGCATTGTGGTACAAAACTCAGGTGATGATGTCATCAAGCCGCCGCGGAACCGCGGCTTAAGCCGGCTATGGCTGCGGTTCCGCGGCCATATTGGAGCCTTGGGCTTTGTGCTTTCTGGAGTGGTCTTGTACTGCTATTTGGGGCTTTGTCTGATATGCTGAATTGTGATTGCTCCTTTGGATTGATACCGGATCTGAAATTAGTGGGTTGACGTATCTTTTGAGCGGTGTAATGTTCGAGCAAGCTTTCCTTTTCCTGCACAGACTTCGAAACACGGGTTGCGACATATAGAAATATTGCGATGCCATGCAATGCAGTCAATTTCCCTAGAAATGCCGGTTTTAAGGTTGAATACATGTAATCTGATATTTTGCGATAGAATTGCTAATATGTAGAATATGAATGCCGTACACTTCTATATGTATGCAGATGATAGGGAAATTGCTGGTAAAAATATGCAATATTTTCGACTGATCACTTGACACTGTCACTTCGCCTCGAGTGTGTTCCCACTGTACTTTGATTACTACCCTACTACGGCTCAAAGGAGTCGTGCAAACAGGTAGTAGTTGGGTGCAGTCCCGAAGCACATGGAGGTAGTGATGGTTAGACAGGATTCGTCTCTCCCGGTATTGGGAGTTGACATCGCGCTGTGTCATGGAGAGCCATTACACATAGTCGTCCCTGGCCACGGCAAGCGAGATATACTGGTAGGTTTCCAGTGTTATCTCAGGGTGTTCTGGGCTACACTCCGACACGACTTGTACCGCTATTAGGGGACTGACGTTTACCGCCCCCTAGGCCCGCCATGCGATATTCTCAAACGAACAGACCGGACTGTACGGAGATTGTCACATTCAGGCTCAATAGGAGTTCAGATGGGTTTCACCTCGTCCGTCTTCTTATCGGCATCTACCTAGGGGCCGTTACGCACAGCTAGTGCCGCTTGCGGTCTGTGGTTAAACTCACTGCCAGCGTAGTGTCGAGTCTTTAGAGTCCCACACAGAGAGCTATTCGCCTTTAGACAAAAGAGTAGAGGTCGCATGGTTTTGCGACAGGGTTCGGTCACATCCGTGCACTTGTGCACGTTTAGTGTCCGGGCAGTTATCACTAGCGGGCTTTGGTTTAAGCCAGATCCTAGTGTACGTTTTGGGATTGGTTTTATGTCGTTTGTATTCGTGTTCCTCGGAACGCGGATGCGGGTGTGTATGCACGGTTGACAGAGAGACAGAGGTAGAGGATTCTCATTAGTGTTATTGACTGTTGACTTTTGCTAAACCCTAATGAGAATAAGAAATATGATTAATGATAATATTAATTAAGTATTATTGTGCCATGGTTGGGTTGAAAGGTTGACTTTGTTGACTTGTTGACTTTGTTGACCGGTTGACTAGGTTGGACTTGTTGACCATCATCATGACAATGGCTATCATTTCATGGCATTGACCTTTGCTTGCTTATTTGTTCACACATTGCATTTAATGCATGAAATGATATTGCCATTTGATATGATAACAACCATCACATAATACTCAATTATTATTATGTGTTATCATGATTTTGGATTATGAGAGCAAGGGTGAGAAAAGTCTTGCTCATTCTTTCATTTGCTTTCTCTTTCATGAAAGCTCTCTCATCCTCAAGCTCTCCCTCTTCCTCTTGCTCTCTCTCTCTAGTTCAAGGCAAAAACCTCTCATGTGTTGAGAATCATTTGCCTTGGAGATAAAAACCCAAAACACTTCTCTACTCATCCTAGCACACAAAGTCTAGCAAGCCAAGTGTTCTAGTTTCCTCTAGTTTGAGGTTGAAGCCAAAGGTAGAAGCTTTCGGGTGGATCCATCTTCGGCACAAGGAGACGACGAGGAGAGAACCATCCGACCACCACAAGGAGTCGAAAAGGAGTTCAAGTTAAGGTATAACCCCCTAACCGAGTAGGTAAAACTCCTAGTTAGGTTGTTAGATAGTTGTTTAACAAAGATCCGTATTTTGAGTCCATGTTACCACCAAAGAAAAATCGTTTTTCACCATTTCCGCAACCCCAAAGAACAGGGGACGGGTAACGTGGACTTACAGTGGTATCAGAGCCAGATTAAACACTATCTAACATGTTAGCAAAGTAAATAGAAGTTCGATCAGAGAAAAAGTCACGAAACATGCCCGGAACACAAACTTTCTGTCGATTTTTAAACTGCTGTAAAAATAATAAATCATGTACTAAAAATCGGCTCAGGGTTTTTAAAGAACACATAAGAAAAATGGTCCACTAACTCGGTCAAAGCGCCGCGGAACCGCGGCAAGAGCGTGCTCCTACCGCGGATCCGCCGCCGAGTTGACTAGGTCGTGGGCAATTTTTCCTGCAGTGTGTTCAGTGGGGTGTTTTGGGATTTTTGGAATATGATTTTTCTGCCCAGATTTTCCAGAAAGCAAAATTTGTTTTTGGGGTTTAAAAATCCGTATTTTGATCAAACTTCTAAAGACTTTAGCTAACGGGTTATATCTGTGATGTGATATATGTATTGAACGCCTGCTAATCGCTATACGTCGATTAGTGGGGGTTATACATATCTGTGATCTGTAATGTTGATGGTATGTGTATATGAATTCATTAGATTGTCGCGGATGAATAGCCGGGGGGTTGTGAGATGAGAGTTTTCTTTATCTTTCAATTCATGTAAATTTGTAATTGATGTAATATTATTTATATGGCCGTACAACCGGGATGAGGTTGTAGCCGTCATTGTATAATTTCTTTTACTGTTTTTGCTCCTAGGATAGACCCAGGGAGGGCTGCACAAACTACCGGGTACCTCGAAGTGCCGACTGACCTACTCACGTTGTTGAGGGAGGTTGCTTCGCTTCGGGTATTTGGCGGGTAGTTTGCCGCACCCGTAGGGGTCTAGGGTGGGGTATTGGCTATTCATCGTGACCGTGTAATCCGCTTTTCGTTACAGGCTCGTACGGAATGCGGATTCCTAGTATATCCAATGTGTTCATCTGTGATCTGGAATGGCTATCATTGCATCTGACGAATGTATATATCTATATATGATATCTATTTAGGCGTTGCTTATGTTTTGCATCCGCGCTAGTCCAGCCCCCGCTCTATCGTTAGTTAAGTAACCTAACGGGTAATGACGGGGCCCCGTGGCGAATGCGGATGGCATAAGCGTACGTTATATTTTCGTTGTTTTCTGCAATGGTAGGATTAAATGATGGGATGCATTACAATGAATGCAAGAAAATAAAACAGAGTAAAGTCGTTGGAACAATTTCAAAAACCACTCGGTTTTTTTTCAAAAACCAACTTTTAAACGCGGAGCTTAAGCCACTCCTTTTAAAAGCTATCTCGTTCCATCGATTATATCAAGTTCACTACGTTCACGGTTTTGCCAAAACCATTCGTAGCCCTCCGTCATTTCACATGGATAGTCAATAGTATTCAAGCTATGTTTGTTGGCCAAAGTCAAGGCATAGTGATTGGTAGCTATTGGGTATTCATGTGCAGCATAGATAGATGCGTTGGTTTGGGATAGTCGTACTATCTTGTTGGCCAAAGTCAAGGGTAGGTACGGGTGGGTTCAAATTAACCTGGAGAACGACGGGTAGAACTTGACATGTGACTTATGATTTGTTGGCCAAAATCAAGGTCATAAGAGCATGGGGCAAAAATCCACATCGGGAGTTTCTAAAGAACCAGAAACTTGCTAGCGCTGCATAACATTTGGAGTGTGATGATTCTGGTAGGATTCCTTCAGTTTTGTCACGCGATGATATTTGGATCCCGATCCTACAGTGAGTATATGCTACTCCGCGGGAAATTTCTCACTTAACGATCAATGCTATAAACCAAGTAGGTGTCTAGAAAGGTGTTAGCGGGGCTACGCCCCCAGGGAAAAGAGGTTATTTAATTAAGGAACTTCGCGAAAGCGTTGGAAAACCTCCCTCGAAGTATCAACACTGGCCTGGCTGAACGGTTAAGCAAGTATTGTACGGTGAGATTGATCCCGGCTAATTCTTCCTTTTTGGTTTTAGGAGGAATTCGAGAAACAGTGGGAGCCATCCTGTTTAAACAAACTAAAAACCACTCTAAACTTGCAAAAGCATCATGCTAAAGTGTTTCTTCTCTCTCTCCTATTTGCAGCGACCAATCGTCATGACTGGACTTTAGTTATTACTAGATAAAAATATACTGACAGGGCCAAACTACAAAGATTGGCTCAGGAATGTCAAAATGGCAATCACTTATGACAAGCTGGGGTATCTTCTTACCACCAAAGCTCCCCTATCCCAGGTCCCACCTCCAGCGTCGCGGATAAGGAAATCCGTAAGACCTGGGAGATCGGCTGCGCGAAGGCCAAGTGCCTCGTGCTTGCCTCTATAGACAATGAACATCAGAGGAGGCATGAGAATATGGACCTTGAATCCATATTTCTCCATACAAAAGAACTGTATGGAGAGCAATCCCGTATCGCCAGATACGAAGTCTCGAAAAAACTGTTTTCGGCGAGATTGGTCGTCGGATCATCGGTAGCAGAACACGTGATTAAGATGATTGGCTATATAGAAGAGCTCGCGGACCTTGGGACCACGTTAGAGAACGAGCTCTATACTGACTTGATTCTCCAGTCCCTTCCTTCCACTTACGCCCAGTTTGTCCTGAACTTCAACTTGCAAGAAAAAGAAGTTGAACTTTCAGAACTCCTCAACCTGCTGAGGAGTGCAGAGGGCACCCTATAGAAAGGTAGGGAAACATCCACTTTGTTTGTAGGAGGATCTTCCTCTTCTAAGTCCAAGGCGAAAGCCAAGGGAAAGAAGAAGAAATCCCCCGCCAAACCAAGGGGCGGTGTTAGTAAAGTGGAAACGAAGGGAAAAGCAAAGGCAACAAAGATAGCGGGGTAGCTTGTGGGAAAAGAAGAGTGCTTCTATTGTCATAAGAAAGGACACTGGAAAAAGGATTGCAGGGCTTGGAAGGCCAAGAACCAGGACCCGAAGCAAGTTGCGGCTTCGGCTTCAGGTGTGTATGTTATTGAAAACTGTCTATTAATAAACTCTACTTCCTGGGTATTGGATACCGGATCAGGATCTCATATCTGTAATTCCATGCAGACACTGAGAAAGTGTAGGGTTTTGAAGGCAGGTGATATGACCCTCAGAGTTGCAAACGGAGCTGGCATGGATGCTGAGTCCGTGGGGGACTATCACCTGGGATTGTCAGATGGACACATTTTGGTTTTGCATAATTGTTATTTTGTACCCAATGCAATTTGTAATATCAATTTTGTATCTTTATTATCTAAAGAAGGTTATGAATTTGCATTTGTAAGTAATGTTGTGAACATTCACCTTAATCAAGTTTTGATTGGGTCAGGTACATTAAGCAATGGTATATACGTATTAAACCAACCACAGATTTTCAATGTCCAGAATACACACAAAAGAAAGTCTCCGGAAACAAATCAGGCTTTCTTATGGCATTGTAGACTGGGTCACATCAATGAGAGAAGGTTAACGAAGTTACATACAGAAGAATATTTGGATCCGTTCGAATATCAATCATATGCAACTTGTCAATCCTGTCTCAAAGGAAAGATGACAAAGACTCCGTTCACTGGACACGGAGTAAGAGCGAGCGAGCTCTTGGGACTCGTACACAGCGACGTGTGCAGTCCAATGTCTACACATGCGCGAAGCGATTATTCTTACTTCATTACTTTTACGGATGACTTTTCAAGGTACGGATATGTCTTCTTAATGAAACATAAATCCGAAGCCTTTGGAAAATTCCAGGAATAAGAATGAAGTAGAAAAACAAACCGGCAAAAGTATCAAGACACTGAGATCTGATCGAGGTGGTGAATACTTGAGTGCCGAGTTCCTGGATTACCTAAAAGAGAATGATATTCTCTCTCAGCTTACTCCTCCATACACTCTGCAACATAACGGTGTATCGGAGAGACGGAACTGGACCCTATTGGATATGGTACGTTCCATGATGAGTAACGCTGAGTTACCGCGATCATTCTGGGGATATGCACTAGAATCGGCTGCATACCTTTTGAACCGAGTTCCAACTAAGACTGTACCTACCACACCATATCAGATGTGGTGTGGGAAGAAACCCTATCTTAAGCACATTAAGACATGGGGATGTCCAGCTTTTGTCAAAAAGCAGCATGCAGACAAACTCGAGGCACGTTCAGTACAGTTTAAGTTTGTGGGATATCCAAAGAACTCCAAGGGATATTTCTTCTATTGCGAAGAGGAACAAAAGGTTTTTATTTCTCGTCATGCCCATTTCTTGGAAACTGAGTTTTTGGAAAATCAGATAAGTGGGAGCGCAATAGAACTGGAAGAAATTCCAGAACCACGAGCTATTACTGAAAGATTAGTAGAAACAGAGGGTTCGAAAGATCAAGACATTCCTACGCCGCTCCGCAGGAGTAGTAGGCAGTCTCATCCGTCCGAGAGATACTACGGTTTTATCATAGACGGGGATAGAGAGGATTGCATCATTGATAGTGATGAGCCGACTAGCTTCCAGCAGGCCATTCAGAGCGTTGACTCGGTAAATTAGCTGGATGCAATGCGGACCGAAATGGAGTCCATGTACACCAACAAAGTATGGATGTTGGACGTTGCTCCAGATGGGGTAAAACCCGTAGGATGAAAGTGGATCTTCAAAAGGAAGATTGGTGTAGATGGACAGGTTGAGACCTATAAGGCTAGATTTGTTGCAAAGGGTTTTCGTCAAAGACCTGGTTTGGACTATGACGAAACCTTTTCTCCAGTGGCTATGCTGAAATCCATTCGGATCCTTCTTGCCATTGCTGCCTTCCACGATTATGTAATTTGGCAGATGGACGTAAAGACCGCTTTTCTAAATGGAAATTTAGAGGAGTGTGTCTATATGGACCAGCCAGAGGGTTTCATTCAGAGTGGGAGCAGCGGAAAGGTATGCAAGTTGCTTAAGTCCATCTATGGACTAAAGCAGGCATCACGGAGTTGGAACATCTGTTTTGATGAAACAGTCAAAGATTTTGGCTTTATCAAAAATCCAGATGAACCATGCATCTATAGTAGATTTGTAGCAAGAACTGTCGTATTCCTCGTTTTATACGTGGATGACATTCTTTTGATAGGAAATGACATTCCTATGCTACAATCTGTCAAAGGGTTCTTGTCACACAGGTTCTCCATGAAAGACCTGGGTGATGCCACTTACATTCTAGGGATCCGGATCCATCGTGATAGATCCAAGAGGATGTTAGGACTTTCGCAATCCAGGTACATCGACACCATACTGAAAATATTCAGTATGGAAGATTCCAAGCGCGGTAATCTACCGGCTTGTCACGGGATCACCCTCTCTAAAGAGATGTCTCCCAAGACTGATTGGGAAAGGGATCGCATGTCTATTATACCCTACGCTTCTGCGGTAGGCTCTATAATGTATGCGATATTGTCTACTAGACCAGATGTAGCTTATGCACTGAGTGTGGTAAGCCGGTATCAGTCAAACCTGTGGAGAAGCACTGGATAGCGGTAAAGAACATTCTCAAGTACCTGAGAAGGACTAAGGAGATGTTCTTGGTGTATGGCGGAAAAGACCTCCAGATCGAGGCATTTGCTGACTCCAGCTTCCTGAGTGACAAGGACGATTCCAAGTCCATGTCGGGTTATGTCTTTACCCTCAATGGAGAGGCGGTGTGTTGGAAGAGTTCCAAACAGGAAACCGTTGCTGACTTGATGATGGAAGAGGAATATATCGCTGCTGCTGATGCCGCAAAAGAAGCCGTCTGGATGAGGAAGTTCTTAACGGAACTTCAGGTGGTTCCATCCATTGTTGATCCAATACCTCTGTATTGCGACAACAACGGGGCTATAGCTTTAGCAAAGGAACCCAGGTCCCATCAGAAGTCCAGACACATCTTGAGGCGGTATCACCTGATCAGGGAGATCGTGGGTCGCCAGGAAATCGATGTTCAGAGAGTTGCTACGGAAGATAACACTGCTGATCCACTCACGAAGGCCTTACCCCAGACTCAGTTCGAGCGGCTGATCGAGATGATAGGTCTTCGATACACCAGTACATGGCCTTAGTGCAAGTGGGAGATTGTTAGTGTATATGCCATAGAGGCCATTACTGTATCATACTAGTTTGTATATTACTTAATGGAAGCTTGGGATATTCACAGTTGTATAGACAATCTTGCACAAAATGGTAGTATGCTACTTGTTTTGTTTCTACTTTAATGTGTATATGTGTTTCTTTCAGTATATCACCTATACACATTAGTGGGCCCTTAGGATCTTTTCTTGATTACCAGCGTTATGATGGCAGTCACACTCGTAGGGGCTGGGTAATCCACAAGCACATCCTTATACAGGTCCCTAGTCGTAGGACTATCGAGACAAGGCATCGATACTCCGGAGTAGACTAGCTTATGCGCTTCTCATCCCAGCAGGGGAGACGGTCTGTCCCACAGCCGTCAGTACGTCGTACTTAAGATAGTATGCGGGTGCTCGTTAGGTTATGAGTACACTGGACAGGACTCATCGGGAACTGATGGTTGGTACTATACCTATCGTCAGTTATCAGTTCCCAGGTGACATGAGTACAGCTTAGTCCGCTGACTTGACACTGTCACTTTGCCTCGAGTGTGTTCCCACTGTACTTTGATTACTACCCTACCACGGCTCAAAAGAGTCGTGCAAACAGGTAGTAGTTGGGTGCAGTCCCGAAGCACTTAGAGGCGGGGACGGTTAGACAGGATTTGTCTCTCCCGGTATTGGGAGTTGATATCGCGCTGTGTCATGGAGAGCCATTACACATAGTCGTCCCTGGCCAGGGCAAGCGAGATATACTGGTAGGTTTCTAGTGTTATCCCAGGGTGTTCTGGGCTATACTCCGACACGACTTGTACCGCTATTAGGGGACTGATGTTTACCGCCCCCTAGGCCCGCCATGCGATATTCTCAGATGAACAGACCGGACTATACGGAGATTGTCACATTCAGGCTCAGTAGGAGTTCAGATGGGTTTAACCTCGTCCGTCTTCTTATCGGCATCTACCTGGGGGCCGTTACGCACAGCTAGTGCCGCTTGCGGTCTGTGGTTAAACCCACTGCCAGCGTAGTGTCGAGTCTTTAGAGTCCCACACAGAGAGCTATTCGCCTTTAGGCAAAAGAGTAGAGGTCGCATGGTTTTGCGACAGGGTTCGGTCACATCCGTGCACTTGTGCACGTTTAGTGTCCGGGCAGTTATCACTAGCGGGTTTTGGTTTAAGACAGATCCTAGTGTATGTTTTGGGATTGGTTTTATCTCGTTTGTATTCGTGTTTCTCAGAACGCGGATGCGGGTGTGTATGCACGGTTGCCAGAGAGACTGAGGCAGAGGATTCTCATTAGGGTTGTTGACTGTTGACTTTTGCTAAACCCTAATGAGAATAAGAAATATGATTAATGATAATATTAATTAAGTATTATCGTGCCATGATTGAGTTGAAAGGTTGACTTTGTTGACTTGTTGTCTTTGTTGACCGGTTGACTAGGTTGGACTTGTTGACCATCATCATGACAATGGCTATCATTTCATGGCATTGACCTTTGCTTGCTTATTTGTTCACGCATTGCATTTAATGCATGAAATGATATTGCCATTTGATATGATAACAACCATCACATAATACTCAATTATTATTATGTGTTATCATGATTTTGGATTATGAGAGCAAGGGTGAGAAATGTCTTGCTCATTCTTTCATTTGCTTTCTCTCTCATGAAAGCTCTCTCATCCTCAAGCTTTCCCTCTTCCTCTTGCTCTCTCTAGTTCAAGGCAAAAACCTCTCATGTGTTGAGAATCATTTTCCTTGGAGATAAAAACCCAAAACACTTCTCTACTCTTCCTAGCACACAAATTCTAGCAAGCCAAGTGTTCTAGTTTCCTCTAGTTTGGGTTGAAGCCAAAGGTAGAAGCTTTCGGGTGGATCCATCTTCGGCACAACGAGACGACGAGGAGAGAACCATCCGACCACCACAAGGAGTCGAAGAGAAGGAGTTCAAGTTAAGGTATAACCCCCTAACCGAGTAGGTAAAACTCCTAGTTAGGTTGTTAGAGAGTTATTTAACAAAGATCTGTATTTTGAGTCCATGTTACCACCAAAGAAAAATCATTTTTCACCATTTCCGCAACCCTAAAGAACCGGGAACGGGTAACGTGGACTCACACCCAGATTATCTGTATTGTTCTGTGATGCTTATTGCTTATCTGTGATGTTGCATTTATCATACCTGGAGCGATTATTATATATTGTCATATATATACTAGTAGATGTTGTATATGTTTTGCACCCGTGCTAGTCCAGCCCCCGCTCAGTTGTTAGTTAAGTAATCTAACGGGTGATGACGGGGCCCAGTGGCGAATGCGGATGGCATATACGTACATCATATTTTCGTTCTGTTGGAGATAGTGCCCTCAGAGTCAATTATTGGATCACAGGCACGTGATTGCAATGATTGAGGGAGGACCTATCCCGGTAGGACAGTCTTACTCAAGATGATAGTATGCTATCTGGTTTATCTTTATCATCGTGTACTGCTTAAGGTGACCAGACAGGTCGCTATTACACGTTGATAGAGCCCCTAGGATTCATGCTTGACTGCCAGCAGTATGAGGGCGATCATATACATGGGAGCTGGTAGTCTATAAGCACATCCTTAAAAGGTCCCTAGTCGTGGGAGTTTCGAGACAGGGCATCGATACTCTAGAGTAGACTAGTGTATACAGTCAAGACCCGGACGAGGGGCGGTGGCCGGTCTCACAAGCCACTGGTGTCAGTTGGTTCACCTAAGATGTATACAGGTGCTCATTGGGTTATGTGTACACCGGACAGGACTCGCCGGGAACATGCTAGTTGGTCTTATACCTGACATCAGATAGCAGTTCCGTGGTGACATGTGTACAGGTTAGTTCATCGACCTGAGGATCGTCATTTGTCTCGTGTGAGTTCCCACAGTACTTTGATTACTACCCTACCACACTCAAAGGAGACGTGCAAACAGGTTTTAGTTGGGTACAGTCCCGAGCCACATGGAGGCAGTGAGCGGATCTTCAGGGGTTCGTCTCTCTCGGTATTGGGGGTGAGGTCGCGCTGTGTCTAGGAGAGCCATTACATGAAGTCCTTGGCCAAGGCAGGAGATTTACTGGTAGGTATTCCAGTAGTATCTCAGGGTGTTCTGGGCTGCACTCCGACACGACTTGTACCGCTTTTAGGGGTCTGACTTTTACCAACCCCCAAGGCCTGCCATGCGATGCTCATAGACGAACGGACCGGACTGTACGGATATTGTCACTGACAGGCTTAGTAGGGTGTCAGGATGAGTTCGCTCATCGACATCCCTTTTGGTCAATACCTGGTAGCCCGTTACGTATAGGCTAATACCTCTGACGTGCTAGTGGTTAAATCCACAACCAATGTATTGACGAGTCTTTAGAGTCCCCCACAGACCAGTTGCTCAAGTTTCGGGCGAAACGCTGTAGAGGCCGTATGGAGATATGGCAGGGTTCGATCAGATACGTGCGGTATTGCACGGATCATGATCAGACAGATAATACTAGCGGGCTTTGGTTTAAGCTAGATCCTAGTATTGTAAAGTGTAGATTTTGTCTCATTGCATTTGTATTTCGGTTGGAATACAAATGCGGGTATGTATTTACAGTAGCGGGGTTTTCCTGTAATTTATTACGGGATCAGTTTTTGGAGTCGCCAGTTTGTTTTCCGTTTCGGCCATTTTTCTTTGTATCTTTCGTTAGCTGAATATTGGTGGAGGAGGGCTTATTTGCATTTGTGCAAATAAGCATTTTGGAGGGTTGTCTTTGCATATTGTTGTATCTTGATGGTGCACTTTCATTGACTTTCATGACTTCATCATTGCTTGACTTTGGATTCTTGATGGTTGATTTGGAGTGAGGTTTGTGTTTGTGATCATTACTTTTCATAATCACCTTTCTCTCTCTCTTGTGATTGCTCTACCCCCTTGAGATAATCCCTCATTCATTCATTCATTTTTTTCCCTCTTGGATTGGCCAGCCAAGTAGTGGGGTTGTCCAAATTTTGGATGTAGGAATTGTTTTTCTTTTCATGCTACAAAATTCCCAAGTTCATCACAAATATTCACTTCATATCATTTCCTCCACCAAATGGCAACCTCTACAACCCAAATGAGACATAGAGCACTACACGTATTCTACAGCAAATCTTGGGCACGTCGGCTCGCCAACTTCGTGCCCGAGTTGCCTCGGTCCAGAGGTGGGAGCCCGTAAAAGAAGCCGGCGACGTGGTGCCCTTCCGGCGAGGAGGTGGAGACCGGACATTCCGCGGGAGATCGGGACGACGACGAGAAGACCGGAGGACACGGATCACTCGGTATATCTCTCTACCCCTTCTCTTGATAGCTAGGGCTAGTTTAATGGCCCGATCCGGGTATTTAGTGCGCGGTGGTGCCGGTTCAAAAGTTTAAAGTAAATCATCGCTTCCGCATTTTGGCTTCGGGATGACGGCCGGGGCGCCGCCGTGCACTTACAGTGGTATCAGAGCCTCGCCATTAACTTAGTCTAGCTTGTTCTAGTATGTTTACACTTTCGATCGAACAAAATTCCAAAAACCCGCGTTTACAATAGCATCGGTTTCTGTCAAAATTTTTTGAACTCCAAAAATTTTTCAGGTTGTTTCAGAATGATGTGCAGGGGATTATAAACTTCCTGTAAAAATTTGGTCGCGCGATCTCATTACCCCACCGCGGAACCGCGGCCAAACCCATGCTTGGGCCGCGCTTCCGCGCTGTTTTAACTGTTCAGCGCACCAAACTTTTACAGAGAGCTCCTGTATGGAAAATGGGGTTTTTGGAATATTATTTTTTGGGCCCAGATTTCTTTGAGTACTACAGTAGTGCTTGGGGCCCACTTGGTAAAATTTGATCGATCGAAAATTTTAAACACATTAGTTCACAGTATTTACATTATATCTGCGACCGTGAATGTAACTTGATCGGTAAATCCTGTCTAACTGCTATAGCCCGGTTAGACGGATTTGCGAACGTGACATTCACGTTAATGTTCTATGATTGTGCTGTGATGTTGCGGATTGGTCGTGGGGGATAGCCTGGATGCAATGCTAGTACAGTTTTTGTTGTATTATGTATATTTGATATTGCGGGACGAGCGTCCGACATGTGGACTGCCGTCACTGCCTGTTTGTATATTATTCTTTTGGGGTACGACCAGGTTGCGGTCGATGTACCCGTTGTATGTATATTTTAAGTTCTGTACTAGGATTGCCCCGCGGAGGGGTGCACGGATAGCCGGGTTCTAGAGGGCAACGGGCCCGCATCTCATGGCGTTGAGACAGAGGAGGCCTCACTCTAGAATTGGCGGGCTATTCGCCGCACTCGTAGGGGGTACAGGTTGACCCAGGAGGGGTGCCCAAGTTACCCGATTCCGTGAAGTGCTGGGTGGTCCATTCACGTTGCTGAAGGGGGCTGCCTCGCTTCAGGTTTTGGCGGGTAACTTGCCGCGCCCGTAGGGGTCTAGGATTTCATTGCACAGGCTATCCACACGACCAGGGGAACGTCGGGTTTCAGTAGCGGCTCTGTGAAACCCAGGGATCCCAGATATCTGTATTGTTCTGTGATTCTGTACATTTCTGTGATGTTGCATTTTATCACGCCTTGAGTGAAATATTATATATTGATATATATACTAGTAGATGTTGTATATGTTTTGCATCCACGCGAGTCCAGTCCCCGCTCTGTCGTTAGTTAACTAACCTAACGGGTAATGACGGGACCCAGTGGCGAATGCGGATGGCATATACGTACGTCATTATTTTCGTTCTTTATTGGTGTGATCAATTGATGGGACTGCATTGATTCGGATCAATGCAAGTTAAACAAACCTAATCTGATGTTGTTGGAACATTTTTCAAAAAGCTGATATTGCAAGGACGTTCACTTTTGTTTAGCACAGTGGTATTCAGTTGGAATATCCTGCTCCTCAGTCGACGAGGCAAGGGCCGAGATCCCTTCACCGGGAGTGACCTCTTGGACAAAAGTTTGCGTCAGGGCAATAACTTCACTATAGCCGATTACTTTTGCTTTCCATCAAGGTATTCAGTTGGAATATCCTGCACCTCATTCTACGGGGAAAGTGCCGAGATCCCTTCACCGGGAGTGACCTCTTTAGCAAAGGTTTTCGTCACTATATTTTTAAAAGCTATCCGGTTCCTTCAACGATATCAAGTTCATTACGTTAAAGGTTTTCTCCAGAAACCATTCGTAGCCCTCCATCATTTCAGTTAAATATTCGGTAGTATTCAAGCTATGTATTTTGACCTCACGCCAAGGCATAGTGATTGATAGCTACCGGGTATTTATCTGTTGCATAGATAGATGCGTTGGTTTGGGACAGTCGTACTACTATTTTGGCCTACGTCAAGGGTATGTACGGGTGGGTTCAAATTAACCTGGATAATGATGGGTAGAACTTGACATGTGACTTATGACATTTTGACCTCACGCCAAGGTCATAAGAGCATGGGGCAAAAATCACATCGGGAGTTTCTAAAGAAACTGAAACTTGCCAGATATGCGCATACCTTCTGGAGTGTGATGACGTGAGCGGATTCTGTCACGTTACCATGTGATGATAGTTGGATCCCGATTCCCACTGATGAGTTGGTTTACTCCTCGGGTGATCCCGACTAATTCTTCTTTCAGGTTTGGAGGAGAATTAGACGGTACAGTGGGAGGTTTCCAGATTAGATAAATTGGTAACCATTCTGATCTAGGATAGAGTGCACGCTGAGTGTTTCTTTTCTCTCTCTCTTTGGCAGCGACCATTGACCCGACCCTAGACTATAACTCAGAGACCAAAATTAACCGAACCTTCTTAAACACTGGCTTTTGGATTGTCAGAGTTGCAAACTTCATTGCCACTCCTACTTTTACCCTTTTCTCCAGGACACCCCGTATTACTATGAACGTCCACTTCCATTGGACAAAACCATCGTATGGTTATTACGAACTCGAAGGAATTTATTCGAGGATGGTTTCCGGTTCTGGAGAAAACGAATAGGATTATTCAGTTATCTTTTCCTTTTACCTTCTCTCAGGTTGCGAGTGCCCCTTAGATTGGGGGATAGTACACCTATTACGCAAATTGGATAGTCTTCTTCCAAACCATAGGCAGGTGCCGACCGGTAGGGAATGAAGAAAACCAATTAGCCTAACGATGGTGTACAGAAGGTATTATGTAAAGACAAAGAAAGGGATTAGAAGGAAGGAAAAGTAAATTGCGACTGATATTCACGACCAAACCAAGTATTTCATTACCACTCCCACTTCACCTTTGTATTTCTCCAGAACACTCCGTATCACTACGAAGATCCACAGTTTATTGGATATTCCATCGTATGGTTATATACGAACTCGAAAGGAACTTGTTCTAGTTCGAGGATGGATTCTAGTTCAGGAGAAATAGGAATAAGGTTTATTCAGGTGTCTTTTATCTTCACCTTCTCTCGTGTTGCGAGTGCCCCTAGGATTGGGACAGTACACCCATTACGCTTATTGGATAGTCTTCTTCCAAACCATAGGCTGGTGCCGAACGGTAGGGAAGGAAGAAAACCATTTGGCCTAAAAGGGTGTGCAGAAGGTAATGACTAAAGACATATGAAAGGATGTTGAGAGGTGGCAAAGAAATATACGGTTACAGTTGTGAATCTGATAATGGAAGAGGCATTACTAGGAATACCAGGATACCCCCCCGAAACATTTCAATGTTTCAGTTTCACTGTGTACTGTTAAAAGAAAACTGATTTCCCAATTACCCCTTGCTCCAGGGTATGTATTTACCAGGTATGAATCTCACATCTGTATGGTTTTACAGATGATGAGTGGGAGTAAGTTATTGGGAATTAGGTGATCATCCTCATTATATCGGAATTCGTTGTAATTGGTGATATTTGAGGAAGTCACCTGGGTTGTTTGCCGGACGGCGAATATTTGGTTTTGAATATCCGTTATAATGCACCAATTTCAAATTGATATATCTGTACGTCTATTTTTGTAGAGTAAGATATACCTTTTTGAAATTATATCCATGACATTTACCTATATCAGTTGGTGGTTAGGTAAGGAGCATTAAACAGCGGTGTAATTCTTCTTAACCGTAAGTACAGTTTTCAACCTACAACACACAGGGAGTGAGTTTTTCGACTTAAGGGACTTGTACAGAGTATTATATATTGTCCAGTGTCCATTAGGACAGAGGGGGTGGTCCTCGTAGTATATTCGGTTTACTTATGACTTCTCTAGTTCTTAGACAGGTGTTTCGTAGAAACACAGGGTCCAAGTTTTGAGAAGTTATAGGTATAAGAGTAAAGTAGAGAACCGGGTATTGCAAGTATCAGGATTCTTCAAGGTGATCGAAGATGTAGATACTTGTGTGTGGTATTCAGTTGATAGTAATGTTTAAGAGAACTTGCTTCTCTTTCAGGTTACTCATAATTGGAAGCACTCCTAAGTTGAGTAACGCTGATCGGCCTCTCTCCATTTACTTGACATGCACTGGAGACAGCTACATGATTTGAATCTGGTTCAATTAAATCAGTGCCTCTATTTCTATATTGGATATAGAACAGTTCATATCTTAACGATGTTAAGGTACGGGGAGTTGTCCGGCCTATGCTTAAAACCAGACTCTGGATAACTCAAGGCATGTTTCTGTAATGGCTGTTTGTGGGTTGACTCAGGCTATGACGAGGGTTGACTTTCTACCATCTGGAAGATCAATAGTGATATTGTTCTAGACTCACCACAGTTTTAATAAAAAAATGGATTTTTTCAGAAAACAGTGGTGGGAGTATGGTAGAACTGGAAGTGATTCCAGAACCACAAACGATTACTGAAGATTTTGATAGGAACCTAAAGATTCAATCTGGTTTGACATTCCATTGGCCACTCCGCAGATAAGGTGGGTAACTTCATGCACCCGAGAGGTACTCCGGTAGCCTCAAGGACGGTGACAGGGAAGTTCTTGTTTACCCAGACTTGCCATTACTGTTGTTCCAGACCGTGAGACCCGGCAGGAGGATGAGTATAGCGTCGTTCTAAACTAGCTTTAGAAGTGTACGTCTATATGACTCTGCCAGAGGGTTGTCGTGGTCAGTGGGAGCAGCGGAAGCATTGGTGGACAAGTGGCTTATGTCTATTTATAGACTAAAGCAGATGTAGCGGAGATAGATCATCTATTTCTGACATGACAGTCATAGGTTTGACTTCATCAGAATAGGGGATGGATCTGTTAAGAAGGTAGTAGGGTGTGATGTCCTGGTATTTGGATGACATACACAAAGTAGGAAGTGATATTCCTATACTACGATCGGTTATACTTTGGTCGTCACACAGTGGTTTCTCCACATGGGACTTAGACATTATATCAGACATACTGGTTACTAGATCTATGGTTTTAGATCTAGATTTGGGTGGTTTCCCATCTAAGGGTACTTAGACAGCATTCTAAGAGTATTTAGAATGGACGACTCCTGGCACGGTAGTGTACCTGCAGGTAATGGAGTCACCCTCTCTAAAGGTGTCTTACAGACTAAAGGGGAGAAGGATATGCATGATTGGCAGATCACTTGCTTAGGCAATTGAGTCAATCATGAGATGTCAAGTACCACTCCAGATGTTGTTTTTGCACTAGATGCAATAAGTTGACATTGGTCCAATCCTGGAGAAACAGTCGGAAGCAGTTCTAGAACATGAGTGGATATTCTATGGATATGATAACAACAGCCTCATTCGGGAGACAGTTATCATTCCAGGCTTCCAAGGTGACCTGGACGACAGGGAGGTTGTCAGAGCTATAGTTTTCCTTCTGACAAGGGGCAGTATTTTGGACAGATGGTCCAGGTGGATACTGAGGGAAGGATGGCGCAGGATACTGATTAAGTTCAGTTGACGATACAGTCTAAGAAGTTTGGATTTGGAGTTCATTTATGAGCTAGGTCCCATCAGACATCCAGACACATTCTAAGACAAGTATTGCTCATTTCGGGAGATGGCATTCTCCGCGAACATGAGATATAGAGAGATAGAGAAAGAAACATCAATGCGGATCCACTCACTGAGGCTATTCCTCGAACGCAATAGTTTCGCAAACGAGCTTTGTGAGACTGACTAGTAGAGGAGTTGGGTGTTCGGTATCACACGGGCTGTGAGTATGCGACATCGCAAAAATTAGCCTTGAGTGCAAGTGGGAGATAGTGCCCTCAGACTCAATTATTGGATCACAGGTACGTGATTGCAATGATTGAGGGGGGACCTATCCCGGTAGGACAGTCTTACTCAAGATGATAGTATGTTATCTGGTTTATCTTTATCATCGTGTACTGCTTTAGGTGGCCAGACAGGTCGCTATTACACGTTGATAGAGCCCCTAGGATTCATGCTTGACTGCCAGCAGTATGAGGGCGATCATATACGTGGGAGCTGGTAGTCTATAAGAACATCCTTAAAAGGTCCCTTGTCGTGGGAGTTTCGAGACAGGGCATCGATACTCCAGAGTAGACTAGTGTATACAGTCGAGACCCCGACGAGGGGCGGTGGCCGATCTCACAAGCCACTGGTGTCAGTTGGTTCACATAAGATGTATACAGGTGCTCATTGGGTTATGAGTACACCGGACAGGACTCGCCGGGAACATGCTAGTTGGTCTTATACCTGACGTCAGATAGCAGTTCCCTGGTGACATGTGTACAGGTTAGTTCATCGACCTGAGGATCGTCATTTGTCTCGTATGAGTTCCCACTGTACTTTGATTACTACCCTACCACGCTCAAAGGAGACGTGCAAACAGGTTTTAGTTGGGTACAGTCCCGAGCCACATAGAGGCAGTGAGCGGATCTTCAGGGGTTCGTCTCTCCCGGTATTGGGGGTGAGGTCGCGCTGTGTCTAGGAGAGCCATTACACGAAGTCCTTGGCCAAGGCAGGAGATTTACTGGTAGGTATTCCAGTAGTATCTCAGGGTGTTCTGGGCTGCACTCCGACACGACTTGTACCGCTTTTGGGGGTCTGACTTTTACCAACCCCCTAGGCCCGCCATGCGATGCTTATAGACGAACGGACCGGACTGTACGGATATTGTCACTGACAGGCTCAGTAGGGTGTCAGGATGAGTTCGCTCATCGACATCCCTTTTGGTCAATACCTGGTAGCCCGTTACGTATAGGCTAATACCTCTGACGTGCTAGTGGTTAAATCCACAACCAATGTATTGACGAGTCTTTAGAGTCCCCCACAGACCAGTTGCTTAAGTTTCGGGCGAAACGCTGTAGAGGCCGTATGGAGATATGGCAGGGTTCGATCAGATACGTGCGGTATTGCACGGATCATGATCGGACAGATAATACTAGCAGGCTTTGGTTTAAGCCGGATCCTAGTATTGTACAGTGTAGATTTTGTCTCATTGCATTTGTATTTCGGTCGGAATACAAATGCGGGTATGTATTTACAGTAGCGGGGTTTTCCGGTAATTTATTACGGGATCAGTTTTTGGAGTTGCCAGTTTGTTTTCCGTTTCGGCCATTTTTCTTTGTATCTTTCGTTGGCTGAAGATTGGTGGAGGAGGGTTTATTTGCATTTGTGAAAATAAGCATTTTGGAGGGTTGTCTTTGCATATTGTTGCATCATGATGGTGCACTTTCATTGACTTTCTTGACTTCATCATTGCTTGACTTTGGATTCTTGATGGTTGATTTGGAGTGAGGTTTGTGTTTGTGATCATTACTTTTCATGATCATCTTTCTATCTCTCTTGTGATTGCTCCACCCCCCTTGAGATAATCCCTCATTCATTCATTCATTTTTTCCCTCTTGGATTGGCCGGCCAAGCAGTGGGGCTGTCCAAATTTTGGATGTGGGAATTGTTGTTCTTTTCATGCTACAAAATTCCCAAGTTCATCACAAATATTCACTTCATATCATTTCCTCCACCAAATGGCAACCTCCACAACCCAAATGAGACATAGAGCACTACACGTATTCTAGAGCAAATCTTGGGCACGTCGGCTCGCCAACTTCGTGCCCGAGTTGCCTCGGTCTAGAGGTGGGAGCCCGTAAAAGAAGCCGGCGACGTGGTGCCCTTCCGGCGAGGAGGTGGAGACCGGACATTCCGCGGGAGATCGGGACGATGACGAGAAGACCGGAGGACACGGATCACTCGGTATATCTCTCTACCCCTTCTCTTGATAGCTAGGACTAGTTTAATGGCCCGATCCGGGTATTTAGTGTGTGGTGGTGCCGGTTCAAAAGTTTAAAGTAAATCATCGCTTCCATTTTTTGGCCTCGGGATGACGGTCGCGGCGCCGCCGTGCACTTACACGTTCTTTTGTGGTGTGATTAATTGATGGGACAACATTGATTCAGATCAATGCAATGAAAACAGAGCTATTCGATGTTGTTGGAAAAATTTTCAAAAAGCTGTTATTAGAAGGGCGTTTTCTTTTGTTTTGCACAGCGGTATTCGGTTATGAATGCCATGCACCTCATTCGAAGAGGCAAGAGCCGAGATCCCCTCACCGGGAGTGACCTCTTGGGCAGAAGTTTGCGTTAGGGTAATAAATTCACTATAGTTATTACCTTTTTGCTTTGCTTGCTTTGCGTCGAAGTATTCAGTTGGAATATGCTGCACCTCATTCCACGAGGAAAGAGGCGAGATCCCTTCACCGGAAGTGACCTCTTTAGCAAAGATTTTCCCCACTATATATTTATAAAAAGCTATCTGGTTCTTTCAACGATATCAAGTTCATTACGTTAAAGGTTTTTCGCCAAAAATCATTCGTAGCTCTCCGTCATTTCAGACGAGTAGCACTTAGTATTCATGTTATGTTTGTTGGCCTTCATCATGGCATAGTGTATGGTAGCTATTTGTTACTTTTCTGTTGCATAGATAGATGCGTTGGTTTGGGATAGTCGTACTACTATTTTGGCCTTCATCAAGGGTATGTATGGGTGGGTTCAAATTAACCTGGACAATGACGGGTAGAACTTGACATGTGACTTATGATATGTTTGTAGGGTTTTCTTAACACCTCATATAGGGTTTGGAAGCATCACACATGCCACAACTTTGATTTTAAGAGGTGCTGAGCAAACTTAAATAGGAATCGAGCTAGAATTATAGGGTAACACTAATAGTATCACATACTAAAGTTAATTTATGACTAAGTGGAGAGACTACAACCTTTGTAGACGTCCTAGGGTTTGAACGAGCTAGCTTGAACCTCCTCCACGTCCACGACGATCCACCCGGAGTTCCTTTGCTCAAAGCTCCTTGCTCCAATAGATCACAAAGAAGATGAAGCAAACAAACTACACCAAGGGGCTAAAGAAGTGTAGTGTGATGATATGGTTGTGTTCTCATATAAAAACTCTTTCTTTCATTTAACCTCACTCAATTTATAAAACTCAAGAGAGAGCTAGATAAAGGAAGATGAAGATGGCATCTATTTTCTTTTGCATGAAAAAGATAATGATCAAGATAATAAGAGAGAGAGAGAGATAAATATCAAGCATAAATATCTAAACACAAACCATGCTTAATAAAATATCTAGATATTTTAGAATGAGAAAATAACAAAGGAAAATCGAACCTTAGTTTAATTTTTTTCAAGTAAAGAAAAGTCAACAATGATGAATAATCAATTTTCTTTTTCTCATTCTAATATATACAAATATATTTACTTTCCATGTATTTCTTATATTGCCATCTTTGATGTATCATCAACCATGATACTAATGCATGTATGTATGTGTGTATGCACATCAACATGTACATATACATGCATGCATCCATCATAAAGAAAAGGTTTATTTAAAAGAGATAAAAGTCAATATTAAATCAACACTTGATTTAATAAACCGGTCATACCTCATACGACCCGACCAATATAAAACACCCGATTAAAATACGGCATCATATACACGTATTTAATCGTGCTACTTCACATATCTCATATGTACACCACATCGTTTCTCCTGAGTCAGGAAACTCCTATGTGGGACTCTAAGACTCATCAATACGCCGGCAGTAGGTGATAATCACATCAAACACCTACAAGCCGCAAGCAGTCAGCTAAACGTAACGGCTACCCGGGTATTGAGCGATCAGAAGAAGAACAAGCAAACCTGTCAAAACTCCCGTCAATCCAACTGGCAACACTTACCGTACAGTCCGGTCTCTTCGTCAGATATGCTGCATATCGAGTCAAGGGATGGAATCGTCGACCCCAATAACTCAATAAGTCATGCTGGTATATGGTCTACAACAGATCAAGAAACTACTGATAACACTTATCGGTAATATCTCAGCAGCCCTGACCAGGGACTTCCTGTTATAGCCAATCGTGCACAGCGCAACATCAACCCCCAATACCGGGAGAGACGAACCCCCTCTTATCTCTCATTGCCTCCATATGCCTCAGGACTGTATCCAAAATCCACCTGTTTGTACGACTCAGTAAAGCCGTAGTAGGGTGGAGATCAAGATACAGTGGGAGGACACACAAGAGTCTATGGCGATCTCGGGTCTACAGACTAACCTGTACCAGTGTCACCTGAGAACTGCTATCCGACGTATGATATAATACCACATAGGAGTTCTCGGTGAGTCCGTTCAGTGTACCCAGTCTCACTGAGCACCCGTATACAATCTTTGGTGTCAGCACACCAGATGGATATGGGATCATCCATCGCCCATCAAATGGAACAAGAATGGCATACGCTAGTCTACACTGAAATATCGATGCCCTTGTTTCGATATACCTACGACTAGGAACATTTCAAGGATATGCTTATAAACTACAGGTTTCCCACTAGTATGATCCACATCATAATCAGTAGTCAAGCCGATATCCTTAGGGCTTTATCAACATGTACCAAATGAGTAAAAACATGATCAAGTGAACATATGATAAAGAGAAACCAGATAGCATACTGTCATGTCGAGCAAGACTGTCATCTGAACACACACACACACACACACACACACACACACACACATCAGTACATACACTATCATATAATGGCCTCTAGGGCATACATATATCCAACAATCTCCTACTTGCACTAAGGCCAATTATTGGCGTATCTCATACCAACATCTCAAAAAGTCGCTCATGCTGCAACTGAGGGAGGGCCTTGGTGAATGGATCTGCAGTGTTGTCCTTTGTATCTACTCTCTTAATCTCGATCTCGTGACGATCAACTATCTCCCGGATCAGATGATATCGCCTCAGGATGTGTCTAGACTTCTGATGGGACCTGGGCTCTTTGGCCAACGCCATAGCCCCATTATTGTCACAATACAAAGGTATTGGATCAATAATAGTTGGAACTACTCCTAGCTCCGAAATGAACTTCCTTATCCAGACTGCTTCCTTGGCAGCATCATTTGCAGCAATGTACTCAGTTTCCATCGTTGAGTCTGCAACGGTATCCTGTTTAGAACTCTTCCAACTTACCGTCCCTCTATTGAGGGTAAATGCAAACCCTGATATAGACTTGCTGTCATCTTTGTCACTTTGGAAGCTTGAATCAGTAAAAGCCTCCATTTGGAGATCCCGGTTACCATACACCAAGAACAATTCTTTAGTCCTTCGGAAGTACTTAAGAATGTTCTTCACAGCAATCCAGTGATTCTCCCCTGGGTTTGACTGATACTTGCTTACTACAATAAGTGCATAAGCTACATCAGGACGTGTACACAACATCGCATACATTATCGATCCTACTGCCGAAGCATAGGGAATAATGCTCATGCGAGCTCTCTCTTTATCAGACTTTGGGCAATCGTCCATGGAGAGAGTGACCCCGTGGCAAGCGGGTAAGGCACCCCGCTTGGAGTCTTCCATACTAAACCTCTTTTGGATGGTGTTGATGTACTTGGTTTGGGACAATCCCAATAACCGTTTGGATCTATCCCTTTAGATCCGTATGCCCAATATGTACGTGGCATCACCCAGGTCCTTCATAGAGAACCTATGTGTAACGTTTTGGAAATCGTTTTGGTGAAATTTTGGAAAATCGGTAAAATAAGGGGGTTTTCTGTAAAAAGTCAAAATACAAATATTTTTATTATAAAATTAAATAAACATATTCTAGCTATGTAATTGCTAGTATTTGGTGTATATTGAGTCACTGGTGAAATTTCAAATTTTCTAAAAAAATTTCCGAAATTAATTATTTTAATATTATTTTAAGCCGTCACTAATACATTTAATTAGGGAAAATTACAAATTGGAATGAGTTGAAACAAATTTTGTGCATCATAACACATTAAACAAAATTTTATCATGTGGTTTTTGAAATGAAAAGGTTTGCCAAAACGGTTTAGAAAATATCGAAGAAAAATGATTTTTTCGGTGAAATTAGTGTTAATGGAAGCGGGGTACAACATTTATCATTTTTTTCTCACCCAAACAAAACCCACACCCACTCCCCTATAGCTCTGGCCGGCCCCCTTGACAGCCCACAATTCTTGGGCCTCTCATCTCACAAAAAATAAAACAAAGAAAAGAAAAGAAAAGGTAATGTAGAAACAAAAGTGGACTTTGACTAGATGTTATTTTTCGCCACCTTCCTCTCTCCCCTCTTTTTTATACACCTGCAGCCGAGCCTCCCTTCCTTGCTGTCCAGAAATTTCCCCAAAACCCCATCTCTTTTTCCCTCAAAAAAATGTCCAAATTCCATCAAAAATCAAGCAAAAATCCAAATCCGACTCCTACTCATTTTCCCTCATCTTCTTTAGCATGGATCTTGGTGCAAGGATTTCAAATTGGAGGTCTAGATTTGTAGTTTGATTCATGGTTGTGAGGTATAACTTTTGACCCATTGTTCTTTTGGTTCAAATTCCTTATTGAAGCTTGTTAGGTGCTTAATTTCGGTTTAATTGAAAGTTGTGGGTTTGCAAGAGAAGGTTTAGATTAGGGTTTGTGAAAAATCTAGTTTGGGTTTTGTGTTGTGAGACTATGGTTGTGGGAGGTATTTGCCATATTAATGTTTTGCTAAATCAAATTAAGTTGCTCGTTTGCATTTTTGTTGATTTAAAATGTGATATTTATATAAATTGTAAACTAGGTTTTTAAAATAATTATATTTTTTTGAGATAAAATTCAAATTAAGGTTTAATGTCATTATAAATATTATATTGAGTGGTTTAATGCCTTTAGCTCATGAAAATCCTAGCTAAATTGTTGTTTGTGTATTTTTGCTATAAATTGTTAAAAATTGGGTATTTTGTAAACTAGAATTTTGGGGTTAATGGAATTTAATGAGATTAAATTGTGGAAATTGTTTTTATGACTTATTTAAGATATTTAATAAGTATTATGGCCGCTATATTTGTTTAAACGTCGAGTTTTGTACTAAAACGGGTAATTTTTGCTTGCTAGATTTTCGGAAAAATGGCTTTTAAAGTGAGTTTGGGGTTTTGTAAATTTTTACCTATTTTATATTATAGTTAGTATTCGTGGATGCGCAAATGAGTGTGTTCGGGTTTTCTCGATGGTTTGACGTTTGTACATCGACATCGAGGGTTGGTTTGGCTATTCTTGCATGGTAGGTGATAGGTTTTGATCTATGCGTGATACGCATGCCGATTTGATTTTCGTATGTCGTTTCGATTTCGAATTTGGTTTTAATGCGATACGGTGCGTTATGATTTGTAGGTACCCTATGTGGACTTCGAGACGACAAGCAAGCGCGTGGCGAAGTCGGCACCGGCGAGCGAGGACCAGGTGAGTAGATTTATATCTACGGGGAGAAGTCGGGTGGATGGCGTATAGCACCCCCACAGTTCGTGGTGATGTATACGAATACGTATACACACATATGTATTGATTATATATTGTTGAGTTTATTGATGATAAAGATAGATTTTAGGTGTGATAGGATAGGTTTAGTGTTGCGAGATCTATAGTAGAGGTTGCACCACATTTACACACACACACATACTTGCATACATTCTTCTTTCATATGTGTCTTTATGGGGTTATATGGTTATGTGTTCACATAGGTATGGGACTATGTGTTCACATACTGGATTTGAGGATAGTATTTGGGATTTGAGATGAGTCAATAAGATTTGTTTGAGACCGCGAGAACGGTGATATGGCAGGATTCGTACTTGAGATACGTCCTTATGTTATAGCGGATCTTGGGACGACGACACGGGTGAATAGTGTTATACATTGAATAGTTGGCTTATGATCGTGATATGAGATAAGATATGTTAAGATATTCACAATAGGTCGCATTAGGCGATGTTTATACCTTTTTATGACGATATACGATGATGATATCGGTTTGTATGAGGCTGTAGATCAGCAGTCAGATCATGAATAGATTGATGATATTAGTATTGCACTAGACGTAGATCAGTACTCCGGATTATGATCTTTGATAAAAAGGATACCCAATGATTAATTTGATGAATGCGATACTGACCAGTACCCAAATTTGGGATGACGTACGACGGATTTACGTACGAGCTATATATTGATGTTTGATCCGCGCTCTTGACTTGGGGATATTTGATTATAGATATGGTATCGGATGTGGTATTATCGAGGCAGGATCACCGACTAATATATATATATATATGTATGTATGTATGTATGTATCGACTCAGGTATTAGGCGGTTTCCTTACCTTCAGTAGCCAGTTAGCTTGGCCCTTTAGTTTAGTGTAGTTGATAGACTAGATTTATATTAAATATAGATTGTTATCTTTGTGTCTAGTATTTAGCTCCCGCTCATTATTGTTGTTCGCTCCGCATCGCATGCTTATATTATGTTTCATATTCTATTGTTGATATCATGCCATTAGGACACCAGCACCATTACCGATAACGCGTATGTACTACGTACACGTACTTGCCGGCTCACACACATCTTCATCGGTAATTGCCATGTCACGAACACTTTAGAAAATACTATTTCATTTGACACAGGTTGTTAGCTAATAGTTTAGACATGATATTAGTATACTTGCTTTATATGCTAGTTAGACACTGTAGTTATTACTTGCTATTTCATGCATACTGTTATTCATTGTTATGCCGCATTCATGGATTCTCATGCCTATATTCATGGTTTTACATGCTATTGATGATTTGGATTCGGATTTCCATGAGATTTTCTGGATTTGGGGGAAAACCGCAAAACTTATATAAGCTTCTTTTCTCTCTTTTTAAATAAAAAGTGCGGTTTTCACATGATGTATAAGTCGTCCACCATGAGTTTGCTGATGGATTTCAAGACCCGAGTTTGAGGAGTGGAGGAACCGTTTCGGGTACATGGTGGACCCGGTGCGGTACCCCGGGGCAAGAGGATCGTGTTGTTAACGTTGAGCCTGGCAGGGGAGCACTACCGACCGGTGATTTTACCCGACGCGTCGGATATCCGGAGGATACCTTCGTAGTCTTAAGATGGATGGTAGGGGCCGGTCTGGACTGACGGCGCCCTAGATATTGAGATTTGAGACATTGAGATTTCAAAATATTGAGGTACTGAGATTTGATGATCCAGGTCAGTCCGGGTAGCCGGAGCCTGAGATATTGAGATATGTGGATTTATGTTTTTGTGACGATGCTAGACACGGTTTATACTGATTTCCTTATAATACCTCATTTTTAAAAAAATATACAGAAATCTCACTGAGTTATGAAAGCAGTTTCTTCAGTACATGTACTCTGTTTTCATGCATTCATACATCATCCATATGATATATTGCTATCAGAGGCACTGACACGAGTACTTGGTATTACCGTTGTTTAGAGGTATACCCTAGCCATTGTTATAGGCTGCTGGTTATATATTTGAGGATATATTATGATCATATGACTTAGGATTGCGTTGTTCATGCGATTTCTGTTCGTAGATATTTCTATTCACGAGTTGGCAACTCACCCCCGTTGTGCCACAGTTTCTTGCAGGTTTTGCCGTACAGGTTTCATTACGGCTTGCTGGCACTGCTTCTTTTCGGGTGACTTGCTAGTAGGTGGGTTTATTTGTATCGTACCCATCATTACCTTGTATATTATTATTCTGATTGTATCTAGAAGTTCCATCAACCAAACATGTATTTATTTTGAGATAGAGACCAGTGATATTATTCTTTCGACCTTAGAGTCACGCGTTATATTTCTGTGGATTTCTTGTGATTTTGAGTTTCCTTTTGAGTTCTTGATCCTCGCCCTTGGCGTTGTATATTAAATTGCTTGTGTGGTTGTGACCGTCGATTGACGAAGAGCTAGCTCCCGCTTGGGGATGCCTTTTATTGATTTCGTATACTATTCATCTTCTATCCGGTTTAGGGGCCATTATTTATAAAGGAGACTCTGCCGAAATTTTTCAGGAAATATTTGATGTTTTTTTTAAACGCATAATTCGGCTTATGCTATTAAAACTACTTGATTTAAGTCGATTTTCCTTCACTCTACTACTTTTCTTGGTTTGGATTTCTGGGTTTTTGGCTTACTTAAATTACGTACGCCTCGAGACGTTTCGTAGTCTAAGTGCCGGTCATGTTCCGTACTTTCGGGTCGTGACAAAGTTGGTATCAGAGCGTTAGGTTTTACCTTCGGAGCGTAGGATGACCCTTGGTTGATGGAATAGGTGACTAAAGTAGAGTGACGTGCCGTGGGTATGTTCTGCGGCATACTTACGATACGCTACTCCACTTAAGGAGCCTTAGGATATACATTTCTTTGCTCGGTATCATATTAATTCCTGATCTAGCCTCATCGGTACCAGTTATGGTTTTGCTGCCACGATTACGGGAAGGGAGAGCTAAGGCTAGAGTTGCGGTCAGCATGAGCTCGTCACGAACGAGGATTGACCATGGCATAATTCCGGCGACACACGATTGCGGAGATGTGTCTTTTTATTGTGTTTTCGTGCCACGAGCGTTGGGTGGATTGCTGTATGAGATTACTCAGACGTGCGGATCAGCCCCAGAGGATTGAGCCAATGACAGAGGCCAACCAGATTTTGATGACCGTTGGTGTATTGCTTATTCATGAAGATTGAGGCATTGTTCAGCGTGCAGACGAGTGAGCCAGTCATTGCCGTGAACGACGAGATATCACCCCAGATGTTGGAGCTATTGCAGGATGAGTTGTACTAATAGATGATAGAAGGTCGCTAGTCACCCGAGGATGAATGACTAGGACAGGTGGTTCGTTCACCTACCCCGATGCGAGGTCATCAGATAGATTGATTCCAGCTAGAGACGACTTCACGCGGAGACGTAGAGAGTCGACAGAGACGATCGAATGTCGGAAACCTATTATTCCAGGTTTAAAGTATTTGGAAAGACATGCAGGCAATTCTATGGACCCTCTAGAAGAATGAAACCCTAACTCGACTTAATGACCGTGTGAAAGCCTTTGAACCTTAGGGTTTGCGGCAGTTCCGCGGTGCCATTAGTGAGGCTTGGGTTTGCCCTTCTACGGCTGGACCATCGATGCTGTGGTATGTACTCGATACTGTTAAACTGTACCCAAGATATTGAGCTCTTAGGGGATTATGAGGTTTTGACGAATCGATCGGATGGTTCGACTTCATTCGGATGCTAGGTGGTGAGATGCATTTCTTGGGAGACTCCAGATACGAGGATAGCCGTTGGAGCTCATTCCATGCAGCCACGACGAGGCGAGTCTGAAGCAGTCGACATTAGAGAAAATTGGAGTAAAGAGGTCCGTACAAGATCTGGATAAGATGATATTCCACTCCACCGACATCAGAGATGCGATACGCATGCCGAGGCATTGTACTTGGATATACCTTCCAGAAGGAGTCGTGATGAGTATGCAGCCGTTCCGGAATGAGAACAGATCTAGTAAGGGACGTTGACTTCCGAACAGTTCGGCAGAGACGAGATTTGGAAGAGTTCTCGATAGGACCTTTCTGGAATAAATTACGAGAAGACTTGAACCCAGGAGTGGTCATGTTATGCACACCGGCAGGCCAGAGTTCAGGATCGTCGACGAGACATACTATGAGTGACCACGACAGTTGGCCAGAGGTTCTTAGAGGAAGTGCTTGAGCGGGGACTATTCCGCCATATTTGATTTCGGTATTTTGGTCGATCTATTCGCATGATTGATTTTGATGATTGAGTTTCATGATATTTGTTTTCATGCGCCATGGTTGCACCTACTGAGTATTTACGATTTTTGCACAGTTGTTGCACTTGAGATAGTTTTCGTGCCTTGGTTTCTCATGTTTGTGATTATATGTATTTCATACAGTTGAGTTGATTTGTGCGTATATACGCATACGATTTGGTTTTTGCACTCGGTATAGTTCATATATGCTTGCAGTGCAGTGATACGCATTTGGTGCACTTAGATGCACTGGACTTCAATTTCGATTGTGATGTTCGATATTTGTTTTGTGCACCTTGTGCACCTGATTTGATTTTGCGCATGTTCGGCGCTTGATATTGGATTTCATGATTTCGTGCACGATGGATGCACCTGATTTGGATTTTCGCATATGTTGAGCGCATGTTTTGAGGTGCGATTTTGGTGCACACCAGATGCACTAAATCGAGATTCTTCGTGCATGTCAGATGCACCTGATTTCGCTGTCAGGCACCCACGTTGCCTATGACAGATGTTTCGTGCACACCCGATGCACTTAGATCTTGTTTCTGTGCACATGTTGGCACATATATGGATTTTGATTTCCGTGCGCACCAGACACACGTAGTATTCGTATGCATATTTTGGGATTGATTTCTTATAGGGCAGGGTTTTTATGATATTTTCTATGTGTTTTTGTATTAAGCAGGACTATTCAGAGGACAATACCTGAATGTATTTTGCATGCATTGATAGCTATCGAAGGGAATTCCAAAAAGCGAGCTATAGTCTCAGTATTTACCTACGTGTCTGATATGACACGAAACGTTTAAAACAAGAAAACCCTTCCAAATTGTTTCCCAAAATGGCAGAACGTACAGTTCAAACAAAAGTTATATATGTATATGATTATTTTCTTATGATAGACGTCCGCTACTGTGCAGTGTTATGCGCATCGCACATCGACTTTAAGAGATTTGGCATGCATTCCCTTTAGATATTTACATATATAGATTCGATATTTACGTGTATAGTTTCGAGTTATATCATATTGGTTTTGTATTGGATTTGACATTTGTGTCTTTACTATGACTCCGATGATTGTGGGATGCTTGACGGAGTTTTGATTTTGAGTTATATGCTCATTTTTCATGCGCATGCACTGCGCTATTATTTGTTTTATGTATTTATGATTTCGGAGCCCCGACGACCTGACGGTTTTACTTGGATGTTTTAGTGTTTGGGGGGGAAGTTTTAATTTAAATTCGGGGACCGAATTTTTTTAAGGGAGGAAGATTGTAACGTTTTGAAAATCGTTTTGATGAAATTTCGGAAAATCGGTAAAATAAGGGGGTTTTCTGTAAAAAGTCAAAATACAAATATCTTTATTATAAAATTAAATATACATATTCTAGCTATGTAATTGCTAGTATTTGGTGTTTATTGAGTCACTGGTAAAATTTCAAATTTTCGGAAAATTTTTCCGAAATTAATTATTTTAATATTATTTTAAGCCGTCACTAATACATTTAATTAGGAAAAATTACAAATTGAAATGAGTTGAAACAAATTTTGTGCATAATAACACATTAAACAAAATTTTATCATGTAGTTTTTGAAATGAAATGGTTTGCCAAAACGGTTTAGAAAATATCGAATAAAAAGGCTTTTTTGGTGAAATTAGTGTTAATAGAAATGGGGTACAACATTTATCTTTTTTTCTCACCCAAAAAAAATCCACACCCACTCCCTTATAGCTCTGGCCGGCCCCCTTGACAGTCCACCATTCTTGGGCCTCTCATCTCACAAAAAATAAAACAAAGAAAAGAAAAGAAAAGAAAAGAAAAGGTAATGTAGAAACAAAAGTGGACTTTGACTAGATGTTATTTTTCCCCACCTCCCTCTCTCTCCTCTTTTTTCTCCACCTGCAGCCGAGCCTCCCTTCCTTGCTGTCCAGAAATTTCCCCAAAACCCCATCTCTTTTTCCTTCAAAAAAATGTCCAAATTCCATCAAAAATAAAGCAAAAATCCAAATCCGACTCCTACCCATTTTCCCTCATCTTCTTTAGCATGGATCTTGGTGCAAGGATTTCAAATTGGAGGTATAGATTTATAGTTTGATTCATGGTTGTGAGGTATAACTTTTGACCCATTGTTCTTTTGGTTCAAATTCCTTATTGATGCTTGTTAGGTGCTTAATTTCGGTTTAATTGAAAGTTGTGGGTTTGCAAGAGAAGATTTAGATTAGGGTTTGTGAAAAATCTAGTTAGGGTTTTGTGTTGTGCGACTATGGTTGTGTGAGGTATTTGCCATATTAATTTTTTGCTAAATCAAATTAAGTTGCTAGTTTGCATTTTTGTTGATTTAAAATGTGATATTTATATAAATTGTAAACTAGGTTTTTAAAATAATTATATTTTTGTGAGATAAAATTCAAATTAAGGTTTCATGTCATTATAAATATTATATTGAGTGGTTTAATGCCTCTAGTTCATGAAAATCCTAGCTAAATTGTTGTTTGTACATTTTTGCTATAAATTGTTAAAAATTGGGTATTTTGTAAACTAGAATTTTGGGGTTAATGGAATTTAATGAGATTAAATTGTGGAAATTGTTTTTATGACTTATTTAAGATATTTAATAAGTATTATGGCCGCTATATTTGTTTAAACGTCGAGTTTTGTACAAAAACGGGTAATTTTTGCTTGCTAGATTTTCGGAAAAATGGCTTTTAAAGTGAGTTTGGGGTTTTGTAAATTTTAACCGATTTTATATTATAGTTAGTGTTCGTGGATGCGCAAGTGAGTGTGTTTGGGTTTTCTCGATGGTTTGACGTTTGTACATCGACATCGAGGGTTGGTTTCGCTATTCTTGGATGCGTAGGCGATAGATTTTAACCTATGCGTGATACGCGTGCCGATTTGATTTTCGTATGCCGTTTCGATTTTGAATTTGGTTTTAATGCGATACGGTGCGTTATGATATGTAGGTACCCCATGTGGACTTCGAGACGACAAGCAAGCACGTGGCGACGTCGGCACCGGCGAGCGAGGACCAGGTGAGTAGATTTATATCTACGGGGAAAAGTCGGATGGATGGCATATAGCACCCCCGCAGTTCGTGGTGATGTATACGAATACGTATACACACATATGTATTGATTATATATTGTTGAGTTTATTGATGATAAAGATAGATTTTAGATGTGATTGAATAGGTTTAGTGTTGCGAGACTTAGAGTAGAGGTTGCACCAAATTTACACACACACACATACTTGCATACATTCTTCTTACATATGTGTCTTTATGGGGTTATATGGTTATGTGTTCACATGGGTATGGGACTATGTGTTCACATACTGTATTTGAGGATAGTATTTGGGATTTGAGATGAGTCGATAAGATTTGTTTGAGACGGCGAGAACGGTGATATGGCAGGATTCGTACTTAAGATACGCCCTGATGTTATAGCGGATCTTGGGACAACGACACAGGTGAATAGTGTTATACATTGAATGGTTGGCTTGTGATCGTGATATGAGATAAGATATGTTAAGATATTGATAATAGGTCGCATTAGGCGATGTATACCTTTTTATGACGATATATGATGATGATATCGGTTTGTATGAGGCTGTAGATCAGCAGTCAGATCATGATTAGGTTGATGATATTAGTATTGCAATAGAAGTAGATCGGTACCCCGGATTATGATCTTTGATAAACAGGATACCCATTGATTAATTTGATGAATGCGATACTGACCCGTACCCAGATTTGGGATGCCGTACGACGGATTTACGTACGAGCTATATATTGATGTTTGATCCGCGCTCTTGACTTGGGAATATTTGATTATAGATATGGTATCGGATGTGGTATTATTGAGGAGGGATCACCGACTAATATCTATATATATATATATATATATATATGTATGTATGTATGTATCGACTCAGGTGTTAGGCGGTTTGCTTACCTTCAGTAGCCAGTTAGCTTAGCCCTTTAGTTTAGTGTAGTTGTTAGACTAGATTTATATTAAATATAGATTGTTATCTTTGTGTCTAGTATTTAGCTCCCGCTCATTATTGTTGTTCGCTCCGTATCACATGCTTATATTATGTTTCATATTCAATTGTTGATATCATGCTGTTAGGAAACCAGCACCATTACCGATGACGCGTATGTACCACGTACACGTACTTGCCGGCTCACACACATCTTCATCGGTAATTGCCATGTCATGAACACTTTAGAAAATACTATTTCATTTGACATAGGTTGTTAGCTAATAGTTTAGACATGATATTAGTATACTTTCCTTATATGCTAGTTAGACATTGTAGTTATAACTTGCTACTTCATGCATACTGTTATTCATTGTTATGCCGCATTCATGGATTCTCATGCCTATATTCATGGTTTTACATGCTATTGATGATTTGAATTCGGATTTCCATGAGATTTTCTGGATTTGGGGGAAAACCGCAAAACTTATATAAGCTTCTTTTCTCTCTTTTTAAATAAAAAGTGCGGTTTTCCCATGATGTATGAGTCGTCCACCATGAGTTTGCTGATGGATTTCGAGACCCGAGTTCGAGGAGTGGAGGAGCCGTTTCGGGTACATGGTGGACCCGGTGCGGTACCCCGGGGCAAGAGGATCGTGTTGTTGACGTTGAGCCTGGCAGGGGAGCATTACCGACCGGTGATTTTACCCGATGCGTCGGATATCCTGAGGATACCTTCGTAGTCTTGAGATGGATGGTAGGGGACGGTCTGGACTGATGGCGCCCTAGATATTGAGATTTGAGACATTGAGATTTTGAGATATTGAGGTACTGAGATTTGATGATACAGGTCAGTCCGGGTAGCCGGAGCCTGAGATATTGAGATATGTGGATTTATGTTTTTGTGTCGATGCTAGACACGGTTTATACTGATTTCCTTATGATACCTCATTTTTAAAAAAATATACAGAAATCTCACTGAGTTATGAAAGCAGTTTCTTCATTACATGTACTCTGTTTTCATGCATTCATACATCATCCATATGATATATTGCTATCTGAGGCACTGACACGAGCACTTGGTATTACCGTTGTTTAGAGATATACCCTAGCCATTGTTAAAGGCTGCTGGTTATATATTTGAGGATATATTATGATCGTATGACTTAGGATTGCGTTGTTCATGCGATTTCTGTTCGTAGATATTTCTATTCACGAGTTGGCAACTCACCCCCGTTGTGCCACAGTTTCTTACAGGTTTCATTACGGCTTTCTGGCACTGCTTCTTTTCGGGTGACTTGCTAGTAGGTGGGTTTATTTGTATCGTACCCATCATTATACCTTGTATATTATTATTCTGATTGTATCTAGAAGTTCCATCAACCAAACATGTATTTATTTTGAAATAGAGACCAGTGATGTTATTCTTTCGACCTTAGAGTCGCGCGTTATATTTCTGTGGATTTCTTATGATTTTGAGTTTCCTTTTGAGTTCTTGATCCTCACCCTTGGCGTTGTATATTATATTGCTTGTGTGGTTGTGACCGTCGATTGACGAAGAGCTAGCTCCCGTTTGGGGATGCCTTTTATTGATTTCGTATACTATTCATGTTGTATCCTGTTTGGGGGCCAGTATTTACAAAGGAGACTCTGCCGAAATTTTTCAGGAAATATTTGATGTTTTTTTTAAACGCATAATTTGGCTTATGCTATTAAAACTTCTTTATTTAAATTGGTTTTTCTTCACTCTACTACTTTTCTTGGTTTGGATTTCTGGGTTTTTGGCTTACTTAGATTACGTATGCCTCGAGACGTTTCGCAGTCTAAGTGCCGGTCATGTTCCGTACTTTCGGGTCGTGACACTTTGTGATAAGAATGATTTGACCAACTGTAGCATAGGAATATCATTTCCTATCAGAAGTATGTCATCCACATACAATACGAGGAATGCGACAGATTTCCCTACAGTCTTCTTATAAACACAAGATTTATCTGGATTTTTGATAAAATCAAACTCTTTGATAACATCATCAAAACAGATGTTCCAACTCCGCGATGCCTGCTTTAATCCATAAATGGATTTGAGCAACTTACATGCTTTTCCGCTGCTCCCACTATCAATGAAGCCCTCTGGCTGATCCATATAAACGCATTCATCTAAATCACCATTTAGAAATGCAGTTTTAACGTCTATCTGACAGATTTCATAGTCGTAGTGAGCAGCAATAGCAAGTAGGATCCGAATGGATTTAAGCATGGCTACTGGAGAGAAAGTCTCGTCATAGTCCAAACCTGGTCTTTGACGAAAACCTTTCGCTACTAACCTTGCCTTATAGGTCTCTACCTGTCCATCTACACCGAGCTTTCTTATAAAGATCCATTTGCAGCCTACAGGTTTTATCCCGGAGGGTACATCCTCCAAAGTCCATACTTTGTTGGTGTACATGGACTCCATTTCGGATCTCATGGCATCCAGCTATTTCACAGAGTCACCACTCATGATAGCTTGATGAAAACTGGCAGGATCACCATCATCTATGATGCAATCTTCTCTATCACCATCAATGAGAAAACCGTAGTATCTCTCCGGTGGGCGAGAAGTCCTACCAGTTCTACGGAGTGGCTGAGGTTCATTAGATTCTGTTACAACATCAGGTTCAGCCAAGTCATCATTTGTAACTTGTGTTTCTAGAACCTCTTCTAGATCTACCACATTACCATCAGCATCATTTGGAAAAATCTCATTTTCTGAAAATGTGGCATACTGAGAAACAAACAACTTTTGTTCCTCTTTGTGGGAGAAAAGATACCCAAACGAATGTTTTGGATATCCCACAAATATACATTTGACCGATCATGTCTCTAGTTTGTCTGGATTCTGCTTTTTAACAAAAGCCGGACAACCCCAAATCTTAACTCGTTTAAGATGGTCTCTTCCCATGCCATATCTCATATGGAGTGGTAGACACGGTCTTGGTTGGAACTTTTTTTAACAGAAAAGCTGCAGTTTCCAATGCATGCCCCCAAAAGGAGAGGGGTAACTCAGAATCACTCATCATGGATCGTACCACATCTAATAGGGTACGATTCCGTCGCTCTGACACACCGTTATGCTGTGGTGTGTAAGGGGGAGTGAGCTGAGAGAGAATCCCATTCTCTTTTAGGAAGTCCAAGAACTCGGTACTTAAGTACTCTCCACCTCGATCTGATCGTAGTATCTTGATTCTCATTCCTGTTTGGTTTTCTACTTCAAGTTTGTACTCCTTGAATTTCTCAAAAGCTTCAGACTTATGCTTTATCAAAAACACATGACCGAATCTTGAGAAATCATCAGTAAAAGTTATGAAGTAAGAAAAACCGCCTCTTGCATGTGTAGACATTAGCCCACATATATCACTATGTATGTGGCCTAGGAGCTTAGTAGCTCTTTCTCCGTGTCCAGTAAACAGAGTTTTGGTCATTTTACCTTCGATACAAGACTGGCAAGTTGCATAAGATTTATACTCAACAGAATTTAAATATCCATCTTTATGAAGCTTGTTTAGTCTTGTTTCATTAATATGACCAAGTCTACAATGCCAAAGAAAAGCTTCATTTATATCTGAAAATTTTCTTTTACTTGTGTGGTGAATGTTGAAAACTGTGTGTTGATTAAGGACGTATATCCCGTTATTTAGTATACCACAACCAATCAACTCTTGATTAAGTCTAATATTCATAACATTGTGTTGCACAGCAAAATGATATCCTTCATTGTCTAACAAAGAAACAGATATAATATTAAAAAGCATAATTGGCACAAAATAACATGGGTTCAAAACCAATATACAATCCGATGGCAACCCTAGGTGATACTCTCCTACTGAAACTGCATTCACATTGGAACCATTTCCAACTTGGAGAGTATGATCACCTGTCTTCAAAACTCTGCTATTTCTCAACGCCTGCACAGAATTGCAAATATGAGAACCCGAACCGGTATCTAATACCCAGGAAGCAGAGTTAATAGAAAAACAGTTTTCAACTACGTACACACCTGAAGCTGAAGCATCACCATGCTTCTTCTTGAGTTCAAGGTACTCAGTACAGTTCCGCTTCCAGTGTCATGTCTTCTTGCAGTGGAAACCTTCTCCTTTCCCCGATTCCCCAACCTTGGACTTGTCTTTCCCCTTAACCTTTTTGACTCTGCCCTTAGGTTTGGTGGGTTTCTTCTTCATCATTCCCTTGGCCCTAGCCTTCGAGGGAGAGGAGGAAGATAGCCCAACACCCAAACCGGGAGTCTTTACTGACTTCAGCGTGCTCTCTGCACTCCTTAACATATTAAGGAGTTCAGGTAGTTCCTTCTCCATGTTGTGCATGTTGAAGTTAACTATAAATTGAGTAAAGGTGGAGGGGAGAGACTGCAGAATAATATTCGTATATTGCTCATTGTCCATTGTCCACCCAAGGTCCTCAAGCTCTTCTATGAGAGCTATCATCTTCAGAACATGGTCTCCTACTGCTGTGCCAGGGGCCATTTGCATCTGAAACAGCTTTCTGGATGCTTCGTATCGTAATACACGAGATTTCTCTCCATACAACTCTTTTGTATGGAGGAATATGGATTGTACGTCCACATTCTCGTGCTGCTTCTGATGTGTGTTATCCATCGATGCAAGCGTGAGGCATTTGGCCGTGGAACAGTCAGCGTCACATATCTTGCGGATTTCCCTATCCGCAATTGAAGGTTTAAGACCTAGGATGGGCGGGGTTGGAGCCATGAGGACATATGATACCTTATCATAAGTCAAGGCAATGTTGAGATTCCTTAGCCAATCTTTATAATTGGTCCCATTCAGTTTATTTTTATCTAAAAGAAGCTTGATTCCTGACATTTGTATCTGCTGTTAAGAGAGAGAAAAGAATACACCCAGCGAAAGCTCTTGCAAAAATCAGATTGGTTATTATCTTGTCTAATCGATGTCTCCCACTATTTTTATCAAATTTTCTTTAAAACCTTTAAAAAGAAAACTAGCCGGGATTAATTACATTCTACAACTTCGCTAACCGTTCAGCCAGGCCGGTGCCGGTACTTGAGGAAGCTTTCCCGTGCTTTCGCACGGACCTAATTAAAATAAATCTCGTCTTCCCAGAGGCGTAACCCCGTTTGACACCTTTCTTGACACCTAATGGGTTAGCTAATTATAAAGTGCAAAACTCTCCCGGGAGCAACTTTTGCTCACAGTGGGATCGGGATCCTACTATCATATAGAAGGTATGCAATCTTGATTGTTAGCGATTCTGCGTGTTCAAGTTTTAGTTAATTACCGCAATCAAGACGGTTTCGCTTGTAGCTAGCCGGTTGAGTACGGGTCGTCCGCAGGGAGATGGGAGTCTTTTTCTATGTGTTTTAACGAGTTAAGTCCAGTTTTTCAGATTTTGTTGTGATTAGTTAAGCGGTAAAATGATATGTAAAGAGAGCTTGTTAGGGTTAGGATTAGGTTAGTTTGAGTTAGGAGTCTCCACATCTTTCGTTGCCCCTCTTAATATCGGTGTTACGGTAATCGGCAACAACGGGGATTAGCACGACTAGGAAGGAACTTGCGAGTATAAGCTAGGCTTTCCAACGCATAAGTTCTTCCTTTTGATGCTTGTCCGTCCGTTCTTGGCTCTTAGCCATAACCTCCGGTTAATTCAACCACAACCGGTCTCACTACGGAATCACCGCTATCATGTAGGATAGGGTGCCGTAAGGAGCGGATTGTGGTTCAATTAACGGGAGTCGAATTAAGCTGTTCGGCAAGGAAAGAGTAAGTGAGATTTCCTTCTCTCAAACTTCCCTTATCCTACCCTAACAAGTATGAAACTACTCACAAATCATGATACGGAAAAATAAAACGAAACAAAAGAGGAAGATAGAAAGAAAGAGATTAGAAGATAACAACTAGCTATTTGCAACCTCACCTTGGCGAGGATCGAGCGTAAGCATCATAGTCGTTTTAAGGATAAGGAAAAAAAGAGAGAAGAAAGAAACAACACGAAATAACAACAACTAGTTAACAAATGAAAATTACAACAATTAACAAGATAATGAGACAAGCAAAATAATAAACGGTTCTTCTTTATTCATCATTCTTCACTCACAAGCTCACTACAAGTTTAATGGAGAAGAGATGAGAAGAGGAAGAAGAAACACAACTAAACCTTACAAAAGAGAATACAGGATTATGGCCCCTTTCCTTCACAAAGTTCTGGGCTATTTATAGGCTGAAAAATGAAAACCTAGGGCAACCACCAGAACACAAATACAAAGACCAAAATACCCCTAGAAAAGTTTTGTCTGCCGCCACCATACGGCCGCGGATCCGCGGCCTAAGCATGCTTAGGCCGCAGTTCCGCGGCCATAGTAGGGTGTTAGGCCTCCGTATTTTGTGGCTTTTCCTGGTCTTCTTTGTACTTCAGTATGGCATATGTGTTTTCTCAAAAATACCTCCACATTTCTTCCAGAATTTCTGTTGAGGGAAAGGTGGACTTTTTGTCAAGATTTGGCATGATTGCCTCGAGCTCCGCGTAGATTTCTTGGATCTTGTGCTGCCATTGAGCCTTGTGCATGAAAACGACATTGATTTGACATTTTTTCTCTTAAACTGGTATCTGGCAACATACGGATGAAGAGCGGAGACCGTGTTTTCTCAGTGGTTGGCAGGAACCCGGATTTTGTCGTGTTTTCCATGAATTTCACCGTTTTAGAACCGAGAACCTGTATCCTGCATTTTACTAGCAAACACGGCTCAAGAGTATCTACCGATAAGCAATGTGATAAAAATTGGGCGGTATAAAAATGCAAAAATCTGATATGAACAAATACCCCCAAACTTATCATTTGCTCGTCCCGAGCAAAGCCAATTTATTCGCAAAAAATTTCCTAATCTCACTTTCGCAGGGAACGCGATTGCACTGAGCATGTGCAACAAGCCGTTAAACCTCTAGGTGTCCCTAGTAGGAGGAGTGTTGTCTCCTGAGGGTTTTCAGCGGATACTACCCACAAAATCCGGTCAAGTTGGTTTTGTAAAATAACTAAGATTCAAACCCTAAAGTTTTGTTTCAGAAAATAACAATTCTATAATCCTAAGTCTAGACTATCGAACCTTTATTTTTCACACCTCGCTTCTTATTTAACTACAGATTTTATATGTCTTTACGTGCAGTGCAAATAGTGTCGTTAAGTTCCCGAAAGATCGAATAAAGTCATCATGTCGCACAATAAAGACCAGATAACAATTTTAAAAGGATCACATAAGTTTTATAAAGAGTTAAGCATTTTTCAAGTTTCGTTTTCCAGTAAGGTTTCAACTTCAGAATTTCTATCGTCCTTAACAGGAAACTAAGTCGTATTTTTCACTCCACCTTTTTCTTGTTTTCATTTCATACACACCTCTGTGAACGTGCAATAGTCTTTATCATAGAATAAAACCTTCATATCTTCGTTAAATTTTTTTATAAAAGCCTGTCTTTTATCAAGATTATTCTCACAAAAAGAACCGTTAGGAATTTTAACTCGGAGAGAACACTTGCTTGACTTTGTTTTAATCTGGACTTTCTAGGCTTCTTAGCGAGCTTTGGGCCAATGCACCCAAACCAGTTGGTTTTAGGGCATTAGGTATAGAAACACCCCAGCGGACTTAATTACTCAAGTTACCTAGGTCCAAAAACAAAAGACAGTTTGGCGTGAAAATCAGATGATTTAATACGAACGGAGATATAACCGGCAGTTCAATTATTTTTTTGGATAAAAGACTTGTTTAGTGGGTTCGGTGTGTAATCATTCCAATCAAGTTTCAGATGGGTTATTTTTCAGACTTAGTTCCAATTACGGCATCAATAACATTCCTTCATATTCGCTTTACTTCATAAACTATCCTTGACATTACTTATTTCAGAACAAACCTATTTGATCCTCAGAAAATCATCTATCTGTTTAAAAGTTTTTAAACATAACAGACTTGTCATCTAATTCCCAAAAACTCACGACACGTGTAGTGTGATGTAAAGACGTATATCAGCTATAGTTAACTTCAAAGGAGAGTTATCTTTCAGGTTTTCAGAATCTAAACATAAGATTTAGTTATTCCTATTTTTTCAAACAAAAACCGTCGAAATGTTGAATCAGAGTTCTTCCACAAGCTAACTTGACAAAAAAGTTTTTATATTTTTAGAAAATTTTCAGATTTTTATGGATTTTATGGATTTTAATATGCAGATGCAAAATATACATATGAATGCGAAGGTAAGAAATGCGTACCAAGCGTACCCCCAAACTTAAACTGGACAGTGTCCTCACTGTCGTTGCATGAAGAGATTATTTGAAGGGTCAAAATTGTCGGTTAGCGATACACAATTTTTTTTGTTTTTGGTTTTGAAGAAAAAGAAAAAGAAAAAGAATATACACAAATATATACAAAATGGTTTGTACATACCCCCAAACTTATTTGGAACAGTGTCCACTGTTCTTGGCTGGATAACCGAAGTTTGGAGGTAGGCAGAGGAAGATCATTCAGGGTAAACCGGCTCCTGTAGGAACAAGAGCTCCTCTGTTGGTTCGGCGCTAAGGTACGGTTTGCATCGGTGTCCGTTTACTTTGAAAAGTGAACCGTCCTTTGGATTTTCCAAATCCACGGCGCCCTGCGGATACACATTCCGCACAAAATACAGCCCTTTCCAGCGAGATCTGAGCTTTCCTGGATGGAAGTGAAGTCGGGTGTCGTCAAGCAGTACCTGCTGACCAGGTACGAAGGTTTTGCGCAAAAGGTGTTTATCGTGAAACACCTTCGTTCGATTCTTAACGACAACCGCGTTATCGTAAGCCTCATCCCTAAGCTCGCTTAGTTCGTTCAACTGCAGCTTCCGATGGCTTCCCGCATCCTCGAGAGACAGATTCAGCTCCTTTATCGCCCAAAATGCGCGATGCTCTATTTCGACAGGTAGGTGGCAGGCTTTTCCGTACACAAGCCGATAGGGAGACATGCCAAGGTCGGTCTTATAAGCGGTTCGAAAAGCCCAAAGGGCATCAGTGAGTTTCAGCGACCAATCCTTACGGTTCTTGGAAACCGTCTTCTCCAGTATCTGCTTGATTTGCCGATTTGAAACTTCGGCCTGCCCGCAAGTTTGGGGGTGGTAGGGAGTAGAGATCTTATGATTAATGGAGTATTTCCGCATCAAGGCCTCGAAGGTTTTGTTGCAGAAATGACTTCCATTGTCGCTAATGATCGCTCGGGGGTGCCCAAAACGAGAGAAAATGTTTTCTTTAAGGAACCTAACGACAACCTTGTTGTCGTTAGTCCGGCTGGGCACAGCCTCGACCCATTTAGAGACGTAATCAACAGCGAGAAGGATGTACAAGTTCCCAAAAGAGCTGGGAAACGGTCCCATGAAATCTATCCCCCAAACATCGAAAATCTCCACAACCAAGATCGGTTAGAGCGGCATCTCGTTCCTCCGGGATATCCGGCCCATGTGTTGGCACCGGGAGCAAGTCTTGCAATAGTCATGAGCGTCTTTGAAGAGTTGTGGCCAGTAGAAACCACATTGCAAGATCTTCTCAGCTGTCTTTCTGGGGCCAAAATGCCAGCCACACGCTTGATCGTGGCAAAATGACAGCACACTCTTGAATTCCTCGTCAGGGACACACCGACGAATAATCTGGTCGGGACAGTACTTGAACAGATAGGGTTCGTCCCAGTAAAAGTGTTTTACTTGGGATAAGAAGCGAAGTCTGTCCTGACTTGACCATTCAGTCGGTAGTAATCCTGTGGCCAAATAGTTCACAATATCTGCGAACCAGGGTTCGCAAGATACTGTCAAGAGCTGTTCATCCGGGAAAACGTCGTTGATCGGAATTGGAAGCAAAGGCGAAGAAGGAAGTCGTGAGAGATAGTCGGCAACTACGTTTTCACATCCTCGTTTGTCCTTAATGACAAGGTCAAACTCTTGAAGCAAGAGGATCCAACGTATTAACCGAGATTTTGCATCTTTCTTCGCAAAAAGATGGCGCAGAGCAGAATGGTCAGTGTAGACAATGACTGGAGAGCCGATGAGGTAGGGCCTGAACTTTTCTAAAGCAAATACAACAGCTAAGAATTCCTTCTCAGTTGTTGTATAATTGAGTTGTGCGTCGTTCAGGGTTCGGCTCGCGTAATAGATTACGTGCGTCATCTTGTTGATGTGTTGTCCAAGGACAGCACCAATGGCAAAGTCGGATGCATCGCACATAATTTCAAATGGGTGTGTCCAGTCAGGTGAAGAAAGAACGGGAGCAGAAGTGAGTGAGCGTTTTAGTGACTCGAATGCAGTCACACAGCTCGAGTTGAAGTCGAATGGCGTGTCCTTGGCCAGCAAAAGAGTCAAGGGCCTAGCAATCTTGCTAAAGTCCTTGATAAACCGTCTATAAAAACCGGCATGGCCAAGGAAGGCTCGGATATCTCTGACGCATCGGGGAGGAGGCAGATTGGAAATGACCTCAATCTTTGCTTTGTCAACCTCTATGCCATTTTGCGAGATGATATGTCCTAAGACAATACCTTCGCGCACCATGAAGTGGCATTTCTCCCAGTTCAAAGTGAGATTTTTGTCCTTACATCGGGTAAGGACAGCGTCAAGATGCAGCAAACACTCGTTGAAGGAATCGCCGAAGATGGAGAAGTCATCCATGAAAATCTCCAGAAATTTTTCCACCATGTCTGAGAAAATTCCCATCATACACCGCTGGAAGGTAGCGGGCGCATTGCATAACCCAAAGGGCATGCGTCGATATGCAAACGTGCCGAAAGGACAAGTGAATGTGGTCTTGTCCTGGTCTTTTTCGGTGATGGGGATTTGATTATAGCCGGAGTAGCCATCAAGAAACCAGTAGTACTCGTGTCCGGCCAATCGTTCAAGCATCTGGTCAATGAAAGGTAGCGGAAAGTGGTCTTTCCGCGTTGCGGCGTTGAGTTTTCTGTAATCAATGCATACTCGCCACCCAGTTTGGGTGCGAGTAGGGATTAACTCATTCGCCTCGTTAGTGATGACCGTGATGCCTGACTTCTTGGGGACAACGTGAATGGGGCTAACCCACTGGCTATCAGAGATAGGGTAAATGATACCACTATCTAGACATTTTACGATCTCCTTCTTCACAGCCTCTTTCATGACTGGATTGAGCCGTCTTTCTGGATCCCGGGCTGGTTTGGCATCATCCATCAGATGAATGTGATGCTCAACGATCAGGGGACTAATCCCCTTGATGTCCGCCATGGACCAGCCAAAAGCTTGCCTGTTGTTGTGCAAGACCGAGAGAAGGGCTTTCTCTTGCTCGGGAGCTAGAGAAGCCGAAATGATGACAGGGAGGGTCTCGTTCTCACCTAAGCATACTTAAGGTGAGACGGCAAAGGCTTGAGTTCGAGCGTTGGAGGTGAAACGATGGAAGGCAAGATTGGTGCAAAGGTCTCGAACTCAAAGGACTCCAGCAAAGGTTCAAAACGAGTGTAGGCAACCGAGTTGGATGGTTCAGGTAACTCATCCGGAAAGTCGAAGGATTCAAACTCGGGTTGTGCGCAGCTAAGATCGTTTGAAAACGTGAAACACTCGTAGTCGTTGTCGGGCGCAGAAACAGCAGCAGGTTCGAAGAGAAACGCACTAGTGGCGTCAAGATTATCGTGATCAAACAGAAACTCCTCGAATTCACACTCTTCTGGGGTGATCTCCTGGATCGAGCAGACGTCCAGTATATGAGCATTAGGTTCGGCGGGCTGATTCCCCAACCTAAAAATGTTGAGTTCAATCGTCATATTTCCAAAAGAGAGGTTCATCGAACCTTTGCGACAATTGATCACAGCATTTGAGGTTGCGAGAAATGGGCGACCGAGTATCACCGGAATTTGATTCCAGGGGTTAGCTACAGGCTGTGTATCTAATACAATGAAGTCAACGGGGAATATGAAGTCCCCGACTTTTATTAACACATCCTCTAGCTCACCCCTAGGATGGGTGATCGATCGGTCAGCCATTTGGAGAGTGCAGTGCGTGAGTTTCAGCTCTCCGACGCCTAATTGCTCGTATACTGAATACGGAAGCAGGTTAACACTGGCACCAAGATCTAATAGTGCGCGATTGATGTTCTTATCCCCAATGGTAATTGAAATCGTAGGACAGCCAGGGTCCTTCCGTTTTTGTGGTAAAGATTGGGTAAGGGCATCACTCACAGCACTAGCCAAGAAAACTTTCTTGGGTACCTGAGACTTCCTCTTTTTCGTGCACAAGTCTTTTAAGATTTTCGCGTAGGACGGGACTTGTTGGACAGCATCTAAAAGAGGAATGTTAATGTTAACCTGCTTAAATAACTCCAGAATCTTCTCCATTTGAGGATTTTGTTTATTAGACCTCAACCGGTTTGGAAATGGAACATTTTGAAAATTGGTTGAGTCTAATGCTGGAGGAGGAGATTGTGGAGTTGGAACGGATCCCAGAATAGGTGTCTTCGTGGAGTGAGAAGTGGGTCCGTTCAGAGCAGAAGAAGAGGGAGGGGAGCCTTGTGAAGAACGGAGAATAGGCTCAGAAGACGAAGAAGATGAAGAAGAAGAAGCGGCCGGGGTGTCATCGTTGATCCGTTTGCCAATGTTGTTTTGCAGCATCTTTCCCGATCTCAGTGTGGTCACGGCACTCATATTATGGTTCTGTTGTTCAAGAGCAACATGTGCATTATGTGGGTGACCGGGATTTGGGAGTGGTTGGGACGGGAGCTTCCCCTTTTCTCGCTCGCTTAAGGCCGCGTTCAGCTGTGCAATCTGGGCTTCGATGGTCTTGATGCTTTGCCCGTGTGCGGCAGTGTGTTGCACTAAGGATTGAATGGAAGACTGGATGTTGGCGGTGGATTGAGTCGATTGTTTAACGAACGCCTCCAGACTTCGTTCGAGCGAGGAAACCTTATCGTTGTTTGACGGAACAAAGTTGTTTGGTGGAAAAGAATTGTTGGGTGCAAAGGTGTTCGTCTGATTTTGGAAAGGTTGGGGTTGGAAGGGCTGTGAATATTGATGTTGAGTTTGTTGTTGCGCTTGTTGTTGCGGTGGAGGGGCCCTTTGGAAATTGTTGCCTTGGAATTGATTCTGATTCTGATTCCAGGCGAAATTGGGATGGTTCCTCCAACCGGGATTGTAGGTGGAAGAGTATGGATCATTCCTCGGTCTTTGCTGAAATGCAGCATTGACCTGATCCTGTCCTTGCGAGGGTGGATTGTAAGGACACTCTTCGGTTAAGTGGGAAGGATCGGAACAACAAGCGCAAATGGTACGAAGGGGGAGAACAGGGGCAGGAGCAGGAGCAGAAAATTTGCTCTCTATCGCTTCAAGCTTTCTTGTTATTGCAGCCATTTCAGCTTTCATCGCAATAGAGACATCAAGTTGGTGGATTCCTACCCTAGACTGACCGGTAGAAGTGGAGGTAGAAGAAGAAGACGTCGGTCTGGTGCTTTCCCATTGTAGCGTTTGCTCCGCAAGGTCGTCAAAGAACTGCCACGCTTCCTCGTCAGATTTCGATAGGAAGTGGCCCTGACAGATGGTTTCCAACAACTGCTTCGTTGCTGGGTTCAGGCCCTCGTATAAGGTTTGGCAGAGTTGTCATTTCTCTATACCGTGATGGGGACACTGAACAAGAAGGTCTTTGTACCGGTCAAAGCACTTCCAGAAGGGTTCAGAAGGAAGCTGAGAGAATTGGTTGATTTCATTTCGAATCCTTGCGGTTTTATGATTCGGATAAAATTTCTTTAGAAACGCTTTAACAAACTCGTCCCAGCTGGTGATTGAGTGGGAAGCGGTGCTATACAGCCACTTTTCAGCAAGATCGCATAGAGTGAACGGAATGACCCGTAGACGTATAGCATCGTCCGACAGCTGGGTGGTTTTCATCATGGCACAGACGTTTTGAAATTTGTTGATGAAGATATAGGCATCTTCAGATTCAAGCCCATGAAAACGTGGAAGCATGTTGATGAAGTGGGGCTTAATTTCAAAGTTGTCCCTATTGGCCGGAGGAAGAGAAAGGCAGGTGGGAAGTGCAGAACGGGTGGGATAGAAACGATCCTGGAGCACGATTCGCTGCGGCGCTACAACAGGCGGTGGTGGTGGGATATTGGTCTCCGTAGGAGGTGGAGCCAATCCAGGGGTGGTCAAAGAGATGTTCGGATTAAATCCTGACATCGCGGAAGAAGAGGTTGGTGAAGGTGAAGGTGAAGATGTATGAACAGAATTCCGGTCAACGTCGGAGTTGGCCGGCAAAGGAAGGGGTGAAAGAGGAGTGGACGGAGTATCGACTTCGGAGTCGATCGCGTAGTCGGTAGCGACTAACGTAACGCGGACTAGACGGGCGCTAGTGTCCCGAGTCCAAGCGGACATACACTAAACGAGTTTAGTATAGTCAAAGCGGAGAAGGTGAGGGTAAAAAAACGTCAATGGAGAAAGGTGATGGGTGGTGGGTGAAAAATGGATTTGGCGACAAAGGGCTAGTTTTTATAAAAGTTTTTGATTTTTTCTTTTTTTTTTGTTTTTTTTTGTTGTAGAAAGAGATTTACAGAAATATGTACCGAAATACGGCTTAAGTAATCACAAATAAGATATGCACAATCACACCTAGATCTAGGGTAACTTAGGTCTACTAGACCTGCTCCTGAACTTGATTGTCGAAGTTAAACAGTGTCGAGAAAAGGGCTTAAAAATACACTGATCACGAGGCCAGGTAAGTGCAGAGATAAGGGGAGGTTGTCCAACGCTTTCGCGAAGTTCCTTAATTAAATAACCCTTTCTCTTTTGGCGGTTGCGCCGTTAACACTTTCCTAGACACCCCGTAAACAATATACCGTTAAGCGAGGTTCTAAACACGGTTTATCTTCTCCTAATGAGCGCGAAGTCCTTAGGGCTGAAGTCTAGTATTTTTTAATTTTCAATGGACAATGCATATGCTTTTGTGATTTTTGGGGTCCTGGGAAGGGTGATGAAATCCCCACCCAATCTGGATTGGTTTCAAGCCCCTTAAGTCCGTATTAAAGAAATGCAAAGCAGTAACAAATCAACTACAAACAATTTTTATTTTTATTGCGGCGCAAAGAATCCTGCACAAGAACAGTTTATTGGAAGGAGGAGAAGAGTTTGCTCAAAGAAATCTGCAGAAAACACAGTTTATTGGAGTTCAGAGGAGTGGAGAGGAGAACAGGGACTTACAGAGAGATTTTGGGGCTCTGAAGCCACCAAGTGGCCGCGGATCCGCGGCCAAACATGTGCTAAGGCCGCGGTTCCGCGGCTATGTGGAGGGATTGGGCTACCAAATATGCTGGGTGTGCTGCTGTGGTTGTCCCCTGCTTGTCTTGATTTGCTGAATCTTGATTTGCTCACTGTATCTACTCCAGCTTTTTACAGTACACCTTTTGCTTCGTTTCAATCCGTCGCGGTGTAGCCGCGAGATGTGGGTCTATCTTCCCACGTCTTTGGCACTGAACTTGAACTCCGTATTTTCAACGTCTTGGCCACTGAACTCGAACTTTGTATTTTCCTGCACACTTGCACAAAAACTAATCAAGAATAACAAGATGGTTTCTTTTACAAAGTATTTTTTTTGTTTTGTTTTTCGGTTATATTCACAAGTTAACCCGAAATTACACAAGGAAATAAACTACCGTCTCCCCGGCAACGGCGCCATTTGATTGTTAGCGATTCTGCATGTTCAAGTTTTAGTTAATTACCGCAATCAAGACGGTTTCGCTTGTAGCTAGCCGGTTGAGTACGGGTCGTCCGCAGGGAGATGGGAGTCTTTTTCTATGTGTTTTAACGAGTTAAGTCCAGTTTTTCAGATTTTGTTGTGATTAGTTAAGCGGTAAAATGATATGTAAAGAGAGCTTGTTAGGGTTAGGATTAGGTTAGTTTGAGTTAGGAGTCTCCACATCTTTCGTTGCCCCTCTTAATATCGGTGTTACGGTAATCGGCAACAACGGGGATTAGCACGACTAGGAAGGAACTTGCGAGTATAAGCTAGGCTTTCCAACGCATAAGTTCTTCCTTTTGGTGCTTGTCTGTCCGTTCTTGGCTCTTAGCCATAACCTCCGGTTAATTCAACCACAACCGGTCTCACCGCTATCATGTAGGATAGGGTGCCGTAAGGAGCGGATTGTGGTTCAATTAAAGGGAGTCGAATTAAGCTGTTGGGCAAGGAAAGAGTAAGAGAGATTTCCTTCTCTCAAACTTCCCTTATCCTATCCTAACAAGTATGAAACTACTCACAAATCATGATACGGAAAAATAAAACAAAACAAAAGAGGAAGATAGAAAGAAAGAGATTAGAAGATAACAACTAGCTATTTGCGACCTCACCTTGGCGAGGATCGAGCGTAAGCATCATAGTCGTTTTAAGGATAAGGAAAAAAAGAGAGAAGAAAGAAACAACACGAAATAACAACAACTAGTTAACAAATGAAAATTACAACAATTAACAAGATAATGAGACAAGCAAAATAATAAACGGTTCTTCTTTATTCATCATTCTTCACTCACAAGCTCACTACAAGTTTAATGGAGAAGAGATGAGAAGAGGAAGAAGAAACACAACTAAACCTTACAAAAGAGAATACAAGATTATGGCCCCTTTCCTTCACAAAGTTCTGGGCTATTTATAGGCTGAAAAATGAAAACCTAGGGCAACCACCAGAACACAAATACAAAGACCAAAATACCCCTAGAAAAGTTTTGTCTGCCGCTACCATACGGCCGCGGATCCGCGGCCTAAGCATGCTTAGGCCGCGGTTCCGCGGCCATAGTAGGGTGTTAGGCCTCCGTATTTTGTGGCTTTTCCTGGTCTTCTTTGTACTTCAGTATGGCATATGTGTTTTCTGAAAAATACCTCCACATTTCTTCCAGAATTTCTGTTGAGGGAAAGGTGGACTTTTTGTCAAGATTTGGCATGATTGCCTCGAGCTCCGCGTAGATTTCTTGGATCTTGTGCTGCCATTGAGCCTTGTGCATGAAAACGATATTGATTTGACATTTTGTCTCTTAAACTGGTATCTGGCAACATACGGATGAAGAGCGGAGACCGTGTTTTCTCAGTGGTTGGCAGGAACCCGGATTTTGTCGTGTTTTCCATGAATTTCACCGTTTTAGAACCGAGAACCTGTATCCTGCATTTTACTAGCAAACACGGCTCAAGAGTATTTACCGATAAGCAATGTGATAAAAATTGGGCGGTATAAAAATGCAAAAATCTGATATGAACAAATCTCATTGCAAATTTCAACTCTTGAAATTCCCGATATTATTTTTACCCCTAGCACTCATGACCTTAACTATAGTCACATATCATAAGTACTAGTCAAGTTCTTCCCGTCATTTCGTGATTAACTAGACCCACCCATATGACCCTTAACTAAAGTCAACATAATCATATGAATGTCCTAACTAATCTGCATCATATGCAGTGTAGGAAGACATTACTTAGCTACCGTACACTGCGTCTTAACTAAAGTCAAAATACGCAGCACGAATACTAAGTACTCTACTTCCTAAAATGACGGAGGGATGCCGATAGTTTTTAAGAAAACTTTTAACGCTTTGAACTTGATATCGTTGTAGAACCCAATGGGTTTAAAAGGAGTGGCTTAAGCTCCGCATTTGGAACTTGCTTTTTCATAAAAAGGCCGAGTGTGTTTCAAATCCGATTCTACAACATCTTTTCAGGTTCATTTTTTCTTTACATTAATCTCATTAATGCAGTCCCATCATTTAATTCCTTAAGCCATCACAAAAAGAAACGAAAATATAACGTATGCTTATGCCACTCGCATTCGTCACAGTGTTCCGTTATGCACCGTTAGGTTACTTAACTAACGACATACCAGGACGGGGCTAGCACGGGTGCAAAACATAAGCAACATCTATTATATATCATATATATAATATTCATTCGTCTCAGATATATTAAATGAACACATCAAAGAATATAAGCACCAGAAGCACATATAGGATATCTAGGAGGTCAGTATTTTGTATTTAGCCATCAATAGAAAATACGGATTCCACGGTCGCGATGAATAGCCAAGCCCACGCCCCTAGACCCCTACGAGAGCGGCAAGCGACCCTGCCAATTCTGGAGTTTAGGAGATCCGGTCTCGACTCCTCGAGATGGCCTCCCACTGAACCCCAAAACCCGGTCACTTGTGCTTCCCTCCTTGGGTCTATCCTAATGCAGAGAAGTAAATAATATACAGCACTGGTGACATCATCCTCAACCCGGAAGTGCCCCAAATAAAAGAATATTACATACAATTGAATTTTACATGAATGAAAAGAAAACTCTCATCTCACATAAAACCCCCGGCTATTCAATCACGACAATCCTGCATATCAAATCTCAGCAACACATAATATCACATATCAACAATGTAAGTAAGTATGCGTACCCCGATTGCCGTTGATGTATAGCAACGAAACCGGCGATACACCACATACTACACTTACGGTCACAGAGAAATAAAATGAAAAACTACAACAATTGGAATCGTAACTGTCTTTAGACAACACAAACCCGGAATATCACATAATCAAGATTTCATGCCTAACAATGTAAAGCTCGCATTTAGGTCTCACCCATGAAAACACCTTTTTCAAAATAAGTCGGATAATTCAACAATATTTCCGATTACTCCCGAGACCGAAATGCTAGATTTACATGCAACAAACAAATTTGTAGATTCCAATTATTTTATCACATACTAATAAACTAGGCGCAGATAAAACATTCGATCGAACGATTGAACACCCAAAGACTTCTCAGAAAGCTCAACACTTGAGCAGCTTTAAAATTTACCAGAAACTGCAACAAGTACATACGGGCCAGCGCAAGAAGGCACAGCCCCACCTTCACCAACGGCGCCGCGGAACCGCCGTAGAATGACCATTCTTGCCGCGGTTCCGCGGTCCAATAGTGGAGTTAGGGCTTCGTACTTCTTGTGGGCCCATAAAATACCCTGCACGATTTTCTGAGTATTTTTAATATGAAAAAATCCACGTTTTTGAAAAATTTCCAGAGAGCACCCTCTGGGCATCGTATTTCGTTCGTTCAAGATTTTTAACGTCGTCTAGGTTACTCTAAAGCTCTAACTTGGCTCTGATACCACTGTAGGGTTTTCTTAACACCTCATATAGGGTTTGGAAGCATCACACATGCCACAACTTTGATTTTAAGAGGTGCTAAGCAAACTTAAATAGGAATCGAACTAGAATTATAGGGTAACACTAATAGTATCACATACTAAAGTTAATTTATGACTAAGTGGAGAGACTACAACCTTTGTAGACCTCCTATGGTTTGAACGAGCTAGCTTGAACCTCCTCCACGTCCACGGCGATCCACCCGGAGTTCCTTTGCTCAAAACTCCTTGCTCCAATAGATCACAAAGAAGATGAAGCAAACAAACTATACCAAGGGGCTAAAGAAGTGTAGTGTGATGATATGGTTGTGTTCTCATATAAAAACTCTTTGTTTCTTTTAACCTCACTCAATTTATAAAACTCAAGAGAGAGCTAGAGAGAGGAAGATGAAGATAGCATCTATTTTCTTTTGGATGAAAAAGATAATGATCAAGATAATAAGAGAGAGAGAGATAAATATCAAGCATAAATATCTAAACTCAAACCATGGTTAATAAATATCTAGATATTTTAGAATGAGAAAAATAACAAAGGAAAATCAAACCATAGTTTAATTTTTGTCAAGTAAAGAAAAGTCAATAATGATGAATAATCAATTTTCTTTTTCTCATTCTAATATATACAATCCATGTATTTCTTATATTTCCATCTTTGATGTATCATCAACCATGATACTAATACATGTATGTATGTGTGTATGCACATCAACATGTACATATACATGCATGCATCCATCATAAAGAAAAGGTTTATTTAAATGAGTTAAAAGTCAATATTAAATCAACACTTGATTTAATAAACCGGTCATATCTCATACGACTTGACCAATATAAAACACCCGATTAAAATACGGCATCATATACACGTATTTAATCGAGCTCCCATACATATCTCATATGTACACCACATCGTTTCGCCTGAGCCAGGAAACTCCTATATGGGACTCTAAGACTCGTCAATACGCCGGCAGTAGGTGATGATCACATCAAACACCTACAAGCCGCAAGCAGTCAGCTAAACGTAACGGCTACTCGGGTATTGAACGATTAGAAGAAGAACAAGCGAACCTGTCAAAACTCCCATCAATCCAACTGGCAACACTTACCGTACAGTCCGGTCTCTTCATCAGATATGCTGCATATCGAGTCTAGCGATAGAATCGTCAACCCCAATAACTCAATAAGTCATGCCGGTATATGGTCTACAACAGATCGAGAAACTACTGATAACACTTATCAGTAATATCTCAACAGCCCAGGCCAGGGACTTCTTATTATAGCCAATCGTGTACAGCGCAACATCAACCCCCAATACCGGGAGAGACGAAATCCCTCCTATCGCTCATTGCCTTCATATGCCTCGGGACTGTATCCAAAATCCACCTATTTATACGACTCAGTAGTGTCGTAGTAGGGTGGAGATCAAGATACAGTAGGACGACACACAAGACTCTATGGCGATCTCGGGTCTACAGACTAACCTGTACCAGTGTTACCTGAGAACTGCTATCCGACGTATGATATAATACCACATAGGAGTTCTTGGTGAGTCCGTTCAGTGTACCCAGTCTCACTGAGCACCCGTATACAATCTTTGTTGTCAGCACACCAGATGGATATGGGATCATCCATCGCCCATCATATGGAACAAGAATGGTATACGCTAGTCTACACTGGAATATCGATGCCCTGTTTCGATATACCTATGACTAGGAACATTTCAAGGATATGCTTATAAACTACAGGTGTCCCACTAGTTTGATCCACATCATAATCCCAGTAGTCAAGCTGATATCCCTAGGGATTTATCATCATGTACCAAATGAGTAAAAACATGATCAAGTGAACATATGATAAAGAGAAACCATATAACATACTATCATGTCGAGCAAGACTGTCATCTGAATATATATATATATATATATATATATATATATATATATATATACATATACATATACATCAGTACATACACTATCATATAATGGTCTCTAGGGCATACATATATCCAACAATGTTGGCCTTCATCAAGGTCATAAGAGCATGGGGTAGAAATCACATCGGGAGTTTCAAACATACTGGAAACTTTCTAGGCATGCGCTTACCTTCTGTAGTGTGATAACTTAAGTGGATTCCATCAGGTTATCTTGCGATGATAGTTGGATCCTGATTCCCACTCATAAGTTGGTTTACTCCTCGGGTGATTTTAGATGATCCCGACTAATTTTTCTTTCAAGTTTGGAGGAGAATTTGAGGATACAGTGGGAGACATCCTGATTAGATAAAGTGATTAACCATTCTGATCTAGATTAGAGTGCACGCTGAGTGTTTCTTTCGCTCTCTCTTTGGCAGCGACCATGTCCCGACACTAGACTATAACTCAGTAACCAAGTTAACGGAACCTTCTTAAAACACATTGACTTTTGGATTGTCAGAGTTGCATACTTCATTGCCACTCCTACTTTTACCCTTTGCTTTTCTCCGGAACATTCCATATCACTACGAAGATCCACATTTATTGGATATGACCATCGTATAGTTACATAAGAACTCGAAGAAACTTGTTTCAGATTCGAGAATGGTTTCCGGTTCTGGAGAAATTGAATAGGACTATTCAGTTGTCTTTTCCTTTTACCTTCTCCCAGGTTGTGAGGGCTCCTAGGATTAGGAGAGGGTACACCTATTGCGCTTATTGGATAGTCTTATTCCAAACCATAGGCAGGTGCCAAAAGGTGGGAAAGGAAGAAAACCAATTAGCCTAAGTATGGTGTACATAAGGTAATAAGTAAAGACAAATAAAGGGATTAGAAAGAGGGAAAAGTAAATTGCGACTGCTATCATTCACGACCAAACCGCGTATATCATCGCCACTCCTACTTCACCTTTGAATTTCTCCAGAATACCCTGTATCACTACGAAGATCCACATTTATTGGATAATCTATCGTATAGTTACATACAAACTCGAACGAACTTGTTCCAGTTCGAGGATGGATTCTGGTTCAGGAAAAATAGAATAAGGTTTATTCAGTTGTCTTTTATCTTTACCTTCTCTCAAGTTGCGAGTACTCCTAGGATTAGGAGAGTACACCTATTACGCTTATTGGATAGCCTTTTTCCAAACCATAGGCTGGTGTCGAACGGTAGGGAAGGAAGAAAACCAATTAGCCTAAGGGTGGTGTACAAAAGGTAATGTGTAAAGACAAATATAGGGATTTTGAGAGATGACAAAGAAATATAGGGTTACAGTCATGAATCTGGATAATGGAAGAGGCATTACTAGAATACCCGGCTACCCCTTCGAAGCATTTTCATGTTTCAGTTTCACTATGCGTTGTTAATTGAAAACTGATTTCCCAATTAGATCCTTACTCTAGGGTATGTATTTACCAGGTTTGATTCTCACATCTGTATGGTTTTACAGATGATGAGTGGGAGATTGTTGGCTATAGTGCCCTCAAGTCAATTATTGGATCGCAGGCACGTGATTGCAATGATTGAGGGAGGACCTATACCGGTAGAACAGTCTTACTCGAGATGATAGTATGCTATCTGTGTTAGTTATATGTATGCCCTAGAGGCCATTACTGTATATACGATGTATATTGTAGTGGATGCTTGGACATATATAGGTAGGACTTTCTTGCTCGACATGATAGTATGCTATCTGGTTGCACTTTATCTTAACATGTACTCTGATTGTCTCTATGTGACATGTTGATAAAGCCCTTAGGATGAGTACTTGACTACCAGGACTATGATGCAGATCATTCTAGTAGGGACAGTGTAGTCGTTAAGTACATCCTTCAAATGTTCCTAGTCATAGGAGTACCGAGACAGGGCATCGATACTCCAGAGTAGACAAGCGTATGCGCTTCTTGACCCATATGATGGGCGATGGATGATCCCATATCCATTGGTGTTTAACATCAGAGAAGGTATACGGGTGCTCAGTGAAGACTGGGTATACTGGACGGACTCGCCGAGAACTCCCAGATGGTATTATACCTCATGTCAGATGGCAGTTCTCTGGTGACACTGGTACAGAGTAGTCTGTAGACCCGAGATCGTCATAAAGTCTTGTATGATTCCCACTGTGCTTTGATTTCCATCATACCACGTCCAAGAGGGCGTGCAAAACGGTGGCTTTTTGGTACAGTCCCGAATCACAGGGAGGCAATGAGCGATAGGAGGGGATTCGTCTCTCCCGGTATAGGGAGTTGATGTTGTTAGTTATATGTATACCCTAGAGGCCATTACTATACATGAGATGTATATTGTAGTGGATGCTTGGACATATATATGGAGGACTTTCTTGCTCGACATGATAGTATGCTATCTGGTTGCTCTTTATCTTAACATGTACTCTGATTGTCTCTATGTTACATGTTGATAAAGCCCTTAGGATGAGTACTTGATAACCAGGACTATGATATAGATCATACTAGTGGGGACAGTGTAGTCGCTAAGTACATCCTTCAAATGTTCCTAGTCGTAGGTCTATCGAGACAGGGCATCGATATACCAGAGTAGACTAGCGTATAGCTTCTCGACCCATGTAGATGGGCGATGGATGATCCCATATCCATTGGTGTTTGACATCAGAGAAAGTATACGGGTGCTCAGTGGAGACTGGGTACACTGGACGGACTCGCCGAGAACTCCCAGATGGTATTATACCTTACGTCAGATGGCAGTTCTCTGGTGACACTGATGCAGGTTAGTCTGTAGACCCGAGATCGTCATAGAGTCTTGTGTGATTCCCACTGTGCTTTGATTTCCACCTTACCACGTCTAAGAAGGCATGCAAAACGGTGGTTTTTGGGTTCAGTCCTGAGTCGCATGGAGGCATTGAGCGATAGGAGGGGTTTTGTCTCTCCCGGTATTGGGGGTTGATGTTGCGTTGTGCTCGATTGGCCATAACAGGGAAGTCCCTGGCCAGGGCTGGTTTAGAGATTTACTGGTAAGTGTTACCAGTAATTTCTCGACCCGTTATGAGCCTCACATCGGCACGACTTATCGGTTATTGGGGTCTGACGTTTACCACCCCTAGACTTGATATGCGACATATCAGATGAGGAGACCGGACTGTACGGTAGTGTCACTGTCAGGCTTTTCCAGGAGTTGGAGCGGGCTTGGTTGCTGATCTTCTGATCGCTCAATACCCGGGTAGCCGTCACGTCCAGCTAGTACCGCTGACGGCTTGTGGGTGCTTGATATGATCATCACTTACTGCGGGCGTATTGACGAGTCTTTAGAGTCCTACATAGAAGTTTTACTGGCTCAGGCAAAACGAAATAGGAGCGCATATATGAAATGTGCGGGACCGAGAATAATGCGAGTATGTGATACCGTATTCTATTCTCGCGATGTTTGTGTCGATCGGTTATATGCGATATAACCAGGTTATCGAATCAAGGGTTGATTCGATAAGTCGATACATTGTATGTTAGTTGGTTATATGTGATATAACCGGATTATTAAGTCAAGTGTTGATTTAATAATTTAGTGTATAATTGTATATATGATATACTAATTTACATTAACTAACATTGGTTCACTTAAGCATTTGTTTTTCTCACTTGTGCACAACTTAATATATATGTGATATATATTTATTTGTGTTCATTTTGTATCATGGTTGTTGATACAACTTACATGGGTGTATAAGACTTATACCATACTAATTATAGTGTTAGGTTTTTATATTTAAAGTAATTCTAAAATTAGTGAATGATGAGCTCACATGCATGAACCTTCATGAAGCTTAGGGTTGCATTGACTTAGTCTACTAGTTTTGTTTTACTTGAGATATTAATTAACCTAACCATTATAATGTAGCCATGGTTATGTCTCTACATGAGTTAATATATGATATAAACTCACCCATGGTTCACTCTCTCTCTTGATTAGTTTTTCATTCTCATTTTTGAGCTCATCTTCTTCCTCCAAATGCTTGCTAGGGTTTGATAAAGAGAGAGAAATATAGTGAGAAAAGAAATTCTAAAGTTTACCCATTTCCTATTTCATCATCCTCTACTAGACTAGCACTTTAGTTTAGGGTGTTTGCTTCACTAATTCTCTAGTTAGTGAAGTAGAAGCTTGAGTTCGTATTCCCTCGACGTAGATCATCTTCGGCCTCGAAGACTTCAAGCAATACCGTTGCTATCTTCTGATGGAGCCGTCCGAGAGTCCGGGAGCATGATGATCGCAGCAAAAGGACTACTACAAGGAGCATATGAAGTGAAGGACCGATCTACAAAGGTTGTATTTCGTATTCACTTAGTCGTAAATGGTATTTACTTGCATATGAAACCCAAATTATCTAGCAAAGATCCTGTTTAGGGTTGTTCGGCACAGCTAAAATTTTAATCGGGCATGGTTGATGCCTTATTGAACCTTGTTAGAGTGCCTAGGAACCCAACAGTGGTATCAGAGCCTAACTAGAGCATTAGGCGACATGTTTATGAAGTTAGAACTCCGATCGAACCCCGATACGACGAAATAGACCCCCTCTCTGGAAATTTTGTGAAAATGTGATTTTTTCTGCATTAAAAATACTCAAAAAAATCAGCAGGGAATTCTAAGAGTTACTGTAAAACACGACATCCTAATTCCACTAAAGTGCCACGGAACCGCGGCAATACCTTGCTTGCGCAGCGGTTCCGCGGCGGAACAGTGGAATCAGGGTTAGTGTTTTGTGTAGCAATATCCATAGTTACTTGTACATTCTTCTGGGTATTTTTAATCTGACTCAAGTGTTGAGTGTTCTGGGGATTATTTTGAATTCGTTGATTCGATCGGAAAGTTTAATTTTGTTCTGTTTTCCGGATAATTTAGAAAGTATTAAAATGTTCGAAAGGATATCATTAACTCGCTTTTTCCCGACACGAAAAACTTTCAAGTGTTGAATTTTTCTTGAGTTTAAATCTTTCGGAAAGACGTGCAAGTAACACGATGGACCCTCTGGAAGAACACAAACGTTAACTAGATTATATGACCGTCTGAACCGCCTCTAAACCTTAGGGTTTGGGGCAGTACGACGTGCCACATGTGAGGCGTTGGCTTGACCCTTCTACGGCTGGACCATCGGTACTGTGACGTATTCTGGGATTTTTGGACTCAGCTCAAGTGTTGAGCTATTTAGGAAATCTTGGGTATTTGATTATTCGATCGGAAAGTTTAATACTATCTATTTATCTGGAATGTGATACAATATGTGGAATTCATATAGTTAGACATGAAATGCGAAGTATGTGATATTTCGGATTTACGATGTCTAAAGAGATTGTGGATTTCAAATGTTGTAGTTTTACACTTTCTTTTCTGCGACCGTAAGTGTAATATGTGATATCGCCGGTTTCGTTGCTATATGTCAACGACAATTGGGATGCGCATATTTACTTACGTTGATGACATGTGATGTTATGTGTTGCTGGATATGTTATATTGGATCGTCGTGTTCTGAATAGCCGGGGGTTTTATGTGAGATGAGGGTTTTTATTTTCATTCATGTAAAATTCATTGTATGTAATATTCTTTTATTGGGGCACTTCCGGGATGAGGATGATGCCACCATTGTATATTATTTACTTTTCCGCATTAGGTAGACCCAAGGAGGGGAGCACAAGTAACCGGGTTCTAGGGTTCAGTGAGAGACCAACTCGAGGAGTCGAGTCCGGGTCTTCTAACTCTAGAATTGGAAGGGTTGCTCGCCGCTCTCGTAGGGGTGTGGGTTTGGCTATTCATCGCGACCGTGGAATCCGTGTTTTATAGAGGCTCAAAATAAAACACGGACTTCCTAGTATATCCATTATTTCATATGTTTCTTCTGCTGCGATATCTGTGATGTGATCATTTGATATGTTGTGATAGATACTGTATATAGTATATATGATATATTATATAGACGTTACTTATATTTTACACCCGCGCTAGCCCTGCCCCGCTCTCCCGTTAGTTACCTAACCTAACGGTGCACGAGGGGACATCGAGGCGAATGCGGATGGCATAAGTGTACATCGTATTTATCTGTGATGTTTAGGTGACTTAAATGATGGGACTTCATTAATATGATTAATGAAAGAAAAGAAACCTAAAAGATATTGTAGAATCAAATTTTCAAAAAGGGTAGCTACAGTTTTTGCTTTGCATAGCGATATATATGATATATCCTGCACCTTATTCGATGAGGAAAGAGCCGAGATCCCTTCACCGGGAGTGACCTCTTTAGCAAAACTGGCAGATGCTACAACACTCGGTTTGTCTTTTGATTGCTTTTAGAGTTTTGCTTTGCATAGTGATATATATGATATGTCCAGCACCTTATTCGATGAGGAAAGAGCCGAGATCCCTTCACCGGGAATGACCTCTTTAGCAAAACTAGTGAAAGACTAAAAAACACTCCTTTTCAAAATTCACTCGATTCTACAACGATATCAAGTTCATTACGCAATAGGTTTTTCAGAAAAACCTATCGTAGCCTTCCGTCATTTCAGATAAGTTCTACTTAGTATTCGTGCTGTGTTTGTTGACCTTGTCAAGGCGTAGTGTGCGGTAGCTGACCAGTATTTATCTGTTTATGCATATGATGCAGATTGGATGAGGGTAGTCGTACGGCCGTGTTGACCTTGTCAAGGGTCGTGCGGGTGAGTTTAATTCAATCAAGAAATGACGGGTTGAACTTGACTTACGGTCTATGGTTTGTTGACCTTGTCAAGGTCATAGATCGTTTGGGGTAAAATATTATCGGGAATTTCAAGTGTTGAAATTTGCAATGAGATTGCATACCTTCTATGAGATAGTTGGATCCTGATACCTACTGCGAGTAAGAGTTACTCCTGGGAGAGTTTTACACATTACAATTAGCCGATCGAGTAGGTGTCTAGAAAGGTGTTAACGGGGTTACGCCCCTGGGAAAATGAGGTTTATTTTAATTAGGTCCGTGTGAAAGCACGGGGAACCTCCCTCAAAGTACCGACACTGGCCTGGCTGAAAGATTGGCGAACTTGTAGCGTGTAATTAATCCCGGCTAGTCTTTCCTTTTACGGTTTGAAGGAAGATTTGACTAAAATAGTGGGAGACATCCTGATTAGATATATTAGATAACTAATCTAATCTTGTAAGAGCATACGCTGAGTGTTTTCTTCTCTCTCTCTCCAGGTAGGGACCATATCACGCCTTAATCAAGATAATAATACGGATGTTTTGATCGAACCCGCTTGTTATACTGAGCTGGGGAACGTTGGTCCCGCTCCAACTTATAAATGTTATAAGACAGAGCAGGAAATAGGGGATTACCAGAATTCCCGTGCCGCCTAAACGAAGAAAGTGCATTTTGATGCATCATCTTCAGGTGTGTTCATTACAGAGAACCGTTTCTCAGTATCCTTTACGTCCTGGGTATGAGATACTGGATCAGGATCCCACATATGTAATTTGTTACATAGGTTACAAATAGGTAGAGAACTGAGAACGGGTGATAAGTTTCATGAGATAGTGTAACATTTCAAAAAAATTAGAATATTATTTTTGGGAATTTTCAGAATTTAATATTAACTTTTAATGAATATTTTAATCGTCGGTATAATTAAATACCGATAAAGGGTGAAAATTCTGAAGAACAATTATGGAAATTCTAAAATAGATTATTGTGTGGAAATATGCCATTTTACAGTTTTATGATGAGTTATATTCGATTTTGGTGTTAACCGCGATTAAAAATCGCTAATTGGATTTTTGGCCTTTTGTGCAAAAAATGTGCACATAACATTTCCTACACTTGTCATACTTGTTTCATGTTATGGACTCATGGTGGCTTAAGGTTGAACCATGTTGAAATGACCATGGTGGGTTGCACCATTTGGATAGGTTAATTGGCTTAATTAAGGGTTTTAGTTTGGTTAAGGGTGATTAGGGTTAGTTGACCTTGAGAGAGAGAGAGAGGAGGCTATGAAGTTATGACACACCATTTCATTTCAAGGCTTCTCACCTCAACACCTTTTCTTGTCTTACACACTCACATCTCTCACTCTCTCACACCCCACCATCAAGTATACTTCACAACACCCTACATCAATAAAAACAACCACAACCAAACAGCCCCTTACGTTTGCTGCTGCAGCAACAACCCCATATAGCAACAACAACCCAACACTTCAGCCCCCATATCAACCTATCAGCTGATACACCACATCAGCCCCATATCAAGCATTATCAGCACACTTTCAGCCACCATCAGCATGTAACATCAGCCAAGACATCAAGCACAACCTTAGCCCAAACAAAAGCAACAGCCACATCAGCTGCAACAGCAGCTGATGTAACATATCAGCCCCCAATACAACACATCAGCCCCAATATCATCACTTCAGCCACCAAAGCATCAGCCAACATCAACACTTTCAGCCCCAATTTCTTCACATCAGCCACCCCTACACCTGCAGCTACATCAGCTGCTGAAACCATTGATCAACTCAGCTCATATTCAGCCCCATATCAACACATCAGCTCCATTTATCAGCAGCACATTTTCAGCCACAGCAGTAGCAGCTGCATTTGCAACAAAGAAAAAAAAAAGAGAGGAAGGGATTGCAAGCAGCAGCAACAGCCAAAACACAGCAGCAACTCCCTTCAACAACTCTACACCCTCATCATAATACAACCTCACACTTCACCACCACACCATCATGAACTTTACTACCCCCCACACAACATCAGCCCAACATGCAGCCATAATTACATCAGCACAACTTCAGCTGCTGATATACCAAATCAGCAACCTTATTCCAACCAACACCCCACAACACCACCATCAAACCACAACTACAACACTTCATCTCACCACAAGAACAACCTCAGCCCCTGCAGTAGCTGCTGCTCAGCAACAAAGAAAGAGGTTTCAAGCAGCAGCGGCAACAAAACCAGCATCAGAAACAATTGCAAGCAGCAGCATCAGCCAAGCAACACCAGCAACTATAGCAGTAGTCCAGCAGCAGCACAACACCCCTCCTTCCTTCATCTTCCCTTCTCCTACATCCTAGGACCCTCTTGAGGTATAATCTTGCAACCAAATTCCTATCTTGCAAGTTATAGTGTCTAGCTGAAAGTTACTGTTATATTTGAGACCTCATGCTAGTGTTAGTGAAATTGGGTGAGTTTTGGCCAAGGGATGATTTCGATTATCAGGGTAGCCTTACTAGGTGTTGTTAAGACCAGTTAACCAAGATTTGTTCCAGATTTCATCAAAATACCAGATAGGTTATACTTGGCGTAATTCAGCATTTGTCGACTTTGTGGCCTTTCTGGAAACTGCTATCAACCCGGACCTCCTAAAATAATTTTGACTTGACAGTAGGATGTGCAGGCAGATAGGAACCAACACCCAAAACCCTAGCCCAAACCACCAAACCCCGGCCGCAGATTTATTCCCCCTGGCCGCAATTTGCGGCCATACCTGGGTGGAATCGCCTCGTTTTGCGTGCACAGCCCTATTTCATGTAAACTTGACCCCTTGTATGTCTAGTTTTGACTGTTTCCAGTTAGGGTAAAATCTGGGTTGATTTTCATGAGTTGGCGTATGATTTACGACCTGTTTTCCGTATGGATTTTTGGTATTCGATGATTCGTTCTGTCGGGTGGCGTTTGGACGTCAACGGCAGTGGTGATTGGCTGTGTTTGCACACAAGGTCACAGGTTTTTACATATGGGCGTAGTGTGCACCATTTTGGTTTCCGACATGATTTTCATGAGTTTTAGCGTGTGATATCCTTGTAGGTACCCCACGTGGCGTCGAGGCGTTGGAGATGCAAACGGCGACATCGGCACCGGCACACATATCTAGGTGAGTAGATTTATATCTACGGGGAGAAGTCGGGTTGATGGCGTATAGCACCCCCGCAGTCCGTGGTGATGTATACGGATGCGTATACACACCAACAATTTATTATATGTTGTTGGGATTATTATTGATGTTTAAATGGATATTGGTATATTGGATTGGTGAAAGGTTACGAAACCATAGGGTAGTGGGTGCACTACACATACATACACACATATACATACTTGCATACTTCCTCATTTCATATATGGTTATGGGATTCGTTATGGATATGTGTTCACTTGGGTATGAGGCTATGTGTTTATTACGGATTTGAGGATGATACTTGGGATTGATGTGAGTCGATGGGTTTGATCTGAGATTATGATGTCGGTGATATGATAAAATTCATAATTGAGATACGTCTTGATGCTTTAGCGGATTTTGGGATGATGATGCCATAGGAATAGTGACATATATATGTAAATGATCGACAGGTGATTACGATACGTGATAAGATATGTTATGAATTGATATGTCAAGATAATTATGATAGGCCGTATTCGGCAATGCATATTCTTTGATGACGATTTATGATGATGATTATCGACTTGCCAGAGACTGTCGATCAGTAGTCAGATCATGATTTTAGGGATGATGTTAGCATTGTACTAGACTTAGTCAGTACCCAGATTATGATATTTGATGAAGAGAATACTAGATGAGTAATATAATGATCGTGACATCGACCGTACCCAGATTTGGGGATGCCGTACGACGGATTACGTACGAGCTATATTTTGATGTTTGATCCGCCCTCTTGACTTGGGGATAACTGATTATAGAGATATGGTATCGGATGTGATATTATCGAGGCGGGATCACCGACTATATATGTATATATATATATGTATCGACTCAGAGGTTAGGCGAATTTCCTTACCTACTGTTAGCTTTAGCTCAGCCTTGGAGTGGTGTAGCTATGTGACTTTTATGACCTTAGATATAGTTTGGCGATCATGGTGTTCAGTATTTCAGCTCCCGCATAATATTATTGTTGCTCTGCATCGCATACTGTTGTGATTCATATTCTATTATTGATATCCTGCTGCTAGGACACCAGCACCATTACCGATGATGCGTATGTACCACGTACACTTATTTGCTGTCGCATACACATCTTCATCGGTAATTGCCATGTCACGTACACTTAGAGAATATTATTGCCTGATTTAGCTTGTTAGCTAGTAGTAACATGATATTAGCGCAGTGCCTTATATACCAGCTTGACATTATAGCTATTACTTGCCATTTCATGCATACTGTTATTCCTTATATACTATATTCATGGATTATCATGCTCGTATTCATGATTTCACATGGTATTGATGATTTGGATTCGGGTTTCCATGATGTTTTCTGGATTTGGAGGAAAACCGCAAAAACATACATATAAACTGCTTTCTCTTTTTAATCAAAATGCGGTTTTCCCATGATGTATGAGTCGTCCACCATGAGTTTGCTGATGGATTTCGAGACCCGATTCGAGGAGTGGAGGAACCGTTTCGGGTACATGGTGGGCCCGGTGCGGTACCCCGGGGCAAGAAGATCGCAGGAGATGGCGTTGAGCCTGGCAGGGGAGCACGACCGACCGGTGATATTACCCGACACGTCGGATATCCGAAGGATACCGTCGTAGTCATGAGATGGATGGTAGGGGCCGATCTGGATTGACGGCGCCCTGGATATTATGATTGAGACATTGAGATTTGAGATATTGAGGTACAGAGATTGTGATACAGAGATATAGAGATATTGAGATTTATGTTTTGTGCCGATGCTAGGCACTGTTTTGTGCTGATTTCATTATGATGCCCTATTTTAAAAATACAGAAATCTCACAAGTTACAAAAGCAGTTTTCTTCAGTACATGCATTTGTTTCATGCATTCATACACCATCCATATGATATATTGCCATCTGATGCACTGACACGAGCACATGGGTTTACACTTGGGTTAGATATTTGTACTAGCCATGGTTAGAGATTGCTGGTTATATACTTGAGGATTATATTTTGTGATCGTATGACCTAGGATTGCGTCATACATGCGATTTTCTGTTCGTAGATCTTTTTCTACTCACGAGTTGGCAACTCACCCCCGTTGTGCCCCAGTTTCTTGCAGGTTTGCCGTACAGGTTTCATTACGGCTTTGCGGGCACTGTACATTTCGGGTGACTTTCTAGTAGGTGGGTTTATTTGTATCATACCCATCATTATACATTGTATATTATATTTCAGTTGTACCTAGAAGTTCCATCAACCAAACATGTTTTTTTTGAGATAGAGACCAGCGATGTTTATTCTTTCGACCTTAGAGTCGCGCATTATATTTCCATGGGTTTCTTGCTGGTTGAGTTTCATTTCTGTTGTGATCCTCGCCTTTAGGCATTGTATATTATGTTACATATAGGTTGATTTGATATGGTTCTTCCTACTCTCTACTACTTATCTTGGTTTAGATTTCTGGGTTCGGCTTACTTAGAGTACGTACGCCTCGAGACGTTCGTAGTCTAAGTGCCGGTCACGTTCCGTACTTTCAGGTCGTGACAAAGTTGGTATCAGAGCGTTAGGTTTTACCTTCGGAGTATAGGATGACCCTTGGTTGATGGAATAGGTGACTAAAGTAGAGTGACGTACCGTTGGTATGTTCCGCGGCATATTTACGACATGCCACTCCACTTAAGGATCCTTAGGATGTACATTTCTTTGTTCAGTATCATATTCATTCCTGATCTAGCTTCATCGGTACCAGTTATGGTTTTGCTACCGCGATTGCGGGCAGGGAGAGAGCTGCGGCTAGAGTTGCGGTCAGCATGATCTCGTCACGAACGAGGACTGACCAGGGCGTGATTTTTGCGACACACGATTGCAGAGATGTGTCTTTTGATTGTGTTCTCGCGCCACGAGCGTTGGATGGATCGCTGTATGAGATTACTCGGACGTGCAGATCAGCACCAAAGGATTGAGCCACTGACAGAAGCCAGCCAGATGTTGATGACCGTTGGTGTATTGCTCATTCATGATGATTGAGGCACTGTTCAGCGTGCAGACGAGTGAGCCAGTAGTTGCTGCGAACGACAAGATATCGCCCCAGAAGTTGGAGCTATTGCAGTACGAGATTATACTAAGAGGTGATAGAAGGTCGCTAGTCACCAAGGATAAATGACTAGGACATGTGGATCGTTCTCTACCCCGATGCGAGGTCATCTGATAGATTGATTCCAGCTAGAAACAACTTCACGTGGGGACGTTGAGAGTCGACAGAGACGATCGAATGTCAGAAACCTATTATTCCAAGTTTAAAGTATTCGGAAAGACATGCAGGCAATTCTATGGTCCCTCTAGAAGAATGAAACCCTAACTCGACTTAATGACCATGTGAAAGCCTTTGAACCTTAGGGTTCACGGCAGTTCCTCGGCGCCATTAGTGAGGCTTAGGTTTTCCCTTCTATGGCTGGACCACCGATGCTAGGGTATGTACTCGATACTATTATACCATACCCAAGATGTTGAGCTCTTGGGGGATTATGAGGTTTTGACGACTCGATCGGATGGCTCGACTTAATTCGGATGCTAGGTGGTGAGATGCATTTCTTGGGAGACTCCAGATACGAGGATAGCCATCGGAGCTCAGTCCATGCAGCCACGACGAGACGAGTCTGAAGCAGTTGACATTAGAGAAAAGTGGAGTAAGAGGTTCGTACCGGATCTAGAGGTGATGACGTTCCACTCCGCCGACATCAGAAGTGCGGTGTGCATGCCGAGGCAGAATACTGGATATACCCTCCAGAAGGAGTCGCGATGAGTACGCGGCCGTTTCGAAGCAAGAAGCAGGTATGGTAAAGAACGATGATTTCCGAACAGTTGGCAGAGATGAGACTTGAAAGAGACCTTGAGCAGGATTCCTTTCAGGACACTGCTGCAATGAGTTTTGCAACCAGGATCAGATGTGTCGTGTATATTCAGAGAGCCATAGGCCGACGCCAGTGACATACTGCTTTACGAGTAGTCGTGAGGATTGACCGAGAGTTGACCAGAGAAGTGCCAGAACGGAATCGTCCCCGTTAGCACACCTGACAGGGCCGATGAGCCGACGGATCGTGAGATTGATAATTTACAGAGAAGACTTGGACCCAGGAGTGGTCATTGTTACGCACATCAGCAGGCCAGAGTTCATGATCATCGACGAGACGTCCCACTAGTGACCGCGATAGTTGGCCCGAGATTCTTGGAGGATGCGCTTGAGCGGTACTATTCCGCCATACTTGATTTCGATGTTTTGGGTGATTTATTCGTATGATTTGATTTTGATGATTGAGTATTTATGATTTTTGCACAGTTGTTGCACTTGATATCGTTTTCGTGCTTTAGTTTCACATGGTTGTGATTTTATGGTTTTAGACATTTGAGTTGATTTTGTGCGTATGCACGCAAACGATTTGGTTCCTGCACTCTGTATAGTTTATATATGCTTGCAGTGCAATGACATGTATTTTGAGCACTTGGATGCACTGGATTTCGATTTCGAGGGTGATGCTCGACATTTGTTTTGTGCATTTTATGCACCTGATTGGATTTTGCGCGTGTTCGGCGTTTGATATTGGATTTCATGATTTCATGCATGATGGATGCACCGGATTTGGATTTTAGCGCATGTTGGGCGCCTGTTATGAGATGCGATTTGGTGCACACCAGATGCACTAAATCGGAATTTTCGTGCATGTCAGATACACCTGATTTTGCGGTCAGGCACACACGTGCCTATGACCGATGTTGTGTGCACAACCGTTGCACCTTGATATTTTGTACACCTGCTTGGCACATGTATGGATTTTGATTTCCGTGCGCACCAGACGCACAGGGTTTTCATATGAATTTTTGGGATTGAGTTCTATGGAGTAGTACGTTTTTATGATATTTTCTATGTGTTTTCATACTGAGAAGGACTGGTCAGATGACAGCGCCTGGATATATTTTGCATGCATTGACAGTTTTCAAAGGGATTTCCAAAGGCGAGCTATAGTCTCATTATTTACATGCGTGTCCGATACGACGCGAAACGTTTAAAAAACAGGGAACCCTTCTAAATTGTTTTCAAAACGATAGGACGTGCATATTAAACAAAAGATATATACATATAAGATTATTTTCTTATAGAGGCGTCCGCCACTGTGCAGTGTTATGCGCATTGCACATTGATTTTAAAGAAGTTTGGCATGCATTTCCTTCATATATTTACACGTATAGTTCCGGTTTATAGCATATCGGCTTTGTTTGGATTTGGCATTTGTGTTCCACCTTGACTCCGATGATTGCGGGATGCTTGACGGAGTTTTGATTTCCAGTTATCTACGTGTTGCTCATGCGCATGTATTGCGCTATGATGCCTTTTATGTATTGATGATTTCGGAGCCCCGTTGATTTGGACATTTTATTGAAATGTTTTAGAACTTGGGGGTTTAAATTTAAATTCGGAGACCGAATTTCTTTAAGAGGGGAAGACTGTAACATATCAAAAAAATTAGAATATTATTTTTGGGAATTTTCAGAATTTAATATTAATTTTTAATGAATATTTTAATCATCGGTATAATTAAATACCGATAAAGGGTGAAAATTCTGAAGAAAAATTATGGAAATTCTAAAATAGATTATTGTGTGGAAATATGCCATTTTACAGTTTTTATGATGAGTTATATGCGATTTTGGTGTTAACCGCGATTAAAAATCGCTAATTGGATTTTTGGCCTTTTGTGCAAAAAATGTGCACATAACATTTCCTACACTTGTCATACTTGTTTCATGTTATGGACTCATGGTGGCTTAAGGTTGAACCATGTTGAAATGGCCATGGTGGGTTGCACTATTTGGTTAGGTTAATTGGCTTAATTAAGGGTTTTAGTTTGGTTAAGGGTGATTAGGGTTAGTTGACCTTGAGAGAGAGAGAGAGAGGAGGCTATGAAGTTATGACACACCATTTCATTTCAAGGCTTCTCACCTCAACACCTTTTCTTGTCTTACACACTCACATCTCTCACTCTCTCACACCCCACCATCAAGTATACTACACAACACCCTACATCAACAAAAACAACCATAACCAAACAGCCCCTTACGTTTGCTGCTGCAGCAACAACCCCATATAGCAACAACAACCCAACACTTCAGCCCCCATATCAACCTATCAGCTGATACACCACATCAGCCCCATATCAAGCATTATCAGCACACTTTCAGCCACCATCAGCATGTAACATCAGCCAAGACATCAAGCACAACCTTAGCCCAAACAAAAGCAACAGCCACATCAGCTGCAACAGCAGCTGATGTAACATATCATCCCCCAATACAACACATCAGCCCCAATATCATCACTTCAGCCACCAAAGCATCAGCCAACATCAACACTTTCAGCCCCAATTTCTTCACATCAGCCACCCCTACACCTGCAGCTACATCAGCTGTTGAAACCATTCATCAACTCAGCTCATATTCAGCCCCATATCAACACATCAGCTCCATTTATCAGCAGCACATTTTCAGCCACAGCAGTAGCAGCTGCATTTGCAACAAAGAAAAAAAAAGAGAGGAAGGGATTGCAAGCAGCAGCAACAGCCAAAACACAGCAGCAACTCCCTTCAACAACTCTACACCCTCATCATACTACAACCTCACACTTCACCACCACACCATCATGAACTTTACTTCCCCCCACACAACATCAGCCCAACATGCAGCCACAATTACATCAGCACAACTTCAGCTGCTGATATAACAAATCAGCAACCTTATTCCAACCAACACCCCACAACACCATCATCAAACCACAACTACAACACTTCATCTTACCATAAGAACAACCTCAGCCCCTGCAGTAGCTGCTTCTCAGCAACAAAGAAAGAGGTTTCAAGCAGCAGCAGCTACAAAACCAGCATCAGAAACAATTGCAAGCAGTAGCATCAGCCAAGCAACACCAGCAACTATAGCAGTAGTCCAGCAGCAGCACAACAACCCTCCTTCCTTCATCTTCCCTTCTCCTACATCCTAGGACCCTCTTGAGGTATAATCTTGCAACCAAATTCCTATCTTGCAAGTTATAGTGTCTAGCTGAAAGTTACTGTTATATTTGAGACCTAGTGCTAGTGTTAGTGAAATTGGGTGAGTTTTGGCCAAGGGATGATTTCGATTATCAGGGTAGCCTTGCTAGGTGTTGTTAAGACCAGTTAACCAAGATTTGTTCCAGATTTCATCAAAATACCAGATAGGTTATACTTGGCGTAATTCAGCATTTGTCGACTTTGTGGCCTTTCTGGAAACTGCTATCAACCCGAACCTCCTAAAATAATTTTGACTTGACAGTAGGATGTGCAGGCAGATAGGAACCAACACCCAAAACCCTAGCCCAAACCACCAAACCCCGGTCGCAGATTTATTCCCCCTGGCCGCAATTTGCAGCCAGACCTGGGTGGAATCGCCTCGTTTTGCGTGCACAGCCCTATTTCATGTAAACTTGACCCCATGTATGTCTAGTTTTGACTGTTTCCAGTTAGGGTAAAATCTGGGTTGATTTTCATGAGTTGGCGTATGATTTACGACCTATTTTCCGTATGGATTTTTGGTATTCGATGATTCGTTCTGTCGGGTGGCGTTTGGACGTCAACGACAGTGGTGATTGGCTGTGTTTGCACACAAGGTCACAGGTTTTTACCTATGGGCGTAGTGTGCACCATTTTGGTTTCCGACATGATTTTCATGAGTTTTAGCGTGTGATATCCTTGTAGGTACCCCACGTGGCGTCGAAGCGTTGGAGATGCAAACGGCGACATCGGCACCGGCATACATATCTAGGTGAGTAGATTTATATCTACGGGGAGAAGTCGGGTGGATGGCGTATAGCACCCTCGCAATCCGTGGTGACGTATACAGATGCGCATACACACCAACAATTTATTATATGTTGTTGGGATTATTATTGATGTTTAAATGGATATTGGTATATTGGATTGGTGAAAGGTTACGAAACCATAGGGTAATGGGTGCACTACACATACATACACACATATACATACTTGCATACATCCTCATTTCATATATGGTTATGGGATTCGTTATGGATATGTGTTCACTTGGGTATGAGGCTATGTGTTTATTACGGATTTGAGGATGATACTTGGGATTGATGTGAGTCGATGGGTTTGATCTGAGATTATGATGTCGGTGATATGATAAAATTCATAATTGAGATACGTCTTGATGCTTTAGCGGATTTTGGGATGATGATGCCATAGGAATAGTGACATAAATATGTAAATGATCGACGGGTGATTACGATACGTGATGAGATATGTTATGAATTGATATGTCAAGATAATTATGATATGCCGTATTCGTCAATGCATATTCTTTGATGACGATTTATGATGATGATTATCGACTTGCTAGAGACTGTCGATCAGTAGTCAGATCATGATTTTAGTGATGATGTTAGCATTGTACTAGACTTAGGTCAGTACCCAGATTATGATATTTGATGAAGAGAATACTAGATGAGTAATATAATGATCGTGACATCGACCGTACCCAGATTTGGGGATGCCGTACGACGGATTACGTACGAGCTATATTTTGATGTTTGATCCGCCCTCTTGACTTGGGGATAACTGATTATAGAGATATGGTATCGGATGTGATATTATCGAGGCGGGATCACCGACTATATATGTATATATATATGTATCGACTCAGAGGTTAGGCGGATTCCCTTACCTACTGTTAGCTTTAGCTCAGCCTTGGAGTGGTGTAGCTATGTGACTTTTATGACCTTAGATACAGTTTGGCGATCATAGTGTTCAGTATTTCAGCTCCCGCATATTATTATTGTTGCTCTGCATCGCATACTGTTGCGATTCATATTCTATTATTGATATCATGCTGCTAGGACACCAGCACCATTACCGATGATGCGTATGTACCACGTACACTTATTTGCTGTCGCACACGCATCTTCATCGGTAATTGCCATGTCACGTACACTTAGAGAATATTATTGCCTGATTTAGCTTGTTAGCTAGTAGTAACATGATATTAGTGCAGTGCCTTATATGCCAGCTTGGCATTATAGCTATTACTTGGCACTTCATGCATACTGTTATTCATTATATGCTACATTCATGGATTATCATGCTCGTATTCATGATTTCACATGGTATTGATGATTTGGATTCGAGTTTCCATGATGTTTTCTGGATTTCGAGGAAAACCGCAAAAACATACATATAAACTGCTTTCTCTTTTTAATCAAAATGCGGTTTTCCCATGATGTATGAGTCGTCCACCATGAGTTTGCTGATGGATTTCGAGACCCGATTCGAGGATTAGAGGAACCGTTTCGGGTACATGGTGGGCCCGGTGCGGTACCCCGGGGCAAGAAGATCGCAGGAGATGGCGTTGAGCCTGGCAGGGGAGCACGACCGACTGGTGATATTACCCGACACGTCGGATATCCGGAGGATACCGTCGTAGTCATGAGATGGATGGTAGGGGCCGATCTGGATTGACGGCGCCCTGGATATTATGATTGAGACATTGAGATTTGAGATATTGAGGTACAAAGATTGTGATACAGAGATATCGAGATATTGAGATTTATGTTTTGTGCCGATGCTAGGCACTGTTTTGTGCTGATTTCATTATGATGCCCTATTTTAAAAATACAGAAATCTCACAAGTTACAAAAGCAGTTTTCTTCAGTACATGCATTTGTTTCATGCATTCATACATCATCCATATGATATATTGCCATCTGATGCACTGACACGGGCACATGGGTTTACACTTGGGTTAGATATTTGTACTAGCCATGGTTAGAGATTGCTGATTATATACTTGAGGATTATATTTTGTGATCGTATGACCTAGGATTGCGTCATACATGCGATTTTCTGTTCGTAGATCTTTTTCTGCTCACGAGTTGGAAACTCACCCCCGTTGTGCCCCAGTTTCTTGCAGGTTTGCCGTACAGGTTTCATTACGGCTTTGCGGGCACTGTACCTTTCGGGTGACTTGCTAGTAGGTGGGTTTATTTGTATCATACCCATCATTATACATTGTATATTATATTTCAGTTGTACCTAGAAGTTCCATCAACCAAACATGTTTTTTTTAGATAGAGACCAGCGATGTTTATTCTTTCGACCTTAGAGTCGCGCATTATATTTCAATGGGTTTCTTGCTGGTTGAGTTTCATTTCGGTTGTGATCCTCGCCTTTAGACGTTGTATATTATGTTGCATATAGGTTGATTTGATTTGGTTCTTCCTACTCTCTACTACTTATCTTGGTTTGGATTTCTGGGTTCGGCTTACTTAGAGTACGTACGCCTCGAGACATTCGTAGTCTAAGTGCCGGTCACGTTCCGTACTTTCGGGTCGTGACAGATAATAACGGTACAAGTGTTGTAGCCAAGTCTGTTGGTAGTTATCACCCTGTATTACCAGAATACATTGATTCTGAACGAATGTCATTAGATACCGAACCTGATATAAAACATCATATCAGTCTCTTTATTAGTATAGAAGGATATAATTTTGTATTGTTGGATAATGTTTTGAACATTTCCTATATCAAGAGTTGATCGGTTCAGGCACGTTATCTAAAAGCATTGACGTTCTAAATCAAACTACAGTTCTTAGTATACAGAACACATACAAGAGGAAGAGTTCAGAAATGAACGAATCCTTCTTGAGGTATTGTAGACTAGGTCATATCAATGCGACCCGACTAGCTGAAGTTACATATAGATGCATATTTAAATTAGTTTGAATTTACATCTTTTGAAACTTGCCGGTCATGTCACAGAGATAAGATGACCATAGCTCTGTTTATTGAAACAGAGAAAGAGTTAGTGAACTCTTGGGATTGATACATGTTGATGTATGAAGGTCCCCTGTCTACACATGCCAAGACCGATTCTTTGTACCTCATTACATTCTCTGATGATCTCTCAAGATTCAGACATATGTTCCTGTTGAAACACAAGTCCGAAGCTTTTGAGATATTCACAGAATATAAGTTAGAAGTAGAGAACCAAAACGGGTATAAGTATTATGTCCTTTGATGTGATCAGGGAGGAGAATACTTGAGCATGGGATTCCTGGACTATTCTAAAGGAGAATGAGATTCTCTCTCAGCATTAATCCTCCGTATACACCACAGCACATCGGTGTATCGGGGCGGAGCAATCATACCCTATGTGATAAGGTGCGCTCTATGATGAGTACTACTGAGTTACCTGTTTCCTTTTGGGGGTTATACGCTTAAGAAGCTGTATACCTATTGAATGGCGTTCCCACCAAGTCAGATGTCTGCCACTCCATATGTGATATGGTAAGGAAAGAGCCCATCTCTTAAGTCAGTTAAGATTTGGGGTTGTCTGGCCTATGTCTAAAAGAAAAATCCGGACAAACTCGAGGCAAGGTCAGTTCTGTGGAAGTTTGTTGGATATCCCAAGCATTCGAAAAGGAATATCTTCTACCGCACCAAGGAACAAAAGATGTTTTGTTTCTCGGCATGCCACCTTTTTCGGAAAAGGAATTTATTTTGGAAAGAAATTTGTGGTCATGAGGTAGAACTGGAAAGAGTTCCAGCTATACAAACTGCAGCTGATGATTTGGTAGAACCAAAGGATTCAATAGCAACCAACGAACCTCAGCCTCTCCGCCGATCTAGTAGAGTTCCTCACCTACCTGAGAGATACCTCAGTTTCTCTATGACAGTGGGAGCGAGGATTGCATATGATGACCCAACTAGTTTCGAGCTGGCCATCAGGAGTGGGACTCTGTAAGAATGGCTGGATGTTTAACGATCTGAGATGGAATCCTTATACACCAACAAAGTATGGACTTTGGTTGCCTTATCTGAAGGGTTAAATCCCCATCAGGAGCAAGTATATCTTGATAAGATTACATGGTGTACATGGAAAAGTTGAGACTTTCAAAGCTATGCTTAAGTCCATCCAGATCCTACTTGCCACGGCTACATACCATGACTACGATATCTGGCGGTTGGGTGTCATGGCTGCTTTTCTAAATGATGTTTTAGAAGAGAGAGTCTATAAGTACACAGTCAGAGGGTTTCGTAGACAGTGGGAGCAGCGGAAACGTGTGCAACATCTTTTATGTGATAAAGCAGGTATCGCGGAGTTGGAACGTCTGTTTTGATGTGTTAGTCAAAGAGTTTGACATCATCAAAATGGTAGATGAACCTTGTATATAAAAAAAAGTAGTAGAGAGTATGGTGGAGATCATCGTAGAGTACGTGGATAACGTACTCTTGATAGGAAAGGAGTTTCCTATGCTACGCTCGGTCAATCTCCGCTTATCACAAGAATTCTACAAATAGGATCAAAGTGATACCTACTAAATCCTGGGTTTTGGATCTATGAGATAGATCTAATTGGATGTTAGGATACTCACTAGTTGTAGTGAGATGGTATCAATTGATTCTGGGGAGAATCACTGGAAAAGTTCCAGGGTGATAAGGACGACTGAATGTCAGTCGCAGGCATTGTCTTTACCCTCAGTGGAGGGACGGTATGTTGGAAGAGTCCCAAGCTAGATACCGTGACTTACAAAACGATTGAAGGCAAGACACATCGTTACCAAAGATGCTACCAAAGAGGCAGTCTGGGTGTATATTAGTTTATGAGATGAACTTCGTTCCTACCATTGTATGACAATGGAGTTGTGGCTTATACCTAGGAACGCCCATCCCATCAGTGATCCAGACATATTCTAAGGCAGTGTCACCTGATCATAGAGATGGTTGATCTCCAGGGGATCGAGGTTAGGAGAGTAGACTCAGAGGGAAACACAACGGATCCACTCACAAAGGCCTTTTCCCAGAGAGAGACTATTATGGGATGGTTGAGTATGAGATACTACAACCACTGTTATCAGATGGCCCTAGTGCATGTAGGAGATTGTTAGTTATATGTATGCCCTAGAGGCCATTACTATACATGAGATGTATATTGTAGTGGATGCTTGGACATATATAGGGAGGACTTTCTTGCTCGACATGATAGTATGCTATCTGGTCACTCTTTACCTTAACGTGTACACTGATTGTCTCTCTGTTACATGTTGGTAAAGCCCTTAGGATGTGTACTTGACTACCTGGACTATGATGCGGATCATACTAGTGGGGACATGGTAGTCCATAAGTACATCCTTCAAGGTCCCTAGTCGTGGGTGTATCGAGACGAGGCATCGATATACCAGAGTAGACTTGCGTATACCTTCTCGACCCGCGTAGATGGGCAATGGAAAATCCCATATCCGTTGGTGTTTGACATCAGAGATGATATACGGGTGCTCAGTGGAGACTGGGTACACTGGACGGAATCGCCGAGAACTCCCAGATGGTATTATACCTTACGTCAGATGGCAGTTCTCTGGTGACACTGGTGCAGGTTAGTCTGTAGACCCGAGATCATCATAGAGTCTTGTGTGAGTCCCACTGTGCTTTGATTTCCACCTTACCACGTCCAAGAGGGCATGCAAATCGGTGGTTTTTGGGTACAGTCCCGAGTCGCATGGAGGTAATGAGCGATAGGAGGGGTATCGTCTCTCCCGGTATTGGGGGTTGATGTTGTGTTGTGCTCGATTGGCCATAACAGGGAAGTCCCTAGCCAGGGCTGGTTTAGAGATTAACTGGTAAGTGTTACTAGTAATTTCTAGACCCGTTATGAGCGTCATATCGGCACGACTTATCGGTTATTGGGGTCTGACGTTTACCACCCTTAGACTTGATATGCGACATATCAAACGAGGAGACTGGACTGTACGGTAGTGTTACCGTCAGGCTTTTCCAGGAGTTGGAGCGGGCTTGCTTGCTGATCTTCTGATCGTTCAATACCCGTGTAGCCGTTACGTCCAGCTAGTACCGCTGACGGCTTGTGGGTGCTTGATATGATCATCACCTACTGCCGGCGTATTGATGAGTTTTTAGAGTCCTACATAGAGGTTTTACTGGATCAGGCAAAACGAAATAGGAGCGCAAATGTGATATGTGCGGGATGGAGAATAATGCGAGTATGTAATACCGTATTCTATTCTCTCGATGTTTGTGTCGATCGGTTATATGCGATATAACCAGGTTATCGAATCAAGGGTTGATTCGATAAGTCGATATATTGGATGTTTGTCGGTTATATGTGATATAACCGGATTATTAAGTCAAGTGTTGATTTAATAATTTAGTGTATAATTGTATATGTGATATACTAATTTATATTAACTAACATTGGTTCACTTAAGCATTTGTTTTTCTCACTTGTGCACAACTTAATATAAATATGATATATATTTATTTGTGTTCATTTTGTAACATGGTTGTTAATACAACTTACATGGGTGTATAAGACTTATACCATACTAATTATAGTGTTAGGTTTTTATATTTAAAGTAATTCTAAATTTAGTGGATGATGAGCTCACATGCATGAAGCTTCATGAAGCTTAGGGTTGCATTGACTTAGTCTACTAGTTTTGTTTTACTTGAGATATTAATTAACATAACCATTATAATGTAGCCATGGTTATGTCTCTACATGAGTTAATATATGATATAAACTCACCCATGGTTCACTCTCTCTCTTGATTAGTTTTTCATTCTCATTTTTGAGCTCATCTTCTTCCTCCTTCAAATGCATGCTAGGGTTTGATAGAGAGAGAGAAATATAGTGAGAAAAGAAATTCTAAATTTTACCCATTTCCTATTTCATCATCCTCTACTAGACTAGCACTTTAGTTTAGGGTGTTTGCTTCACTAATTCTCTAGTTAGTGATGTAGAAGCTTGAGTTCTTTTTCCCTCGACGTAGATCATCTTCGGCCTCGAACACTTGAAGCAATACCGTTGCTATCTTCTGATGGAGCCGTCCGAGAGTCCGGGTGCACGATGATCGCAGCGAAGGGACTACTACAAGGAGCATATAAAGTGAAGGACTGATCTATAAAGGTTGTATTTCGTATTCACTTAGTCGTAAATAGTATTTACTTGCATATGAAACCCTAATTATCTAGAAAAGATCCTGTTTAGGGTTGTTCGGCACGGCTAAAATTTTAATCGGGCATGGTTGATGCCTTGTTGAACCTTGTTAGAGTGCCTAGGAACCCAACAGATGTTGTGCTGTGTTCGATTGGCTATAACTAGAAATCCCTGGGCAGGGTTGCTAAGATTTACTGATGGGTGTTATCAGTAGTTTCTCGAACTATTATGGACCCCATATCGACACGACTTATCAAGCTACTAGGGTCTGACGTTTATCACCCCTAGGTGAGATATGCAACATATCAGACGAAGAGACCGGACTGTACGGGAGTGTTACTGATTAGATTCGCAGGAGAATGTACAGGCTTGCTTGTTGATCTTCTGATCGCTCAATACCTGGGTGGCTGTTACGTTTAGCTGACCAGTTGTAGCTTGTGGGTGTTTGATATGATCATCACCTACTGCCGGCGTATTGACGATTCTTTAGAGTCCTACACAGAGGTTTCCTGGCTCGGGCAAAACGGAGAAGGAGCACATATATGATCTGTGCGGGACCGAGAACAATACGTGTATATGATACCGTACTAGATTCTCATGATATATGATATCGGCCGGGTATATGTGATATAGCCGGGTTATCGGATCAAGTGTTGATTCGATGAACCGATACAGATTATATTAGTCGGTTATTTGTGAAATAGCCAGATTATCGGATCAAGTATTGATGCGATAATTTAATGTATAATTATATATTTGATATATTATATTACATTAACTAATATAAGCTCACTTAAAGATTCTTTTTCTCACTCGGGTAATACATTGATATATATGTGATATATGTTAATTGTATTATTTTATTTTGTTACAATAAATATTGTATATGTGATATATAATATTGTAACATGTTATGGTTATAAATTCAACATGATTTGTGGAGTTTAAATATGGCTAGGGTTTGGATTAGGGTTAAGCTTTCATGAAGCTTTCAAGAAGCTTCTTGAAGCTTTGACTTTGACTTGGATATTTTGCAAAGATATTTTTTTAACCCAACCCAACCCTTTAACCATAGTTAATTCTATACATGGGTTAAGTCTTCATACTTAACCCATGGTTGCATTTCTAACCTCACTTGATTCATTATTCATCACAAATGGTTTTGCTTCTTCTTCTTCTTCCTCTTTGATGAAAAGCTTTCTAGCTTTTTCAAAAGTGATGAAAATGAGCGAGATAAAGAAAACAAATAAGAGCTAAATTCCTACTTCATCATCCTCATCTATTCTAGCCACTTAGATTAGGGTGTTTGCTTTGCTAATACTTGATTAGTGAAGCAAAAGCTTGGGCTTGAGTTTCTTCAAGGTAGATCATCTTTGTTATCGAAGATCGGAAGCAAGCATGCTTGTTTCTCTTCATGGAGCCTTTCTAGAGTCCGGGTACTCGATGATCGCAGCGAAGGGACCTCAACACGGAGCTTTAGAAGTGAAAGAATGGATTACAAAGGTTGCAATCCCCAACTCTTAGAAGTAAAGTTGTTTACTTACTTTGTTTCGCCTAATCTCTAGTCTAAGATCTTTGTTAGGGTTGTTCGGCACTTCTAAAATTTAAATTGGGCATGTTTGATGCCTTATAGACCCTTGTGGCAGTGCCTAGTAACCCTATAATCTGGTTTGTCTTTATCATCGTGTACATGCTTCAGGTGACATTACATATCACTATTACATGTTGGTAAAGCCCATAGGATTCTTGCTTGACTACCAGCAGAATAATGGCGATCATATACGTAAGAGTTAGGTGGTCTATAAGCACATCCTTAAAGTGTCCCTAGTCGTGGGAGTTTCGAGACTAGGCATCGATACTCCAAGAGTAGACTAGTGTATATGGATCGAGACCCCGACTTTAAGGTTCCCTAGCACAACAGCAAGGTTTCGGGTGGCATCCTCCATGCCATTTTTAAAAAATTTCCATGCTAAGCAACTCTAAACTAAGAATCTTTAACTAGAGATTTCGACAAAAGCAAATGTAAACTACTTTTACATCAAGAGAACATGAATACAACCTTTATAGTCGGTCCTTCTCTTCACTTGCTCCTTGTAGTAGTCCCGCGACTCCACTAGGCTTCTCTTGAGACTTTGAACGGGCTTCCTTCCATGACCTTCTTGTCGAAGATGATCCACGCGAAGTCCCTCAAATTCAAGCTAGCTTTTACACTAAACACTTTAGCGTAGGAAACACGCTACACTTGATCGCTAGTCAAGTGTAGTATGGTGAAGTAGGGATGTAAAGAGCTCACAAGTTTGTGTTCAAACTTCATGATTCACATCACATGTGAGGGTTGAAGCTTGAACCATGACTAGAGGAGGAAGAAGAAGCTAGAGAGCAACCATGGGAGCAACTCAAGAATTTTGCTAAGTGTTGAGAATGAGCTAGAATGAATGGCAACTCTTGACCCCTCACTCATTCAAGCATGGAATTATGCAATATAAAATTGCAACCATGCTTGAATAATGAGTCAAGAAGAATAAACTAGAGTTAATCCTATGCTTGCAACCATGCTTCCACTTTCCACCTCATTTCTAATTTCACAAAATAGAAATTTAAATGCCATGCTTCATTATATATATATATATACATATATACTTATTTATATTTAATGAAGAATAATTAGTGAGCTAATGATATTAGTTAATATATAATTATATCACATATAATTTATATCACATTATTAAATCAACACTTGATCTAATAATCCGGTTATATCATATATGACCGACTAATATCATTTATCTGTATATCACATTATTGAATCAACACTTGATTCGACAAACTGGTTATATCACATATAACCGAACCGATAACAGATGACTGCCAGATTACAATACGGTATCACATACTCGTATTTAATCAGGCTCACACACATATCACATATGTGTCCTACTTCGTTTCGCTTGAACCAGGGAACTTCTGTGTGGGACTCTAAAGACTCGTCAATACGCCAGCAGCAGGTGATGATCACATCAGTCACCTACAAGCCGTCAGCGGTACTAGCTGGACGTAACGGTTACCCGGGTATTGAGCGATATGAAGATCAACAAGCAAGCCTGTCCATAGTCTCCATGAAGCCTATCAGTAACACTACCGTACAATCCGGTCTCTTCGTCTGATATGTTGCATATCATGTCTAGGGGTGGAAATCGTCAGACCCCAGTAACGTGATAAGTCATGCCGATATCTGGCCTATAACGGTTTGAGAAACTACCGATAACACTTATCAGTAAATCTCGGCAGCAGCCCTGGCCAGTGACTTCCAGTTATAGCCAATCGAGCATAGCGCAACATCAACCTCCAATACCGGGAGAGATGAAACCCCTCCTATCGCTCATTGCCTTCATGCGACTCGGGACTGTACCCAAAATCCACCTGTTTGCACGTCTCCTTTGAGCGTGGTAGGGAGGAAATCAAAGCACAGTGGGAGCCGCACAAGACTCTTTGACGATCTCGGGTCTACAGACTAACATGTACCAGTGTCACCAAAGGACTGCTATCTGACGATGGGTATATTACCACATAGGAGTCCTCGGCGAGACCTGTTCAGTGTACCCAGTCTCCACTGAGCACCCGTATACCATCTTTGATGTCAAACACCAATGGATGTGGGATCATCCATCTCCCTTCATATGGGTCAAGAAGCGTATACGCTAGTCTACTCTGGAATATCGATGCCCTGTCTCGATATTCCCTCGACTAGGAACAATTAAAGGATGTACTTGTGAACTATCCTAGCCCCACTAGTATGATCTCCATCATAGTCCTGGTAGTCAAGTACATATCCTAAGGGCTTTATCAACATGTGAGAGCAAGACAGTATTACAATACAAGTCTACATGATAAGACGAAGAAAAACCAGATAGCATACTATTATGTCGAGCAAGAAAGTCCTATACATACATACATACATACATACATACATATATATATATATATATCCACGCATCAACTACAATATACATCATATGTACAATAATGGCCTCTATGGCATATATATAACTAATAATCACCCACTTGCACTAAGGCCATGTGTTGTAGTATCTCATACCCAACATCCTAAAAAGTCTCTCAAATTGTGTCTGGGAGAGGGCCTTTGTGAGTAGATCCACTACATTGTCCTTCGTGTCAACTCTCCTGACCTCGATCTCCCAGCAATCAACTATCTCCCGGATAAGGTGATACCGCCTCAGAATATGTCTGGATCTCTGATAGGACCTGGGTTCCTTTACCAAAGCCACCGCTCCATTGTTATCACAATACACAGGTATTGGATGCTCAATGGATGGAACCACACCAAGCTCGGAAATGAACTTCTTCATCCAGACAGCTTCTTTGGCAGCATCGTTTGCAGCGATGTATTCTGCCTCCATCGTCGAGTCTGCAACGGTGTCTTGCTTGGAACTCTTCCAACACACCGCCCCTCCGTTGAGGGTAAATACAAAACCCGAGACCGACATACTGTCGTCCTTAACACTCTGGAAGCTCGAGTCGGTAAAGGACTCCACTTGGAGTTCACCGTTACCGTACACCAAGAACATCTCTTTAGTCCTTCTCAAGTACTTGAGAATGTTCTTCACAGCTGTCCAGTGATTCTCTCCTGAATCTGCTTGATACCTACTCACTACACTTAGTGAATACACTACATCGAGTCTGGTACATAATATCGCGTACATGATAGAGCCTACTGCCGAAGCATAGGGTATCCCTTGCATGCGAGCTCTCTCCAAATCAGTCTTGGGAGACATCTCTTTGGAGAGAGTGAGTCCTGAGATCGTGGGTATATTCTCACGCTTGGAATCTTCCATACTAAACCACTTTAGTACGGTGTCAATATACCTGGATTGGGACAATCCCAGTATTCGTTTAGATCTATCTCTATAGATCTTAATCCCCAAGATGTAGGAGGTATCACCTAGATCTTTCATTGAGAATCTTTATGATAAGAAGAGCTTGACCGAGTGCAGTATAGGAACATCATTTCCCATCAAGAGTATATCATTCACATACAATACGAGGAAGACGACCTTACTCTCTGCGACTTTCTTGTATATACAAGGTTCATCTATATTTTTGATGAAGTCAAACTCTTTGACTACCTCATCAAAATAGATGTTCCAACTCCGCGATGTCTGCTTTAACCCGTAGATGGATTTAAGCACCTTGCACACCTTTCCACTGCTCCCACTGACTACAAAGCCCTCCGGCTGAGTCATGTATACGCGCTCTTCTAAATCAACATTTAGAAAGGCGGTCTTAACATTCATTTGCCAGATTTCGTAGTCATGGTATGCAACAATGGCAAGCAGGATCCGGATGGACTTAAGTATAGCCACTGGTGAAAAGGTTTCATCATAATCCACACCATGTCGTTGACGAAAACCTTTTGCAACAAGTCTAGCTTTGAATGTCTCAACTTTTCCATCTACACCAAGTTTCTTCTTAAAGATCCATTTGCTCTCAATAGGGTTTTACCCCTTCGGGAGTAACTTCCAAAGTCCATACTTTGTTGGTGTACATGGATTCCATCTCAGATCGCATTGAATCCTGCCATTTTATAGAGTCATCACTCGTGATGGCCTGCTCGAAGCTAGTCAGGTCATCATCTTCCATGATGCAATCCTCGCTCCCACCATCAATGAGAAAACCGTATTATCTCCTAGATGGATGAGGAACCCTACTAGATCGGCGGAGAGGCTGGGGTTCGTTGGAAACTATCGAATCCTCCGATTCTACCAAATCTTCTTCTGTAGTTTGTGCGGTTGGAACTTCTTCCAGCTCTACCTCTTTGCCACTAATCTCTTTTGCAAGAAATTCCTTTTCTAAAAAGGTGGCATGTTGAGCGACAAACACTTTTTGTTCCTCACTGAGGTAGAAATGATATCCATATGAATTGCTTGGATATCCCACAAACTTGCAAAGAATCGATCTTGCCTAGAGATAGTCCAGATTTTGCTTTTTAACATAGGCCGGACAACCCCATATCTTAACTCGTTTAAGAGATGATCTCTTTCCATTCCATATCTTATATGGAGTGGTAGGCACTGATTTGGTTGGAACCTTATTCAATAGGTATGCAGCTGTCTCAAGCACATAACCCCAAAAGGAAATAGGTAACTCAGTGGTGCTCATCATAGAGTGCACCATATCTAATAGGGTGTGATTCCTCCGCTTCGATACATCGTTGTGCTGTGGTGTATACGGAGGAGTAAGCTGAGAGAGAATCACATTCTCTTTTAGATAGTCACAGAATTTCGTGCTCAAGTATTCTCTTCCCCGATCAGATCGAAGGATTTTAATACTTTTACCCATCTGGTTCTCTTTTGCATGCTTATATTCTTTGAATTTCTCAAAAGCTTCAGACTTGTGTTTCAACAGGAACACATGACCGAATCTTGAGAGATCGTCATTGAATGTAATGAAGTATGAGAAACCATTCATGGCATGTGTAGACATGAGAACACATACATCACTATGTATCAGTCCTAAGAGTTCTGTAACTCTTTCTCTATGTCCTGTAAACGGAGTTTTGGTCATCTTGACTTTGAAACATGACTGGCAAGTTTCATAAGATGAAAGTTCGAACGGATTCAAATATCCGACTTTATGTAACTTAGCTAGTCATGTCGTATTGATATGACCTAGTCTACAATACCATAAGAAGGATTCGTTCATTTCTGAAATTTTCCTCTTGTGTGTGCTCTATACGTTAAAAACTGTGTTTTGATTCGGAACGTATAATCCGTTACATAACACACCAACCCAATAACCACTTGATTTAGGTAAATTTTCATAACATTATTCTCTACTATAAAGTTATATCCTTCTTTATCTAATAAAGAAATTGATGTTAAATTGCATATCATAGAGGGTACATATTAACAGGCGTTCAGGATCAATGTATTCCCAGTGGGCAATACAAGGTGATATTCACCAACTGCTTTGGCTGCAACACTTGCACCATTCCCTACTTTTAGAGAATTATCACATTTTCCCAGTTCTCTGCCTTTCCTTAGCCCATGCAACAAATTGCATATGTGGTATCCCGATCCGGTATCTAATACCCAGGACGTAGAGTCTACTGAGAAACGGTTCTCTGTAACTAACACAACCGAAGAAGATGTGTTCATACCAGAATATTGCATTTAATATCGACCATTCTTACGCTCGTTTGTTTATAGGTAGGTGCTTTTAATCCGTGTTTGCTACATATTTACAGGCTACAGGTTCCTAGTCCAAAATAACGCAAATCATACAAAATCTCCACTGTTACGCCAAAATCGAGAACATCTGTTGACAACAGATAAAAGCCGGGTTCCGGTCATCCGTATCCATCCAGTGCCGCGTACCAGTTCCGGAGAAAAGACATATGACAGTGGTCATTCGTGTCTCGGACAAGCACAGAGCACAAGGGGGGCAGCACAAGAATCAATGGGTGCACGGAGCTCGAGGGAGAAAAGGTAAAAAGTATTATTTTTGATGCCATTTTGGACCGTTGCAGATCTGAAGCAATTGTGGAAGCAATTTGCAATTTGGTACATATAGAACAACAGAGCATAGCAACACAGGAAAAGCCACCAAATTCAATGACCTAACTCACCTATATGGCCGCGGATCCGCGGCCATAGCGCATGTTAGGCCACGGATCCGCCGCCTCTTTGACTCTTCAACTGAAGATCTTTCAGGGGTAGGTTGGTCTTTTCTTGTAGGGTCAGAATGTTGTCCTCGGTTTTCAACTCTCCTCCTATAAATACCCCAGTTCTGAGCCATTGTAAGGGATCAATTCTTATGCCCTCTTTTTGTTAGTTTTTGGTTTAACTTCTTCTTCTTCTTCATCTTTCCTCCATTAAATTGTTGTGAGAGCTTTTGAGTGGATGTTAAATGAAGATGAGGGTTATTTTGTATCATTCTTTTGCTTAGCTTCCCCTTGAGATCCTTGCTTTCTCTTGATCTTTCAACCTCTTCATTGAGCTTGAAGGTTTAAGGGTTGGTATTTTGATCTCAAGGGTTATATCATTTTGGAAGGAATAAAGTCTCTTTTGTGCTTCATTTTGCCTTGGGTTTTTAGCTCTCTCTTGATCTTGCAACCTCTTAATTGAGCTTGCAAGTTTAAGTTTGGGTTATTAAACCCATGGTGTGTAACTTGTTCAATGGTTTCTAGTTCTCTTTCTTGCTTATTTCTTTCTTACTTTTTATTATTTGCTTTACATTCATGCTTTACTTTCATGCACTTAAATTCCATGCACTTTTAATTACTTTCTTGTAATCTTTTCTTTTCTTTGTTTATCTTTTCTTTTGCTCTTTTTGGTTTGTTTTGTGAATGGTTGTAATATGTTGTTGTTAAGAATAAATACAATATTGTAAGTTAAGGTTTCATTCCTCATTTTCTTTTCCCGTTATTTTCCTTTGAACTCCGCCCAAACGTTACGCAAGCGCTCGGTTAGGCACCTTACCCTTCCAAGGTAACGGTGATTCCTAACCGCGACCGGTTGCGTTCGGTTTGGCCGGAGGCGAAAGCAAAAGATAAGAACGGAAGGAAAAGGGTAAATAAGCCGGATTCCACGAATACCGTGCTTAAATCCCCTAATCCACGTTGTTGCCGATTGCTCTAGCTTCAATTGGTCAAGAATCAGCTCAAAGGTTTTGAGTGCGGATTTCTTTAGCTTACACTTTCGTATCTTTTTCTTAACAACTTCATACTTGCATATAAAACACATTGGATAGATTTGAACAAACATATACACATTCTTTATTGACTCGTCTAAAACTCGAACGGACATACAACCATCTCCCTGCGGATCGACCCGTGCTTAACCGGCTAGCTGTGAAGCGACACCGTCCTGATCGCGGTCATAACTTTAGAATTTCGAACATCCGACACGCCAAAAGCGTGCGATCAAATGGCGCCGTTGCCGGGGAGACGGTTACGTATTTTCTTTCTTATTATTCGGGTTAATATTCTTTTTGTATATATTTATAAATAAAAAAAATATATAAAATCTTTTTGTTATTTTTGATAATTTTTGTGTGCAAGTGTGCAGGCTAATCTGGAGCAAGTACTGTAATCCAAAAAGAAAACAGAGCATTTTATTTTGGAGTAGAGATCAAGGGGAGTGTAGGGAACCAAATTTCAGGCGCCAATTCATCAACTTGACCGCGGAACCACGGTTAAAGGGGGGCTTTGGCCGCGGTTCCACGGCTGTATTGAGGCCTCTGTGCCCCATTTTTTTTCTGCCCTTTCTCTTTTCTTTTATCTTCTCTGTGAATTCCACTATACTGTATTTTCTGCAGGTTTCTTTGCACAGATTGCACAGCCGCAAAATAAATTTTTGTTGTTTTAAATTTTGTTTGTTTTCCCTCTTTGCATATATTAATACGGACATTAAAGGGCTATAACACCAATTCAGATTGGGTAGGGATTTCATCACCCTTCCTAGGACCCCACAAATCACTAATTGCATACGCATTACCTTTAAAAAAAATACAAGACTCAGCCCTAAGGACATCGCGCTCAATAGGACAGAGCACTGGTTGTAGGCATCGACCGTTTATCCTATCCTGACTTTTCGGTGTCTAGGCAAGTGTGTCTAAGGTAAGTGGTTACTTAATTAGGACCACTACTTACGTAGTGGGGAGCCTCCCACTTACTTGGCACTTACCTGGCCGCAATAGGCGGAGAAGAGGCGGTTTGAGGTCCTATTTCTAGCTCTTTGGAACAGTTAGGAGCTGTCTAGCTGACCTAGGTGACCCTAGCTTTAGGTGTGTTTGTGCATTTTGTGATTGCGATTGTGCTTGTAAATTTTAGTCCCATAATTCCGTATTCTTTCAAACAAACAATTTTCAAAACTCCAAAAACAAACATTTTTTTTCTTTCTTTTAATAAAAATTAAAAAAAATCCACATTCATTTTCCCCTCCTTTTCTCTTCCTTTCTTTCTTTCTCTCCTCATATCATGGGTACCCCACCTAGAAAAACTCTTGCCGAACTTTGGTATCCAAAACCAGACATCACTTCTTACGGTTCTTGCTTTGGTCGAATTTCGAACGACCCCTCCATGCCCAAAATTTCATTGAAAGATCGCATAGACGCGTCTAGGACAAACACTTGCCCTCCGCAATCCACTTTGTATCAACCTTTTCAACCTCCCCCACCCTCTTATGTTGATACCCCTTTTGCAAGTCGTCCTTTGTCCATCGCTGAACATATTAAACAATCTCGTAGCCGATCTTTCACTCCTTTCACCGCTACAGATTCTTGGGATCAACAATTCCATTCACCATCTTATCCAAATGTTGATCCTGCTCCTGTCCAGCCATTCAATTCCTACCAGTCCTACCCGACTTTTGCACCTTCTCTAGACATTGCTTCTGAACCGCCATTTGGGAATTTTCAGTATCCAAACAACTTTGAATCTTTTACTGAAACCCCTTCACAACCCATGTCTAGTCTGGAACAGTCATTGGAAGACTTTAGGGTAGCGTCGTACCAACAGATGATGGATTTGAATGCGTCCATGGCCGCCCTGATACAACCTAGTGACCCAATAGTTAGTTTTCAACTAGCTCCAAATTTTCCAATGTATGAAGAGGCGGTAGGACAGGTTGAGAATTTGAGTAGAGAGAGTGAGCTGTACCCCCTTCCGAATCAAGCCTACCCGTTTCAACTTGAATCCCACAAATCCGGTTTTGAATGTCTATCTAGTGTTCTAAATGATTCATTGATTAAAGACAGAACAGATAATAAGTTGTGTGACTTTGTAGTGTTTGATTTGCCCGATTGTGAAGGGTCCCTTTCGAGTGAAACCACACCCAATCCTTTTGACCTCTACACCTCCACTCTAGAACCTGAATTGATTGATATCCATGCTTTTGTTGAGGTGTCTGAGAATATAGATTTTCACTTGATTGAGGATATTGACGCTTGGAATATTTTGGATGATGAACTCGTAGATTTGGCTGAGTTTTTCTCTCCAATTCATCATCCCGAGTCATTAAATGTTTTTCCCGAACCCCATATGCGTCTGGATTTTGAGGATAAATGCATGGATGTGCTGAATCTTGAGGAAAATTTTGAGGATATTTTTGAGGATGAACCGGTTTTGCTTGATGAGTCGGATTTTCCAATTCATCCTGTCCCTGTCATTGACTGTGTACACCCTCCTGAACCTTTACCTGAAACCCTTCCTCAATCACTTCCCTCCATCCTTTCCATCATTCCGACCTTGCAAGAAACCGTATCATTTTCACTTCCTGTGTCTGGTTTACCAAGTTCGGCGTACCCATGGTTTCTCACGAATCTTGAGGGATTTGACCCAATTTCTCGCCATATTGATAGATTAGTACAATCCATCTTTTCACATCGATCATTATAGATTGTACTAATTTATTCAATCCATTTCCACCCTCAAGTTCATATTCCACTTCTTTCTCCCTTCCGCCATTCTTCTTCTCATATACCGAGACCGTATCCCGCTTCTTCCTCCATACGGTCTCGCGTATTCTCCATTTCTTACCTCTCCGCATTCTTTCACCAACTATCACACTATCATGATAAGATCTTTGAATGGTTGGTGCTCACTTTTGGCCTGTGTAAGGCCTTGTATAGCTTGATATTGTTCTCTTTCCCCCCCTAATCCTGAATTTCAACGCTTAACAGTGGAAACACTGTTTCACTTAAGTTTGGGGGGAACATTTTTGTGTATATATTTTCCTTTATTTTATTTTGTATAAAATTTTCTTTTGGAGAGCGCCGACAATTTTGACCCTCTTGGTGTAGCCTGACACTGAGGGCACAGTCAAGTTTAGGTTTGGGGGTGTGCTCGGTAAGCTTTCTTCCTTCGCATTCATTTGTGTATTTTGCATTTTCCTACCTTATTAAAAACCTATAAAAATCGAAATTTTTTCCAAAAATATAAAAACTTTGTCGTCAAGTTAGCTAATAGGGTAACTTAGATTTTTATTCTGAAAGTTTAGTTGATATGTTAGAAATAACTAAATTCTAGGCTTAGGAATTGAAAATCCTAAAAATAACCCTCATTCTGTTTAAACTTGGTGATTATACGTCCTTACAGTTTTTTTTATAGAAATAGGTAATCTTGAGTTCAGTTCTTGAGTTAAGTTAAGATGAGGGGAAAGTATTGAAGCTTTACTGAAGGATAAGTATGAAAAATAATTTCTTTTCTTGAGTTCAAATTTAGAAAGTATACACCCTACAAACTGCACTTACACGCACATTGAAACTTGGGATAGTGGAGGATACCTAGAAATACTATTGCCTGAAAACCTAGTATGAAAGAAAAAAAACGGTATTTAAAGCTAAACACAAAAAGAGCATCGTTGAAAAATATATCCGGTCTTGAAAAAAAAGAAAAAGAAAAAGAAAAAGAAAAATAAATAATGTCAAGACCTGGAAACTGCTATTTACGCTTTAAGTTCACACATTCAGTAATCGGCCGTTAGTGCCTCAAGAAGCATTAATAGTCGCATGAAAGGTGTGTGAGCAAATCTGTCCATCCTTAATGAAAAGAAGTAGTATTAGGTATTAGGGCAAGGGTACTATAGCTTGAATTGAATCCTTGAGTGTAGGGGTGCAAATTTACACACACGTAGGGGTATACAATCGATGTTTGGATAAAAGATAGAAATAAAAGATAAGACATATGTTTTCTGTAAAGTTGATAAAAATCCCTGATTTAAGACCACACTATTAAAAAGAAAACTCAGGAGAACCAACATCTTTCTAACTTTTTTGGAATGTATAGGATCCAAGGTTAAATTGATAGGAAGTATGAAAAATAAGGTTGGATATTTCTAACTTAGGATGATAGAGTTTCTAATATAAATACTAAACTGTAGGAGTAGAATCGATATTAACTTATGATACTAGCTTGACGGGATTTTGTGGGTGTAATCCGCTGAAAACCCTCAGGAGACAACACTTCTCCTACTAGGGACACCTAGAAGTTTAACGGCTTGCTGCACGTGCTCAGTGCAATCGCGTTCCCTGCGAAAGTGCGGTTAGGACTTTTTTGTGAATAATTGGTTTTGCTCGGGACGAGCAAAAGTTAAGTTTGGGGGTATTTGTTCATACCAGAATATTGCATTTAATATCGCCCATTCTTACGCTCGTTTGTTTATAGGAAGGTGCTTTTAATCCGTGTTTGCTACATATTTACAGGCTACAGGTTCCTAGTCCAAAATAACGCAAATCATATAAAATCGCCACTGTTACGCCAAAATCCAGAACATCTGTTGACAACAGATAAAAGCCGGGTTCCGGTCATCCGTATCCGTCCAGTGTCGCATACCAGTTCCAGAGACAAGACATATGATAGTGGTCATTCGTGTCTCGGACAAGAACAGAGCATAAGGGGGGCAGCACAAGAATCAATGGGTGCGCGGAGCTCGAGAGAGAAAAGGTCAAAAGTATTATTTTTGATTCCATTTTGGACCGTTGCAGATCTGAAGCAATTATGGAAGCAATTTGCAATTTGGTACATATAGAACAACAGAGGATAGCAACACAGGAAAAGCCACCAAATTCGATGACCTAACTCACCTATATGGCCACGGATCCGCGGCCATAGGGCATGTTAGGCCGCGGATCCGTGGCCTGTTTGACTCTTCAACTGAAGATCTTTCAGCGGTAGGTTGGTCTTTTCTTGTAGGGTCAGAATGTTGCCCAAGGTTTTCAACTCTCCTCCTATAAATACCCCAGTTCTGAGAATGTTGCCCTAGGATTTCAACTCTCCTCCTATAAATACCTTAGTTCTTTGCCATTGTAAGGGATCAATTCTTATGCCCTCTTTTTGTTAGTTTTTGGTTTAACTTCTTCTTCTTCATCATCTTTCCTCCATTAAATTATTGTGAGAGCTTTTGAGTGGATGTTAAATGAAGATGAGGGTTATTTTGTATCATTCTTTTGCTTAGCTTCCCCTTGAGATCATTGCTTTCTCTTGATCTTTCAACCTCTTCATTAAGCATGAAGGTTTAAAGGTTGGTATTTTGATCTCAAGGGTTGTATCATTTTGGAAGGAATAAAGTCTCTTTTGTGCTTCATTTTGCCTTGGGTTTTTAGCTCTCTCTTGATCTTGCAACCACTTAATTGAGCTTGCAAGTTTAAGTTTGGGTTATTAAACCCATGGTGTGTAACTTGTTCCATGGTTTCTAGTTCTCTTTCTTGCTTATTTCTTTCTTACTTTTTATTACTTTCTTTACATTCATTCTTTCCTTTCATGCACTTTTAATTACTTGCTTAGTAATCTTTTCTTTTCTTTGTTTATCTTTTCTTTTGCTCTTTTTGGTTCGTTTTGTGAATGGTTGTAATATGTTGTTGTTAAGAATAAATACAATATTGTAAGTTAAGGTTTCATTCTTCATTTCCTTTTCTCGTTATTTTCCTTTGAACTCTGCCCAAACGTTACGCAAGCGCTCCGTTAGGCACCCTACCCTACCAAGGTAACGGTGATTCCTAACCGCGACCGGTTGCGTTCTGTTTGGCCGGAGGCGAAAGCAAGAGACAGGAACGGAAGGACAAGGGTAAATAAGCCGGATTCCATGAATACCGTGCTTAAATCCCCTAATCTACGTTGTTCCTGATTGCTCTAGCTTCAATTGGTCAAGACTCGGCTCAAAGGTTTTGAGTGCGGATTTCTTTAGCTTACACTTTCGTATCTTTTTCTTAACAACTTCATACTTGCATATAAAACACATAGGATAGATTTGAAGAAACATATACATATTCTTTATTGACTCGTCTAAAACTCGAACGGACATACAACCATCTCTCTGCGGATCGACCCGTGCTCAACCGGCTAGCTGCGAAGCGACACCGTCCTGATCGCTGTTATAACTTTAGAACTTTGAACATCCGACACGCCAAAAGCGTGCGATCAAGATGCATCAACATGCTTATTCTTCGTTTCGGTGGCGTGGGAATCCGGATATGTTCCTATTTCCTGCTCGGACTTATAACACTTATAAGTTGGAGCGGAACCAACTTTCCCCTGCTTAGTATAACAAGCGGGTTCGGTCAATACATCCATATTATTATCTTGATTAAGGCGTGACATTGGTTGCTGTCTGGAGAGAGAGAGAAGGAAACGCGTTAGCGTGCGCTCTTTGCAAGATTAGATTGGTTATTATCTTATCTAATTAGGACGGCTCCCACTGTTTTTACCAAATCTTCCTTCAAACCCTAAAAGGTAAGACTAGCCGGGATTAATTACACCTTACAAGTTCGCCAATATTTCGGCCAGGCCAGTGCCGGTACTTTGAGGGAGATTCCCCGTGCTTTCGCACGGACCTAATCAAAATAAACCTCGTTTTCCCTGGGCGTGACCCCATTAACATCTTTCTAGACACCTACTTGATTGGCTAATTGTGATGTGTAAAACTCTCCCAGGAGTAACTCTTACTCGCAATGGATATCGGGATCCAACTATCTCATAGAAGGTATGCAATCTCATTGAAAATTTCAAAACTTGAAATTCCCGATAATATTTTGCCCTAGCAACATATGACCTTGGCTACGGTCAACAAATCATAAGCGCTAGCCAAGTTCAACCTGTCATTTCCTGATTGAATTAAACCCACCCGTACGACCCTTGGCTAAGGTCAACAAAGTCGTACGTCTACCCTAACTCAATCGCATCATATGCAACAGATAAGCACTAATTAGCTACCACACACTACACCTTGGCTAAGTTCAACAAACGTAGCATGAATACTAAGCAGTACTTATCTGAAACGACGGAGGGCTACGACAGGTTTTTATGAAAACCTTTTGCGTAATGAACTTGATATCGTTGCAGAATCGAGTGATTTTGAAAACGAGTGTTTTTTAGGCTTTTATTAGTTCCGCTAAAGTGGTCACTCCCGGTGAAAGGATTTCGGCTCTTTCCTCATCGAATGAGGTGTTGGATATTTTACAAGGAATACCGCTATGCAAAGCAAGAACTAAAAAGGCAATCAAAAACAAAACCGAGTGGGTTGTAAAATCTGTTAGTTTCGCTAAAGAGGTCACTCCCGGTGAAGGGATCTCGGCTCTTTCCTTATCGAATAAGGTGCTGGATATTCTATAAGGAATACCGCTATGCAAAGCAAAAACTAGAGCTACCCTTTTTGAAAATTTGATTCTACAACATCATTTCGGATTCTTTTCTTTCATTAATCTTATTAATGAAGTCCCATCAATTAAGCTTCCTAAGCATCACAGAAGAAACAAAAATACAACGTACGCTTATACCATCCGCATTCGCCACAGTGTCCCGTTATGTACCGTTAGGTTACTTAACTAACGGCATAACGGGGCGGGACTAGCGCAGGTGCAAAACATAAGCAACGTTTATTATATATCATATATACAATAATAAAGCATTCGACTAACGCATATAAAGTGATCACATTACAGAATATCAGCAGCAGAAGATAACACATGAAATATTGGATATACTAGGAATTCCATGTTTTAAGTTAAGCCAGTATAAAACACGGATTCCACGGTCGTGATGAATAGCCAAACCCACATCCCAGACCCCTACGAGAGCGGCAAGCAACCCTACCAATTCTAGAGTTAGGAGACCCGGACTCGACTCCTTGAGATGGTCTCCCACTGGACTCTAGAACCCGGTTACTTGTGCTCCCTTCCTTGGGTCTATCCTAATGCGGAAAAGTAAATAATATACAACAATGGAGACAACATCCTCAACCCGGAAGTACCCCAATAAAAGAATATTACATACAATGAATTTTACATGAATGAAAATAAAAACTCTCATCTCACATAAAACCCCCGGCTATTCAAAACATGATGTAACGTTTTAAAAATAATTAAATAAATAATTAAATGAATAAAATTGTTTAAGTGAATTTTATGAATTTCGGTAAAGTAAAATGTATTTTTCGTAAAACCAAACCGTGATTGTTTTTCATTATAATTTCAAAAATAGCTATTTTAATTATGTAATTACTAGTAAATGGTGTTTATTTAGCCACTTATAAATTTTTAGTTCAATTAAATATTTTTCCTAAATTAATTATTTTAAATATTAACATAAGCTTTATTTTTACACTAAATTAGTGTAAATTACAAATTTGAATGGTTTTAATTTGTAAAAATGAACCATGGCATATTAGAATTTAGTGTGTATCATGCAAAATTTATTTGCAAATTTTTCCATTTTTCTAGAGCTTTCTTGAGTTGCTATAGTAAAGAAATAAAAGAAAATAAAGAAATTCATGAAAAGACAATTTGAGGTGATATTTGGGGAAAACATCTACACAATTTTTTCACTCTCTTCTTTCTCTCCCTCACCTCCAAATAATGGCCGGCCTCACCCCATGGCAGCCCTCCCATTTCCACTTAATTTTTTGTTCAAAATTCATCAAAAATCCAACAAAAAAATGCACAAAATCCTATTTATTTCCTACCCTTTTATTCTTGCTCATTTTTACATGGATTTTGAAGTGGGAAAGCATGCATTTTGTAGGCTCATTTTCATGTTTGGACTTTAGGTTGTGGAGGTATAAATCCTTCTCTTTTGATTTATTTCTATTAGATGTTCTTTTAAAGCATAATGACCCTAGGCTGGACTAGACTGATTTAGGAAAACTATACCAGAGGATGAATACCTTGGAAGAGGTTCGTAGGTTTCAGATAGAAACACACACACGCACATACTGAAACTCGACATGGTGTATACGTGTATGTGTATATATATATAGGACTAGGTATAGGTATATATATATATATACAACACGTATATGGGATTCATTGATATGATATGATATCCGAGGTATGATGAAACAGTATAACTGGGCTTGATGCCGTGATTCTTGGCTATACAGTCGTATTAAGTGTTAGCGGATCATTAGAGAATGAGATAATGAACATGTATACATAAATTATAATGGGTGGTGATGATATTGAGGTACATGGGACTCTAAAATAGTACCCGGACTGTAACTTGTGACTGATCACGATATGATATATGTATGACTTGATTACGACATCATATAGGTGTGACCTGACGTCGATATCATATAGGTGTGACTTGATGACGATATGATATCGGTATGACTTAATCACAATATGATACATATGACATGATATCTCTGAGGATAAACTAATGATGCATATTATGATGGCAATGATATATGATTGATGTATGCGATTACAGTTTAGCACCTTGATCATGAGATGTGTTGACGATGACATTATACGAATGATGAGACACCTAGGAGATACTTGACCCGTACCCCGATATTGGGATGCCGTACGATGGATTTTACCGTACGAGGCATAGATAAGATGATTAATCCGCACTCTTGATTCGAGGAAGCCGTAGTACGTACCTGACGCTATTGAGGCAGGATCGCCGACTATTAGAAATATTGATTCAGACCTTAGGTAGACTCTTGTTTCTTATTGACTAGTTTCTTAGGTTTAGTTCCTTAGGAGGTTAGATGGACACTAGTTTAGGTTTGATTCATATAGTGGTAGTTGTACTCGTATATCGCAGAGGAGTAGATAATGCACATCTGTCTTTACATTCATACTGTAATCATCATGGTGCATAGTCTTACATATGTTGCTATAATCAGTATAAACCATACCTGTTAGGACACCAGCACCATTACTGATGATGCGCATATTCCACGCACACTTATTTGCCGGATCACACACATCATCATCGGTAATTGCTATGTCACGTACACTTTAGATCATATTGTCTTTTATGGATAGAATCAGTTAACAACTAGACCGATATAATATTGTGATTATTATCTGATGTTAGTATAGACATGATATTTATTACTTAGACATTCATGCATTCATATTTTCATGTTATCATGCAGTATTATGGGCATATGCCGACACTTATCATTTACTTACTCATGATTTTGAGATTTGGATTTCTATGAGATTTCTGGATTTTGGGGAAAACCGTAAGAATATATAAAAACTTTTCTCTCTCCTCCTCTCTTTTTAAAATATAAGATGCGGTTTTCTCGTGATGTATGTGTCGTCAACCATGAGATTTCATGTTTTCTGATGGATTTCGAGACCCGATTCGAGGAGTGGATGAACCGTCTCGGGTACATGGTGAGCCCGATATGGTACCCCGGGGCAAGAAGATCGAGTTGTAGACGATGAGCCTGGCAGGGGAAGGCTACCTACCGGTGATGGCTGGCGCGGCGGATATCCGGAGGATACCGACCGTTGTCGTGAGATTTGATGATATGGGCCGATCCGGACTGACGGAGCCCGAGGTATTGAGACTATGAGACTTGAGATTTACATGTTAGTGTCGATGCTTGACACGGATTTCCATGGATTTCATTGTTGAGATTTCAGATTCCTATACACATTTTATTATGATAACAGCTAAAGATTTCTTATACAGATATCTGGATTTCAGGATTGATTATTTTATATTCATGGTGCATGCATATCCATTCATATGACATAGTATTATAGGAGGCACAGACACGAGCACGGAGTATCTGCATTTACACGTAGTTATACCCTGCTATTACTAGATGATTAGGATATTATAGTGTATTATTATGACCTAGGATAGCGTCGTGCATTCGGTTTCTTTTCGTAGATGTCTTCTACTCACGAGTTGGCAACTCACCCCCGTTGTGCCAAATTTTATTACAGGTTCGATGTACAGGTTTCCCTGGCAGCTTGCTGGCACATCTTTTCTTTCAGGGTGATTTGCACGGTAGGTTGGTTCACTTGTATCCAAACCACCATTGTATTTTTATTCATTCATTTGTATCTAGTAAGCTCCATCAACCAAACTTGTATTACTTGATAAGTTTATTGGACCAGTCTTTTATTTCGACCTTAGAGTCGCGCATGTATTATTCTGATCTGGTGGTTTGTTTTCTTTGAGTTTTGAGCCTCGCCCTTTGGCGTTGTATATTATTGTGCTTGTTGTGGTTGTTTCCGCCTGTTGGCGTTGAGCTAGCTCCCGTTTGGGGATGCTTTTTATTGTTTATGTATATTATACTTGTTGTACCCGTTTGGGGCCAGTTTTTACAGAGGAGACTCTGCCGAAATTTTTGGGAAAATTTGCTGATGCATTTAAAGTTGTTTTCTTCATGTTTTCTTTTACTTCTTCTTTTGTGTGGTTTAGATTTCTGGGCTTCGACTTACTTAGATTACGTGGCGCCTCTAGACGCTTCGTAATCTAAGTGCCGGTCACGTTCCGTACTTTCGGGTCGTGACAAAGTTGGTATCAGAGCGCTAGGTTTAACATTGTATAAGTCTAGGTGACCCTTAGTTGATGTAGTAGGCGATTTAGGTAGATTAACGTACCGTGGGTATGGTCCGCGACATACTTACGATACGCTACTCTGCTTAAGGAGCCTTAGGATGTACATTTGTTTGCACCGTATTTCATTCGTTCCTTTGATCTATCTTCGTCGATGTCGGATGGTAGTTTCTGTTACCACGGGCACACTGGCAGAGGGAGCTGCGGCTCGAATGCGATAACCATTAGAGTATTGGTTATTCTTGAGGATTGAAGCATCGTTTAGCGTGCGGATGAAGGGTATTCACATGCCGTCCGGATGAAGTTAAAGGGTTCGAACGATTATCAGAAAACCATTTTCCCAAGTTTAAGGTATTCGGAAGAACATGCAGGTATTTCGATGGACCCTCTAGAAGAATGATACCCTAACTCGACATAATGACCACGAGAACGCCCTTGAACCTTAGGGTTTACGGCAGTTCCGCGGTGCCATTAGTGAGGCTTTTGTTTGCCCTTCTACGGCTGGATCATCGATGCTGGGGTATGTACCGGATATTTTTAAACTGTACTTGAGTGTTGAGCTCTCGGGAAATTATTGGATTTTGATGGATCGATCGAAAATTTTAATGTAGTCCGGATATCAAGTGAAGGAATCGACTACGTGGGAGACTCTAGATATGAGTATTGCCGTTAGTAGCGCAGTGAGCACAGCTACGAAGGGACGAGTTCGAAGCAATCGACATCAGAGGAAAGAGGCGGACATTGACGATATTGCTTATGATTGTGATTTAGTGATTTGAATTTCATATTTCCGTTCGTTGGATTTTGGTAATTTGAGGATTTTGTTATACGATTGGTATTTCTAATGTGTACCTTCATTACATTCTATTTTTGTTTCATATATCAGTTGTATTGATGTTATTCAGTACATACCCAGTGCACTTGAATTGGTTTTAATACATTTTGAGATTTTGATTTGATTTCGTGCATATGGGTTACGCATGATTTTAACATATGTTTCGACCTAGTTTTCATGCATTTTTGTACCGTGACTTCGATTTTGATATTCGATGTATGTTTTCGTGCACCATGTGCACCTGATTAGGATTCTTGCGCATACTTGGCGCACTTGATGCGATTTTATGCACACCAGATGCACTAAATCGGGGTTTTGTGCAGATTAGATGCACCTGATTTTGAGTCGTGCACGCCCGTTGCACTTGACAGATGTTTTTGGTGCACACCTGTTGCACTTAGTTTTGTTTTTGTGTTTATTCATGGTATCTGTATTTGGTTTCGATTTCAGTGCGCACCGGACGCACATGATATTTTATTGATGTGATTGGGATTGATTTCAGTTTGAGCAGTGTGTTTTTTTTATAATCATTACTATTTGATTTAGTAACCAGGCGGGACGTGTATGTTAAATAAAAGATATATATATATATATATATATATATATTATATAGTTATTTTTTTTAAATAAACGTCCGCTACTTATGCCGTGACGCGTGCATCACACGGCGATTTTCAAAAAAGGGGTTTTTGCATATTTCTTTATCCAGATATTTGGACGGTTTTATTATGATGCGCACTATATATATAAGTTATAGATTGATGTATATTATGTTGGTTTTCATATTGGGTTTTGATATTTTATTCTCGCCATAACTCCGATGATTGCGTTATGCTTGACGGAGTTGAGTTTTGTTATGTATTGATGATTTCGGAGCCCCGACGATTTGAGTGTTTTGCTAAATGTTTTAGTATTTGGAGGGGGAGTTTTAATTTAAATTCGGGGACCGAATTTCTTAAAGGGGGGAAGATTGTAACATTTTAAAAATAATTAAATAAATAATTAAATGAATAAAATTGTTTAAGTGAATTTTATGAATTTCGGTAAAGTAAAATGTATTTTTCGTAAAACCAAACCGTGATTGTTTTTCATTATAATTTCAAAAATACCTATTTTAATTTTGTAATTACTAGTAAATGGTGTTTATTTAGCCACTTATAAATTTTTAGTTCAATTAAATATTTTTCCTAAATTAATTATTTTAAATATTAACATAAGCTTTATTTTTACACTAAATTAGTGTAAATTACAAATTTGAATGGTTTTAATTTGTAAAAATGAACCATGGCATATTAGAATTTAGTGTGTATCATGCAAAATTTATTTGCAAATTTTTCCATTTTTCTAGAGCTTTCTTGAGTTGCTATAGTAAAGAAATAAAAGAAAATAAAGAAATTCATGAAAAGACAATTTGAGGTGTTATTTGGGGGAAACTTCTACACAATTTTTTCACTCTCTTCTTTCTCTCCCTCACCTCCAAATAATGGTCGGCCTCACCCAATGGCAGCCCCCCCCATTTCCACTTCATTTTTTGTTCAAAATTCATCAAAAATCCATCAAAAATTCAACAAAAAATGCACAAAATACTATTTATTTCCTACCCTTTTATTCTTGCTCATTTTTACATGGATTTTGGAGTGGGAAAGCATGCATTTTGGAGGCTCATTTTCATGTTTGGACTTTAGGTTGTGGAGGTATAAATCCTTCTCTTTTGATTTATTTCTATTAGATGTTCTTTTAAAGCATAAGTAGATTTAATATAGTAATTCTAGTTGCAAATTTTAAAATTCAAGTTAGGGTTTGAAAAATCAAGTTGTGATTTTTATTAATTAATTAGGGTTATAATAACTAGTTTAACATATTTAGCGGAGGAAATTCTTGTATGGATGATATGTTGTAAATTGTTAATCCAAAATTGATTTAATAATGTTATTTAGCTAACTAGTTTTTATAAAATGTATTTGTGGGTAAAATAAAATTCTAATTATGGTTGTTATCATTAGATTGTAGTTTTAGTGAGAATCTTAGCATGTTAATGGAAAGAAAAACTTAGTTTGATCACTAGTTTCTTGTGATAATTGGAAAAATACTAATAAAATGCTATTTTTGTAAACTAGATTTTGGGAAATTCCAAAGTAAATGAGATTAAAAATATAATTATGGTTTCATCATATCATTATCATCATGAATTGTAGTTTAGTACATTACTTCATGCAAAATCATGTTTTGTTGTGGAATTGTGAATTTTGCTTGAAAGAGGTTGAAAATTTCTAATGGTTGCAAACTAGAAATTTCAAATTAATGCAAATTTGGGTAATAAAAATATAGTAAGGGGTTGTATAGTCTAGTTATGCTATTTGATGAGTTTTATGACCATTGGTTTCATTTAAATGTAATGTTTTAAAGAAAAACGAAAAATTTGCATTTTCGGGTTTTACGAAATCGGGCGATTTGATGGATTTTAGGGTTTCGATGGATTTAATCATGTTTTATAATATAAGTAACGAGTTTTAAAACTATGAGTTATTTGTTGATGTTTATCTCGATCCATCGGAGTTTGTACGCCGATATCGAGCGATATATGGTTCTTTTGCGTGGACGGGGCATAGGTTTTAACCTATGCTTGTTCCTTGAGTCGTTTCGACCTTTGTATGTGATTCAGTTTATGACACTATTTATATGTTTGCGTTTAGGTACCCCTCACGTGGACTGCGGGCGATGAAGAGGAGGATGGCGACACCGTCTTCGACAGACATGGACCAGGTGAGTAGATATATATCTATGGGGGGAAGTCGGGTGGATGGCGTTTAGCACCCCCGCAACGTAGAATAGGAATAGTACTTATTGTCATTAGGAAACCAGATGTGACCCTAGATTCTTAATGAGTAGGACCCTAGTAATGACCCTAGGCTGGACTAGACTGATTTAGGAAAACCATACCAGAGGATGAATACCTTGGAAGAGATTCGTAGGTTTCAGATAGAAACACACACACGCACACACTGAAACTCGACATGGTGTATACGTGTATGTGTATATATATATATATATGACTAGGTATAGGTATATATATATATACACAACACGTATATGGGATTCATTGATATGATACGATATCCGAGGTATGATGAAACAGTATAACTGGGCTTGATGCCGTGATTCTTGGCTATACAGTCGTATTAAGTGTTAGCGGATCATTAGAGAATGAGATAATGAACATGTATACATAAATTATAATGGGTGGTGATGATATTGAGGTACATGGGACTCTAAAATAGTACCCGAACTGTAACTTGTGACTGATCACGATATGATATATGTATGACTTGATTACGACATCATATAGGTGTGACCTGACGTCGATATCATATAGGTGTGACTTGATGACGATATGATATCAGTATGACTTAATCACAATATGATACATATGACATGATATCTCTGAGGATAAACTAATGATGCATATTATGATGGCAATGATATATGATTGATGTATGCGATTACAGTTTAGAACCTTGATCATGAGATGTGTTGACGATGACATTATACGAATGATGAGACACCTAGGAGATACTTGACCCATACCCCGATATTGAGATGCCGTACGATGGATTTTACCGTACGAGGCATAGATAGGATGATTAATCCGCACTCTTGATTCGAGGAAGCCGTACTACGTACGTGACGCTATTAAGGCAGGATCGCCGATTATTAGAAATATTGATTCAGACCTTAGGTAGACTCTTGTTTCTTATTGACTAGTTTCTTAGGTTTAGTTCCTTAGGAGGTTAGATGGACACTAGTTTAGGTTTGATTCAGATAGTGGTAGTTGTACTCGTATATCGCAGAGGAGTGGATAATGCACATCTGTCTTTACATTCATACTGTAATCATCATGGTGCATGTTCTTACATATGTTGCTATAATCAGTATAAACCATACCTGTTAGGACACCAGCACCATTACCGATGATGCGCATATTCCACGCACACTTATTTGCCGGCTCACACACATCATCATCGGTAATTGCTATGTCACGTACACTTTAGATCATATTGTCTTTTATGGATAGAATCAGTTAACAACTAGACCGATATAATATTGTGATTATTCTCTGATGTTAGTATAGACATGATATTTATTACTTAGACATTCATGCATTCATATTTTCATGTTATCATGCAGTATTATGGGCATATGCCGACACTTATCATTTACTTACTCATGATTTTGAGATTTAGATTTCTATGAGATTTCTGGATTTTGGGGAAAACCGCAAGAATATATAAAAACTTTTCTCTCTCCAAAAACTTTTCTCTCTCCTCCTCTCTTTTTAAAATACAAGATGCGGTTTTCTCGTGATGTATGTGTCGTCCACCATGAGATTTCATGTTTTCTGATGGATTTCGAGACCCGATTCGAGGAGTGGGTGAACCGTCTCGGATACATGGTGGGCCCAGTATGGTACCCCGGGGCAAAAAGATCGAGTTGTAGACGATGAGCCTGGCAGGGGAAGGCTACCTACCGGTGATGTCTGGCGCGGCGGATTTCCGGAGGATACCGACCGTTGTCGTGAGATTTAATGATATGGGCCGATCCGGACTGACGGAGCCCGAGGTATTGAGACTATGAGACTTGAGATTTACATGTTAGTGTCGATGCTTGACACGGATTTCCATGGATTTCATTGTTGAGATTTCAGGTTCCTATACACATTTTACTATGATAACAGCTAAAAATTTCTTATACAGATATCTGGATTTCAGGATTGATTATTTTATATTCATGGTGCATGCATATCCATTCATATGACATAGTATTATATGAGGCACTGACACGAGCACGGAGTATCTGCATTTACATGTAGTTATACCCTGCTATTACTAGATGATTAGGATATTATAGTGTATTATTATGACCTAGGATAGCGTCATGCATTCGGTTTCTTTTCGTAGATGTCTTCTACTCACGAGTTGGCAACTCACACCCGTTGTGCCAAATTTTATTACAGGTTCGATGTACAGGTTTCCCTGGCAGCTGGCACATCTTTTCTTTCAGGGTGATTTGCACGGTAGGTTGGTTCACTTGTATCAGAACCACCATTGTATTTTTATTCATTCATTTGTATCTAGTAAGCTCCATCAACCAAACTTGTATTACTTGATAAGTTTATTGGACCAGTCTTTTATTTCGATCTTAGAGTCGCGCATGTATTATTCTGATCTGGTGGTTTGTTTTCTTTGAGTTTTGAGCCTCGCCCTTTGGCGTTTGTATATTATTGTGCTTGTTGTGGTTGTTTCCGCCTGTTGGCATTGAGCTAGCTCCCGTTTGGGGATGCTTTTTATTGTTTATGTATATTATACTTGTTGTACCCGTTTGGGGCCAGTTTTTACAGAGGAGACTCTGCCGAAATTTTTGGGAAAATTTGCTGATGCATTTAAACTTGTTTTCTTCATGTTTTCTTTTACTTCTTCTTTTGTATGGTTTAGATTTCTGGGCTTCGGCCTACTTAGGTTACGTGGCGCCTCTAGACGCTTCGTAATCTAAGTGCCGGTTACGTTCCGTACTTTCGGGTCGTGACACATGATGATCTAATATAACATATCCAAGCAACACATAACATCACATGTCATCAAAAAGCTAGATGATGTTAAACATTCTGATCGAATCAACAAACACCCAATATAACCTAAAAAGCTCAAAACTTGAGCGCAATTAAAAATACTCATAACATGCCACTGTACCTATGGACCAACCGTAGAAGGGCCAACCCTTGCCTCACCTATGGCGCCGCGGAACTACCGCAAACCCGAAGGTTTGGTGGCGTTTCTTATGGTCATAGAATCGAGTTAGGGTTTCATTCTTCTAGAGGGTCCATCGAATCACTTTCACGATATTTGAATGTTCTTTAACTCGGAAAAAATCCAACTCTTGGAAAATTTTCCGGCAAGGGTTAAAGTGGATATTTGATATCCGTTCAAACTTTTTAACACCGTCTAAATAACCCGAAAAATAGTTAGAATTACAACTACGAAACACTCTGAGTTTCCTTTATATAAAATTAACATCTCATGAAATTTTAGCAAAAATAAACAACACCTGAAACACCAAAACCCAGAGACCAAAACACTGAAAAAATACGAAGCCTAGAATGCAGTATTTGGCCAGCCTGCTCGGATTTTGGGTGCATGTGCTCGGCCAAAAACCGCCCAAATGTGTTCTTATTTCTTCTATGTTCATGTTACATCTCATATAACATTCTGCAGTTATTTAAAAAAAATTGACGACTTTAAAAATCGACAGAAACTGTGTTTTAGTGTTTCAAGTTTCGGAGGAGTTTCGGTTTCGTAATCTAAAAAATATTGTCAAAATCTTTAGCTTGGCTTTGATACCACTGTAACGTTCCCTAGCAAGACAGCAAGGTTTCGGAAGGTAACGTCCTTGCCATTTTCAAAAAATTGTCATGTTAAGTAACTCTAAACTAAGAATTTTTAACTAGAGATTTAGACAAAAGCAAATGTAAACTACTTTTACATCAAGAGAACAAGAATACAACCTTTGTAGACGATCATTCTCTTCACTTGCTCCGTGTAGTAGTCCCGCGACTCCACTATGCCTCTCTTAAGACTTTGAACGGGCATCCTCCGATGACCTTCATGCCGAAGATGATCCACGCGAAGTCCCTCCAATTCAAGCTAGCTTTTACACTAAACACTTTAGCGTAGGAAACACGCTACACTTGATCGCTAGTCAAGTGTAGGATGGTGAAATAGGGGATGTAAAGAGCTCACAAGTTTGTGTTCAAGCTTCATGATTCACATCAGATGTGAGGGTTGAATCTTGAACCATGACTAGAGGAGGAAGAAGAAGCTAGAGAGCAACCATGGGAGCAACTCAAGAATTTGACTAAGTGTTAAGAATGAGCTAGAATGAATGGCAACTCTTGACCCCTCACTCATTCAACCATGGAATTATGCAATATAAAATTGCAACCATGCTTGAATAATGAGTCAAGAAGAATAAACTAGAGTTAATCCCATGCTTGCAACCATGCTTCTGCTTTCCTCCTCATTTCTAATTTCACAAAATAGAAATTTAAATGCCATGCTTCATTATTATTATTATTATTAATATATATATATATATATCATATATATTAATTTATATTTAATGAAGAATAATTACTGAGCTAATGATATTAGTTAATATATAATTATATCACATATAATTTATATCACATTATTAAATCAACACTTGATCTAATAATCCGGCTATATCTGTTAGTGTATATGCCCTAGGGGCCATTATTGTATCATACTAGCTTGTATATTACTTAATGGAAGCTTGGGATATTCATAGTTATATATCAGTCTTGCTAAAAATGGTAGTCTGCTATTTGGTTTGTTTCTACTTTAATATGTGCATATGTTTCTTCTAACGTATCATTTATACATATTAGTAGAGCCCATAGGATCTTTACTTGATTACCAGCGTTGTGATGGCAGTCACACTAGTGGGGGCTGGATAGTCTATAAGCAACATCCTATACAGGTCCCTGGTCGTTGGATTATCGAGACAGGGCATCGATATTCCGGAGTAGACTAGTGTGTACGCTTCTCATCCCAGTTGGGGAGATGGTCTGTCCCACAACCATCAGTACCTCATACTGGAGATAGTATATAGGTACTCGTTAGGTTACGGGTACACCGGACAGGACTCGTAGGGAAACTGTTGGTTGGTATTATACCCGTCGTCAGTTAACAGTTCCCAGGTGACATGAGTACAGCATAGTTCGCAGACTTGACACTGCTACTTCGCCTCGAGTGTGTCCCACTGTTCTTAGATTGCTACCCTACCACGGCTCAAAGGAGTCGTGCAAACAGGTAGCAGTTGGGTGCAGTCCCGAGCACTTGGAGGCAGTGGCGGTTAGACAGGATTCGTCTCTCCCGGTATTGGGAGTTGATATCGCGCTGTGTCAGAGAGCCATTACGCAAAGTCCCTGGCCAGGGCAAGCGAGATTTACTGGTAGGTTCCAGTAGTTTCTCGAGGTGTAATGGGCTACGCTCCGACACGACTTATACCGCTATTAGCGGACTGACGCTTGCCGCCCCCTAGGCCAGATATGCGATAGTCTTAGACGAACAGACAGGACTGTTTGAAGATTGTCAGATTAGGCTCAGTAGGGGTTTGGGATGGGTTTCCTCATCGGCCTTCTTATCGACATCTACCTGGGGACCGTTACGTACAGCTAGTGCCGCTTGCGGTCTATGGTTAAACCCTCTGCCAGCGTAGTGTCGAGTCTTTAGAGTCCCACACAGAGAGTTTCCCTGCTCCAGGCGAAACGATATAGAGGTCGTATGGTTTTACGATAAGGGTTCGGACGCATACGTATGTTTACGTACGTACGACGTTCGGACAGTTTTTACTAGCCGGCTTTGGTTTAAGCTAGATTCTAGTATCGGATTATTAGATTTATACAGTCTAAAGTTTTTCTGTGTTTTCATGGATAGGATGGGCGTTCTCGTAATTTAGCGGGAAGCTTCTAGAAGCTTGGTGACTTGAGGGTTTAGGTGGCATTTACATTAAATGCATTTGTGACTCATTAAGATGAATCATTCAAGTGAGTTAATGAAGCATTTATTGCTTAATGACTCACTTGATGATTCATTGGATATATTTAATGAAGCATGATGATAAATCATTTAGATTTATTTATTTGTTTTTCTTTATGCTTCATAATATATTAGAAGTGAGAAGCTTTTATATCATTATTCATGCTCACCTTCTCTCTCCTCAAGCTCACTCTCTCTTCAAACCCTAATCCTACCCCTCATGTGTTGAGATCAAGGATTAGATAGACTAATTAATCCATAACCTCACTCTATATCACCTAGGTGACTTTGATTAGCAACTAAAGAAACCTAGTTATCTCAAGTTAGAGATCAAGCTTGGAGTAGGAGCTCTCGGGTGGATCGTCTTTGATTCGAGGAGGTCGTTGAGGTGCCGACGTTCCAAAGATCCTACGAGGAGTGGGGGACAGCGATGAAGACCCGAAGGACAAGTAACGTGAGGTATAACTTCGAATCCGAGTAGTTAAACCTTTCGTAATTTGCTAGTAATGGTTTAGATACGATACGTGTGCTCAAGTCCGTGTTACGAAGCTTTGATAATCGTTTTTCATATATTCCGCCTCCCCGCAAGCTCGTGGGGTGCGTGACATGGACTTACAGTGGTATCAGAGCCAACTAAACCTTTACTAGCTTGTTAGCAACAAATTAGAACTTCGATCGTCGGAAAAACGCGAGAACAAAACCCCGGACCCCTCAAGTTTCTGTCAATTTTAAACGTGTCGGAAAAATTATTTGATGTGCCTGAAAATTAACGGCAGGGGATTATAAGAATTCTGGGAAAATACGAGGACCTAACTCGGCAAGACGGCCGCGGATCCGCGGCCGAATGGTGCTTTTAGCCGCGGATCCGCCGCGGAGTCAACCCCGAGTTGACTCGGATTTGCTCTGTAATTCATATTGTTTGGTGTTTTGTTTTCCAGTATATTATGTTTCTTCCCAGCTTACTTCCATGATGGCTTGCATTTGGGGTAGACAAGGAAAAAGGTTGTCGATCGATGTTCTAAATTATTTGCTAACCGGGTTTTCATCTGTAATGTTTAATGTGTTCGTAAACCTCCCCTAACTGCTAGTATGTCGGTTGGCAGGGGGTTGCACATTTCTGTAATGATTCTACTGCTTGAGTATATGAACTGTATTGGATTGTTGTGATGATTAGCCGGGGTTTGAGATGGGTTATTATATTCATTCATTCGATGTAATTGTAATATGTTGTAATATTATTTTGCGGGACACATCAAGGTTGCGGTTGTAGCCACCGTTGTATTATTTCATTTTACTGTTTTTGCTCCTAGGATAGTGTAAGTCCACGTTGCCCACCCCGGTACTTGCGGGGAGGCGGAAAACGGAATAAAAATCGGATTTTTATGAGCTTAGGCAACATGGACTAGACTTTAAAGGATCTTTGCTAAACAAAAACTTGCTAAAGCTAACTAGTAACTAGCTAAGTGCTAGAAAGGTTATACCTTGGGCTTTAAGTCCTTCTCTCCCTGCTCCTTGGAGTGGTGGAAGGAGGTCACCTTGGTCGTCTTCTCACGTCGAAGAAAGATCCACCCGAAAGCCTCAACCTTTGGCTTCAACTCCAAGCTAGAAGTAACTAGGGTGCAAGAAGTGCTAGTCCTTGAACCCTAGATGAGAGTAAAGATGATCAAGAGAGGGTTTTTCTCAAGCTCAAGTGTTTCTCAACACATGAGAGGGAGAGAGCTTGAGGGAGAGGAAGAACAAGAGAGAGAAATGAAATGATAGAATAATGAGAATTATGTGAACCATTCTCACTAATATGTATATTATTTTAATTGAATAATTAGCTAGATAATTGTCATGGCTAATCATGACATGACCATTATCATTTCAATTTGCAAGGATCAAAAAGCATCTTCCAAAAGAAATGATGATGGTCAAAGTGTCAACCTAGGTCAACAAGTCAAGGAGGTCAAATGGTCAACAACCATAACCATGCACAATTATTAAACTAATTATCAATTAACTATAATACACACATAAGCATTAGGGTTAATAAAATGACAATAGTCATTAACCCTAATCAAGGTCCTCTCCCTATGTCTCAAACAACTGTGCATACACACCCGCATTCGTGATCCGAGGAACACGAATACAATGAGAAAAACCAATCCCAAATCATATACTAGGATCCGGCTTAAACCAAAGCCCGCTAGTATAAACTGTCCGGACAGCAAACGTGCACAAGTGCGCGGATGCGAACGAACCCTGTCGCAAAACCATGCGACCTTTACTCATTTTGCCTAAAGGCGAATAGCTCTCTGTGTGGGACTCTAAAGACTCGACACTACGCTGGCAGTGGGTTTAACCACAGACCGCAAGCGGCACTAGCTGTACGTAACGGTCCCCAGGTAAATGTCGATAAGAAGACTGACGAGGTGAACCCCATCCGAACTCCTACTGAGCCTGTATGTGACAATCTCCGTACAGTCCGGTCTGTTCGTCTGATACATCGCATGGCGGGCCTAGGGGGCGGTGAACGTCAGTCCCCTAATAGCGGTACAAGTCGTGTCGGAGTGTAGCCCAGAACACCCTGAGATAACACTGGAAACCTACCAGTATATCTCGCTTTCCCTGGCCAGGGACTACTCGTGTAATGGCTCTCCTGGACACAGCGCGATGTCAACCCCCAATACCGGGAGAGACGAATCCTGTCTAACCGTCACTGCCTCCAAGTGCTTCGGGACTGCACCCAAAAACTACCTGTTTGCACGACTCCTTTGAGCCGTGGTAGGGTAGTAATCAAAGTGCAGTGGGAACACACTCGAGGCGAAGTGACAGTGTCAAGTCAGCGGACTAAGCTGTACTCATGTCACCTGGGAACTGATAACTGACGATAGGTATAATACCAACCAACAGTTCCCGACGAGTCCTGTCCAGTGTACTCGTAACCTAACGAGCACCCGCATACTATCTCAAGTACGACGTACTGACGGCTGTGGGACAGACCGTCTCCCACGCTGGGATGAGAAGCGCATACGCTAGTCTACTCCGGAGTATCGATGCCCTGTCTCGATAGTCCAACGACTAGGGACCTGTATAAGGATGTGCTTATAGATCACCCAGCTCCCACGAGTGTGAGCGCCATCACAACGCTGGTAATCAAGCAAAGATCCTAAGGGCTCTACTAATATGTATATCAGCGATATGCTAAAAGAAACACATGCACATATTGAAGTAGAGACAAACCAAGTAGCATACTACCATTTCGAGCAAGATTGTATATACAACTGTGAATATCCCAAGTTTCCATCAAGTAATATACAAACCAGTATGATACAGTAATGGCCTCTAGGGCATATACACTAACAATCTCCCACTTGCACTAAGGCCATGTACCGGCGTATCGAAGACCTATCATCTCGATCAGCCGCTCGAACTGAGTCAGGGGCAAGGCCTTGGTGAATGGATCTGCTGTGTTATCCTCTGATGCAACTCTCCGGACCTCGATCTCCTGGCGATCCACGATCTCCCTGATCAGGTGATACCGCCTTAAGATGTGTCTGGATTTTTGATGGGACCTGGGTTCCTTCGCTAAAGCTATAGCCCCGTTGTTGTCGCAATACAGAGGTATTGGGTCAACAATGGACGGAACCACCTGAAGTTCTCTCAAGAACTTCCTTATCCAAACAGCTTCTTTTGCGGCATCAGATGCAGCGATGTATTCCGCTTCCATAGTCGAGTCAGCAACGGTTTCCTGTTTGGAGCTCTTCCAACACACCGCCCCTCCATTGAGGGTGAAGACAAAACCCGACATGGACTTGGAATCATCCTTGTCACTCTAGAAGCTGGAGTCAGCAAAGGCCTCAATCTGCAGGTCTTTTCCGCCATACACCAAGAACATCTCCTTAGTCCTTCTCAGGTACTTGAGAATGTTCTTTACTGCTATCCAATGTTTCTCCCCAGGGTTTGACTGATACCTGCTTACCACACTCAGTGCATAAGCCACATCTGGTCTGGTACACAACATCGCATACATTATAGAGCCTACCGCAGAAGCGTAGGGTATAACAGACATGCGATCCCTCTCCAAATTAGTCTTGGGAGACATCTCTTTGGAGAGGGTGATCCCGTGACAAGCCGGTAGATTACCGTGCTTGGAATCTTCCATACTGAATCTCTTCAGTATGGTGTCGATGTACCTGGACTGCGAAAGTCCTAATATCCTCTTGGATCTGTCACGGTAGATCCGGATACCCAGAATGTATGAGGCATCACCCAGGTCTTTCATGGAGAACCTGTGTGACAAGAACCCCTTGACAGATTGTAGCATAGGAATGTCATTTCCTATTAAGAGAATGTCATCCACGTATAAAACGAGGAATACTACAGTTCTCGCTACAAATCTACAATAGATGCACGGTTCATCTGGATTTTTGATAAAGCCAAATTCCTTGACCGTCTCATCAAAACAGATGTTCCAACTCCGCGATGCCTGCTTTAGTCCATAAATGGACTTAAGCAACTTGCACACCATTCCGCTTCTCCCACTCTGGATGAAACCCTCTGGCTGATCCATATAGACACACTCCTCTAAATGTCCATTTAGAAAAGCTGTCTTTACGTCCATCTGCCAAATCTCATAATCGTGGAAGGCAGCAATTGCAAGAAGGATCCGAATGGATTTCAGCATAGCTACTGGAGAAAAGGTTTCGTCATAGTCCAAACCAGGTCGCTGACGAAAACCCTTTGCTACCAGTCTAGCTTTATAGGTCTCAACCTGTCCATCTACACCAATCTTCCTTTTGAAGTTCCACTTGCATCCTACGGGTTTTACCCCATCTGGAGCAATGTCCAACGTCCATACTTTGTTGGTGTACATAGACTCCATTTCGGTCCCATTGCATCCAGCCATTTTACCGAGTCGGCGCTCTGAATGGCTTGCTGGAAGCTAGTAGGCTCATCACAATCTATGATGCAATCCTCTCTATCCCCGTCAATGAGAAAACCGTAGTATCTCTCGGGAGGATGAGACTGCCTACTACTCCTGCGGAGTGGCGTGGGAATGTCCTGATCTTTCGAACCCTCTGGTTCTACTAAGCTTTCAGTAATAGCTTGTGGTTCTGGAATTTCTTCCAGTTCTATTGCGCTCCCACTTATTTCTTTTTCTAAGAACTGATGTTCCAGAAAATGGGCATTACGAGAAACAAGGACTTTTTGTTCCTCTGCGTAATAGAAAAGATACCCACTGGAGTTCTTTGGATATCCCACAAACTTGCACAGTACTGAGCGTGCCTCGAGCTTGTCCGTATGCTGCTTTTTGACATAAGCTGGACATCCCCAAATCTTCAGGTATTGAAGATGGGGTTTCTTCCCACTCCATAACTCATATGGTGTGGTAGGCACAGTCTTAGTGGGAACACGGTTCAAAAGGTATGCAGCTGTTTCTAGCGCATATCTCCAGAACGATCGCGGTAACTCAGCGTTACTCATCATGGACCGTACCATATCCAATAGGGTTCGGTTCCGTCTCTCCGATACACCGTTATGTTGCGGAGTGTATGGAGGAGTAAGCTGAGAGAGAATTCTATTCTCTTTTAAGTAACCCAGGAACTCGGCACTCAAGTATTCCCCACCTCGATCAGATCTCAGTGGCTTGATACTTTTGCCTGTTTGTTTTTCTACTTCATTCTTATATTCCTGGAACTTATCAAAAGCTTCGGATTTATGCTTCATTAAGAAGACATGTCCGAACCTTGAGAAATCATCCGTAAAAGTAATGAAGTAAGAATAACCGCTTCGCGCATGTGTAGACATTGGACCGCACACGTCGCTGTGTACGAGTCCCAAGAGCTCGCTCGCTCTTTCTCCGTGTCCAGTGAACGGAGTCTTTGTCATCTTTCCTTTGAGACGGGATTGACAAGTTGCATACGATTGATATTCGAACGGATCCAAATATCCTTCTGCATGTAACTTAGTCAACCTTCTCTCATTGATGTGACCCAGTCTACAATGCCATAAGAAAGTTTTATCGATTTCTGGAGACTTTCTTTTGTGTGTATGCTGGACATTGAAAATCTGTGGTTGGTTTAACACGTATATACCGTTGTTTAATGTACCTGACCCAATCAAAACTTGATTAAGGTGAATGTTCACTACATTACTTACAAATGCAAATTCATAACCTTCTTTAGATAATAAAGATACAGAAATGATATTACAGGTTGCATTTGGTACATAATAACAATTACGCAAAACCAAAAAGTGTCCATCAGACAATCCCAGGTGATAGTCCCCCACGGCCTCAGCATTCATGCTAGCACCGTTTGCAACTCTGAGGGTCATGTCACCTGCCTTCAAAACTCTACGCTTTCTCAACGCCTGCAAAGAATTACAGATATGAGATCCTGATCCGGTATCCAATACCCAGGATGTAGAGTTTATTGATAGACAGTTTTCAATAACATACACACCTGAAGCTGAAGCTGCAACTCGCTTCAAATCCTGTGTTTTGGCTTTCCAAGCCTTGCAATCCAGTTTCCAGTGACCACTTTTGTGACAATAGAAGCATTCTTCCTTCCCCACCAGCTTTCCCGCTATCTTTGTTGCTTTTCCTTTTCCCTTCGTATCCACTTTACCGACACCGCCTCTTGGTTTGGCGGGGGCTTTCTTCTTCTTGCCCTTGGCTTTCGCCCTGGACCTAGAAGAGGAAGATCCTCCTACAAACAAAGTGGATGTCTCCCTACCCTTCTGTAGGGTGCCCTCAGCAGTCCTCAACATGTTCAGAAGTTCGGAGAGTTCAACCTCCTTTCCTTGCATGTTGAAGTTAAGAATGAACTGGGCGTAAGTGGAAGGAAGGGACTGGAGAATCAAATCAGTATAGAGTTCATTCTCCAACATGGTCCCAAGGTCCGCGAGCTCCTCAATGTAGCCAATCATCTTAAGCACGTGTTCCGCTACCGATGATCCAACGGCCAACCTTGCAGAAAAAAGCTTCTTCGACACTTCGTATCTTGCGATACGAGACTTCTCTCCATACAGTTCTTTTGTATGGAGAAATATGGACTCTAGGTCCATATTCTCGTGCCTCCTCTGATGTTCGTTGTCCATCGAGGCAAGTACGAGGCACTTGGCCCTCGCGCAATCTATCTCCCATGTCTTACGGATTTCCTTATCCGCGATGCTGGAAGTGGGACCTGGGACTGGGGGAGCTTTGGTGGTAAGGATATACCCCAACTTGTCGTAAGTGATTGCCATCTTGACATTCCTGAGCCAATCTTTGTAGTTTGGCCCTGTCAATATGTTTTTATCGAGTAATAACTTAAGTCCGGTCATGTTGAATGGTCGCTGCAATTAGGAGAGAGAAAAGAAACACTTTAGCATGATGCTCTTGCAAGTTTAGAGTGGTTTTTAGTTTGTCTAAACTGGATGGCTCCCACTGTCTCTCGAATCCCTTCTCAAACCGTAAAGAAAGGATTAGTCAGGATCAATCTCACCGTACAATACTTGCTTAACCGTTCAGCCAGGCCAGTGTCGGTACTTCAAGGGAGGTTTTCCAACGCTTTCGCGAAGTTCCTTAATTAAGTAACCTCTTTTCCCTGTGGGCGTAGCCCCGCTAACACCTTTCTAGACACCTACTAAGTTTATAGCATTGATCGTTAAGTGAGAGTTTTCCCGAGGAGTAGCATATACTCACAGTAGGATCGGGATCCAAATATCATCGCGTGATAAAACCGAAGGAATCCTACCAGAATTATCACACTCCAAATGGTATGCAGCGCTAGCAAGTTTCAGTACTTATGAAACTCCCGATGTGGATTTTTGCCCCATGCTCTTATGACCTTGGCGTGAGGTCAAAATGTCATAAGTCACATGTCAAGTTCTTCCCATCATTATCCTGGTTAATTTGAACCCACCCGTACCTATCCTTGACGTAGGCCAAAATGGCAGTACGACTGTCTCAAATCAACGCATTCTATCTATGCAACAGATAAATATCCGGCAGCTACCAATCACTATGCCTTGGCGTGAGGTCAAAATACATAGCTTGAATACTGCTGAATATTTAACTGAAATGATGGAGGGCTACGGATGGTTTTGGCGAAACCGTGAACGTAGTGAACTTGATATAATCGATGGAACGAGATAGCTTTTAAAAGGAGTGGTTCAAGCTCCGCGTTTAAAAGTTTAGTTTTGAAAAGAACCGAGTGGTTTTCAAAGTGTTCCAATCGACTTTTACTTGGTTTATTTTCTTGCATTAGTTCTTTTAATGTGTCCCATCATTTAATCCTACCATTGAAGAAAACAACCAAAATATGACGTACGCTTATGCCATTCGCATTCGCCATAGGGCCCCGTCATCACCCGTTAGGTTACTTAACTAACGACAGAGCGGGGGCTGGGCTAGCGCGGCTGTAAAACATAAGCAACGCCTAAATAGTTATCATATATAAATATATAGCAATGATAGACATTACAGATCACAGATGAATACATTGGATATACTAGGAATCCCCAATCCGTTCGAGCCTGCAACGAAAAGCGGATTACACGGTCGCGGTGAATAGCCAAATACCCCACCCAAGACCCCTACGGGTGCGGCAAACTACCCGCCAAGTACCCGAAGCGAAGCAACCTCCCTCACCACCGTGAGTAGGCCACTCGGCACTTCGAGATACCTGGTAGCTTGTGCACCCCCTCCATGGGTCTATCATAGGAGCAAAAACAGTAAAAAGAATTATACAATGACGGCTACAACCCCGACCCGGTTGTGCGGCCATACAAATAATAATATTACATCAATTTACATGTTACAATGAATGAAAGGAAAAATAACACTCATCTCACATCCACCCCGGCTATTCACCCGCGACAATCCAACCCATTCATATACACATACCAATATCAAACACAGATCACAGATATGTATAACCCCGACTAATCGACATATAGAGATTAGCCGACGTTCAATACATACAAACATCACAGAAATAACCGTCATAGTCAAAGTGTAGTGAAGTTCGGAAAAAAAAATACGGATTTATAGGCCCCCAAAAATAAATTTCTATTCTGGAAAATCTGGGCACATATAACATATCTTAAAAATCCTAAAACCAAGCCAGAGATACACTGCACCAAACTCGACCCAATGAAGAGCCAACTTGGCCGCGGTTGCGCGACAATAGCATGCTATTGCCGCGGAACCGCGGCTCCTTGGTCGAGTCACTGGACCGGGTTTGGTGGTTATCCTTAAAAAACCCTGAGACGATTTTTGGAGTATAACAAATTTTTTTTTGACCAGAAAATTTTTTAACAGAAACTAGGGTTTTTGAAAACTCGGTTTTTGGATTTTTCGGTTTCGAACTTCGTTACACTTCACTACCTAGCTAGTTTATGTTTAGTTTAGCTCTGATACCACTGTAAGTCCACGTTGCCCACTGATCAGTCGAAAATATTGTATATTTTAGCCGGCAATTTCCCCATCTTTTGCATACATTTAGAAGTGTTCGGTATTCATATTTCACATATTAGCAAATCAATCGTAAAATACCAGATTGCATGTATTAGACTTTTAAACCAACACTTTAAAGGAAATTAACTGCATTTCATGGCATCGCATCATTTCTGTATTTGCGCAACACTTGTCTTGAGTCTGTGCAGGAAATACGGAAGAAAAGCAAAAGAGCTGATCAAAAATACACCAACTAAATCATTTCAGATCTGGTAGCAATTCAGAAGGAATTATACAATTATATATATCAAAAGAAGGCCCAACAATCATCCCAAGACTGTACCAGAAGAATGGAAGCCCAAAGCCCACATGTAGCCGCGGATCCGCGGCAGGAACCTGCATGCGCCGCGGATCCGCGCCTCTTCTGCCACGTCATCCGTCCAATTTCAGTGCAAAATTCTCATATCTGGGCCCACATTGATTTCTGATACCACAAATTCCAGAATTCTCTCGAAACTACTGCCAGATCAGCAAAGAAGATTAAGCAAGGCTAATCCTAATTAAGCTCCTAACTAACCTCTTCTAGAAGCTCCCTCCTAACTAATCACATCTAGAAGCTTCTCCCCTAACTAACTTTTGGAGGGAAATTTGAATTTCTTCAACAAACTTTAAGAGGGAAACTTAGAATTTGAAATCCTAGATCTAGGGTTAGTTATCTATAAATAGGAACCTAGACCTAGGGTTAAAGGCTAATCAATAATCATTGGTTCATTCTACACCATCTTCTTCCACAAGTCTAGTGACAAGGCTTGTGCGAAACCTTAACCCTAATTCCACTCCAAATCCAAGATCTTGAGTACTAATCAAGCAAGAAGCCTTCAACCTTTTTGGAGCCGAGCCGATCTTCAATCGGGCAAGTGATCCAAGTCGATCCGCGATCCACGGAGACGAGCGAAGCCAAATCGATGATCAAGTTCTTCCTCTTGTAGTTCTTGAGCGAATGTAACTAAATTGTTGATATAAATAAAAGGTGAAATTCTTGAATCTTGCTTTCTTTTAATTCTTGTATCATGATTAGATCTCAATTTGTAATTGTTGCTCTTGTTTTGATGTGTGAGTGAAACTCCGCTCGTTAAGGAGTCGAGACGATTGTAGAATGATGATGTAACAAATCTTAATACGATTTTTAAGTCCTACGAGTTTTGTAAACCCTAGCAAGTTCAAGAATCGATGACCTAGTTCGTAGCGATGCTTTCTTGATTGTAATCGCTCGAAATTAGGGATCTACGATCGTTTCTTGAATTTACTAGAGGCTAGAATATGAATGATATCAATGAAAGAACAAGAGATAAGATGAAACCCAAGTTTCACAAGAAGTCTCTAATTCTCATCGATCATCATCGATCTAGTATCAATTCATCGAAGGATAAGAATACGTAATTCTAAGATTACATCACATCTATAGATCCGATCGATTCCTACGAGCCTCATTTCGATTCTTGATATTTGGTTTCGAAAAATCATCAAACGATCAATTCTTGATTCTATCTTTTACTTTTCTTAGATCTAGATATTTTCTTTTTCTTGAAATACAAAATTTAAATCATGAATTGTTTTGTTTTCTTTTCTTAAAGTTTCAACTCATCTAATTCAAAAGACGAACGATTACACTTTCCCTGTGGACGATCCGCACTCACTAACAATCTACAATCCGACACCGTAGTTGATTGCGGTCAAATAATTTTTGGTTGTGATTTCTTTACAATTTTCCATTCACACAATCCAAAATCTTTTCAATCAAATGGCGCCGTTGCCGGGGACTATTTGATTCGATACTTGCTTTCACAAACACATCCGAGAAATTTATACCAATCAAATGGCGCCGTTGCCGGGGATAGTGCGCTAATAGTTCGTATTTTGAAATTTGAGTTGAAAATTTTATTCCATCTAAATTTTGTGATCAAAATTCGTGCAAACACTAATACGTGTTTTGTGATTTGATTGCGAGGAAATCTGGGATCATTGGAGCTTGAGAAAAATTATTCTGAAAATTCCAGAGAGCCTTTCAAGTGAACAGGAACCTACTGTGAAATTTTCGTGCAGAGATCACCTTGGACCGCGGCGGATCCGCGGTGTTAGCCTTCAATTGCGGCGGAAGCGCGGCTGTGGTGACTGTTCACTGCACCAATTTTGCTCAGTAACCCTCTGTACTTTCTTATCTCTCCCCTCATCTGCTCCAATTAACATTTTACTGCAGGTTTCTTTGCAAAATAATCGCTGCGCCGCAAAAGCAAAATAAAAATTTGTGCGTGTTTTTGATTTTTGGTTGTTTGCATATTAATACGGAAATTTAAGGGGCACGACCAAATCCAAATTAGGTGGGGATTTCATTACCCTTCCTAGGCCCCGAAAATCACAAACTTGCATCCGCATTTACCCTCATTAATTAAAAGAAATCTAGAGATGACTCTAAGGACCGTCGCGCTCAATTAGGACAAGAGAAGGCCGTGGGTAATTCATTGCTTATCCGAGTTTTCTTGTGGTGCCTAAGGCGAGTGTGTCTAAGGCTAGTGGTTTTTAATTAGGCCCACTACTTACGTAGTGGAGTACCTTCCCACTTACCTGGCACTTATCCGGCCACAGGGGAACAAAGAGGCAGTGGAGGATTCTATCCTGCGACTTGTCTTTTGGCAGTTAGGAGCGGTCTAGAGTTTGACCTAGGTGACTATTAGATATTAGGGTTTTGCTTGTTGCATTTGTTGTGTTGCATCATTTTTTCAAAAAATCCGTATCAATTTTCAAAACAAACACCGCATTCATCATTTTCCCTAATTATAAATTCACGCTGCCACTTGTACTAACCCTTTTTAGTGCAAGATAGGCTGGACACGGGTTTCTAGTGCCCGTTAAGTCCGCGTTTCCCTCATCGACCTAAAGTCGGTATTTCTACATTTACCTTTTCTTTTACCCACCACCACACCCACATCGATGGATCATTCTCCATCGAACTTCTTTTCCACTACCCTGCCGCCGTCCGTTGGTGCGCAGAATCCACCTCGCATCTTTCTCCAAGAGAGGTGCTATCCAACACGAAGTCTACTTTCCACCTGTCTTTCCACACCACCAGCCAACGGGGAAAATTTTCAAATAAAACCCCAATACATCAACCTTCTACCAAAATTTCACGGTCTCGAGTCTGAAAACGCATACGTGTTTATCACGAAATTTGAAAATGTATGCGCAATGATGGGTACCTCACAGCTTTCTGTGTATGCTTTCCGTCTACGTCTTCTCCCATTTACCTTGTGCGATTTAGCCGAGAAGTGGCTATATAACACTACCGCACATTCCATTTCAAATTGGGACGAATTCGTCAAAGCATTCCTTAAGAAATTTTACCCACATCACAAAACAGCTCGAGTCCGTAGCGAAATCTATCAATTCACCCAGCTTCCAAATGAAACATTTTCAAAATGTCTTGACCGCTTCAAGGATCTGTTAGTCCAATGTCCACATCACGGCATCCCGAAATGGGAACTGTGCCGAATCATTTATGAGGGCATTACTCCTTACACAAGACAGACCCTTGAATCCATGTGTCAAGGCAACTTTATGACCAAAGATGATGGGGAAGCCTGGAAATTCCTAGAAGATTTCGCTGAAAAATCTTTACAGTGGGAGAGTGTGAGTCAATCGTCTAGGGAAGGCAATGATATTTCCATAGGAGTTAGAGCTGACATTGCAGCTATCAATAAGAAACTCGAGAATATGGAAAATAAATTTTTAGCCGCCGCCCTAAGTCAAATATCACTCTCCAAAACTGTATGTGGTTGTTGTTCTGATCCGTCTCACTTGACGGAAGAATGTCCATTTCAAGGTCCTGAGCATACAAATGCCGCATTTCAAAGACCTAGAAACAATCCATCTTCCTCCACATATGATCAGGGTTGGAGGAATCACCCTAACTTTGATTGGAACCAATTCCAATTTCAAAACACGGTTCCAACCCAAAACAATTTCCAAGGGGCCCCTCCACCACAACAGCACCCACAACTTCAATTGAGTCAGCACCCCTTTCAAGCACAAAATTTCCAAAATCCGGCGAACACTTTTGCACCACATGAAAACTTTTTGCAATTGACCGGTACAGATAATACCTTTGCACTAGCACAGACCTTGGAGACTTTCATGAAACAATCCATCCAAGGGACGGCAAGTTTGCAATCTTCCGTTGAAAATGTAATGAAGATCATTATCTCTCAAAATGAGAACATTAAATCGATGGAAGAACAAATTGCACAACTAAAAGCCGAAATGAGTGCACGAGAGAAAGGGAAACTTCCAGCTCAACCTTTACCTAATCCTGGCTATTCACATCATGTGGATGAGATCACGTTGAGATCTGGAAGAGTGCTTGACCATCACCTTGGGGAAGAGTTTGATGATACTATTAAATCAATCAATAACACCCCGGCTGAGACCTTTCCTCACACACACACTTCTGACCCCAGTTCTTCTACCCCACCATCTTCTTCCGAGCCTATTCTTCGTTTCCCAAAAGGCTCGCCACTACAGCCCACCTCTTTTACCCCTCCACGGACGATTTCCACTTCTATTTCGGGATCGGTTCCACACCCACTTTCTTCTCCTATGATGGACCCAGCGCTTATTGCTAAAGCACCTTATCCTAATCGGTTAAGGGCTAACACACCGAGTCCACATATGGAGAAGATTATGAACATTTTTAAGCAAGTAAACACCAACATCCCTCTCCTAGATGCCATCCAACAAGTTCCGTCCTATACGAAAACTCTTAAGAACTTGTGCACTAGGAAGAGGAAGACTCAAGCGCCCAAAAAGATATTCATGGAAAAAACAATAGACACGGCTTTCCCCCAGCAATTACCGAGGAAACGTAAGGATCTAGGATATCCTACTATTTCCGTTTCTATTGGGGAAAAACACATCAACCGTGCTCTACTAGACCTTGGCGCTAGTGTTAACTTGCTTCCATACTCAGTCTATGAGCAATTAGGGATCGGAGAGTTGAAGCCAACCAATTGCACTCTCCAAATGGCTGACCGATCAATCACCAAACCTAGGGGTGAACTGGAGGATGTGTTAATAAAAATCGGAGAATTTATATTCCCGGTAGATTTTATTGTAATTGATACACAGCCTGTAGCGAACCCACGAAATCAAATTCCGGTGATTTTAGGTCGCCCCTTTTTGGCCACTTCCAATGCTATTATCAACTGTCGTAACGGTTCTATGACCCTATCTTTCGGGAATAGGTCAATAGAGCTGAACATTTACAAGTTGGGAAGTGTACCCTCCGAACCTACTGCTCAGGTATGTTCTGTCGACTTAATGGATGTCGACAGCAGCGAATTTGATGATCCTCCTGTTATCGATCTTGACTCTTTTCATACGTTATTGTTTGACCCAACTATGTATCATACACATACGGACTCTTCCACCGAGATGTCCGGGTCAACAACTAACACCGATTATGAACTGCTTTTAGAGTCTGAAGATCACCCCGCACTTTGTGATGACATTATTCACCGGGGTATAGATGGAGCTTTTGAGGAAATCTTCGCTGATGAACTCGCATTTTTGAATGACACGGGTATTGAGATGAATCATCTCCGAATCAATGAAATTGAACCTCCACCCCTTCTTTTGACTTGTAAAATGAATGCGAGTAATCCATCACATTCACTGCTTCGTCTCTCCAAAATGAGACGCACACACACTCTCTTCCACCACTTAACCTTTCCCCACTTCTTCTTCCACCAACCAGAGCACTGCATTGATAAAATTTTTGAATGGTTGGTGTTAACATTCGGTCTTTGCAAAGCTTGGCATCGACCACTGATTTTTGACCCCCACTTGTGATTTTAAAAGTTTAACATTGCATAACTCAAGTTTGGGGGGAGTATATTTTCGGGCTCTTGAAAATAAAAGTTTTACAAAATGATGAGCCAAAAATAAGTTTCGGGGAGGTTCTTCACTTAAATATTTTGCCCCCACTAATAAATTCCTCCCAAGCTTACAGGTTTTTCGAGATTTAGCAGAAGGCAACAGTGAGGACACTGTTGAAAACAAGTTTGGGGGAGGTTTGTGCTTATTTGCGCATCATTTGCATCATACTTTGCATAAGCACAAAACATTTTTTTAAAAACTATAAAAATTTTAAAAAAAAATTCAAAAAGATAAAAACAATTTTTGTACATAAATAAGATAATGAAAGTTTAGATAGTGAAAAATTACATCCATGAGATTAGAAAAATTTAAGAAAACCAAGAAAATTAGAAGTTTTCTTATACGAACTAGTAATAAGTAGTTATGAGCCGTTGTCCCAAGGGTTAGTAAGATGAAGGACGTCACTAATCTGAGAATAAAAATAAGTCTGAAAAATAGTTTCTATTCTGGAAGCCAAACATTTTGAACGTTGATACCCTGCTATTCGCACTTACACACGTTTTAAAGCCTGGGATAGTAGAGGATACCTTGAAATGCTCTTGTCTTAAAGCCGATGTATGAAGGAAATAAAAAATAAAAAAAAAGTGAATAAAGAAAATATAAAGTGGTGAGAAAAATGAACACTGGTTTCGTTATCACCAAGGGCAATAAAAAAATATATAGCGAGGGTGCCTCTTCACCTAGTGCCCTAAGGCCAACTGGTCTGGGAGTCACTGCTATGCCTGAGGTGGTGCAAGACGAGGAAAATACACCAAATAAGCGATCACATGAGTAATCGGTCGGTTAGTACCTCAAGAAGTATTAACGGTCGCATGAAAGTGTGTGAGCAATCTCATCTAAATATTCATTAATTAAAAAGTACTGAGGCTGATGGGCAAGAGTATGATAGCTTGAATTGAATTCTCCGGGTGTAGGGATGTCTTTACACACACGCAGGGTTATATGATCGATGTTTGGAAGAAAGATAGGAATGAAAAATAAGACGATGTTTTATTGAGGGAGGACGTGATTTCTAACATCTTTTCATGACCATTAAGATAGGGCTCATGACAACCGAAAAGCTAGCTTAGTTGGAAACCCTAATTTTCAAGGCTTTTCTTTTACAATTCTTTTCTTTAAATGTAATATTCATGATCTTCCTTTTATTATTGGATTTTGTGGGTGCAATCCGCTGAAAACCCTCAGGAGACAACACTCCTCCTACTAGGGACACCTAGAGGTTTAAAGGCTTGTTGCACGTGCTCAGTGCAATCGTGTTGCCTACGAAAGTGTGCTAGTTAGTTTTTCTCTTTCTTTATTTTCTCCTTCTCTCTTTTTAAACATTCGCTCGAGACGATCGAAATTAAGTTTGGGGGTATTTGATCAGTCGAAAATATTGTATATTTTAGCCGGCAATTTCCCCATCTTTTGCATACATTTAGAAGTGTTCGGTATTCATATTTCACATATTAGCAAATCAATCGTAAAATACCAGATTGCATGTATTAGACTTTTAAACCAACACTTTAAAGGAAATTAACCGCATTTCATGGCATCGCATCATTTCTGTATTTGCGCAACACTTGTCTTGAGTCTGTGCAGGAAATACGGAAGAAAAGCAAAAGAGCTGATCAAAAATACACCAACTAAATCATTTCAGATCTGGTAGCAATTCAGAAGGAATTATACAATTATATATATCAAAAGAAGGCCCAACAATCATCCCAAGACTGTACCAGAAGAATGGAAGCCCAAAGCCCACATGTAGCCGCGGATCCGCGGCAGGAACCTGCATGCGCCGCGGATCCGCGCCTCTTCTGCCACGTCATCCGTCCAATTTCAGTGCAAAATGCTCATATCTAGGCCCACATTGATTTCTGATACCACAAATTCCAGAATTCTCTCGAAACTACTGCCAGATCAGCAAAGAAGATTAAGCAAGGCTAATCCTAATTAAGCTCCTAACTAACCTCTTCTAGAAGCTCCCTCCTAACTAATCACATCTAGAAGCTTCTCCCCTAACTAACTTTTGGAGGGGAATTTGAATTTCTTCAACAAACTTTAGGAGGGAAACTTAGAATTTAAAATCCTAGATCTAGGGTTACTTATCTATAAATACGAACCTAGACCTAGGGTTAAAGGCTAATCAATAATCATTGGTTCATTCTACACCATCTTCTTCCACAAGTCTAGTGACAAGGCTTGTGCGAAACCCTAACCCTAATTCCACTCCAAATCCAAGATCTTGAGTACCAATCAAGCAAGAAGCCTTCAACCTTTTTGGAGCCGAGCCGATCTTCAATCGGGCAAGTGATCCAAGCCGATCCGCGATCCACGGAGACGAGCGAAGCCAAATCGATGATCAAGTTCTTCCTCTTGTAGTTCTTGAGCGAATGTAACTAAATTGTTGATATAAATAAAAGGTGAAATTCTTGAATCTTGCTTTCTTTTAATTCTTGTATCATGATTAGATCTCAATTTGTAATTGTTGCTCTTGTTGTGATGTGTGAGTGAAACTCCGCTCGTTAAGGAGTCGAGACGATTGTAGAATGATGATGTAACAAATCTTAATACGATTTTTAAGTCCTACGAGTTTTGTAAACCCTAGCAAGTTCAAGAATAGATGACCTAGTTCGTAGCGATGCTTTCTTGATTGTAATCGCTCGAAATTAGGGATCTACGATCGTTTCTTGAATTTACTAGAGGCTAGAATATGAATGATATCAATGAAAGAACAAGAGATAAGATGAAACCCTAGTTTCACAAGAAGTCTCTAATTCTCATCGATCATCATCGATCTAGTATCAATTCATCGAAGGATAAGAATACGTAATTCTAAGATTACATTACATCTATAGATCCGATCGATTCCTACGAGCCTCATTTCGATTCTTGATATTTGGTTTGGAAAAATCATCAAACGATCAATTCTTGATTCTATCTTTTACTTTTCTTAGATCTAGATATTTTCTTTTTCTTGAAATACAAAATTTAAATCATGAATTGTTTTGTTTTCTTTTCTTAAAGTTTCGACTCATCTAATTCAAAAGACGAACGATTACACTTTCCCTGTGGACGATCCGCACTCACTAACAATCTACAATCCGACACCGTAGTTGATTGCGGTCAAATAATTTTTGGTTGTGATTTCTTTACAATTTTCCATTCATACAATCCGAAATCTTTTCAATCAAATGGCGCCGTTGCCGGGGACTATTTGATTCGATACTTGCTTTCACAAACACATCCGAGAAATTTATATCAATCACCCACCCCGGTACTTGCGGGGAGGCGAAAAACGGAATAAAAATCGGATTTATATGAGCTTAGGCAACATGGACTAGACTTTAAAGGATCTTTGCTAAACAAAAACTTGCTAAAGCTAAGTAGTAACTAGCTAAGTGCTAGAAAGGTTATACCTTGGGCTTTAAGTCCTTCTCTCCTTGCTCCTTGGAGTGGTGGAAGGAGGTCACCTTGGTCGTCTTCTCATGTCGAAGAAAGATCCACCCGAAAGCCTCAACCTTTGGCTTCAACTCCAAGCTAGAAGTAACTAGGGTGCAAGAAGTGCTAGTCCTTGAACCCTAGATAAGAGTAAAGATGATCAAGAGAGGGTTTTTCTCAAGCTCAAGTGTTTCTCAACACATGAGAGGGAGAGAGCTTGAGGGAGAGGAAGAACAAGAGAGAGAAATGAAATGATAGAATAATGAGAATTATGTGAACCATTCTCACTAATATGTATATTATTTTAATTGAATAATTAGCTAGATAATTGTCATGGCTAATCATGACATGACCATTATCATTTCAATTTGCAAGGATCAAAAAGCATCTTCCAAAAGAAATGATGATGGTCAAAGTGTCAACCTAGGTCAACAAGTCAAGGAGGTCAAATGGTCAACAACCATAACCATGCACAATTATTAAACTAATTATCAATTAACTATAATACACACATAAGCATTAGGGTTAATAAAATGACAATAGTCATTAACCCTAATCAAGGTCCTCTCCCTCTGTCTCAAACAACTGTGCATACACACCCGCATTCGTGATCCGAGGAACACGAATACAATGAGAAAAACCAATCCCAAATCATATACTAGGATCCGGCTTAAACCAAAGCCCGCTAGTATAAACTGTCCGGACAGCAAACGTGCACAAGTGCGCGGATGCGAACGAACCCTGTCGCAAAACCATACGACCTCTACTCATTTTGCCTAAAGGCGAATAGCTCTCTGTGTGGGACTCTAAAGACTCGACACTACGCTGGCAGTGGGTTTAACCACAGACCGCAAGCGGCACTAGCTGTACGTAACGGTCCCCAGGTAGATGTCGATAAGAAGACTGACGAGGTGAACCCCATCCGAACTCCTACTGAGCTTGTATGTGACAATCTCCGTACAGTCCGGTCTGTTCGTCTGATACATCGCATGGCGGGCCTAGGGGGCGGTGAACGTCAGTCCCCTAATAGCGGTACAAGTCGTGTCGGAGTGTAGCCCAGAACACCCTGAGATAACACTGGAAACCTACCAGTATATCTCGCTTGCCCTGGCCAGGGACTACTCGTGTAATGGCTCTCCTGGACACAGCGCGATGTCAACCCCCAATACCGGGAGAGACGAATCCTGTCTAACCGTCACTGCCTCCAAGTGCTTCGGGACTGCACCCAAAAACTACCTGTTTGCATGACTCCTTTGAGCCGTGGTAGGGTAGTAATCAAAGTGCAGTGGGAACACACTCGAGGCGAAGTGACAGTGTCAAGTCAGCGGACTAAGCTGTACTCATGTCACCTGGGAACTGATAACTGACGATAGGTATAATACCAACCAACAGTTCCCGACGAGTCCTGTCCAGTGTACTCGTAACCTAACGAGCACCCGCATACTATCTCAAGTACGACGTACTGACGGCTGTGGGACAGACCGTCTCCCACGCTGGGATGAGAAGCGCATACGCTAGTCTACTACGGAGTATCGATGCCCTGTCTCGATAGTCCAACGACTAGGGACCTGTATAAGGATGTGCTTATAGATCACCCAGCTCCTACGAGTGTGAGCACCATCACAACGCTGGTAATCAAGCAAAGATCCTAAGGGCTCTACTAATATGTATATCAGCGATATGCTAAAAGAAACACATGCACATATTGAAGTAGAGACAAACCAAGTAGCATACTACCATTTCGAGCAAGATTGTATATACAACTGTGAATATCCCAAGCTTCCATCAAGTAATATACAAACCAGTATGATACAGTAATGGCCTCTAGGGCATATACACTAACAGATAGACCCAAGGTGGGGTAGACAAACTACCGGGTACGTTGAATTGTTTAGTGGCCTACTCACGTTGTTGTGGGAGACCGCTTCACTTCGGGTACTTGGCGGGTAGTTTTCCGTACCCGTAGGGGTCTAGGGTGGGGAAATGTCTATTCATCACAACTGTGTAATCCGTCTTTTGTTGCAGGCTCAAACCAAACGCGGATTGCTTGCATATCCAATAATGTTCTTCTGTGATCTGGAATGCCTATTATTGCATCTGACGAATGTACAATATCTATATATGATAGCTATTAGACGTCCCTTATGTTTTCCACCCGCGCTTGCCCAGCCCCCGCTCTGTCGTTAGTTAAGTAACCTAACGGGTGATGACGGGACCCAGTGGCGAATGCGAATGGCATAGGAGGATGTGGTATTTTCGTTGTTTTCTGCAATGATAGGATAAATGATGGGACGCATTATTATAATGCAAAGAAAATAAACCAAAAATGAATCGTTGGAACAGTTTAAAAGAAACCACTCGGTTATTTTTAAAACAGAAGATATTTTTAATTACGGAGCTTTAACCACTCCTTTTAAAAGCTATCAGGTTCCTTCGGTTATATCAAGTTCACTACGTTCACGGTTTCGCCAAAACCATTCGTAGCCCTCCGTCATTTCATTTGGGTATTCAGTAGTATTCAAGCTATGTATTTTGACCAACGCCAAGGCATAGTGTTTGGTAGCTGCTGGGTATTCATTTGTTACATAGATAGATGAGTTAGTTTGGGACAGTCGTATTATCATTTGGCCAACGTCAGGGATATGTACCGATGGGTTCAAATTAACAAGGATAATGATGGGTAGAACTTGACATGTGACTTATGACATTTTGACCAACGCCAAGGTCATAAGAGCATGGGGCAAAAATTTATATCGGGAATTTCTAAACAAACTGAAATTTGCAAAGAGATGCATACCATTTGGAGTTTGATGAATGTTGGTAGGATTCCTTCAGCATTATCATACGATGATATTTGGATCCCGATCCTACTGTGAGTACATGCTACTTATCAGGAGATTCGTCACTTAACGATCAATGCTATAAACCAAGTAGGTGTCGAGAAAGGTGTCAGCGGGGCTACACCCCCAGAGAAAAGAGGTTATTTAATTAAGAAACTTTGCGAAAGCGTTGGAAAACCTCCCTCGAAGTATCGACACTGGCCTGGCTGAACGGTTAAGAAAGTATTGTACGGTGAGAATAGTCCTGGCTAATTCTTCTTTATGGTTTGAGGAAGGATTCGAGAAACAGTGGGAGCCATCCAGTTTAGATAAACTAAAAATCAATCTAAACTTGCAAGAGTATCATGCTAAAAAGTTTTCATCTCTTTCTCTCATTGCAGCAACCTTGTGACCACGACTAGGTTACATCTAGATAACAAATTGACTGAATCTGACTTATATGACTGGCAAAGGTCTGTCCAGATGTCCATTGCCTATTACAAACTGGACCGCCCTATTACTACTCAAGATCCCGCCGTCCCAGGTCCAGTTTCCATCGTCACGGATATGGATATCCGTCAGACTAGGGAAAAGGATAAAGCGAAAGCCAAGTGCCTCGTATTGGCTTCAGTTGATGGTGTATACCAGAAGTAGCACGAGAAGATGGACTCAGTTTCCATCTTTCTCCATAACAAAGATTTATATGGAGAGCAATCTCGTATCGCAAGATATGAGGCCTCGAACAAATTATTTCAAGCGAGGTTGGCTGTCGGGTCATCTGTAGGAGACAACGTCCTTACAATGACTGGCTATATTGATAAGCTCCAGGACCTGGAGACTACGTTGGGAAACAGGTCATATGTTGACTTATTTCCACAGTCCCTACCCTCTACTTACACGAGTAAAATAGGAGGAAAGGGAAGATCAAAAGTTTCGGGACTTGGTGTAGCTAAAGAGGGATGTTCCTATTGTTATGAGATCGGGCATTGGTAGAAAGATTGCAGGGCTTTGGAAGCCAGTAGCCAGGATACGAAGCATGTTGTGGCTTCGGCCTCAAGTGCGTTTGTTATTGAGAACTGTTTGTCAATTAACTCTACTTTCTGGGTACTAGATACCGGAGCAGGATATCATATCTGTAATTCATTACATGCTTTGAGAAACCGTAGAGTTATAAAGGTAGGTGATTTATCTCTCAGAGTTGCAAACGGAATGAGCGTGGACGCTAATCCACGGGAGAATATCACCTAGGTTTGACAAGTGGACAGATATTGATTCTACGTAACTGTTTGTATGTACCTAGTTTGACTTGTAATATCATATCAGTGTCCTCACTTTCAAGAGAGGGATATGATTTTACATTCGTAAGCGATGTAGTTCACATCCACCTAAATCAAGTTCTGATTGGGTCCGGTACATTAAATGATGGTATATACGTAATGAGTCAAGCTCAGGTTTTCAATGTTCAAAACACACTTAAAAGAAAGTCTCCAGAAATAAATCAGGCTTTATTATGGCATTGTAGACTAGGTCACATCAATGAAACACGATTAACTAAGTTACATAGAGAAGGATATTTGAATCCGTTCGAATATCAATCTTATGCTACTTGTGAATCTTGTCTCATGGGAAAGATTACAAAGACTCCGTTTACTGGACACGGAGTAAGTGCGAGCGAGCTCTTGGGACTCGTACACAGTGACGTGTGCGGTCCAATGTCTACACATGCGAGAGGAGATTTTTCCTATTTCATTACTTTTACGGATGATTACGCTAGGTATGGATTCGTTTTCTTAATGAAACATAAATCCGAGGCTTTTGAGAAATTCCAAGAATATAAGAATGAAGTAGAAAACCAAACCGGCAAAAGTATCAAGACACTGAGATCTGATCAAGGTGGTGAATACTTAAGTGCCGAGTTCCTAGGTTACCTAAAAGAGAAAGGAATTCTCTCTCAGCTTACTCCTCTGTACACTCCACAGCATAATGGTGTATCGGAGAGACGGAATCGAACCCTATTAGATATGGTACGTTCCATGATGAGTAATGTTGAGTTACCGCAATCTTTCTGGGGTTATGCGCTAGAATCAGCGGCATATCTTCTGAACAGGGTTCCTACCAAAACTGTGCCTACCACCCCATATCAGATGTGGAGTGGGAAGAAACCCTATCTTCAGTATCTGAAGATTTGGGGATATCCAGCTTTTGTTAAAAAGCAGCATGCAGACAAGCTCGAGGCACGATCAGTACAGTGTAAGTTTGTGGGATATCCAAAGAACTCCAAGGGGTATCTATTCTATTACGCAGAGGAACAAAAGGTTTTTGTTTCTCGTAATGCCCATTTTCTAGAACAGCAAGTTTTAGAAAAGGATACAAGTGGGAGAGAAATAGAACTGGAAGAAATTCCAGAACCACAAACTACAACTGAAAGTTTGGTAGAACCAGTAGTTCAAGAAGAACAGGACATTCCCGCACCCCTCCGCAGGAGTAGTAGGCCGTCTCATCCGCCTGAGAGATACTACGGTTTTCTCATAGATGGGGATAAAGAGGATTGCGTCATTGATGATGATGACCCTACTAGCTTTCAGCAAGCCATTCAGAGCGGCGACTCGGTAAAATGGCTGGATGCAATGCGGACCGAAATGGAGTCCATGTACACTAACAAAGTATGGACTTTGGACTTTGCTCCAGATGGGGTAAAACCCGTAGGATGCAAATGGATCTTCAAAAAGAAGATTGGTGTAGATAGACAGGTTGAAACCTATAAGGCTAGACTTGTTGCAAAGGGTTTCCGTCAAAGACTTGGTTTGGACTATGACGAAACCTTTTCTCCAGTGGCTAAGCTCAAATCCATTCGGGTCCTTCTTGCTATTGCTGCCTTCCACGACTATGAGATCTGGCAGATGGACGTAAAGACGGCCTTTCTAAATGGTAATTTGGAAGAGTGCGTCTATATGGATCAGCCAGAGGGATTCATTCAGAGTGGGAGCAACGGTAAAGTGTGCAAGTTGCTTAAGTCCATTTATGGACTAAAGCAAGCATCGCGGAGTTGGAACATCTGTTTTGATGATACTGTCAATGAATTCGACTTTATCAAAAATCCAGATGAACCATGCATATACAGTAAGATTATAGGGAGAGTTGTTGTATTCCTCGTCTTGTACGTGGATGACATTCTCCTAATAGGAAATGACATTCCTATGCTACAGTCAGTCAAAAGATTCTTGTCACAGAAGTTCTCCATGAAGGACCTGGGTGATGCCACCTACATTCTGGGGATCCATATCTATCGTGATAGATCAAAGAGGATGTTGGGACTTTCGCAGTCCTGGTACATAGAGACCATATTGAAAAGATTCAGTATGGAAGATTCTAAGCGCGGTAACCTACCGGCTTGTCACGGAATCACCCTCTCCAAAGAGATGTCTCCCAAGACTGATTTGGAAAGGGATCGCATGTCGATTATACTCTACGCTTCTGCGGTAGGCTCTATAATGTATGCAATGTTATGTACCAGACCAGATGTAGCATACGCATTGAGCGTTGTAAGCCGGTATCAGACAAACCCTGGGGAGAAGCACTGGATAGCAGTAAAGAACATTCTCAAGTACCTAAGGAGGACTAAGGAGATGTTCTTGGTATATGGCGGAAAAGTCCTCCAGATCGAGGCCTTTGCCGACTCCACCTTCCAGAGTGACAAGTATGACTCCAAGTCCATGTCGGGTTATGTCTTTACCCTCAATGGAGGGGCGGTCTATTGGAAGAGTTCCAAGCAGGAGACCGTTGCTGACTCAACGATGGAAGCGGAGTACATAGCTGCTTGCGATGCCGCAAAAGAAGCTGTCTGGATGAAGAAGTTCCTCACAGAACTTCAGGTGGTTCCTACCAGTATTGGTCCAATACCTCTGTATTGCGACAACAACGGCGCTATAGCTTTAGCGAAGGAACCTAGGTCCCATCAGAAGTCCAGACACATCTTAAGGCGGTATCACCTGATCAGGGAGATCATAGATCGCCGGGAGATCGAGGTAAAGAGAGTAGATACAGAGAATAACACTGCTGATCCATTCACAAAGGCCATTCCTCACACAAAGTTCGAGAGGCAATTCGAGATGATAGGTCTGCGATATGCCAGCACATGGCCTTAGTGCAAGTGGGAGATTGTTAGTGTATATGCCCTAGGGGCCATTATTGTATCATACTAGCTTGTATATTACTTAATGGAAGCTTGGGATATTCACAATTATATATCAGTCTTGCTAAAAATGGTAGTATGCTACTTGGTTTATTTCTACTTTAATATGTGCATATGTTTCTTGTAACGTATCATTTATACATATTAGTATAGCCTATAGGATCTTTGCTTGATTACCAGCGTAGTGATGGCAGTCACACTAGTGGGGGCTGGGTAGTCTATAAGCAACATCCTATACAGGTCCCTGGTCGTTGGATTATCGAGACAGGGCAACGATATTCCGGAGTAGACTAGTGTGTACGCTTCTTATCCCAGTTTGGGAGATGGTCTGTCCCACAGCCATCAGTACGTCGTACTGGAGATAGTATACAGGTGCTCGTTAGGTTACGGGTACACCATACAGGACTCGCAGGGGAACTGTTGGTTGGTATTATACCCGTCGTCAGTTAACAGTTCCCAGGTGACATGAGTACAGCATAATCCGCAGAATTGACACTGCTACTTCGCCTCAAGTGTGTCCCACTGTTCTTAGATTGCTACCCTACCACGGCTCAAAGGAGTCGTGCAAACAGGTAGCAGTTGGGTGCAGTCCCGAGCACTTGGAGGCAGTGGCGGTTAGACAGGATTCGTCTCTCCCGGTATTGGGAGTTGATATCGCGCTTTGTCAGAGAGCCATTACGCAAAGTCCCTGTCCAGGGCAAGCGAGATTTACTGGTAGATTCCAGTAGTTTCTCAGGGTGTAATGGGCTACGCTCCGACACGACTTATACCGCTATTAGGGGACTGACGCTTGCCGCCCCTAGGCCCGATATGCGATAGTCTTAGACGAACAGAGCGGACTGTACGGAGATTGTCACATTAGGCTCAGTAGGGGTTTGAGATGGGTTTCTTCATCGGCCTTCTTATCGACACCTACCTGGGGACCGTTACGTACAGCTAGTGCCGCTTGCGGTCTGTGGTTAAACCCACTGCCAGCGTAGTGTCGAGTCTTTAGAGTCCCACACAGAGAGTTTCCCTGCTCCAGGAGAAACGATATAGAGGTCGTATGGTTTTACGACAAGGGTTCGGACGCATACGTGTGTTTACGCACGTACGACGTTCGGACAGTTTTTACTAGCCGACTTTGGTTTAAGCCAGATTCTAGTATCGGATTATTGGATTTATACAGTCTAAAGTTTTTCCGTGTTTTCACGGATAGAAGGGGCGTTCTCGTAATTTAGCGGGAAGCTTCTAGAAGCTTGGTGACTTGAGGGTTTAGGTGGTATTTACATTAAATGCATTTGTGACTCATTTAGATGAATCATTCAAGTGAGTTAATGAAGCATTTATTGTTTAATGGCTCACTTGATGATTCATTGCATATATTTAATGAAGCATGATGATAAATCATTTAGATTTTTTTTTCTTTATGCTTCATAATATATTAGAAGTGAGAAGCTTTTATATCATTATTCATGCTCACCTTCTCTCTCCTCAAGCTCACTCTCTCTTAAAACCCTAATCCTACCCCTCATGTGTTGAGATCAAGGATTAGATAGACTAATTAATCCATAACCTCACTCTATATAACCTAGGTGACTTTGATTAGCAACTAAAGAAACCTAGTTATCTCAAGTTAGAGATCAAGCTTGGAGTAGGAGCTCTCGGGTGGATCGTCTTTAACTCGAGGAGACCGTTGAGGTGCCGACATTCCAAAGATCCTACGAGGAGTGGAGGACAGCGATGAAGACCCGAAGGACAAGTAACGTGAGGTATAACTTCGAATCCGAGTAGTTAAACCTTTCGTAGTTTGCTAGTAATGGTTTAGATACGATCCGTGTGCTCAAGTCCGTGTTACGAAGCTTTGATAATCGTTTTTCATATATTCCGCCTCCCCGCAAGCTCGTGGGGTGCATGACATGGACTTACAATATCATATATGACCGACTAATATCATTTATCTGTATATCACATTATCGAATTAACACTTGATTCGACAAACTGGTTATATCATATATAACCGAACCGATAACAGATGACTGCCAGATTACAATACAGTATCACATACTCGTATTTAATCAGGCCCACACACATATCACATATGTGTCCTACTTCATTTCGCTTGAACCAGGGAACTTCTGTGTGAGACTCTAAAGACTCGTCAATACGCCAGCAACAGGTGATGATCACATCAGTCACCTACAAGCCGTCAGCGGTACTAGATGGACGTAACGGCTACCCGGGTATTAAGAGATTTGAAGATCAACAAGCAAGCAAGTCCATAGTCTCCATGAAGTCTATCAGTAACACTACCGTACAGTCTGGTCTCTTCGTCTGATATGTCGCATATCATGTCTAGGGGTGGAAATCGTCAGACCCCAGTAACGTGATAATTCATGCCGATGTCTGGCCTATAACGGTTCGAAAAACTACTGATAACACTTATCAGTAAATCTCAGCAGAGGCCCTGGCCAGGGACTTCCAGTTATAACCAATCGAGCATCGCGCAACATCAACCCCCAATACCGGGAGAGACGAAACCCCTCCTAGCGCTCATTGCCTCCATGCGACTCGGGACTGTACCCAAAATCCACCTGTTTGCACGTCTCCTTTGAGCATGGTAGGGAGGAAATCAAAGCACAGTGGGAGCCGCACAAGACTCTATGACGATCTCGGGTCTACAGACTAACATGTACCAGTGTCACCAGAGGACTGCTATCTAACGATAGGTATACTACCACATAGGAGTCCTCGGCGAGTCCTGTTCAGTGTACCCAGTCTCCAATGAGCACCCGTATACCCTCTTTGATGTCAAACACCAATGGATGTGGGGTCAAACACCAATGGATGTGGGATCATCCATCGCCCATCATATGGGTCATGAAGCATATACGCTAGTCTACTCTGAAATATCGATGCCCTGTCTCGATATTCCCTTGACTAAGAACAATTAAAGGATGTACTTGTGAACTACCCTGGCCCCACTAGTATGATCTCCATCATAGTCCAGGTAGTCAAGTACATATCCTAAGGGCTTTATCAACATGTGAGAGCAAGACAGTATTACAATAAAAGTCTACATGTTAAGACAAAGAAAAACCAGATAGCATATTATTATGTCGAGCAAGAAAATCCTCTCTTTATATATCCAAGCATCCACTATAATATACATCATATGTACAATAATGGCCTCTAGGGCATACATATAACTAACAACGAGGGGCGATGGCCGGTCTCATAAACCATTGGTGTCAGTTGATTCACCTAAGATGTGTACAGGTGCTCGTTGGGTTATGAGTACACCGGACTGACTCGCCGGGAACATGCTAATTGGTATTATACCTATTGTCAGGTAGCAGTTCCTTGGTGATATGTGTACAGGTTAGTCTATCGACCTGAGATCATCATTTTTCTCGTGTGTGTTCTCACTGTACTTTGATTACTACCCTACCACGGCTCAAAGGAGTCGTACAAACAGGTTTTAGTAGAGTACAGTCCCGAGCCACATGGAGGCAGTGAGCGGATCATCAGGGGATTCGTCTTTCCCGGTATTGGGGGTTGATGTCGCGTGTGCACGGATGGACATCACCAGAAATCCTCGGCCGGCATGGACGAGCATTACCGATCTAGGATCGGTAGTTTCACAGCTGGTGATAGGATTCATACCGACACTAAAAGTAGCGTTATTAGGTGTCACGACCCGAAAGGTACGGAACGTGACTGGCACTTAAATTACGAACGTCTCAAGGCGGACGTAATCTAAGTAAGCTAAAGTCCAGAAATCAAAACCAAATAAGCAGTAGAGTGAAGGAAAAACCAATCAATTGAAAGCGAATTTTTCAAATAAGTCATATCAACCCTTTTTAAAAGCAATATCAATTTTTCCGAAAATTTCGGCAGAGTCTCCTTTGTAAATACTGGCCCCCAAAATGTGTACAACAAGAATAAATTTTAATAACAAGAAATACAACATCCCCAAGCGGGAGCTAGCTCTTTGCCCTAAGGAGGTCACAAATCCCACACAATATAAGTCAGCAATGTGCAAAATAAGCAAAAGAAAGCACAAGTAATAAGCAACATGTCGGCTCAAGTGAGCGCGACCCAAAGAAACAATATACAAGCCCAAAAATCTCACTGTCTCGCCTCTAAGTCAATAAACAACAATACTGGTAGATGATACAGTAGATGGAGTACACTAGATACAATGAATGTATAAGGTGGAAGACAAAATAAACATATAACCCACCTATGAGCAAAAATCCTCAAATCCACGCAAAAGGAGGATGTGTGTCCGTCGGTACAGTGCGGACGGATCGGACCTGGAAAAAAGTCTGTGGCACAACGGGGGTGAGTTGCCAACTTGTGAGTAATTTGTATCATCTATAAAGACTATCGTAAGCATGTACGCAAAGTGCCACAATTCTACAATATTGCTATAATATGAAATACTAGCATGTATGCGACATGAGTGCAATGTAACACAAGATCTGAATATGCTAATATGAGGAAATCATTATTTTCATCTTAGGAAAATTCTGTGAAATATCTGAGGAAATATCATATGAAATCAACAGAAATCCATGCCCAGCATCGAAACCTCAAATACATATCTCAATGACCCTAAAGTATCTGTATCCAATATCCCGGCCCCAGCCGTCCGGCTGGTCCATCTCAAAATATCAATATCTCAATATCTCACAGCCACGGTCGGTATCTTCTGGATATCCGCCGCGCCAACAATCACTGGTAGGTAGTCTGCCCCTGTCAGGCTCATCGTCTACTACTCGAACTTCTTGCCCCGGGGTACCTTACCGGGCCTACCATGTACCTGAGACGGTTCATCCAACTCCTCGAAACGGGTCTCGAAAACCAACAGAAAACTCATGGTGGACAACACAAATATCATATTCCGAGAAAACCGCAACTTGCCACATTTAAAATGATATCAGTTTTATTAAATCTTTGCACTTTCTCCAAAATCTCATAAATCCCAATACTGAAATCCTCCAGAAGAAAGTACCATAAGTATGCATGTCAATGATGATGAATGTCTATGTATGATCGAATGATGTAATGAAGTATATGCACATGACTAGCAATTTTACATGATCATTTTGAGGAACTTACTATATTAACACTGGTTTATATGTCTTATATGGTGAAATTATTCTAAATTCCGTTTTAAACAAGTTATCTAGTGTTTGTGGCATAGCAATTACCAAGGGCGTGTGTGTTCGCATGAATAGTGCTCGTGCGGCATAAAACCCTGGTAATGGTGCAAGTGTCCTATGAGATGAACTTGCACAATTATATAAAATGAATTAAGCAAGCTAATTATTTCGTGTGTCGCATATTTTATTTAATGGTTTCAATGGTTTTTATACGATGAAATTAGCACAATATGGATATACATGTCACGCAGTGTAGTAAAATAGGTAACTAGAACTACATGCAATAAGCTGGTATTGCTAGAATTCTAAATTATCGGGCGCCTCGCTCCATCCAAATGATTCTCCCCGTAGATGTATACATCTACTCACCGGAAATCCCCAGCTAGCTATGTACAATCACCGCTTTCACTTTTCGTGCCGCGTCCGATGTTTCCGTGACCGGTCCTAGAATTTGTACCATACAAAACATAAGGTTACATATCATGAAACGACGCAACCCACCAAACGAAAATATCAACGTTCACAAGCTAGGCACAACGTGCACAAGGTGCGTGGAACATACACGAAAATCACAAAAACTAACTAGAATCGTCGTATTGGGGCGCCCGGCAAAACTAAGACCTTATCAAGCAAAATTTCGTATTCACATATCCTAAATGTCGTAGGATATGCTAATAATATCATCAAGATATCACAATTAAATCACCACAATATTTTATAAAAAACCTAGTAAGCACAAAACTAGCAAATTTGGTGCAACGTCGTCGCTTTGCGACAAAAAGACAACCATCAATCAAAATCACCCAAGTTAAACCATAGATAGCCACTACTCTAATTTCCAACACATTAGCAATTCTTCAAATCCTATTTCCAACATCAAACCCTTTCTTGATTTTCCAAAAACAACAATTTACAACCAATTTCACACTTTTAAAATTAACTAAATTAGCATAGTTTGAAGCCCACATAACAAAGTAAACTCTTAGATTAGGTTAGAAAACAACTAGATAGCAAAATAAAATTTAATTAACCTAATAATGGTGTATTGAAACCCTAGTTCAACTCAAGCCATTAACTTTAAAAACCTAGAATGAAAATAGCACTAAAATTTAACAATAAAACAATTTAATTAAAGGAATTTAACCATAAGTAATCAAATGGGTCAAGATTATACCTCACTTTCCTAGGGATCTAGCAAGAGAATTTGCCTTCAAAGATGGCATCCTAGCATCTAAGATCCATGCAAGAATGGCTAAGGAGAAAGGAAGAAGGAAATGGCTTGAAATTGTGAGGTAAAAATTGAAATTTTGAAGCAATTTGTGATGTTTTTTGAAGGCAAAAGAGGGGAAATTTGGGGAGGGACAGCAGCTGCAGGAGCTCGGCCAGCTAAAGGAGTGGGGGAGAATGGAGTGGTGTTGTGGAATTTTGTCCAAGGTCAAAGCCATAACATATCATATAAAACTCATACCTCAAATTAACATATTTTAATCCTATCATACCATTTCATTCACAAGAGTTAAAGGCAAAAAGGAGAGGGTGATTCCTGCTATGGTGGGGCTGTCCAAGGATGTAAGGAATGAGTGTGAGAGATATCAAAAAAAATTCCATGCAAAAAGACCCCCCACAATATCATATTTGCAAGTTTTAGCTTAATTTCTTTAAATTTTAGTTTTCCTTTGATTATAACCGAATAGAACTTGAAATAAAATACTAAAAATTTATATTACAAACTAAATTTTAGTTGTCATGTTCTATAGATTAAAATTAGCCCATTCAAATTTGTATTTATCGTTAATTTAATGTATTTTTTAACAGCTTAAAATAATATTAAAAACAGTAAAATAGGGAAAAAATTTAAATGACCAGAAATTTATAAGCAACTCATTAGCTACTAAAAACTAGCAATTACCTATCCAAATTAGGTATAAATAGGCCTATAATGCAAAATAACAATAATGACGATTTACGGAAAAATACCAAATATATACCGATTTTTGGGAAAACACCAAAACGACTTTTCAAGGCGTTACAATCTTCCCCTTAAAGAAATTCGGTCCCTGAATTTCAAAATCTAGCTACGCATATCTTCAAAGAGATGGGGATATTTCTTCCTCATCTCGTCCTCGGTCTCCCAGGTGACCTCCTCGCTGCTCGGGCCACGCCAAAGGACCTTGACGGTCGGTATAACCTTCGATCTCAATTTCTTCACCTGCTGATCCAGGATGACCACCGGCTGCACTGCAAAAGAAAGGTCGCGCTCTGGCTGGACCGTCGGGTGCTGAATCGTATGAGAAGGGTTGTGAAGGTACTTGCGGAGCATCGAAACCTGGAAGACGGGGTGAACATCAGGAAAGCTGAGTGGAAGAGCCAAACGATACGCAACTGCGCCGACACGCTCGAGGATCTCGAAAGGACCCACAAATCTGGGACTAAGCTTTCCTTTTCGCCCAAATCGCATCACGCCCTTCATCGGAGAGTCCCTCAGAAAAACATGATCGCCAACTGCGAACTTTAGTCTGCGACGGCGTCTGTCCGCATACGATTTCTGTCTGCTCTGAGCCGCTCTCATCCGATCTCGAATCAACTGTATCTTCTCGGTCGTCTCCTTAACAATCTGCGGCCCCAATATACTGCTCTCGCTGAGCTCTGTCCAACAGACGGGCGATCTGCATCTCCTCCCATACAATGCCTCGAAAGGTGCCATCTGAATAGTATCCTGGAAGCTGTTGTTGTAGGAGAACTCCACTAAGGGTAAATGACGATCCCAGCTACCTCCGAAGTCTAAAACGCACGCTCGGAGCATGTCCTCAAGAGTCTGAATAGTCCGCTCTGACTGGCCGTCGGTCTGCGAATGAAATGCTGTGCTAAAACTCAATCGGGTGCCCAAAACCTACTGAAGTCTCTGCCACAGTCGGCTAGTAAACTGGGTACCTCGGTCTGACACAATACACGTCGGGATGCCATGTAATTGTACGATCTCGTCGATGTAAATCTGGGCATACTGAGCAAATCCGAAAGTGGTCTTCACTGGCAGGAAGTGAGCCGCTTTCATCAAACGATCCACGATCACCCAAATGGAGTCATACCCTCGACTGGTCCTCGGTAGACCCACAATGAAGTCCATAGAAATCTGCTCCCATTTCCACTCCGGAATGGGAAAAGGCTGCAACTCTCCCACTGGCCTCTGGTGCTCGGCCTTGACTTGCTGACAAGTCAGGCATCTCAACACGAAATCTGTGACATCCCTCTTCATTCCGTCCCACCAGTAAATATCTCGCAAGTCATGGTACATCTTGGTGGAACCGGGATGAACGCTATACATCGATCTATATGCCTCCTCAAGAATCTCACGCCGCAGTCCCTCCGAATCTGGTACGCACAATCGAGTCCCAAATTGCAGTACCCCCTGATCATCGATCACGAACTCGGAAACTCTGCCCTGCCGAACCTGCTCTATGATCTCTGAAAGACGGTCATCACTGGGTTGTGCCTCTCGAATATGGCCAAGCAACTGCGGACGTGCACGAACATGCGCAAGCTGTCCCTCTGTCGGAGTGAACTCGAACTCAACTCGGCTGTCGCATAAAATCTGCCAATCTGCTGACGACTACCTCTGTACAGCACTCAAACAAGATAAACTACCTCCGGGCCTCCTACTCAAAGAATCAGCCACTACGTTCGCCTTGGACGGATGGAAAGGATCTCGCAATCATAGTCTTTCACCAGCTCCATCCAACGGCGCTGTCTCAGATTCAGGTCTCGCTGCTGAAATATGTAATTCAAGCTCTTGTGGTCCGTAAATATCTGGCACGAATCGCCTTATAGATAATGTCTCCAGATCTTGAGTGCAAACACCACTGCAGCCATCTCTAAATCGTGCGTAGGATAGTTCTGTTCATGCGTCTTCAGCTGCAAAGAAGCATACGCAATAACTCTGTCGTGCTGCATCAACACACAACCTAGTCCCACTCGTGAAGCGTCACAATAAACCACGAATCCGCCCGATCCCGAAGGCAATGACAACACTGGTGCAGTAGTCAGACGAGTCTTCAACTGCTGGAAGCTATGCTCACACGCCTCAGTCCAATCAAAAAGAACTCCCTTCCGGGTCAACCCGGTCAACGGTGCAGCGATACGGGAAAAGTCCTGAACGAATCGTCGGTAGTAGCCAGCCAGGCCTAGGAAGCTGCGGATCTCCATAACTGATATCGGTCTGGGCCAATGCTGAACGGCCTCGATCTTCCTCGGATCCACACATATGCCCTCTCTCGTAATCACGTGACCCAAGAAATCAACGCTGTCGAGCCAAAATGCACACTTGGATAATTTCCTGAACATCTGGTGCTCCCTCAAAGTCTGCAACGTGATCCTCAGGTGCTGCTCGTGCTCCTCTCGGCTCTGGGAATACACCAAAATGTCGTCAATAAACACGATGATGAACAGATCTAGATACGGCCTAAAAATGCGGTTCATCAAGTCCATAAATGCGGCTGGTGCATTGGTGAGTCCAAACGACATCACCAAAAACTCGTAGTGGCCGTAACGTGTGCGAAAAGCCGTCCGCGGAATATCCTCCTGCCGCACCCGTAACTGATGGTAACCCGATCGCAAGTCAATCCTCGAAAAGTATCCCGCACCCTGAAGCTGGTCAAACAAATCATTGATACATGGTAAGGGATATCTGTTCCATACGGTAACCCTGTTCAGCTGGCGGTAATCAATGCACAAGCGTAAACTGCCGTCCTTCTTCTTGTCGAACAGGACCGGAACACCCTACGGAGACACACTAGGTTGAATAAGCCCTTTATCGAACAAATCCCGCAACTGATCCTTCAGTTCTCTAAGCTCCGCCGGGGCCATCCGATATGGAGGTATGGAAATAGGCCCCGAGCCGGGAATCAAATCGATGCAGAACTCAACATCGCGCTCAGGCGGTAACCCATGCAGCTCGTCAGGGAAAATATCAGGGAACTCACAAACAATCGGGACCCGGTCCAAAGAAAGCTCTGCAGCTCGAGTATCACAAATATATGCTAAGAATCCCTGACATCCCTTCCGCAAGAGCTGACCAGCGCGAAGAGACGAAATCAAGCTGGGAAGGGTGACACTGCGGTCTCCCTGGATAACAAGGACTGGCTCTCTCGGAAAGCTAAATCTGATTGCCTTCTCACGGCAGTCCACAGATGCATAACAAGTAGCCAGCCAGTCCATACCCAGAAGCACATCAAAGTCCAACATATCGAGAAGAATCAAATCAACCGACGAATCCCTCTCCCCGATACGAACGGAACACAATCGAAACACAAAACGAGCGACAAACGACTCGCTTACCGGAGTAATAACAACAAGCGGCTGATCTAACAACGATGACTCACGGCCCAACAATCGGTGCAAAGTGTGTAGATACATACGAATGTGTGGAACCTGGGTCGAATAATAATCGCGCATCGAAAGAACATACTGGCAAGGTACCTGCCACAACGGCATTGGATGGCTGCGCATCCTGCGGAGTCAAACCGAACACTCGGGCCTGTCCCCCACCAATAGCTGGCCGTCCTCGGCCTCAGCCTCCTCATCCTCTCTGAATAGGACCGCCATGTCCACGGCCTCTGGGGGCGCCTAACTGACGTGGAGCATCACCGGGGGTAGGAAGTAGAGCTCTCTGAGGAGGTGGTAAGGTCATGTGTGGAACTGTCGCCGCACCCTGTCGTCTCACCGGACAGTCTCCAATACGATGGTGCGGACTCCCACACCCAAAACATCTTGGCGACGCCTGCTGTCCCTGCGGATAAGAACCAAATAGCTGACCCCGTCCAACTCCTCTACCGACACCATCTCTGGGAAAGAATCTGGCACGATGCCTCTGAGCTGGCATATCGGTACGAATCCTCTTTGGCCCAGAAATGGCCGAAGTCTCTGAAATGCACGCCTCCATCTGTAATGCCGTGTCCATAACAACCGCATAAGTGTCAAAGTGCTGGGCGCCGATGGGCAAGAAATAACTGTGTGTCGAGTCCCTGCACAAACCTCTTTACCCTCTTCTCTTCTGTATCAACCAAGTACGGAGCATATCGGGACAACTGAGTAAACTGGATATCATACTCGGACACTGTCATCCATGGAGTCTTGATCAAAGCCTCAAAACTACGAGCTCGTCACGAACGCTCTCTGGAAGGAAACGGGCTAGAAATACTGCTGTGAACTCGACCTAAGTCATAAGAGGTAGACCTGCAGCACGACCTCTCTCGACTGACTCCCACCATGTCTGCGCAAGGCCCTCCAGACGGAAACTCATAAGCTCAACCCATCTATCGTCGGAACATCTGAGCGAACAACAAATCCTGGATAAATTGTCAAGGAATGTCTGCGGATCCTCCGCTGCATCGGTGCCCGTGAAGACTGGGGGTCTCAGTCTCATGAAATCCTGTAGTGATACTGGAATAGCCATTGTAATAGTAGGAGCGACTGTCTGGGCAGCAGGTACTATCGTAGTCTGTGCTGCGGTAGGTACGTCCTCCGATCTCGGTACACGACTAGCCGCTACTAAGGATCCCACCATCTGTCGTAACTCCTGCATACCTCCTATCATCTGTCGTGGCTCCTCCATACCAGACTCTAGCCTATCCATACGGCCTGGGGAATGCGGATCAGTCTGTCCCTGAGGCGTAGGTACGCCACCCTGCTCGGTCCTCGTCTCGGATGAGCCTGCTCGGATCTCATCTCGGGCGGCAGCCCTCTGCGCTCTCGTGGCTAGTACAGGAAACAAGATAATAAGAACAGTGCAATAGAATCATAGGATACACGGAATTGAAGAAGGAATTTTCAAGCAATTATATCCTAAAGTCACTTAGGCGGAGTACCGTATCGCAAGTATGCCGCGGACATACACACGCTACGTTACCCTGCTTAAGTCACTTACTCCATCTACCAAAGGTCATCCTACACTCAGAAAGGTAAAACCTATCGCTCTGATACCAACTTTGTCACGACTCGAAAGGTACGGAACGTGACTGTCACTTAAATTACGAACGTCTCAAGGCGGACGTAATCTAAGTAAGCCAAAGTCCAGAAATCAAAACCAAATAAGCAGTAGAGTGAAGGAAAAACCAATCAATTGAAAGCGAATTTATCAAATAAGTCATATCAAGCCTTTTTAAAAGCAATATCAATTTTTCCGAAAATTTCGGCAAAGTCTCCTTTGTAAATACTGGCCCCCAAAAAGGGTACAACAAGAATATATATGAATAACATGAAATACAGCAACCCCAAGCGGGAGCTAGCACTTCGCCCCAAGGAGGTCACAAATCCAACGCAATATAAGTCAGCAATGTGCAAAATAAGCAAAAGAAAGCTCAAGTAATAAGCAACATGTCGGCTCAAGTGAGCGCGACCCAAAGAAACAATATACAAGCCCAAAAATCTCACTGTCTTGCCTCTAAGTCAATAAACAACAATACTGGTAGATGATACAGTAGATGGAGTACACTAGATACAATGAATGTACAAGGTGGTAGACAAAATAAACATATAACCCACCTACGAGCAAAAATCCTCAAATCCACGCAAAAGGAGGATGTGTGTCCGTCGGTACAGTGCTAACGGATCGGACCTGGAAAAAAGTCTGTGGCACAACGGGGGTGAGTTGCCAACTCATGAGTAATATGTATCATCTATAAAGACTATCGTAAGCATGTACGCAAAGTGCCACAATTCTACAATATTGCTATAATATGAAATACTAGCATGTATGCGACATGAGTGCAATGTAACAAAAGATCTGAATATGCTGATATGAGGAAATCATTATTTTCATCTTAAGAAAATTCTGTGAAATATCTAAGGAAATATCATATGAAATCAACAGAAATCCGTGCCCAGCATCGGCACCTCAAATACATATCTCAATGACCCCAAAGTATCTGTATCCAATGTCCCGGCCCCAGCCGTCCGGCTGGTCCATCTCAAAATATCAATATCTCAACATCTCCCGGCCATGGTCGGTATCTTCTGGATATCCGCCGCACGAACAATCACCGGTAGGTAGTCTGCCCCTGCCAGGCTCATCGTATACTACTCAAACTGCTTGCCCCGGGGTACCTTACCGGGCCCACCATGTACCCGAGACGGTTCATCCAACTCCTCGAAACGGGTCTCGAAAACCAACAGAAAACTCATGGTGGACGACACAAATATCATGTTCCGAGAAAACGGCAACTTACCACATTTAAAACGATATCAGTTTTATTAAATCTTTGCGGTTTCTCCAAAATCTCATAAATCTCAATACTGAAATCCTCCAGAAGAAAGTAACATAAGTATGCATGTCAATGATGATGAATGTCTATGTATGACCGAATGATGTAATGAAATACATGCATATGACTAGCAATTTTACATGATCATTTTGAGGAATTTACTATATTAGCACTAGTTTATATGTCTTATATGGTGAAATTATTCTAAATTCCGTTTTAAACAAGTTATCTAGTGTTTGTGGCATAGCAATTACCAAGGGCGTGTGTGTTCGGATGAATAGTGCTCGAGCAGCATAAAACCATGGTAATGGTGCAAGTGTCCTATGAGATGAATTTGCACAATTATATAAAATGAATTAAGCAAGCCAATTATTTCGTGTGTGGCATATTTTATTTAATGGTTTCAATGTTTTTTTTACGATGAAATTAGCACAATATGGATATACATGTCATGCAGTGTAGTAAAATAGGTAACTATAACTACATGCAATAGGCTGGTATTATTAGAATTCTAAATTATCGGGTGCCTCGCGCCATCCAAATGATTCTCCCCGTAGATGTATACATCTACTCACCGGAAATCCCCAGCTAGCTATGTCCAATCACCGCTTTCCCTTTTCGTGCCGCGTCCGAAGTCTCCGCGACCGGTCCTGGAATTTGTACCATACAAAACATAAGGTTACATATCATGAAATGACGCAACCCACCAAATAAAAATATCAACGTTCACAAGCTAGGCACAACGTGCACAAGGTGCGCGGAACACACACGAAAATCACAAAAACTAACTAGAATCGTCGTATTGGGGCGCCCGGCAAAACTAAAACCTTATTAAGCAAAATTCCGTATTCACATATCCTAAATATCGTAGGATATGCTAATAATATCATCAAGATATCACAATTAAATCACCACAATATTTTATAAAAAACCTAGTAAGCACAAAACTTGCAAATTTGGTGCAATATCGTCGCTTTGCGACAAAAAGACAACCATCAAGCAAAATCACCTAAGTTAAACCATTGATAGCCACTACACTAATTTCCAACACATTAGCAATGCTTCAAATCCTATTTCCAACATCAAACCCTTTCTTGATTTTCCAAAAACAACAATTTACAACCAATTTCACACTTTTAAAATTAACTAAATTAGCATAGTTTGAAGCCCACATAACAAAGTAACTTCTTAGATTAGGTTAGCAAACAACTAGATAGCAAAATAAAATTTAATTAACCTAATAATGGTGTATTGAAACCTTAGTTCAACTCAAGCCATTAACTTTAAAAACCTAGAATGAAAATAGCACTAAAATTTAACAATAAAACAATTTAATTAAAGGAATTTAACCATAAGTAATAAAATGGGTCAAGATTATACCTCACTTTTCTAGGGATCTAGCAAGAGAATTTTCCTTCAAAGATGGCCTCCAGCACCCAAGATCCATGCAAGAATGGCTAAGGAGAAAGGAAAAAGGAAATGGCTTGAAATTGTGAGGTAAAAATTGAATTTTTGAAGCAATTTGTGATGTTTTTTGAAGGCAAAAGAGGGGAAATTTGGGGAGGGGAAACAGCTGCAGGAGCTCGGCCAGCAAAAGGAGTGGGGGATAATGGAGTAGTGTTGTGGAATTTTGTCCAAGGTCAAAGCCATAACATATCACATAAAACCCATACCTCAAATTAACATATTTTAATCCTATCATACCATTTCATTCACAAGAGTTAAAGGAAAAAAGGAGAGGGTGATTCCTGTTGTGTTGGGGCTGTCCAAGGGAGTGAGGAATGAGTGTGAGAGATATCAAAAAAAATTCCAAGCAAAAAGACCCCCCACAATATCATATTTGCAAGTTTTAGCTTAATTTCTTTAAATTTTAGTTTTCCTTTGATTATAACCGAATAGAACTTGAAATAAAATACTAAAAATTTATATTACAAACTAGATTTTAGTTGTCATGGTTCTATAGATTAAAATTAGCCCATTCAAATTTGTATTTATCGCTAATTTAATGTATTTTTTAACAGCTTAAAATAATATTAAAAACAGTAAAATAGGGAAAAAATTTAAATGACCAGAAATTTATAAGCAACTCATTAGCTACTAAAAACTAGCAATTACCTATCCAAATTAGGTATAAATAGGCCTATAATGCAAAATAACAATAATGACGATTTACGGAAAAATACCAAATATATACCAATTTTCGGGAAAACACCAAAACGACTTTTCAAGGTGTTACATTAGGGTTCTGAATTTATCTTCCCCCAAGACTCGATATGCGATACTCATAGACGAACAGACCGGATTGTACGGATATTGTCACTGTCAGGCTCAGTAGGGTTTCAGGATGAGTTTGCTCGTCGGCCTCCCTTTCGCTCAATACCTGGGTAGCCGTTACGTACAGCTAGTGCCACTGACGTGCTTGTGGTTAAACCCACTGCCAGCGTGTTGACGAGTCTTCGAAGTCCCACACAGAGGGTTTTCCTGGTTCGGGCGAAATGTTGTAGAGGCCGTATGGTTTTATGGCAGGGTTCGATCATATTCGTGCACTTGTGCACGAATCATGATCGGACGGATAATACTAGTGGGCTTTGGTTTAAGCCAGATCCTAGTATTATATTGTTGGATTATTTTCGTCTCGTTGTATTCGTATTCAGTAGAAATACGGATGCGGGTATGTATATACAGATGAGGGGTATCCTTGTAATTCGTTACAAGATAACTTTACGGTTGCCATATCTTTTCTTGGAATAAACATTTGGTTTAATGTTTATTGAGGTGTAATGTGTGAGTGCAAGTTTTGTTTTGGTGCATTGATCATGCATGTGCACTTGGTTTTGTTTTGGTTAGGATATTTGTGAGATTTTTGTTGTGGGCATGTGTGATGGCAGATCTTTTTTTTGTGTGTGTTTGTGGCTTTTGTTTAGTTGCCCACTCACAACAAATAGCTCACAATGACAAGCCAAACTTAACACAAGAAAAAGAGCAGAGTACAATTCTTCACTTGCATTTTCTTTTGCTTCGTCTTTTGCTTCACACTTCTTCACCTCATGGCTTCTTCTTCAACCTCAACCCATTTCCTCTCATGAGTTGAGAATCCTTGGGTGTTTTGAGACAAAGTATTCACACACAATCTCTACTTCATCTTGGCTATCTAGGTGTAATGTTTTGAAAATCGTTTCGGTGAAATTTCGAAAAATCGGTAAAATAAGGGAGTTTTCTGTAAAAAAGTCAAAATACAAATATCTAATTATAAAAATTAAATATACATAGTCTAGCTATGTAATTGCTAGTATTTGGTGTTTATTGAGCCACTGGTGAAATTTCAAATTTTCTGAAAAATTTTCCGAAATTAATTATTTTAATATTATTTTAAGCCGTCACTAATACATTTAATTAGGGAAAATTACATATTGGAATGAGTTGAAAAAAATTTTGTGCATCATAAAACATTAAATAAAATTTTATCATGTGGTTTTTGAAACGAAATCGTTTGCCAAAACGGTTTAGAAAATATCGAAGAAAAAGGCTTTTTTCGGTGAAATTAGTGTTAATGGGAATTGGGGTTTAGCATTTATCTTTTTCCTAACCCACACACACCACACCTCACCCTCTCCCCATGTGGCCGGCCCCACCATGACAGCCCTCCCCCTCTCCCTCTCTCCAATCACTTCTTTTTTCAAAAGAAAAGAAAAGAAAAGAATAGAAAATGATAGAAATAGTGGGCTTTGACTTTTGTGTTGACCTTGAACTTTCCTCATTTGCTTTTCCCCACCTCACTCTCTCTCCTCTCCTCCTCATGCTGCATTGGCCGAGCCCCCCCCCCCCTCCATTTCATCCCTTCATTCTTCATCTCTTTCTCTTTAAAAAAAAGTTCATCAAAAATGCTTGAAAAATCCACAAAAAATCAAGCAAAAATCCAAATCAAAATCCACCTCCTACCCATTTTCCCTTGGCTACCATTGCATGGATCTAGGGATTTAGATTTCAATTTGGAAGGCTAAGTTTGCTTGTGGGATCTTCAAATTATTTGGATATAAATTCTAACCTTTTTGCCTAATGTGTTGTTAATTGCTTAGGTTAGCTTAATTAATTGTTTAATTAGGTTTTTAATTAGTTCTAGGTGCATGATTTAAAATTCAAGAGAGGGGTTTGATTTCAAATTGGTATTTTGTGTTGTGAGATTTAGTTTATGTGATATAATTGACATATTAATGTTATGCTAAATCCAATTTAAGTTGCTAGTTTGCATATTTGATTTAAAAGTGATAATTATATAATTGGTAAACTAGGTTTTTTAAATAATTATATTCTTGTGAGATAAAATTCAAATTTAGGTTTCATGTCATTATAAATATTATATTGAATGTTTAATGCTTTAGTTCATGAAAATCCAAGATAGATTGTAGTTTGTTCATTTTTGCTATAAAATTGTTAAAATAAGTTAATATTGCAAACTAGGTTTTTGCAATCGAATTAAATTGTGGGTTTAAAATTTACATAATGGTTTCTATGGCATAATTAAGATATTAAGTTATCATCTTGGTCACTATTACTGTTAAAACATCATGTTTTGTACAAAAACGGCGAATTGTGCTTGCTAGATTTTCGGAAAAATGACTTTTTAAGTGAAATTGGGGTTTTTGTGAGTTTTAACCTATTTTATATTAAAATTAGTGTTTGTGAATGTGCAAATGAGTGTATTTGGGTTTTTCTCGATGGTCTGGCGTTTGTACACCGACGTCGAGCGTTTTTGGGTTGATTTGTAAAAGCAACCATAGGTTTTGACTTATGTGGGATTCGTGTGTCGTTTTGGTCATGAGTCGGATTTTAATACGATACGATGCGTTGTGATATGTAGGTACCCCCATGTGGACTTCGAGACGACAAGCAAGCGCGTGGCGACGTCGGCACCGGCGAGCGAGGACCAGGTGAGTAGATTTATATCTACGGGGAGAAGTCGGGTGGATGGCGTATAGCACCCCCGCAGTCCGTAGTGTAGCTCATATATATATGTTTATATATGTGTTTTATGATACGAGAATGTTCATTCATGTTATGTTTATGTGTTCATGGAGTACCTTTCGGTTAGTTGCGAAACCCTAGAGTAGTTGTTATACCCACATACGCACACACAGACTTGCATACTTTACTTTCTTGTGCGCAGATTGGGATGGGTATATATGTATATATGCGTGGGTATGGGACTATGCATATGTACATTCATATACGCATGCATGGATAATGAGGATAGTACTTGGGATTTAAGATGAGTCGATACGATTTGATTTGAGGCCGTGAGATCGGTGATATAGTAGGGTTCGTATTTGAGATACGACATGACGTTGTAGCGGGTCCTTAACGTAGTGTTTCACATACGTCCATGCATACTTATGCGGTATCAGAATTGTACTAGACGTAGATCAGTACCCCGATCATGATTTTTGATAAAGAGGATACCAGGTGAATAGTATGATGAATGTGATATTGACCCATACCCAGATTTGGGATGCCGTACGACGGATTTACGTACGAGCTATATTGATGATTGATCCGCACTCTTGACTTGGGATGCCTGATTATAGATATGGTATCGGATATGATATTATTGAGGCGGGATCACCGACTATACATATACAGGTATGTATATGTATCGACTTAGATGATAAGCGGTTTCCTTACCTGTAGTTCAGCTTGTTAGCTTAGCCCTTTAGTTTAGTTTAGTTGTTAGATTAGATTCGATTCTTACCTATTTCAAAAACTAACGAATCGTGGGTATTTTAAAAGACAGCCCAAGGGATCCTACGGATATTTCAAAAGACGTATCTTTTCATAAAAACACCGTAGCCCCTATTTTCAAAACCCCATGATTCGTGTTATTTCAAAAGGCACCATTTGTAGGACTTATATTAGATTAATGCAGATTAGTTATAGTTGCGTCTAGTATTCAGCTCCCGCTCATTATTGTGGTTCGCTTCGCATCGCATGCTTATATTATGTTTCATACTCCATTATTGATATCATGCTGTTAGGACACCAGCACCATTACCGATGATGCGTATGTACCACGTACACTTACTTGCCGGCTCACACACATCTTCATCGGTAATTGCCATGTCACGTACACCTTAGAAAATATTATTGCTTGACATAGCCTGTTAGCTAATAGTTTAGACATGATATTTGTGTACTTGCCTTACATGTTAGTTTAGACATTGTAGTTATTACCTCCTATTTCATGCATACTGTTATTCATTGTTATGCCGCATTCATGGATTCTCATGCATATATTCATTATTTTACGTGTTATTGAGGTTTTGGATTCGGATTTCCATGAGATTTTCTGGATTTGGAGGAAAACCGCAAAAACATAAATAAACCTTTTCTCTCATTTAAAATAAAAAGTGCGGTTTTCCCATGATGTATGAGTCGTCCACCATGAGTTTGCTGATGGATTTCGAGACCCGATTCGAGGAGTGGAGGAACCGTTTCGGGTATATGGTGGGCCCGGTGCGGTACCCCGGGGCAAGAGGATCGTGTTGTTGACGTTGAGCCTGGCAGGGGAGCACTACCGACCGGTGATTTTACCCGACGCGTCGGATATCCGGAGGATACCGTCGTGGTCTTGAGATAGATGGTAGGGGCCGGTCTGGATTGACGGCGCCCTAGATATTGTGATTGAGATATTGAGATTTTGAGATATTGAGGTACAGAGATTGTGATACAGAGATATCGAGATATTTGGACACTTGTTTTGTGTCGATGCTGGGCACTGTTTTATGCTGATTTCATTTATGGTACCTCACTTTTAAAATACAGAAATCTCACTGATTTATGAAAGCAGTTTTCTTCAGTACATGCATTCTGTTCCATGCATTCATACATCATCCATATGATACATTGCTACGTGAGGCACTGACACGGGCACATGGAATTACACTTGGGTTAGATATTTGCCCTAACTATTGTTACGGGTTGCTGGTTATATATTTGAGGATATATTATGACCATTGACCTAGGATTGCGTTATTTATGCGATTTCTTTTCGTAGATGTTTTTCTATTCACGAGTTGACAACTCACCCCCGTTGTGCCCCAGTTTCTTGCAGGTTTGCCGTACAGGTTTCATTACGACTTTGCGGGCATAGTTTCGTTCGGGTGATTTGCTAGTAGGTGGGTTTACTTGTATCGTACCCCCATTATATATCTTGTATATCATTATTCTGTTGTATCTAGAAGTTCCATCAACCAAACATGTATTTACTTTGAGATAGAGACCAGTGATGTTATTCCTTCGACCTTAGAGTCGCGCGTTATTTTTCTGTGGTTTTCTTATGGTTTGAGTTTCCTTTTGTGTTTTGATTTTCGCCGTTGGCGTTGTATATTATATTGCTTGTGTGGTTGTGACCGTCAATTGACGAAGAGCTAGCTCCCGCTTGGGGATGCCTTTTTTTTGATTCCGTATACTATTCATGTTGTATCCCGTTTGGGGGCCAGTATTTACAAAGGAGACTCTGCCGAAATTTTCAGGAAATTTTTTTATGTTTTTAAAAACCCTCATAATTCGGCTTATGCTATTGAAACTACTTGTTTTAAATTGGTTTTCCTTCACTCTACTACTTTTCTTGGTTTGGATTTCTGGGTTTTCGGTTTACTTTGATTACGTACGCCTCGAGACGTTCGTAGTTTAAGTGCCGGTCTTGTTCCGTACTTTCGGGACGTGACAAAGTTGGTATCAGAGCGTTAGGTTTTACCTTCGGAGCATAGGATGACCCTTGGTTGATGGAATAGGTGACTAAAGTAGAGTGACGTACCGTAGGTATGTTCCGCGGCATATTTACGATACGCTACTCCACTTAAGAAGCCTTAGGTTGTACATTTCTTTGCTCAGTATTATATTCATTCCGATCTAGCCTCATCAGTACCAGTTATGGTTTTGTTGCCACGATTACGGGCAGGGAAAGCTACGGCTAGAGTTGCGGTCAGCACGAGCTCGTTACGAACAAGGACTGACCAGAGCATGATTCCGGCGACACACGATTGCAGAGATGTGTCTTTTCATTGTGTCTTCACGCCACGAGCGTTGGGTGGATTGCTGTATGAGATTACTCGGACGTGCCAATTTGCACTAGAGGATTGAGCCACTGATAGAGGCCAGCCAGATTTTGATGGCCGTTGGTGTATTTCTTACTCATGATGATTGAGGCACTGTTCAGTGTGCAGATGAGTGAGCCAGTTGTTGCTGTGAGCGATGAGATATCGCCCCAGATGTTGGAGCTATTGCAGTACGAGTTGTACTAAGAGATGATAGAAGGTCGCTAGCCATCGAGGATGAATGACTAGGACATGTGGATCGTTCGCCTACCCCGATGCGAGGTCATCAGATAGATTGATTCCAGCTAGAGACGACTTCACGCGGAGACGTTGAGAGTCGACAGAGACGATCGAATGTCAGAAACCTATTATTCCAAGTTTAAAGTAGTCGGAAAAATATGCAGGCAATTCTATGGACCCTCTAGAAGAATGAAACCCTAACTCGACATAATGACCGTGTGAAAGCCTTTGAACCTTCGGGTTTGCGGCAGTTCTACAGCGCCATTAGTGAGGCTTGGGTTTGCCCTTCTACGGCTGGACCACCGATGCTGTGGTATGTACTCGATACTATTAAACTGTGCCCAAGATGTTGAGCTCTTGGGGGATTATGAGGTTCTGACGACTCGATCGGATGGATCGACTTAATACGGATGCTTGGTGGTGAGATGCATTTCTTAGGAGACTCCCGATACGAGGATAGCCGTTGGAGCTCAGTCCATGCAGCCGCGACGAGACAGTCTAAAGCAGACGACATTAGAGAAAAGTGAAGTAAAAGGTTCGTACCAAATCTAGATGAGATGACGTTCCACTCCGCCGACATCATAGATGCGATGCGCATGCCGAGGCATGGTACTTGGATTTACCTTCCAGAAGGAGTCGCGATGAGTATGCAGTCGTTCCAGAGCAAGATGCAGATATAGGAAAGGATGATGACTTCCAGACAGTTGGCAGAGATGAGATATGGAAGAGACCGTGAGCAGGATTCCTTCCAGGACACTGCTGCAATGATACTTGCACCCAGGATCAGATGTGTCACATACATTCAGAGAGCCAGAGGCCGACGCCAGTGATATGCTGTCTTACGAGTGGCCGCGATGATTGACCGAGAGATGACCCGAGAAGTGCCAGAACGGGATCATCCCCGTTAGCACACCTGACAGGGCCGATGAGCCGATGGACCGAGACATTGGCAATTCACAGTGAAGACCTCGACCCAGGAGTGCTCATTGTTACACACACCAGCAGGCTAGAGTTCATGATCATCGACGAGACGTCCCACTAGTGACCGCGACAGTTGGCCCTAGATTCTTAGAGGATGCACTTGAGCGGTACTATTCCGCCATTATTGATTTCGATGTTTTGGGTGATTTATTCGCATGATTTGATTTTGATGATTGAGGATTTACGATCTTTGCACAGTGTTGCACTTGATATCGTTTTCGTGCTTTGGTTTCACATGTTTGTGATTTTACGGTTTTAGACATTTGAGTTGATTTCGTGCGTATGCACGCACACGATTTTGTTCCTGCACTCTGTATAGTTTATATATGCTTGCAGTGCAGTGATACGCCTTTTGTGCACTTAGATGCACTGGACTTCGATTTCGATTGTGATACTCGATATTTGTTTTATGCACCTTGTGCACCTGATTTGATTTTGCGCATGTTCGGCGCTTGATATTGGATTTCATGATTTCGTGCATGATGGATGCCCCTGGTTTTGGGTTTTCGCGCATGTTGAGCGCATGTCTTGAGATGCGATTTTGGTGCACACCAGATGCACTAAATCGAGATTTTTTCGTGCATGTCAGATGCACCTGATTTTGCTGTCAGGCACACACGTTGCCTACGACAGATGCTTTGTGCACACCCGATGCACTTAGATCTTGTTTATGTGCACTTGTATGGCACGTATATGGATTTTGATTGTCGTGCGCACCAGACGCACGTAGTATTCATACCCGTATTTTGGGATTGATTTCTTATAAAGCAGTACGTTTTTTTTATGATAATTGCGATGTGTTTTCGTACTAAGCAGGACTAGTCAGAGGACAGTACCTAAATGTATTTTGCATGCATTGATAGCTATTGAAGGGAATTCCAAAAAGCGAGCTATAGTCTCAGTATTTACCTACGTGTCTGATATGACGCGAAACGTTTAAAACAAGGAAAACCCTTCTAAATTGTTTCCCAAAACGGCGGAACGTACATTTCAAACAAAGGTATATATGTATATAGTTATTTTCTTATGATAGACGTCCGCCACTGTGCAGTGTTATGTGCATTGCACAGCAACTTAAAGGATTTGGCATGCATTTCTTCCTGATATTTACATGTATAGTTCTGATTTATAGCATATCGGTCTTGCTTGAGATTTGGCATTCGTGTCTTCACCTTGACTCCGATGATTGCAGGATGATTGACGGAGTTTTGATTTTGAGTTATCTGCTCATTACTCATGCGCATGTATTGCCCTATGATGCGTTTTATGTACTTATGATTTCGGAGCCCCGACGACTTGATGGTTTTGCTTAGATGTTTTTGTATTTGGGGGGAGTTTGAATTTAAATTCGGGGACCGAATTTCTTTAAGGGGGGAAGATTGTAACGTTTTGAAAATCGTTTCGGTGAAATTTCAAAAAATCGGTAAAATAAGGGGGTTTTATGTAAAAAAATCAAAATACAAATATCTTATTATAAAAATTAAATATATATATTCTAGTTATGTAATTGCTAGTATTTGGTGTTTATTGAGCCACTGGTGAAATTTCAAATTTTCTGAAAAATTTTCCGAAATTAATTATTTTAATATTATTTTAAGCCGTCGCTAATACATTTAATTAGGGAAAATTACAAATTGGAATGAGTTGAAACAAATGTTTTGCATCATAAAATATTAAATAAAATTTTATCATGTGGTTTTTGAAACGAAATCGTTTGCCAAAACGGTTTAGAAAATATCGAAGAAAAAGGCTTTTTTCTCGGTGAAATTAGTGTTAATGGGAATTGGGGTTTAGCATTTATCTTTTTCTTAACCCACACACACCACACCTCACCCTCTCTCCATGTGGCCGACCCCACCATGATAGCCCTCCCCCTCTCCCTTTCTCCAATCACTTCTTTTTTCAAAAGAAAAGAAAAGAAAAGAATAGAAAATGATAGAAATAGTGGGCTTTGACTTTTGTGTTGAGCTTGAACTTTCCTCACTTGCTTTTCCCCACCTCACTCTCTCTCCTCTCCTCCTCATGCTGCATTGGCCGAACACCCCCCCCCCCTCCATTTCAGCCCTTCATTCTTCATCTCTTTCTCTTTAAAAAAAAGTTCATCAAAAATGCTTGAAAAATCCACAAAAAATCAAGCAAAAATCCAAATCAAAATCCACCTCCTACCCATTTTCCCTTGGCTACCATAGCATAGATCTAGGGATTTAGATTTTAATTTGGGAGGCTAAGTTTGCTTGTGGGATCTTCAAATTATTTGGGTATAAATTCTAACCTTTTTGCTTAATGTGTTGTTAATTGCTTAGGTTAGCTTAATTAATTGTTTAATTAGGTTTTTAATTAGTTCTAGGTGCATGATTTAAAATTCAAGAGAGGGGTTTGATTTCAAATTGGTATTTTGTGTTGTGAGATTTAGTTTATGTGATATAATTGACATATTAATGTTATGCTAAATCCAATTTAAGTTGCTAGTTTGCATATTTGTTGATTTAAAAGTGATAATTATATAATTGGTAAACTAGGTTTTTTAAATAATTATATTCTTGTGAGATAAAATTCAAATTTAGGTTTCATGTCATTATAAATATTATATTGAGTGGTTTAATGCTTTAGTTCATGAAAATCTAAGATAGATTGTAGTTTGTTCATTTTTGCTATAAAATTGTTAAAATTGGTTAATATTGCAAACTAGGTTTTTGAAATCGAATTAAATTGTGGGTTTAAAATTTACGTAATGGTTTCAATGGCATAATTAAGATATTAAGTTATCATCTTGGTCACTAGAATTGTTAAAACATTATGTTTTGTACAAAAACGGCGAATTGTGCTTGTTAGATTTTCGGAAAAATGACTTTTTAAGTGAAATTGGGGTTTTTGTGAGTTTTAACCTATTTTATATTAAAATTAGTGTTCGTGAATGTGCAAATGAGTGTATTTGGGTTTTTCTCGATGGTCTGGCGTTTGTACACCGACGTCGAGGGTTTTTGGGTTGATTTGTGAAAGCAACCATAGGTTTTGACTTATGTGAGATTCGTGTGTCGTTTTGGTCATGAGTCGGATTTTAATGCGATACGATGCGTTGTGATATGTAGGTACCCCCATGTGGACTTCGAGACGACAAGCAAGCGCATGGCGACGTCGGCACCGGCGAGCGAGGACCAGGTGAGTAGATTTATATCTACGGGGAGAAGTCGGGTGGATGGCGTATAGCACCCCCGCAGTCCGTAGTGTAGCTCATATATATATATATATATATATATATATATATATATATGTTTATATAGGTGTTTTATGATACGAGAATGTTCATTCATGTTATGTTTATGTGTTCATGGAGTACCTTTGGGTTAGTTGGGAAACCCTAGAGTAGTTGTTATACCCACATACGCACACACAGACTTGCATACTTTACTTTCTTGTGCGCAGAATGGGATGTGTATATATGTATATATGCATGGGTATGGGACAATGCATATGTACATTCATATACGCATGCATGGATAATGAGGATAGTACTTGGGATTTAAGATGAGTCGATACGATTTGATTTGAGGCCGTGAGATCGGTGATATAGCAGGGTTCGTATTTGAGATACGACATGACGTTGTAGCGGGTCCTTGACGTAGTGTTTCACACACGTCCATGCATACTTAGGCGGTATCAGTATTGTACTAGACGTAGATCAGTACCCCGATCATGATTTTTGATAAAGAGGATACCAGGTGAATAGTATGATGAATGTGATATTGACCCGTACCCAGATTTAGGATGACGTACGACGGATTTACGTACGAGCTATATTGATGATTGATCCGCACTCTTGACTTGGGATGCCTGATTATAGATATGGTATCGGATATAATATTATTGAGGCGGGATTACCGACAATACATATACAGGTATGTATATGTATCGACTCAGATGATAGGCGGTTTCCTTAGCTGTACTTCAGCTTGTTAGCTTAGCCCTTTAGTTTAGTTTAGTTGTTAGATTAGATTTGATTCTTACCTATTTCAAAAACTAACGAATCGTGGGTATTTTAAAAAACAGCCCAAAAGATCCTACGGATATTTCAAAAGACGTATCTTTTCATAAAAACACCGTAGCCCCTATTTTCAAAACCCCATGATTCGTGTTATTTCAAAAGGCACCATTTGTTGGACTTATATTAGATTAATGCAGATTAGTTATAGTTGCGTCTAGTATTCAGCTCCCGCTCATTATTGTGGTTCGCTTCGCATCGCATGCTTATATTATGTTTCATATTCCATTATTGATATCATGCTGTTAGGACACCAGCACCATTACCGATGATGCGTATGTACCACATACATTTACTTGTCGGCTCACACACATCTTCATCGGTAATTGCCATGTCACGTACACCTTAGAAAATATTATTCCTTGACATAGCCTGTTAGCTAATAGTTTAGACATGATATTAGTGTACTTGCCTTATATGTTAGTTTAGACATTGTAGTTATTACCTGCTATTTCATGCATACTGTTATTCATTGTTATGCCGCATTCATGGATTCTCATGCATATATTCACTATTTTACATGTTATTGAGGTTTTGGATTCGGATTTCCATGAGATTTTCTGGATTTGGAGGAAAACCGCAAAAACATAAATAAACCTTTTCTCTCATTTAAAATAAAAAGTACGGTTTTCCCATGATGTATGAGTCGTCCACCATGAGTTTGCTGATGGATTTCGAGACCCGATTCGAGGAGTGGAGGAACCGTTTCGGGTACATGGTGGGCCCGGTGCGGAACCCCGGGGCAAGAGGATCGTGTTGTTGACGTTGAGCCTGGCAGGGGAGCACTACCGACCGGTGATTTTACCCGACGCGTCGGATATCCGGAGGATACTGTCGTGGTCTTGAGATAGATGGTAGGGGCCGGTCTGGATTGACGGCACCCTAGATATTGTGATTGAGATATTGAGATTTTGAGATATTGAGGTACAGAGATTGTGATACAGATATATCGAGATATTTGGACACTTGTTTTGTGTCGATGCTGGGCACTGTTTTATGCTGATTTCATTTATGGTACCTCACTTTTAAAATACAGAAATCTCACTGATTTATGAAAGCAGTTTTCTTCAGTACATGCATTCTGTTCCATGCATTCATACATCATCCATATGATACATTGCTACGTGAGGCACTGACACGGGCACATGGAATTACACTTGGGTTAGATATTTGCCCTAACCATTGTTACGGGTTGCTAGTTATATATTTGAGGATATATTATGATCATTGACCTAGGATTGCGTTATTTATGCGATTTCTTTTCGTAGATGTTTTTCTATTCACGAGTTGGCAACTCACCCCCGTTATGCCCCAGTTTCTTGCAGGTTTGCCGTACAGGTTTCATTACGACTTTGTGGGCATAGTTTCGTTCGGGTGATTTGCTAGTTGGTGGGTTTACTTGTATCGTACCCCCATTATATATCTTGTATATGATTATTCTGTAGTATCTAGAAGTTCCATCAACCAAACATGTATTTACTTTGAGATAGAGACGAGTGATGTTATTCCTTCGACCTTAGAGTCGCGCGTTATTTTTCTGTGGTTTTCTTGTGGTTTGAATTTCCTTTTGAGTTTTGATCCTCGCCGTTGGCGTTGTATATTATATTGCTTGTGTGGTTGTGACCGTCGATTGACGAAGAGCTAGCTCCCGCTTGGGGATGCCTTTTTTTTGATTCCGTATACTATTCATGTTATATCCCGTTTGGGGGCCAGTATTTACAAAGGAGACTCTGCCAAAATTTTCAGGAAATTTTTTGATATTTTTAAAAACCCGCATAATTCGGCTTATGCTATTGAAACTAGTTTTAAATTGGTTTTCATTCACTCTACTACTTTTCTTGGTTTGGATTTCTGGGTTTTCGGTTTACTTAGATTACGTACGCTTCGAGACGTTTGTACTTTAAGTGCCGGTCTTGTTCCATACTTTCGGGACGTGACACTAGGTTAGCAAACTAGATACCCGAGTTGCTTCGGTTTTGAGGCGGGAGCCCGTATTATAAATCCTCGACGTGGATCGTCTTCGACTGGGGAGACCGGAGAACGAACTTGATCGAGGAAGCCGCAAGGAGATTGGGACAGAGTTTGAAGACCGAAGGACACGGATCGATCGGTATAACCTCTCCAAACTCTTTTCATAGTACTAGTGTAGGGTTAATAGTACGATCCGTCGGTTAGGGTTCCGTTAGCGCCGGGGTTTTAATGTTTTTGTCCCGCGTTTGGCCACGGATTGATGGCCGGGGCGCTTCCATAACCCTACAGGTATGAGTTTCATACCCATGTAGCATGTGGCATCAAGCATGACACAAAATATGTACATTAATATATATCACATATATACTAAGTGTACACTAGTGTGAAAAAGAAATCTTAAGTGAGCTAATATTAGTTAATGTAAGATAATATATCGAATATATAATTATACATTAAATTATTAAATCAACACTTGATTTAATAATCCGGTTATATCACATACAACCGACTAATATCAAATGTATCAACTTGTCGAATCAACACTTGATTCGACAACCCGGTTATATCACATATAACCGACCGATATCACATATCACGAGAATAGAATACGATATCGCATACTCGTATTAATCTCGGTCCCGCACATATCACATATATGCTCCTACTTCATTTCTCTTGAGCCAGGAAACCTCTGTGTAGGGCTCTAAAGACTCGTCAATACGCCGGCGGTAGGTGGTGATCATATCAGTCACCCACAAGCCGCAAGCGGTCTGTTAAACCTAACGGCCATCCGGGTGTTGATCGATCAGATGATCAACAAGCAAGCCTGCTCATACTCCTACGAATCCAATCAGAAACACTACCGTACAGTCCGGTCTCTTCGTCTGATATGTACCATATCACAGCCTGGGGGTGGTATAACGTCAGACCCCAATAGCCTGAAAAGTCATGCCGATGTGAGGCCCATAACGGTTCGAGAAACAACTGATAACACTTACCAGTAAATCTCAGCAACCCTGGCCAGGGATTTCCTGTTATGGCCAATCGAGCATAGCACAACATCAACCCCCAATACCGGGAGAGACGAATCCCCTCCTATCACTCATTGCCTCCATGTGACTCGGGACTGTACCCAAAAACTACCGTTTTGCACGATCTCTTGAACATGGTAAGGTGGAAATCAAAGCACAATGGGAATCACAAAAGACTCTATGACGATCTCGGGTCGACAGACTAACCTGTACCAGTGTCACCAGAGAACTGCTATCTGACGATAGGCATAATACCATCTAGGAGTTCTCGGCGAGTCCGTTCAGTGTACCCAGTCTCCACTGAGCACCCGTATACCATCTCTGATGTCAAACACCAATGGATGTGGGATCATCCATCGCCCATCATATGGGTCGAGAAGCGTATACGCTAGTATACTCTGGAATATCGATGCCCTGTCTCGATACTCCCACGACTAGAAACAATTGAAGGACATACTTACGACTACCCTTGCCCCATTAATATGATCTGCATCATAATCCTGGTAGTCAAGTACTCATTCTAAGGGCTTTATCAACATGTAATAGAGAGACAATAAGTATACATGTTAAAATAAAGAGCAACCAGATAGCATACTATCATGTCGAGCAAGAAAGTCCTCCCTATATATGTCCAAGCATCCACTATAATATACATCACATGTATAATAATGGCCTCTAAAGCATACATATAACTAACAGTATCACCTAGCATAACACAAAAGAATGTACCTTAATATATATCACATATATACTAAGTGTACACAAGTGAGAAAAAGAATTCTTAAGTGAGCTAATATTAGTTAATGTAAGTTAATATATCAAATATATGATTATACATTAAATTATTAAATCAACACTTGATTTAATAATCCGGCTATATCACATGTAACCGATTAATATCATATGTATCAACTTATCGAATCAACACTTGATTCGATAACCCGGCTATATCACATATAACCGACGGATATCACATATCGCGAGAATAGAATGCGGTATCACATACGCGCATTAATCTCGGTCCAGCACATATCACATAGTGCTCCTACTTCATTTCGCCTGAGCCAGGAAAGCTCTGTGTAGGACTCTAAATACTCGTCAATACGCCGGCAGTAGGTGATGATCATATCAAACACCCACAGGCCGTCAGCAGTACTAGATGGACGTAACGGCTACCCGGGTATTGAGCGATCAGAAGATAAACTAGCAAGGTTGCTCATACTCCTACAAATCCAATAAGTAACACTACTGTACAGTCCGGTCTCTTCGTCAAATAAGTCGCATATCTCAACCTGGGGGTGGTAAACGTCAAAACCCAATACCCTAATAAGTCATGCCGATGTGAGGCACATAACGGTTCGAGAAACCACTGATAACACTTATCAGTAGATCTCAGCAACCCTGGCCATGGATTTCTTGTTATGGCCAATCAGGCATACCGCAACATCAACTCCCAATACCGGGAGAGACGAAATCCCTTCCTATCGCTCATTGCCTCTATGTGACTCGGGACTGTACCAAAAAACCACCTTTTGCATGATCTCTTGAACGTGGTAAGGTGGAAATCAAAGCACAGTGGGAATCACACAAGACACTATGACGATCTCGGGTCGATAGACTAACCTGTACCAGTGTCACCAGAGAACTGCTATCTGACGATAGGTATAATACTATCTAGGAGTTCTCGGCGAGTCCATTCAGTGTACCCAGTCTCCACTGAGCACCCGTATACCATCTCTGATGTCAAACACCAATGGATATGGGATCATCCATCGCCCATCACATGGGTCAAGAAGCGTATACGCTAGCCTACTCTGGAATATCGATGCTCCGTCTCGATACTCCCACGACTAGGAACATTTGAAGGACGTACTTATCGACTACCTCTGCCCCACTGGTATGATCTGCATCATAATCCTGGTAGTCAAGTAATCATCCTAACGGCTTTATCAACATGTAATAGAGAGACAATGAGTGTACATGTTAAGATAAAGTGCAACTACTATCATGTCGAGCAAGAAAGTCCTCCCTATATATGTCCAAGCATCCACTATAATATACATCACATGTATAATAATGGCCTTTTGGGCATACATATAACTAACAATAGTGGATGCTTGGACATATATATATTGGACTTTCTTGCTCGACATAATAGTATGCTATCTGGTTGCCTTTATCTTAACATGTACACTTGTATTATTATAATGTCTCTCTGATACATGTTGATAATGCCCTTAGGGTGTTTGCTTGTGTCATGACCCAGAAAAGGCACGTGACTGGCACTTGAATCATGTGTAGTCTATAGGACCCCATCTAATTCAAGTAAGCCAAAAGCCCAGAAATCTAAACCTTTTAGGGAAAAATAGTGGAGGTGCAGTTTTGAAATAAGGTTTTACTGAAATCAAGTCTTTCTACAAACATAGATAATAGTATACGAAAATGCAATGTTTATATTTAACTTGAAAACATTTTTATCATTGAAAATTTGGGCAGCGCCTCCTTTGTATTACTTAACCCGAAAACGGTACAAACAATATAATATAAAGCATCCCCAAGCGGGAGCTAGCTCTTCGCCAATTGGCGGAAACAACCACGCAAGTAAAGAAAATATACAATGCGGAAGGTGAGGATCAATACTCAGAAAGAAAATAAGGAAAACCAGCATCATCAAGAAAACCAAAAAACAATAATATAAACATGAGCATGACTCTAAGGCCGAAAGAATATAAAATAATGGTTTCTAAGTCTGCTAAATATACAAAGTCTGGTTGATGGAGCCTTTAACTAGATACAACTAAAATAAATAACAAGTACAACTGAAATGTAAAGTACAAAAAAAACGGTGGTCACAATGCAAGTGAAACCACCAACCAAGCAATCACCCGGAAGAAAGTGAAGTACCAGCAAGCCGCTACGGAACCTGTACAGCAAAACCTGCAAGAATTATGGCACAACGGGGTGAGTTTCCAACTCTTAAGTAGAAGACATCACCGAGTAGAAATCGCATGTATGGCGATCTCCTAGGTCATACAGTACAATACAATAATAATAGCAGCACGGTAACATCGAGTAACAGTAGAGACGATAAAATAGACATATGTGTAAGGTCAAGTACTTGTGTATGTCTCATAAAGCAACTACATGTCATATGTATTATGCATGAATGTATCACTAAATGGGTGTCCAGCAACGACACGGAAAAATCAGGATATAACTGAGTGCCAAGCATCGACACTTGAAAATATCAAGAAAACCGTGTCCATTAGCGACACAAAATCCTCATAAATCTCGGGCTCCGTCAGTCCGAATCGGCCCAAATCATCTGATCACACGACTACAGTCGGTATCCTCCAGATGTCCGCCGCGTCAAATATCACCGGTCGGTAGTGCTCCCCTACCGGGCTCAACGCCTTCTCAATACGTCTATCTTGCCCCGGGGTACCTCATCGGGTCCACTATGTACCCGCAGACGGTGCATCCCCCTCCTCGAATCGGGTATGTGTACACACAGGGCTCAAGAACCGAGAAAACTCATGGTGGACGCCACACACATCATATCATGAGAAACAGCATTTTCTTTTAAGAAAATATAATCATGAGTTTATAAATATTACTTGCGGTTTCCCCAAATCCAGAAATCACATGAATACGGAAATCTCCAAAACGATCACAATCTATGAGTATATGATGAGGTAGTAAATACCGACGTAAATCCAATGACCAGGACATAACTAGAATGTATGGATGCAAATGCATGTGGTATCTAAGTAAGAAATACAATGTCTACACTAGCATTTAAGATCATGAATGTGAAACAATACTACTTCTACAGATAGTCAGATCATATGAATGAATTAAAGGTTCTCTAGTGTGTACGTAGCATGGCGATTACCGATGATGATGTGTGTGAGCCAGAATGCAAGTGTACGTGCAACATACACATCATCGCTAATAGTGCTGGTGTCCTAACAGACGAGATCATAATATCTAAGGAAACACATTTAATCTACAATGTAATGAATGACAGGAAATAAGCAATAATGCAACATTATAAAATATAAATCTATATACGAGCCATACAGTGATAGTGTTGGAAATAGAACGAATCATTATTTTTAGATAAGTAAGCGCTACGGTGTTTTGAAGAATGAATACCGTTTTAAAAATCCGTACTATCCCTCGGTTACCCACTTGAAAATACCCATGATTCGCTAGTTTTGAAAATAGGTATGACTCGACTATACTTTAACATCTACTTAATAATTTAAGAAACTAACTAAAAGCTAAATTAAAACCTGGGTCAAGCAGTGGAAGACTATACATATCCGAGTCGATATATCTAGTAGTCGGTGATCCAGCCTCATATCATCACATACGGTAATATCTATCGTACGACATCCTCGAGTCAAGAGTGCGGATCAATCATCATATATACCTCGTACGGTAATATCCATCGTACGGCATCCTCAAAATCGAGGGTAGGGGTCAAATATATCATATATATATATCATCATTAATACGGTACCAGCATCGTACAATATTACGGTTAGGGGTACAGTTCTAAAGTCTCGTACATTCTAATATCATCAATTCACATATTATCGCATGTATGAATACATATCGCCCAACGATCCATCATAACATCAAATCATATACAATATCACGACTCAATCACATATCAAAATCTCATGGCATCATGCCTGATCATATCGACTCATTTCCATATATCATATACTATCCTCATCACACGTGTATATGTGTGTGTGTGTGTGTATAAAACCTACACACATACTTATATATATACACATATACACACAAAATCAATTGTGCGTGTGTGCGTGTGTGTGACTACATATAACCTGCGATTCGCTACCAAGGTAATAATCCTATGGATAGGTCTTCCTAGATCACCCTAATCTAACCTAAGGTCTTCTAAATACCCTATTCGCTAAGTATCCAATATCACATCTAAACTTATAATAATATAGTAAAACCCTATTCTACGGTTGCTGGGGGTGCTATACACCATCCACCCGACTTCCCCCGTAGATATACATCTACTCACATTGATCCTCGCTTGCAAAATTCGATGACGCCTTGCTCTTCCTCGTCGTCCCGAAGTCCACGCGAGGGTACCTACAGTTCCCAAGCACATCGTATCGTAAAACAAGACTCAAATTCAAAAAAAAAGCCGATATGGCACACGAAACACACATAGGTTAGAACCTACGGCCTACGCATGCAAGAATAGCCAAACGACCCTCGATGTTGACATACAAATGTCAAACCACCGCGTCAAAACCCAAATACTAAAATCCAAGTCATAAAAAGTTGTAAAACGAAATCAACAACTCATGAAAACACCACCAGATTTTGCCTCAGGTCAAATTGGGACATTTAGCATATAGGATAGGTCTAAATATAGGATATAAAAGCCATGGACCAAGCACGAAGCTCAAGCTTCGTATCCAGGCCTCAAATTGCGGCCAGATGGGGAAAATCTGTGGCCAAGCTAAGGAATTATGGTCTCGGGTCTCTAGGGTGGCTTCTAAGTTTCCTGCACGACTCACCGTGTTCGCTATAAATTTTTTAGGTCCTCCGGGTAATAGAAGATCCCTAAATATCATCATAATTTCCACAAAATCCGTTATCGGCAAATTCTAAGTTCATGGTTTGGGGGTTAAGTCCCAGGTTTTGTCCATAAAGTAAATACTACATGGGTTGTGATTATTAAAAACACCTTAATTGCACTTTTCCAATACACACCAACCCTAAACCTCATCTTGAAATATTCTAGCATCACTAAACCACAAAAGTTTAACTCTAAACTACACTAGGAGGTAAGGAAACTAAAATTCTAAACTAAGGGTGTAGGAATGAACAAGATGAGATGAGGATGAATAATTGAATAAGGGTGCCACGCTAGAAAATACCCCCCTCTCTCCCCCTCTCCTAGCCCATACCTATGTGGTTCCCCCCTCTCACAAATATCTCCTCTTCTTCTTTTCATTAATCTAAAAGAAAACAAAATCATTTTAAAAAAAAACAAACCATATAAAAACTTAACATGGAGCCATAGTTCTTGAGTAAAATGTAACAAGTCTTTGGAAACATGACATGGTGCATGTCATGTGCATAACCAAGCTTAATGCATAATTAGTAAATATTAATCAGGTTTATCGATAAACTTGTATATAATTAATTGTATAAAAATTTATAAAATGACTAAATAACATAAATTCTTTCAAAATCAATGTTTGTTATAAATTTCCAAATATTTTCCAAATTATCGGTATATAATTATACTATTTCATTCAAAACTAATTCTCATGCTCTAATAATATTCATGAAATTTATTATTTTAATTATTTAAATTTCGAAAATAATATTTTATTTTCCTGAATGTTACAATCTGCCCCCCTTAAATAAATTCGGTCCCCGAATTTAAATTTAAACTCCCAAAAAAAACTAAAACATTTCGGTAAAATAATCATGTCGTCGGTGCTCCGAAATCATAAATACTTAATACATATCATAGCGCAATGAAAATGAATGCAAAACCCTAAATCGAAACTCCGTTAAGCATCACGCAATTATCGGAGTTTTGGTGGAAATACAAATGTCAAAATCCAATATGAAAGCCAACATGATATACTCTAAACTATAACATGTATATAGTACGTATCGTTGTAAAATCGTCAAAACATCCAAACAAAAATGTATGCAAAATCTTTTTCAAATTGTCGTGCGATGCGCGTATCACGGCATAAGTAGCGGATGTTTATTATAAGGAAGATAGCTATGTATATATATCTTTTGTTTAACATATACGTTCCGCCTTTTGAAAAAATGATTTAGAAGGGCTTCCTTCGTAAAGTTTCGTGTCGTCATGGACACGGAAGAAAATATTGAGACTATAGCTCTTTTTTGAGGATCCTTTCTGTAAATACCGATGCATGCAATAATACCCAGGTCCTGTCCTCAGACTAGTCCTACTCAGTTACTATATAATATAGTATATGCCATAAAAACACGATACTCAAACAAATCAACCTCAAATAGAACATATCAAAATGCCACGTGAGTCTGGTGCGCACGGAAATCGAATTCAAATCCAAGTGCCACAAATGTGCACAGAAACAAAAACCAAGTGCAGCGGGCGTGCACAAAAACATATGTCAAGTGCAACGGGTGTGCATGACAACAACATCAGGTGCATCTGATATGCATGAAGAATCTCGATTTAGTGCATCTGGTATGCACAAAATCGCATCTAGTGCGCCAAGTGTGCGCAAGAATCCCAATCAAGTACCCAAGGTGCACGAAAACATAAATCCAGTGCACTAGGGTGCATGAAAACAAATATCGAATATCAAAGTCAAAATCAACGGTATACGACATACACCAAATCAAATCAAGTATACCGCGGTATATAAACTCATAAACATGTGCAACTGCGTGCACAAAATCGTATCAAAGTACTGAAAGCTCATGTAAACTACGCCGAATGCATAAGTCAAAATCATGTGCATACTGTATGCACGAAATCAAAATTAAGTATCCCGGAGTGCGTAAAAATCAAAATCAAGCGCAAGTGGGTATGCTCAAAAACGAAAATCAGTACAACTGATACACGAAAATACGAATCAGGTGCAGTTGTGGTGCACATAAGAAATATCAATCATGAAACGAAATCCTAAAAATGCCAGAATCAAAAACTACGGAAACGTGATATTCGAATCACCAAGTTGGAAATCACAAATAACAGTCGTCGATGTGCCCCTCTTTCAATTCCGAAAGGTGTCGGTGCAACTAAGACTGGCAAAGCAAGATATCTACTTTTCTCTTGCCCACGGTCTAGCGTCCTCTGCTCTTAGATCCTCATTTCTCCTTATGAATTACCAGTTATATGAATTCTCGGATCGACAGCCCGATTCAGAGTATTGACTGAAACAATCCCGTTCTGGCGCTTCTCTGAAGATCTCCTGACCAATTAACATGGTCACTCATAACGTATCTCGTCAATGATGGCAATCTCTAGCCCACTGAGTGCGCATGATACGACCGATCCTGGGTCCAAGTCTTCTCGTGTAGAATTTCAGAAAGATACTGTTAGGGTTTCTTTCCCAATCTCGTCTCTGCAGAACTACCAGGAAGTTGTCACTCCTTACTCAATCTGTTCCTTGCTCCGGGACAGTTGCATTCTTTTCATGAATTTTCAATGGAATTATGGCTTCATTCACGCCTCTGCATGCATGTTAAATATCGGATGTCAACGGAGTGGAATGTCATTTCGTCAAGATCTCGCACGAATCTCTTACTCCTCTTCCCTTCGGTATGGACCAACTTGGAATCATCTCTTCGTAGCTGTGTGGACTGCGCCCTAATTGGCTGTACTCATATCGAGTGTCTCTTTCGAAGCATACAAACTCGGCATCTCTAATACCCTATGGAAGGTATCTGGCCAATTATGTCCTAGGGAACTCATCCAAATCATCGGAGTTATGCGCTTTTACTCGTCCTTTCTCGATCGACTTACAACACGTCTGTGTGAGGTTCCCTTCTATCTAAAGCTAGCCAATTTGATGACCTCGCATCGAAGCATCCAAATGAACGAAAAGTCCTAGTCTTATCCAAGGGTGACTAGAGATCTTCTTTCGCATCCCTGAGTATAACATCATGCAGCATCAGCTTCAACTGTCTAGGGACGATATCTCATCAATCGTAGCAACAGCTGGCTCATCTGTCCACACGGTAGACAGTACCTCAATCATCTGGAGTGTACAGTACCTTAATAGTCTTCACCATCTAGCTGGCCTCTAGCAATGGCCTGGTCATCTGGTGTAGATCTGATCGTTCGCGTCTATGAGAAGTCTTAATAAAAACAATACATCAAAAACGCGAGTGCCAACGGAAAACATTGTAAAACAATATATCATAACGTTCGTGTGTCACCGGAATACATCCTTGTCAGTCCTCGTTCCTGACAAGCTCGTTCTGACCGCATCTCTAGCCGCAACTCTCTCTCTCTGTGCTTGTGTAACTACAATAATAGAAACCATGATCAAACATCGATGAGGATAGATCATAGGAACGAATAGAAATACAGTGCCTTAAAAATATACATCCTATGACTTCTTAAGAGGATTAGTGTATCGTAAGTATGCCGGGGAACATACACACAATATGTCACTCTACTTAAGTCACCCACTCCATCAATCAAGGTCAACTTACGCGACAAAATTTCGGATCTAATACCCCCTCGGCCAAGTCTAAATTCCGTAAGGTCAAGCCTAGGTTCCGAATATATATATATATATATATATATATATATATATATATATATATATATATACATACACACACACACATATATGCCATAGACTCCGCATAGTCAAACCTAGACTCGAACCAAGGTTAAACCTAACGCTCTGATACCAACTTTGTCACGACCCAGAAAAGACACGTGACTGGCACTTGAATCATGTGAAGTCTATAGGACCCCACCTAATTCAAGTAAGCCAAAAGCCCAGAAATCTAAACCTTTTAGGGAAAATGTGGAGGTGCAGTTTTGAAATAAGGTTTTACTGAAATCAAGTTCTTTCTACAAACATAGATAATAGTATACGAAAACGCAATGTTTATATTTAACTTGAATACATTTTCATCATTGAAAATTTAGGCAGCACCTCCTTTGTATTACTTAACCCGAAAAACGGTACAAACAATATAATATAAGGCATCTCCAAGCGGGAGCTAGCTCTTTACCAATTGGCGGAAACAACCACGCAAGTAAAGCAAATATACAACGCCGAAGGCGAGGATCAAAACATAGAAAGAAAATAAGGAAAACCGACATCATCAAGAAAACCAAAAAACAATAATTTAAACATGAGCGTGACTCTAAGGCCGAAAGGATATACAATAATGGTTTCTAAGTCTGCTAAATATAAAAAGTCTGGTTGATGGAGCAATTAACTAGATACAACTGAAATAAATAACAAGTACAACTGAAATGTAAAGTACAAAAACAATGGTGTTCACGATGCAAGTGAAACCACCAACCAAGCAATCACCTGGAAGAAAGTGAAGTACCAGCAAGCCGCTACGGAACCTGTACGGCTAAACATGTAAGAACTGTGGCACAACGGGAGTGAGTTTCTAACTCGTGAGTAGAAGACATCACCGAGTAGAAATCGCATGTATGACGATCTCCTAGGTCATACAGTACAATACAATAATAGTAGCACGGTAACATCGAGTAATAGTGGAGATGATAAAATAGACATATGTGTAAGGTCAAGTACTCAAGTCCGTGTCATAAAGCAACTACATGTCATATGTATTATGCATGAATGTATCACTAAATGGGTGTCCAGCAACGACACAGAAAAATCAGGATATAACTGAGTGCCAAGCATCGACACTCGAAAATATCATGAAAACCGTGTCCATCAGCGACACAAAATCCTCATAAATCTTGGGCTTCGTCAGTCCGGATCGGCCCAAATCATATGATCACACGACTACGGTCGGTATCCTCCGGATGTCCGTCACGTCAAATATCACCACTCGGTAGTGCTCCCCTGCCGGGCTCAACGCCTTCTCAATACGTCCATCTTGCCCCGGGGTACCTCACCGGGTCTACCATGTACCCGCAGACGGTGCATCCCCCTCCTCGAATTGGTTATGTGAACACACGTGGCTCAAGAACCGAGAAAACCCATGGTGGACGCCACACACATTATATCATGAGAAACCGCATTTTCTTTTAAGAAAATATAATCATGAGTTTATAAATATCACCCGCGGTTTCCCTAAATCCAGAAATCACATGAACACGGAAAACTCCAAAAGAATCACAATCTATGAGTATATGATGAGGTAGAAATATCGACGTAAAGCCAATAATCAGCACATAACTAGAATGTATGGATGCAAATGCATGTAGTATCTAAGTAAGAAATATAATGTCTACACTAGCATTTAAGATCATGAATGTGAAACAATACTACTTCTACAGATAGTCAGATCATACGAATGAATTAAAGGTTCTCTAGTGTGTACGTAGCAAGGCAATTACCTATTCTACGGTTGCTGGGGGTTCTATACACCATCCACCCGACTTACCTCGTAGATACACATCTACTCACATTGATCCTCGCTTGCAGAAGTCGATGACGCTTGCTCTTCCTCGACGTCCTGAAGTCAAAGCGGGCGTACCTACAGTTCCCAAGCACATCGTATCGTAAAACAAGACTCAAATTCAAAAAAAGCCGATATGGCACACGAAACACACATAGGTTAGAACCTACGGCCTACGCATGCAAGAATAGCCAAACGACCCTCGATGTTGACGTACAAACGTCAAACCACCGAGTCAAAACCCAAATACTAAAATCCAAGTCATAAAAGTCGTAAAACGAAATCAGCAACTCAAGAAAACACCACCAGATTTTGCCTCAGGTCAAATTAGGACATTTAGCATATACGATAGGTCCAAATATAAGATATAGAAGCCATAGACCAAGCACGAAGCTCAAGATTCATAACCAGGCCGCAACTTGTAGCCAGATGGGGAAAATCTGTGGCCAAGCTAAGGAATTATGGTCTCGGGTCTCTAGGGTAGCTTCTAAGTTGCCTGCACGACTCACTGTGTTCGCTATAAAAATTTTAGGTCCTCCGGGTAATAGCAGATCCCTAAATATCATCATAATTTCCACAAAATCTGTTATCAAAAAATTCTAAGTTCATGGTTTGGGGGTTAAGTCTCATGTTTTGTCCATAAAGTAAATACTACAGGGGTTGTAGTCACTAAAAACACCTCAATTGCACTTTTCCAATACAAACCTACCCTAAACCTCATCTTAAAATATTCTAGCATCACTAAACCACAAAAGTTTAACTCTAAACTATACTAGGAGGTAAGGAAACTAAAATTATAAACTAAGGGTGTAGCATTATACCTCATTCGGCAACTCAAGAAAATTCTTGAGTTGCCCCAAGTCTTCAAAATCAAAACTTGAGGCCTCCATAGGGTTTGTAGTGAGCTTGTGCACATATTTAGTGAATGTGACATGGTGATTTGAGGTGGTTTTTGGGATGGTCATCGGTGGTAGAGGAGGAGGATGAGAAGGAGATGAAGAAGAAGATGAAATGCGGATTGAAGAAGATGAGATGAGGATGAATAATTGAAGAAGGGTGCCACGCTAGAAAATCCCCCCCCCCTCTCTCTCTCCCTCTCCTAGCCCATACATATGTGTTCCCCCTTTCACAAATATCTCTTCTTCTTTTCATTAATCTAAAAGAAAACAAAATCATATAAAAAAAACAAACTATATAAAAACTTAACATCAAGCCATGGTTCATGAGTAAAATGTAACAAGACTTTGGAAACATGACATGGTGCATGTCATGTGCATAACTAAGCTTAATGCATAATTAGTAAATATTAATCAGGTTTAGCAATAAACTTGTATATAATTAATTGTATAAAAATTTATAAAATGACTAAATCACATAAATTCTTTCAAAATCAATATTTGATATAAATTTCTAAATATTTTCCAAATTATCGGTCTATAATTATACCATTTCATTCAAAACTAAGTCTCATGCTTTAATAATATTCATGAAATTTATTATTTTAATTATTTAAATTCCGAAAATATTATTTTATTTTCCTGAAATGTTACAGCTTGACTACCAGGATTATGATGCGGATCATACTACTGGGACTTGTGTAGTCCACAAGCACATCCTTTAACAGTTCATAGTCGAAGGAGTATCGAGAGAGGGCATCGATATTCCATAGTAGACAAGTGTGTACGTTTCTTGACTCTGTAGGGGGCGATGGTTGATCCCATATCCATTGGTGTTTGACATCAAAGATTCTACACAGGTGATCATTAGAGAATGGGTACACCGAACAAGACTCGCCGAGAACTCCTAGATGGTAATACACCTATCGTCAGATAGCAGTTCTCTGGTGACACTGGTACAGGTTAGTCTGTAGACCCGAGATCATCATAGTGTCTTGTGTTGGATATAGTGCCCTCAGAGTCAATTATTGGATCGCAGGCACGTGATTGCAATGATTGAGGGAGGACCTATAACGGTAGGACAGTCTTACTCGAGAGGTTTGTATACTATCTGGTTTGTCTTTATCATCATGTACATGCTTTAGGTGATATTGTAGTTAACTATTACACGTTGATAGAGAATAGTATGCTACCATGGTTTATCTTTATCATTGTGTACTGCTTTAGGTTACCTTACAGGTCACTATTGCACATTGATAGAGCCCATAGGATCCTTGCTTGACGGCCAGCAGTACGATGGCGATCATATACGTGGGAGATGGGGTATATAAGCACATCCTTAAAGTGGTCCCTAGTCGTGGGAGTTTCGAGACTGGGCATTGATACTCCATTAGTAGACTAGTGTATAAAGTCGAGACCCAGACGAGGGGCGGTGGCCGGTCTCACAAGCCATTGGTGTCAGTTGGTTCACCTAAGATGTATACAGGTGCTCATTGGGTTATGAGTACACTGGACAGGACTCGCCGGGAACATGCTAGTTGGTAGTATACCTGACGTCAGATAGCAGTTCCCTGGTGACATGTGTACAGCTTAGTTCATCGACCAGAGATCGTCATTTGTCTCGTGTGAGTTCCCACTGTGCTTTGATTACTACCCTACCAAGGCTCAAAGGAGTCGTGCAAATAGGTTTTAATTGGGTACAGTCCCGAGCCACATGGAGGCAGTGAGCGGATCGGCAGGGGTTCGTCTCTCCCGGTATTGGGGGTGAGGTCGCGCTGTGTCTAGGAGAGCCATTACACGAAGTCCTTGGCCAAGGCAGGAGATTTACTGGTAGGTATTCCAGTAGTATATCAGGGTGTTCTGGGCTACACTCCGACAAGACTTGTACCGCTTTTGGGGGTCTGACTTTTACCAACCCTCTAGGCCTGCCTTGCGATGCTCATAGACGAACGGACCGGACTGTACGGATATTGTCACTGACAGGCTCAGTAAGGTGTCAGGATGAGTTCGCTCATCGACCACCCTTTTGGTCAATACCTGGTAGCCCGTTACGTACAGCTAGTACCACTGACGAGCTAGTGGTTAAATCCACAGCCAAAGTATTGACGAGTCTTTAAGGTCCCCCACAGACAGTTTCTCAAGTTTCGGGCGTAACGTTGTAGAGGCCGTATGATATATGGCAGGGTTCGATCATATACGTGCGGTAGTGCACGGATCATGATCGGACGGATCATACAAGTGGGCTTTGGTTTAAACCGGATCCTAGTATTAGATTTGTTGGATTACTTTCGTCTCATCGCATTCGCATTCAGTCGGAATGCGGATGCAGGTATGTATATACAGGTGAGGGGTATCCTTGTGATCCGTCACGAGTTTACTTTAGATGTTACCGTATCTTTTTTTGTTGTTGTAAACATTTGGCTTAATGTTTACAAATGGAAATTGTGAGCTTAAACCATCATTTTGTGCATTAAATGATACATGTACTTCATAGGTGTCTCATGGTATCATTTCTTGTGCATATGTCACTTTATTTGATGAATTTGAGTGTTGAAATGAGAAGGAGAGAGAGGGTGGCTGCCATATGATTATGTTTGGTCTTGTATTTTTCATCTAACTCTCTCACTCTCATTATCATCACAAAGCAAAAAGAAAAGAAAAAGAAAGCTTGTTCTTATTCTTCCTCCTCTAGCTCATAACCTCCATTGATGGCTTCATCTTCAATCTCCATCCATGCAATGGATACAAGAAACAAAGTTGTCTCAAACATTCTCTACTTCGTCTTGGACACGTCAGCTAGCGAACTTCGTGCCCGAGTTGCTTCGGACGAAGCGGGAGCCCGTAAAAAGACTCGAAGATGTGGTGCCCTTTTCGACGAGGAGATCAAGACCGGAGATGCCGCGAGGAGCTTGGGATGGTGGCCAAAGACCGAAGGACACGGATCGATCGGTATAGCTTTCCAACCCTTTCTCTTGTTGCTAGTTTTAGGTTAATGGTTCGATCCGGGTTTTAAGCATACGATAGCGCCGGTTTCTAGTTTGAAAAAGTTTTTCGTTTCCGCATATTGGCCTCGGACAGACGGCCGGGGCGCTACCGTAGACTTACATGGTATCAGAGCCACGCCATTAACCTTTACTAGCTTGCTCTAACGTATTTAAAACTTCGATCGGCCGAATTTTCCAAAACCGCAATTTCAAAAAGTGCAGTTTCTGTCGAATTTTTTTTGTTGTCAAAAAATTTTTTGGTGTGTTGCAGAAAATCAGGCAGGTTGTTCTAAGAACACTGCAGAAAATTGGTGACACGATAGCACTTTAGCGCCGCGGAACCGCGGCCGTAACCCCGTTCTGGCCGCGATTCCACCGCAGCACTGTAGCTGCACTGCACCATTTTTCTACAGTGCTCTCTGACATGGAATTAGGGTTTCTGGTATTTTTGTTTTGGGCCCAGATTATTTTGAGTGCTGGATTTGTGCTTGGGGCCCACATCGCGAAATTTTGTCGATCGAAAATTTTAAATATGTTAGTTCAAAGTATTTACAATATATCTGCGACCGTGAATGTCATTCGAGCGGTAAATCCTGTCTAATTGCTATAGCTCTTTTAGAGGGATTTGCGAACGTGACATTCACGTTGATGTTCTGTGTTGTGCTGTGATGTTGCGGATTTGTCGTGGTGGATAGCCTGGATGCAATGGTAGTACAGTTTGGATATATTTGTACATTTGATATTGCGGGGTGAGCGTCCGACATGTGGACTGCCGTCACTGCCTGTTTGTATATTATTCTTTTAGGGCACGACCGAGCTGAGGTCGATGTACCCGTTGTATATTTTACTTTCTGTACTAGGATTACCCACGGTGGGGTGCACGGATAGCCGGGTTCTAGAGGGTAACGGGCCTGCATCTCATGGCTTTGAGACGGAGGGGGCTTTACTCTAGAATTGGCGGGCTATTCGCCGCACTCGTAGGGGGTACAGGTTGACCCAAGAAGGGGTGCTCAAGTTACCAGATTCCGTGAAGTGCTGGGTGGTCCATTCACTTTGTTGAAGGGGCTGCCTCGCTTCAGGTTTTGGCGGGTAACTTGCCGCGCCCGTAGGGGTCTAGGATTTCATTGCACAGGCTATCCACACGACCAGGGAACGTCGGGTTTCAGTAGTGGCTCTATGAAATCCGGGGATTCCAGATTATCTGTATTATTCTGTGATGCTTATTACTCTCTGTGATGTTGCATTTTATCACGCCTGGAGCGATTTTATATATTGCTATATATATACTAGTAGATTTTGTATATGTTTTGCATCCGCGCTAGTCCAGTCCCCGCTCTGTCGTTAGTTAAGTAACCTAACGGGTGATGACGGGACCCAGTGGCGAATGCGGATGGCATATACGTACATCATATTTTTGTTCTTTTATGGTGTGATTAATTGATGGGACTGCATTGATTCGGATCAATGCAAGCTAAACAAACCTATTCTAATGTTGTTGGAACATTTTTCAAAAGCTGTTATTGCAAGTACGTTTTCTTTTGTTTTGCACACTGGTATTCAGTTGGAATATCCTGCACCTCAGTCGACGAGGCAAGGGCCGAGATCCCTTCACCAGGAGTGACCCCTTGGACAGAAGTTTGCGTCAGGGTAATAACTTCATTATAGCCGATTGCCTTTTTGCTTTGCATCGTGATATTCAGTTGGAATATCCTGCACCTCATTCTACGGGGAAAGAGCCGAGTTCCTTTCACCGGGAGTGACCTCTTTAGCAAAGGTTTTCGCCACTATATTTTTATAAAAAGCTATCTGGTTCCTTCAACGATATCAAGTTCATTACGTTAATGGTTTTTCTCCAAAAACCATTCGTAGCCCTCCGTCATTTCAGACGGGTAGCATTTAGTATTCATGCTATATTTGTTGGCCAAAGTCAAGGCATAATGTATGGTAGCTATTTGTTACTTTTCTGTTGCATAGATAGATGCGTTGGTTTGGGACAGTCGTACTGCTTTGTTGGCCAAAGTCAAGGGTAGGTACGGGTGGGTTCAAATTAACCTGGATAATGACGGGTAGAACTTGACATGTGACTTATGATCTGTTGGCCAAAGTCAAGGTCATAAGAGCATGGGGTAAAAATCACATCGGGAGTTTCTAAAGAAACTGAAACTTGCCAGATATGCGCATACCTTCTGGAGTGTGATAACGTGAGTGGATTCCATCATGTTATCATGCGATGATAGTTGGATCCCGATTCCCACTGATGAGTTGGTTTACTCCTCGGGTGATCCCGACTAATTCTTCTTTCAGGTTTAGAGGAGAATTTGAGATTACAGTGGGAGGTTTCCTGATTAGATAAAGTGATAACCATTCTGATCTAGGTTAGAGTGCTCGCAGAGTGTTTCTTTTATCTCTCTCTTTG